>BSBM01000370.1:6533750-7865000 GCA_027924585.1 Larix kaempferi
TCGGCATCGATTTGGCCTTCAAATAAAGGGATATCAAAATTAACTTGTACCTTGAAGGGAGTCGTATCTCCGAAATGGCTGCTCGTTGAGGGTGCATTTGCCGCTGTTGGCATGCGTTGAAGGATTTGGGCGAAATTATCCATCATCTCGTTCCTCTGTCGCGCGAGGGCTTCCTCGAGCAACAACTTGATAGGATCTACTGCTCCGTCGTCTCTCTTCTCTTCCGCCATGGGAGGCCGTTTGGGGCGGCGAGAGTGGTCTTCCCCAAGTGAAACTAATTCGAGACCCAACTCTCTGTATCCTGACCTCGTCGGGGACATGCACCGAGAAACAATCAAAGAGCAGACCGCTCTGATACCACTGATCCGGATTTATGTGGGAACGAAACAAAAGATAGCATATACAGAATCATATACAGAGATATATTGCAAATAACACAGTGATACAGTAAACACATATTCTATTAAATAGCGGAAATAGAACAGACTGTAAAATACAATAGCTAGAATGGTGGTAGCTATCTCTGAGAAGAGATGTGGCCGCTATGCTCATTCGTGCCAAGATGATTACAAAGAGAGGCCGAAAGGGCCTATTTATCATAAGCATGAGGGAAAGAATCCCAAACATCCAAATACCTAACCCTAGAAGATGAACCGTCATAAAGTTTGTGGCCCCAAGGTGGTTAGTT
Source organism: Larix kaempferi (assembly GCA_027924585.1). Lineage (NCBI taxonomy): Eukaryota > Viridiplantae > Streptophyta > Pinopsida > Pinales > Pinaceae > Larix > Larix kaempferi. The sequence goes on from BSBM01000370.1 coordinate 6,534,439, forward strand.
GAACAGTCAACTTCCCGGGGTCATAACTTTTGCATACGATCTCCGTTTAGGGCGCTCGGTAGCCCGTTGGAAAGGTCTAACCAAGATTTACAACTTTCGACTGGGCCCAAATGTATGCCGTTGGCAACCATTTGGTCCCCCAAATCGCCAAAAAAATATCGTTTAGGGCCTCAAAATGGCTCCAGAAGTTCAGGACCCGAAAAACTGCTAAAAATAGTAATTTACCAAAATTGCCAGAAGACTGTTTTGAGCCAGTTGGAAGAGGTGGGCTGCCACCGATATCCACCTGGATCAATTATGGTATACATCTATTATCCAAATATATAGGAACATGTTTCTAAGTCCATACACAACTATGTGATTTTGTGAAGAACCTGCAACAATTAATTAATGAAAATAGACGAGATAGCATAAATAATAGAACTTAGAATCGCTTTTATTGATCACAGGACACTTCGAGGGGGCAACCTCCTTTGAGCAAGCTCAATACAAATAACTTCACAGTACCTTCATTGGTCTCAACACAAACTTATATACTAAGTCTAGGCGCCAATACCATGGTTTAATACCATGTGTCGATACAAACCATGGGCCAATACAAACTATGGATCAACAATTACTACGGGACGACTTACAAAGCATATGCATCCAACAACAATAAGACAAACTATGGATCAACAAATACTATGGGACGACTTACAAAGCATATGCGTACAACAACAATATACTAACAAAGTAAATAGAAGGGTTGACATGGGTTCCTAACATCCCCTCTCCCTTAGAAAAAGCTTTGTCCTCAAAGCTTTAGATGTGGAAATTGATGCAGAATCTGAAGGAGTGGTTCCCCTATAGCATCCTTGGGTTGCAATCTGGGCCAGTGACGCCTTGTGAGTTTCAAGGAGGGTTGCTTGGAAGGTTGTAGACGAATAAGAACCATATCAACTACGTGAAAAGTGCGCTCAGAACGGTGTTGATCGACTTGTTGATTCAGTTGAATTCTTGCCATGTGAAGATTGTCCTGCAGAATGAGAAGAATATGATCACGGTTTCGAAGAACCAAGTCAATTGCCTGAACTAGGGAGCTTCTAAGGGTGTATGGAAGAAGAATTGGCGGTGCCTATCCATAGACTACTTCATATGGTGTCCTTTTAGATGTGGTATTGTACCACTGGAGCGCTTCTAGGAAATCCATAGAAATAGTTGTCCAAATCTGTGTAGGGACGAGCAAGGGTTCGAGCAGTCTCGAAAGGAGTGTCGTTTCACCCTTGTTGACCTGGAAAGTATGACAGTCAGCCACCATCTGTTGAATTGTCATTTTTAGTCCCTGCCAAAAGAATTTACATTGTTCCCGGTCATACATTTTGAGGAACCCAGAGTGCCCTGCTAATGAAGAAGCATGGAGTTCATAGAAGAGATAGCCCTGTTGAACAGATTGCAACCAATTTGGAACAAGAAGAGAAATAGCTGTAAGAGAAACTGGGTCATCAAATGTGCGAGAAGGAGAATCTACCACCATATTGTCCTTACCCTTCTTGTAAGTGATCGCATAGGCATAACCCATGAGTTGGATAACCCATTTCAAGTGTGCTGGGGAGGAGACCCATTGTTCCAGGAAATTTTCCAGACTTTGGAGATCAGTCGTAATGCAGAAATAATTCCCTAATAGGTATGGCTTCCACTTCTATACTACATGCAAAATAGCCATCATTTCCTGCTGAGATGTAGATGCGGCTAAATTCTTACCGGAAATGTCTCTTGAAGGCGACAATCCCACTGGTTCAGCAACGACACCTGCATATCTATCCAAGGAAGTAGGGGAGACCGTTGATGGGTGCATCTGAATGGAGTGGATTTGAGCGATGACACCATGTGAATTCTTCTTAAGGATCTTTTTCAGGCGATGTGAACTGATGAGGAGGAGAGACCCTTGTTGTAAGCCCTTAAATTTGTGTTGTTTCCCATTGATTGAAAACTGCATCTAAAGTTCAGCAAAATCCCATAATATGGGGCCAAGTGTGAGTAACCATTGAACGCCCAAAACCAAATCACATCCTCCTAGGGATGAGGCAAACATGTCAGAGTGCAGGTTATAATCTTCCAGAGAGATACGCACATTGTGACACTTCCCCTTGCAAGGTAAGGTTCCCCCATTGGCAACCATGACTTCAAAGTTGGAGCAAGGATGGACAAAACAATCATCATGTTTGGCGATCCGAGGGTCAATGAAGTTATGAGTGCTAGCATAATCAATGAGTATTGTAAGAGGAAGCTTCTTGAAGTAACCCCTGACCTGCATTGTTTGGGGGGTGGTGACGCCGGATAAAGCATGGAGAGATATCTCTGGTTTTTCATCCTGATATGGGGGGTCAATAGGAGGCTCCTGAATGGCGACCTGATCATCCATTGTATCTGGAGTTTCTTCACCAATTGTAGAGGCAGGCGGAGAATCCATATCCAAGAGATAGAGCTTTTGTTGAACACATCTATGTCCCTGAGTGAATTTCTCATCACAATTATAACAAAGCCCTTTTTCTCTGCGTGCCTACATATCTGTTTTAGACAAATGCTTGATAGGAGTTGGTCGAGGAGCTGGCGGGAAGGGAGGTCGTTGAGAACCCATATTTCGAAAGGGAACAAAAGTGGGTTTGGAGAGCTATTGGGCTGCAATCTTGTATTCTGCCAACTTAGCCAACCTTAGGACTTCCATCATTATGTTGGGACAAAACATTTTAACCTTTGACCGGATTTCATCCTTAAGACCACTGATAAAACAACTCTTGTAGAATTCATCAGACAATCCTTCTATGTGATTGGCTAGTTTCTCAAATTTTGTCTGATACTCTCTCACAGTGCCACTTTGACGAAGTTTAGTGAGTGCTCCGGTGAAGTCATCAAAAGTACTAGGACCAAATCGTTGCAAAAGGAGTTGGCAAAAATTTGTCCATTTTGGCTCGTCATGAGCCTTGATGTACCAACGGTACCATTGAAGGACTTCCTGTTCCAAATGAAAGGATGCAAGTGGAACTTTTTGGACATCAAAAGTATTATGCAGACTAAAATATTGTTCTGCACGATAGATCCTGATAGTTTTAAACCCTAACAGTGCGGTAAAAACTCATACAGATTCTTAACCAATAACAGAAAATACGCAATGGCACATGCATAACATAGAGATTTTCACCTGGAAACCCATAACCGAAAAAAAACCAGCAAAACTTAGAGTCGCACAACTCTTTTCATTATATGTTTTCTTAACAATTTACAATACAATATATGGTAGTCGCAGCATCTAAAACCCTAATTCGTTTACCCAAAATTAGGTTACAACCCTAATCCCTTTACCGAGATTAGATAGAATACAATGGGTCGAAAAAAAAAAAAAAAAAAAAAACAGCCCAAAAAAAATTTGCGCTCCCCGCGGACTCCATGGGCCTAACGGCCCCCTCCGTGTCGTTTCGAAACCTAACGGTCTGAAATGAAGGGGGGGGGGCTAGGAGGGGATCGTGGTGTACATGCACCCACCATGTGAAGAGATATAACACACCCAACATTCTCCCACTTATTGTTCTCTTCACATACTGGAGAAATTTATGACTTCAACAGTCCAGGGCAACAATGCCCATGTTCTCTTTACACCAAGAGAACTTCTGAGTACTCACAGACTTTGTCAAATATTCTGCAACATTTTCCAAAGTATCAACCTTCTCCATCAATACTTTGTTTTGTTCAACCATGTCTTTTACGAAATGGTACTGCACATCAATGTGCTTTGTCTTCGAGTGATAAGCAGGGTTCTTTTCCAGAAAGATTGCACTTGAGATATCACAGCCTATCTTCACTGCATTCTGAACAAAACCAATACCTGAACACAACCTTTGCAACCATACAGCTTCCTTACTTGCATGGGTAGCTGCCATGTATTCAGCTTCTGTAGTTGAGAGTGCAACTACAGCTTGTCTTCTACTCATCCAACTGATTGCTCCTCCAAATAGTTTAAAAACGTAGCCACTTGTAGATCTTCTGTGATCAAGATCTCCAACCTAGTTAGCATCAGCAAATCCTTGTATATATAATGTTAAATTTTTAGAATTTACTTCAATCTGATCTAGGATCTTAATTGAGAGAACAACATGTACAGCATATCATTCATGGACACAATAATGCAAGCACAGAAGAGACACAGAGTTTACTTGGGGAAAACCATAAAGGTGAAAAACCCCAATAACTTCCTCAGAGATAGATAGAGCAATGATACAACCAGAATATAAGAGATAGTCTTCTCCTAGCAGCAGAGCCTCCTCCTCCACAAGTGCGCCACTCTCCACAGTGTGAGTGAGGGAATAGAATGTGTAAAATGAGAGAGACACACTCTCTATTTATACACTAACTTGACTTGACCTTTACTCAACTAGGTCGGCCTCAACTTAACCACTTAACATAATGCTGACTGGGCCAACCCCCACTAGGGTGGTCTAATAACCCTTTGACCCATATGGCCGACCCCCAATAGGGTGGTCTAATAACCCTTTGACCCACATGACTTATACAGGGATGACCCCAACATGGTGGTCTAATAACCCATCAAGTATAAGTTACGACACTTACAATATAAATGATGACACTTCCATATAGAGGAATAATAACATCTCTATAGGAATACAATATACATATATGTGAAATACATTCCGAAGTTACATATACGTCAACACTCCCTCTTAACTAGGAAGGTATTTCTCAACACAGGTCTTCTAGCACAAGTCTTCTTCTCTGGATCATCGTCACTGGATAATCGTCATCGAGACATCATCATCGTCACTGTTGCTGCTATCTCAATCAATCTCTGAATCTACTCGTCATAGGAAGTTCTACAGAACCAGTCCTTTTTCATACTGGATGTAGGCCCACCACTTGCAGGTCTTCGTCATCACTGGCCATATTGTGGAATCCTCAGGACTTATTACGTGCGTCACAAAACCTCAAAAGAGCATCCCAGGCTGTTACGAGCACACAGCTCTACCTATAGGATCTCCCAGGGCCATATTATATGTGACCTCACCACAAAACCTCGCAAGAGCATCCCAGGCTGTTACGAGCACACAGCTCTACCTATAGGATCTCCCAGGGACAGATTATATGTGATCACCACAAAACCTCGCAAGAGCATCCCAGACTGTTATGAGCACACAGCTCTACCTATAGGATCTCCCAGGGACAGATTATATGTGGTCATGGCAAAACCTTGCAAGAGAATCCCAGGACTTATTACGGGCACACATCCCAACCTATCGGATCTCCCGGGGACATATTATATGCCATAGAACAAAACCTCGAAAGAGCATCTGCCAGATATCCCAGGGCCAGATTATATGCCATAGGCAAAACCTCAAAAGACTATCTGCAGATCTCCCAGGGCCAAATTATATGTCCTCCCAGAGCAAAACCTTGAAAGAGCATTTTCCAGATATCCCAGGGCCAAATTATATGCCATAGGCAAAACCTCGAAAGACTATCTGCAAATCTCCCAAGGCCAAATTATATGCTCATCTGCACAACCTGATCCACGGCCATAGAGTATCAACCTGATACTCACCATACATCATCCTGATGTACACATGATCATCCTGATCATCATCACTGCAACATCCTGCTGCAAGTCATCTAGAGCAACATCCTGAAGCTCGTCATCCATGATAATCCTGATTATACAATGCATCTACCTGATGCATACCAAGTATCTACCTGATACATATCATCATACATGATCCACCTGATCATACAATGTATCCACCTGATACAAATACAAATACATGATACATATCACCATACATGATCCACCTGATCATACAATGTATCCACTTGATACATATACAGATACATGGTCCAAGCATCCAGCATGATGCATATACAAAAATACATACAAATGATCCTACTGATCATATCTAGCATCCAACATGATGCGTACATACATATACATATAAATGATCCAACTGATCATATCCAACATCCAACATGATGCATACATACATATACATATAAATGATCCAACTGATCATATCCAACATGATGCATATATACATATACATATAAATGATCCCACTGATCATATCCAGCATAAACCAGAACATCATCCCGATGCTCATCATCCAGCGCTTACATCCACAGCCATGTGAAGGATCCTCCTTCCAACATGCTTGGAATGGCTTCAGCAAATGTGTCCATCACTTCTTCCTCGAAGTGTCATCAATCCGAAGAACACCAAGCCTCTCTCTGAAGTACACGAACTTCACCTTGGCCAGTGACTTCGTCAGCACATCTGCAATCTGCTCATCTGTCGCAATGTACAGGAGCTTCACAGCTCCTCTCTGCACCATATCCCTTATATAGTGATATTTGATCTCTATGTGTTTCGACCTGTCATGAAACATTGGGTTCTCGGACAACTTCACACAACTCTGGTTATCACAAAAGATACCAGTAGCATCCAACGGGAGATCAAATAACTCAGACAATAGCTTCCGTAGCCATACTGCCTCACAACTAGCTGAACAGGCTGCAACATACTCTGCCTCAGCTGTACTCAGTGCTACGCAGGACTGCTTCCTGCTGAACCAAGAGATCACACCTGATCCCATACTGAAGCAGCACCCAGATGTGCTCTTCCTATATGCAACACTGCTTGCCCAATCTGAATCAACATAACCCTGCAGGTTAAACTTTTGATTCACTTCATACTTGAGCCCATAATCCACTGTACCTTTCAGGTACCTCAGAATATGCTTTACAGCAACCAGGTGAACACTCCTCGGATCTGTCAGGAACTGGCTCAATGTGTTCACTGCAAAGCAAATATCTGGTCTCATGTTCATCAAGTACATCAAGGACCTAATCATCTGACAATACATAGTGACATCAACTGGTTCAGATGAAGCATCACACAGAAGCTTCAGGTTCAATGCCATAGCCTCGCAGTCCATCACCTCTTCAGGATCTCTACTGCATACTTCCCTTGTCCAAGGAAGATTCCATCTGCACTCTGCCAATCCTCCATACCTAGAAAGTGGTGCATCATACCCAAGTTCTGCACATATATGACTCCCTGTCACGTGTCTCAAAACCAAGTGGCTGCTCCACATACACTTCTTCTTCAACTACACCATTCAAGAAAGCTGTCTTGAAATCTATCTGGTGTATCTTCTATTTCATCACTTTTATATTTCTCTATGCTGCCATCTGCAGCATGCTTGATCTTGATAGATCCATATGTAAGTCATAACAAACTTCCCTTCAGGTCTTGGGACTACATCCCAAACCTCATTCTTCATGATCGACGGATCATGGCATTCTTCCCATATCCTGGGAACTTCAATATCTTCAATAGATAATTTTGTTGCTGAACAAATGTTGTAGTTCTTCTTTTGTAGGTGACGGCATACGATCTTTCCTACACAACAAGTTAAATTGCATGATTAGAAAACATCTCATAGTTTTCAGAACAAATTCTTACACATATAGAAATATGTCATACAGTCATGCAATTATCTTAGCCAATGCTTCAATACAACATTTATCCATATCCCGTAACTTTCTAGATTCCTTCCAATCTCTACCAGAACATTGTTAAGAGTGTGCACAACTCCCAACATGTCAGCAAAGAGGTTTCATTCTAGATAAGTAGCAATGGAATGTTTTACAGTGCCATAGGCCACTTACCCATGCATATTAGTAGTATACTGTTCATCAATGCAACTATTCTAATATGCATCATACACAACCTAATTCTAGGAACATCATTATATACATTATTGAACAGTATTATTTAAACAATAAAATATGCAAGTAATGACAATTCAAATACTTATCTTTGTTTGTTTGTTTGTTGGGTTGACTCCCTCTCAGTCTTTGCTTCTTTTCTGCAACTCCATTCTTATGTGGATTGTGAGAAGTGGTCAACTCCCTCTGAATATCTGCATCCTTGCGAAAACTACTGAAGTGTGCTCCTTTGCTTTCTTGCAGGAACAACTAGAGTGTGCTCCCTCTTGATCTTTGCTTCCTGGATTACCTGTCCTTGAACTTACATCCATCCTTAATAACTATGCATGCTTATTAGTATCATCATTGTGTTATCCTTGAGGTCTCATACATAATCACACATTTATTAGTATAATCTTAATACTATCAAAACACAATAATCTTAAACATGTATATTCATGATCATTCACAGATAATAAACATTAGTATTCAAGGTTTCAGGGAAGTCTTCTTTTACTCATACACATTCTTATTTGATCATAGGACTCTTCTGGTTAGTTGAATCATCAATCAAGATAAAAGATATAATATGCATAAAACCCGTGATTATTCAAACCTATACCTTCATGATTCTTCTGGTTAGTCATATCATCAATTATGGTAAGAAACATAATATGCATACAACCATGATTATTCAAACCTATGACTTCATGAATAATCATTATCAACAACACAACAATATAAGATCCTAACACAAGCTGGGATTCTAGCTTGATATAGGAAAAACATACCTGGATTAGCATGCTAGCTAGTTATGTCTAACATACCCGCATATTGTCTTCTGGTTCTCTTCAGTGACTTGTGCTAGTAACCTGCATGTCTCATAAGTTAACCATTGTAGAACCAAGTTATACATACCTCGAAAGTAGATCTTCTATGTGATCCATGACAATGGATGAATCTTTGTCTTCATGTCACCATGAGCATATTGTCTTGAAGTAGAACATGATTTTACTTTCTTGATGTACCTTTTGTGTTAGCAAACAACATAAACCTCATACAACATCACAATTCATTAGTACAATCATAAGTGTCAAAACCTTAATCAATGAATATCTTCTATTAAGGTGATACGACAAGTCCAGTAATTAATCAAGATTGTATTGTAATGATATGAAGACAAACATATGATCAACTTAACCATGAAACATACCTGTAATCCATACCTATCAAGATTGCTTGTAATCTTCTTATGGAAGGCCTTAGCCTTATCTCCCTCTAAGACTGGAACTTCTTCACTTATGCAGGTGACCAATCCATCTTCTTCTAGGATTAACCCAATCCACTTGATTTGCAAGAACTGGACCTGGAGCTGGATTAGGGTTTGTCAAAGAAACCCCAAAAATTCAAACTTTGAATTTCAAACTTCCGAAAGGATAGAAATATGCACCTTGATGAGCTGATCAAGTTGGTATATTCAGAATTTGAAAACTGCAAAGTTTCACCACTCAAAATTGCCTTTTAGATTTCCAGATTAACTAGGGAGGACCCTAAATTAGGGTTTGAGTTTCCCGGAGCTTCACCCAACCAAAAGATTTGATTCAAAACTCTAAGCTTAGATTTTTCTGAGGAGATTCTAGCCGTGGTCACAGATTTCCAAAAATTCCAATTTTTGCAGAAGCCCTAATTTTCCATCTTTCCGATCAAAGTCCCGAACTGGGGTTTGATCAAGCCCGACCTTCTACCCAACCAAAAAATCTGATCTTGGTCTCTAAATTTCAATTTTTATGAGTAGCATCCAACCGTGGTCTCTGATTACAAAAATTCCAACTTTCTCCAAAGCCCTAAATTTCGGAAGCCATGAATGAAGGTACTCAAAAATAATTATGTTTTGACAGAAATATGTACCTGATTTTTTCTGGTGTAACTCCAAACTTTTCGATCCACAAGGTCTGAAATTTTTTCCTGAGATAGCCCAACCTATTATCTTTCCATCCTGACAGGTCTGACCTCAATTGGATTCTCTGAGAGAGAGTTATGCCAAGTGTCGCAATGTGACTTGTTTATGGGATAATACAAGAGAGCGAACCTATACGGCGTGCCACGTGTCACTATTTAAACTTTGGCCTATGAAAATGTTTTCTGAGATAGCTTGACCTGTTATCTTTCCATCCCGATAGGTCTCACCTCAATTGGATTCTCTGAGAGAGATTTATGCCAAGTGTTGCAATGTGACCTGTTTATGGGATAATACAGGAGAGCTAATGTGTACGGTCTGCCATGTGTCACTGGTTCAATTTCGGCCTCTGAAAACTTTTCCTGAGATAGTACAGTTTGTGTACTACCTATCACTTTTTACAAAATTTCATTTGGAACTTCCTAGCCCATGTTATGACATTTTTCCCAAGGTCACCTGATTTTGACTCAAATCTGGAAGAGGCAGAAACCCTATATTGTACAAATCATAAATCACAAAGTACAATGAATTAGAGGTTGTCCTTTGGACAAAAGGTACATGGGTATTTGGTCTTCGACCTGTAAAATTTTCAAATCCGAAAACTTCACCAAAACGGATTTATAGTGAAAGTGCTACAATGATTGGTTTTTTCTATATCAAGCCCTAGCATCGTAAGTGCAACAAGTGTCATACATGCCATATCATGCCTTCTTTCAGGCTAGCTCTGATACCATGTTAAATTTTCAGAATTTACTTCAATCTGATCTAGGATCTTAACTAAGAGAACAACGTTTACAGCAAATCTATAGCATATCATTCATGGACACAATAATGCAAGCACAAAAGAGACACAGAGTTTACTTGGGGAAAACCATAAAGGTGAAAAACCCCAATAACTTCCTCAGAGATAGATAGAGCAATGATAAAACCAGAATACAAGAGATAGTCTTCTCCTAGCAGCAGAGCCTCCTCCTCCATAAGTGTGCCACTCTCCATAGTGTGAGTGAGAGAATAGAATGTGTAAAATGAGAAAGACACACTCTCTATTTATACACTAACTTGACTTGACCTTTACTCAACTAGGTCGGCCTCAACTTAACCACTTAACATAATGCTGACTGGGAAGACCCCCACTAGGGTGGTCTAATAACCCTTTGACCCATATGGCCGACCCCCAATAGGGTGGTCTAATAACCCTTTGACCCACATGACTTATACAGGGCTGACCCCAACATGGTGGTATAATAACCCATCAAGTATAAGTTACGACACTTACAATATAAATGACGACACTTCCGTATAGAGGAATAATAACATATCTATAGGAATACAATATACATATATGTGAAATAAATTCTGAAGTTACATATACATCAACATCTATCTCTCTATTTAGTTCGGGTCTTCCTTGGTAGAAGATTGCAAAATCTGTAGTGCCACGCAAATACCTGAAGACCCTCTTTACTGCAGTCCAATGTTCCTTTCTTGGTTTTGACATATATCTGCTCAAAACTCCCACTGCATGAGCTATATCTGGTCTAGTACAAACCATAGCATACATCAAACTACCAACAACACTAGCATAGGGAGCATGAGACGTGTCCTCTACCTCTTCTTGTGTCTTGGGACACTGTTCTACAGATAACTTTACCCCTACATGAATGGGCACCTTCACTGGTTTGCTTTCCTGCATATTAAACCTCTTCAATATTGTCTCAACATATTTCCTCTGATTCAACCAGAGTTTCCTGTTTTCTCAATCTCTTTTTATTTCCATGCCCAAAATAAAATTTGCAGCACCAAGATCTTTCATGTCAAATTTAGATGACAAATGATTTTTGACTCCTTGATGATTTCTTTGTTGTTTCCAATTAGCAACATATCATCAACATACAATATCACATAAATAAAATGATCACCAATTAGTTTGAAATAAACACAGTGATCAGCTTTGCTTCTTGAGAAGCCAAGTCCCAGTATATAAGTATCAAACTTTTGATACCACATTCTTGGAGATTGTTTCAGTCCATGGAGGGACTTTTTCAGCTTACGGACAAGCTCCTTTTTACCTTTCACCACAAACCGTTCTGGTTGCTTCATATAGATTTCTTCATTAAGTTCTCCATGTAGGAATGTCGTCTTCACATCCATCTGCTCTACTTCAAGATCAAAAGCAGCAGAAATAGATAAAATAAATCTAATAGAAGTCAATTTTGCAATAGGTGAGAAAATCTCACCAAAATCGATGCCCTCAATTTGAGAATAACCTTTCGCTACTAGTCGAGCCTTGTACTTCTCCACTTTACCTACTGCATTTAACTTCTTCTTGAATACCCATTTGCTTCCAACAGGTTTTCTTCCTTCAGGTAACTCAACCAGATCCCATGCCTCATTTTTGTCCAAGGCATCCATTTCTTCCATCATGGACTTCTTCCACAGTTTACTATCTTCTGAATCCATTGCCTCTCTAGCAATTCTAGGAGCTGCGGCTGGAAAGCTTGATTGTAAACTCCCATAAAAGGTTGGTTGAACGGAACCAAATTGTAAGGTGGACCAAAAGCTTGACCATGAGCATTAAACTACTGATAATGAGGACCTGGTGGACCAGAAGCTTGACCATGGCCATAGGGTTGATATGGCCATAGGGTTGATAACCTCCTCCAACCTGACCCATATGAGAGTAAGCAAGTATATAAGTATTTTGGGCACTGTACTGAGGTGGGTTGAATTGGTGGCCAGCACCAACTGTGTTGTAGTAAGGGTTTCCACCATAAGTATGGGGAATATACGTACTATTTGTAGCGGGAACCAAGTTGTAATGATCATAATGGTGAGGTATGTTCCCACCCCCAGCATTAGGATTAGCATGAGCAGTCGTGTAGTGACTATGAGCATAAGAAGTGTTCCCAACCCCAACGTTAGTGTTACTAGTAGCAGTAATGGTGGCGTTATGACCATGAAGATAAGATATATTCCCACCTCCTACATTAGCATTACTAGTAGTGGTGGTGGATGCAAAAGTGTGCGGTACATGTCCACCCCCGTGATTAGTAGGAGCATTAACATTCGCAAAAGTGGTCCTGGGTTGACGAGTAATGATATGTGTGTTAGATGGTGGATGGCGAGTCGTGTTTCGAACAGTGTTCCTATTAGGTTGGGCAGTCCTAGGAGGTGGTCTTCTTCCAACATTAGCATTCTTAGGAGGATTATGACCAGTCCTCATATTATGTGTGTGAGTGGACAATGTGGTGCCCCCAACGAGGGTATTGCCCCCAGTGGGTGCAGTGTTACTAACACCATGACTAGTGCCAGCATGACTACCAAAAGCAGTGGGAGGATCAACTGTGCTGAAACCGGGCATACTATATGAGAACGGGTTAGCGTTGATCGCAGGATCTTCGTCTTCAGGTAAGGTTGGCATCCCATAAAGATAATTATTTGGATTCAAAGGATCGAACGGATCGTTCTCGAGTGGGTTCGGCCAAATCAAACCAGGTTGAGTCTTAGGTGGATCACCCCCCCAAGCCTCTCAAGCTGTGGGGGTGTCTGAAGTGTGTTCGACTCCACCTGATGGAATCGTGGGGATTTCCTCCATGTCGAAATGTGCAACCATCATAAAGTCAGCTACGTATGTCTTGTAAGAATCCGAAGACTCGGAGGGAGCTCGCCGGCGTCCCCGAGCAACACGGCGTGAAAGTTCATCCGATTCTAAACCAGCTAACCGATGGGATCGGCGGAGAGTAGGAATTCACGCCATGATATCTCGGGAGAGAATATCAAATCGCAATGTCTCCTACGGCCAACTATCGATCAAAAATAGTAAATCAAAAGCACACATCTAGAGAAACTACAGCCAAGGGCAAACAAACAGAGTGGCTAAATGAGCTCCCGACACTAGAGCTGGTATGTCTCTCCTAGGAGAGGATTGAGACTCCCAAACTATAGCCGGAGGTAACAGAATCAGTTATAACGGCCCCCAGACTTCACTGTGTGCACAAGGTCAAGTCCACTGCAAAAACACAACTGTGTTGTCCGACTTCTATCTGACTCAGGACACAAACAGCATAACCACTACAAGTACCCTATGCGATACCTAGGTAAGGAAACTATGGTCACCGCAATATAACCAATGCTCAGGGGGACAATCGCAGGTGGGATCCATCGTATGGGCAAGGTAGCTGAGACTAAAACTCAATGAGGTTCAAATCCCCCAAGATTCCCCAGATACAAACAAATCCTGGAAATATCTCCCACGTTTAGCCGATATCAGAGGGGTGTCCCTTCAACCAACCTCCCGTGACTTCGTGCTTAACTCTGGTTTGAGTAGAGCTTCCTGAGAACGCTGATATATACCATGGATTCCTCCACTCCCTAGTCAGACACCTAATGTTTCGTTTAGTAATATTGGATTGTTAACTCACAATGATCTATTCCAAGACTCTAAACCTATGCTAGTTGGTGCACCTTATAAATGAAATCAGTCTAATCAATTTTATGATTAAGCATCAATTTTAGTGGTTGTGGTTACTCAAGGGATATGGTCGTGAAACTAGTGATGTGTATGACTCACTAGTATGCAAAATCGTCAAATCCTAGACTCATCTATCCAATAAAACAATGTCACTAGCATGCCAAATCAACCCAATGGTTTTGAAATAAAAATGCAATCTTTTTATATTTTCTATGCATAGGCAGAACCTAAATGAAGGCAGCAAGCACTCAATGCAAGATGCAGTACATGAAAATAATTTTTATTTTTTTGTATTTTCTCTTATACGCAAAAGGAAAATGCAAAACTATATGTATTTTTTTTGTATTTTTTAGTATAAGGAAATGAAAAATGCAAGCAAAATCCTACTATCTAGTCACTGATATGCCAAGGAGATCACTAAGACAACCCGGCAAATACCCAACAGTAAGACTCAGCCAAAGGAATGAGCTCAAAAGGAAAAAACCAACAAGGCTAAATCCAAAGATGGGTAGAAAAACTAACAAGGCTCAAGCAAGAGAAAAGAAGGGTGCTGGTCACAACCAAGGCATGGAACAGTCAAGAAACAGGCCAACAAAGACTCGGGATCATCCAAAGCCAACCCAGCAACAACCAAAAGTCATAAATCAACCAAATCCGGAGTTGTACGCTACTGTCGAAGGAAAACCTGCGGGTACCCGCAAGCAGTAAAGTAAACAGAGGCGGGTGTACGCGGGCAGAGCAAAGCTATCCTATGGGTAAGGAAAGGAAAATGGGCAAATAAAGAGTCTAATGGCTCAGAAAAAGCAAGTTTTCTATAGTGTATCTCAACGGCCAATCAGTGACATAGAGATTCGACAAAAAATAACTCTAATTACGGACTAATGCTCAAAAAATCCCCAAATATGGATGTTTTCCCCAACGGAGTCGCCATTTCTGTGTTGGAGAAAACTCACTATGGCTTGGGGTAGACCACAACAGACAGCTGACTACCAGAAATTAACTCTATTCTCAGTATTATGCTATATAAATGACAATTCTAAGATAATGAAGAATATAACCAACCTCGATCCAAACGTTTGATGTAGATCCCCTTTGGATCTTTCAATCCGTGCACTTGAATCTGCAAATTAGTCTTGACAGCCAATATACAACAAGTACATAATATATATAAACAACATTAACATCATCAATAGCAATGGTCCATAATATTATAAGCAAATGCAACCCAATGTAGAATAAACAACATTCACAACATTAATGGATGAAAATACAAGTATTTCTATTAATAAACAAGAAGAAGTACAATTTGATACGACCTCTTGCCGAAAACCAATCTGAACCAAGATCTGGATCAATCCACTTGTGCCTCCACCACTTCAATCCTCCATGAATGGAAAACTCAAACTATGAAAGGATGGAAAACTCAAACTATGAAAGGAGTTTGGAAGGTGAACATAATGGTTCACAACTACAAGGATCAATGAGTGTAGACTCAAGATAGGGCAAAAATCCACTAGAGTTCTCTTGCTCTTCTTTCTCCTCCCGTCCATAAGCCATATGTGCTCAATATATAGTCCTCCCAAAGGTAAGTGAAAGGACACATCGAGGCGTTACTTGGGCAAATGGAGGGCCAAAGGTCACCCTATGACTGTTTTTTGGGAGTAAAAAGTAATTAACTAGTGATTTTTACCATTTTACATGCTACCCGCAGGCTATAGTGATGCAACTCACGAGTACGCACGCTGTAATGATGTAGCTAGCATACAAGGGAAAAAATGAGGAAATAGTGTGTCTGAAGGATATAAAGTGGATCTGAGTCAATGAAATGGATCCTATAGGCCAAAGGGTGCTGATGCTCATTATTCATGCTTGCAAAGTAGGATGACGCAATTCCTCTAGTCAGGTAAGTTGGAAGGAAATAAGGTACATTTGGTCAATCGGGAAGCAATATCACTCCCAAAAATTTTAGGTGGTTGGGGTATCACAATTTTTTTGTGGTTCAGCATGGAACTATGTCTCAAGAGTTTTTGGAGGGGGATCTTTGGTTCTGGTCTTTGGAGTGAGTTTCTTCACTCAAAATATTTTAGAAATACTCCTCTAGTGGAGTGGATTAGAAAACTTGACAAAAAGGATAGGAATTCCTCCAATTTCTGGAATGGTTTTATAAATTCCTATCCTTCGTTGGGTTCAAGTTTGGCCTGGAAAATTGGAAACATAAACAAGGTAATGGTTGGTATTGATCCTATTATAGGAGGGGATGAATTTTTATCTTAATTTGAATGGTTATAAATACTTAGCACAATTGAAAGGTATTGGGAGAAATTATACTCATTATTGGATGAGGGATGAAAATCTGGTCCTAAGGGGATCTCATGTAGACGAATGGAATGGGTATGTTCAGGGTCTTAACCAGTTGAGAGTGAGATTAATGGATAAAGATGATGAAATTGTTTGGATTTGGAATAGGGTTGATGGCCAGATCACTGATAAATCTGCATGTGATACTATTTTAAACTCTATCTTCATAATCTGCAGGTTGTTGGTGGTCTAGTTCAATTTGGAAATGGAATCTTCCTATGAAATTTTAAAAAAAAATGTGGCTAATTTTTTAAAAACAAAGTACTAGCCTAGGATAGTATACTTAAGAGGGGAAGAGTAGGTCCAAGCATTTGTTATTTGTGTCTATGTGACTATGAGTCTATTGAACACATTTTTGTTCAGTGTAGTTTTGGGCAGAAATTCTAGGGTGTTATTCTTGTTGAACTAAAACATGATGTGGAATGGGGTCCATCTTCTATCAATATATGCTTGGAATACTAATGTAAAAAGGTGCCTAGATTTAAAGAATTGCCATTTTTTATCTATTGGGGCATCTGGATATGTAGAAATTTTGTTATCTTTAAAAATCATGTACCTAATTTTTTGCTTTTTGAACCAAAATATTGGGTTACTTCTTAGCACACTTCAAGGATAAAAATCGCAAAAGACCAAGGTTAATTATTGTTCCCACTTATTTAGAATATTTTCCTATTGTATTCTTTTATGGTTCCTCTCAGAGGGGAAAATGTGGTGGTGTTATGGTCCTACAAATTGATTACTCTCATTGGTACCATTTGTGGGTGTGTTGCAAATCTGGGACAAACACAAAATATGAGCTCGTAGCACTTTGGGGATTGTTTTTATTTTCCTCTAGATGTGGTGTTCAAACATTACAGATTATGGGGGATTCTAATATCATCATTGATTGGGATGCAGGTAGATCTAATATACATGTGATTGTTCTTGAGCATTGGTGTGCTAGAGTGAGGACACTCCAATCTATGTTTGGTGATATATCTTTCAAGCATTTATATAGACAATTCAATGTTGTAGTTGACAGATTGTCCAAAAAGGCAATTGACTGTGAGGTTGGATGTTTACATTATGAATCATTTTTGGATTTTGATATGATAAAACATGGT
Organism: Larix kaempferi; assembly: GCA_027924585.1. Taxonomy (NCBI): domain Eukaryota; kingdom Viridiplantae; phylum Streptophyta; class Pinopsida; order Pinales; family Pinaceae; genus Larix; species Larix kaempferi. The sequence goes on from BSBM01000370.1 coordinate 6,552,077, forward strand.
GAAACCAAGGCTTTCTAAGATTTTTTATGTTTAGTTTTGTGGAGTATCATAGTTTGGATCAAGTGCCACTAGATGGTAGTAATGAAATTATTTTGGGGATTCATATGTTGGTAGGTTATACTTGCTAGAGATGGGGTCTTGTCTTGCTTCCATGGGAATGACTTGTATTCCCTATTAGATGTTTTGTAAATGGTTTACTTTGATTCCAAATGGCGTAACAAGAAACTGGATTTTTCCTATGTGGAAAAGGTAGGTTTTTAATAATTTGTATATGTAACTTATAGTTAGATAAAAATTTGGATGCAAAGTATTTATTTAGTCAAATTGTTGTAGATTTTTCTTGAATTTCGATGGTGTGAAATGAAGTACTTATTCAATCAAAGTTGTTAAATATTTTTGTATAAGAGAATTTATTTTGACAAGATAGTTTTTCATATTTTTGTTTATAAATATATATTATTATTCTTAAAAGAAGGTTTAACATTTTAGGAGAAATTTTTTTTTGCTTATTAGAATATATATTTATTGTCAAAATTGCAATTTCCCAATAATAAAATTAAATTTTTAATGTAAAAATAAATTGAAACTTATTTGAAAAACTTGTTTTGAGTTTCTTCAATAACTTGAAATGATCTACTAACACTCATAAGTAAAATATTTAATATATATATCTTAAATAAGATAAGACGATGTTCAGCTTCATGTGGACTCGCAAAAAAAGGGTATCCATCTTGTAAAATGCGATAGGATTTCCCTACCTAAGAAAGAAGGGGGATGGGGCTTGTAACATCCCCATCTCTCAATCCAACTAGCGGAGGGGAAATTAACTCGATCGGGGCTCTAAATTTCGCCCCATAACCACAATTCCAAATTTATATAGCTAAAATGTATGTGTAGATATGAAAATAAAAACACATAGCAGAAATAACCCTGATCCACACACACATAACATGCAATTCCAAGCATAATTATTATAGACATATAAAATGAATCATTGCACATAAGATAATAAAGAATACTTATCTTTAGACAAAGAAGATCCAAGCAATTGGTTGTGTAAGAGCGATTTTCCACCCAGTCATAAGCACTCTGTCCAGCATATACTCTTTCTGCTGAGAGGTCACCAGGGTGAAGGAAATACCTACAGGCTTCTCTCTTTCATCCCACAACCCACTCTCCTCTCTATGCTTATCCAAAAGATCTAGCAGAGCTATACAAGGGTGTCACTAAGCCATCGCAACCATGGCACTCCTTCCAACTACCCCGCACAACACAAGGAGGGAATTTCCCTTCATTGATCCACAGTTCCCTTAGGAAATCCAACCCTTTACCAGTGTGTGCAGCAAGATTCCAACCTGTTGTATGCTATTGGAGAACCTCCTGCAACATTAATCCATGGCTTCTCAACCATCCAAGAGTAGCATAAATTAATGGGTAAAGGTTCCTAGATTGCCCACCCTCTAGGCTCATCTACAACCGACTATTTTTCCTTCAAAAATGCAGCTCTGTCTCCAATTTCAAATTTATGGGTTAAAAAACAACCTAGTAATGGACATGAACAACAATATGAATACTCTACGTAGTGTAGAAAATATGCATAAGATAATTATCCAAATAGTGTTGACTTCAAGGGATATGAGGTAAGGATGAAAAGACAACTAACATAGCTTCTAACCATATAAGAAAGGACTCCTGGAAGATGACATAACTGTCACAACCCCCATGCCTCAATAACTACATGAAGTGACTTTTCCAACCAACCTCACATATGTATTCAATGATTGGGTTTAACAGTCAAGAGAAGGTAATTGGCTCATTTAAAGCACATGGAATAATTTTGGATGAATTTTAAGGTCGACACTTGGAAACATAGGATTTAGTTTCTTCATAGGTCCCCTTTCATCTTCCCTTCGGTGGAATCATAGCCCCTATAGCGCTCTTTCCACAACCATCTTGGACCATTTTATTATTTTCCAACATAATATTTACATATATTTTGAATTGGCATGATAATCCAACCATATGGTCCCAACAGAAATATTTACATCATACATACCTAGCCATTCACTAGTCGGGCCTTGGCCTTGAGCTCCGCACTAGGAATCCATACTAGCATATTTACATCATTTACATAATTTTGATTAAGTACATTCCAAGTCAAAATTGGGGGTATTATAGGGCATCAAAAATATATTCTTATTTGGCAAGGCATTGGCTATGGAAGGGATTTGGAGAGCATTATTTGGTAATGGGTTGTGGAGTGAGGTCATTGGAGCTAAATATATTAAGAAAAATTCAGTTGTTAAGTGGTTTAGACAACCTCCCAAAAAGATGGTGAATGTCTAAAATAGTTGGAAAGGACTATCCAAAACTATGCCTTTTCTGGATAGATGGTTAGCTTGGAATGTGGAAATGGGCTTCAAGTAAGATTGAGAAAAAATCCTATTGTTGGAGGTGGGGACTTCTACAAGATTTGTCCTGGTTTGGTGGATACTTTGCACTCCCTTGGTTTTGATAAAGTGGCTCATGTTAAAAGACCTAGTGTTAGTACTATAAGTTTTAAACCTGTGCAGAGAAGCAAAGCATAGAGATTCTTTTAAGCAAAACACAAATTACACCACAACATTCACACATAATACACAAAGATTTACCTTGGAAACCCTTGACCAAGAAAAACCAGCAAACCTTGGAGCCACCGCTCCTATTTTTCTCATTATCATTATGAATCACTCACAATACAATATAGGTATTCCGCAACATCCACTACCCTAATCTGTTAACCCGGATTAGAAAATAGATCCCAATCCCTTAACTGGGATTAAATTACATATTTTTAGAAAATTCCCCCAAAATAGCCAAAAACAACCCAAAAAAAATTGGCGCTCGCTGTGCTTGCGGGAACGGGAATGGCCTAACTTCCATCATCTACTTCGCAGAAGGGGGAGGGATTCAGCATGACACCCCCCCTCGATCCAGTGCTCAGCGCATACAGTAGAGCACTAGATGGTGGGGATTGACCACTACGTGATCAAACGCACACCCCCCCCCCCCCCCCACACACACAAATGCAAAGAATATAACATATACTCAATAAGTACCTTTTATTATAATTATTTGTTTCTAGCTCCAGACCTGGGTTTTAAAGGGCATTATGCCTTAGAATGGTCAAAGTACATTTAAGGTCTCATCCATTGTGGGATAAGACTTTCAGATAATGAAGATCAACTATATTGGTCTTGGGATCCTAATACTATACAAGTCTTTGCAAAATTGGGATATGATGCATTACTATTTATTTATGTGGATGCAAATTACAAATAGTGGGTTTAATAGATCTGGAAGTGGAGGGCTCCTTTAAGACTTAAACTATTTTGATGGCTAGTTTTGGAGAAAAAAATATTAACATGGGATATTATTAAAAGAGGGATTGTTGGTCCAAATATTTGTTGTCTATGTGCACAAAATAATGAAATAGTTGACCATTTGTTTGTCTTTTGTAAGTTTTCTCAACATGTGTGGAAGGAGGTTTCCAAAAGCCTTCATATGCCATTTTGTTGGACAAATCTACCAGATGAAGATTGTTTCTATTTATGGGCATCCAACAATGGAAGACATAAAAATATGCCTCTCTTTGTATTATGGGGAATATGGAGACACACGAGCAACATTAGCTTTCATGAAGCAGAGGTAAACAACAATCTGGTAATTTCTAAAATTTTGGATGCCTATAGAGAATTTCAAGATGAACCTATTACTAGTCAAATCAAACATATTAAATTTCTAGTTCTAAATGATCATGTCCTTATTGGTTTTTTTTATGGGGTTGAGAAAGATGGCGAGTGTGGTGCTGGTATGTGCATCAAACTATCCTACTAAAAAAGATATCTCATCTAGATGGGATGTGGAGCAAGTTCAAATACCAAGGCCAAATTATTGGCCCTTTTGGGACCTTTATATTTTTCCCTTGTTAAAAACATTATTTCTTTACAAGTACTCAGTGAATCCAAAGTCATTGTGGAATGGACTTTTGGCAACTATAATATCAAGTTAGTTCTTTGAAGCACTGGAAACAAAGAATAGTTGAGATGAAAGCAATGCTCACACATTTTTCTTTCAATCAGATCTATAGGAAGTTAAATTTTGTACCAGGCACTCCTTAAAAAAATGCTTTGAGTATGAATGGAGACCTGATATATTTTAAATTTTATGAGGATCACAGGATGTCGGATAATGGAAGTTAGTAGTTAAGTTAGTAGTTAAGTTAGTAGTATATTGATCGTTGTTTCATTTGGGTAGAGGTTCCTGTATATGAACTGTTTATTTTGTTGTCATCTTCAACATGTTAAAAAATCTGGTTTCCCTTTGTGATCACCACTTTTGCAAGATAAGAAAGCAAATATTTGGTTCTGCTTAGCAATTAGAAAGTCCTTTTTATTGTGGGGGTGTTTATGATATAAGATATATGATAGATCAATTTGAATGTTGAAGTTGTAAAAAAGGTCAATCTAGTGACCTATTTCCTTTTGTGATAAGTATCAATTGTCTTATAAACTGTTTTGGACAGTTCGATGGACATTAATCATATAACTATGATTCATATTTAAATATCAAGTTACTTTTTTTTTCCATGTATAATATATATATATATATATATATATAATACAATCAAATTTATTATAATTTTTTGAAAAACTTTAAATCATTGAAATGATCTACTAACATAATGGAATAAAATACTTATTAATATCATCATTTTCATTTTCGTACATGTTTCTTTCATTAATATGAAAATATTACTTTAAATTATATTTAATTAAGAAATGGTAAATAAAATAACTTTTTATTCAAAAAATTTGAAGTAAATAGAATAAAGTAATTTGTATAAATTAAAATTATTTAATAAAATGTAATATATATTACTATTATTATATTTAAAATATTTAAATTTTAATGAAATATAAATTATTAATATTTTATTATTTATCTAAATTTAAAATAAAAAACACATAAAAATAAAAATGACTTAACTAAATAATAATTTTGAGGCACTTCTTAACCTTTATGTTTTCTTTTGACATAATGTAGTATTATCATTGATTTTTCAAATTTAAGACTTAGTCTCTATGACTTCTTGAAGTGATATTATGTTTAAAAATCCTTATTTGAACTTTTAAGTTTTATAAGCTATTTCGTGACTTTGAAAATAAGAAAGATGTGTACTTTTGAGAATTTTCAAGTAGATTTATATAGAATTGTGTTGAACTTTTAAGTTTTATAAGCTATTTCGTGACTTTGAAAATAAGAAAGATGTGTGGTTTTGAGAATTTTCAAGTAGATTTATATAGAATTGTGTTGAGATTTATAGAATTATTTGAATTTTTTTAACATAGTTATACGACATATGGAATGTTGTATAGAAAGAAAGAGAGGTATTTATGTTATAAAAATCATTCAAAGACATGTAAGAATTTTGAGATTTTTTACTAGATGTATATATAATGGTATCTAAAAGAGATTATTGAAATTTTCAAGATGGTACTAAGAATCAATGTTCAAGAGTTTTAGATAAAGCCATACAAAATGGTGTTGAGAATCAAATTGATGGGTGTTGAGAGTTAACTTTTAGGATTTTCATGTAGAGTAATAAGTAATATTGTTGGGAATAAGCTTTTGAGACTCTAGAGTACAACCATTTAGAATTATATTGAAAATCCAACCAATGGGCACTTAGAATCAACTTCTAGGATTCTCAAGTATAACCATAGATAATGACACTGGAAATTGAACCAATGCGCACTAAGAATCAATTTCTAGAATTCAATGGCATAGTCATACAGAAACTTGTTGAGAATTATTAAGTGCTTAGAATTGACATTTGGCATTCTTAAGTAGAGTTCCATAGGAAGTGGCATTGAGAAATGAACCTATGGGCATTGGGAATCAACTTCGAAGATTCTTAGGTAAATCCATATAAAACAACATTGAGAATTGAACATGTAAATGCTAAGAATTGGCTTTTGATTCTCATATAGCACCATACAAAATGGCACTAATAATCAAATCTAGTGGAATTAAAAATCGATGTTTGAGATTCTCAAGTAGAGCCATACAAATTGGTTTTGAGAATTGAACCGATGGATGTTAAGAAAAAACACATCAAATTCTTAAGTAGAGCCATATAGAATGACAATGAGTGAAGCGTAAAAGCTTCTTAACACCAGTAATAATTCTAAAATGCCAACAAATATTTGAAATCCCACATTTTGATAATGAAATAATATATTGATGATAGATGATGTTTACATTACAATGAATGGCCCGCTTAAATATAGCTTGGGCACCTTTATTGAGGAGTCGCATCTCGTCATAAATTATAAACGATATTTATTATTAGTAATTATTGTAATTTATTATTAGATATTTTATTATTTTATGTTTGTAACATTGCCTTCCCCTTAAGGGAAGCTTTGTCCTCAAAGCTTTGTTTAGTAAAGGACTTATCAGTTATTTGTGTTTGTAACATCTTCTCATGTCCCTCTGAAACTGTAACTCTGATACTTGATGAACATGGCGATATAATTTTCAAATCCCTGAACTGAAAAGTTGCATTCCCTGGAAAGTGATCCATCCAAGATTTACCTTCATCTGAGCTGAATAAGTTGGTCGCCTTATTGGGTAAATCTTCATGTTTTTTATTTAGGATGTAGATGTTGTGTTCCTTAGCATCTGAAATCATAACTTCTCTGTTTATGTTCATTTTGATCCTGTCATTGGTCAAAATGACTTTTATAATAGGGGTGTCGATAAGGAGTTTTTATTGTTTGTTTTTTTGGTGGATTGACTTCTTTTTGAACTGTGATGAGGACCGAATTTGTTTTTGTTTCTTCTTCCTCAACTTGAATTTGTTTTCCAGAGAGTCTAGATGCTTCCTTCTGGGTTTGCGCACTCTGAATCTTCTCTAACCTTTCATCTTGCGACTTTTTTTCCTCTTTTAACTTCTTGATTTGTTCCTCTAGTTCTTGATTAAAATTTCTCAGGTGCTGGTTTTCTTCCTCTTTATCCAGGAGTTTTCCTTTAGTATCTTTGTTTGATTGTTCTGTCCTCTTAGTACTTTTTAACTTCCTTATTTTTCCAATTAATGTCTGGTTATGGTTTCTTAACCGATATATTTCTTCAGTGTTATTTGATAACGTGCTTTTGACGGTTGTAATCTCCAATTTGTGCGTCTTTTTAGTGTTGTTCTCTTTCTGCTGGAGTTCACTAATCTGTTGTTGAGGGAAGCAATTCTTGTCTTCTTGAATTTCTAACTTTCTCAAGACTTGCGCCCATTCAGCATCTTTGTCCATGATGTGCTTGTTTAGATGCTTTATTTCTTCTCTTAAATCATCATTGCTTGTATATGGTGATTCTTCATCATTATTTGACTTTCTGATTTGTTCTTCAAGATTTTGATTATGAGTTTCTAAATGTGATATTTTATCATATTTATCTAATAACATTTTCCTGAATTCCTTATTAGCTTTTTCTAACTCATATTTTTTTATCTTTCAAGCATTGATTCTCCCGTTCTTCTGAATGAGTAAACAATTTTTGCTTCCTAATCTCGAATTGAAGATCTTTATTGGTCGCTTTATATTGCTCTAATTCGTTTAATGTTGCTTGTAGCTTTGGCTCCGATTTTGATTTTGAATTCGCCATAAGTCGATTTCTTGGACGATAACTTGGTCTTCTTTTGACTTCAAATTCTTCAATGATATGGTCTTCAACTTAAAAAGAAATAATTATCTGGACTTGAATTTATGTCTTCTTATTTGGTCTTCAATTTCAAAGGGTAATAATCTTCAATAATTAGATTTTCCCCACTAGGCCTGGAATTTGACGTTCCACAGAACGTTTTTTCACTTTTTAGATGTATTTGACGGGTAACTTGAAATTTAAAATGTAGAAGTTGACGTTTATGTATATTGATAGCCCATCAAAAAAACTTATAGCTGTCCAACTTCCCTTGTACATAGAGATGTTAAATTACATAAAAAGTGAAAATCTCTTAACAGATTTTTGGTTTGTTAGTGAAGATGGCTTATTCTTAAACAATTTATTTAGGTTTTATTATTACAATGGACTATCTACCCAAATCTTGTCATAAAAAATAAGGCTAGATTCAAGTAATTGAAGGAGGATTGTGTTATGACATATGCAAAAGGAAAAATTGATCGTCTACAAATCTGCATAAAATGTAAAATGAAAGGCACTCTAAAAATCTAACTGTCATCAAATTTTATTTGACAGGCTGGTAGAATTTGAAATTCCAGACCTATTCCCCACTATGTAATGAACAAAATATATAATAAATAATATTCAATATGATTCTTCTTGTAAAAAAAAATTCTTTTGATACTCTTCTAATCTTATTTTCCCCTTAATTTTTGTAAAATGGTATAGAATGAGTGGTTGGGAGGTACTTCTTTACTTTTACTTATTTGTCTTTTCCTCCCACTTATTAAGAAACCATGTGTGGAAAACCCACGTCTGGTTTTACTTTTCTATTTTTTCTTTCTTTTTCTTTCTTTTTCTTTCTTTTTTTCCTTTTTAGGACAAAGTCCTATTTTTTTAGGGAAACTTCTTTACTTTTACTTCTTTTTCTTTTCCTCCCACTTATTAAGAAACCATGTGTGGGGAAACCACGTTTGGTTTTACTTCTTTTTTTCTTTTTTTCTTTTTAGGACAAGGTCCTATTTTTTTGGGAAACCCTAATATAATGGTTAAAAACCCGAAGCGTAAAAGCTTCTTAATGATAGTAATAATTCTAAAATGCTCACAAATATTCGAAATCCCACATTTTGATAATGAAATAATATATTAATGAATGATGATGTTTACATTACAATGAATGGCCCGCTTAAATATAGCTTGGGCACCTTTATTGAGGAGTCGCATCTTGTCATAAATTATAAACGATATTTATTATTAGTAATTATTGTAATATTATAAGATATTTTATTATTTTATGTTTGTAACAATGAGAACCAAACCTATGGGCATTGAGAGTCAAGTTTTTGGATATTTAGGTATAGCCATATGGAATGGTGTTAAATGAAATTATGGGCATTGAGAATAAACCTCTAGGATTCTTAAGTAAAACCATATATTAGTACAACATCAAGAGTCAAACACGAGCTTTGAGAATCAACTTCTAGGATTCTTGGTTAAATACATACAAAACGAGATTCTCAAGTAGAACCACACAAAAGAGTGATGTGTGGACAATCAAACCTATGAGTGCTAAGAATGGATTCTAGAATTCTCTAAGTAAAGCCACATGGAATAGTAATTAGGACTAAACCTATGGATGATGAGAACTAATTTTTGGATCTTAAAGTAAAGTCACATGGAGAGATGATGAGAATCAAATTTATGGGTGCCAAAGTTCATTAACTTTTGGGATTTTGAAGAAAAGTCAAACAAAATGATGATGAGAATCAAACCTATGGGTACTAAGAAACAATGTTTGAGACTTTTGAGTAGAGCCATATGAAATGGCACATTGAGAATTGAACTTAAGAGGTGTCTTTTTTTTTCACACCGAAAAAAACCAACTTTTATTATATGAGAAAAGTTGTATCAAAATATACAAACTGTCAAGGAGGGAAAGCTCCTTAGATAATAACCAAAGGGTAACAATGCTCAAACAAAGACTACAAAAGATGTAGTACCCCAACTAAAGGCATCCAATATACTGACAAAAGTTCTTATCATATGACCAAAAGAGAAATACAACCATTGTCTGCACATGTCAGAAAACTCCATTCAGTAAAAGTAAAGATTGTCCTAACTAGTCAGAGTTCCATCTCTGAATTCGTCCAAGCAGATAGTGCCATCCATAGGACCCATAAGTCTCTTTGAGAGAGTATTTGCTTCCACATTGTGTGATCTGAGGATGTGAGTGACAGTGATGGAGGAGAAATCTGAAATGAGCACGAAGATATGCTTCAACCAGCCCTCCAACATCACCATGTGTAAAGAATCTTTACCGCAAGCCCAATTGATCACACAAAGGGAGTCTCCAAAAATATGTAAGGTCTGGAGTCCCTTGAGTCTAGCAAACCATAATAGGCCCCATAGCGCAATGAGATCTGCTCTAGTATTTCATAAAAAAGATGAAAAGTATGGTCAAGGGTGAAAGAGGTGTCAAGAATTGGCTTTCAAGATTCCCAAGTAAAGTCATATGGAATGGCATTGGAGAATCGAACCTAAAGGATTGGTTTCCAAGATTCTCAAGTATATTGAGAATCGGGTTTAAAAATTCTCATATAAAACTATATAGAATGACCCATTAGGAACATCTTGTGTAAATCCATACAATTAAAAAAGGACCCATGATCTAAACTTGGCCACAAAATCAAACCTTAGAATATTAAAGAGACTCGTACATAAAAAAATTAAGATAAAATTTAAAATGAAATTTTTGTTGCAATGAAAGATCACTAGCATTCAACACAAAAAACATTACTGACATTCAACACTTAAAAAACCTCATGCACAAAAGGACCAAAGATGCTAAGAGGATAAACTTTGGTAGCATTCAACACTTAAAAAGACCTTGTGCACAAAAGGACCAAAGATGCTAAAAGGATAAACTTTGGTTGCTAAGGAAGAGGGGAGGGACTCTCATTTCTTTTTCTTTTTTTTATATATGTAACAATTCTATAGGGGCCCACCCGAAGGGGCCTTGTCTGTCGGTCCCAAACCTAGGAGCCTAACCCTAATGGACCCAAAGGATCGAACGTGCAACCTTGTGACAGAGGGTCAACGACTGGGGCTTCGACTAGACTACTCATTGAGGCGATGGTGCTTCCCCTTTACCATGGGGCTTTGACTAACTAGGCTACTCATTGAGGCTATGGTGAAGCTATGGTGCTAGGAGCCTAACCCCAACAGACCCAGAGGATGGAACCTGTGACCTCGTGAGAGAAGGTCAACTACTTAGGAGAGGGCTTCGACTACTAGGATACTCATTGAGTCGATGGTACTTCCCCTTTACCATGGAGCTTGCTTTAGATCTCAGGTCACTTTATTTGAAGCTAACCAATTTTAACTTGAAAGTGGAGGTGTTGGGGTGTTGGGTTATGACAAATTGGAAACCTTCCTTGATCCGAAATTTTCGGTTTATGAACGCGTATGGGGGAAAGTGTATATAAGGCGGCGGAGCGGCCATGATGTTGTAGGGGGTGGAGGGGGCAGCAGCGGCCTCTTACAAGAGAGTTCATATTGACAAAGAATGATTGAACGAGCAACCAACCGGGGGACGGGGACCGGGTGGTGAGGCCCCAGGGGCAGGATGGCACACGTGACGCAGGGGAGGTTTGGAACGAAGTTCAGGAGATTGGGGTGCTGCACCCACGTGAAGTCCCTGTGGCCCTTGCCCCTATGACGATCTCCAGTATCTCCACTTGCCCGTTGCCCTTCAGACTTCCATGCATGGCGGATGATTGGTCCCCAGATGAACCGTTGGGACAACGACACGATGTATAGGAAGTATTTATTGCCCTCCGAGTTGGACAAGCCCCACAATTGTATGACACCGATGTATTAGAGAGGACAATCCATCCATGGGGGCCACGGCCCGACCTGGCCCACGGGCCACCAGTCTCCCGAGGGCCGATGTGGGGGCGCAGTCGCACCGCGTACGATATCCAGCAATATGGCATATGAAACGAGATCCTTTTCAAAATCCTACTGGACAGATTCTTCAGAGCAAAAAATCCACGCTATTAATGAGTCTTTGAAATATTTCCTTCCCATATACGCTATGGAAAAAATGGATGAGTCAGGAATAGGTACAATTGGACACCCACTGATCAAAATTGATGTATTTGTACATCTGTTATTAAATATGTGATGTGATTTGCAGTTGAAAATTTTGACAGTGAATGAATCTGATAATTGTCTGTTAATGGATGGATATTAGAGCTATTACCTACATTTTGACAGTGAATGAATCTGATAATTGTTTTGTTAACCTTTTAAAAAGCTACCAATATTCTAGCAGAGTACGTAACATTTTGTTAACCTTTTAAAAAGCTAAGCAGAGTACGATTGCAGGCATTTTTCCACAATGATGGAAAATTATTAGAAAACTGCAAATGGAAACAAGGATATCGGAAGGTTTACCTAATTCATTTTTTATTCATTTTTACATTTAAACATTTTACTTAATTTATCATTTTATGATGATGATGATGGTGATTAATATGTTATTTATATTTTGCAAAGTAGTATTTTATACCAACCTCATGTTATTTATCATGTATTTGTACATCTAGTCATAGTTATAGCCATGGGGAAGACCCACTTCCACTTTTTTAGGCTATAAATTATAACACGCTTATGTATTTGTTTTATCTCTCTCCTGGACTCTCTAGAGATAGAGCAACCCCTAAACTTCACAATGATACAAGATAAAGGGAGGGACTAGAGTTTCGAAAAGGAACTTCTTTTTATCCCACATCACAAGGTTTATTGATTTACAATTGTTTTCAAGACCAAAATAAGCTTTACACCCTCCATTAATCATTTTATCAATGTTATAGTACTAGTTGAGCTTGTGATAAATATCAATTCCGAGATATTTGTAAAAAGACACTCCAAGGTGTTATTGTCATATGTAATTTAAAATTTTTAATAAATTAAATAAATTATATAACCCATTTTATCACATACAAAACTTGTACTTTTGTTATTCTAGGGAGAATAAAAAAGTACATGTCGAGACTTCAAGACACTCAATGAAAACTATCTGAGCAACACCAAAAGATATTAAGTTCATGTAGTACATGACTAAGCTATACAAAACATAGCATATCTAAAAACTAAGATAGCTTCGACAATAGTAAAAAATGCCATCAAAATAGTTTTAGCAGCAAGAAATTAAAACAATCTTCAAAAATGGAATAAGTTCCAGTAAAAAAGCCCTTAGAAATATTCCATCCACCAAATATACCCTTAACGAATTCATATAATATTTTTATTTTTATTAATTAATTATAATATAATTAAAAAATACAAATCTTAACCTAATATTTTAAGTTGTTACATTTTACACCTCCATTTTTTCATAACTCCTTTATATGCTTAGTAAAATTATTTGAGAGTGTACTGGAAATCATTCAAAAACTACCAGTTTTGAGCCATGGATTTGGGTGGAAATCATTCAAAAACTACCAGTTTTGAGCCATGGATTTGGGTGCCATATGAGTTGAAGTTATGTTTTTTATTCCATGGTTTCATCTCGGTTAGAGTTTGGCTCATATTTTGATCCTGTCATCTTCAATCAATCTAAAAAGACCTTGATTGATCGAAATGAGATTTTTTTTCTTTAAATATGAGTTTTAGAGAATTTAAAATGCTAAATTATTGGATAAAGGTTTGGGTTATTGTCAAGCTGAACCAAAACCTAAATTACTTTAAGATAGATTTAAGATAGATTTTGAAAAGGTTAAACATATATTTAGAAACCTATTTAAAAGGCTTAAACAACTTCATTGTAAAATGTCCACTAGTAACTTATTTAAAAAGGTTTGGATTATTTAGTAACTTATTTAAAAAGGTTTGGATTATTGTCAAGCTGAACCAAAACCTAAATTACCTTAAGATAGATTTTTAAAGGGTTAAATATATATTTAGTAACCTATTTAAAAGACTTTAACAACTTCATTGTAAAATGTCCACTAGTAACTTATTTAAAAAGGTTTGGATTATTTAGTAATTTATTTAAAAAGGTTTGGATTATTGTCAAGCTGAACCAAAACCTAAATTACCTTAAGATAGATTTTTAAAGGGTTAAATATATATTTAGAAACCTATTTAAAAAGGTTTGAATTATTTAGTAACTTATTTAAAACAGTTTGGATTATTGTCAAGCTGAACCAAAACCTAAATTACCTTAAAATAGATTTTTAAAGGGTTAAATATATATTTAAAAACCTATTTAAAAGACTTAAACAACTTCATTGTAAAATGTCCATTAATGTTAACTTTAATAACTTATTACTTATTTAAAAGGTTTAAACAACTCCATTGTAAGATGGGCGTCACTGCTTCTATATTCTCCTTCCACTTACCATATACTCTGCCAGTCAGACCATCACCAACCACAGAAAACCAACACCAACCACCAACCACACACAACCAACACCAACCTTCATAGGCCGTCTAACCTTTTGCTCTAGTCTAATCATAAAAGGTTTGGTTAGGAACAAAAAAAATCCTTAAACTTGAGACAACGTCAATTCCTGGGATAAAATACAAGATCCTTTAATTTAATGAATTGATAGTTAAGAATGGCTAAGTTTTTCAACTCTCCTCTGTTTAATTAACGAGTCAGTATACAGGATAGTAAAGTAGCAGTGCTTCTCATCCTCAAAAATTCACTTTGATGAGATAGCACACAGGGCCCTGATTCTCTGCCTATGCTATTCCTGTTTGATACCTTGATGCAATAGCACACACGGCCATGATTCTTGGTCAATGTTCCTGTTAAGAGTGCTTCTTGACCTAAGCCTACCCGGCCTGTTCTGATAAATGAATGAAATGTCTTTACTTTAGAGGATTAATCCGATACATCAGAAATTTCAAGGCTGCGGGATGTTTCGCTGTGGAATCATGGCATCCGCCATGTTGAGAGGAGAGGGACTGGTAAGGTAGGAAGGGGACTTTTGGTGACAGTTTGTCTATTGCGTTGCCCACCTGGCCACGAGTTCCCACGTGAACAACTCGGCAGGGAAAAGCCCCGAGGGGCCCGGCCAGTTTCCTCTGGCCACTGCTATTGCAGACACGGCTGCCCATCTCCTGCCCCCACTCTCCCTCACCACAAAAAAACGCAGAGTGCCCTGCTGATTTAAGAAAGTTGACTTTGTCTGGTACATTTTAGAATCCAGCCATGTCTCTTTAATATTTTAGAATCCAACCACATTTATGTCTCTAATATTCGTGCTCTACTTCTCTTATATATACATAATCTATTCTATTTCTCTTTTATATATACATAATCTATATTTTTCTGCGAATGTATGAATATATGTCACGATGCCTCAGCCGCCCTGCTGATTAATATTCCTCTGGTTGTTGTTGTTCGACTTCTGCCCGGCTTCTTTAGTGCATCGTTGGCTGTGAAGTCATAGTAATGCACGGCACTTTAAATTCGGGAGAAGACTAAAGCCTGAAGTCCCCTTATCTCATTATCTCTCATTCATTCATGAATGATTCTTTTTTCAGCTTATACGGTCTCTTCTTTATTGAACTGAGTGCTCATTCCTTGTGCTGAAAAGTGTTTCTATGCGTATTGGATTCACGAGACTAAATATATATATATATATATATATTGCTGTTTTTGGGGTCTGAGGCCGTGAACGATCTTCGAAAAGAGGTAGAGATTGAGATTTTAGAGAGATTCGAGATTTCAGTTCCGTGTAAGAAGATATTCCTGGGGAAAGCCGCCATGGATACTGTTCAATAACGAGGTTCCGAATTCAAGAAAAGCAGTGCAACGCCAGAGAATCAAGATCCATATTACAATCTGGCACTTCTTTTCAAACGTCCCCAGCTAGCCCTGCATCGATAGGATTTGTTGACTGCTCTAACGTTCTTGTTTATCTATCTATTGCTCTGTCTTGTTTTGTTTGCTGTGTCTGAGAGATCATGGATAGCAGAGATGATAATTGGATGAATGAATACAGAACATCAGCGTTACTGCTGCTGCTTGTGGTATTCAGTAGATTGATTTCCTCAATGGGTCATACGCTTGATCTGAAACTATGGCCCTGTATTCCTTACCCTGAATGCCTGGCCTTCGATGGACGTCTCGATTCCTATAACACCCATCTTGTTGCCGGTGATTTTGGCAATCTTAGCCGCCATTTGCCTTCTGTAGTTCTGTATCCCGCCTCTTTAACAGACATAGCGAAGCTGGTGAAGTCAGTTTATGGGTTGAGCCCCTATTCTGGGCTCACTGTTGCTGCCAGAGGCCACGGGCACTCGCTACACGGCCAAGCGCAAGCTCCCAATGGCGTGGTCATAGAGATGGGAGCTCTGAGAGGCATCAACGTTGACAGAAGCAACGCCTACGTAGATGTGACCGGAGGCGAGCTCTGGATCGACGTATTGCATGCAACGCTCAAGGAAGGTCTAGCCCCAAAGTCCTGGACGGACTACCTGTATCTCAGCGTTGGAGGGACGCTCTCCAATGCTGGGATCAGTGGTCAGGCTTTCCAACATGGCCCTCAGATCAGCAACGTTCAGCAGCTTGAAGTTGTTACAGGTCAGTGTTAATGTCGAATTCTCTGTTAAATTCTTCTCAGACTCTTAAAATGCTCTTGTTATATATTTCCATTTACTCTCTTGTTAATCTCATTGTTGCTATTCAATCTGTTCAGGAAAAGGCGAGATATTGAATTGCTCCAGACACCAAAATGTCGACCTGTTTCAGGCAGTGCTAGGCGGTTTAGGCCAGTTTGGTATCATAACCAAGGCCAGGATCGAACTCGAGCCTGCACCACAGCGAGTAAGCACCTGAGCCGTCTTCCAAATGCAGGACCTGTCAATCGAAGTCATTGTTTGTGCTTATTTGCCTAATGAGTTGTTATGTTATATAAATTTTGAGTCTTTTTTAAATTTACAAGTCTAAATCTCTCATAGGGTTAAGTGTGGGGCCAACGGTGGGGGATTTTCACTATCTTAAAAGGAGTTCAGGAACTTTGCGTCTTTCACAAGTTTGGTGACAGCACCATGTTGTTGACAGGACAGAGGTTTCTCTATTCAATAGTTGGCTCAAAAATAAAAAATAAAAAAATATTTTTTTAATATTGATATATTTAAAAAAATGGACAGAGGTGTTAAAAATAAAATTTAAATTTGGGCTAAAAATAAAATTTAAATTTTTTGAATATTGATCTGTTAAAAAAAGGTGTTGGAATTTAAGAATAAAAGTAAGATTAAGTAGAATTACTCTTTAACATATGTTAGTTTTAATAATTTAATTTATATGGTTAGAATGATTTATAATATTTTTTTTTTTTATAAATCAAGTTTAGTTGATGTTGTTATGGTATGTATATGTTAAGTGTTGATGATAATTATTTTTATTTTAGTTAATGTTTTTATATATTTAATGATTGTTATTCTAAAATAAAAATAGTTAATTAGTAAATAAAAAAATTTGATTGATAAAGAAGCTGATATAACTTTAATGATTTCCCCTGACTTTACTATCAATTCACAGTTTTGGGCAGAAAATCCTTCCAATAATTAACATGATTATTCCTTACAAATAGACAGAACCATGAATAAGATGAAATGCTTTTATGAAAACAAAATAATGCAACATCAATTAACTTGTATCTTGGAATATATAAAATCAGATCTGACACATTTCACATTATATTTTAAGATTATCTCAATAAAATTAATGTAATGTTGTACTGTTTTGGTAATTATTGTTTGCAGATGTTTCTAAAATATCAAAATTTTTCTTTTACATTAGAAGTAGAATTAGAACTACTAAAATAAGTTGGAGCAAGTGATAGTCTTAACATGTGGATATATGCTTAGAGTTAGGAATTAGAATTGGAACAATGCATAAGTTGAAAATGTCAATTTTTTGTTAGTTTACTTTAAGGTATAGGTTTTGCACATTTTTTTATTTTATGAATGGTGAGTCTCATTTGATTAAGGTGTGGGTTTCAAACATTTTGTTTACTCTGAATTGTGAGTTTTATTTAATTAAGGTGTAGGTTTAGTACATTTAGTTTACTATAAATTGTGAGTCTCATTTGATTAAGATGTGGGTTTAGTTTACTTGATTCATTATATTAAAAAGGTAAGTTTAATTTATTTAGTTAAAGTGTAAATCTCATCAACCAAAATAAGCTTACTTAAGAGGCAACACCCAAAATCCAATCAAATTAAGAAAAAAATTTCAAATTAAGATTCTCCTATCTCATATATTCTTCTTAAACTTAATATACATGATGATTAACATATTGGGATTCCTTATCTATATTCAAATTTCTAAGTATTTCTTATTATCCTCTGGATTGCGCTGGCCATTTGTTTATCAAGTATCCCCAAATTTTTGCAGGTTGTATTATGAAACTAATTCAATATCGATACATTTTGCAGGTGAGATGGATTCGAGTTCTATACTCGGACTTCGCAGCATTCACCAGGGATCAAGAATATCTGATATCGTTGCCCAAGAACAGCACCTTTGATTACGTCGAAGGCTTTGTGATTGTCAACAACGAAGGCCTGCTAAACAACTGGAGATCCTCCTACTTCTCGCCTCAAAATCCCGTGAAGGTCAGCTCTCTGGACACAAAGGGCCGGGTTCTGTATTGCTTAGAGATGACCAAAAACTACAATGAACACGACGCTGTTCATGTGATAGACGAGGTATCCAACAAATTCTCTGGAACATTTTTATTTACAGAGACCCTTTAAGCGTAAAAATTGTACAGAGATTTTTGACCTATTTCCAATCGATTTGCATTGCAGGCAGTGGAGTCTTTTCTCAAGCCTCTGGATTTCATTCCAGCCTCGGTTTTCACAACGGATCTTTCCTATGTGGAATTCCTCGACCGAGTCCATACTTCAGAGCTTAAGCTTCGATCCAAAGGCCTGTGGGAAGTTCCTCATCCATGGCTGAATCTTTTCATACCAAAAAGCAGAATTGCAGATTTCGATGCCGGAGTTTTCAAAGACATACTGCGAAACACTAGCAGTGGCCCAATCCTCATCTATCCGATGAACAGGAGCAAGTAAGCATTCGAATTCATTGTGTCTTTTTGTTCATTTCAAAAGAAATTTTGCTAATCTAACTGTTTGAAAATTTCTTCAGGATATTATAATGGTGGAAGCTACTTCAAAATAGATGTAATCTAACTGTTGTTTCGACTGTTGAATTCAGATGGGATAACAGAACGTCTGCCGTGACTCCAGATGACAAAATTTTCTACCTCGTAGGGCTCCTCCGTTCGGCTCTTCCTTCGGGAAGCTCGGACCACAGCCTAGACTTATTGATGGATCAAAACAAGAAGATTTTGCGTTTCTGCAGAGAACAAGGGCTCGGTGTGAAGCAGTATCTGCCTCATTACAGCACAGAAGCAGACTGGAAAATCCACTTCGGCCCCAAATGGGAGAAGTTCGTTCAGAGAAAAGCAAAATACGATCCCAACGCCATTCTAGCGCCCGGCCAAGGGATTTTCCATGGACGCCGGCCATTCAACGCAGCCACACTCTTCTGAAATCCCAGCTTCATGCCCAACATGGCGTACTACTTAGCGGACAAAACCATGAACATGAATATCAAATATGTTGATGAGATTCTGCTGCTTCCCTGCCTCCTGCCTGTTCGTTCGTGTGAATCACAGCCATTCTGCGATTATACCGAGCCCCGGCTAGTACTTCTACCTTCATTCATGTGTACATAAAACATCATCTATTTATAGCAGTCGGGACTCGGAATGTATATAATACTGCAAACATCGGGAAAGAATCCTCTGTGATTTATCATTGTCTAGTGCTCTGTAACATAACATATTATTATTATTATTCAATGTAGAAGCCGAGCGAGATCGGTATATGCTTTGCAATGCGGACGTACTGTTTCTTTCTCAATACTCCAAAATGTTGGTGGTTCCGTGATTGTTGATGGGTGCGTGACGTTCGTATAACAGATGTTGTGTTTGTCTGTTTGGCTATTGTTAACACGGGTGTTTAGTGACTTTGGTACAGAGCAAAATAAAAAAGTTAAAAAGTTAGGTCGACGCTGACAATAACGTTTTTTTGTAAAAGGAAAAATTGAAAGAGGGTCATTGTGTATATGCTATTTAAAGCATTCATAATAAGTTATATATATATAAAAGATTAAGAGCTCCATGAGAGACCCGAGGAAGGCGATTCATAGGGTTCCAAAGCCTAGTTCTCAGACATCCCTATCCATCATATTTGAATTAACTCATGTATGTACCTCAATGATTTGTTGCTCCATGTTATCCCTCCCCTCTCTCCAAATGATCTAAATGATCTTGTTAACCATGCATCCATCACCCCTTGTTCTTGTTGCTCTGTAACATCTCAAATATCCCCTTCTATGACACCCTTATCCACTCCACTCTTTGGAATCCCATATGAGATACCCTATGAGAATAAACCCTCGACCTTTTCAGGTTTTCCCTCTATTTCAAACTCGCCATCGAGATCTCCCAACCCTACTACTATTCAAAGGAGACGATATCGAAGATCAAAGTGCATAAAGAAGGAAATGAAGGTGGTGGTGGATTCGGCTTTGCTAAGAGACAAGGTAATTTACTACACTGAAAAAGCCCTCATAGGTAGATTCCATGCTATAAGATTTTTAGAGTAGGACCTAAAAAATGGGGTCTCTCATTGTTCGGAACATATTATGGGCTATTCACCCTTAACACATGTGGGGGCTCAAGGTTATATTACTTTCATGTTCATTCAGAGGAAGAGCATATGAAAATAGCTATGGATGGGGCCATGGTTCTAAGGCAATTCAACCCTAACGCTATTTAGATAGCATGCTATATTTGACCCAATTCGGGAAAGGATACACACACTTGCTCTATGGGTTAACATGTCGTGTCTCCCAATAGAGCTTTGGGATACTAAGATTTTTAGGATAATCGTATATTATCTGGGCACTTTCCTCAAAGTTGCTCCAGAAACTGAGTCCAAGTCAAATACCTCGGTGGCTACAATATATGTGGAGATGGGCACTTCCCAAGGGCTTCCTGATGTGATTATGATTGAAACAGGAGAACACCATTATATGTAGACTCTGGAATATAGGAACATACCCTTTAGATGCACTCACTACAGACCTCATTGAGACATGAAGATTAGCTGCCCACATTACAAAAATCAAGAGAGTTGGGAGGAACACATTTGGTTATGAGTCCATCGAATTTTGGAGTGGACTCTTTATCAAATATACAAAAGAGGAAAAGAGATGATGAGGACAAAGAACAAGAATGGACAAATCTTCAAAATGCACATTCCAGACTTAATGAGGAATTTAGAAAGGTCACAAATCTACTTCAATAAAAGATAAAGATCCTGGAGGCGACTATATTGTCATCTTGGGGACCACCTTGTGCCCCTCAGGATCTCGAAACCTCAAAAGAAAAACATCCAGAGTATTATTTTAGATAGGAAATCCCTACCCTCTCTCTTTGGCTCCTCCTGTGTTTCCAGTAAATAATGATTCACTAGACTCTCCTCAACAAGTAAGAGCCTCAAGGGCATTAGAGGAGGGATCTCCCTCACATAGTTAAAGGGATGAAACATCCAATAGTTTATATTCGGGGCTCTCGATCTCAAAAGGATACCTTACCTACTCCCAAACAAAAGGATCTATGAAGCAAACAAGCCGATTATTAATTATGACTGGAAAGATGAATTTGGACTCTAGGGGTAGGAGTATTTTATCAAGCACACAAAAATGGAAGTAGAAAAGGAGGTTCTCTCACGTTGTCAACAAACTATCCATGGGGTCCTTAGCAAAGCAACCCCCAAAAGGGTTAAGAAATGATAGTTATCTCCCACAATATGAGAGGCATAGGAATGGCCTCGAAGCAACATTCTCTAAAGAGGCTTGTTACAAAACATCGTCCTTCCATCATGTACATACATGAAGCTATGTGTTCTATGGAGTCCTCCGATAAGAACCTCATGAAATGCTTCCCGGATTGAAATTTCATCTCTTTGGACATTGATGGTATCATGTACCTAGTGACCTCTCGGTAATTATTGAGTCACAAGTACTGAGTCTGCTAACTGAATTTTCCTTCAATATTCAAATTTGTTTTTATTTTGTTTTAATTAAACAGTTACATCAAAAATAAATATATAACTGCCAATAAAATGAATATAAAACCTCTACATATTATCTCCACGGAAATGCACTCACTAATGCCATTAATTCTATCCTTTTAATTCATACAATGACAATAATTCATTCACATAGAAATAAATACCAAACGTTTATACACATATGAAGACTAATATGAAAATATGACCGAGTCCAAACCAAGGACGTTCCTCCCAGCCATAGGCTCTATCAAGCCATATATTTATTTGACAGAGCCATCATCAAGCTGGGGCTACCCATCCACAAGAAGGTACTAAGTTTCTTCTATAGCTACCCAATTCTATGTTCTCGGTCTGGCTCCAATTCCCTATTCTAGTGATGGTGGTACAACCATGGGTGGTTTAGGTTTGACAACCATGATGGTTCTGACATGGAATAACGATGAAGCAATGGTCTCTCCCCAAAAATGGGTGTTCCCCCTCTAAAAGAATGAATCAAGAATGGGATAGTTCTCACTATTTATTTGCATGGTGGAGACTAGACAAGTGGCACCCACGGTGATAAGAACTAGCCACTTGGCATCCATGCAATTGGACACTTTTCCCTTTCCCAAAGAGAGTTGGACAAGTAGCATGCATGTGTTGGGCACCTTTTCCCCTCTAATCCTAGGCTTGGGATAATCACTCTCCCCCCTCGTGGAAGGATGTCACCCCATCTCATCTTCGTCCTTCTTGGTCTACAGTAGTCATGTTCTTTATATTAAATATAAAATGTACATAATTACATCATTCAACTTTGACTTCTAGCCATATCATCCATATTTACAAAGTTGCATTATGGGGTAAAAAATGGGGTGTTACAGATGGGCTCTCAAGAGCTCTAGATATAGGATGGGACTCCTCCCTCCTCATTCAATCTTCATTATGTCTTCCTCATATCATCCTAGCCTCATGTTTTTCAAAATTCCTCAATTGCTCTATAGACCTTCTGAATGTGTACACACCCTCCCATGGAAGGAAATATTTATGCAAGGATATTTTCTCTTCAATGTATTTATCCCTCCCACATCTTATTCTTGGAGGGGACTTAAACTTCACATTGCACTCCTCTAAGATTTGGGGCACATTGGCCAAAAAAGATCTTCTTGGTGACTTTTTCACCCATCTCCTGAGCACAAATCTCCTTGTGGATATCAAGACTAACTCCCTTGGTCCCACTTGGACAAACAAGCAAGCTTGTCCACAACATATATCAAAGCACCTAGACTATTTCCTTCTAAAAGGATCCTCTTGCTTTCTTTGAGCACCTACCAATCATCCATTTTGAAGATTTCACACTCAAATCATTTCCCGATCCTACTTGAGCTCTCTTCCTTCTAATAAACCTTTTTCTCCCTTTAAATTCAACCCCCAGTAGCTCATATATGATGATATCAAAGCCTTGGTAACGCAAAACTGGGTTCCTTTTGACCTAGATGGAGAGGGAGTTGCCGATGATTAGTCTACAAGCTAAACTTATCATAATCAAAGCTAGGGATCGCAAAAACATGGGTAAGGAAGACTTTCTCAAATGTGAAAAAGGATCTGGTAGAGATTAAATTACAGCTTTATGATAAAATAAGCTCCCTTCACAACACCTTGATTAGTGAGGAGATGATACAATAGATTGATACATTAGAGAAAGAAAGATCCAGAATATTGGCCTCGCAAGAAGCAAAATAGAAGATGAAAAGTCAAGCTTTATGGCTCGCAAAGGGGGACAATAACATTGATTTTTTTCATTGTCAAGCCTAAGGTCAAAGGGATATCAATACTATTTGGAAGGCATGTGATCCCAATTGGGAAGAATGCACAAATTTTAAATGAATTTCCAAAGCAACAGTGAAACATTACAAGGGTCTCTTTGTTGAAGCTCAGGGAAAACATAAGGGATATCTTTAGATCCACACCTTTCTTCCATAGATGGTTGGATATGAATCGGGTTGAATCCTTAATGGAAACAGTTACAAAAGAAGAGATCCACTCTGTCATGCTCACTTTTCAACATGGGAAATCTCCCAATCCAGATGGATGGACATCTGAATTCTATCTGGGATTTTGGGACCTGATTGTAGACGATATTACAACAGTTGTGGAGGAATATTGCTCCTCAGGTAAGATTCACCCTCCCTTTAACTCTACCTTCATTGCAAATATTCCTAAGTTAGATCAACCATCGGGTTTTTATCACTACCATCCTATATATCTTTGCAATTGCATCTACAAAATCATCTCTAAAATTTTTGCTAGCCATATCAAACCTATCCTCTCTGTCAACATCTCTTTGAACCAATTCATATTTCTAAATCAAAGGAACATCCATGATGCTATCGGCATAGCATAGGAGGATCTACAGTCTATTAAGACCTCCTCTCAACCAACCTTCAATGCTCAAAATCGACATATCAAAATCCTTCGATAAGGTTAACTGGCGGTATCTTAAACTGGTCCTTACACATGTGGTATTCCCTTTTCCTTTCATAAACTGGATTGACACTTGCACTAAAGGAGTTTCTTATGCTTTCCTTATAAATGACTTTTCATCCCCTTTTTTTCATCCATCAAGCGGCCTTCATCAAGGATGCCCCCTCTCGCCTCTCCTCTTCTTGGTTGTTGCGGAAGCACTCAGCAGGAATTTACTCCATGATCGGAAATTTGGGAACCTAAAGGGTATAAAAATTGTTGGGTACCTCCACATCTCTCAAACCCTTTTTGTGGATGACATTCTTATCCTTGGAAGTGAGTCGATCCTGGAAGCAAAATCGTTGGATCATATCCTTAAGCTCTTCTCTTCTTCCACGAGTATGGAAATCAATCTAAAGAAGTCCTCTATATTTTTCTTCCATGTGCATGTCTTTGATTCACAAGCTCCTCCCATTTATTGAAGGGAATTCTAATAAATGCTTTAAATATCTAGGTTTTATTTTAAAAGCAAATGACTATCGTATTCATGATTGGTTACGGATTATTGATAAGAGTAAAAAAGGATAGGGTCGTGGTATCACCGTTGGATCTCCCTAGTAGGTCGTGTTACCTTGATCAAGTTCGTCATTGAGGCTATACTAGTACACTGGATGGATCTGGCATATATACCAAAGTTTATCATAAACTCTATCAAGAAGATATGTCAACAATACATCTTTTCAAGTAACAAGGAAGAACCATTGTCACATCTCTGCAAGTGGGAGACTCTATGCCAGCCAAAGAAAAGAGGTGGATGGGGGATAAAAAATCTTACATTATTCTCCCTGGAAATGGCCACAAAGAGACTTTGGAGGTTGATTTCTATCAAGGGACTGTGTTAAGATTGCATTAAAAAGAAATATGTCGATCCACTCTCTTATATAATCTAGATTAGGAGAGGTCCCCCATCCACTACAGGTGGTTTTCACTTTTGGAGAGCTCTGTCTAGGTGTTTTAATGTCATATGCAACAATCTAGTGTGGGATCCCGGAAATGGTTCGATATGTATCATCCTTGGTCTGGATCCGATTATTGGTATGGAATTATATGATCTCTCACCATAGATCTAGTCTCCTTCCTCGCAACAAAATATTATAAGGTCTTGGTTGATGTCTATAGGGTGGACAATAGGAATCTATGGGGCTCGGGGTGGCTCACTGCTACTGACATTGGTTTAGAAGGAGAATGGGGCTTACAATGGACTAGGTACACTACAAAACTTATTAGTGCGGCCATATCATTAAGGGACACCCCAGACTCACTTATATGGATAAAAAACCATGATGGGGGAGACTATAGAGTTAATATGGGATACTCTGTTCTTATGTTGGAGCCTGCAACATCACAGGGATGTAGTGGTGGAATTATATTTGGAAATTAAGTGCACCTCCAAAAGCTGTATTTTTTTCTTGGCTTTCTCTAAACAACCAAATCCAAACCTGGGACAATATCGAAAACAAGGGGAGGATCAGGCCAAATATTTGTCCCCTTTGTAAAGAACATGCTGAGACTATCTCACATTTATTTTTCCATTTTCATTTTACAAAAGAAGTTTGGAACGTAGCAGGTTCACTCAGGAATAGACCACAGTGGCAGGGTACATCCTTGATGGAAGCCTAGGAAAAATGGTTTGAGGGTTCCATAAAGGTGAAACACACGACTCTTCCACTACACATAATATGAAGCATATGGATCACCAGAAATGAGACTATTTTCAAAGACATTAATCCACATCCCTTCGTGGCCATCTACATGTTCAAATTCTCTATGATTGGAGGTATTTCCAAGAAGGCCAAGATTCAACGAGTCTCTACTCCTTTTTATGATGTGGATATCTCACATAGCTTTTGCGACGGGGCCTCAAGGGGTAACCCAAGACAAATTGGATCGGGGGGCTTTCTCAACTACGGGAACTCGATGATCACTTTTCAATAAGGATTGGGATACAACACAAATACTTTCACTGAATTGAATTGTGTCTGCATCTCACTAACACTGGAAAAGGATTATGACATCTCACATCTTACCATATTCTCAGACTCGAAGCTAATTGCTGACTTTATAAAAAATCGGGATGTGTTCTCTAATATAAGCCTCCAACTTCTCCTTCGAAAGGTTCAAAATATGAAAGAAGCATTTATATCTTGCAACATTACTCACAGTTTCAGGGAAACTAACACATGTGGGGGCTTGAGGTTATATTACTTTCGTGTTCAATTCAGAGGAGGATCGTATGAAAATAGCTATGGATGGGCCATGGTTATGGGGCAACTCAACCCTAATGCTATTTAGATGGCATGCCATATTTGACCTAATTCAGGAAATGATACACACACTTGCTTTGTGGGTTAAAATGTCATGTCTCCCAATAGAGTTTTGGGATACTAAGATTTTTAAGATAATATTTACACTTTCCTCAAAGTTGCTATAGAAATTGAGTCCAAGTCAAATACCTCGGTGGATACAATATGTGTGGAGATGGACATTTCCCAAGGCCTTCCTGATGTGATTATGGCTTAAATAGGGGAACAACATTATATGCAGACTCTGGATTATAGGAGCATACCCTTCAGATGCACTCACTACAGATCTCATTGACACCTGAAGATCAACTCCCCACACTACAATAAATCAAGAGAGTTTGGAGGAACACATTTGGTTATGAGTCCATCGGATTTTGGAGTGGACTCATTATCAAATATATAGAATAGGAAAAAAGGTGACGAGGAAAAAGAACAAGAACAAACAAATCTTTAAAATGCACATTCCAGATTCAATGAGGAATTTGGAAAGGTCACAAATCTACTTCAAGAAAATATAAAGATCATGGAGGTGAATATCCTGTCATTTTGGGGATCGCCTTTTGCTCCTCAGGATCCTATAACCTCAAAAGGAAAACAATCAGAGTATTATTTAAGAGAGGAAATCCCTACCCACTCTCCTTCGTCTCCTCTTATGTTTCCAGTAAACAATGATTTACTAGACTCTCCTCAACAAGTAAGAGCCTCAGGGGAATTAGAGCAAGGATATACCTCATATAGTTAAAGGGAAGAAACATCCAATAGTTCATATTCAGGTCCCTCGATCTCAGAAAGATACCTTACCCGCTCCCAAACAAAAGGATCTATAAATAAAACAAGCGGATTATTAATTATGACTGGAACGACGAATCTAGAATCCAAGGGCAGGAGATCTTTTATTGATCCCACAAAAATGGAAGAAAAGAAGGAGGTTCTCTCGGGTTGTCAACAAACTATACATGGGGTCCTTAGCAAAGCACCCTCCAAAATGGTTAAGAAATGATATTTATATCCCACAATATGAGAGGCATAGGAATGGCATTGAAGCAACGATCCCTAAAGAGGCTTGTTACAAAACATCATCCTCCCCTCATATACATATAGGAAGCTATGTTTTCTATGGATTCCTCCCACAAGAATCATGAAATGCTTCCCGTATTGGAATTTCATCTCTTCGGACACTGATGGGCACTCAAGAGGTCTGGCTATATGATGGGACTCCTCCCTCCTCCTTCAATCTTTAGTATGTCTTCCTCATACCATCCCGGCCTCATGTTTTTCAAAATCCCTCAATTTCTCTCTATAGCTTTTGAATGGGTACACACCCTCTCATGGAAGGAAATATTTATGGGAGGATATTTTATCTTCAACGTATTTATCTCTCCCACATATTATTCTTGGAGGGGACTTATACTTCACATTGCACCCCTCTGAGATTAGGGGAAAATCGCCCATAAAAGATCCTCTTGGTGACTTTTTCTCCCATCTCCTAAGCATAAATATCCTTGTGGATATCGAGCCAGACTCCCTTGGTCCCACTTAGACAAACAAGCAAGCTAGTCCACAACATATATCAAAGCGCATGGATTGTTTCCTTCTAAAATAATCCCTCTTGTTTTCTTTGAGCACCTACAAATCATCCATTTTGAATGTTGCACACTCAAATCATTTCTCGATCCTACTTGAGCTCTCTCTTCCTTATGATAAACCTTCTTCTCCCTTTAAATTCAACGCCCACTAGTTCATATATGATGATTTCAAAGCCTTGGTAACCCAAAAATGGGTTCCTTTTGACGCGGATGGAGAGGAGTTGGCAATGATCAATCTACAAGCTAACCTTATTGGAATCAAAGGGATCACAAAAACATGGGTAAGGAATACTTTCTCAAACGAGGAGAATGATCTGGTGGAGATTTAATTATAGCTTTATGATAAAATAAGCTCCCTTCATAGCACCTCGATTAACGAGGAGATGATACAAGAGATTGATACATTAGAGAAAGAAAAATCCAGGATATTGGCCTAGCAAGAAGCAAAATGGAAGATTAAAAGTCAATCTTTGTGGCTCACAAAGGGGGACAATAACACTTATACTTTACACTATCAAGCAACAAGGTCGAAGGGATATCAATACTATTTGGAAGGTTTGTGATCCCAATGGGGAAGAATGCACAAATGTTAAATGAATTTCCAGAGCAATGGTGAAACATTACAAGGGTCTCTTTGTTGAACCTCAAAGTGAAAACATAAGGGATATCTTTGCATCCACACCTTTCTTCCATAGATGACTGGATATGAATTAGGCTGGAATTTTAATGGAAACAATTACAAAATAAGATATCCACTATGTCTTGCTCACTTTTCAACATGGGAAATATCCCAATCTTGATAGATTGACATCGGAATTCTATTTGGGTTTTTGGGACTTGATTGCAGACAACATTACAACAATTTTGGAGGAATCCCCCTCCTCGGGTAAGATTCACCCTTCCTTTAACTCCACCTAAATTTCAAATATTTCTAAGTCATATCAACCATAAGGGTTTGATCAAAACCATCCTATATCTCTTTGCAATTGCATCTACAAATCATCTCTAAAATTATTTCTAGTTCTATCAAAGCTATCAGACCTCTCTGCCAACATCTCTTTTAACCAATTCAGGTTTTTGGGTCAAAGGAACATCCATGTCGCTATCATCATAGCATAGGAGGCTGTACACTCTATTTATACCTCCCATCAACCAGCCTTCATGCTCAAAATCAACATATCAAAATCCTTCGATAAGGTTAACTGGTTGTGTCTTAGACTGGTCCTTACGCATGTGGGATTCACTTTTCCTTTCATAAAATGGATTGAAACTTGCACTCAAGGAATCTCTTATGTTGTCCTTATAAATTACACCACATCCCCTTTTTTTCATCCATCAAGGGGCCTCTATCAAGGATGCCCCCTCTCGCCTCTCTTCTTCCTAGTTTTCGAAGAAGCACTCAGTAGGCACTTACTCCATGATTGGCAATTTAGGAACCTAAAGGGTATAAAAATTGTTGGGGACCTTCACCTCTCTCATACCTTTTTTGTGGATGACATTCTTATCTTTGCAAGGGCATTGATCCTGGAAGCAAAATCCCTAGAGAATATCCTTAATCTCTTCTCTTCTTTCACTAGTATGGAAATCAATCCAAATAAATCCTCTATCTTTTTCTTCCATGTGCTTGTCTCTGATTCACAAGCTCCTCCCATTTATTGAAGAGAATTATGATAAATGCTTTAAATATCTAGGTTTTCTTTAAAAATGAAATGACTGTCATATTTAGGATTGGTTATGTCCTATTGATAAGATTAAAAAAAGGATAGGGTCATGGTATCACCATTGGATCTCCTTGGAAGGCCTCGCTACCTTGATCAAGTCCGTCATTGAGGCTATACTGGTATATTGGATGGCTCTGAAATATATACCAAAATCTATCATCAACTCTATCAAGAAGATCTGTCAACAATACATCTAGTTGTAACAAGGAAGAGCCCTCAACACATCTCTGCAAGTGGGATATTCTATGCTAGCCAAAGAAAAGATGCAAATGGGGGATAAAAAATATTTCATTATTCTCCATGGAAATGGCCACAGAGAGCCATTGGAGGATGATTTCCATCAAGGGACCAGGGTATTTTTTAAGGATTCTAATATTATACTTAACTATAGTATTCTAGGCGATTATTTTGGATTGAAAAATATATATATATAGATAGATAGGTAGGCGAATATCAAATATGAAACATACAATTTACTACTGAAATTTGTAAATTTTGGTGAAAATTATGATAAAAAAACATATTTTATGTATATATAGGCGATATTAGAGACTAAAAATGACCAAATAGCGAATTTATTTTTTGAAAAAAAGCCCAAAAATAGCCAATTGGCGAAATTTCGCCCCTAAAAATTACCCTGCAAGGGACTATGACGAGACTAAATTAAAAATAAATATGACGATCCCCTCTGTTATATAATCTAGATTAGGAGAGGTCCCCCATCCACTATAGGTGGTTTTCTCTTCTGGAGAGCTC
Source organism: Larix kaempferi (assembly GCA_027924585.1). NCBI lineage: Eukaryota > Viridiplantae > Streptophyta > Pinopsida > Pinales > Pinaceae > Larix > Larix kaempferi. The sequence goes on from BSBM01000370.1 coordinate 6,582,833, forward strand.
TGTCCAGGTCTTTTAATGTCATATGCAACAATCTAGCATGGGATCCCTAAAATGGTTCTACATGCACCATCCTGGGTCTGGATCTAATTATTAGTATTGAATTGGATGATCTCTTACCCATAGATCTGGTCTCCTTCCTCGCAACAAAATATTACAATGTCTTGGTTAATGTCTATACGGTGGACAATAGGAATCTATGGAGCTTGGGGTGGCTCAGTACTGCCGACATTGGTTTAGAAGGAGAATGGGATTACAATGGACTAGGTACACTACAAAACTTATCAGTGCAGTCGTATCATTGAGGAACACCCCATAATAATCTATATGGATACAAAATCATGATGGGGGAGACTACAGAGTTAATCTGGGAAACATTGTTCTTACATAGAAGCCTGCGGTAGCATGGGGATGGAGGTGGGGGAATTATATTTGGAAATCAAGTTCCCCTCCAAAAGATGTATTTTTTTCTTGGCTCTATCTAAACAACCAAATCTAAACCTGGGACAATCTCTAAAAGAAGGGGAGGACCGAGTCAAATATTTGTCCCCTTTGTAAGGAACATGCTGAGACTATCTCACATTTATTTGTCCATTGTCATTTTTACAAAATAAGTTTGGAACTCATCAAGATCACTCGGGAAAAGACCACAATGGAAAGGTACGTCTTTGACAAAATCCTGAGAAAAATGGTTTGAGGGTTCCACGTAGGAGAAACACACAACTCTTCCACTAAACATAATATGGAGCATATGGATCACCAGGAATTAGGCTATTTTCAAAAACATCGATCCACATCCCTTTGTGGCCATCTACAGGTTCAAATTCTCTCTGATTGGAGGTTTTTCCAAGAAGGCCAAGATTCAACGAGTCTCTACTCCTTTTCATGATGTGGATATCTCACATAGATTTTGCGATGGGGCCTCGAGGGGAAACCCAAGTCAAAGTGGATTGAGGGGTTTTCTCAACTACAAGAACTCGATGATCACTTTTCAACAAGGATTGGGATACAACACAAATAATTTCGTTGAATTGAATTGTGTCTGCATCTCACTAACACTATCAACGGATTATGACATCTCCCATCTTACCATATTCTTAGAATCGAAGTTGATTATTGACTATATAAATAACCAGGATGCGTGCTCTAATATAACCCTCCAACTTCATTTGCGAGATGTAGAACAGTCGGTGGCAGGTGATGAGTTAAGACACCTCTAAGCTGGATGGTCTCTGGTTCGAAACCCCATGGATACCAAAAATACAACCATGTTAAGGGTTGGTGCGATCCAGGCCGAGTTCTATCCCCGGGTGATTTTGATAGCTTAGATGCCCCTAGTTTGTGGTTTCTTAGCGAAAGGAAAACCCTGCAAGTAAGGGGTACCACTTGCCAACAAAAAAAAGCCTCCAACTTCTCCTTCGAAAGGTTTACAATATGAACGAAGCATTTATATCTTGCAACATTACTCACACTTTCAGAGAACATAACAAAATGGTGGACCTGCTTGCAAATGAAGCATGTGAAATAGACATAGGTCAGATCAAGGTAATTACCATGGAACCAAATGGACACTCCTCGACTAGGTAAATCCTAATCATGTAAATGTTTTTTCCATGGTTATATTAACATGTAAAAGGAATGAAATTTCTCTCAGGAAATTGATGGAGGATTTTTTTTTTTTTCGACAGTTAATTTTTTGGGCTGAAAGTTGAATGATAAACACTAGGTCAAGAATGATTGCCCATACCTTTTTGTTTTTTATTTTCTAGCATACAAGATGACCCACAGCTCAAAGTTTTTTGTAAAGTATGTATGTAGCTATACTGGTTGTAACTTTTATCCTAACAAGAATAAAGGTACCGATATTTTTTCATGGAATATATATATATATATATAACTCAAATAAGTTTGTACCAAAAATCTATTGCGATAAGGTTGTACCAAAAAGTTATTGCCAAGTTTAGGAACGTTGAGGGTTGGCCAAAAGAAATTATGTGTAATATAGAATTCAAGCAAGGTTTTCCCCTATCTTCTAACATTTTTGGTATTTACATCGACAAGATAGAGGATTATTTGGAAGAGGCAAGTTGCGCTGGCATGAATTTGACGAGTATAGTCATCATCCTTCTTCTCTATGTTGATGATATTATTCTTATGGCAAGGAGTCCCTATGATATGGACAAGCAACTAAAAATTCTTAATGAATTTTGTTATAGTATGGGTATGACTATTAACATTGAAAAAACAAAGGTTACGATAATTAAATATCAAAAGATCACTTATAATAATTTCATGCAGTATGACAACAACAACTTAGAGGAAGTGAATTCATACAAATATCTTAGAATCAATTCATCATAAGCTTAATTGGAACTATAGCATTGAGAAAATGATTAATGGAGGGTGGAAAGCTTATTATGGACTGAAAACAGTTGTAAATCAACACACCACTGGATTTTTTGATAGGAAGAAGCTCCTCTTTGAGACTCTTTTCACACCTATTATGTTATATGGACGTGAATTTTGGGGCTGCAACTGTTAGGATATTTCAGTACTCCATCCTTGTACTACCTAGCATTATTTATTTTTCCTAGTTGTTGATGATGTCATTTTCCACCTAGTGGTGTGCAGATGTCATCCAAGATCCATCTACCACCTTCTGAGCCCTGCATGCATCATTTTAGGACCACTTCAGCCAGTTCCCTATTTTATAGGAACCTACTGAGTGTTCTAGTGAAGTCCACCCGAGTTAGTTGACTCTTGTGGGGGGTTAGAGCTCCAGATGCCACTGATTGTGGCCTCATGTGCCCTTTTATGAATGGGATGCATGAAAAACTCACTATTGCGCCCTCCTTATTCAGTTAACTGATTATTTCTTTAGTTAGCTGAGTTTAGGTTCAGTTCAATTGAGTTTGAGCCTTCGAGAGCACTCCAGTGGTGATAATCCCTATGCTAGACCAAATGAGGTTTGAATTCTTCTGTGTGATTCAAATTCTCTCCATTGTATCATCATTGTTTATTATACTGATTATTGGAACATGTGACATTATTTTGCTCCTATCTGAGTTCTACTGCATAATTATTCTTCTGCTCCTTTTTACTACAGTATTCACTCTTATTCAACTTTTTTGACCATTCTTTCTTTGTGAGGTATCCTCGGATCTTATATCTGCTGTGACATATAATTTCACATGGTATCAGATCCGTTTGAGTGAATAGGTTGAGAAGCTTCTTTCGGTAGTGCACTAGAAGCCTTTGGATTTCCACAGCAAATCCTGGTGCCATTGCATTGAATTCATTGGAGGAATCCAATCATGTCTAACCAGGTGTGAAGGATCCAGATAAAAGTTCCTACTGTCCTAAAGCAGTGCTTAGTAGTAGTATAACTCCATTATTGATAGTTTTTTGCAGGTTATTCAAATTTTTTTTAGTGTTGCAATAGTTTTCTGTAGTAGCAACAATTTTCTGTAGTTGCAGCAGTTTTGTTGCATAAACAACAGTTTTCACCTTGTATTCGCTCCTGTAGTTGTAATGGACAATTCGAACTCTCCTCTCTCTCCCAGGATCCTGACATTGTTCAATTACCTTGATTGGAGGGTTGATGGAGCAATAAAATATTGTTCTTACGGGAAAACCCAATGTAAGTAACGTAATTGGTCCATATATGGATCAATAGTAATGTAAAAATGTAATGTATGGTAGATGATTAATAGTTACATATGTTTGGGCTTTATATAAGCCTGTCATGCACCTTTTCGTAAATGGGCATGACTATTGACTTTAGATAGTCTTTAATTAATAATAAATTAATATTAATATTAATTTATTATTTTATTGTTACATTGCCTTCCCCTTAAGGGAAGCTTTGTCCTCAAAGCTTCATTGACAACAATGTCTAATTTTGCTTGAACTGTCATCTCTGGATCCTTTGCGACATTTGATGAAATAAGACGATACAAGTTCCAGATTCTCTTGGAGAATTGTCGCATTGTATCTGCTGTGGTCCATCCCAGATCTATTTTGATCGGACCTCTGAGATCGTTTTGGGGAATGGGTTGTCTCAATTGTTGCTTAGTATGTCGAACCGTTTTTGTGTCAACATAACTCTTTTGTGAATGCTCATTTTGACCATGTCGTTGGTCAAAATGACAATTATAATTGGGATGTTTGTAAGGCATATGTGTTGTTTGTTTTTCTTTCTTTTGAAGTGCAACAAGGACTTCCTTCACTTCCTTGATTTGATTTTTGGATGTATATTCATGGATTTGGGCTTCTTGGTTCTCTAGTAGATTGTTATGATTCTGAATCTTTTCGATTCTTTCAACTTGCGACATTTTGTCAATTTCTAACTTCTTGATTTGATTCTCTAGTTCCTGATTACGATTATTTAGACATTGGTTTTCTTCTTTCTTTTCCAGTATTCTTCCTTCGAGGTCTTCACCGGAGTGTTCCATCTTACTACTATTTTTCAATTTTTTGATCTTTGTAATCAGTGTTTTGTTATGATTTCGTAGTCGAAAAATTTCTTCGGTATTGCTTGATAACACCTTGTTGACTTTTGTCAGTTCCAACTTATGTGTTTTCTTACTGTCGTCATACTGTTGTTGGAGTTTTTCTTTTTGCCGTTGATGATGACGTAACTCTGTTTCCTAATTTTCTAACTTTCTCTGGACGTGCTCCAACTCACTATCTTTGTTCATGATGAGTTTGTTTAAAATATTTATTTGTTCTTCTAACTCTTCATATCGTCCATCAGTTGATTCTTTGTCTATAGTTTGCGATAAGGGAACTATCACTGAGAAGTCATGTAGCGTTATTTTCTTCTTCTCATGGAAGAAGGTGATGCACTTCTTTTTTGCATTGACAGAGAATGTTCCTAGTGTTTCCAACTAGTTATAACCCAACATTATGTCGATGAGATGGTCGTCTATAGCTACGACAGTGAATTGAGCTGCAAAATGATAATCATCGATTTGTAATGGTACTTGTATTTGATCTTCGTTTGACTCATTCTTCATTGATTCTTGAACTTGTACTTGATTTGCAACATCAATGTTTATAAATTTTTCCTTATTGAATGGAAAATTAGCGATGGCAATTGGACTTTCATCAAATATCCCATTAACTTTCAGCATGGCCATCGGCACTTTTGTCGGAATGTTGAGAAATATTTTCTCTGCTTTAATAAAATCTGCCTCTTCCATTTTGACCTTCTTAGTTTTTTTTTCTTTTCCCTATTTGTATAAAATAATAGTTGTATTTAATACAGTTATTAAGTAAGAATTATTATTATTTATAATAATAATAATATTATGATTATTTTGGATGGGAGGCAAAATAAGGGTTTTAAAAATGATTTATAATAATAATTATTATATATAATAACAATATTATTATAAAAAATTGGATTGGATAAATTATAATAATAAATATTATTATTATAAATTTATATATCTAAGGTTGTGTAGAATAGAATTTTAATAAAACTAGACAAGTTTTATAGTCTAGTTTTATAAAACTAGAATGGTTTTTATTTTCCTTTTTTTACTCCTGGCTTCTTTTCACTTCTTTTTTACGTCTTTTTTTGTTTTTACTTTTTGTTTTCTTTATTTGTTTCCTTTCTTTTTACTTCTTTACTTCTTTGCTTCTTTTATTTTATTTATCTGTTTCCTTTCTTTTTACTTCTTTACTTCTTTGTTTCTTTTCTTCTTCTTCTTCTTCTTTTTTTTACTTTTTTCAAAAAATAAAAATAAAAATCTCAAGTACTTAGGGAAACCCTAGTTTTTAATGGAAAAATTCCAAAATTCAGAGAATCTATGAGATGATGGTTAATAGCCGGATCGAAAACGAAGCTCTGATACCACTGGAGTAGTAAAATATTGTTCTTACAAGAAAACCCAATGTAAGTAACGTAAGTGGTCCATAAATGGATCAATAGTAATGTAAAAATGTAATGTATGGTAGATGATTAATAGTTACATAGGTTTGGGCTTTATATAAGCTTGTCATGCACCTTTTTGTAAAGGGGCATGACTATTGACTTTAGATAGTCTTTAATTAATAATAAATTAATATTAATATTAATTTATTATTTTATTGTTACAGTTGATATGCAGATGGTATTGCGAAACAAATCATTGTACATGGTGACAATGGGAAAGGATCCTGAACCAACATCAGCTGTGGATAAAACCAAGTATTTGAATAGATTGGATGAAGCATTTGGTTTCATGTGTATTCATATTTCCAGATATCTACTCTTCCACATCGAAGGATTGAAACTCAAAGAGAGTTATGGTTGAAGTTATAAACCCTCTTCGACAAACGAGATGACCTAAGAGGCCATATTCTGGAAAATGAGTTGATTTCTCTTCAACCGAGCAATTTCGAGACCATTCATCAGTTATTTTCAAAATTCAAATCTTTGGTTATGCAATGCAAGCAGTGTGGCATTGATAAGAAGGATGAGCAACTGGTGCTATCCATTTCGAGCAAGATAGGTCTTGAGTTCTCCATATTTGTCTCTACCTTCCATTATGGGTGAATGTCAATCCCTGGTTGGAATATTCCCTCATTAGATGTTTTCATTGAATCTCTCATCCAAGAACAAGATAAGTTGATACCAATGGGCGCCTTGAAGGCCTCCAAAGATCAATCTCTTATGGTTGGAGAATCAAAAAGTGTGAATGGGAAGGGGAAGCACAAGGGAAAGGATAAGAGGCCATCTCAACCCAAGTAGAATGTCAAGTTAATTCCATCAAAAGGATCCTCCAACTCTAATAACGACAAACATAAGTTATTTGAGAGATCCAAGTGTTCCTATTGCAAGAAAGGAAACCACCCAGAGAGATCTTGCATAGAGAAGAAGATAGATCAGATGGCCAATTTTCTTGAATTGCACAACATTTCCCTCCCAAAAGGTGCAAGAGAGATTGATTCTGGAAGTGAGTTTGATGTTCATGAGAGATTCCATGCACTAAAGGCTAGATTTTCAAAATCACAAGCCCTCCTCATAGATTCAGGAGCATCCAACCACACGGTTTCCTCCAGAGAATCATTTTCTTATTTAGATCTCAAAGATGGTCCAATTATTCACATGGGAGACAACTCTCATATTTCTACTGAAGGGTAGGGCACAGTACATATGGAGCATGGCAAGTTTGAAAATGTTCTATTTGTGCCTTCTTTGTTAGCAAATTTGTTGTCTGTATATCAGCTGACTCACACAGGCTCACCGAAGAAAGTGGTCTTTGGTCCTGACACAATTAAGATTGTAGAGATCTCTACTAGGAATATTATAGCGAAAGGGTTTGCAAACCATGCCTCCAAGGCATATGAATTCTCACATTTTTTCCATACTCTCTGCCCACCCCATCGGAATATAAGGCGGATCAAAGTGATATCTCTTCTAATGAAGATGAGGATCAAGATCTTGATGTTGAGAATAAAGTTCAAGGAGACTTAGATTCATATCTAGATCCAACACATGCTCCCAATCCATGGCCAAGGCCAATATGGGCTCACAAAGTCCTTGTAGCAGCTGGGAACATAGTTGGGGATCCATCTTACCATAGAACCACCAGATATCAGTATCATGCAACTTGCACTATGTCATGTAGATCCACTTCTCTCAGAGAGATGCTACATGATGGTGGGGTTTGATCCACAATATCTTGGAGAGACTTTCCATGGGGGATTTAAAACGAAGCAACAATATCGCTTGCTTGACAAAAGGTACTCAAAGGTTCATGATTCAGACCACAATGAGCCATTCACTCCAGTAGCAAGAAGGGTTCCTGAAAGACTTGTTTTTGCAAATACAACTTCTACATAGTGGGAGTTACATCAGAGGAGTAGATCCAAATCCAGATCTAGCACTTGCATTTCTATCCTACAGAGGAGCAGCTTGCCAATATTTATGCAAAGGATTTCACTGAGGAAAGTTTTTTCCTTCTATGCTTAGTATGAAGGTTCTTTGAGTTCCCTACTGTTGTTCTTTTAAGGGGGGTATTTTTCCCATGAGGTTTTTCCCCATTTCCTGGTTCATGGAAATTTTTTTTTATCATTTATTTGATTGTATGGGTGACCTTTGGTCTTAGTAACCAGGGCCCAGGATTCAAAAGTATGGATTAAGGGGGGGTGTTAGGATATTTCAATACTCCATCCTTGTACTACCTAGCATTATTTATTTTTCCTAGGTGTTGATGATGTCATTTTCCCCCTAGTGGCGTGCAGATGTCATTCAGGATCCATCTACCACCTTCTGAACCCTGCATGCATCATTTTATGACCACTTCAGTCAGTTCCCTATTTTATAGGAACCTACTGAGTGTTCCAGTGCAGTCCACCTGAGTTAGCTAACTCTTGTGGGGGGGTTAGAGCTCCGGATGCCACTGATTGTGGCATCATGCGCCCTTTTCTGACTAGCATGCATGAAAAACTAACTATTGCGCTCTCCTCAGTCAATTAATTGATTATTTCTTCAGTTAGCTGAGTTTAGGTTCAGTTCAGTTGATTTTGATCCTTCCAGAGCACTCCAATGGTGATAATTCCTATGCTAAACCAATTGAGGTTTTAATTCTCCCGTGTCATTCGAATTATCTCCATTGTATCATCATTGTTTATTATACTGATTATTGGAACATGTGACATTATTCTGCTTCTATCTGAGTTCTGCCTCATAATTCTTCTTTTGCTCGTTTTTATTGGATTTTTCATTCTTATTCAACTTTTCTGCTCATTATTTCTTTGTGAAGTATCCTCGGCTCTTAGATCTGTTGTGACATAGAATTTCACAGCAACATCTCTAGAGAGTCATGTAGAATGATAGAGCAAATCCAAAAATGCTTTATAACATAGAATCTCAAAATGAAAGGAAATACACCCTATCCTATCCTCCTCGTAGAAGAAAGTTTCTCCCCGATTGAGAGCATGACTATGACTAGGTATCTAATGTACAAGGACAAGATAAACAACATGGGAGATAAGAAGCTTCCTAATATTGCTTCATACTCTAGTCAAAACCACCTATGACTTAAGCGAGATTGGCATAAAGACACCAAGTCTTGGCTAAATCATTGGGAAGTTGAGGAAGAGGTCACTCTGAAGAATAGTAATAGTATTAAAAGTATCTAAATTTAAGGAGAATGTGTGGTGTGATAAAGAGTTAGAGGATAAGAGAAAATTAGATTTTATAAGGAGGTGATCAATCCTAATATAGAAGACTAAAAATATCTCTCCTAGCGTAAAGAAGAAAATCAACATTGCTAAAATAAGATCAAACTCTCACGAGCTCCATAGTGAAACAGGGTGCTGGACAATTCCTAAAACATCATGGGATGAAAGAATTTGTCATCTTTGTGACACAAGAGGTTGAAGATGAAAATCACTTTCTCATAGAATGATTTGTGTACACCCACATTAAAACACAATTTCAAAATATTTATTACAATACTAACCTTCTTAACTTGTTAACTCACACAACTATAATAATTTCAAAATGCTTATTTTAAATCTTTTAAAACATAAAATTAAAATTTAAAAAAAAAACTAAGTAATTATTTATAAATTAGAATTATTCTCAATAAACATTATAACTATCATCATTGAAATGATGTACTTAATAAAAACTTGAGTTATCAAATTTATGAAATCATTTTATTCCTTCAATAAAATTTCTTTTCAAATTTTATTTAAATTATTTTATTATTTATTAATCCAAGAAAACATTTAACGCCCTCTACTATTGAGAACTCTTGGTATCCCAATACAAGGGTGTATAAGTGTTGCTAAAAGAATTGTCATGCTTTTTCAAGAATATATATATATACAATTTAATATTAACAAAGTCTAAATTAAATAATCAAATCAAATTTATTAGTTTATATTTATTTAATAAACTATAAATATTTTTAATAAAATAAAAAGATAAATTTTCAAAAATAATATACTATAAAAGAATAAAAAGTTAAATACTTTTAATAAAAATAAAAAGACAAAATAATAAAAAGTTACATACTTATCTTAAGTTAAAAATAATTTTAATAAATTAAAAAATTGAATGGACAAAGTTTTAAATAAAAATTTGGAAAGTTATCTACAAACTTATAAAAAGTTAAATAGATAAAATTTTGATTTTTTTTTATCAAACAAGGTATGAGAATCAAATCTAAAAAAATATTTAAACAATAATTCCGAGGAAGTGAATTTATATAAAGGTTATGATAATCAAATCTAAAAGGTCACTTAAATTAATTTCATGTATGACAACAACAACTTGAAGGAACTAACTTCATACAAACATCTCGGGATCAATCTTCATTAGAAGCTTAACTAGAACTATAGCATTAAGAAAATGATAAATGAATGGTGGAAAGCTTATTATGGAATCAGTGGACCTTTGCCTTAGGGATACAAAGAAACTCCTTTTTGAGACTCTTGTCATTGAACTTGTTATCAAGATGTGAAGTTTGGGGTCGCAACATCTATAGAAAATTGCGGAGAAGGATAGAGGAAATCCAAAAGCATTTATAACATATAATATGAAAATTAAAGGCAATACACCTTATCCTATCCTCCTCATATAATTGAGTCTCTCCCCCATTGATAGCATGACTATAACTAGATACATAATTTACAAGAACAAGATAAACAACATGGGAGACAAGAGGCTTCCTAAGATTTCTTTGAGTCTCTCCCCCATTTAGAGCATGGCTATAATTAGATAGATAATGTACAAGAACAAGATAAACAACATGGGAGACAAGAGGCTTCCTAAGATTTATTCTTGAGGAAGTGATCACTTTGTAAAATAGTGATAGTATTAGAAATATTATTACATCTAATTTAAGGGAAAACCATGGTGTGATAAAGAATTAGATGATAAGAAAAAATTAAGATCCTATAAGGAGGTGATCGACCCTTTTAGAATATCAAAAGTATATCTCTATTTTAACTAAAGTAAATAAGAGAATCAAAATTGTTAAAATAAGAACAAACGCTCACGAGATCCATAATGAAACATGGTATTGGAAAATTCCTAAAACATCACGGGATGAAGTAATTTGTCATCTTTGTAACACTAAGAGGGGTGAAGATGAAAATCACTTTCTCTTAGAATGTCTTGTTTACACCCACATTAGATCACAATTTCAAAACATTTGCTACAACACTGATTGTTTCCAATTTAACTATCCTAATAGCTAGGGTGGACTATCATAGAGGAGAATCAAAGAGTAGCAATCCTCTTTCCCTATAAGCTAATAATTCATGATTTGTAATCAACAAGGTGAGAAAGTAACATACCTTAATTTGAAAGCTATCTAATGAGATCCTTGACTTGTCAATCCATATCTACCTTGACTCCTGCTAGATCTAAGTTTCTAGATGTTCAAACACATCACACGCATACCTTTCCAACATATAAGAGAAAATATGAATGATATTTAAACTTCTAATTAACGTATTAGGTTAAATTAGTTCTCCAATATCAATCACAAGACGATATTTGGGGAGAGAAAGAAGAGTGATTTTCATTTAATGAAAGAAAGAAACAAATAAATACTAGATCATGTTACCAATGCCTCTCATCATCGTCGTTCGAGTTCCTCCAATCCTGAACCACTTCAAACATTCTTCATTGCTCTGTCTCCATATGCATCAGGGAAAGGGAAAAAAAGGGGTTTTATGTCCCTAACACACATAGAAGATATAAACCAAAGATAACAATCTCCATGGATCTAAAGATCAACACCCAAATACCAAAATGATTTCTCAGCAAAGGGTACATAATGACCCTCTCTAGCTATTTTACTTTAGCTCTAGACCTAAGTTTATAACCCTTAAAAGGTGATTGAGACAATTGGTGGTGGGTTTCCAAGGAGTATGGGTGTAGATATCTCATGGATCCCACTAAAAAATGTGTGAAAATTCATGCATTTATTTATTTCTATGTAGATGCACCTTACTAACCAATAAGGAGCATCTTAGATGTGCCCTTCCTCAAGGAAGGTGTCTATGTAGCAACATAGGCTAAAAAAAACCTCATGTAGCTAGAAAACCTTGGAACTACTAGGTATGAAGGTCAATTGAGCAAAGATTACTATGAGGTGTCAAATATTTGTATAAAAAATGCCTCCTAATGTATGAGGTCATAAGGGAAGCTAATGGCACAAATACATTACAAATCATGGAGGAAGTTGTCGAGTGGAACCAGACGGATTCCATTGAACTTCAAATTGAAAAAGCACCTGTAAGAAAATACCCTAACACCAGATGAATCTATTTCCTGAGGTGGGAAAACCCATGCTCAAGTGTAACAAAGCAAGGTTTCCAAATCAAGTATGCTGCGAATCCACACAAAATTCAAGGTCATGACGATGAAAAAAATACACGGTGTATCTATCTATGTCAAATATAAATCATAGCCATGAACAAATACAATGTAGATTTATGTCTTAGTATAGTAGAAGAATAATTGATAGTTCGATAACTAGAAAACAATCCTCTAATCAAGTACCACGGTCATAGTTGGTTGGTACGATCTTGCGCAACTCAAGCGACAACCAACATAGGAATGCTTACATAGGCCCAAGGTCTTCAATCCCAACCTTTCAAAATGTACAAATCTACCGTGTGAATGAATGAGCTGACATCAAACATGGAAGAAGTCTATTTTAAATTTGCCACACATGGGACTATAATTGTGAATTTGGGAACTGTGTTTTTGTTTAATGGAGATAGGAGTTTCGATCCCTAATATGGTATCATCTTTAAGGGACATTTAAGTCATTAACGAATATTGTTAACAAATGCAGGAAAACCCACTGATAATGATGATGGATGTCAAGGTAGATTACTACAATCCAATCAAGTTTGAATAGATGAATTGATGTCGAGAATTCACTAGAATATATCAATCAAGTGACATTAAGGTATTCCCACTATCAATGGAAATGGAACATACCATTGATGACCAAGATCCCCAAGGTTCTGAGAATTCGTCTAAAGCTTGATACCATAACAGATGAGTTGAATTTGATGGGATAAGATTCATCAGAAAGAGAGCATTAGGGAATCCCCCATCAACCTACATGAATATACATTGGATGTGAGATGATTGAGAACAACTTGTCAACAGGTATGGGCCACATTAAAAGTTAGGGAATCTGAGGAATGGATGACACAGGCTATAAAAAACCCTTGAACATAAGCACGACATAATGGTGACTTGGGAAGCATGAGACACAATAAGGAACAACGATGTAAATATTCAATGTAGGAGGCATTGGAAGATTCTCCATAATGGATGGAAGAGTAACCAATCAAAGGAGTAAAGACTCAAAGATCATGGTCGAACTCCTAAGGAAATATTAGAAACCCAACTTGTTAAGAAGACTCAAAACTTGGTGCTTTTTTCAAGGGAAACACAATTTGTTTCCACATAGAAAAAAATCAAAGATCTTTATCTTCCCCCCTCTCTTTTTTTCGTGTCTTTTTTATAGTAAGAAAGCTTGAAAGGAATAAAAGAATGCCATAAGCACGCAGCTATGTTCGAAGCACATGGAATGTGCTTATGTTAAACAAAAATGCAAAAGAGAGTGGGTAATATGTGGACACTCATCAATTGTCTCTTCTAGGTACAAGGCTTCAAAATGCATAAGTAATAGATGCAATGGTGAGTGACTAAAGAGAATGCATAAATGATAAGCAACAATAGGCCAATTGCAATGGAATTAGGCTCAAAAGTGCAAGCAAAAATGCAAATCGAAATAAACATAATGTGATTCCTATAAGAGAAGGCCAGAAGAAGAGTGAGAGGAAGTCATGCGGGTTCAACACAAAGTCACGGTGGGGATAAAAGGGCTCATGAGCCTAGAAAGAATAACGACATGAGAACCAAAAATGTAATCAAGGTGCTAACTAGGGATCCCATGATCATAAGGTTCTTCTCTCAGACTAGTGCAAGATGCAAATAAAAAAGGCTAACACACCAATATCCAACAAATTAGACCTTAAGCAAATTCAGGTGGCAAAAGGTTTAAATGCACCATAACATAAGGAAAACCTAAACATATGTGCAAGATTCTAGATATACTTTATCGGATCAAACATTTATCAAAGCATGATCCTTAAGCCACTAAAAATCTAGCTCAAAATTATGTATCCAAGAAACAACAATACCATGACCATATCTAAAAAATCTAAAAAGAAAGATATGATATGAGTTACTTTGATAGGGGTGTCTTCAACTTCAGTGTATTCCACAATATCCATTACCATGGTAGGTCCCACCAATGAAGTCTCCATAACACCAAGGTCTAAGGACCTACACTCAATAAGATCAAGCTTATCAAGAAAATAAAAGCTAGAATCAACAATGGAGTATAGAGAAACAAACTCATTATCATAGGAGTTGAAAGATCCGCCAAAGGAATTAGACTCATCAACAACACCAACTTGCATCTTGATGACAAAATCTAAGTACTCAACAATGCGAATGTATGAGGATGCATAAATAGTGAGATTGAGCTCAAAAGGTAAATTGAGATTGGATTTGATTGCAAATGGGTCCAATCTAGGGAGATAATCTTTGGAAAGGATATAAATATATGAAGGAATGTCAAAACCAGCCAGCCTCTAGGAGAGCTTCATCTAAAGGAAGAACATCATCCCAATCAGAACATATGACATAATATTCACTTGGACCAATAGGGGGGAGAGAAATATCCATGCCCCCACTAGATAAGTCACCTAGTCAACTGTCAAAACCAAGTTCAATGAAGATGAGCATGAATGCAGAGGTTCCTTCTCAGTAGCAATTGAAATCATGGGATATGAGGCCATCGACAATGATGGCTGTGAAGTGTCAAATAATGCTATAACACTTGTAATACCCCTGGCCCATATTTATAATTGATACTGCATTCTAAACATTTTTTCTATGAAGTATGTACATAGCATGTTTATTATTTTAATATAAAATTTTGAGCTAGCTATGTGGTGAGAAAAACGCTAAAGAGGAGATCTAGATATTAAATGAGATTTGTGAAGGGGTAAGGTTTACCTGTGTACCTTGTCTCCTTAATCAATTGTTTTTTAAAACTTATGTTAAAATCCCAAAACCCATGTTCCTAAGCCAAACTCAAATGGGGGAGTGATTAATAATTAAATGTTATTAATTAAACTTTGGGAAAAATTAATTAATTTTAATTAAGTTTTTAATGGAAATTAGGAGAGGGGAATGTGGTTCCTTTGGGATAGCCATGTGGGAACCCAAAGGATGACACTCATTTTCCAGGAATGTTGGGGAAAAATCTTGGGGGAGGGTGGCGAATTCGGGGAGGAGGAAAAATGAGTCACAGACAGTGAAGGGTATGACAGTGTGACTTTGAATTCACAGAGGTGAAGAAAACTCTGTTTTACATCCTATTTTACAACCCGTTTTTACAACCTGTACTGGCATTGTATTTCCTTGGCTGAATGAACCAGTCAATTGGAAATTTGCACATGAAACCTCGAGTTGAATTCCGACACTTGTAGTGAAGTGTATCGTTGTGTGTCTATGAAGGAGCTCTGGTGGGTTAATTGCGGAATTGACAAGGAATTGGTTTAGAAATTGTCGTTTTGTTTGTGCCTGGCAGTGAATATTTCATATTTCCCAGTTATTTCTACGTTGTCCCTGTGAGTGAGCTGAGGGGGATGGTGAGTTAACTCTGGTTAATGTTTGGATCTCGGCTCGTGGGTGGACTTGGGAGCTGAAATAATATAGGTTGCACAAGTTCTACAGTTGGGTGGAGCGTGGCTCACACCCAGTTAGTTGTTGTTTCAGGACAGAATTCTCAGATAAGTATATTTAGAATTCTAATTCTCTATAATTTCTCTGTTAAATGATAATTTGAGAGAAAGTAATGTTGAGATTTCATGGTTTTGAATTTGCATTTTGTTAAATTACCCTGAATAATTATTTCTTCAACCAATAAATTTTATAATATGCATTTAACTGGAGTTGATGCGTTGAAGGAATGGGAAATCGTATTTTCTAGGTTGAAATAATAAATTACCTGTTTTAATTTATTCCTCGAGAATTTAATAACCATTAGTTAGAATTTCGAGAATTAAATTAAATTATGGAAATTGATGGCCATTCTCTGTTTAAAGTATTTCTTTGGTTACATTTAGAAAAATATGAAGGAAATAACTTGTTCATATTCTCTGTATGTTTGAATTTGGAACTTAAGGTGTGGCTGGAAAATGTCATAGTTTTTAGGAATTGGTAAAAATGGTGAAAATTTTGTGAAAGATAATGAGGAATAAATGTTCAAGAGTAAATCATAACCTGAATTATGCATGGTTTATAAATACCATGAGCTGAGTTATAATTACCATTATTATTACTAAGCTTCCTAACATTTTCATTCATCACACCTATGGTGATCTAGGAATGCTTTTCTTAAAGATTTTCGAACAAATAAATGAAATTCTATAAAGATTTTCGAACAAATAAATGAAATTCTAAAAAAAACTAAATGATTCCTTACCTTTTTAAAGATGTAGTAAATTAAAATTGATATCAGTGAATATTAATAACCATCATCATTATTATTACACAAGTTAAAAAATAATTTAATAAAATAAAAAAATTAAATAAATAAAATTTAAAACAAAATGTTTGAAAATATATATATATATATTAAAATTTATAAAAAAATAAGAAAATTAAAAATTAAAAAATGTGAGAGTTACATATAAAATACAAATAAAAATAAAAAGTTATATTCACTGAGAAAGCATATATTTACACTTATATATATATACATTAAAATTTATACAAAAGTAAGAAAATTAAAAATTAAAAAATTGCCGATTACATATAAAATACAAATAAAAATAAAAAGTTATATTCACTAAGAAAGCAATATAAAAAAGAAAGTTAATTTGCCAACTATAATGAAAATAACAAGAATATTATCTATACATTTACTTAAAGAACTAACTAAAAATATATTATTGTAGATTTTAATGAAACTAAAAGCAAGGAAATGTATTTATGAATTTGTGAAAATCAAATTTGAACATGAACTACTTGAAAGTGAGGTTTCCATAGCTCTCATTTTCTCATAAATGCAAATACGTCATTTGTGTTCACATGGCTTACCTCATTTCCTATGTCTACAATGTTAGTACTTGGTTTCCTATGCCCACCCACAGTGTTAGTACTTCGAATTTTATTGGGAAAGTACTTGGGTCGAGAAAAATAAATGAAAAAAACTAAAAATTTAGTTGGAAATTCATTTGTAATGTAAAATAAGAAAAATAATTTATGAAAAGAAAAGTGTTTGATAAATTTAATTTAAAATGGGTTTCTTTATCATCATTTATGTATGAACATGATTAAATACAATTTTATAGTTTTGTTTGAATTAATGGATATAAATATTTTTTTAAAGGTAATGTAAGTAAAATCCTTAAAAAGGAATAGAGATACATTTTGAATAATTTTATCTTATATTATGAAAAACAATATTAATGTTTATTTATTTAATTAATAAATATTTTATATTAGAGGTGATAGGTGCAGGATGGATTGTTTTTGATCTTGAAGGAAATAGAGACACAAGTATTGTTAGGGATTTGACGATGCCACTAACACTCCAACAGAGGTATTGAAATTGATTTGAGGGTTGATAATACTTAAGTAGAGATGGACAAAGAAGCTCACTATGGTCGACGACTCTATAGTGATGGTGCATCATATGCATTACCAATCATCTCTACATGCCATTCAACTAAGAAGGCTTGTTAATAGAGCTCAAAGCTTGGTGAAAAGCTACGAGTCCATTAGATACTACCCAGTCCTAAGAAACTAAAACTCCTATGTTGATATGAATGCAAACAAAGTGACCAACAATAAAATGGGGATGGTAAGTGTATATGTGGTGGATCCATTCCAAGCCCACCTCCTATGGAATATATGTTAACTACGATGCTAAGGTCAATGAATATGCACTTAAGGGACAAATGAAATTTATCAAAGGACGCAAGTAAATTGGCTTTAAATCCCTTTCAATTATGCATACTCCTACATGCTTCCTCTCTCATGGTCTCATTTTTCAACTATATAGGGATGGGAAGGAAGACTTCATGTGGTTTTATGTGGAGATCAGTATGGAATTGACCATTCATTTTAAGTGTATTGCACTACTTTGAAAACATAATTCCAAGATCTAGAGAGACCTTGAGGTGTAACCTATGTACCCTAGCTCAATATTTATTTTGGAATTAACCCTGTATGCCATTTCTAGAAACTGGCTAGAAGGATTGGTTCAAGTTCAAAGCAATGGCCAATACCTAGGGGAATTTTAACTAGTGTGCAATTTGTGAGAATTTTGAGTTGTCTAGCGGGATAAGGATATGTGAGAGGCATATGGGCGAAGTCCAACATTGTTTATCGTTCTATGTTCATAAAAGGAAGGGATGGAGAAGATATTGGGAGAGTGAATTCTCAAGGGAGGCTGAGGTTATGAACATGAAAAAAATAGACTCAAATTTGTAAGTAGAATCTCTCAAAAAAGGGGAAATTCAAACTGAAAATTTCATGGATGAAAAGAACAACCTGAGTTTTAGAGAATTATAAGAGAAAGTGGGCATTGCAGAGGATTGTGAGGTTGGAAATGAGGGGCAACCTACTATTAGGATTCTCTATACAACAACTCCTCATAACCTTTATGTTGGTTCATTCATGTTAGATCTAGTGATGGTACACGAGAAAGACATAGTGCAATATGAAATAGTCCTAAAAGAAAAACACTAATTATCTAGTTATCCATAGTTATCCAAGTGTGATATGAAGTAAAAATCCCTTAATAGATATGATTTTTTTTTCAATTCAAAAAATGTAATGTTTTGTAAAGATGTTTTTATTAAATCAATTCATTCAACAATATACTAGTTGAATAGATAGTGACAGTCCTAGATCTTCAAAGTTAGCACAACCCATAAGTAATAGTTTCAAAATTTGTAGTTTAAGTACTCAAAAAATACTATTATTATATACCTTGCATAACTTTTTCGATAGTTTAACTGCAACAAATTTTTAATTGAAAAATACTTGTGTGTGTTATAAAAAAAAGATTATACTAATCGAGTCATATTAGTTTGCAATTTAAATTAAGTAACAAAAGAGATAATATATATATTATTTCAAATAGTATTAGGGGTTAATTTGATTTATAAAATTTAATGTAAAAGTTTGAGGTTTTGTCATCAAATCACATCGAATTCCAGAAGGTTACATCAATATATCATGAAAAGAGAAAAAAATAATAAAAACTATATTTCTCTAAAATATCTTATATTAATAATAATTTAATCGAATTCGAGAAGGTTACATCAATATATCATAAAAGGAGAGCCAAAAAAAATAATAAATATTATATTATTAACAATAATTTAAAATAATAAATTAATTTAGATAGTTTAAATTTAGAAAATATCATTTATGAATATAAATCCTTAATGAAAAAACTAATATGCCTATATGCAACTATACGGAGGCAACTTTGTCTTCATCTTTGTATTAGTATAAATAAATTAGGGGGGGGATCACAAATATAACAAGCAAGGCTCGGCGAATTGCGGGTTGGGTCTCCGATAAGCTATGGTCTAAAAAAGTAGGGGGATGGCCTGAACCGCCCGTCCCTTGAGGATGGAAGCACCGAACCTTCTTCCTTGTCTGAAGACGTAAAGTCAGCTCAGCAGTGATTGTTATAAAGAATCTAACTTATACACATTATTATACTTGTCAAAGACATGTATATTGCAATGAGATTGTAGTTGATTGCATATTAGTTCACAATTGACCAACCTCATATGTGCACTATGAACTATAACCAAAGTTTTGATTTTTTTAATAATTTATATTTGATATTTTTGCAATGTGATTGGATTATACACTTATCTCTTATTCTATGAATGCCATCATAATGCTGGGTATAAACATTATCATGCATTTAAACTATTGTTTAATTTCTTAGCTAGCTATCAACCAATTAAATGAGTGTCCTTATCCTTTTCCATGCATTTACACGAGATAGTTTGTAGACATATAACCCTCGCACTGTTAGGCATGAGCCTTCCACCGCCATAATCATCTTGCCTCCCGACCACCATACCATCATTCATTGTCAAAATATCTATAATTATCTCAACAAAAAATCTCTCAATATCACCTTTGTTCCAGCTTGCAAAGGTCTCTTCCATCTCTTGATTGCTCATACTTGAATACCTAACCTACAAAGGAAACAATAACAAAGATAGAGGAATATTCAAGAGAGGCATTGCCCTTTTAAGAGTGAGTGAGTGCAATTGTTATATCTAATGTTTGTTTTAGTAGAAAATATATTTGAGACACTTGAAGTTAATATACTAGTTTAAGTTGAAGCACCAAGCCCATTAGCAAAAGTAGTTTCATCTCTACTCATTCAAGATCCAATTCCTTATTCAAATCCTCCAAACAATGATCCAAGGCCAATAATAGAGAAAGTAGATTTATTAGTACTTAATCTAAATGAAACAAAGAAAGAAAGAAACAACATATGTAGGGGTTAAAGGTGTAGGTATTACCTATTGTTTTCCCCTCATGAGAAAAAAAATAGTTCTAGGTAGGCTACATACTTAAGAACCTTGCCCATTGGTTGTCGAATTCCATCCTCTGACAAGATAGATGCTACAACAAACTGTGGTTATTATGTGCAAAATCTGTTGGTTGAGCAACATATTTCACTTAATGGGATGTTGATTCTTTTGTTGGCTAATAACCACTTCTTTCCTTGTCTCAACAAGGGCCATGGAACTTGAAAATTGTGCACATGGCCACTCCTTTATCAAATTTAGGGAGAAGCATCCACAACAAATCAATAAACTACCCCAAGAATTTTATTTTGGACCTATTCATTTTCATTCTATTGAATTTTCTCCTCCTATTCCAACATATGTCATAAACTGGTGATCACAGATTTCCTAGAACAACCTTGGAAGATTAGTAAGAAAATTATTTTCATTTGAAGTGCTTATTGTTAACACCCAAAAAGTGCTTACCACCTCATCTACCCCATTACATGACTCATTTGTCCATATTTCCTACCATAAAAGCCTCCAAAACCTTAAAATCCCACTAAAAAGCCTCCAAAAGGCCACCAAACCATTAAAAAAGCCTCCAAAAGGCCAAAAAACCCCTTTTCCCCCCAAAATAATCCAAAAGTCCTCCAAAATAGAAAAAACCCTCTAAAAAGGGAACAAAAAATATAAAAAAAGAGGAAAAAGAAGGGAAAAACCCTATACAGCTAACCTAAACCATATGGTTCCCAAAACCATGGGCCAGCACTCCACCACTAAAAACCTATAAATAGGTGATGGAGGCCCCTCATTTCATATCCACAATCAAATACACCCTTACTCTTCCAAAATCACTCTTGAAACCCTAGCTCACCCTTGAGTGCCCCTTTTGGCCCATTTCCAACCCTTTAGAGAAAGAGAAGGAGCAAAGCTGGAAGCTTGGAAGCAACCCTCCTGGACTGCTGCAAGAGCTCCACCAACCTTCACATTGGAGGTATAATTAATACAAAAACCCTTTTTATTATCTTGTCTTGTCTATTTTATGCACATGTTTAGAATAATTACCATTTTACTGTATTGTCTTTCATTTAATGTTTTTCTGAACTACTACTAAGGAGTCCCTTCTCCTTAGTAGGTGCTCATTTGCACAAGCTAGGGTGAAAATCCTAGCTACAGTTTTGGCGACTCCCCTTGTATTCCTTTGAATTTCTGGTTATAGTTTTAAAGTTTTAAATGTTTTTAAGTTTCTGAAATATTTTCCTGTTTTTGCCTTTCGGCTGCCGTAAACCGCATCTTTTACCCCCCGCAGTTGCGTTCTGACCGCGTCTTTCAGGCATTTACCTACGATCCGACCGCGGCTCTCAGACTGTTTCCGACGACCTACCGGTGGATTCAAGTCTGTTACCTGCGATCCGACCACGGCTATTAGCTTGATTCGTGCGATCCGACTGCGGCTGTTAACCCTTTTCCCACGGCCCGCTTGCAGCTTTCAGCCATTTTTCTGCAACCCACCAGCGTCTTTAGGCCATTTTCCCGCGTCCCGCTTGTGGCTTTCAGCCATTTTTCCGCAACCCGCCGGCGTCTTTAGGCCATTTTCCCGCGTCCCGCTTGCAGCTTTCAGCCATTTTTCTACAACCCGCCGGCGTCTTTAGGCCATTTTCCCGCGTCCCGCTTGCGGCTTTCAGCTAGTTTCCCGCAACCGGCATGCATCTTTCGGCCTTTTTCCCGCGTCCCGCTTGCGGCTTTCAGTCATTTTTCTGCAACCCGCCTACGGCTTTCGACCTGTTTCCCGCGGTCCGACTGCGTCTTTCGGCCAAAATCCTGCAACCTGTCCGCGACTGTTGATCTGTTTCCCGCGGTCCGACCGCGCAGATTTTCCACAGACTAGCGATCTATTTTCTGCACTTTTTTCCTGTTTTGAACCCAACACTTTGCGGCAATATTTTCTGCACCTACACAACCATCTGTCCTACCTACATCCATACTTCCCTACAACCTTTTCTGCAGTATTATTTCTGTTCCATTTACAGAATATTTTTTAAATTTCAGCATTTTAATTGAAAATGAGAAAATTTTGCATTTCAAAGTTTAAATTCTGTATTGTTATTTTTAGTTAGAAAGTTTCCCACCCCGTGGCACTTTTATTTGGGTTCATTATCTCACACGCACACACTCTATCACCTAATTCAAGTGAGCCCTAAAAAACTACTTAACACAACCAACATTCTAACCCCACTTGGGGAACACATAAGAATTTTTGTAGTTAGGTAGGATCGGGGAGATAGGCATCCAAATAACACCCCTCGGTTACTTACACTTGAGACATAGCTGTTGTCCATTAGGGAACCAAAATCCCCTAGTATTTTTTGGCACGGTCACAACCAGTTTATCAGGGGGCCTCTTCCCTAGGAGGGTTGAAGTCGCCAGACTGGTTCTGGAGGCCTGAGTGGAATACTGCAATCCATTAAGTAACCGAAGGATACCTTTCGTAGTTCTCGGTGTATCACCCGTATGGGGATACAGCGGTGATAGAACCAAAAGGTAGATTCACCTATTTTGGACATGTCATGAACGGGGTATCTTAGTTGCCTTTCTTCTAGGATTGACTACCCGGTGTCCCTCCCGGTAGGGAGATATCTTTAGCCACTTGGCTCTACTATTCATATTGTCTGACTTGGATTTCATCACCTTGCAGAGGATATGTCTAGTTGAGTCAGAATACTATTTAGCTAGGTGTTTGCATGCTCCCTTACCTCCTTTTGGTCTAGCGAGTCCACTATTTTTACTTTTTAGGAAACCTGCTGCTTGTTGGTATTCTGACCATTTCTGTTGATACTCCACTTATTGTAGCACAGCTGTTACAGTAAGTGTTTTGAGTTGGTTGTTGGCTTGAGTGCCATATTTTTTGAGCTGTTCTTCTGCACACTCGGTTGCATTAGAGTTTTTGAGCTATTTTTCACTCAACACAACCCCCAGATATTTGACACCATCTGTCACCATTGAGTCCCCGAGACATTCTCGGCGCCTCCGGGGCGAGCCCCCACAGCACGGTTCACTTGACACCACCCGTCATAGACATAGATCTTCATCACTTGATACCACTCATCATAGATCTCGAGCTTTGTCACTTGACTCCACTCGTCAACGACATAGAACTCCGTCACCCGAGCTAGACGCCCCTTATTTTACCTCTGATTCTGAGGCAGAGTCCGAGAACCCCATTACACTGCACCAACCAGCCCCATGGATGGTGTGACTTCCACCCCTTTCTTTGTAGGGACCATTGGTGGATCATCCACCACCACACCAGCTACCACACCTGCTTTGGGTATGCCCTCGATGGGGCCCACATCTACCATTCCGATCACTGTACCCATTCCAGTAGCTGGCATACCTATCGCCACTCCATCAGTGACTCACACTACCCTTGGTGGTGCAGGACCGTCTCTTACCATTTTTGTCCCTCCACTTGGGGGCAACATCCCGAACCCAACCCCTCCACTTGGGGGCATTGGCCCCAACATGGTCACACCCACTAGTATGTCACATACTTCTACTAGTTTGCCATTCATGGCTAGTCTCAACCTTCCTGACCTAGCTAGACTGACTAACGATCCCATCAGACACGACCCTGCGTGGCCTCACATGCCCACCAAGCTCCCCTCTGACATCCCTAAGTTTGAGGGCAAGGCAGGTGAAGACCCCCATAACCATATTATGTTCTTCCATCTATGGTGTTCCTCCAACTCCATAGTGGATGACTCTATCCACCTTCGTCTGTTACAGCGCACCCTCACTGGCTCTGCAGCTAAGTGGTACATCGAGCAACTCCATGGGACCCATGCCACCTTTACCTCCCTTGCCTCGACTTTCCTGCAGTTATTTCAGTTACCTGCCCGCTATGACATGGGAGTTGAGATCTTACTGTCTTGCAGACAAAACACGGCTACCCACATCACTAACCACATTCATGAGTGGCGTCGACGCCGTAGCCTCTGCAAAATCAAGTTAGACGACCGTATCTTCTTAGATTGGTTTCTAAAATCCCTCCTTCCTGTCATTACCAAGGATGTGGCATCCGAACGACCCCAGTTCGAAGAAGATGCCATCCTCAAAGCCCATCAATTTGACCTCATTTACGCCCAATCGGGTTATCTGTATACCATCATACCTGACGCCCCTCATGGTGATTCCTCCCAACACGATGCGCCGGGGGCATCCCATGCCGCAGATGGCATCATTGGCCGCGTTGCCTCGCATCCTCAACCCTTTTCCATAGTACGTCCTAGCCATGGTCCCGACCTTTCGCGGGCTACATCTCAATCTGGAGCAACCAATTCGTACGCTCCTATGGCACATCATCACCATTCCCACGGACCCTCCTGTCCACCTCAGTTCTTTGGTCATGTGTCCCCCGCTTACGCCCCCCCGGTCGCACCTGTTAACACCTAAAAAGTGCTCACTAGCTCATTCCCTTATTCACATGACCCATTTTTCCACTTTTCCACCATCTGAGCCTCTGAAACCAACAAAAGGTCACCAAAAGACCTTAGTACACCCCTTTTTCCCACTCAAAAAGATTATTTTTCCTAAAAAACATAAAAAAACCCTCAAAAAGGGTCCAAAATTTCCAAAATATTAAAAAGGGAATAAAAATATTAATTTTATTCAAAAAAGGAAAAAAGAGGGAAAAGTACCTAAACCATGTTGGTCAATACCATTTGGTTTCCACAAAACCACAAATGGTATTCCTCACCACCAAAACCTATAAAAAGGTGGTAGGGGCTCCTCATTATCGATCCATCCATTATCTCATCCTCATGCTGCCGAAATCTCCCTTGAGTATTTTGGCCATTGTAAGCAACCTTGGAGAAGGAGACCTCTTGGAGCTTGGAGCTACTTATCTTGGGAGTTGCTCTACATCAACCTTCACCATTGGAGGTATTACTATTGCAAGCATTAGCTTTCCCCATTTTTAAATACAAATTTACTCTTTCATATTTTCTTGTTCTTGTTTTTAAAATATTTCCATTATTTGCTTATATTCTTGCATAGATCCATGATTAGTTTTGTTTAGATTAGTTAGTTGTTTATTTCTATTTGAAACTGCTGCTACTAGTTAGCAGGTGCCCATAGCACTAAGCTTGGTTGCAAAACCAAGCCAACAGTAATACCTCCAATGGTGAAGGTTGATGTAGAGCAACTCCCAAGATAAGTAGCTCTAAGCTCCAAGAGGTCTCCTTCTCCAAGGTTGCTTACAATGGCCACATCTACCCCCCTAGGTATGCCTAATATGGCGGACACTCCACATTTAGGAATTCCCAACACAGGGCCACCTCCTGTTATAGGAATCCCCCACACAGGGCCACCACCTATCATGGGTATGCCCAACATAGGGGTCACACCCCCTCTGATTTCCACAACTCAGATTCCAGGAATCACCACTACTATTCCTAACCCAAGTGTAACCCATGTTGCACTTGGAAGCGCTGGCCCATACCAGACCACACCTATTGGAGGACATATACCTTCGATACCTAGCATACCTTTAGGCGCTACTGGACCCCTACATCATACCACCATGACTAGACATGTCCCAGTCCCAGTCACTACATCTGCTAGCTTACCGTACATGGCGAGTCTGAACTTACCAGACTTAGCCAGGCTCACCAATGACCCTATCAGACACAATCCTGCGTGGCCTCACATGCCCACCAAACTCCTCTCTGACATCCCTAAGTTTGAGGGCAAGGCAGGTGAGGACCCCCATAACCATATCATGTCCTTCCATCTATGGTGTTCCTCCAACTCCATAGTGGACGACTCTATCCGCCTCCGTCTATTACAGCGCACCATCACTGGCTCTGCAGCCAAGTGGTATATCGAGTAGCCCCATGGGACGCATGCCACCTTTACCTCCCTTGCCTCGACCTTCCTGTAATTCTTTCAGTTACATGTCCGCTATGATGCGGGCGTCGAGATCCTACTGTCTTGCAGACAGAACACGGCCACCCACATCACTGACCACATTCATGAGTGGCGTCGACGCCGAAGCCTCTGCAAAATCAAGTTAGAAGACCGTATCTTCCTAGATTGGTTTCTAAAATCCCTTCTCCCTCTCATTGCGAAGGATGTGGCATCCGAAAGACCCCAGTCTGAAGAAGAGGCCATCCTCAAATCCCAACAGTTTGATCTCATTTACGCCCAGTCGAGTTATCTGTATACCATTATACCAGACGCCCCTCGGGGCGAGTCATCCCAACATGATGCGCCGGGGGAATTCCCATGCCGCTGATGGCATCATTGGTTGTATGGCCTCGCATCCCCAACCCTTTTCCATTGCACATCCTAGCCATGGTCCCGACCTGTCGCGGGCTACATCTCAGTCTGGAGCAACCAATTCATATGCTCCCATGGCACATCACCACCATACCCATGGACCTTCATGTCCACCTCAGTGCTTTGGTCATACACCACCTGCATACGCTCCCCCAGCTGCACCTCAACCCGTATACTACCCACAGCAAGCTGTGGAAGCTAACCCAACACCTCCAATAGCTCAGGGTTACCAACAACCCCAGCAGGTCACTGGACCACCTCCAGCCCCACAGGCTTATTATCCACCACAACCTGCTCCCTCACCTGCGGCTAACCAAAATCCTCCCACTGCTCAAGGGCAAGTGTACACATAGCACAACCAGCCCCAGAACCAAAACAACCAGTGCAACCAAAGTGCGCAATAGAACCGTGGTAGAGGTCGTAACCGCGGTAATAACCAACAACATCAGCAAGGTCCTCCACCTCCCAATCCTCCGCAGAATAACAATGCTGCTCCTCCCAACCACAATCCGGATCGGAATCCTAAGCAGCCTAGAAATAATAACCTCAGAACAAACCACCCTTGTTCTATATGCGGAGTCTATGGTTATTACACGCATTCTTGCCCACATTTGGAGCGAGCTCGACAACTCTGGACCGACGATGCACATCGTCAAGGGCAAGCGGCTCCTCAGCCGCCACCCAACCCTCCACCACCTCAACATCAACCTTTGGTGCTGCAAAACCCCTTTCCAAACTAGGGTGTAGTGAACACTCAGCCGTTAGCCCCCCTCAGGGCAACGTGCCACCACAGCAGATCACTTATGCAGCCCCTGATCAACCCATGTTTGATTCAGGTACTCACCATTTGTTGATGATGTCAACTGCCGATGCCAACCTCCAAAGCCGTCGGAACCAATATGGCTCCACTTCTGAAGCCCCTCTCGCCGACAAGAACACTAACGTTAATCCCACAGATCAAACGTTACGTATACCTCCGGCTCCACTTGATGGCGCTTCCAAAGCACCTCGCTTCCCACTTCGTCGTCTCAACAATAATCCCAATGTTCGCGTTGCGTCGAATTACAACATTGTCGACGACTTAGCCCAGTCTCCTGCAGCCATGTCTGATTTAGAAGTTTTGAAAAACTGTCCTTCACAGCGCAAGACTTTACTCTCTACCATTGGCACCATTGACCCCAATGATTCACAGTTAATCGCATTCGATTCAGACCAGTCTGAACCACGCCTGCCTTCCTCTTTAGCATTCCAAGTTTCCGTTTCTGTTCGGAATCTTGTTATCCATCGGTGCATTATCGATGAAGGGGCCTCCACATGCATCATGTCCACATTCGTTTGGCAGAAGTTGGGATCCCCTACTCTCCAACAGTCCACCACTGCGTTGCGAGCCTATGACGGTCGTTCGGCACAACCCCAAGGTCTTTTAGCCAATGTCCCCGTCCAGCTGGCGGGTAAAACCGTGCTCATTGACATTGAGGTCATCAATGCCCAACTAGACTATAACCTTTTACTTGGTCGCAGCTACATGTATGCCATGCGGGTTGTTGCCTCATCCGTATTTCGCACCATGCAGTTCCCCCATGAGGGACGTGTGGTCAAGGTCGACCAGCTCACCTATTACGATCCCAAGGCCCCCGCCACACCTGAAAATGTTCTCCCCATGGTTGAACAACCTGTTTGTGGTGCAACTACCTCATTCATTTCCCCAATAGGACCCAGACTTTACTCCGAGGCGCCGATGACATCTACATTCTAGTCCATTCCACCACCGTCACCAGAGACCCACGTCGCGAACCTCTGTACTCTTTCACAGAATACACAAACACCTGGTAGTCAACCACCTTTGTTCCCTAAACCACCATTGGTCCCTAGTCACATTGGTGTTACACCCATCCACACAATCCCCTTTCTATTCCCTCCTTCAGGCGTAGTAAGCGCTCCGGTTATGGCTACCCTGAGCCTCCCCGGGTTAACATTGGGATTACCCGTGTGGTATATTACGCCTCCCGTTCCTTCGTCGACACCAAATGTCATCCTGCAACCGGTGCAAACCCATTGTCACTTCTACCCAACCACCTCCCGGTATCACGACTCCTTCGTCGTCGACGAATACCCCTCCATTCGTCAGGCCCACTGGGGGTAGAGGCCCACAACCATACACTGCGGTACCCCCACCCAAGGCAGTTAAACCTCCCCCCGTGTTTCATGCTCCTCCCAAATGCTCGTTGTTTGATGAGTTAGGCCATCCAACTCATCAGTGTCCACAGTTACCTGCATTGCAGGAAACACGCAAATGTTGGACGACGACCCCAACATCCCGGTGGTCAAACTCGATCCAAACCCCATGCCTCGTGATAAATCACTGCGTACCAACCACCCATGTGCGATATGCGGTATTTACGGCCACTACTCCCATAACTGTCCTAACATCCCACGCAGCTCTCTATGAGATGAACAATTTGGACCTTGAGACGACACCCACCACCATTGAGGAGATCTTCCCTCCCGTATCATCCTCATCCGGAGAGATTAACACCGTTTATATGATCTCTTCGACTACCACTTTCAAACCAGAACCCCTTGATTTGTGGTCTGACTACTTCAATACTGACGAGCAAATTTTGGAAACACTCACTGCACCTGACTACCCTTGGGACGATATGCATCATCGCTCCTATTTCCTCCCAGAGGCGTCTACATCCACGGCATCTGACCAGCTGTCCGTCGAATCGAAAGATTTCATACCCACTAAGGTCGATTGGTTAAAGGACCCCATCCCAGCACCGGATGCCTTCAAAGAAGGGAACATGTCCAACATTTCCCCCACAATACAAATTGACATTTCCACCACACCTGGGAAACCTGAGCTCATCTCACTGGGTGCATCTTGCACTCAAGCGGAAACTCAGGCATACAAAAAACTTTTTCAAGAATTCCGTGATGTCTTTGCCTGGTCCTATAACGAAATGCCTGGTCTTGA
The DNA here is from genome assembly GCA_027924585.1 of Larix kaempferi. NCBI lineage: Eukaryota > Viridiplantae > Streptophyta > Pinopsida > Pinales > Pinaceae > Larix > Larix kaempferi. The sequence goes on from BSBM01000370.1 coordinate 6,612,762, forward strand.
CCCTGCCATTATAGAGCACCACATTGACACATGGCCTGACGTTCCCCTCGTTCGTCAGAAACAACGACCCATTCATCCTTCCAAGCTCCCCGCTGTTAAAGTCGAGGTTGAGAAACTTCGCGAAGCAGGATTCATTTATCCTATTCCTTATACCACATGGGTTTCAAATCCCGTTCCCGTCAACAAAAAACAAGGCACCCTTATAGTATGCACCGACTTCTGTGATTTAAACCGTGCTTGTCCCAAAGACAATTTCCCCATGCCATTCATTGACCAGCTCATTGACGCGTGTGCGGAACATGAAGTCTTATCTTTCATGGACGGCTTTTCCGGATACAACCAGATTCAGATCCGTAAGGAAGATCAGTACAAGACTGCCTTTACTACCCCATGGGGCACCTTTGCCTATCGTGTCATGCCTTTTGGCCTCAAAAATGCTGGCGCCACCTTCCAGCGGGCCATGACCTATTGTTTTCACGACTTGGTCCATATCCTACGGGTCTATCTTGATGACCTGACAGCTCGTTCCCGGAAACGATCAGACACCTTAATGACCTCCGGCAAGTTTTCCTGCGTTGTCGCAAATATAAAATCCGCTTGAACCCACACAAGTGTGTCTTTTGCGTTCCTGCAGGCCGTTTATTGGGTTTCATTGTTTCCCAGGATGGAATTACTGTTGATCCCCTGAAAGTCAAAGCCATCTTAGACCTTCCCTCTCCACGCACGCTTTGGCAACTCCAAAGTTTGCAGGGGCGGTCCAATTTCCTCTGTCGCTTCGTGCCTGATTACGCCACCAAAGTTCACGGATTCTTACGCCTACTTCGCACCCACATACCCTTTGTTTGGGATGAGCAAGCAGACACGGCATTCGAAGCCCTCAAGAAAGCTCTCACACAAGCCCCCTTGATCTCCCCTCCGGATTTCTCTCAGGACTTCACCCTTTACGTATCGGCATCTGAACATGCCGTGTCCGGAGTCTTGGTCCAAGAAGATGCCTCTCACCAAGAACATGTCATTTATTACGTCAGCCAGACCTTGTCTGGCCCACCCCTACGTTACCCATACGAGGAAAGATTAGCCCTAGCTGTAGTCTTTTCTGTCCAAAAATTACGACACTACATCCTGCTTGGTCATACTACAGTCGTCGCCGACTCCAACCCTATGGTCTATCTCCTAAACTGGCGACTCCTACAAGGCCGTGTTGCTAAATGGGTCATTATCCTCCAGGAATATGACCTCACTTTCAAAACTCCCAAGAGCACCAAATCCCTCGCATTGGCCCATCTGATCACTGACCTCCCATCCTCTTCGTTATCACCCGCCATCCAAACGGATCTGATTGACGATCACATCTTCATTATTTCGTCTGACGACCCATGGTACGGTGACATCCTAGTTTACCTCCGCACGCAGAAATTTCGACCCCACATCGATCGTGACGGACGCCGTCGGATACGTCACCACGCCCCCCGATACCTCTTGTTAGGGGATGTGCTTTATCGACGCGGCGTTGATACCATCCTACGACGTTGCCTATCCCATAGTGAGGTAGAACAAGTCCTCAATGATTGTCATAGCGGTGCCCGTGGAGGCCATTTCTCCGGCATGGCCACCGCCCAAAAGATCATTCGTGCAGGTTACTTTTGGCCATCATTATTCACTGATTGCATCATCGCAGTCAAACATTGCCAAAATTGTCAACTTTTTGCCCCTAAAGCAAGAACCCCACCCGCCCCCCTTCATCCAGTCGTTACTGCCGGACCATTCTGCAAATGGGCCATCGACTTCCTTGATTGCAATCCCACATCAGCCAGCGGTCACAAACACATTATTGTGGCCGTCGATTATTTTACCAAGTGGGCGGAGGCAATGCCAACTTATAATTGCACAGCCGAAACCGCTGCACGTTTCTTTCTCAACCATGTTATCGCACGTTTTGGAGTGCCAAAGCAACTTGTATCAAACCACGGCTGTCACTTCGAAGACGCCGTCTGGAAAGAACTATCCATCTTACTGAAATTTGAACACCATTTCTCTTCTGCCTACTACCCCCAGGGAAATGGCCAAGTCGAAGCGATAAACAAAATTTTGAAAACCATCCTCCAGCGCACTGTAGACAAACACAAGTCAAATTGGCACCACATGCTCTTCCCCGCACTATGGGCATACCGCACATCAACTAAAACTGCCACCGGTTTTACCCCTTTCCATTTAGTTCACGGTGTCGAATTCGTCCTCCCCATTGAGTGCCAGATTCCAACCCTACATATGGCCGTTGAACTCCTACCAGACACTGCCCCGATTGAGCAACGCTTACTACTTCTGGAGCAAGCCGATGAAGATCGACGCACAACCCTTCAAAACATGGAAGCAGCCAAGAACCGATCCAAATTGAATTATGACAAACATGTCCACCCAAGAACTTTCTCTGAAGGGGACCTTGTCCTCGCCTACGATCAGGCTCATGACAAAACCGGGAAAGGAAAATTTGTGTCCATGTGGCAAGGCCCATATATCATACACTCTTGCCTCAGACAAGGGGCATACATTCTGACCGATTCAGAAGGCAACCCCCTCCGCAACCCACGCAATGGGTTGTACCTCAAACGATTTTACCCATAATACTAGATGGACACCACTGTCCACTGAAGAACTTCATGATAGATCTTTCCTTTTCCAGTTTTCACCAGCTCCATTTTTTGACCATTCTTTGGGCGCCCTCGTCACCTCGGTTTGCGTGCCACATCCGCCGTTCTCCGTTTTTGATAATCTTTATATCAACGGATTCAGTTTTCCGTGCTCGTGATGATGCTTGAGATCACTTCTCGCTCTCACCCCCAGATTTTTTGGGCATTTTTTCCATGCCCCCCTCGTCACCTCGGTTTGCGTGCCACATCCACCGTTCTCCGTTTTTGACGAGTCTTATATCGTCGGATTCCGTTTTCTGCGCTCGTGATGATGCTTGAGATCATTTCTCGTTCTCACCCCCAGATTTTTTGGGCATTTTTTTCATACCCCCCTCGTCGCCTCGGTTTGCGTGCCACATCCACCGTTCTACGTGGTTGACCATCTTTATATCGCCAGATTCAGTTTCCCGTGCTTGTGATGATGCTTGAGATCATTTCTTGCTTCTCATGCCCATACTTTTCGGCCATTTTTTCAAAATGCCCTCTCTTCGCCTCGTTTTGCGTGCCACATCCACCGTTCTCCGTGGTCGACCATCTTTATATCGTTAGATTCAGTTTTCCGCGCTCGTGATGATGCTTGAGATCATTTCTCGCTCTCACGCATAGATTTTTTGGGCATTTTTTCCCATGCCCCCCTCGTCACCTCGGTTTGCGTGCCACATCCGCCGTCCTCCGTGGTTGACCATCTTTATATCGCTGGATTCAGTTTCCCGCTCTTGTGATGATGTTTGAGATCATTTCTCGCTCTCACGCCCATACTTTTCGGCCATTTTTTCAAAATGCCCTCTCATTGCCTCGGTTTGCATGCCACAAACGGCCGCAGCCCCCTTTGTGACAATCTTTATGTCACCGGATCCAGTATCCCGCACACATGATGACGCTTGAGACCTTTTTCGCTCCCATCTATCCATTTTTGTTCGGTATAATTTTATCCCTTTTTCGAGCCGAGCAATCCCTTTTTACGAAAAAGGCACTTAGGGAGTTTCTGTTAAGCTCTTTTCTGACTCCTAAAACAATGAAAAGATCGTCGAGCAATCTTGCTTCCTTTCATGCTCACTAAACGTATCTGAAAGGGCGTCTACCTGGTATAAGTTTACTCCTTTTTCAAACCTCGTAGACTAATTACGAAAAATGTATACTCTAGTCACATCGGCTAGAAGAGTTCTCCATCCGCATCATTTTATGCTTTTTCGGGCCTTGGAGACTAAACTTACGAAAAAAAACACCAATGGAGTCCACTTACCGCTTTCAGACTCTCTGAACATGAAAGCGACCACGAGCAACCACCATCCTGGGCTTGTAAAACCAACAGGACAGTAGTCATAACCACTGCAGAGTTTTCTTATCGCTTTCAGACTCCTTAAAAATGAAAGCACCAATGAGCACGAACAGTCCTGGGCTCACAAAATCCACAAGACAATACCATTTCAGAGCACACTTTTATCCCTTCTTGGAGCTCATTAAAACTACGAAGAAGGACCCAATGGTGCTTCTCGGTGCCACAAAAGATCACGTCTACTCATATGATAGCTTCCCCATTTTGGTCGCCTTTGTTCAGAGTATTCTGCAGTATGTCACCCTGAGAACCCCTCGACAGCACCCATCAGCTTGATTCCCCACCAGAGTCATACATACCCTTCAGTCCTTAAAAGCTATGATCCTCAAACCTATAAGTCAGTTCCCTACGCTGCCAGGTCAACCATGTCATCATGCTCTGAACAAAGGAAGTTTTAATCTACCCACAATATGACCCCACTTACTTCCCATCCCCACAAGTATGTCAGTCCTACCATCAGTACTACAATACTTCAGTTATACACCTCGCGCTCCTATCAAGGAAACATCATTGCCTTGTTAATTGCTGGTCTCCCTCTGTCAACGATAACCAAATTTATTCCAGAGGATAGACCTAGAGGTCCCTGTGTCTTGGACTCATCACCATTTATGATGAGTGCCTACGAATCATTTTGAGAAGAGTCCTCAGTGCCTCTCCAAATGGTTGTTTCTCACATGCTCGACTTCAACACCTTGATCGCATCGTTGAGACTCGCACAGGGCATTGGTCCGCTCAGTTATTAGTCGAAGACCCCGGATACCTTCTGACTCCTCCACATTTGAGAGTCTACCTATGGATACAACCAGTTACACTGTTCCTATAGATATCCGAGTTGCGTATGGTGACAGTATTCAAATGTACCCCAGTTTTATACTCCCTCGAGTATACAGTTACAGATACTTCCCAGAGATGGCCCACAGTCATTACGTCCCTACAGATGTTGGACACCTTCAGTTCCAACAAGTTCATCAATTATTCCAGTGTATCAGTTATTGAGATCAGCCATGTCATGATCGTGAGTACATCCCAAAATAATGTACCCTCTGGACCATTATGATGTACCAGTATATTTTTTATATATTAGATCCCCCTTCTTGGGACTAATTGTTATGTATATGTCTTGATACGAGCATGGGTATGTCCGCCTCGTCCATTATCAGAGATTATCCCTCATTCATATTGAGGCAATGTAATATTTGTTTATTTTTTGCAGCTTCCATGGGACGTGGATCCAGTCTCCAATCGTTCTCTTCTCCTCCCTACAACCCCAGAAAAAAGACAAAAGAACTATGATGTCTATTGGCCATACGATGAGCTCCTGCCCTCACACATCAGGGGGCAATCTGTTAACACCTAAAAAGTGCTCACTAGCTCATTCCCTTATTCACATGACCCATTTTTCCACTTTTCCACCATCTGAGCCTCTGAAACCAACAAAAGGTCACCAAAAGACCTTAGTACACCCCTTTTTTCCCACTCAAAAAGATTATTTTTCCTAAAAAGCATAAAAAATCCTCAAAAAGGGTCCAAAATTCCCAAAATATTAAAAAGGGAATAAAAATATTAATTTTATTCAAAAAAGGAAAAAGGAGGGAAAAGTACCTAAACCATGTTGGTCAATACCATTTGGTTTCCACAAAACCACAATTGGTATTCCCCACCACCAAAACCTATAAAAAGGTGGTGGGGGCTCCTCATTATCGATCCATCCATTATCTCATCCTCATGCTGCCGAAATCTCCCTTGAGTATTTTGGCCATTGTAAGCAACCTTGGAGAAGGAGACCTCTTGGAGCTTGGAGCTACTTATCTTGGGAGTTGCTCTACATCAACCTTCACCATTGGAGGTATTACTATTGCAAGCATTAGATTGCCCCATTTTTAAATACAAATTTATTCTTTCATATTTTCTTGTTCTTGTTTTTAAAATATTTCCATTATTTGCTTATATTCTTGCATAGATCCATGATTAGTTTTGTTTAGATTAGTTAGTTGTTTATTTCTATTTGAAACTGCTGCTACTAGTTAGTAGGTGCCCATAGCACTAAGATTGGTTGCAAAACCAAGCCAACAACACCTCAACCCTATTACCACCCATAGGTTGCACCAGCTCCTGTGTCCTCTCAAGCCCAACCTGCTTATTACCCACCACAGGAAGCCCCTGTGGCAAACCCACAACTCGTTCCGTAGACGTATTAGCAACCCCCACAAGGTTCAACACCTGCGCAGCCTCCACCTACTTATTATCCACCGCAGCCTACTCCCGCACCTGCACAACCCCAGAACCCACCTGGTGCCCAAGGGCAAGTATATGCCCAACAGAATCCGCAACAGAACCAAAACAACCAGTGCCAATAGGGCTAGCAAAACCGTGGCAAAGGCCGTAAATGTGGGAACAACCCCCCTCCAGACCAAGGCGGTCAACCTCCCAATCTCCTAAACAACAATAATGCGGCCCTTGCCAACCAGAACCCTGATCGGCTGCCCAAGAAGGCCAAAAATCTTAATTTGCGAACAAACCATCCTTGTTCTATTTGCGGGGTCTATGGCCACTACACACACACTTGCCCACATTTGGAGTGAGCTCAACAACTCTGGACTGATGATGCCCATTGCCAAGGGCACGCGGCTCCTCAGGCGCCACCAAACCCCCCACCCCCTTAGCATCAACCTTTGGTGCTACAAAATCCCTTACCAACCCAAGGCATAGTGAACACTCAGCCGTTGGCTCCCCCTCAAGGCAACGCACCACCACAACAACAGATCACTTATGCCGCTCCTGATCAACCCAGGTTAGACTCAGGTACCCACCACTTGTTAATGATGTCATCCGCTGATGTCAACCTTGTAATACCCCAATTTTGAACCCTTAGGAAATATTGGCTCTAATGTAAATATTGTATACACACGTTGTATGTTTCCCTAGCCTGGAGCTCAAGGCCAAGGCCCCGCTAGTTTATGCTTGGATTTTATTTAAATTAGACACGCTTGATATTTTGTTACCCACATGCTATTAAGCCATGGGATATTGTAAATTGATGTAAATATTTAACATTGAAATAAAATACCAAAAACTGGCTATGGAGGCAACGAATGAGAAGGGGCCACGTGTATCCACTAGGGAGTGGTGAGGGGGCTATGGGACTAAACCCTAGGATGCCATTTGTCATTATGAGAACCCATTGACTTCCCTAGGTGACATTAATGCCTGTTGTAAGAAAGTGGTTGAGATTTCATCCCATGGCTTCAATGGAGCATGGGCAGCCCTGAAATTCGTATGGGTGGACATGGGCCTCTGATTGCTTGGGCAAGAAGTCACTCAACCTCATGGGAGGTTGCTTCATTCTCACCCCATTCCATTGTGAAACTACCTAGCATCATTCCCATCCAAAAAAAACGGGAGCCAACAGTGAGGAAACCAGAAAATCGCGACCTTGAGAGAACCCAGATTTTGGAAGACCAAAAACGTCCAGATTTGGCATGGGACGGGGAAATCCAATGGGGGATCCATTAGCATGAACCTTGGGGCGAATTTGGGAGCATTAGCTACCCCGAAATCAATGGGAAAACCCAGTTTTTATAGCTCAGAAAATGAGTGATGGATTTGAGTATTTGGTGAGCAGAATGGTGAGAAATCAAATTGGGATTGACTATGCAGAGGTTGGGTGTGCTTGGAAAACCCAGTGAAGGCTAGGATCTCAAGGATCAGCAGCTGGACCTTTCTATGCCCATCCTGAAGAGCACTGGAGGGAAGAGTTGCCTGAGGGACTGTGTAACAGAGAAGGGGATCTTCCCTGTGTTGGATGTGGTAGGTAATGTGGGTGCCTAACTGTTGAGCTCACTTGAGATGCTTGTAGCTCTGTGGTTGAGCTCACTGGCTTAGCATTACCCTCCTCTATCTTCTTGGATTATTGACTGAAACCATGGCTGTGAGTGAACCCAGCTAGTCCTCCTTAGTGGATACACAGCCCAGCTCGGGGGTGATCTCTCAGCTGAAGGAATATAGGCTGGATAGAGATCTACGGTTGGGAGGAACGTTGCCTTCACGTAGCCAGTTGTTGGATGTCAACTTCTCAAGATAAGTGTTCTGTGGATTATAAATTGTTCCATTTTGTGTTCTGCAATATGTTAAATTGCCCATGTGTAATGAAATGAATTAATATAGTATCCATGCATGGCATATGAATGCGCTTGGGTCTCTGTATGTTGAATCATTCTCTGCTCTGATTGATATGATTGCAGTTACTGTCTGTTTGAGTGCTTGTTAGCATGTTCATTCGCTGTGTTTTATATGGAAACGAATTTGCATATAGAAGTTTTAAAATGTTAGGAATTTATGTGCAAAATTATTGGGGCTAAGTCTCCGATAAGCCTGTGTGTTGTTAACGTTTTCCTTTCTCCACATTTGATGATGGAACGGGGCGTTACAGTTTGGTATCAGAGCTGCGTTGCAGCATTTGGGCCTCTATGGGCCAAATCTGATAGAGTTTTTCTTAAGTATGGTTTGAAAAATGTTGTTTTAAGACTGTTTTTGAAATTTTTGGTTTTAAGACTGTTTCGGGAAGTCATCCCGAAACTGCAGAAAGGTTTCGCGAACCTTCCCGCAATTGCGGAAGAGTTCTGCGAACCTTCCCGCAATCGCAGAAGAGTTCTGCGAACCTTCCCGCAATCGCGGAAGAGTTCGGCGAACCTTTATGCAATTGCGGAAGAATTCAGCGAGCCGCTCCGAAACAGCGGAGAAAAATTCGTTTTTGTGAAAAATTTTCTAAGTGTCGGCGTCGGACGGAAACTTTTTCGGAAGGATTCCGCGAATCGTTCTGCAATTGCGGAAGACTTCGGCGAATCGTTCCGAAATTGCGGAAACATTCCGCCAGTTGTTCCGCAAAAGCTTTCCGCAAAAACCGACCGAAAACCCCGGAAGCATTCTGCGCAACGGCGGAAGCATTCCGCGAACGGCTCCGAAATTGCGGAAGCCGTCGCCGAACCGCCCCGCAGTTGCTGGAGCATTCAGTCAACCGGCCCGCAACTGCGGAAGCCTACCGCCAACCAGCCCGCAATTGCAGAAGGGTTCAGTTAACCGGCCCGCAACTACGGAAGGCCACAGCGAACCTCCCCGCAATTTCGGGAGTGTTCAGCGAACTGGCCCGCGACGGTGGCTCGTACTGCTGAAAGTGCCAAAAACTCAATTTTTGGATAGGGGGAGCACCGGGGCTCAGAATGGGATGATTTTTGTGGGGCTTGGAGGCCATTGACGGGGGCCATGAAAGAACCAGTGAAGACCCCGAGCCCATGACACTCCAATTTGACAGAAAAAGGGGAATAGTGACTTTTGAAGGACAGAGTCCCGAGGCTTGACAGAAGGTCGGATTGAGCTGAAATTGATCAAGCGCGGCCATGAAGCAGGCACAATGTTAAGTTCTGAATCTTGGAACCAAACTCCAAAGGACGTGGAGTCGGGGTGAGCAAGAAGACCAAAAAGCACTGTTCCGGGCCACTTTTTCGGGATTTTGAAAAGCTTGTGGGTAGTAAAAGTGACCTTAGATGTGGGAGTCAGGAATTTTACTGAGTTAGACATTTCATATTCCCATTAAGACGGACAACTTCCGTTAAACGAAGATTTCCCAGAAATGCACCGTTTGGGAGATAGCCATTTTTGGCCCAAAATTTGGAATTTTGGAGAAATGTGAAAAGTGAGAAGTAGTAAAACCCAGAAATTCATAAAAGATGAACGGTACATCAGAATTGAAATCAGTGAATTGCTGAGTGTTCCTTGTTATATGGACTAACTTTGTCCGATAGATAAGTTTTTGTGATTCCTCATAGATTTTCTTCCACAGGTGGCTGAAGTTGGCCTTCGGGACCAAAATACAATTGTGTAAATGTGCAGAATTATTGGTAAAAGTTGTCATTTTTGAGACAACGTTGTTTCCACACCCAATGTCGGAATGGAGCACGGGGATAGGCATTGGAAAGCCTGTCTAGCGAGGAATAATGGAGTATGACCGGAATTTGAATTGGGTTACCGGACATCATAGATTATCAAAGCAGAAAAGTGTCGGTGACTATTTTGTCAAATTAATGATAATATGGGCAATTTTCAGAATTGCATGAATGGGCAAAAGAATTGAATAAGTAACAGCTATGTGAATTATTCCATGAGTTAATTATGTTAAATGTTGATTGTTGTATATTCCTAGATGCATTTTTATGAGGTCTAACAAATATCATAATAATGCACAGTGTTTGCAGCTCATAAAGTTTATAATTGTAGCAGAGGTAAGATGGTGACCATTAATGATGCTTAAGATCCTTATGAACACGAAGAAGACGTTCTAGGAGAAAATGTGCATGAAGGGAATGCGGAGACTGAATCCAATGGGAGAAGGGAGCAGGTGACTCCTGAAAATTTGGTTGAAACCATGGTGAGCTTCAATGAAAGATTGATGAAGGCTCAAGAAGAACAACACCAACTCAATGCTGCTATTTTGCAAAGCCTCACTGATATGCAGCATAAGATAAACCTTGGGTCCAACCCAAGAAATATGGGTGAAGAAGGAAGAGATGCAGGGAGTCATTCTAGAGGTCGTTCGAGGAGGAGGACTCCAAGCCCAAGGAAGAGTTCGGTGAGTAGAAAACATAAAGCATCTTCATCAAGATCTTCTTACAGCAGGTCGTGTGACTCCAAATGTTCTAGGAGAAGTCCCAGACATGCACCTAAGAGATTGGACGGAAGAAAGAGGTTCAAGGGCATCCCACAGGGAGAATTCAGGAAGGCAAGACCTCCCACATTTGATGGGGAAGGAAAGACAGGCCAAGAGGTAGAAGCATGGCTTCTGGGAATGAAGAAATACTTCAGAATTCAAGACTACTCAGGAAATGAGAAAGCCAGAATTTCCATTTACAACTTAAATGGCAGAGCTTCCATTTGGTGGGACAATCTCTTGCAAGTGAAAAGAATTAACGAAAGAAGGATCAGTTGGGAAAGATTTAAGGGGTACTTCAAGGATAAATACCTTTCTGCTAGGTATTATGACGGTAAGAGAAAAGAGTTTAATGAACTCAGGTTGGGACAAAAATCTATGGAAGAGCATATCCACAAATTCTTGGAATTACTGAGGTATGTTGACTATATCAAAGATGAGAGAGTAAAAATCCAATGCTTTCTTGGGGGTCTACCTCAGAGTTTCAGAGATCGTATTGAGTTTGTTAATCCACCAAGTTTGGATGAAGCCATTAGGATGGCAATGCACTGCTATGAGCAAAATAGGGGAAAAACAGAGGCTAACCCAGCATGGAAAGGAAAGCCAAGAGGGAAGTTTGACCAGAAGAAGGATGGCTTCAAGCCACCATTCAGAGGTCATCCTAGAACCTTTCCACAGGGACAACAAGAAAGGAGTGGATTCAAACCAGCAGTGGCAGTAGACAAAGCATCAAAGGGACCACTTCAGTGTTGGGGATGTGGAGAAAACCACACGTTGAAGGATTGTCCACATCGGAAAAACAATGCTCGAAAGTTGAACAACCTGAAGGGAGTAGCTACGGTGGAGGACATGGAAAGGGCAGCACCTCGGATTTATGCAGCGTTGGATAATCATCAAGCAGACCATCAGTCCTCAGTGGTGGAAGTCGAAGGTAAGATTGCTACGCAATCTATTTCTGTTTTGATTGATCCAGGATCTACTCATAGTTATGTTTCTCCAAAAGTGGTTGAAGGTTGTTCTCTTAGAAAAATAAAGCATAATAAGTCTTGGCTAGTGCAACTAGCCACGGGAACCAAGAGAAAAGTAAGTGAGGTAGTGATGGAGTGTCCCATAGAATTGAATGGACTCCACACATATGCTGAATTGAATGTGCTACCATTAGGATCCTATGATGCATTAATTGGCATGGATTGGTTAGAAAAACATAGAGTCAAATTGGACTGTTATGAGAAAGAACTTGAGTGCATTGATGAAAAGGGAAGGCCAACATTGGTAAAAGGGATTCCCAAGCAAGTTTCAATAAGATAGATTTTAGCCCTGCAGTTGAAAAAGTTTTATAAGAAGGGTTGTCAATTATATGCAGTCCATATGCCAGATTCATTAGAGGACAAAGGGCCAAGGCTAGAAGACTTCAGGATATTGCAAGAGTTCCAAGATGTGTTTCCAGATGAGGTACCAGGGTTGCCACCAATGAGAGATATTGATTTTACCATCGATCTTGTTCCAGGGGCAGCGCCGAATTCCAAAGCTCCTTATAGAATGAGTACACCGGAGTTGGTGGAATTGAAGATACAGCTGCAAGAATTAATGGATAAAAGGTATATCAGGCCTAGTGTGTCCCTTTGGGGAGCACCCGTGTTATTTGTCAAGAAGAAAGATGGGACTTTAAGGCTGTGTATTGATTACAGGCAGCTCAATAAAGTGACAGTTAAGAACAAGTATCCATTACCAAGAATTGATGACTTGTTTGATCAAATGAAGGAAGCCAAATTATTTTCAAAGATTGACTTGAGGTCTGGCTACCATCAAGTGAGGATTAAAGAAGAAGACATTCACAAGACAGCTTTCAGAACTAGATATGGTCATTATGAGTTCACTGTGGTTCCATTTGGCCTTACCAATGCACCTGCCACATTCATGTGTCTCATGAATAGTGTATTCAGCAAATATTTGGACAAGTTTGTGATTGTGTTTTTAGATGACATTCTTGTCTACTCAAGAAATGAAGAAGAACACGAGGAACATCTAAGAATGGTGTTGCAAGTTCTTAGAGAACATCAGCTGTATGCCAAGTTAAGCAAGTGTGAATTCTATCAAAAGAGGATTCAATATTTGGGTCATGTCATTTCAGAAGAAGGAATTGCAGTAGATCCAGAGAAGATTAATTCCATCATGGATTGACCAACTCCAAGAAATGTTTCAGATGTTAGATCTTTTATGGGCCTTGCTGGTTACTACAGAAGGTTTATTGAAGGATTCTCCAGGATAGCTCATCCGATCACTTCATTGCAAAGGAAGAACATCAAATTTGTATGGTCTGAAAAATGTGAGAAAAGTTTTCAGAAATTAAAGGAGTTACTTACTGGCGCTCCTGTTTTGAAAATAGCCGATCCAAGGAAGGATTTTGTAGTGTGCACAGATGCTTGCATTGAAGGACCAGGTGGGGTTCTCATGCAAGAAGGAATTGTGATTTGCTATGAATCCAGGAAATTAAAAGAGCATGAAAAGAATTATGCCACACATGATTTAGAACTAGCAGCCATAGTGCATGCTCTTAAGATGTGGAGGCATTACTTGATGGGAAGAAGATTCGAGCTTAGGACAGACCACATGAGCCTAAAGTATTTGTTTGAGCAACCAAGCTTGAACGCTAGGCAAGCTAGATGGATGGAATTTATTTGTGAATTTGATTTTGAAATTAAACATGTAAAAGGGAAGGAGAATAAGGTTGCAGATGCTCTTAGCAGAAAATTTCATGTTTCAGCAGTAAGTATGTGCAAATCAGATTTGAAGACAAGAGTTCTTGAAGCCCAAAACGGTGACGAAATTTGCCTTCAAATTAAAGAGAAGTTCCAGCACGGTAATGTGGATGAAAAGTGTGCAGGATATCAGCTGGGTGAAGACAGTATCCTCATCTACAAAGAAAGGTTGTACATTCCAAATAATGCAGATTTGAAGAAACTAGTGATGGATGAAATACACCAAATGCCGTACTCTGGACACCCAGGATATCAGAAGACTATAACAGCGGCAAGAAAGCATTATTTTTGGAATGGCATGAAGAAGGACATAGCTGAGTATATTGCTAGGTGTCAGAAGTGCCAACAAGTCAAGGATGAACACCAACATCCAGTAGGGTTATTGCAGCCCTTACCCATTCCGGAATGGAAGTGGGAAGTGATCTCCATGGATTTTATAACAGGTCTGCCCATGACAGTAAAGAAGCATGATTCAATCATGGTTGTGGTGGATAAGCTATCAAAGGTAGCTCACTTTATTCTAGTGAAGTCCACTCACAAGGCTAGTGACATTGCGAACATCTTCATGAGAGAGATATTTAGATTGCATGGATTGCCTAAGGCAATAATTTCTGATCGTGATACAAAGTTCACCTCCAATTTCTGGAAGGGATTATTTCAGGAATTGGGAACTAAATTGAATTTCAGTACAGCTTACCATCCTCAAACGGATGGCCAAACCGAGAGGGTGAACCAGGTTCTTGAAGATATGCTGAGAATGTATGTGATGGACAAACCATCCAAGTGGGAAGATTATTTACACTTGGTTGAATTTGCATACAATAATGGACACCATGCATCCTTGGGAATGAGTCCATTTGAAGCATTGTATGGCAGGGGATGCAGGACGCCAGTGAATTGGGATGGCCCAGTGAACAGGGTGGTGCTTGGACCAGAAATGATCAAGGAAATGGAACAGGAAATTGTTAAGATTAGGCAGAATTTAAAGGCAGCTCAGGACAGGCAAAAGAGTTATGCAGATTTGAAAAAAGTACATAAGAAATTTCAGATTGGGGATCATGTTTACTTGAGAGTGAAACCAAGGAAGAGTTCCCTCAAGTTGGGGAGTTGTGCCAAGTTGTCACCAAGATATTGTGGTCCATTTGAAGTCCTTGATAGGATAGGGCCAGTTGCATATAGAATTGCATTGCCTGCTAGCATAAGAGCTCATAATGTTTTCCATGTATCTTTGCTTAAGAAGTATGTACATGATCCTAATCATATGATTGATTGGAATGTGATACAGGTGGAACCCGAGGGAGAGTTCCAAGTAGAACCTATGCGCATCCTCGACAAGAAGGTCACATTGCTCCGGAACAGAGCCATCGGGCAGGTAAAGGTCCAATGGGAGCACCTTAGTCCCGACGAGGCTACATGGGAGCTGGAGGATGCCATGAGGGAGGCATTCCCATTTTTGTTCAGTTTTGAGAACACCGAGGACGGTGTTGTTCTAAGGGGGAGGGGAATGTAATACCCCAATTTTGAACCCTTAGGAAATATTGGCTCTAATGTAAATATTGTATACACACGTTGTATGTTTCCCTAGCGTGGATCTCAAGGCCAAGGCCCCGCTAGTTTATGCTCGGATTTTATTTAAATTAGACACGCTTGATATTTTGTTACCCACGTGCTATTAAGCCATGGGATATTGTAAATTGATGTAAATATTTAACATTGAAATAAAATACCAAAAACTGGCTATGGAGGCAACGAATGAGAAGGGGCCACGTGTATCCACTAGGGAGTGGTGAGGGGGCTATGGGACTAAACCCTAGGATGCCATTTGTCATTATGAGAACCCATTGACTTCCCTAGGTGACATTAATGCCTGTTGTAAGAAAGTGGTTGAGATTTCATCCCATGGCTTCAATGGAGCATGGGCAGCCCTGAAATTCGTATGGTTGGGCATGGGCTCTGATTGCTTGGGCAAGAAGTCACTCAACCTCATGGGAGGTTGCTTCATTCTCACCCCATTCCATTGTGAAACTACCTAGCATCATTCCCATCCAAAAAAATGGGAGCCAACAGTGAGGAAACCAGAAAATCGCGACCTTGAGAGAACCCAGATTTTGGAAGACCAAAAACGTCCAGATTTGGCATGGGACGGGGAAATCCAATGGGGGATCCATTAGCATGAACCTTGGGGCGAATTTGGGAGCATTAGCTACCCCGAAATCAATGGGAAAACCCAGTTTTTACAGCTCAGAAAACGAGTGACGGATTTGAGTATTTGGTGAGCAGAATGGTGAGAAATCAAATTGGGATTGACTATGCAGAGGTTGGGTGTGCTTGAAAAACCCAGTGAAGGCTAGGATCTCAAGGATCAGCAGCTGGACCTTTCTATGC
Source organism: Larix kaempferi (assembly GCA_027924585.1). NCBI lineage: Eukaryota > Viridiplantae > Streptophyta > Pinopsida > Pinales > Pinaceae > Larix > Larix kaempferi. Next base: position 6,628,629 of record BSBM01000370.1, read on the forward strand.
CCATCCTGAAGAGCACTGGAGGGAAGAGTTTCCTGAGGGACTGTGTAACAGAGAAGGGGATCTTCCCTGTGTTGGATGTGGTAGGTAATGTGGGTGCCTAACTGTTGAGCTCACTTGAGATGCTTGTAGCTCTGTGGTTGAGCTCACTGGCTTAGCATTACCCTCCTCTATCTTCTTGGATTATTGACTGAAACCATGGCTGTGAGTGAACCCAGCTAGTCCTCCTTAGTGGATACACAGCCCAGCTCGGGGGTGATCTCTCAGCTGAAGGAATATAGGCTGGATAGAGATCTACGGTTGGGAGGAACGTTGCCTTCACGTAGCCAGTTGTTGGATGTCAACTTCTCAAGATAAGTGTTCTGTGGATTATAAATTGTTCCATTTTGTGTTCTGCAATATGTTAAATTACCCATGTGTAATGAAATGAATTAATATAGTATCCATGCATGGCATATGAATGCGCTTGGGTCTCTGTATGTTGAATCATTCTCTGCTGTGATTGATATGATTGCAGTTACTGTCTGTTTGAGTGCTTGTTAGCATGTTCATTCCGCTGTGTTTTATATGGAAATGAATTTGCATATAGAAGTTTTAAAATGTTAGGAATTTATGTGCAAAATTATTGGGGCTAAGTCTCCGATAAGCCCGTGTGTTGTTAACGTTTTCCTTTCTCCACATTTGATGATGGAACGGGGCGTTACAAACCTCCAAACCCGTCGGAACCAATATGGCTCCACCCCTGAAGCCCCTCCCGCTAACAAAAACACTAACGCTCATCCCACTGATCAGACGTTACGTATACCTCCAGCTCCACTAGAGGCACCTCCAAAGCACCTCGCTTCCCACTTCGTCGCATCAACAATAACCCAATGCTCGTGCTGCGTCAAATTACAACATCGTAGATGACTTAGCCCAATCTCCCACAACCATGTTTGTGTTAGAAATCTTAAAAAACTATCCTTCACAGCGCAAGACTTTGCTCTCCGCTATTGGTGCTATTGACCCAAATGATTCACGACTGATGGCCTTCGATTTGGACTAGTCTGAACCACGCCTGCCTTCCACTTTAGCGATCCAAGTTTCTGTTTCCGTTCAGAATCTTGTCATCCATTGATGTATTATCGATGAAGGTGCCTCTACATGCGTTATGTCCACATTCGTTTGGCAAAAGTTGGGATCCCCTACTCTCCAGCAGTCCACCACTGCGTTGCGAGCCTACGACGGCCGTTTGGCTCAACCCCAAGGTCTCTTAGCTAATGTCCTCGTCCAGTTGGCTGGTAAAACCGTGCTCATTGACATAGAGGTCATCAATGCCCAACTTGATTACAACCTTTTACTTGGCCGCAACTACATGTATGCCATGCGGGCGGTTGCCTCCTCCGTTTTTTGTACCATGATGTTCACCCATGACGAACGCGTGGTCAAGGTTGACCAACTCACCTATTACGATCCCAATGCCCCCGCTGCACCCGAAAATGTTCTCCCCATGGTTGAAAAACCTGTGTGTGGTGCAACTACCTCGTTTGTTTCCTCCGTGGGACCCAGACTTTACTCAGATACGCTGATGACCTCAACATTCCAATCCATTCCACCCCCATCACCCGCAACCGAAGTATCTGACCTATGTACCATTTCCCACAATACACAAACACCCAACAATCAACCGCCCTTGTTACCCAAACCACCATTGGTACCTAGTCACATTGGTGTTACACCCATCCACACAATCCCCTTCCTATTCCCTCCCTCGGGCGTAGTAAGCGCCCCGATTATGGCTACTCTCAGCCTCCCTGGGTTAACCTTGGGATTACCCGTGTGGTATATTTCGCCTCCCGTTCCCCCTCTGACACCAAATGTCATCCTACAACTGGTGCAACCCATTGCCACTACTAGTCAACCACCTCCCGGTGTCACTACCCCTTCGTCATCTACGAATCCCCCTCCTCTTATCAAGCCCATTGGGGGCAGAGGCCCACAACCATACACTGTTGTACCCCCGCCCAAGGCAGTTAAACCCCCCCATGTTTCATGCTCCCCCCAAATGCTCGTTGTGTGATGAGTTAGGCCATCCAACTCATCAATGTCCACAATTACTTGCATTACAGGAACACATGCAAATGCTTGACGACGACCCCAACATCCCGGTTGTCAAACTAGATCCAACCCCTAAGCCTCGTGATAAATCACTGCGTACCAACCACCCTTGTGCCATATGCGGTATTTATGGCCATTACTCACATCACTGTCTTGATCTCCCAGATTACAGAGCAGCTCTCTACGAGATGAATAATTTGGACCTTGAGATGACACCCCCCACAATTGAGGAGATCCACCCCCCGGTATGATCCTCATCCGGAGAAATCAACACCATTTATATGATCTCTTCGACTACCACTCCCTCATCAACCGATTTGACGACTCAAACTTTCCGCAATGATGAGGAGATTCTAGAGGCTCTCACTGCCCCGGATTATCCCTGGGATGACATGCACCATCGTTCCTATTTCCTCCCAGAAGCATCCTCCTCTACCACAACTACCCAATTCGTGGTTGAGTCTAAAGATTTCCTTCCCACCAAAGTCGACTGGTTTAAGGATCCTATTCCTACTCCTGATGCCTTTGAGGAAGGTAACATGGCCAACATCTCACCCGTCATCCACATAGATATCTCTAACCCACCTGGTGCTCTTGAAATCATTACCTTAGGAGCCTCCTGCAGTGAGCATGAGATTGGAGAGTATAAAAAACTTTTCCAAGAGTTCCGTGATGTCTTTGCCTGGTCCTATACCGAAATGCATGGTCTCAACCCTGCTATTATAGAGAACCACATTGACACATGGCCAGATGTACCCACCGTTCGCCAGAAACAGCGCCCCATTCATCCCTCAAAGCTCCCTGCTATTAAAGCAGAGATTGAGAAACTTCGCAAGGCAGGATTCATTTATCCTATTGCGTATACCACTTGGGTTTCAAACCCCGTTCCTGTTAACAAGAAACAAGGCACCATCTGAGTATGCACTGACTTCCGCGATTTAAACCAAGCCTATCCCGAAGACAACTTCCCCACGCCATTTATTGACCAACTCATCGATGCGTGTGCGGGGCATGAAGTCCTATCTTTCATGAACGATTTTTTCGGATACAACCAGATTCAGATCCGTAAGGAGGATCAGTACAAAACTTCCTTTACCACCCCATGGGGCACCTTTTCCTATCCCGTCATGCCTTTCGGCCTCAAAAATGCTGGTGCCACGTTCCAGCGGGCCATGACCTATTGTTTTCACGACTTGGTCCATATCCTGCTATTCTATCTTGACGACCTTACAGCTCGTTCCCAGAAACGATCGGACCACCTTAGCGACCTATGGCAAGTTTTTCTGCATTGTCGCAAATATCAAATCCGCTTGAACCCACACAAGTGTGTCTTTTGCGTTTCGGCAGACCGGTTGTTGGGTTTTATTGTTTCCCAGAAAGGAATTGCTGTTGATCCCCTGAAAGTCCAAGCCATCATAGACCTTCCCTCTCCTCACACACTTCGGCAGCTCCAAAGTCTGCAGGGGCAATCTAATTTCCTCCGTCGCTTCCTTCCTGATTATGCCACCACTGTTCGTGGTTTCTTACACTTTCTTAGTACCCACATACCCTTTGTTTGGGATGAGCAAGCAGAAGCTGCATTTGAAGCCCTCAAGAAAGCTCTCACACAAGCCTCTTTGATCTCCCCTCCGGATTTCTCTCAGGACCTCATCCTTTACATCTCGGCATCCGATTATGCCATGTCCGGAGTCCTTGTTCAAGAAGACGCCACTCGCCAAGAGCATGCCATTTATTACATCAGCCAGACCTTGTCTGGACCACCCCTACGTTACCCATATGAGGAAAGACTAGCCCTTGCTGTGGTATTTTCCGTCCAAAAATTGCGACACTACATTTTGCTCAGTCATACCACAGTTGTCGCCGACTCCAACCCCATGGTATATCTCTTAAATTAGTGGCTCCTGCAAGGTCACGTTGCTAAATGGGTAATTATTCTCTAAGAATATGACCTCACTTTAAGAACCCCTAAGAGCACTAAAGCCCTTGCACTTTCCCAGCTCATCACCGATCTCCCCTCCCTTCTGCCGTCCCCACAAATCTCCGATGAGTTACCCGACAATCACTTGTTCACCATCTCGTCTGATGACCCATGGTACGGTGATATTTTTTTATACCTTCGCACACAAAAGTTCAGACCCAACATCAGTCGCGATGGACGCCGTCGTATCCATCACCAGGCCTCTCGATATCTCCTCTTAGCTGATGTCCTTTACCGGCGAGGGGTTGACATGATTCTCCGTCGTTGCCTTACACACGAGGAAGCCGAACACGTCCTCAATGACTGTCATAGCGGTGCCTGCGGTGACCATTTCTCTGGAATGGCCACCGCCCAAAAGGTCGTCCGCGCCAGATATTTTTCTGTCCCACACTCTTTACCGACTGCATCACAGTGGTCAAACATTGCCATAATTGCCAACTTTTTGCCCCCAAGGCCTGGACACCACCCGCTCCGTTACACCCAGTCGTCACCGTTGGTCCCTTTTGTAAGTGGGCCATCGACTTCATGGAATGTAAACCCCCATCCGCCAACGACCATAAGTACATCATTGTCGCCGTCGATTACTTCACCAAATGGGCTGAAGCCATGCCCACCTTCAATTGTACAGCTAACACTGTTGCCCGTTTCTTTTTCAACCACGTTATCACTCGATTCAGGGTCCCCAAACAGTTGGTCTCAGACCATGGTTCACACTTCGAAGATTCCCTTTGGTGCGAGTTATTCACCCTACTGAGGTTTGAACATCAGTATTCCTCTGCTTACTAACCCCAAGGGAACGACCAAGTAGAGGCCATTAACAAAATTTTAAAAACCATCCTCCAACACACTGTTGACCGGCATAAGTCCAATTGGCACCACATGTTATTCCCTGCCTTATGGGCTTACCATACATCCACCAAAACTACCACCGATTTTACCCGATTTCATTTAGTTCACGGTGTAGAGTCTGTCCTCCCCATCGAGTGTCAGATACCTGCCTTACACATCGCCGTCGAGCTTCTCCCAGACACCTCCCCACTCGAGCAACGTTTGCTATCACTAGAACAAGCTGATGAAGACCGTCGTGCCACTCTCCAGACCATTGAAGCTGCTAAGAACTGCTCCAAAGCTGGTTACGAAAAACATGTACACCCTCGAACTTTCCATGAAGGGGACCTTGTCCTCGCCTATGACCAAGCCCACGGCAAAACTGGTAAAGGAAAGTTTGAATCCATGTGGCAAGGCCCTTACATCGTGCAGACCTGCCTCGACAATGGGGCATACATTTTAACTGACTCCGAAGGTCACCCTTTGCGCAACCCCCCGTAATGGGTTGTATCTTAAACGCTTTTATCCCTAAATAAACCTACGGCCCCATTGGTCCATATTGTACAGTTTGCTCTCTTTTTGTTTTTCACCTTTTCTATCGCAATCTTACATTCATCATTTTTGCATGACCACAGATCGACCATCTTCCACCTCATTACATTGGCTTCTCCGATGGAGCAAGCCGCTGGTCTCCCAACCTGGCTTCTGCAGCATGGGTCTTATATTCCCCTTCACATGAATTGATTCACCTTGACGGAATATGTATAGGCTCTGCTACCAATAACCAGGCGGAGTATGATGCTGTGACCGGTCTCCTGACTGCTGCCCTCCAGATGGGCATATGTCACTTTCATGTGTTCCTTGACTCCAAGCTACTTGTCTCCCAGCTCAACAACTGCTACCAGGTGCGTGATCCCTGCCTCTTTAGAAAATTCCTACGCACAAAACAACTCAGCCGACAATTTGAATCCATAACATTCACCCATGTCCCAAAAGATCAAAATAGTGTCACAGATCAAATGGCTAACAACATCCTAGATTGGCATATCAATCACACCATGCAAAACCTCTGTCATGCATTATCATCCCATAACATCTCATCAAAAATATATAAAAACTCAAAAAAGATTGCAAGGGGCATCCATGTGCCTGTCACCACATAAACATTTGCATCCATGTGCAATAAAAAAACATAAAAACACATTACTATACAGGGGCATCCACGTGCCTAATTCTACATACATCATATTGCATAACATACAATACACAAGGGGCATCCATGTGCCCATCATTCTATACTACTTGCATCCACGTGTAGTACAAACATATAACAAACCATAAGCGCATCCACGTGCGTACACTGAATCATCATCGCAAAAAGGTTCATCCATGTGCATATATATATATCAAAAAATACATGTCCATATGCTACACATGTCCTGAGTACCCCCGTACTCAGCTATACAAAAAATATCTATACATCCATACGCCTCATAGAATACATGCCGTAACTACAAAATGGGGGGGGAGTCCCCTGCACTCCCTAATGAGAGTCATACCCTACGTCACTGCCCGCATCAGCTGCCTCCGAGTCCTCACCTCGCTCCTCTGGCAACTCCTCATCCCCTGCGGGCTCCTGTGCCCGACCCCTATCTGCCAAGATGGCCACCCGGATTGCGATCGACCAGAACTCCCATGGCGCCCTCATGCAATCTTGAATCACCTCCGGATCCACGTCACGCCACTCGTCATCAGTCACTCCAACCAGAAACTGATCTAGAAGCATCCATACTGACTCCAGAGTCCCCTCAGCGTCCCGTCGACGCAGCTCCCCTTGGCCTGGAAGGGTTGGTACCCGCCACATGCCCCCTGCGCACTACATGTCCTGGTGGTGGTCTCGGGCCAACATCTGTAGATCACACATCAGTCAGTAACAGTATATCAAAAAACTATCATACATAAGACTTGACATCCATAACATGCAAGCAAAACCATACGTACCATCTGGTCCCCACTCCTGTCCTGGTGGCCGTGGTGCCTTTAGATCCTCGGTGTAGTCCATATCTCTGTATGGATAATCATCCAGTGTCAGCAGCATCTGCAACCACTGGAGGTAGAGCTCTTGAGTAAAGTATCTCCCAACCTCACTGCCACCCCGGCGACGCATCATCTCTCCCCACCGCACCATGCGCAGCTCCCTCAATCCTCCTTCCTTGACCGACACCCATGGCCGCAGTGTAGGTATCCGCTCCATGAAGAAGGCACACAGAAAGGATCCATAACAGAATCCCTTGCCAGATTCCTTCACCGATGTCAGCTGCCGCTGAACACAAGTGAGGAACATCTGCCCCCAAGCATAATACACACCATCCAGCACCCGCTCCACCAGCTACATCTGGCCCCCGGACACCTTCTCAAGTGACTGGGACCCCAAAACTTGAACCACGCACGTCGCGATAGCCTGTACTAATGGCTCCTGCAGGTCCACCACCCGGAGTGCATTCCTCTGCACCCTCACCTCTGGAACACAGTACCGCTCCAACATATCCTCCATATCCACATCTGTGGATACTCGTGGCTGCGTATCAGCCACTCTACCCAGACATGGCAACCCCTTCAGGAAGTATACATTTGCAAGGATGAGATCCACCCTCTCCCCCTGCACCCTGAATGCCTAAATGTCCGGCTCCCAAAATCTCACCAATCGGTTCAGCAGCAGCACTGCTGAACTCATCATAGGCACCTGTGCGAACTTCATCAGTCTGCACAACCCCAATGTCAACCGCACATGCCGATCCCTTCGGATGACATCCACTATCTCATCCGGGACATCCCACTCTCGCCAAAGCACCAACGGCATCCTGTCAATCACACAAGGCAAACTCATCACTCATGTCAAAGAAGTAAACTTACCCCCCCAGGGAAACCCTAAAAGTGCGATCCCAATCGCGGCTTTAGGGCCCCTTGGCGTGATTTTCGATCATGGCTGTCAGGGATACAGTCGCGGTCCAAAACCGTGCCTGTAGGAGCCGAACTGGCGGTCCTAAACCGCCTTTCCAGCCTCGGAAAGCGTGGTACCCAACTGCATATTCCAACCCGAACCTCGCAGTCCCCGTCCGCGTGATCCACCTTTGAACCCGCGGTCCCCGACCACGGTTCCACCCCACAAACCCGCGGTCCCCGATCATGGTTCCACCCCACAACCCGCGGTCCACCCACGTGGACGGTACAAAAAAATCCCCTGGGACCCACCACCCTCCCCCCAAACCCAATGAAAATGCAGGTATGAGTTTGTCGGAATACCTGTAACTCCCGGATCCGCAAACAGCCGGTCGAATCGTCCAGAAACACCAACTCAACTCTGGTCCACTCTGATCACTAGTCAAAGTCAACAAGTCCAAATGACACTTGTCATGTTGGACCCACTCAATATTTATAGTCCATTGACTTTTTCCTGTTTTGGCCATTCTGAACCCGTACGGAGTCCATTTTTCGAACTGTTTCCACCACTGGAATCAGCACGACGAGATCATCATGATGGTCAACTTGTTCTCTTATTTTTTCCACATCATTTTTTGAGCATTTTTTAAACACCACTAGTTGCCTCGATTTGCGTGCCACTTCGGCTGCTCTCCATTTTTGATATATTTTATATCATCCGATTCATTTTTCCAAGCCCGTGATGATGCTTGAGATCATTTCTCGCTCTCACCCCCAGATTTTTTGGGTATTTTTTTTCCAAAACGCCCCCCATCGCCTCGGTTTGCATGCCACATTGACCGTTATCCGTTTTTGACATTTTTTATATCGCCGGATTCATTTTTCCGAGGTCGTGATGATGCTTGAGATCATTTCTCGCTCTCACTTGGTACAGTTTCAACATTGTGTCCCAACACCTTGCTTCCTTGGTTTGCGTGCCACATCGACCGCCATTGTTCCACATTTTTACATGAGCCATTCACTCCTGTCATACTGTAATTATTTCATTATTTTGCCACCATTCATTATCCCGCAAGGAGGCCCACCAGTGTTCCCCCCTACCCTCGTTCTTGTTCATCATAAATGTTCCTTGATTGAGCACTTCCTCCTTTCCTGGCCATTCCTTTTGTTCGGTATAATTTTATCCCTTTTCGGGCCGGACAAGTCCTTTACGAAAAAGGCACTTAGGGAGTTTCTGTTAAGCTCTTTTTTGACTCCTAAAACAATGAAAAGATCACCGAGAAATATTGCTTCCTTTCATGCTCGTTAAAGTACCTGAAAGGGTGTCTATCTAGTATAAGTTTAACCATTTTCCGGACCTAGTAGACTAATTACGAAAAAGGAATACTCTAGTCACACCGGCTAGAAGAGTTCTTCATTGCATCCTTTTATGCTTCTTTGGGCCTTGGAGACTAACACACGAAAAAGCAACCCCCTGGAGTCTTCTTATCGCTTTCAGACTCTCTAAAATTGAAAGAAACCATGAGCATGAACTGTCCTGGGCTCGTACAAATCCACATGACAGTACCATTCTATTATTTCAGAGTCTTCTTATCGCTTTCAGACTCCTTAAAATTGAAAGCAATCACGAGCATGAACTGTCCTGGGCTAGTATAAATCCACACGATAGTACCATTTTACACCCACTTCTTCTAGTTCCTTAACCCATGAAGAAGTCCCCCCGTGCCTCTTGGCACTATGGTCGATCATCTCGGCAGCACCCCCAATCAGGTCGCCTTTGTTCAGAGTAGTCTGCAGTCTCCTGCCATTTTACACCAGCTTGAGTATCCCTCATCCCAGTCACTATCCTCAATCCAGTACAGCTATGATCCCTTTCCCACCAATCAGTTTCATATGCTGCCCGATCATCCCTGCCATCATACTCTGAACAAAGGAAGTTTGAGTCCACCCACTCTACTTGCCCAGTTATCCCCCACAGTATGTCAGTCCTACCATTAGTACTCTCACACTTCGGTTCTCCACCTCGCGCTCCTGTCAAGGAAACATCATTACCTTGATAGTTGCAGGTATCCCTCTGTCGACGACAGCCCCTCCATTCTAGAGGATAGACCCAGAGGTCCCTGCACCTTGGACCCATCACCATCTATGGTGAGTGCCTACGGACCATTTTGAGAGGAGTCATCATTGTCTCTCCAAGTGGTTGTTTCTCACATGCTCGAATTCAACACCTTGATCGCATCGTTGAGAATCGCGTAGGGTTTATATCCCTTCAGTTATTGGTCAAAGACCCCGGATTTCCCCTGACTCTAGCACATTGGTGAGTCACTTCAGAATGCCCAGTTATATGTTCCCGTGGATGTCCGGGTTGCGTTGGCGATTGTATTCGGAAGCCATCCAGTTATATGCTTCCTTGAGTACCCAGTTCAGTTCCAGTCCAGTCTACCATTGAGGATATGACTCCCCGTCACTATGCTCCAGCAGCTCATCAGTTCCTCTGGTACCCCACTCAGTAGCACTGTTGTTATTCCAGTGTATCAGTTCTTCAGCTCAGACATGGTCAACCCAACAGTATGTCCCAGATTTGTGTCCCCTCTGGACCCTTATTATGTACACAGTGGTTCTCTATGTATCCTACAGATCCCCCTTTTCGGGCCTCATAGTTATTTTTTATGTATCTTGATACGAGCATGGGTATGCCCGCCTTGTCCATATATTGAGATTCTTCCTCATTCATTATTTGAGGCCATGTATATTTTAGGTCCCCATATTTTGGACCCCATTGTTATTATTTATGAGCATGGGAATGCCCGCCTCATCCATATGTTCATATTATTCCTCATTCATTATTGAGGTCATGTACTTTCAGTTTTTGCAGTTTGTTCGGGACCATTGTTCTGGGATCTAGTTCATTTCTTCTCTTCTCCACACCCCAGGAAAACCATAAAAGACTTATGATGTCTATCGGCCATACGATGAGCTTCTGCCCTCACACATCAGGGGGCAATCTGTTAACACCCAAAAAGTGCTCACTACCTCATCTACCCCATTACATGACTCATTTGTTCATATTTTCTACCATAAAAGCCTCCAAAACCTTAAAATCCCACTAAAAAGCCTCCAAAACCTTAAAATCCCACTAAAACGCCTCAAAAAGGCCACCAAACCATTAAAAAAGCCTCCAAAAGGCCAAAAAACCCCTTTTCCCCCCCAAAATAATCCAAAATTCCTCCAAAATAGCAAAAACCCTCTAAAAAGGGAATACAAAATATAAAAAAAGAGGAAAAAGAAGGAAAAAACCCTATACAACTGACCTAAACCATATGGTTCCCAAAACCATGGGCCAGCACTCCATCACTAAAAACCTATAAATAGGTGATGGAGGCCCCTCATTTCATATCCACAATCAAATACACCCTTACTCTACCAAAATCACTCTTGAAACCCTAGCTCACCCTTGAGCTACTTTCACCCTTGAGTGCCCCTTTTGGCCCATTTCCAACCCTTTGGAGAAAGAGAAGGAGCAAAGCTGGAAGCTTGGAAGCAGCCCTCCTGGACTGCTGTAAGAGCTCCACCAACCTTCACATTGGAGGTATAATTAATACAAAAACCCTTTTTATTATCTTGTCTTGTCTATTTTATGCACATGTTTAGAATAATTACCATTTTACTGTATTGTCTTTCATTTAATGTTTTTCTGAACTGCTATTAAGGAGTCCCTTCTCCTTAGTAGGTGCTCATTTGCACAAGCTAGGGTGAAAACCGTAGCTACACTTATTCAATAAGAAAAAATGGTTTCTTTTAGGAAGAGACTCCTCAGATGCACCTATATAAGAAACTATCCTATGCCTATTTCAACCAACAAGCCAACAACATAGAAAACCAACTTATTGAATGGATAAAAAAACCCTACTTACCCTTTGAAGGTTATTTCCCATAGCCTTATTGCATGCATGATTTTTTTTTGACATATGTCGTGTTTATAATGTAAGTTTGCTCACCTACTTTGTCATGAGAATCATCACTAGTATAAATTACTTCTAGTAGTATTAACCCCATTTCTATCACCTCCACACCATATGACCTCACTAATGTGACCAAAAACTAAATGAAAGCCAAGAGTTGAACATAAAAGGTCATTGTGTAGAATTTACCTAAAAATATACATAGGCATGTCACAATAAATCCTAAAAAACCATGACGTTGTCCTAAAAAAAAAATCGATTACTCATAACTATTGCATGCCTTCCAAAAAGGTGTAGTGGTTGAATGCGAACATTCACCAATCTTTATTTCTGAAAATAATGTTTGATATGATCTGCAATTCCTATCATGATCCCATTAAGTCATCAATGAAAATGGGTTACTCACATTGGAACCATATCTAAGAAGTGTCCACATCCTTTCTTTTAAATAAAACCCTAAAGGTCATCATACCACATACATTCATAAGAGCAAGATTATGTAGTTGGATTGCCTACAAAAAGACAGAGAACTTTGTGTATCCCTTTCCTTTCATCATTTAGATTCCATCACATATCATTTGGTTGGGAGTGGAGCATCAAAGGAGAATAAGAAACCTCCCTTGGGTTGGTTGTAGAGGTCCACATAGACTACATCAAACACCAAGGCATGTCTCATAAGTTTCATTCCTTTTTAATATCAAAACACATTCTTTATATCATGCCTTGCTCCCTTTTTATCTAGTTTCTTTTGTCTTCCGTTGCATGGATATTTTGAATTATTGTTCATTTCTTTTAGTTTTCCGTTAAACCCCTTTGATCTAGAACTCAGGATTGCACAACCCTCGAGTATATACTTTTGGTATGGGTTGGTGCTAAAACACCAATACTAGATTTGACAACTCCACTAGGAATGAATCTTATTAGTCATACTTGGTCATGCATGTGTTATTTCCAACCCCCTTTATATGTGATTGTGTCATTTATTTACTATTTTCTATTTAATGTCCGTTGTTACTTCTACATGAGTAGGTGACCTAGGAAAAAACCCCTAATTTTTACCTCGATTACACAGGGTTCAAAATTTCATGTTTTAGGTTCACTTTGGACTTTTTCATAGGAAAAGTGCAATACAATGTCACAAAATTTCCTAGGAAATTCGTGAATTCACAAAAACCCATTATTTGTGAACTGGGCCAATTTCCTAGTTTTTAAGATGAGTCAGGCTTTTGTAGTTATCTAAATACTCCATGATCTTTTGATTTAGTTGCGCAATGAATTTGAAAATGATGTTTCAAGCAAGAACCTTGCTCATCTTCAGGGCAATAGATTTAGTAATTTTTTTTTATGAATTTTTGGTTGGAAGATCAAATTTGAGCATCTATTTGCTTTCCATTACTAGTTGTATTAGTTGTTTTGTGTCTTATTTTGGGTGATCGGCAATTTTTTTTTATTCCCCCAATCCCCCACCCCCACCCTAGTTGGGCAACTGATCACCACCCCAGAAACTCTTTTCTTTGGGAACCTACAAAAAAACATATCCAACATTCTCCCACTTTTTGTATTCTTTGAAATAAGGGGAAAAAGGGAAACATTCATTAAAATTGGATGTTGGGGGTAGCAATGCCCATTTATTATCCACAACAATAGAAAATTTCAGTACTATCATAATTTTCCAATGAATCTGCAACATTCTTCAATATACTAGCCTTCTCCAACAATACTTTGTTTTGTTCAACCATGTCTCTACCAAAATGGTACTGTACTTCAATATGATTTGTATTGAAACGATAAGTGTTACACCAAAATCTCGTCACCATGAGTCAGGTGTCATCCCCATGCCTTAGTCCCCAAATTACCTTGGCTTGGATGTCAGAAGAGAGGTTGATTGCCCTTTCATTTTACCTTTTCTAGTAACCTTGACGCACTTTGCTTTCCAACAAGGGGCATCAGACCTAAGGTGACGCACTCTTCAACTTAGTAGGATGCGCCGTTGGCACAGATTGTCCTTGTACATCATGTGGTGATCTAGATCTGGCGCAATTTGTCCTTCTTCAAAGTGCGTCGAAGTTGGTTAAAATGGATAAAAGGGAGATTCGAGTGACTTCTCAAAGCTTGGTGATGTGGAGGATCATCCCTAAACATATGGTGAGGTGTACTTCGGTTCCCTTACCTATTGGGATGATCCCTTAGATATCTACCCTAAATATTCAACCTATTCTATCCATCTAATACAACCCCTCTCTCCATTGAGAAGGGAGGAACGATTATGCACCCTCATGCTGGTGGAATTCAGTCAAAGTATTCTTCTTCATTTGTAGGAGGCTAGGAAAATTTACATCCCTTGAGGAAAGATCACACATGTTGGCATCGCGATGTTAAGGCTTTGGTTGTGACATTTCTTCCCTGTGTACTTTTGTTCATTACATTAATACAAGTCCTTTCCATAAGTGTTATTGTGTTGGTAATACTTAGGATTTTCCTCAACTGTTAATCTAGATTAATTCATGTTTATATGCTTTTACTGCTTGTATGTCTCCACTTGATTGATATGATTTTGCAGCTAAAGATCTGAAGACTTTAGAGCTTGGAGCAACAAGGAGAAAGGAACTACAGACGTGAGTTAAGCCGCATCTTGACCCATCTTGTATCTCTATTGATCTAGGAAAGTGACTGGTATTGTGTATTTATTTTGGACTAAAGAGATCTGTTTGAGTCCACTCACATAGATTATCCGCAAACAATAAGCAAGGTTCTTTGCCAGAAAAATTACACTTGAGCTATCACGACCTATTCTCACTTCTTTATGAACAAAACCAATACTTTAACAAAATATTTTCAACCATATGGAATCCTTATTGTCAATTCCTTCTAGCTCATCTAGTTAAGGTGTGGGTTTCTTTTTCAAGGTGATCCATGTTCAATTCCCATTAGGGGTGACTTAGTTGGGAGGATACACCAAAAAATCAAAGCATGTTAAGGGTTGGTGTGGCTTAGGTTGAGTGCAATCCCCGGGTGACTTTGAGGCTTAGATTCCCCTTGGTTGTAGTTTCTTAGCAAATGGTTCAATGCACTGGCCCTGTGTGACATGCATTTGAACAAAAAAACTTATGGATTCCTTATTTTCATGATTGGATTCAATGCATTCAACTTCTATAGTTGACAATATAACTACACCCAGCCTCTTACTCATTCAATTGATTTCTCCACCAATTAAGTTAAAAACATAACCACTCGTAGATATTCTATGGTCAATATATCCAACCCAGTCTACATCAACAATGCCATGTATATCCTCCCTATGAGTTCCAAGTATTCCTTGATTGTGGATTGTATAATATGAATTTCCCCACAAATATCTGAAGAAACTCTTAACTATTGTCCAATGTTTCTTACCTAGTTTTGACATATACATGATAAAAAAATCCCATATATACATGCTCAAAACTCCCTCTACATGGGAAATGTATGGTCTTGTATTAACCATAGCATAAATTAAACTTCCTATAACACTTGCATAGGGAACACATGACATGTTTTCTACCTCTTCTTGAGTTTTGGGACATTGATCTGCACATAACTTTCCACCTACAAGAATAGGGACCTTTAACAATTTACATTCCTACACATTACCGTCTTAACATATTTCCTTTGATTCAACTAGACCCTTCTTTTGGCTTGATCTCTTTTAATTTCCATACCCAAAATAAAATTTGAAGCACCAAGATATTTCATTTCAAACTTAAGAGACAACTAATATTTGACATCCTTGAGTATTTCCTTGTTTCTAATAAAAAACATACAATACCACATAAATAAAATGATAACCAATTTTCTTGGAATACACACAATGATCAACTTTTCTTCTTGAGAAACCAAGTCCCAATCTATAAGTATAAAAATTTTGACACCATATTCTTGGTGATTGTTTTAAACCACTCAGGGGCTTCTTCAGCTTGCAAACCAACTCCTTCTTTCCCTTCACTACAAAATATTTAGGTCATTTCACATAGATTTCTTCTTCAAATCAACATGTAAAAATGTTATTTCACATCCATATTATCTACTTCAAGGTCAAAAGCAACAATAATAGACAAAAGAAATATAGCCAAATTTAATTAGCAATAGGAGAAAAAATATCACCAAAATCAATTCCCTCCACTTGGGAATATCTCTTAGCTACTAGGTGAACTTTGTACTTCTCCAACTTACCTTCTGCATTCAACTTCTTCTTAAATACCCATTTATTTCTAATAGGTTTTCTGCCAAGCAACAAATAAACTAGATCCCAAGTATCATTTCTATCCAAGACATCCATTTCTTCAACCATTTCCTTCTTCCAAATTTTACTATCCTTTGAATCCACTACCTCTCTAACAATGATAGGATCATCATCAGTAGTAGATAGATAAAAATTAGAGTGGAAATCAGGTTGCATATACATTCATAGTTTCCTTCTTTCACAAAATTATCTCCTCAAGGATGGAACTTTAGGTTCTTCCTCTTCTAGTTCATCTTCTTCTATTGATTCATATTCTTCTCCCTCCAACTCAAACTCGATTGTATCTAGTTCTTATTCCTTTGATTGGACTTCCTGTTTGACAGTATCTTTAATATCTATAAATACAACATCCCGACTGTAAACAATATTCTCTGTTATTGGGTTCTAAAGTTTATAACCTTTTATACCATATTTATAACCAATAAAGATACATTGTTTTGCGTTATTATCCAACTTACTCCTATTTTCCTTTGGAGTATGCACATAAGCATCACAGGAAAAAAAATTGAAATGTTTAAGAGAGGGTTTTACCAATCCATTCCTCATTCAGAGTTTTGTCAACTAGTGCTGATGTATGTGATTGATTTACCAAGTAACATGCAATATACATTGCCTTCAACAAAAATTCCTATGATAACCCTACACCACTAAGCATATTCCTTGCCTCCTACATCAACATCTCATTCATTATTATGCAAGTCTATTATGTTGAGGTGTGTGTGAAGTAGTCTTTAGCCTTTCTATTCCACACTTCTTACATAATTCCTCAAACTCATTTCCACAAAAGTCTCCACCATTTTTCCATTAACACCTTTATTTTCTTCTCTATCTGGTTTTCTACAAGATATTTAAACTCTTTAAAATTACTAGAATCCTCAAATTTATTATGGAGGAAGTAGGCCGGCCATGTGTTCATAAAAAAATCATCAATGGATGAAACACAATACACAAATTTACCTAGTATAGAACATGAACAAGTCTAAACACGTCACTTTGTATTAACTCCAAGATTCATTTTTCTATTTTAGCACTAGATGGGAATCTCATTCGATTGTATTTACCAGATATACAATGTTCAACCATACCTTCAACATGTAATGCTTGAAGGCCATTCTCTCCAATATGTCCTATTTTTTATGACATAACATTATCTTCTCTATAGGGAAAATAAGGGTTTTGTATTCTACATTTCTATCCTAGGAACAACAAAACTATTGCACCTGACATTGAAAGTGATTCTTGATAGATTGTACAGAGTTCCAATTTGAAATCCCAACATAAAAAGTACCATTTATCCTTAAACCATATTGCACGTGTCATTTTCAAATACGATATGCACACCTACATCACCTATATTACTTATGTATATATAAGGTTTATGGTTAGATATGGAATGTGAAAATCCCCAAGAAGAGTTATAGTCCTTCGACATTTCAGATGCAACTTGAACTTCCATGTCCTTTTATTTTGGTTGTCAATTCATATCGTAGGAAAACATCATCTCCATTTTACTTTTTATATTCACAAAACCACTCGTTGTGCGAGTCATATGAAATGAAGAATTTGAGTTGATCAACCATACATCATGATTTTCATGTGTACCTGTAGATTCCAAGTTATAAACATCACCTCCTTATTCTGCAAAGTTTTTAGTTCCTATGAAAGGGGCATCATCAAATCCATTACCTTTATCGACATTCTTATATATGCAATATTTCTTATAATGTGTAGCTTTATTGTATTTCCAACATTTCTTGTAAATTGTCTTGAAGATTTAGATCTACCTATAGACTTAGATATGCTCCCAGAAGACTTATTTTCCCTCTCTCGGAAACAACCTCTCACAGATAAAGCATCCTTGGTCACACCCTCCATGTATTTCCTCCTCATTTCCACTAATAACAAGGATGCAACTACATCCTCAAACTTTAATGTGAATTGATTGCTACTACCAATTGTGTAATATCCCGATTTTGAACCCATTGCATTAAAATGTAAATGATGTAATATTGTTATAAAATCGTGGTGATGAGCTCAAGGCCAAGGCCCTGCCATCGATTTAGTGATGCATATGGTTTGTGTGCTAGCCATGCACAATGGAATTGCAAATATCATGTAAATATGCATTTCAATAAAATACTGAAAACTAGCTATGCAATGCAACAAGAGACGAGGGCATGATTTTACAAGGATTTGGGAGGGAAATATTCAGACCCTTGGATCCAATCAAGTCAAGCCAAGTGTCAATGAGAGAACCCATAAGCCCTCAACTACCCATGTTGACTTTTGTACCCAAACATTTATTTCTTCTAAGAGTTGGTTGAGGTAGTTAATGCCTTGGGGAATGTGGAGGTATGGCTATCCAAATTCGAGTATGGGCAGGCCACCATTTTGGAAAAACATGTTTTTGCTTCTTGGGAAAGAAAACACCCATAGAATTGCTCCCCAAGCCATTATTTGCCATTTCCTTTGCTCCCTCACGCAGTTCTGAGCTAGTTGGGGCATTTTAATTCACGTTTTCCATCTTTTTCCTTCATTTTCCATAGCTGGGAATCCATTTTTGTGTTGCATAGATGTGGGGAAGAAAATAAATCCGATTTGGGCATCATGGGAGGTCATTTTCACCATTTAAATGCCCCTATATCTGTGGAAATTGGAGTTGTTCCCTGTGGTCAATTTTTCCCTCCCCATAAGTCATTTTGTTGTGCCACGATTGGGGAAAACCCATGGACATCATGTTTTGTAAATCCCCGTGTTAAAAATGGGTATCCATGCCCAATAATTGAGCTTTTTTTTGTATGGGTTGGGTATCCATTGTTTTGGCTTCAGCTTGAATGCAAACATCAAAAAATAGAAGGGTTCACATTGGACTAATAAACCCAGCTGTGGACTAGCTTGGCTTAGATGTGAAGTTTCCTTGGGCTATGCTGAGCTTGAGAGTTCCCTTTTCCTTGTAGAAATCATGCCCATCTTGGGGGTGGAAGTTGTGTTGAGAGATTGATGAGCACAACTGGCCTATGGTTGGGTGGAACGTTGCATCGACATAGCTAGTTGCTTGGGACAACATTACATTGAGATAAGTATTCTCTATATGCGTATTTTACTTCTGCAATGTTTTAATTAATTATGGAATCTTCTGTTTCTGATGTTAAATGCATGAAAAATGTGTGTGGATAGTTTAATTCCACCGTGCATGCCTATGTTGATTTGCATATGCACACATTTGTTTTATTTGTATGAATCTAATGAAGCAGGATGAGTTTTTGGTAAAAAGCCCAAGATATGTAGTCATGTTCCCTCCCTTGCTTTGGATCGATGGGAGGGGACGTGATAGATTGGTATCAAAGCATGAGGTTACAACATTGGGCATACATGGGCTACATCCCACAGTTGCAGAGGTAAGATCACTTCATGTTGAGCATTTACCATCAGAGAAGGAAATACAATTTTCACATTTTTCTAAGTGTTTTCTAACTATTTTTGAGTTTCTGCTAAGTATGTGTCAGCGTAAAACTGAAAGGAGCACCGACACTATCATAAAGAATTTGATAAGTTGCCGATATGTTTTGGCGAGAAAGGAAAAAGGTTTTTGAAAAGGTGTTTCGGCGCAAAAGTCAAAAGTTCACCGAAATAGATCGGCGAGAAACAGAAAAGTCACTGAAAAATGGATTTGGACGAAAAAGGGTAAAGCTTGCCGAAAGTGTTTTGGCGCAAAAGAGAAAAGTATGCCGAAACTCTCGACGAATAAATGGAAAGGTCGCCGAAGCGGATCGACGAGAAAATAAAATGTGGCCGAAAAGGGCATTTCGACGTAAAATGGAGAACTCACCGAAACGATCGACGGAAAGTCATAAGTCCGCTGATCAGAGTAAAATTTAAAGGTATGTCGAAACGGTCATCACAAAAATGAAAGTTGTGCTGACACGTTTCTGGGAGTTTCGCATAGTTGTGTTGATAAAGCGTTTCAACGAGAAATTGGAAATTGAGTTGAAATGGCCGACGACAAAATGGAAGTGTGCCGAAACTAGTCAACGACATATTAAAAACTTCATCGATGAAGCAATTGACGAGAAATTTGATAAGTGCGTCGAAATAGATCGACGAGAAATGGGAAGTGCGCTGATCAACAAAGAATTGAAAAGTCCGCTGAAATAGCTTGGCGTCAAAGTGGAAAGTGCTCCGATTGGAGACAAAAGGCCAAGTCCGCTGAAAATATCGGAGAGAAAACGATAATTCCACCGAAACAGGTCAGAGGGAAATTCAAAAGTCCACCGAAACAAGAAATTTGAGTAGTTTCCAGGGGGATTTTTTAAGTGCCTCGAATTAAAAAATGCCATGGAATTTATGCGCTAGACTGCATAAATCCCCCTTGACCCCCGTTGTCCCCCTGAGATGTCATCGATGTTGATAAAATTCTATGTGATGATAATTGCAGGGAAGTTAAGAAAGATCAAGTTGAACTTGGCCATATTTTCTGAAAGCAATTGGAGTAGTATGTAATGACCCTTTTTCAAAATTCTATTAAAATGCCAATTTTTTCACTTTTTCCCCAATTTCGACCTTTGACTAGTTTAACTGTTTTGACCTCCAAATCAACCCAAATGCTCCCAAATATTCTGTAGGAATGTATGAATGGTATTTAGACTTGAATATCAGGTTCAGGGATGTTTTATGGCCCTCCAAATACTGCTGCAAACTTGATTTGTATTCTGATCAATATAGGTAATTTTGACTAGTAATTTGTGCATCAAATCCCCCCCGGGTAACACTGAAAATGGCCTTCCAAATGCCTCCAAACTCCCACAAATTTATGAATAGAGGTATATAATGTGTTAAGTATGTTATTAAGGTCTCATATGAACCATTAATTGATTTTTACTACTGTTCTAACTCTCTCACATTCAACAGCAAAAATCCCCAATTCGACCCTTGGGGAAATGGCACTATTTCACCTCCCAATACAACTAAACTGAGTAAAAATGCTTCAAATGCTCAAGTACAGTACATGAAACTTGTAGAAGACATCCATGGCAGTATATTGATCACAAATATATCAAAGAATCATCCATCCATTCAAAATAATCAACATTGTAGTGTCATACATCAATGCATTGGGGAAATGGACATTGTTTGCTCATTAATCAATAGTTTTGCATACAACCAGTGGGTATTTCGACCTGAGACTTTCTGAATATTAATAACAGAGTATATGAAGCTATTACAATCATAAATATATAATGAGAAGCTCTCTCAAGAAGCACAAGTGCTCACCAAAAACGCCCTCCCTCAAGGAGCATGAATATGCCTTCAAAACTAGAAATGGTGGAGAGAAAGTGCTGCACTAAACCAAACCATGAAACTTCCTGTATCTGCTACCTGCAAATACAAACTCCATTAAAGCACCATGAAACACCTGAGTGGCCTCTCCAAATACCAACTTGGATGGGAATCTTTCACCCTCGAAATTGGCTAAGGCAAGAAACTAGTCATCCACTAGCTCTCTCTTCACAAATGCAATTTTTCTCAAATCATCAAAAGCCATTCTCATTCTTCATTTATACATTTTATAACCAACATTAGCCTTCTAAGGGTTGAAATCCTCTCAATAGATTCAATAGATTTCCATTTAGGAAATATTCCACATTTGCCACTTGTCTCCTAGTTCCAACCTTCCATCTTCTCCCAAATTCGATTTTGAGTCTCTTTGGCTTCTCCCACTCCCAAATTCGCATTCCTTGAGACTATTTTTGGTGCTAACATGTCATAGTGGTCAGATGTCATAGGTCAGGTCTGCAATTTGTCATAGTTGTCATAGATGCTCCATCATTGGTGTCATAGGGGCTAGGGAATCTAGCCCAAGTGTCCACAAACTTCTATTTTGACTCTTTATCTTCCATGGAGGTTACCAATCCTTCCCAATTCGACCTAAGATGCTAAATTACATGTGTTATGACTTACCAACTCACCCAAGAGTGTTCACATTCCCATTAATTCGAATTTGCAAAAGAGAGATACCATGTATTATGAAAAATCAAGCTAGTGTGGGTCCCACCACCTCCATATGTCTCCAAAACCACTTGCCACTTAGAATTTATATTGAATTTATTTATTCACCATATTTATTAAATGCTTGTACCCCTCTAATGTCTAAATATCATTTATTAGCTTCCTTATTACCATCCCACATGTGCCCATCCAACCTAGGAAACTAGTAGGATTGATGGGATTGTCTTACTATGCACTTATTTGAATGGGGACATTACAGTCCTCCCCACCCAAGATTGCTTGTCCTCAAGCAATTTCAGATTTGGATGCTGCAAAATATTCTCCTCTTCCCATGTGGCATCTTCCTTTGGTAAGTCCTTCCATTGCACTAAATATTCTTTGATGATTCTACTCCTCAACCTTCTTTCCCGTGTCTTCAAAATCTTTTCCGGAACAAGTGTGAGCTGACCTTCATCATCCAAAGGAGGAAGTATTTCTGAAGTGATGATTTGCTGACCAAGAGCTTTCTTGAGACAAGAAACATGAAATACATTGTGGATTTTACTCCCTTCCGGAAGTTCTAGTTCATATGCTACTTCTCCAACCTTCCGCACTACCTTGTATGGCCCATAGTACCTTGGTTTTAATTTTTCTGCTCCATTCTTTTTTAGAGATGTTTGTTTATAAGGCTGCAACCTTAAATATACTAAATCATTGACTTGCAAGGTTCTTTCTTCTCTATGCCTATCAGTATATTGTTTTTGCTGATTTTGAGCAACCTACAAATTGTCTTTCAAGAGCTTTAAAATTTCTTGGCTCTCTTCCACCCAATCTTTAGCCTTTGGGCTCTACTATCGCCAAATATAATGTCAGCAAATGTAAGTGCATCATAACCATATAATACTTTGAAAGGAGACATTCCTATTGACATATGATAAGTGGTGTTGTAGCAAAACTCACCCAAGTGTAGCCATTTTGCCCATGCTTTTTGCTGCCCTCCCACATAGTTTCTTAGGTATCCTTCCAACCATTGGTTTACCCTCTCTATTTGTCCATCAGTTTGTGGATGATAGCTGGTACTTGGAGTCAATTGAGTGCCTACCAATCTAAAAATTTCTTGCCAAAAAGCACCCATGAATCTACTATCTCTATCACTGACAATGCTCTTGGGGAGCCCATGCAATCTGAAGATTTCTTTGAAAAAAATATCAGCCACTTGTGCAGCACTAAAAGATGATGTAACAGCAAAGAAATGAGCAAATTTTTTCAACCTATCAACTACCACATAGATGCAATCCTTACCCAAGGATTTAGGCAATCCGGTGATGAAATCCATGGAAATACTGTCCCATTTTTTCTCCAGAATCGGCAATGGTTGTAATAGGCCGGCTGGACATGTAAGTTCTGATTTGTTTTGTTGAAATGCTTTACATTCATTCACATACTTCTGAACATCTTCCTTCAGCCCCTTCCAAAAAAATCTTTGCCTCAACTGTCTATAAGTTTTGAAGATCCCCGGATGGCCCGTTAGTGGGGAATCATGTGCTTCTTGCAAAATTCGGTACTTGAGCTTGGAGTTATGAACTAAATAAATTCTTCCCTTATAATATATCAGCCCATTCAAAATCCTATAATTTTCATCCCCTTTTATTCCATCCAACACATCACAAGCAAATTTGTCTTTGGCATATTCAACTAGTAGCATGTTTTTCCAATCCTTGGCAATATCCATGAGAGAAAAAGAAGGCCTTCTTGACAAAGCATCTGCTACTATATTATTCTTTCCTTTGACATATTTAATATCAAAATCATAAGCTTGAATCTTGCTTACCCACTTTTGTTGCCTTTCATTTAGATCTTTTTGGGTGAGAAAGTGTCTTAGACTATTGTGGTCAGTTTTCACCACAAACTTGCTGCCCACCAAGTATTGTCTGAATTTGGCCAATGCATGCATAATGGCTAGAATTTCTTTATCATATATGGAGTAAATTTTTTCATGAGGCTGCAACTTTCTGCTCTCAAAGGCTATGGGGTGTTGGCCTTGCTTTAGGACAGCCCCTATTCCTCCACCTGAAGCATCACATTCCACAACAAAAGGTTTAGTAAAATCAGGAAGTGCAAGTATGGGACAACTACTCATTACCTCTTTCATTTTTTGGAAGGCCTTTTCAGCCTCTTCATCCCACTTGAAAGCATCCTTCTTAGTCAAATCAGTGAGTGGAGAAGTCAACTTGGAGAACCCTTTCACAAATTTTCTGTAGTAGGTGCATATGCCAATAAAGCCTCTCAATTCGGTAATATTTTTTTGTGATGGCCATTCCAAGATAGCCCTGATTTTTTCCATGTGTACCTTCACTCCTTCTTGCCCAATAATGTGCCCAAGATACAGTAGTTCTTTCATCCCAAACTCACATTTTGATAATTTAGCAAATAAGGACTCTTCTTGCAAGATTTTCAACACAATCTCTAACTGTTGCAAATGTTTTTCCCATGTTTTACTGTAAATGAGAATATCATCAAAGAAAACCAAAACAAACCTTCTTAGTTGCTTGCAAAATATCCTATTCATACATGCTTGAAAGGTGGCTGGAGCATTAGTTAACCCAAAAGGCATGACAAGAAATTCAAAGTGGCCAAAATGACATCGAAAAGCGGTCTTTTGCACATCTTCATCTTTCATTCGAATTTGGTGATACCCTGATCTAAGGTCAATTTTTGAGAAGTATTTGGCCCCATGTAGCTCATCCATGATCTCATCAATCCTAGGAATAGGATACCTATTCTTGATAGTATTTTTGTTCAAGGCTCTAAAATCTATGCACATTCTCAATGTTCCATCTTTTTTCTTCACTAGCACTACTGAAGAAGCATAAGGGCTAGAGCTTGGTCTAATGAGTCCCAACTCTAGGAGTTCTTGGATGGCTTTTTCAATCTCATCTCTGAACTTTTTAGGATGTCTATAAGGTGGTATCTGAATGGGTGAAGTGCCCTCCTCCAAAATAATACTGTGCTCAACCCCCCTATCCGGTGGCCTACCATGTGGAAGGTCTCTAAAAACCTTTTCATATTTTTGCAAAAGTCTCTCTATCTCCTTTGAGTGTTTGACAATATTTATAGTTGTCTTGGGAGATGTAATATGACATTCAGCATCCCATTCTATATCCCCATGCCTCAATATAGATCTCATACTATTGCAAGTTACTACTTGATTTGGATAAGTGTGTTGCCCTCTCACAATTCTTTGTACTCCTTTTGAATCTTGGCATTTCATTTTGGGAATTTGATAATTTACTGTATACTCTCCTATTGAATACATCTATTGCACTCCCAAAACCACATTAGTATTAGCAACATCAACCACATAAAAACTATCAACAAAAGTATAGTTACCTACGGTGACTTGTAGCTTTGGAACCCATGTTTTGCATTGCATTGTGTTGTGACCGGGAATGACAACTGTGAAGCCATCAAATGGTTCAATAGTATCTTTCTTTTCTCTACCATATCTGCATCAATGAAGTTATGAGTGGCTCCTCCATCTACCAAAACTGAAGTTCTTTGTCCTTGTACCACACCTTTGCATCGGATAGTATGATAGCGAGGTACTGCTGAAAGCACTGCCATTCTTGCTTTGTCTGGTGAAGGCTGATTTTCTTCTTGTATTTCCTCTTCTACTGCTGTCTCATATGCCTCTTCTTGATCTGAAATATGTCCATCTTCATCCATGCCCCCACCATACCCCTCATTTTCAGAAAATACTTCTATGTATTGAGCCTTTCCTTTGGTACATTTGTGCCCCGGTGTCCATGGTTGGAAGCATGTGAAGCACAATTTCTTTTTTCTAAGTTCATCCCTGTTTAGTCCCTCTTTTTTATTCCTCTCAAATGACTCTCTTTTCCAATGTTTCTTATCATATCCATCCCTTTGCCAAGGTTTCGTTTCAAATTTGTAGCTAGGCTTTGGAGGAAATCTCGTTCTAGGAAGCACATTTTGGAGATCCCTTGTCAAGCTCATTGCATCTTTTAATGTAGTTGGCTTGTGGGCTTTGACCAAACCTCTTAAGGTTTCAGCCAAACCTTCAGTGAAAAACAATACTAATCTTCCCATAGATACATCAGCCACCTTGACTGATAATTTTTGAAAGTCCAACATATATTCGGTAGGGGACCCAGTTTGCTTCAATTGAGCTAGTTCTTTGAAAGGCAATTCTGGATCTTTTTGTTCAAATCTTTCTAGTACCCTGTCAACAAATTCTCCATATGTTTTAACCTGATTATGACCCAAGGTTTTCAGCCCATGAAACCACCATTCATTGGCATCTCCTTCCAAATGCAAAATGGCCATTTTTAATGCATCCTCTTCCAACATAGGATTCAGCTGAAAATATACATCCAATTTTTGCACCCAAGTGTTAGCAGAATTTTGAGAAGAACCATCAAAAGTAGGAAGTGACATTTTTCCAATAGCACTATTCAATTCTTTGTTTTGGAATGGACTCCTATTTTCTCCCTTCATTTTAATCTTTTGCATAGCATCAATGTAGTCACTGAGTGGTACACCTCTTTTACACTCTTCATTCAAATCATTCCAATCATTTACTAGTTTCTTGTAATCCAATTCAAGATTGGGCTCTTCTTTGGGTGTGAGAAATTTAGGTGCAGTATGCCTTTGTGTGCTTTGAAATTCATCAGGTCTATTATGAGGTCCTGTACTTGAGAAAATATGCTCATTCCCTTTCATCTTTTCCCCTGAGTGTGAACCACTATTATCTCCTATCATCCCTTTGCCTAAAAGTTGGCTACCCAACAATTCGAAACCTTTCATCATTTGTTTATTCATATCTAGCATAACCATGGTAATTCCTTCAAAACATGGTTTTAAGGACTCAATAAATTCCTCCTTATGTCTTAATTTTTCCTCCTCCTCTTTACCCATTGTTTTAGAAAAAAAATCTTTTTCTGCTACTATCTCTTCTTCAACTACTGATTCAAAGGGTGGTGTTTTATTTGTTTGGCTTCTTGTTAATACCATCAGGTGCCAAGACCATGCTCTGATACCACTTGTAATGACCCTTTTTCAAAATTCTATTAAAATGCCAATTTTTTCACTTTTTCCCCAATTTCGACCTTTGACTAGTTTAACTGTTTTGACCTCCAAATCAACCCAAATGCTCCCAAATATTTTGTAGGAATGTATGAATGGTATTTAGACTTGAATATCAGTTTCAGGGATGTTTTATGGCCCTCCAAATACTGCTGCAAACTTGATTTGTATTCTGATCAATATAGGTAATTTTGACTAGTAATTTGTGCATCAAATCCCCCCCGGGTAACACTGAAAATGGCCTTCCAAATGCCTCCAAAATCCCACAAATTTATGAATAGAGGTATATAATGTGTTAAGTATGTTATTAAGGTCTCATATGAACCATTAATTGATTTTTACTACTGTTCTAACTCTCGCACATTCAACAGCAAAAATCCCCAATTCGACCCTTGGGGAAATGGCACTATTTCACCTCCCAATACAACTAAACTGAGTAAAAATGCTTCAAATGCTCAAGTACAGTACATGAAACTTGTAGAAGACATCCATGGCAGTATATTGATCACAAATATATCAGAGAATCATCCATCCATTCGAAATAATCAACATTATAGTGTCATACATCAATGCATTGGGGAAATGGACATTGTTTGCTCATTAATCAATAGTTTTGCATACAACCAGTGGGTATTTCGACCTGATACTTTCTGAATATTAATAACAGAGTATATGAAGCTATTACAATCAGAAATATATAATGAGAATCTCTCTCAAGAAGCACAAGTGCTCACCAAAAACGCCCTCCCTCAAGGAGCATGAATATGCCTTCAAAACTAGAAATGGTGGAGAGAAAGTGCTGCACTAAACCAAACCATGAAACTTCCTGTAGCTGCTATCTGCAAATACAAACTCCATTAAATCACCATGAAAGACCTGAGTGGCCTCTCCAAACACCAACTTGGATGGGAATCTTTCACCCTCGAAATTGGCTAAGGTAAGAAACTAGTCATCCACTAGCTCTCTCTTCACAAATGCAATTTTTCTCAAATCATCAAAAGCCATTCTCATTCTTCATTTCTACATTTTATAACCAACATTAGCCTTCTAAGGGTCGAAATCCTCTCAATAGATTCAATAGATTTCCATTTAGGAAATATTCCACATTTGCCACTTGTCTCCTAGTTCCAACCTTCCATCTTCTCTCAAATTCGATTTTGAGTCTCTTTGGCTTCTCCCACTCCCAAATTCGCCTTCCTTGAGCCTATTTTTGGTGCTAACATGTCATAGTGGTCAGAGGTCAGGTCTGCAATTTGTCATAGTTGTCATAGATGCTCCATCATTGGTGTCATAGGGGCTAGGGAATCTAGCCCAAGTGTCCACAAACTTCTATTTTGACTCTTTATCTTCCATGGAGGTTACCAATCCTTCCCAATTCGACCTAAGATGCTAAATTACATGTGTTATGACTTACCAACTCACCCAAGAGTGTTCACATTCCCATTAATTCGAATTTGCAAAAGAGAGATACCATGTATTATGAAAAATCAAGCTAGTGTGGGTCCCACCACCTCCATATGTCTCCAAAACCACTTGCCACTTAGAATTTATATTGAATTTATTTATTCACCATATTTATTAAATGCTTGTACCCCTCTAATGTCTAAATATCATTTATTAGCTTCCTTATTACCATCCCACATGTGCCCATCCAACCTAGGAAACTAGTAGGATTGATGGGATTGTCTTACTATGCACTTATTTGAATGGGGACATTACAGTCCTCCCCACCCAAGATTGCTTGTCCTCAAGCAATTTCAGATTTGGATGCTGCAAAATATTCTCCTCTTCCCATGTGGCATCTTCCTTTGGTAAGTCCTTCCATTGCACTAAATATTCTTTGATGATTCTACTCCTCAACCTTCTTTCCCGTGTCTTCAAAATCTTTTCCGGAACAAGTGTGAGCTGACCTTCATCATCCAAAGGAGGAAGTATTTCTGAAGTGATGATTTGCTGACCAAGAGCTTTCTTGAGACAAGAAACATGAAATACATTGTGGATTTTACTCCCTTCCGGAAGTTCTAGTTCATATGCTACTTCTCCAACCTTCCGCACTACCTTGTATGGCCCATAGTACCTTGGTTTTAATTTTTCTGCTCCATTCTTTTTTAGAGATGTTTGTTTATAAGGCTGCAACCTTAAATATACTAAATCATTGACTTGCAAGGTTCTTTCTTCTCTATGCCTATCAGTATATTGTTTTTGCTGATTTTGAGCAACCTACAAATTGTCTTTCAAGAGCTTTAAAATTTCTTGGCTCTCTTCCACCCAATCTTTAGCCTTTGGGCTCTACTATCGCCAAATATAATGTCAGCAAATGTAAGTGCATCATAACCATATAATACTTTGAAAGGAGACATTCCTATTGACATATGATAAGTGGTGTTGTAGCAAAACTCACCCAAGTGTAGCCATTTTGCCCATGCTTTTTGCTGCCCTCCCACATAGTTTCTTAGGTATCCTTCCAACCATTGGTTTACCCTCTCTATTTGTCCATCAGTTTGTGGATGATAGCTGGTACTTGGAGTCAATTGAGTGCCTACCAATCTAAAAATTTCTTGCCAAAAAGCACCCATGAATCTACTATCTCTATCACTGACAATGCTCTTGGGGAGCCCATGCAATCTGAAGATTTCTTTGAAAAAAATATCAGCCACTTGTGCAGCACTAAAAGATGATGTAACAGCAAAGAAATGAGCAAATTTTTTCAACCTATCAACTACCACATAGATGCAATCCTTACCCAAGGATTTAGGCAATCCGGTGATGAAATCCATGGAAATACTGTCCCATTTTTTCTCCAGAATCGGCAATGGTTGTAATAGGCCGGCTGGACATGTAAGTTCTGATTTGTTTTGTTGAAATGCTTTACATTCATTCACATACTTCTGAACATCTTCCTTCAGCCCCTTCCAAAAAAATCTTTGCCTCAACTGTCTATAAGTTTTGAAGATCCCCGGATGGCCCGTTAGTGGGGAATCATGTGCTTCTTGCAAAATTCGGTACTTGAGCTTGGAGTTATGAACTAAATAAATTCTTCCCTTATAATATATCAGCCCATTCAAAATCCTATAATTTTCATCCCCTTTTATTCCATCCAACACATCACAAGCAAATTTGTCTTTGGCATATTCAACTAGTAGCATGTTTTTCCAATCCTTGGCAATATCCATGAGAGAAAAAGAAGGCCTTCTTGACAAAGCATCTGCTACTATATTATTCTTTCCTTTGACATATTTAATGTCAAAATCATAAGCTTGAATCTTGCTTACCCACTTTTGTTGCCTTTCATTTAGATCTTTTTGGGTGAGAAAGTGTCTTAGACTATTGTGGTCAGTTTTCACCACAAACTTGCTGCCCACCAAGTATTGTCTGAATTTGGCCAATGCATGCATAATGGCTAGAATTTCTTTATCATATATGGAGTAAATTTTTTCATGAGGCTGCAACTTTCTGCTCTCAAAGGCTATGGGGTGTTGGCCTTGCTTTAGGACAGCCCCTATTCCTCCACCTGAAGCATCACATTCCACAACAAAAGGTTTAGTAAAATCAGGAAGTGCAAGTATGGGACAACTACTCATTACCTCTTTCATTTTTTGGAAGGCCTTTTCAGCCTCTTCATCCCACTTGAAAGCATCCTTCTTAGTCAAATCAGTGAGTGGAGAAGTCAACTTGGAGAACCCTTTCACAAATTTTCTGTAGTAGGTGCATATGCCAATAAAGCCTCTCAATTCGGTAATATTTTTTTGTGATGGCCATTCCAAGATAGCCCTGATTTTTTCCATGTGTACCTTCACTCCTTCTTGCCCAATAATGTGCCCAAGATACAGTAGTTCTTTCATCCCAAACTCACATTTTGATAATTTAGCAAATAAGGACTCTTCTTGCAAGATTTTCAACACAATCTCTAACTGTTGCAAATGTTTTTCCCATGTTTTACTGTAAATGAGAATATCATCAAAGAAAACCAAAACAAACCTTCTTAGTTGCTTGCAAAATATCCTATTCATACATGCTTGAAAGGTGGCTGGAGCATTAGTTAACCCAAAAGGCATGACAAGAAATTCAAAGTGGCCAAAATGACATCGAAAAGCGGTCTTTTGCACATCTTCATCTTTCATTCGAATTTGGTGATACCCTGATCTAAGGTCAATTTTTGAGAAGTATTTGGCCCCATGTAGCTCATCCATGATCTCATCAATCCTAGGAATAGGATACCTATTCTTGATAGTATTTTTGTTCAAGGCTCTAAAATCTATGCACATTCTCAATGTTCCATCTTTTTTCTTCACTAGCACTACTGAAGAAGCATAAGGGCTAGAGCTTGGTCTAATGAGTCCCAACTCTAGGAGTTCTTGGATGGCTTTTTCAATCTCATCTCTGAACTTTTTAGGATGTCTATAAGGTGGTATCTGAATGGGTGAAGTGCCCTCCTCCAAAATAATACTGTGCTCAACCCCCCTATCCGGTGGCCTACCATGTGGAAGGTCTCTAAAAACCTTTTCATATTTTTGCAAAAGTCTCTCTATCTCCTTTGAGTGTTTGACAATATTTATAGTTGTCTTGGGAGATGTAATATGACATTCAGCATCCCATTCTATATCCCCATGCCTCAATATAGATCTCATACTATTGCAAGTTACTACTTGATTTGGATAAGTGTGTTGCCCTCTCACAATTCTTTGTACTCCTTTTGAATCTTGGCATTTCATTTTGGGAATTTGATAATTTACTGTATACTCTCCTATTGAATACATCTATTGCACTCCCAAAACCACATTAGTATTAGCAACATCAACCACATAAAAACTATCAACAAAAGTATAGTTACCTACGGTGACTTGTAGCTTTGGAACCCATGTTTTGCATTGCATTGTGTTGTGACCGGGAATGACAACTGTGAAGCCATCAAATGGTTCAATAGGTATCTTTCTTTTCTCTACCATATCTGCATCAATGAAGTTATGAGTGGCTCCTCCATCTACCAAAACTGAAGTTCTTTGTCCTTGTACCACACCTTTGCATCGGATAGTATGATAGCGAGGTACTGCTGAAAGCACTGCCATTCTTGCTTTGTCTGGTGAAGGCTGATTTTCTTCTTGTATTTCCTCTTCTACTGCTGTCTCATATGCCTCTTCTTGATCTGAAATATGTCCATCTTCATCCATGCCCCCACCATACCCCTCATTTTCAGAAAATACTTCTATGTATTGAGCCTTTCCTTTGGTACATTTGTGCCCCGGTGTCCATGGTTGGAAGCATGTGAAGCACAATTTCTTTTTTCTAAGTTCATCCCTGTTTAGTCCCTCTTTTTTATTCCTCTCAAATGACTCTCTTTTCCAATGTTTCTTATCATATCCATCCCTTTGCCAAGGTTTCGTTTCAAATTTGTAGCTAGGCTTTGGAGGAAATCTCGTTCTAGGAAGCACATTTTGGAGATCCCTTGTCAAGCTCATTGCATCTTTTAATGTAGTTGGCTTGTGGGCTTTGACCAAACCTCTTAAGGTTTCAGCCAAACCTTCAGTGAAAAACAATACTAATCTTCCCATAGATACATCAGCCACCTTGACTGATAATTTTTGAAAGTCCAACATATATTCGGTAGGGGACCCAGTTTGCTTCAATTGAGCTAGTTCTTTGAAAGGCAATTCTGGATCGTTTTGTTCAAATCTTTCTAGTACCCTGTCAACAAATTCTCCATATGTTTTAACCTGATTATGACCCAAGGTTTTCAGCCCATGAAACCACCATTCATTGGCATCTCCTTCCAAATGCAAAATGGCCATTTTTAATGCATCCTCTTCCAACATAGGATTCAGCTGAAAATATACATCCAATTTTTGCACCCAAGTGTTAGCAGAATTTTGAGAAGAACCATCAAAAGTAGGAAGTGACATTTTTCCAATAGCACTATTCAATTCTTTGTTTTGGAATGGACTCCTATTTTCTCCCTTCATTTTAATCTTTTGCATAGCATCAATGTAGTCACTGAGTGGTACACCTCTTTTACACTCTTCATTCAAATCATTCCAATCATTTACTAGTTTCTTGTAATCCAATTCAAGATTGGGCTCTTCTTTGGGTGTGAGAAATTTAGGTGCAGTATGCCTTTGTGTGCTTTGAAATTCATCAGGTCTATTATGAGGTCCTGTACTTGAGAAAATATGCTCATTCCCTTTCATCTTTTCCCCTGAGTGTGAACCACTATTATCTCCTATCATCCCTTTGCCTAAAAGTTGGCTACCCAACAATTCGAAACCTTTCATCATTTGTTTATTCATATCTAGCATAACCATGGTAATTCCTTCAAAACATGGTTTTAAGGACTCAATAAATTCCTCCTTATGTCTTAATTTTTCCTCCTCCTCTTTACCCATTGTTTTAGAAAAAAAATCTTTTTCTGCTACTATCTCTTCTTCAACTACTGATTCAAAGGGTGGTGTTTTATTTGTTTGGCTTCTTGTTAATACCATCAGGTGCCAAGACCATGCTCTGATACCACTTGTAATGACCCTTTTTCAAAATTCTATTAAAATGCCAATTTTTTCACTTTTTCCCCAATTTCGACCTTTGACTAGTTTAACTGTTTTGACCTCCAAATCAACCCAAATGCTCCCAAATATTTTGTAGGAATGTATGAATGGTATTTAGACTTGAATATCAGTTTCAGGGATGTTTTATGGCCCTCCAAATACTGCTGCAAACTTGATTTGTATTCTGATCAATATAGGTAATTTTGACTAGTAATTTGTGCATCAAATCCCCCCCGGGTAACACTGAAAATGGCCTTCCAAATGCCTCCAAAATCCCACAAATTTATGAATAGAGGTATATAATGTGTTAAGTATGTTATTAAGGTCTCATATGAACCATTAATTGATTTTTACTACTGTTCTAACTCTCGCACATTCAACAGCAAAAATCCCCAATTCGACCCTTGGGGAAATGGCACTATTTCACCTCCCAATACAACTAAACTGAGTAAAAATGCTTCAAATGCTCAAGTACAGTACATGAAACTTGTAGAAGACATCCATGGCAGTATATTGATCACAAATATATCAGAGAATCATCCATCCATTCGAAATAATCAACATTATAGTGTCATACATCAATGCATTGGGGAAATGGACATTGTTTGCTCATTAATCAATAGTTTTGCATACAACCAGTGGGTATTTCGACCTGATAATTTCTGAATATTAATAACAGAGTATATGAAGCTATTACAATCAGAAATATATAATGAGAATCTCTCTCAAGAAGCACAAGTGCTCACCAAAAACGCCCTCCCTCAAGGAGCATGAATATGCCTTCAAAACTAGAAATGGTGGAGAGAAAGTGCTGCACTAAACCAAACCATGAAACTTCCTGTAGCTGCTATCTGCAAATACAAACTCCATTAAATCACCATGAAAGACCTGAGTGGCCTCTCCAAACACCAACTTGGATGGGAATCTTTCACCCTCGAAATTGGCTAAGGTAAGAAACTAGTCATCCACTAGCTCTCTCTTCACAAATGCAATTTTTCTCAAATCATCAAAAGCCATTCTCATTCTTCATTTCTACATTTTATAACCAACATTAGCCTTCTAAGGGTCGAAATCCTCTCAATAGATTCAATAGATTTCCATTTAGGAAATATTCCACATTTGCCACTTGTCTCCTAGTTCCAACCTTCCATCTTCTCTCAAATTCGATTTTGAGTCTCTTTGGCTTCTCCCACTCCCAAATTCGCCTTCCTTGAGCCTATTTTTGGTGCTAACATGTCATAGTGGTCAGAGGTCAGGTCTGCAATTTGTCATAGTTGTCATAGATGCTCCATCATTGGTGTCATAGGGGCTAGGGAATCTAGCCCAAGTGTCCACAAACTTCTATTTTGACTCTTTATCTTCCATGGAGGTTACCAATCCTTCCCAATTCGACCTAAGATGCTAAATTACATGTGTTATGACTTACCAACTCACCCAAGAGTGTTCACATTCCCATTAATTCGAATTTGCAAAAGAGAGATACCATGTATTATGAAAAATCAAGCTAGTGTGGGTCCCACCACCT
Organism: Larix kaempferi; assembly: GCA_027924585.1. Taxonomy (NCBI): domain Eukaryota; kingdom Viridiplantae; phylum Streptophyta; class Pinopsida; order Pinales; family Pinaceae; genus Larix; species Larix kaempferi. The sequence continues at coordinate 6,663,856 of BSBM01000370.1, forward strand.
CCATATGTCTCCAAAACCACTTGCCACTTAGAATTTATATTGAATTTATTTATTCACCATATTTATTAAATGCTTGTACCCCTCTAATGTCTAAATATCATTTATTAGCTTCCTTATTACCATCCCACATGTGCCCATCCAACCTAGGAAACTAGTAGGATTGATGGGATTGTCTTACTATGCACTTATTTGAATGGGGACATTACAGTCCTCCCCACCCAAGATTGCTTGTCCTCAAGCAATTTCAGATTTGGATGCTGCAAAATATTCTCCTCTTCCCATGTGGCATCTTCCTTTGGTAAGTCCTTCCATTGCACTAAATATTCTTTGATGATTCTACTCCTCAACCTTCTTTCCCGTGTCTTCAAAATCTTTTCCGGAACAAGTGTGAGCTGACCTTCATCATCCAAAGGAGGAAGTATTTCTGAAGTGATGATTTGCTGACCAAGAGCTTTCTTGAGACAAGAAACATGAAATACATTGTGGATTTTACTCCCTTCCGGAAGTTCTAGTTCATATGCTACTTCTCCAACCTTCCGCACTACCTTGTATGGCCCATAGTACCTTGGTTTTAATTTTTCTGCTCCATTCTTTTTTAGAGATGTTTGTTTATAAGGCTGCAACCTTAAATATACTAAATCATTGACTTGCAAGGTTCTTTCTTCTCTATGCCTATCAGTATATTGTTTTTGCTGATTTTGAGCAACCTACAAATTGTCTTTCAAGAGCTTTAAAATTTCTTGGCTCTCTTCCACCCAATCTTTAGCCTTTGGGCTCTACTATCGCCAAATATAATGTCAGCAAATGTAAGTGCATCATAACCATATAATACTTTGAAAGGAGACATTCCTATTGACATATGATAAGTGGTGTTGTAGCAAAACTCACCCAAGTGTAGCCATTTTGCCCATGCTTTTTGCTGCCCTCCCACATAGTTTCTTAGGTATCCTTCCAACCATTGGTTTACCCTCTCTATTTGTCCATTAGTTTGTGGATGATAGCTGGTACTTGGAGTCAATTGAGTGCCTATCAATCTAAAAATTTCTTGCCAAAAAGCACCCATGAATCTACTATCTCTATCACTGACAATGCTCTTGGGGAGCCCATGCAATCTGAAGATTTCTTTGAAAAAAATATCAGCCACTTGTGCAGCACTAAAAGATGATGTAACAGCAAAGAAATGAGCAAATTTTTTCAACCTATCAACTACCACATAGATGCAATCCTTACCCAAGGATTTAGGCAATCCGGTGATGAAATCCATGGAAATACTGTCCCATTTTTTCTCCAGAATCGGCAATGGTTGTAATAGGCCGGCTGGACATGTAAGTTCTGATTTGTTTTGTTGAAATGCTTTACATTCATTCACATACTTCTGAACATCTTCCTTCAGCCCCTTCCAAAAAAATCTTTGCCTCAACTGTCTATAAGTTTTGAAGATCCCCGGATGGCCCGTTAGTGGGGAATCATGTGCTTCTTGCAAAATTCGGTACTTGAGCTTGGAGTTATGAACTAAATAAATTCTTCCCTTATAATATATCAGCCCATTCAAAATCCTATAATTTTCATCCCCTTTTATTCCATCCAACACATCACAAGCAAATTTGTCTTTGGCATATTCAACTAGTAGCATGTTTTTCCAATCCTTGGCAATATCCATGAGAGAAAAAGAAGGCCTTCTTGACAAAGCATCTGCTACTATATTATTCTTTCCTTTGACATATTTAATATCAAAATCATAAGCTTGAATCTTGCTTACCCACTTTTGTTGCCTTTCATTTAGATCTTTTTGGGTGAGAAAGTGTCTTAGACTATTGTGGTCAGTTTTCACCACAAACTTGCTGCCCACCAAGTATTGTCTGAATTTGGCCAATGCATGCATAATGGCTAGAATTTCTTTATCATATATGGAGTAAATTTTTTCATGAGGCTGCAACTTTCTGCTCTCAAAGGCTATGGGGTGTTGGCCTTGCTTTAGGACAGCCCCTATTCCTCCACCTGAAGCATCACATTCCACAACAAAAGGTTTAGTAAAATCAGGAAGTGCAAGTATGGGACAACTACTCATTACCTCTTTCATTTTTTGGAAGGCCTTTTCAGCCTCTTCATCCCACTTGAAAGCATCCTTCTTAGTCAAATCAGTGAGTGGAGAAGTCAACTTGGAGAACCCTTTCACAAATTTTCTGTAGTAGGTGCATATGCCAATAAAGCCTCTCAATTCGGTAATATTTTTTTGTGATGGCCATTCCAAGATAGCCCTGATTTTTTCCATGTGTACCTTCACTCCTTCTTGCCCAATAATGTGCCCAAGATACAGTAGTTCTTTCATCCCAAACTCACATTTTGATAATTTAGCAAATAAGGACTCTTCTTGCAAGATTTTCAACACAATCTCTAACTGTTGCAAATGTTTTTCCCATGTTTTACTGTAAATGAGAATATCATCAAAGAAAACCAAAACAAACCTTCTTAGTTGCTTGCAAAATATCCTATTCATACATGCTTGAAAGGTGGCTGGAGCATTAGTTAACCCAAAAGGCATGACAAGAAATTCAAAGTGGCCAAAATGACATCGAAAAGCGATCTTTTGCACATCTTCATCTTTCATTCGAATTTGGTGATACCCTGATCTAAGGTCAATTTTTGAGAAGTATTTGGCCCCATGTAGCTCATCCATGATCTCATCAATCCTAGGAATAGGATACCTATTCTTGATAGTATTTTTGTTCAAGGCTCTAAAATCTATGCACATTCTCAATGTTCCATCTTTTTTCTTCACTAGCACTACTGAAGAAGCATAAGGGCTAGAGCTTGGTCTAATGAGTCCCAACTCTAGGAGTTCTTGGATGGCTTTTTCAATCTCATCTCTGAACTTTTTAGGATGTCTATAAGGTGGTATCTGAATGGGTGAAGTGCCCTCCTCCAAAATAATACTGTGCTCAACCCCCCTATCCGGTGGCCTACCATGTGGAAGGTCTCTAAAAACCTTTTCATATTTTTGCAAAAGTCTCTCTATCTCCTTTGAGTGTTTGACAATATTTATAGTTGTCTTGGGAGATGTAATATGACATTCAGCATCCAATTCTATATCCCCATGCCTCAATATAGATCTCATACTATTGCAAGTTACTACTTGATTTGGATAAGTGTGTTGCCCTCTCACAATTCTTTGTACTCCTTTTGAATCTTGGCATTTCATTTTGGGAATTTGATAATTTACTGTATACTCTCCTATTGAATACATCTATTGCACTCCCAAAACCACATTAGTATTAGCAACATCAACCACATAAAAACTATCAACAAAAGTATAGTTACCTACGGTGACTTGTAGCTTTGGAACCCATGTTTTGCATTGCATTGTGTTGTGACCGGGAATGACAACTGTGAAGCCATCAAATGGTTCAATAGGTATCTTTCTTTTCTCTACCATATCTGCATCAATGAAGTTATGAGTGGCTCCTCCATCTACCAAAACTGAAGTTCTTTGTCCTTGTACCACACCTTTGCATCGGATAGTATGATAGCGAGGTACTGCTGAAAGCACTGCCATTCTTGCTTTGTCTGGTGAAGGCTGATTTTCTTCTTGTATTTCCTCTTCTACTGCTGTCTCATATGCCTCTTCTTGATCTGAAATATGTCCATCTTCATCCATGCCCCCACCATACCCCTCATTTTCAGAAAATACTTCTATGTATTGAGCCTTTCCTTTGGTACATTTGTGCCCCGGTGTCCATGGTTGGAAGCATGTGAAGCACAATTTCTTTTTTCTAAGTTCATCCCTGTTTAGTCCCTCTTTTTTATTCCTCTCAAATGACTCTCTTTTCCAATGTTTCTTATCATATCCATCCCTTTGCCAAGGTTTCGTTTCAAATTTGTAGCTAGGCTTTGGAGGAAATCTCGTTCTAGGAAGCACATTTTGGAGATCCCTTGTCAAGCTCATTGCATCTTTTAATGTAGTTGGCTTGTGGGCTTTGACCAAACCTCTTAAGGTTTCAGCCAAACCTTCAGTGAAAAACAATACTAATCTTCCCATAGATACATCAGCCACCTTGACTGATAATTTTTGAAAGTCCAACATATATTCGGTAGGGGACCCAGTTTGCTTCAATTGAGCTAGTTCTTTGAAAGGCAATTCTGGATCTTTTTGTTCAAATCTTTCTAGTACCCTGTCAACAAATTCTCCATATGTTTTAACCTGATTATGACCCAAGGTTTTCAGCCCATGAAACCACCATTCATTGGCATCTCCTTCCAAATGCAAAATGGCCATTTTTAATGCATCCTCTTCCAACATAGGATTCAGCTGAAAATATACATCCAATTTTTGCACCCAAGTGTTAGCAGAATTTTGAGAAGAACCATCAAAAGTAGGAAGTGACATTTTTCCAATAGCACTATTCAATTCTTTGTTTTGGAATGGACTCCTATTTTCTCCCTTCATTTTAATCTTTTGCATAGCATCAATGTAGTCACTGAGTGGTACACCTCTTTTACACTCTTCATTCAAATCATTCCAATCATTTACTAGTTTCTTGTAATCCAATTCAAGATTGGGCTCTTCTTTGGGTGTGAGAAATTTAGGTGCAGTATGCCTTTGTGTGCTTTGAAATTCATCAGGTCTATTATGAGGTCCTGTACTTGAGAAAATATGCTCATTCCCTTTCATCTTTTCCCCTGAGTGTGAACCACTATTATCTCCTATCATCCCTTTGCCTAAAAGTTGGCTACCCAACAATTCGAAACCTTTCATCATTTGTTTATTCATATCTAGCATAACCATGGTAATTCCTTCAAAACATGGTTTTAAGGACTCAATAAATTCCTCCTTATGTCTTAATTTTTCCTCCTCCTCTTTACCCATTGTTTTAGAAAAAAAATCTTTTTCTGCTACTATCTCTTCTTCAACTACTGATTCAAAGGGTGGTGTTTTATTTGTTTGGATTCTTGTTAATACCATCAAGTGCCAAGACCATGCTCTGATACCACTTGTAATGACCCTTTTTCAAAATTCTATTAAAATGCCAATTTTTTCACTTTTTCCCCAATTTCGACCTTTGACTAGTTTAACTGTTTTGACCTCCAAATCAACCCAAATGCTCCCAAATATTTTGTAGGAATGTATGAATGGTATTTAGACTTGAATATCAGTTTCAGGGATGTTTTATGGCCCTCCAAATACTGCTGCAAACTTGATTTGTATTCTGATCAATATAGGTAATTTTGACTAGTAATTTGTGCATCAAATCCCCCCCGGGTAACACTGAAAATGGCCTTCCAAATGCCTCCAAAATCCCACAAATTTATGAATAGAGGTATATAATGTGTTAAGTATGTTATTAAGGTCTCATATGAACCATTAATTGATTTTTACTACTGTTCTAACTCTCGCACATTCAACAGCAAAAATCCCCAATTCGACCCTTGGGGAAATGGCACTATTTCACCTCCCAATACAACTAAACTGAGTAAAAATGCTTCAAATGCTCAAGTACAGTACATGAAACTTGTAGAAGACATCCATGGCAGTATATTGATCACAAATATATCAGAGAATCATCCATCCATTCGAAATAATCAACATTATAGTGTCATACATCAATGCATTGGGGAAATGGACATTGTTTGCTAATTAATCAATAGTTTTGCATACAACCAGTGGGTATTTCGACCTGATACTTTCTGAATATTAATAACAGAGTATATGAAGCTATTACAATCAGAAATATATAATGAGAATCTCTCTCAAGAAGCACAAGTTCTCACCAAAAACGCCCTCCCTCAAGGAGCATGAATATGCCTTCAAAACTAGAAATGGTGGAGAGAAAGTGCTGCACTAAACCAAACCATGAAAATTCCTGTAGCTGCTATCTGCAAATACAAACTCCATTAAATCACCATGAAAGACCTGAGTGGCCTCTCCAAACACCAACTTGGATGGGAATCTTTCACCCTCGAAATTGGCTAAGGTAAGAAACTAGTCATCCACTAGCTCTCTCTTCACAAATGCAATTTTTCTCAAATCATCAAAAGCCATTCTCATTCTTCATTTCTACATTTTATAACCAACATTAGCCTTCTAAGGGTCGAAATCCTCTCAATAGATTCAATAGATTTCCATTTAGGAAATATTCCACATTTGCCACTTGTCTCCTAGTTCCAACCTTCCATCTTCTCTCAAATTCGATTTTGAGTCTCTTTGGCTTCTCCCACTCCCAAATTCGCCTTCCTTGAGCCTATTTTTGGTGCTAACATGTCATAGTGGTCAGAGGTCAGGTCTGCAATTTGTCATAGTTGTCATAGATGCTCCATCATTGGTGTCATAGGGGCTAGGGAATCTAGCCCAAGTGTCCACAAACTTCTATTTTGACTCTTTATCTTCCATGGAGGTTACCAATCCTTCCCAATTCGACCTAAGATGCTCAATGATATGTGTTATGAATTACCAACTCACCCAAGAGTGTTCACATTCCCATTAATTCGAATTTGCAAAAGAGAGATACCATGTATTATGAAAAATCAAGCTAGTGTGGGTCCCACCACCTCCATATGTCTCCAAAACCACTTGCCACTTAGAATTTATCTTGAATTTATTTATTCACCTTATTTATTAAATGCTTGTACCCCTCTAATGTCTAAATATCATTTATTAGATTCCTTATTACCATCCCACATGTGCCCATCCAACCTAGGAAACTAGTAGGATTGATTGGATTGTTTTACTATGCACTTATTTGAATGGGGACATTACATAGTAACGAAATGTTGATAAAAAGGAAAATTTCTCACCTTAAACTATTCATGTTTGCGGCATAAGAATTGTATGCTTAGAAAGTATCAACTAGGAATGTTATGCATGAGTATATGTATTGAATTGCTGCTTGGTGAGAAAATCATAACTAATGATTCCTTGTGTGCTCGCTAGAGAGGCCATGAAATTGGATCATCTATGATGTGGAAGAGGAAATTCCTTGCTATGATTGGAAGGGAGAATTCCTTAACTCCTCTCTTACTATTGAAATTATATTTTACAGAAATTATGGCATAGAAATACTAGAAATGCAAGAGATTAGGTAGATGAAATTAATACACACTAGTGGGCATATTGCTAGATATTGCATAGTGCATGTGAAGATGTTTTTGCATGTATATGATGATTGCATGTTGGTAAAGCTAGTGAAGTTTTACATATGCAATAAGCTGATTAAGATTATTATTGTGGTTGTTAATAATTGGTGGTGTTCGCATTGGTTGTAGGACCAAAGACAACCGAATCATGGCTAAATATGTGGATGGTGTTGTTTCATATGACCAACAACCTTATGACTAAAGGTTGGGGAAACAAATCTATGATCAAGAGGTTGGTGGTAGCATGGTGAAATCCTTGCAGGAGACCGACTGATTAGGTAACATCAAAGATGTTAATGGAATCCATGTAGGTAATGATTTATGATTTCATACAAAAAGGGGATGGGGTAAGAATCCCTTGATCCATATTTAATAATCATAAATTGGTATGTATGTGATGTTGAATGCATTTATATGAACATTATCCCATCGGGTACGGCAACGTATGTGGTAGTAAGGGAAGGGATCCTTGTACCATCTAGCTTTTTTGAATTGTAAATGCATTTATATGAGAATATATCAATATCATACCATTTGTGTATGATGGTTATGAGTTTACTAACCAAAGCAAGTGAGGACTTATAGTCCTGTTATAGTAGTGCATGCCATATGAGATAGTCATGGTTAAGGCCATAATGTGGTTGCAATGGTAATGCTATAGTGTTACACCAATATTCCATGAACTCCCTATTGGTGTTAAATTAGGATGAAACTTCCTTTCCAACAACCAAGGAGTGAGAAAACTCATGATGTGTTGTTGAGTGGAGAAGGAAGACATCAAATGGACCATCAAGTGATTAGGGAGATGGTTGGGCATGGTGTTGGGAAATTGGCTAGAATGTCCAACTTACCATGGTAGGAAACATGTGTAGGCACAAGGATGTTCTTGATCAATGTTGTAGTGCATTGGGTGGCATTGCGTAGATATGCATTAAAAGATTTTGTAAATATTGTGGTTATGCATTGAGTGAATGCACATTAAAATATTATGTAAATGTTGTAGGTGTGTGTTGGTGTCCATTTTGTCACCACTTTTGATCATCAAACACACTCTGATTGGTGTCATTTTCACTATTTTTGATATGATAAGTTATTCTTTCCGCCATTTAGACCGTCAATCAGATCATGTATGCATATATTCACACATCATATGAATTTTGGGTAAAAATCATCATATTGTGATTTATTGATGTTTATTTGAAATTTCTCGACATGCTTGGCAACTAGATTTTGTTCTGCAGGCAATGGGTTTCAAACAGACCTCCATTCAGACGCGTGTTCACGTTGCAATCGTTCAGCTACATCCAGCCCGTCGTTCAGACCTTCATTCGGCCCACGAGATCGTCAGTTGGAATATCTCTAGTCATTAAAGGAAGAAACATAAAGGTGGGTTCTGTTAGCAACGTGGATGTCATGGTTGGTGAGCCCTTATTCTAGAAGATTCGCCCTCCTACTCGCCTCACTTGACAACACACCTGCAGCTCATGTCAACAATCTAGAAGTTCCGTCTTTCCTGCACGCTCAGCTCGACAACACATTTCTCTACCCATGCCAAAGGAGGATCAACGTCTCAGCGACCGCGTGAAGGAAACCAACGCTGTGGAACCTGGTAGATGCTCTGTGCACTGTCGTAAAATGTTATGAGGCCGTTCCTTGGCCATGTGCTATCATGAGTTGTTAAGCAGAGCAGTTTTATGGCATTAAGACTGCCTATTATTAGAGCAGTTGACCACTAAAGGGTTTACTTTCTCTCCCAATTGTAATTTTGTATATATAGACGTCTTCGTGACTGAGACGAGTTAGTCTTTAGTCTTTCCAGCTGCAAATAGACACAGAAACGCTGTAACTTTGTTTTAATTAATATACCTCTGTTCTAGTTTTTATGAAAGCTTAGTAGCATGTGTGGTGATTGATTGATTAAGGCACAGCCTCTTATTGTTGAGAAGGGCCCCTCAACAACCAGTGGTCTTTCGTCTGTGTACATAATTTGTCTCTCTCTTCTACAGATAAGTTGTGTTATTTGTCTAATTCATGTAGTTATTTTGTATATATCTTTGTCTTGTAATATGTATGTTGTTTTGCTACTTATATAAATGATGTCTCTGTTTTATGATATGTATATCTTATTTGTTGTTCATGTTAATGATATTTCCAGAATGTAATTGGTGACCGGTCATGCTTAGTTCGCTTAGTTTGCTTACATTGTTTAGTTTACTTAGTTTCCTTCTAGTCCTGTTATTTACAAATACCTAGAGTTTAGTTAGTTCAACATTTCAAGTTCAGTCGTAGTTAGAATTAGTTCTGTCAATTTCTTTCATGTAGCTGTAGGTTAGTTTTATTTATATCTCAGTTTTGTTTTCTTATGCCATAGAAATAGTTCATCTCTTAGACAATGATTATAATAGGTTACTTCTTGTTATCTTAGCTCCTACACACTCTATTCATTGCTTCCTTGCAATGTAGGATCATATGCATCAGCCAGCTAGTAGTTAAGATCATCCAAACTACTTCTTTCCTTAGTTTAAATCGTTTTCCTCCATCCAGACTGTCATTCGGATAGTCATCTGAATCATCATACGGAACTTAATCCTTTCTGCATTGTTTTTATGCTTAATTAGAATCCAGTTTTCTTAGGTCTTCAAACTATAATATTTCTTGCATTTAATTAGCATTCTTAACTGTAATTAAGATATTGTTTTACACTGCATAGAGTTTTAATTAAGTTTCATCATCATCCTTAGTTTTCATTCCATTTTCCTTAACCTTGTTTTAACTACTTTTCAAATGATGTCTTTCATATCTGATTTGTTAATATGTTTCTGTTCTAGAATTTATCAGTTTCATTCTTAGTGTAGTTTATCATATGTTGTTAAGATTAATTTCAGATTAAGCTTAGCAATTTCATTCTCCAAGTTATCTCAGTTTTGAATAGTTTCTCAGTTCAAGCATAGGATCAGCTTTCCCATTCATACAGTTAATAAAAATGTTCATGAAATAGGGTTTGGTTCAAAAATAAATATCTTTATCAATTTTTCTACTTGCTTGTAAATAAAATACCTTTATCAAGTTTTCTACTTGCTTCCAAATCAAATTCAGTTCAAATAAATATCTTTATTAAGTTTTCTACTTGCTTCTAGATTTCATTAGTTCCAAGTCAATTGCTTATGGATAGAAGATAGATCATAATGTTTAAATTTAATAGTAGTTGGACAATCTTTAGTTTGCATTTGTTTGTAGAAGTTAAACTATATTTGCTTCCATTTTGTTTCCTTGTCACGTTTGAAAGTCACTTTGATACATTCGCTCCCATTCCTATTACATTTGATACACTTCCTCAGAATCCCCAAGGAGAATGGAATTAGGTAGTTTAGTGTAGTCTTGAAATATTAATTGAATGTATGAATAGTTGTTGAATTCACTTAGTCGTTTGTAGTTTTGCTTTAAGTTCTTTGTTTCATAATTAGTTGTCAATTGAATTATCTCATAGATAGGTTTCTAAACTCATCTACAATTGTTTCTAAATTCCTAGTTTTGAGTTTTTAATCAATAGTTTCCAACTTCGTCAAAGTAGTTCTGTTTTTTATTTAGTCTTGCTTCCTAAAATAACATTGTTGTTTCTATCTTTTTAGTTTTATCCATAGAGTAGACTAGTATAGCTTGATACTATTCTAATCTATTGGTTTAGATAGGTTTAACTAGTTCGGTAGTTGTATTTTCAAAGTTTGACTCGGTTTTTTTTATTTTGAAAGCTCTTTCGATCCTTTCTTTATTAAAAAATTTATAAGGTTTGCCGAGCTGAAACTGTAGGTGCCATTCTACCTCATCATATCGATAATTAAATATTTTGGTGATTCTTTAAGACAATAATTACACCTCAACATTTTGGTGCCGTTGCCAGGGAGTTGTAGATAGGTAGAACTCAGTTGTAGATAGGTAGCACTCTCTTTAGAAACTTAGTTATAGATTTGAATTCTCCTCTTTGAAATTTAGAAATAGGATGGTGGCGGGTGAGTGGTAACACGAGAAGTAAGAACCTGCGCATCTGTTATAACAGGCATCCCCAAAACCCAACATTAGTAGTGATGCAGTTAGATTTTATTTCAGTTATAGTTTGTTTTCATGAATAGGTCTAGAGACTCAAAAGGTAGATTCATTAAAACCAATCCTCCTACTAGAATCCCTACTAAAATTCCTACTAACCTATACGGGGGGTGTGCCACCCCAACTACTAACTCAACAGAAAGGTATTAGAAGACACCTAAAGGGGATAGTCCTACTTGGAAAGCAAAGGAAACCCTTTCTGGAAATAAATTAGGGGAAACCATAGGGACATCAGAACAGTCTGTTCATAAATAAATTCCACTAGAAGAACCTAAAGCTCATATTGAGACCGAACTTAGACAAGAATAAATTCAAAAGGATAACACTTCAAAACCTCTCAACCCTCCATTAGTTCAAAAAAACAAAGACACTACATTTTCAATAGTAGGTGGTCCAAACTTAGTAGAATTTATTGATCCTACACAATTAGATACTCTTTTTGAAAATTCTGTGAACATAGTTATTTCACAGATTGAAACAACAACAATAGTGTTAACACTGAAATTGTCCTCATGTTTTGTGTGTTTTCTTAAATGTTTTTTCTTCTTTTTATTTTTCATTATATTTTTATTTTAAATGTTTTTAATAAATGATTTTGATTTTCTCTTTTTAAAGTGATGTTATAGTTTTCTTTTGGTTTTAATTGATTTAACCCTTAGTGGCACTTTAGTGGCTTGTCAAATATTATATATCTTTTAAGATCCTCAAAATGCTTACTTAAACTATATACTCATGCAAAATCCAAAGTCTAACCTTCATTTGTGAGCTTATGTATCAAAATTGGATGTGAGGTATTCCTGCAGCGCAAGGTTTAGATCAAGTAGTTTAGCACACTACAGGAATCTAGCATTTGACGATGAAGGAGAATATTCCAGACACCTTTTTACTTCATTATGACACTTGTATAAACCATTTGTAATCATCATCGACGAATTTGGGGTTGTTAATGCCACGATTTCATATTTGGGGCTCTCAGATTCCAAAATTGGAGAGCACGTATTCTAGAGGTTTTCACACCCAATTCAGTTGTAAAGCAAGTAATTTCGTGAATTTACTGTGCAAACATGAGCAGGAGTGGTAAGTTGAGTCATTTTGAACCGACAGATACCACCTGGGCAATAGAGTTTCCTAAATGTGTTGCATTTTTCAAGACCGTCGGATGGTTTCATTTCTTTGAAAAGATTATAGGGTTCAATGTCAAGGTAACTCATGCATTTGCTTAGTGTTTTTATCGATAATAGAGTGAAATTCGATACCTTAAAATTTGAATTGACAGAGGCCCTAATTTCTGAAGCAATTAGTGTTCCATTAGAGGGAGAACAATGGTTTAAAAAGACTCATTTTGATTTCGACCCTAGTATGTTTTTGATACCTGAAGCTGGATCCCTTGACTGGAGTAAGGGTGTACAATTGAAGAATTTCAAGCCGGAATGGATAGAAGTGATTGTCATTGTTCAGAGTTACAGTACATGTGAGGGCCGATTTGCTTATATTTTCAAATATCATGTTAGATTTTTGCTGCATCTAACACAATAGTCAAAATTGAAGTTACCTTTCCTCCTATTGAAAAGTCTCCAGAAGATGTCTAACAGAGTAAAGAGTCAAGACTCCAGCCAGTCATTGTTCCATCATGGACTGGTTAAATTGATAGTTTGCACAGTCTTGCAGAAGGAGGGTCGAAATTGGGACCATTTCTTGTTCTGGTTAGGATTTGTAATTATGCAAGAAGATCAAGGAAACAAGAATACGCCTAATAAGCATTCAGGTTTTGTGAAGAAATTTAAGAGAGACATAGGGAAGGATGTAATACAAGATAATTTTCAAAACCCTGAAGATACAATACAAGAAAACAGGTGTGGAGAAACACATGAACATATTTCATAGGATGTTACAGAGAAATATATTGATCTTATGGACAAAGAAGAAGCTGCTAGTTCGAAAGAAGGGACACACAGTTGTGTTTTAGAGGAAAGAAACTCGGCCCTAATTGTTGCTGATAAAGTGAAGGCGCTCCATACTCCCAAATTCAATGCTGATGTTCAATCTTTGACAAAACTTAGAGAGGCTAAGTGGTGACCTAAAACAAGACCCACTAATAAACTTAGATTGAATATGAGAAGGCTAATAGATCCCAAGTCGAAGGAAGAGAATATCATTGTTATTGAAGACTCTTCAGGTGAAGAGGATTGGAATGGTAAAGCTGAATTAGATTTAGTGAAAATTGAGATGAATACAGAAAAGGAAAATGAAATGATAGATGAAATTGTCAAAGAATGTGAAACGGTTGTAGAGCAGGAAATGGTGATAGAGCAGGGAGTTATCCCAAGTATTGAACAACCATCTACTTCATCTTTTCTCCTCTCAAGTGCAGCAGCCAGAAATCAACAAGAAGAAGAGTTAATCTTTAAGAAGCTGGATATTCCATTTGGGGCAGAAGAACGTTCAAGCATACATCCAGATGTTCAAATAGATACAGAGGTTGGAAACCTAAAGAAAACAGTACAACAATAAATCCTAGGAAAGGTTCCTAAATGAGTCTAATGAAAAGTATAGAAATACTAATAAAAGGCTAAGGGAGGACTTAGAATACATTAATGCTCATTACCAAGAACTAATTGTGGTAGCTAAAGAAGCTTTAAGAAGGATAGGACAGGTAGAAGTGCAAGCAGAAGAGATGGCAAAGCAAATTGAGGAGTTAAAGAAGCATAACAAGGGATCAGTTAACAAAGTTCGAGGACTAGAGACTCAACAAACTCGAGATAAGAAGAAGTCACATGCCTTGGAAGGCATAGCCATGATGGCTGAGGTTGCCAAGCAGTTATGAATTACTTCTTTCTAGCTATCAAGTAGTCTATTTTTGTTATCATATACATAAGTTGTTAATAGGTTGTTTAGAGATTCGAAGTTAAAGGATAGTTCTTTAATGTAACTAGTTGATGAGTAAACCTAAAAGTAGTTTGTAAACTACTTTATTTTGTAAAGTATAAAGGACAGAAAGTTGAAACTAGAAGGATTTGATTTTTGTTTCAAGAAGCAATATATAGTGGAGCATTGAGATATACATTCAGACTAATGCATATGGCTCTCTTGTAAGTTTTGGAAAACTGAGATTGATATATATATATGATATAAGCCACTATATTTTGTCCATTGATTTTGTTTATGGTCATTTTGACTACTCAATTTATGATTTCATTCCTTGTTTAAGGTTTTTATTCATGTGAATGCTCATGATTGTGGACTGAACCAATACTGTGCAGATGATGTTTTAGGTTTATGTTTTTATCTTATTTTGTTATATTGCAGTTCTTGAATTTATATGATTTAGTTTTTGCATTGGTTGAATAATTAATTACCTTCTTGAATATGAAACCCTCAAACCACAAAATCACAAAAACAAACCCTATTTTCTGTTGATTATTTTGAGATTGTACTAGCTTGCTCCCTCTGTAATCTAGGGACAACTTCTAGCACAAACATCTTTTGCGCCGTTTTTGGGGACGAAAGTGAAGTTATATCTTCCCTGGAGTATTTATATTGTTTTGGTTTTGAGGTGAACAAGATCAGAAGTTTTGTTTCAGACTACATCTTCACCAAGAAAGTGGTTCACAGTGGCTTCTAGAAGGATTGGAACAAGACAAAAAACTATCATCACCTTTACATCCAGGTGTCTCTAATCCAGAACAAATTTTGAAGAAGGCTAAACTAGAATCATCTTTTGTAAGATCTTACTCTTCACCTTTTTATTTTCTCAAGATAAATCATAGTCAAATTCTCCATTTCAGTTTTCAGATTTTAAATTAGAGGGGACAAAAGAAGAACCTTCATGGTTTATACCTGCTACTCAAGTTGATACTCAGGTTTTTACTAGTCTTGTGTCTTCCCAAAAGCTTAAAACTGAGTTATCTGGTAAGATTACCCTTGTTCAACCCAAAGCTAATACTCTTACTCAGCCTCTAAATGCTTTGCCGAGAGGAGACTATCAGAAATACCTACCTAGGATTAATGTCCAAGGAGAAATCATTGTTGAAGAACATTGGAATGCATTTCTGAGTTATGCAAATAACCAAAATATTGAAGCTAAAGATGTGTGGATGAGAATGTTCGTGCAAAGTTTAGATGGGGAAGTAAGAAAATGGTTTCCAGAATTTCCAGATAATTCAATAACCTTGATTGAAGAACTCCAAGAAATGTTTATGAGACAATGGGGAGATACTAAAGATCATACTTATTACATAACAAAATTTGCAGCATTGAAAAGGAAAAAAGTTGAAACAGTAGCAGACTTCTCCAAGCGTTTCAATAATATGTATGGAAGAATCCCAGTTGAAATCAAGCCTTCTATAACCTCAGCTAAGCTAACATATTCCAATGCCTTTGACCATGAGTTTTCCTTGCATTTAAGAGAAAGAAGGTCAATGACTTTATTAAATATGCAAGAAGCTGCCTTGGAGGTTGAATCAAATATTCTAGCTTCAAATAGGCTTAAATATCAGTCAAATTATCAAGATCATGACCGAAAGGGTAAAACTCAAATGCTGCATTCAGCTTCTACTTCAAAGAAAGAAGAAAGTAAAATAGATGAGATGAATAAGTTAATTAAAACTTTGACTACAAAAGTGAGCAAACTAGAATTGGAAAAGAATTCGAATAAGCCTACTCAGGAAGGGGAAAGAAATCCTAATCAAAATCCTAATCAGTTTAGGCATCCATTTGTTCCTAGATTCATCCCTCAAGAAAGAATAAACAATGACATTCAGAGAGAGAGGAGGGAGAATGAAGATCAGAGAGTTCCTCCTCCTTCTCAAAATAATTTCATAGAAGAAGTGGAAGAAGTTGAAGATTTGCAATATGAAGATCCAAATCAGAATTTAAATTATTTTGGGGAGTTGTCATCAAAAGGTTTCACAACTAAGTATAGCTATCAGAATTCTGAACATTATGATTCATACAATCATCAGGAAGGAAGTGATCATGACTCTCAAGTCTCGACTGGTATGTGTCAGACTGAACCTAAAAAGTCTTATAATTTAAGATCAGGTCCAAAAAAAATTGTTCAGATTCCAAAGAAGAAGATTGTTCCACCTGCTAAACAATTACCTAATCAAACACAGGAAAAGAGACAGAACCATGGTGATCCAGCTAAAGTGGTGGAAATTGAAGGAATTAATAGAAATGTGTAGACTTTCAACTTTGAGAATGAGTTGTGGAAGATTAAGATTCCAGTGCCATTGACTGAATTAATGAAAAAACCTTGTTTTAGAGATTCTGCATATAAGATTTTGAATGCTCCAGCTAATCACCCTCCTTCAGATACTGTAAATTTACAAGAGGAACATCCTACAATAATTCTTGGTTTTGACTCGTTTGAAAAGCCTGAAAATGTTTCAACTTTTCTTCCACCTTTTTATATAACCTTGACTGTCCATGATCAAATGATTCACAACTTCCTTCTAGATTCTGAATCCTCTCATAACTTGATGCATAAAGCAGTCATGGAGGCCCTTGGTTTGAGTGTCACAAATCCATACCATGATTTATTTGCATTTTATTCCAGAGCTATAAAATGCCTAGGAGTAATTAAGGATCTTGTGGTTAATCTTACTCAATTACCTATGAAGAGTGTTATTGTGGATGTGGTGGTTGTTGACATCTCTCCTAAGTTTGGCATGTTACTCTCAAGGTCCTGGGAAAAGAAAATAGGTGGTACATTGCAGATGGATTTGGCATATGCAACCATTCCAGTGTTTGGCTGAGAGAACATAAGATTGTACAGGGAATTACAGTATGCTTTCATAGTCACAAATGATAAGAACCCAACCAATCATCCCCTTTATTCAGTAGATGAAGAATTGGGATCTTGTATGCTTCATTTCAGTGATGAGAATACAACTGGAGTTATACAGGTAGAAAAAGAAGCATTAATCAAACCTACTATTGAACAAAAAAATGAGTTGTGGCATATGTACCTTGATGGCTCTTCATCCAAGGAAGGAGCAAGAGCTGGCATTGTTTTGATTTATCCTGGTGGAGAGGTGATTTGCTTGATGTATAAATTGGAATTTGTCACTACCAACAACAAAACAGAATATGAGGCATTAATACTTGGTTTAAGGGCTATGAAGGATTTGGGAATTCAACAACTTTCTATTAATGGCGACTCCGAACTAGTTGTCCAACAGGTGAAGGGCAAATATCAGGTGAAGCAAGATTTGTTGAAGGTATATAGAAATGAGTTTTGGGATATGATTGATAACTTTTTCATAGCATTTAATATTTCTTTTATTCCCAGAGATCAGAATCACACAACTGATTCATTGGCTTTGGAAGCCACTCATTTCAAGATTCCAAAACATACTGAGCTGAAATATCCAATTGAAGTTAAATATAGACCCTCAGTGCCAGACATTATAAAACAATGGAGAGTTTTTGAGGATGATGAGGAAATAAAAAAATTCTTGGAGTTAGTTGGAGAGTTTTCTAATTCTCTAATTGATCAAGATTAGGATGAGGAGGTTGATGACACTACTGCATACACAGAAAATATAATTGCTAATCATATAATTATTGAGTTGAAGGGAAATTTTATTCCTAAAGGTTTGGTTCCCCTTGAGAGAATATTTTCAAAAGATGACACCTTGATAAAACCATCCATGCAATCTTCAGAAGAAAATATTATGAGCTGTAACATTGGTACAAAAGAGCAGCCAAAGATGGTGAATATTTTTAAATCTCTTTTAGTTGAGCAGAGAAACAGGTACATTAAATTGTTGAAGGAGTTTGCTGACATTTTTTCCTGGTGCTATGAAGATCTCAGAACCTATAACACTAGCATTATTCAGCATAAGGTGCCTTTAAAGCCAAATGTGAAACCTTTTAGACAGAAGTTAAGGAGAATTAATCCAGCTTTGCTACCAATCATAGAAAAGGAAGTCAAGAAGTTACTAGATGCAAAGATAATTATTCCACTCAGATATTCATCATGGGTTGCAAACTTGGTTCCAATATGAAAGAAGAATGGAGAGATTAGATTATGTGTGGACTTTTGCAATCTTAATAGAGCTTCATTGAAGGATAATTATCCGTTGCCTAAAATTGAACAAATTTTGTAGAAAGTGGTGGGTGCTCAGAGAATTTCAATGGTTGATGGATTTTTGGGGTATAATCAAATTGTTGTGCATCCTGATGACAGGGAAAGGACTACTTTTACAACTCGTTGGGGTACATTCATGTACGATAAGATGCCATTTGGTTTGATGAATGTTGGTGCAACATTTCAAAGAGTTATGGATATAGCCTTTGTTGGAGAAAAAGAGAAATTTGTAGTCATTTACCTCAATGATATTATTGTGTTTTCTAAGTCTGATGATGAACACTTGCAACATCTTAGAAAAACATTTCTGAAGTGTAGGAAATTTGGGTTGTCTTTGAACCCTAAAAAGTCACATTTTGCTATACAGGAGGGAAAATTTTTAGGGCATCTTGTTTCAGCAAATGGCATTAGAATAGATCCAGAGAGAGTCAGAGCAATTCTGAAGATTACAATCCCTAGAAGCCAGAAAGATGTTCAATCATTCATTGGGAAAATCAATTTTCTGAGATGGTTCATCCCGAATTTTTCTGAAACTATAAAACATATCACATCTATGTTGAGGAAGGATCAAGAGGTGAAATGGATAGTAGAAGCTAGAGCTTCATTTGAGAAGATTAAACAAGCTTTGACAGAAGCCCCAATCTCGGTAAGTCCAGACTTTTCAAAAGATTTTCTCACTTTTTCTTTTGCATCCCAAGACACTATAGCTGTTGTTCTACTACAGAAAAATGTAGATGGTTTAGAGAAGCCTATAGCTTTCTTTAGTAAGACTCTCAGAGGTTCAGAATCAAAGTACAATACACTTGAGAAACAAGCATATGCACTTGTTAAAGATTTGAAGTTTTTTAGAATCTATATTTTGCATTCGAAGATAATCGCCTATGTACCTAATGCTGCTATTAAAGAAATTTTAACTTAGCCAGACAATGAAGGTAAAAGAGGTAGGTGGATTGCAAAAATTATGGAGTATGAAGTAGAAATCAGGCCTACAAAGTTAGTGAAAGGGCAAGGTTTAGCAAGACTGTTTGCTGATTCAAATTGTGAGGCTTTGGATATTCATTTGGTGGCTAATTAGTTGACTCAGGAAGAATTGCAAATGAAGAAAAATGAAGAGAAGACTATGGATAAATATGCAGAATCAGAGTGGGATGCTGATATAGTTCATTTTTTATTGCATTTGAAATGCCTTGATCATTTCGATAAGAAGGCATCAAGGTCATTAACGTTGAAGGCCATATTGTTTGGTAAATCAACAGTTATACTGGAAGGATCCAGGTGGAGTGTTACTCAGGTGTTTGGAAAAGTCACAAGTAGAAGAGGTCATTTCAGAATTGCACGAGGGTGCTTGTGGGGGTCACAAATACTGGAAGTCTATAGCCTATAAAATTATCAGGTCTGGCTATTATTGGCCCTCTTTATTTTCAGATGTGTATCAACAGTTGAGAGCTTGTGTTCAATGTCAAAAGTTTGCTCGAATGCAGAAACTTATATCCTTACCATTAAATCCTATTGTAGTCAATGCTCCTTTTCAACAGTGGGGATTAGACTTTATAGAAGAGATCAATCCTGCATCTAGTGGACAACACAGGTGGATACTTACAGCTACAGATTTTTTCACTAAATGGGTGGAGGCAATTCCAACACGTAATGCAACTGATAAAGTCACCGTGAATTTTATACAAGAAAACATTTTAAGTAGATTTGGTTGTCCTCAGAAATTGTTGATTGATAATGCACCAGCTTTCAAGTCAAAAGCTATGGTTAGTTTTTGTGAACATAATGGAATTGACCTGAGACATTCTACACCCTATTACCCTCAAGGTAATGGATTAGCAAAGTCATAAAACAAAAACATCATTCAGAGTATCAAAAAGCTGTTAAATAAAAATAAAAGATCTTCAGATTCAATGCTAAAATATGCACTATGGGAAGATATGATAACCACCAAGAAAGCAATATGCGTTTCTCCATTTCAATTGGTGCATGGTACAGACGCAGTTTTTCCTATTCAACTAGGCATTCCAATAATGAATTTTTTCCAAGATAACCAAGAAGAACCTAATGATCTTCAAGGAAGGATTTACTCATTGGTTGAATTGCATCAAGAAAGAGAAGCTCTAACAACAAAAGGCTCAAGCATACAGGAATAAAATCAAAGGAATATTTAATAGAAAGGTAAAGGAAGGCACTTTTTCTTATGGTGACATGGTGTTAAGATGGGATGCTATGAGAGACCAGAAGGGTCAGCATGGTAAGTTTGACAATTTGTGGCTAGGTCCCTTTATAATTTCAAAATTTTTGGAGAATAATACTTTCATATTGCAGACTTTCGATGGTGAAGAATTGTCTAGTCCAGTCAATGGATGATTCCTCAAACATTTTTATAGTTATTGAAAGTGAAAGAATTCACACTCATTGTACATACCGGTGAGAAATAAGACTCCATACCCAACGGAAGCTTGCAGAATAAAAGAGAAGTTTCAGTTCAGATGGCAGAAGGCACTAATCTACAGGTTCTTGAAACCTCACAAGGAGGATTTCATCCCTCAGTAGGAGCTAGATGTTAACACTAAAATTGTCCTCAAGTTTTTTGTGTTTTCTTAAATGTTTTTTCTTCTTTTTCATTTTCATTATATTTTTTATTTTAAATGATTTTGATTTTCTCTTTTTAAAGTCATGTTATAGTTTTCTTTTGGTTTTAATTGATTTAACCCTTAGTGGCACTTTAGTGGCTTGTTAAATATTATATATATTTTAAGGTCCTCAAAATTCTTACTTAAACTATAAACTTATGCAAAATCCAAAGTCTAACCTTCATTTGTGAGATTATGTGTCAAAATTGCATGTGAGGTATTCCCGCAGCGCAAGGTTCAGATCAAGTAGTCTAGCGCGCTGCAGGAATCTAGCATCACGAGGGTTAGTGGTTCTTTGATAGAAGGACATGGTCATTGCGTTTGATGATGAAGGAGAAGCTTCCAGACACCTGTTTACTTCATTATGACACTTGTATAAACCATTTGTAATCATCATTGATGAATTTGGGGTTGTTAATGCCACGATTTCATATTTGGGGCTCTCGGATTCCAAAATTGGAGAGCACGTATTCTAGAGGTTTTCACACACTATTCAGTTGCAAAGCAAGTAATTTCGTGAATTTACTGTGCAAACATGAGCAGGAGTGGTAAGTTGAGTCGGTTTGAACCAACAAATACCACCTAGGCAGCAGAGTTTCCTAAATGTGCTACGTTTTTCAAGACCGTCGGATGGTTTCAGTTCTTTGAAAAAATTACAGGGTTCAATGTCAAGGTAACACATGCATTTGCTCAGCGTTTTGTCGATAATAGAGTGAAATTCGATACCTTAAAGTTTGAATTGACAGAGGCCCTAATTTCTGAAGCAATTAGTGTGTCATTAGAGGGAGAACAGTGGTTTAAAAAGACTCCTTTTGATTTCGACCCTAGTATGTTTTTGATACCTGAAGCTGGATCCCTTGACTGGAGTAAGGGTGTACAATTAAAGAATTTCAAGCCAAAATGGAGAGAAGTGATTGGCATTGTTCAGAGTCACATTACATGTGAGGGTTGGTTTGCTTCTGTTTTCAAATATCATGTTAGATTTTTGTTGCATCTAACTCAACAATCAAAATTGAATTTACCTTTCTTCCTATTGAAAAGTCTCCAGAAGATGTCTAACAGAGTAAAGAGTCAAGACTCCAGCCAATCATTGTTCCATCATGGACTGGTTAAATTGATAGTTTGCACAGTCTTGCAGAAGGAGGGCGAAATTGGGACCATTTCTTGTTCTGGTCAGGATTTGTAATTAAGCAAGAAGAGCAAGGAAAGAAGAATACGCCTAATAAGCAGTTAGGTTTGGTGAAGACATTTAAGAGAGATGTAGGGAAGGATGTAATACAAGATAATTTTCAAAACACTGAAGATACAATACAAGAAGACAGGCGTGGAGAAACACATGAACATATTTCAGAGGATGTTACAGAGAAAGATATTGATCTTATGGACAAAGAAGAAGATGTTAGTTCGAAAGAAGGGACACACAGTTGTGTTTTAGAGGAAAGAAAATCAGCCCTAATTGTTGCTGATAAAGAGAAGGCGCTCCATACTCCCGATTTCAATGTTGATGTTCAATCTTTGACAGAAATTAGAGAGGCTAAGTGGTGACCTAGAACAAGACCCACTAATAAACTCAGATTGAATATGAGATGGCTAATAGATCCTAAGCTGAAGGAAGAGAATATTACTGTTATTGAAGACTCTTCAAGTGAAGAGGACTGGAATGGTAAAGCTGAGTTAGATTTAGTGGAGATTGAGATGAATACAGAAAAGGAAAATGAAATGATAGCTGAAATTGTTAAAGAATGTGAAAGCATTGCAAAGCAGGAAATGGTGATAGAGCAGGGAGGTATCCCAAGTATTGAACAACCATATACTTCATCTTTTCCCCTCTTAGGTGCAGCAGCCAGAAATATGGAGGAAGAAGAGTTAATATTTAAGAAGCTAGATATTCCATTTGGGGCAGAAGAACGTTCAAGCATACATCTAGATGTTCAAATAGATACAAAGGTTGAAAACCTAAAGAAAACAGTACAACAGTATAAATCCTAGGAAAGGTTCCTAAATGAGTCCAATGAAAAGTATAGAACTACTAATAAAAGGCTAAGGGAGGAATTAGAAGACATTAATGCTCATTACCAAGAACTAATTGTGGTAGCTAAAGAAGCTTTAAGAAGGAAAGGACAGGTAGAAGTGCAAGCAAAAGAGATGGCAAAGCAAATTGAGGAGTTAAAGAAGCAGAAGATGGGATTAGTTAACAAAGTTCGAGGACTAGAGACTCAGCAACTTGAGATAAGAAGAAGTCACACGCCTTGGAAGGCATAGCCATGCTGGCTGAGGCTGCCAAGCAGTTATTAATTACTTATTTCCAGCTGTTAAGTAGTCTATTTTTTTTATTATATACATAAGTTGTTAATAGGCTATTTAGAGATTCGAAGTTAAAGGATAGTTCTTTAATGTAACTATTTGATGAGTAGACCTAAAAGTAGTTTGTAAACTACTTTATTTTGTAAAGTATAAAGGACAGAAAGTTGAAACTAGAAGGGTTCGATTTTTGTTTCAAGAAGCAATATGCAGACTAGAGCATTGAGATATACATTCAGACTAATGCATGTGGCTCTCTTGTAATTTTTGGAAAACTGAGATTGATATATATGTGATATAAGCCACTATATTTTGTCCATTGATTTTGTTTATGGTCATTTTGACTACTCAATTTATGATTTCATTCCTTGTTTAAGGTTTTTATTCATGTGAATGCTCATGATTGTGGACTGAACCAATACTGTTCGGATGATGTTTTAAGTTTTTGTTTTTATCTTATTTTGTTATATCTCAGTTCTTGAATTTATATGATTTAGTTTTTGCATTGGTTGAATGATTAATTACCTTCTCGAATATGAAACCCTCAAACCACAAAATCACAAAAACAAACCCTATTTTCTGTTGATTATTTTAAGATTGTACTAGCTTGCTCCCTTTGTAGTCTAGGGACAATTCCTAGCAAAAACATGTAGGACCTTCAATGATGGACTCCCACGTAGCTGGTAATTATCCTCCTAAAAAGAGAAATACTCTTCCTAAAACAGAACGTTGGGATATCCCATATTCTCCAAGAAATGATCCACCTAAGTAGTCTCTCTTTGGAAATCAAATCTTCATGGAGGATGAAAATGAAGATCATGTCCGACAAGATGAAGAAGAGGGAGAGGTTAGGACTGAAGGTACTTTTGGATTCCCTACCGTAGACACTGAACAAGATGTAACTATGAAAAATATCCCTCCTTCCTCACTACCAACCTTTTATGGGAAGAGTAGTGAGGATCCAGATACATTCTTATTCGAATTTGACATTTTGTGTAGGAGTTATAACTACCTACAAGATGGCCAAAAGCTAAAAATATTTCTTGCCACATTAAAAGATTCTTCTCTTCGATGGTTCATGGGGTTAGGACAGTCTAGTATTAGAACTTTGGAAGACATGAAGAATGCATTTCTACAGAAATATCAGGATTACTGTAAACCTAAGGACTCTCACAATGATATTTTCAAAATACAACAACTTGAAGATGAGAGCCTAGAAGACTATCTCGAAAGATTTAACTATGTGTTACATAAATCTAAATATAGTGATCTTCGGGAAGATGAAGTAAGAACACTCTTCCTCAAGGGAATCTCCGAAGAATTCTTAGAAAACCTTAATCTCATGGCAGCAAGAGACATCTCTCATAAGCTTTTTTCACAGATTTGTGAGCTATGTAGGAATTACTCTAGGAGCAGAGGGAAAAGTGGAAGACACTTTCGAGAATATTATGCTAGGAACCTAAAAGGAAACACATCTGGTCTTGGTGGAGTTACCAGGATAGAGTTGGGAAACCTATTGGAAAATTTCAAAACAAATATCTTAGGAGCCATGGGTTCTCAATTGGATGCATTACAATCCAAAAAGAGACAGGATGAAGAGCGTGCAACAATGAATTTTTTCTGTCCTAGGTGTAGAACTAAACATCCCCAATGAGAATGTCCATTGAATAATGTTTCAATTTGTCACCTTTGTACAGAAGAACATCTGACTGATGATTGTCCATCATTTCCTGGGTTGAAAGCTGTGTATAAGAGTGGAAACTTTGGTGAATAATTTAGGAGGCCTTGGAAACCTAGATATAAATCATCATATCAAGATCCATCATCACAAATTCCACCCTATTACTATCCTTATCAACCTCCTCAACAGTGGAACACTTCGGGTTGGAAAAATTGACCACCTTAGTATCCTCCTTAGAATTCTCTACAACAACAATGGCCACATGGATGGAGAGGACAAGCTTATGCTCAACCACCTCCTCCTATGACTAACTATCCTTACCCACCTAATATCCAACATCTCTTGCTTGGATTTGTACCACCTTCATTACTCCCTATTTCAAATTAACTTCATAATTTCCAGAATATGAATCCTCCAAGACCCACGATATTACCTTCACAACCGATACCAAATCCTAACAACAAAGCAACCCAAGCTCTTAATAACATTGGGTTGTTACCTCTTCCATCATATGCCATTTTGATCGCACCAATACATGAGATTCAACTGCGGTCTGGAAGAGTTTTGCAAGATCATCCCAAGTCATCAGTTGTTATTCAAGAAGAGAATGAAGAAGAAAACTTACCTAGTGAAGTTTTGAATGATGTCATTCTTGAATATGTGGTTATTCCTAAATATTCAACACACAACCATTCACATCAAGAAATAATTTTAGGAGAAAAAGCACCCCCATATCCAGAGCGTCTAGTAATAGAAAAACCTGTAACTTAGCCAGAGTATGATATCATTGACGAATTGAGAAATATTTATATTAATATCCCTTTGTTACAAGCCATTAAGGATATCCCGATCTATAGTAAAGTAATAAAGGAACTCTATATTAAAAGACCAGGGAGAAAACAAAAAGACCCTCCGACAATTCATGTAATAGGTGAAATGTCAGATTCCATAGCAAACCAACCTAGAATCCCAAAGTATTCAAATCCAGGAAACCCTGTGGTGACTTTTATCATCAATAACACTGCCATAGGGAACACACTAATTGATCTAGGAGCTACTATTAACCTAATGACTACCACAGTTTTAGAAACTCTCCATTTAGGACAGTTCCTCCTCCCTACCCCAACAGTGCTAGAATTAGCAGATCGCGCTATGGTGCAGCCTGTTGGGGTCTTAGATGACATCACTGTATCAGTAGCTTCATGGGAATATCCCATGGACTTCATGGTCATAGAATCAAAAGACCCTTCCAAAGGTCATCCCATTATTTTGGGAAGACCTTGGTTGGCTAATGCCAATGCATTTATAGGATGTAGGGATGGAGAGATGATTATCTCTGTTGGGTTATCTACAAGAAAACTAGATTTATACCCACCAGCACAACCAGTAACTGAAAACCTGTTTTGGTTATATTGTCCTTTCGGGGATGAGAACTTGGAAGAACTTTCCCTTGTTAGTGATTTCTCCTGGGCACTTCAAGAACAAAATACTGAGAATTTGTTGAACCAATTTATCTCTTCCACAACATGTATAGACTTTCCACAGTCTTTTTCCCAACTTGAACAAATATTTGGAGATGAATTCCAAGAAAACATGAGCCTCTCAACATTTACAAGTACACCCTGTGTCTTCACAATCGAAGAACATCTAGGATCCTATACCATACCTTGTGAGGTTAGTTCCAAAAAATTTCTACATATAAATGCAGGTCTAGATGAGAGTCAACAAAAGCAATTATTAAAAGTTCTCAAGAGTCAAACTTGAGCATTCGCATGGGAATACAACGATATGAAGGGTATACACCTAGATACATGTATTCACCACATTTACACAGACTCAAACATACCCCCTGTCAGGCAGCCTCAGAGAAGAATGAATCCATCCCTAAAGGATATAGTAAAAGATGAATTACAAAAGCTCCTTAATGCTGGTTTCATTTACCCAATTTCCAACAGTAAATGGGTGTCTCCTTTGGTGGTAGTTCCAAATAAAGTCACAAGGAAATGGCGTATCTATGTTGACTTTCGAGAATTGAACAAGGCCACTCTTAAAGACTACTTCCCTTTTCCTTTTATCGATCAGGTGTTAGATACTTTGTCAAGGAAACAATATTTTTCGTTCCTTGATGGGTATAGTGGATACAATCAAATATTAATAGCACCTGAGAATCAAGACAAGACAACCTTTACTTGTTCTTGGGGGACATATGCCTATCGAGTGTTTCCATTTGGCCTATGTAATGCACCTGCTACTTTCCAATGTGCAGTTTTAGGAATCTTTGCTGACCTTATACATGATTGTGTAGAAGTTTATATGGATGATTTTATGGTTTATGGTAATACCTTCCAAGAAGCCCTTGACAACCTTGAAATAGTTCTTATTTGGTGCCAAGAAATGAAATTAGCTCTTAGTCATGAAAAATGTAAGATGCTATTAACCGAGGGCATAGTTATGGGACATCATGTCTCTCTTAAAGGTATCAAGGTAGATCCTGCCAAGATAGAAATAATTGTTAATCTTCCTCCTCCAAAAACTTCAAAGGAAGTAAGAAGTTTTCTTGGCCACACAGGCTATTATAGATGTTTTATTGAAAATTTCACTAAGATAGCCGCACCTATGTTCAAACTACTCATGAAAGAAACAAAATTCCAATGGACTGAACCTTGTCAACATGCCTTTGAAACTTTGAAGGAAAAGCTATCAGTAGCACCAATACTCAGGGGCCCCAATTGGTCCCTTCTCTTCCATATATCCACTGATGCTTCCCACATAGCTATAGGGGCAGTTTTAGGTCAAAAAGAGGGACAAACATCACATGCCATATACTTTGCTAGTAAGAATTTGACTCTTGCAGAATCGAAATACATTGTTATTGAAAAAGCATTTCTAGCATTAGTCTATGACATCAACAAGTTTCGTCATTATATCACAGGATATGAAATTTTTATACACACTGACCACTCTGCCATTAGATTTTTAATGAATAAACCTATCACCAATGGCAGAGTGACTCGGTGGCTTATTTTGTTACAAGAATTTAACATCACCATTGTTGATCGTTGTTGGCGGATATTTCTACCCTATAGTCAGGAAACTAAACTATCAACTTGGTTGGGGTGACAGGTAAGTGCATTTATGTCATTACAGAGGTGTTTACAAAAGAAATAGATTACAGATTTAGAGAACATACCTTGTACTGGAGTCTGATCCTAGCCTTGACCCAGTCTTGTGTCCAGCTCTCAAATCTACTTTCTTTCAGCAAACCTGAAACAACAATACCTTCCTCAAACACTTTGGGCAACATATAAATCATAAAATAAACAAAGATTATGTTTAATATCCAGTATTGACCAAAATGAATCCAACTCAAAATGCCATTTTATAACACCTTCAGATTGGAACAAGGAAACACTTCAACCTTTATTTGTCAAAATAGTATGCAGTACAAATATACCTGATGATGAAGCCGGCTCCTGCAACTAGATCCTGGGCTCTGGCTCTGCTCTGGTCTGAATGTCTTCTGCAACAGTTTCTCCATTAACTCATCCTCTCATTCTTTAGTAATCATTTGCATTCATAATTTCTTCTAACCTTGCTCCCTTAGCCTTCTTGGAATTTATAGTTTTAAGGAAGCAGTTCAAGTCGATGAGGAGGTTGGGGAAGTTAAGAAACTGACTTCAACTAATCCTCTTCGATGGATTAATATATTTTTTAATCATTTTTAAGATACACGCGACTATTACACAGTGGAGTAGCGTATAGGGCGCTACTCTATTGTTTGAGGAATAGCGCTCATTTAGTTTTAAATTCCGAGCGCTACTTTGATAATAAGGAGTAGCGTATATATTGATATGGGCGCTACTATTATGCACTGGAGTTGCGTATGGGCGCTAGTCTCTTTAAGTAGAGTAGCGCTCATACCTCAAAATGATATTTTTGTATGTTTTCCAGTATTCTCAGGAAATGGGATGAGTTGTCATAATATCTAAGGTCAACATGCTCCTCCATCCAAGTTGTCCTTTTGTGTGATCAACAGCTCAGGGTGATCACAGACGGAGAGGTGCAAGTTTGACCTATAACAGATGCCCCCTAATGTGTGAGATCAGAGGGAAGCGATGGCCGAAATACATTATAATCCAAAACCAGAGAGAGAGCACAGAACCGTAGGAAAAAAGTCGCAAGAAACCTGCAACAAAAATCAAGGTCAGCGAGCAATTACATTGTTGACATCGTATAGATGTGTAAGGTGATACAACATGATCTCCGATACATAACAAGGAGATGTATATAAAAGCATGGCCACTTGAAATACAAGCGTGGATCCATGTCAAACTAAGAGATCATAGCCATAACAACACACTGGATCTATGTCTCATGGAGAGCCGTATAGAAGTGAGGCTCAGTCTTGCGCAACTTGGGTGATAACAAAATGGGGTTATGTCATCCAAATCCCAAGGTCTTCATCCCGTAACAACCCTAGGTACAAACCCGAGCCATGTGAATAGATGAGTTGACAGTCGAACATGGAGGGCATCGTCTGATTACCGGTCATTGATGTATACCGTTAACAAACGCGAGGACTTCCATCGATAATGATGATGGAGTCCAAGGTACCAAGTACGATTCTCCAAATGTGAATAGATGGACTTGGAGTCGAACACTTGGGAATCCTGTCGAAGAAGAGACATTGATGTATTCTCATCATTCAACAGCGAGGAAAATTGCCACTGGTGACTGCAATCTCCAAGGTACTAACCGAAACTCTAAGCTTCAATCCCAGAATAATGATTTGAAGTCGATGGGAAGAAGTCCGTTGGAAGGGAGGCCTTAAGGCATCCTCCATCATCCAACTCGAGGAACACTCAACTGGTAAGAGCGGATATGGAATGACATGTAACAAGACTGACACTAGGAAGGCCGACACATGAGGTCAAGGTAACTGCAGAATGGCCGACACAGGGTATATCCTTGAATATTGAGCACGACACAAAGTGACTCAGGCAGTTTCTGACATAATGGGGTAAATAAGTCTGAAATGTAAGAGACATTAGCAGACCCTCCATATGGTTGGGAGAATAACCAACCGGGGGAGTAAATAACTCGGAGGAAAGGTTCACCCTAAGGCCAAAAACTAAACCCAACCGACAAGATAGACTCAAGTAGGTGCTGTGTTCAAGGATAGGACTTGACTGATACTGCCTTTAACAATGAAGATAGGATGTGTTTTCCCGTTCCTTATTCTTTTTAGATAAAAGAATACCCTTCTTGTGGATTTAATGAGTCCAAGAAAGAATGAAAACTCAATAAGTCCAACCATGTAAATAGTTTAATGAGCCCATGGGAGGAAGGCTCAGTACCTTCTTCATAATTTAAAGAGTTCGAAGAAGAGATAGAAGATTACTCTATATGTACTGATCTCTGGATTTTAGTATCGAGCCGAGATCTGTTCTTGCTCGCCGGTGTTTTCAATTTTAAGGAGTCTGAAAAACTTAAACAATAACTCCATATATCTGCTCGTGGATTTTAGTATCGAGCCCAAGCAGATTAATGCTCGCCGGTGTTTTCCTGTTTATAGAGTCTGAAAAACTTAAACAATCCTCTTTTTACCCTCTCGTGGATTTTACATCGAGCCCGAGTAGGTGAATGCTCGCTTGGTATTTTCATATTTAGAGAGTCTGAAAACCCTAAAGAAAGACTCTAGAAGGTCCTTTTTCGTGTAGTTAGTCTCCTCCCCCGAAAAAGTATAAAACAATGAAAGGAGAACTCTTCTAGCGCATACTGACGTATACCTAGAGTATACCTTTTCCGTAGTTAATCCACTGAGGCCCGGAAAAGGGGTAATTCTATACCTGAGTGGATGAGCCTTCAGATACTTTAACGAGCTCGAAGAGGACAAGTCTGCTCGGCAATCTTGTTTAGGTTTAAATAGTCCAAACAAGAGCTTAAAATGACTTAAAGGTCAGCTTCTGGGATCGTAACTTCATGTCCTGCCAAAAACTAGGTTTTCAACAAAATATTAGTCGATGACGCAAAAATCTTAAAGAATATATGGATTTGAAATGTTTAGCTAATTGACAAGATTTATCGTTAAGAAATTTGAGGTCAGGAGACGAATTCGACAACATTTGAGTGAAAATTGAACTTGGATCAATTTTATACCTTATTTTGTGTTTCAATTGATTAATTAGGGTTTTTGAAAATGTTTGAAACTATAGAAAATTAAAAATTATGGGTAAAAATTAAAATCCAATTATATATATAATTTCAATATTAACAAATCAATATGCATTTTGTGTTGTAGGGCAAACATTGGGCACATTGTCACGAATTTCAAATCTCCTTTGTGATCGAACGGAGCATCCAATCGCCAAACTGCTTCCACCAAGTAAGTAGAAATCAACCCAACTTGCATTTCAATGGTTTATTTTTAAAATTTTGAGGAAAAATGGCCCGAAACGCAATGCTCATAAAGTTTTATGCGCGGGCGCTACTGTATATACATAACAGTAGCGTACGAAGGCAATGGGCGCTACTTTGCTCAAACAGAGTAGCGCCTACACGCTACTGTGTAGTATACACAGTAGCGTACATACTTGCAAAGCCAAATTAAAGCGCCGAGACTCAAAATTTTTGGGGTTTTTGTGCAGGATGGTCTTACAATGGAGGGAAAGGGAGCATGAAGACATGGATAGACTAACTATGCAAGACCCTGCTACCCTTCATGCACTCCGTAGATGCGGTTTGTTGAAATTTTATCGAACCGTAAACATGCGGGCACTAAACAAGTTGTTTCGGAGATTGATTCAGTATTGGGATGTCGATACTAATACCTTCATCATCCGGGGGCAAACTCTTGAGCTTACCGTTGAGGATATATACTTTATAACCGGTCTCTCGAGGAGAGGAGACGTAATCAATCTAAAAAGTACATCTCGCTTGGGTGCACGATCAGTGCAAGAATATGTGAACACCTACTGTGTTGCCGGAGCAGAGAAATCGGGAAGCCAAATCCTGATTTCAACTATTGATGGTCTCCCGCTGAAAGTGATAGTGAGCACGATCAACCGGGTATCCGGTAGTGCATCACAACACTTGGCTTCTAGGAACTCGATGCATGTCGGTGTACAGTGCTTGCATGGGCATGTTTATGATTGGAGTACTAGCTTGTTGGCAAACATGAAGTATCAATTGACAAGTTGCAAATCTGGTACAATGAAGAATTTCGGGTACGGGAGTATCTTGTGTACTTTCTTCTTCGAGAGAATGCCTGCTATTAGTTTGGGAATGCCATTACCACAGGTTAACCCCCGTGAGCCCAGACTAGGCCGTTGGGGTGACATTTTTCTCCGCCAGGGTGGTGGGGAGAGTCACTATTGTTACCATACAGATGACTTCTGGGGGTGGTGGGAGAGACAAGTTCCCGCTTTTGAGCAGTTTCCCTATGCTGGACTAGATTTTCGTCACGACCCAGAGCTGGTACTTCCGCCAGGTGGAGCCTGGGGAGATATTGGTATGTTTACTTTTTGAGAATTTATTTAATTTTTTCAAACTTTTCAAATATTTGATTTTTATGAAATGAGTTTTGGAGTTCTAATCAAGTGTTCAATGCAGATGTTGGGCCTGTTCGTCCCGAGGGCCATCCTACTATCTATGTGAGGCCGGCTGATATCACTGCAGCAGAAGCTATGCTGGGAACCCTGGAGAGGAAAATGAGTCGGCTGACTCATGAGATTCCTGCAAGCCGCATGGACCAGATACCTGTTGACATGCAGGAAGATGTTGTTGGGGTGCCCCCGGCATGGCTTAGATTACTGCGTAGGGTTGCTAGACTAGTGATATGCTACCGTAATGGGGTAGATGATGAGGAGGTTCCTCCTTCTCCATAGGAGAAGAAAAACATTATATGTATATATTTTTGAGGCTGCCATGCCCAACTTTTGTACTTTTATGACTTGACTTATGAGACTCATAACTCGAAACTCATATTTTTTGATACGGTATCAGTTATATATACAGTATCGGTTATTTACATGTGAATGTGTTTTTAAATTTTATGTGTGGAATGTTGTTTACAATGTATGATGCAAATGCCAGTCTAACACATAGTTTGCTAACGAATCAGCTAAATTGTTTAAATTTCTTGGAATGTGTTCATATCTGATAGAATGAAAATGTCTTTCCAATAATCTAACTCGTAGAAACTGTCGTAGCAAACCTGGATCTCTGATCCGATAGACACCTGTTAACTGAAATACAATTAGTTGTGAGTCAAGCCTTACCTCCAGGTATGAAATGCCATGACTGAGGGCATCTCGGAGAAGTTCTATAACTGCACTGTATTCAGCCACATTGTTCGTGGTAGGTCCCAAACAAACCCCCCCCGAACAGACAAGTTGGTCAGCGGGTGAATAAATGACCCAAGCTGCTGCAGCCAACTGACAGGTGTGGCGACTGGCGCCATCAGCAAATCCTAAGAAATGTGCGGTTGACATCTGGTACATGAAACGAGAAGTACAAATTAGATCACCTAACGAACATAACAAAACTAACTATACAAAAATATACAGCTATGTTACAAGAAAAAGTACTTCAACCTAGGCGTAGTACTTCTTCAGGTAGGGTCAATGCCTGGATCTTCCTCAGGAGGCCGGGCAAAGGTGTTATGGAACTCACGGAAAAGATTAGCATACGGGATTATTTCATCGAGATAACATCCCGTTTCAAAGAAAATGTTTCCGTTAACTCCAGTAAAAATGTTCACCAACGAGGTATGTGCTCTATTTGCTTCAACAATGACAACTTGTGAAGGGGTGAGACCAGTATTCTCATCGGGTGGTGAACAAAATTCTCCTCTCTCTAATAAGTGAAGAAAAGGAAACAAGAAGGATACGCGATTTATATGTTCACGAGGATGGTCTGGGTCATTCAAAGCTTCTAACATTTCCTCATCAGAAGGTAACGTAATTCCTGAACTGTTGAGAGAATGAATTGGGTTAGGTATCTGAGTAGTGGCACCATCTATATTTGACTCGACAGACACCAATTGAGTCGACATATGTCCTGTTGTAGTTTGATGAGACTCCAAATGGGTAACTTCTTCAACAGGGGTAGGCACGGAGGGGTTTGTATTAGCTGAGAGAAACTCGGAATCAGTTGTTGAACTAATCATAGGAATTTCAGATGATGAACATCCTTCAGTACCAACAAATAAAGTAGGAGCGGGTAGATCAAAAGTGCCAATCAGTGATCCAAAAAGTCCTGCTCCTAAACTCTCGCTAACTGGGGTGGTTTGATCAATCATAGGAATCGTGGTTTCCGTAGAAGTCTGGTGTTTTCCTTGAGTGAAAGAAAGTTGATCGACTGTAACGATCTTACCTTCAAATGGGAACATGACCACTCGGAAAACTGCCGATGCTATAGCTTGCATGGCATAAGTCCAACTCCTGCCCAATAACATGTTGTAATCGAGCGGAGCGTCCAAAACTTCAATCTCAACAACAACTGTCTTACCGGCCAAGGTGACATTAAATGATGGCAAAACTCCATGTGGACGGAAAGTTCTGCCATCAAATGCAGTAAGCATTGTGTTGGAAGGGACTAACTCAGGAGAACCTAGAGCTTTCCAGCAGGAAATAGACATTACGCAAGTCGACGCTCCCTCATCTACTACAGCTCGTCTTATGGTCATTGGACCATGAACGACTTCAATCTGGAGGGCAACGTGATATGGCAACCGGTATTTGAAATCAGTCATATCAAAACGCGCAGACATGTTGGAGGACTCCATACTCCCAATAGCTGCCAGAAGTGCATTTCGTTGCAAAGGACAACTCTGCAAGACTTCTAAGGTAGACATGGCACAAGGAGTTTGGGCTAGATCTTCAACTACATTGTAATTGGAAGCAGCCCGTGTGTTGGGATTGTGCGATGTCCTCTTTAAGACACCTTTCGGAATCTTAGGCATTGGGTCCACAGGTATGTGGAGTGGAGTGGAGGATTCAGCAATCTCCTTATCCTTTCTCTGCGTTTCCGGGGTATAGTTTTTAGCTCTGGTTTGCAAAAGTGCATCTGAGTTGACCATGTTTATGAATGTTTGATCAACCGAAGCGTGTGAAGTGCCCCCAGTTTTGGAGGTGCCAGAAGTGGAGCCTTGCCCTTTGGGGAATGGATCTTTCAAGATGGCAGGCTTCTTCTCTTTCAAGAGCTTCTGGGCTTCTTCTAGTAGAGGGCATTGGTGAGTAAGGTGGTTTTGTTTGCAAAGTTTACAAGGAAACCTAACCTTCTTCTCTTCTTTATTACCCTCTTCGGCATTATCTTTTTTGGGCTTTTGTTGGTTCCCCTCTCCTTTCTTGCCCTTCTTTTTGTTGTTGGGCTGCCGAGGGCCCTTTTGATTGTTCTGAACCTGATTAACAGATTCAGAAGTAGAAGGAGAGGTTGTGACGGAAGCAATGTCTGCAGTCGAATGTTTGACAGTTAAGGCTTGGACCTGTTTGGTCAGTGCTTCGAAAGCTGCAGAGTTAACCGAACCCACTATGCCGTCAGCATGTGGTCCAGGTTTGGGTCTATTTAGATCAGTGTTTGATCTCGGTGCGTCCGGTATAATCTCATACAGTAAACCAGATTGTGCATATACAAGGTCTAACTGTTGAGTCCTTAAAATGGCTTCTTCTTCATTGGAGACTCCAGATGTCGCTACTTCCTTAGAAATATAAGGAAGGAGTGATTTCAAGTACCACTCAAGCAGGAACTCTGGAGGGATGTTGGCCTTTATGAGCCTCTTCCGTCTTCGCCACTCCTGAATGTGGTCAGATAGGTGAGTGGCTTTGTTTTGTCTAAAAGTAGACAAAAGTTCTGTTCCGGCATCATACCGAACAGGAAGTTGGAAATGGTTCAAAAAGACGGTGGCCAGATCCCCAAAACTAGAGAAAGTAGCCGCAGGTAACTCAATTTACCATTTGGCCGCGGGACCAGTTAAGGTCCTTTGAAACAATCTCAATCTGATGGAATCTTCGTTCAATGAATTTGAAGAACACCACAAGTGAAAGGTAGTGACATGGTCACCAGGATCTTCACCAGTTTTGCCTTCGAATTTGGGAATATCCGACGGTAATTTGGTGGGAACTGATGGCCATGCTGAGTTATGACACACAAGATCATTTGTCAATTTCGAAAGGTCTGGCAAATTCAAAGTTGCCAGAAAAGGTAGACGAGGCCGGTAAGATGAAGCTTGATAAGGGAAAGCACCCATTGTTTGTCCCATACATTGTTGGTAGGGGTTGCCCCCAGCCATTTGGTGATTAGGGTTGCCCCCGGCCATGTGTTGGTAGGAGTTTCCACCTCCCAACTGTTGATAGGGGTTACCCCCAGTTAACTGTTGGTAGGAGTTACCCCCAGGTATTTGTTGGTAGGGGTTGCCCCCTGCCAGTTGTTGTTGTTGTGAGAAAGAATGATTAAAATTTCCCCACCCATACGAGAGCGGATTAGTGCTTTGTTGGTTCGTCCATTGTGGCTGGGTGTTAGCCCCGCCATATTGTTGGTTGAAAAAGTTGCCCCCTCCCCCTGAGAATAAGGAAAAAGGAACATTATTTGCAGGCATGCTACCCTGATTCAAGTTAGGGCCTACAAAGTTGTTGAAACCAGCCGAAGTTGATGTGGACGGTGCAGTCATGGTACCCATGACTGGCATGTTTGCTGAAACACTTGGTCCTACCACAGGTGTGGAAACCCAAGTACTAGGGATCTGATATAAAGGTTGTGAAGTAGAAGGTGTTGCACAGTTAGCCATACCGCTAGGTCTGACAGTAGACGTGGGAATAGATGCCATTGTTGTGAAACTAGGCATTCCTAAAGTACTAGTGTTAAAACTGAAAGATGGAGTAGGCACAGACATAGTTTGTGCCTGACTAGATGTAGCAGTAAAAGAAGGGTTAACTGTGCTGGTATTCATACCTAAAGTGGGAGTTTGGGGACCCCCTTGTTCACCTCCTATATTAGTCATCAGATAATCGGGAAGCAAAAGATCTGCACTGAAAAGAGGCTGTTGGAAACCAACAGGTGACAGCAACGGAATTCTAGTGTTAGTTAAGGGAGGATTGAAAGGAGTGCTATACTCCGCGGAAGTAAGATATTCCACCTCAACAGTACTAAAAGGTTGTTGATCTGTGATACCTGGTGATAGTTCTACAGGAACCTCAGTTTCAAGGTTTTCTGTTATAAGTATTTCTTCAAGCAGTTCTATTTCAGAGGTAATTTCTGAAGAAATACTGGGGTTTACCCGCTGTCTTGTAGCTGGTTGAATAGGTTCTATTCTAATAGGAGGAAGGTTTTGAATCCTTCTCGATCTACGGAGTTGTTGATTCTCCGTGATTATAGATATCCGATAAACAGCCTATAACCTAGTGGCCACTAAGACTAGGGGGCAAACAGCACACCACCTAAAAATTCCTAAGTATTCAAACCAATCAAACAAAGGTGCCTTCCGGAGAAGAGTCTGGGATGATGAGGGCCCAGAACAGATCAACGAAGGATGAAGAACAGTTACCCGGGGTCCACAATACAATGACTAAGGGTGCAAGCGCTGGAATCACCCAACCGCCCTCCCAAAGACCTGCAAGGGATTTACTCCCGCGTCTGTCCTAGGTAAAGCAGATATACCCTCTGCTGTCACCTGTGTAAGAACCTAAAAGTCTGATACTAAGGATACCAAAACACCGAAAAATCCTGGGGGAACAGTCACCGGTCGAATCAGAAAGCGTGGGCAGGGTAGCTAAGCCCGAAACTCGAAAGAGTCCCCAATACGCTATCCGATCCTGGCGTATGCTCAATCAGAAAGTAGGAGAGGTATTCCCACAAACCGATCTCACATTGACCTACTGCATATGCTCCCAGGCAATTTTTGAGTGTAGTGGATTTGCCTAAATGATAATCTCACTACGATTATTGCGCAATGTGTGATCTTGGGTGGTTTAAAGTGATTTAAACCCAAGACCCTAACCAAGACTAGTTGGTGTAGTGTGCCCTAAAAAAAGAAAAGGTTTCTAGTTCATTTTATTAATAAATTTTAAGGGCTTTTATTACGCAAAGGGGATAGTGAGTGTGTGAACGTGGTTATAACAAGAAAACTAAATGCAAATATATTCAAATTTTCTTACAACAAAACTCTTTTATTTTTTATTTTTTCATCTATCTTTTTCAAAAATGAAAATCTAAGCAAACTTTCCTACTAATTTTTTGTTTTCTTTTTGAATTAAACAAAATATACTAAGCTATTTTGTATTGACAAAAACAAGTTCTATTTAACTCAAAGTACCAAATTTTTTTGCTTTTTCAATGACCGAAAAAGAACTATGAAAAAAAAAATGGAAAGCCAAATAAAAACTTCTTATGCAAAAAAGTGGAAATATGGCAAATGTTCTTGAGCCTACAGCTATCGAAACCTAACTCGAGAAAGGCTTAATCTACAGGTTTTTTACTCAGGAAAAAACCTATAAACTTGGACACCAAGTGGGAGAAAACCAAGGAGAGAACACCCAAGGACTGACCTAAAGTGTTTTAACCCTAACAAGACCACGAAGCCAAGTACACGTAGACAAGCAGGCTGTTCTACTAACACGAAGAAAACTGAGAGGTGAAACTAGCTTAGAGCTGTTAAAAAAGGCATTTGTGACCATCAAAAGGCAAAAAGTCTCAGGAAAACATGAAACTAGACACAAAGAAGACACCCTAAAAGCTCTACCAAAGACCAAACCCTAAACAAAGGACATGGACAGTAGAGAACATACAACTTCACCACAGACAACAGACATAGGAGTGTACAGGTTTGTAAATGGGAAAAAGCAGTCAGGGTCTGAAAACAAGTGAAAATGTTCGTCACCAAACACCACTAGGTCTTCCAAATAGGTCAAAAAGGTCTCAAAGAAATCCAAAGGTCAACAAATGGTTTAAAAAATGGAAAAACTTTAAGGAGCGGTTCTATGACTTGAATCAACGATTAAAAACCTTATGCAATCATCCCAAGAATCCTACAACAAAGTCAGAAAGTCTCCAAAGGGCCAAAAGCAAGAAAAATCAAAAAATGACTGCTTCAGGAAATATACTCTACTGTGCAGTAGAGCAACTCGCGCCCATGCCAAAACGGGCGCTACTGTATATACAGAACAGTAGCGTATGGGCGCTACTGTGTATATGTAAGAGTAGCGCTCATATTTCAAAGGCTAGGAAAATGACTTTGGAGGGTATGAAAATCGATGAAAGCAGGCAAGCCAAAACACAGGATACCTAAAAAAGTTCTTAACACATCGAAGGAATCAAAATAAACCGAGAAGACATCCAAAAACAATGGTCTCCTAAAGCCAAAAACACTTAGTTCCCCAGCGGAGTCGCCAGTCTGTTGGCGGATATTTCTACCCTATAGTCAGGAAACTAAACTATCAACTTGGTTGGGGTGACAGGTAAGTGCATTTATGTCATTACAGAGGTGTTTACAAAAGAAATAGATTACAGATTTAGAGAACATACCTTGTACTGGAGTCTGATCCTAGCCTTGACCCAGTCTTGTGTCCAGCTCTCAAATCTACTTTCTTTCAGCAAACCTGAAACAACAATACCTTCCTCAAACACTTTGGGCAACATATAAATCATAAAATAAACAAAGATTATGTTTAATATCCAGTATTGACCAAAATGAATCCAACTCAAAATGCCATTTTATAACACCTTCAGATTGGAACAAGGAAACACTTCAACCTTTATTTGTCAAAATAGTATGCAGTACAAATATACCTGATGATGAAGCTGGCTCCTGCAACTAGATCCTGGGCTCTGGCTCTGCTCTGGTCTGAATGTCTTCTGCAACAGTTTCTCCATTAACTCATCCTCTCATTCTTTAGTAATCATTTGCATTCATAATTTCTTCTAACCTTGCTCCCTTAGCCTTCTTGGAATTTATAGTTTTAAGGAAGCAGTTCAAGTCGATGAGGAGGTTGGGGAAGTTAAGAAACTGACTTCAACTAATCCTCTTTGATGGATTAATATATTTTTTAATCATTTTTAAGATACACGCGACTATTACACAGTGGAGTAGCGTATAGGGCGCTACTATATTGTTTGAGGAATAGCGCTCATTTAGTTTTAAATTCCGAGCGCTACTTTGATAATAAGGAGTAGCGTATATATTGATATGGGCGCTACTATTATGCACTGGAGTCGCGTATGGGCGCTAGTCTCTTTAAGTAGAGTAGCGCTCATACCTCAAAATGATATTTTTGTATGTTTTCCAGTATTCTCAGGAAATGGGATGAGTTGCCATAATATCTAAGGTCAACATGCTCCTCCATCCAAGTTGTCCTTTTGTGTGATCAATAGCTCAGGGTGATCACGGACGGAGAGGTGCAAGTTTGACCTATAACAATCGTCCCAGTTAAGAGAATGTGGTAGCATATTTTCTCTCTCAAATTCAAACTGAGATAATGCTAGTCTTGTCGATGATAGCTTCCCAGATGAACATTTGTTCACTGTGTCTATTCGAACCCCATGGTTTGCAGACATAGCCAATTATTTAGAAACTAGAAAGCTACCAAACCATCTCTCTCCACCTGAGAAACATATGATCTTTT
This sequence comes from Larix kaempferi, assembly GCA_027924585.1. Lineage (NCBI taxonomy): Eukaryota > Viridiplantae > Streptophyta > Pinopsida > Pinales > Pinaceae > Larix > Larix kaempferi. Next base: position 6,704,407 of record BSBM01000370.1, read on the forward strand.
TTGTACTGGTCCTGATCTTATTATTAGACAATGTGTAGGAGAGGATGATATGGCAGAGATCCTTCATGCATGTCATGGTGGACATTGCGGTGGGCATTTTTTTGACAAAAGAACAACATACAAAGTGTTGCACTCTGGTTATTATTGGCCAAGCATTTTCAAATATGTTGCTAAGTATGTCAAGGGGTGTGATAGTTTCCAAAGAATGGGTAGACCTACGCCATCCGATGAGATGCCTTTGCAACCCCAAGTTATGATTGAGCCTTTTGAGAAATGGGCTCTAGATTTTGTTGGGACAATTTCCCCTATGTCTCACAAGAAGAAGTACATTCTAGTCTGTACAGATTATGTCACCAAGTGGGGAAAAGATAAAGCCTTATTCCGAGCCACAGAGAAATCTGTTGTAGAGTTTATATATGAAGAAATATTTACCCGATTCGGTATACCTAGGGAAATTGTAACCGATCAAGGATCTCAGTTTACCTCCAAGTTGATGAAAGAGCTTATTGACAAATATGGTATTATGTAATATACCTAATAGTATATTATTATTATTAATTTATTAACAATTAGGTTAATTAGTACTAATGGCCAAAGGTCACCTCCTTTCAAGGTGCGACCATTCATAGGTTAGCATACATATATAATGTAAGCTTGTTAATGTAATATTCATCAATTCAATTATAAAAATATATATATTATCAAATATGATAATCATGTAAGCCTGGTAGCTTACAAGTGGTATCATAGCTTTAAGCTATTGGCGCTCACACTCAAAGCCAATTTTTCTCAATCACTTGATCGTTCGTCCTTGGCTCACCTTCTTCATCTTCCCCCATTCGCTCCATTTCCCATTTTCTCACATCTCCCATTACCTTCTCCACTCATCTCCCTTCACTTCTCATTCTTCCACCGCTTCCCATGTCCTCTCTACTCCACACACTCCTTCGCATCAACTACTCTCATCTATATTCCCCAGCAACCCACCTCACACCTCATCACACTTCCTTCCTCCACTCCCGCTCTTGCTGATCCTTTTCTCCCTCGTCCCTCCTCTTAGTCCCTCGCATCCATGTTAACGCGCCCCCCACTCCTCCACTTCCTCCAATTGTCACCTCATTCCCCCCCATTTCGTCATCCCCACTCCCCCACTCTTGTACACTACTCTATCGCCTTCCTCCCCACGGATCTCCTCTCCACCAATTCCCGCACCTCCTCCACACAGCGCTTCTCTCTCCCGCGCTCCTCATCCCCAGAAGCTCTTCCCTTCTCTTCTCCGCAACTCCCTCTACATATTCCCTCACCTTTTCCCTACACTTCACGCCTACGCACTCATCCCCATCTCTGCAGCCACGCCATCCCCACACACTTGTGCATCCCCTCTGCTCAACCACACCCTCACTTCCTCCTCCACCGCGCGTTCCCTCTCATCCCACCTGCACAGTCCTCTTCATCCTTCCAACCCACGTCCTTTCCACTCTTTCCTGCTTCCTACCTCCGTCCTCAACCCAAACTCGGCCCATACAAAAGATAATATAATATTAAAAATAATAATAATAATATTATTATTATTAATATTTATATTTTAAAGATCCTCTAAACTATTAAAAATTATATAATATTATTATTATCATTTTAATAATAAAATATTATTATAATTATTGATTTAATAGTAAATTTTTGAAAATTCCAATCTTTGAAAGATTTTGATAATTACAAGCTGGAATTATTATGTTCCCGTCATTTAATAAGATCGTTATTAGCCCATTCCACAAACCTAAAAGAGATGAAAGAATTGAAGTCGAAGATATAAAAAGGATCAAGGCTAAAGAAATAAAAAGAAACCAACATGAAGAAATAAACAATGGATATGAAGACATTATCAAATTAGTTAAGGAATTGAAGTTGACGATAACACAACGTCAAGAAGAAGCTACAGTGACTTCCGAATTCCTAGGTCAAAAAGAGCTGAAAACTACATCTACACCCATGTTAGAAGAAGGGACTCCTATCATAAAGGAACAAACTATGTCTACTTCCGAGTTCTCAGCTCAAGCAGAGATGGGGTCTGCATTGGCACTCACGACAGAAGAAGGGACTACGACCAGAAAAGAAGAAGCTATTATGACTTTCAAGTTCTCAGGTCAAGGAGTGTTGGGATCTACACCCACGACAGAAGAAGTAATTGTGACTCTTGAGTTACCAAGTCAAGAGGAACAAGGGAGTACTACGACTCCTACGTATTCAAGTAGGGAAGAATATAAGGTCGCTACTACCCCTAGGAAAGAAGGGAAACCATGTCAACTGCCTCCTTATATCCCTCCTCACAAAAGATCTAGGACATCAGACACCAAGAGGGATAAGATAAGACATCCTATTGTCAAAACTCAAAATGTGATACTTAGAAAAAATATGCACGTCTTCCGGAAATTCGTTGCGGTTTCTTACAATCTAGGGAAGTAAGTCGCATTAGTGCGCCAGTAAAAAATCCTATAAAGTTGTCCAATGGTACTCAAGGACAAACCAGAGGCCATATTGGGATTCCCAGTCAGAGAAAAGTACATGATAAGGAAGATGATGAATCAGAAGCTGTAGAAGACAAGGATACGAAAGATCAAGATGATATTGCCAATCATAGTGTCAATATCAATTGTAAAGAAAATGATGATGTTGTGGAAGTCAATGAAGTCAACAAAGTCAATGTTAAAAACAATTATGAGAGAGTTGAAGTTGTAGAAGAAGACAATGATGAAAATAAAAGAGTCAAAGATGACCTTAATCACGATATCATAGAAAAACAAAACCCAGAAGATGTTGCGTCAAATGAAGAGATGAAAATTCTACCAATAGTCGCAACTCAAGATGGGAAGGATCCCAAGGAACAACTAAAGACAAGTTCGTCAGATAAGGAAGTAAGTACATTATTAGTAGTTTCCGCTACATATAATAAAACCAAATTAGAAGATCAAAAGAACACCATCAGATTAGCAGATCCAAAATATGCGCCGTTGAGTTATTATGCGTTCATCTACAGAATCATAAGCATGATAAATTTGAATGGAAATGTGACCAATTATTCCAAGAATTGCTAAACCGTGGCACAATTATTCGTAGCAAGAATTCTAGCTGCAGCATGCTCGTAGAAGATTCATGGTCGAATCTTTTCAGAGCAGGATGACTTGTAACATACCTAATAGTATATAACTATTATTAATTTATTAACAATTAGGTTAATTAGTACTAATGGCCAAAGGTCACCTCCTTTCAAGGTGCAACCATTCATAGGTTAGCATGCATATATAATGTAAGCTTGTTAATGTAATATTCATCAATTCAATTATAAAAATATATATATTATCAAATATGATAATCATGTAAGCCTGGTAGCTTACATATTAGACATTGTAAATCTTCACCATATCACCCGCAAGCCAATAATCAGGTAGAGTCCACTAACAAAGTATTAGAATCCATCCTGACTAAGACTATCTAGTTACACCACAAAGACTAGGCAGATAGGATTCCATAAGCCTTGTGGGCTTATAAAATAACTTGGAGGAATACCACTGGCCACACACCCTATGAACTTGTTTATGGTAAACAAGTTATGAACTTTTTTATGGTAGACAATTTCTTCTACCTATTGAATTTCAATTCAAAACCTTTCGTATGGTTGTACAATTAGGGATGAATTTGGAAGAAGCATAGAGACAACGAATCCTGTAGATAAATGAATTAGACGAGATTAGACAAGATGTTATTCAATGCACAATTTTAATACAAAATCAACGTAAAAAGTGGCATGATAGATACATTAAACAAAAATAGTTCAAAACTGGAGATTGGGCATTGCTTTTTGATTCAAGGTACAAAAACTTTAAAGGTAAATTAACTACTCAATGGATGGATCCATATGAAATTGTTACATCTTTTGATAATGGATCTGTTAAAATTAAGACAATTGATGATTCTCAAATTTCCTTTGTTGTAAATGGACATAGACTTAGACTTTATCATCAACCAATATCTAAACAAGATTTTGTGCATAATGCCTTACAACAGAAGGAAATGGAGCTGGTAGAAGAGGAAGTCATTCCTCCTTCTCCTGGTCCTTGAATTATTTGGGTTATTTTCATTTGTATATATATAAATATATTTTTGTTTTTCAATAATAAGAGTCATCTATAACAGTTGATTGCATCTTTACAGGAAATTTATTTTTATGATCAGCTTATGAAATTTTGTCAATGAAGATAGGAAGACTGTTTTCCCCTTTCTCCTAAATTTCATATGACTTTTTCTTTGTACATATGTTTTTGTTTGGAATAAAATTGAATCATATAACAAGTGGTTTTGCAGTTTGATTATGAGTACCTTATCATTATAATCAGCTCATGCAATATTATCCGAAAAGGGAAGTGCTCTAAAAGAAACACTTATAATGCATCTTAACTCCTTCTCTTTCGATTATTTTTGAAAATTGAAAATTTATAGTGAAAGGATAAAGTGTTCTTTATATAATTTCAAACCAGTTTCTTTTATGATTTTGTATATGGTATTTGATTCAGACATGTACATTTTTGATTTATCATTAGAACAGTTGCTTAAGACCTACTTGAATCCTCATGATTCTCAAACAATTCTATCTTACATCTATGGACTACTAGCTCATCCTAGACTCATTATCAAAACTTGTCTCTCAAAGTATTCTTTAACAAGGTAGCCCAAAAGTGAGTGATACTTCTATTTTGTGGGGAACATTACTGATCTTTCATGAAGAAGATGTACTGAGAAGTCAAAGAACATCTTTAGGTTATTATCTTTTGACATGATCTATAATCTAGGCCATTATAAATAAAGTTACTCATAAGGTTCGCTCTAAAATTTGAATTATGTGTTTAACAGGCTTAGAACACTCTAGTGCCAACCGACTTCCTTACTAAAAAAATATCATTATACGAAGCAAACCCGCTGGGGTACTGAACAGGCTCGCTGGCATCGGATCCATGCTAAGTAAAATCTTAAACAAGGAATCTTGGTAAATGCAAGTAAACCCGTCGAGGTACTGAACAGGCTTGCTAGTAGTGGGGCTATGCTTGCATGGTACCAAGATAAACCCATCGGGGTACTGAATAGGCCTGCTAGAAACAGGGCAATATTGGGTAAAAGAGATTTGGTTAACGCATTGCTATGCACATGGCTCATAAGAAACCTAAGTATATGAATACATGTTGAGGCCAATTATTTATACTGTCATTAGAGAATGGTTGTAAGATGGACTTGGACCCTATCATCTAATTCAAACAATACCTAGGGAATGACTATCCTAGAAATGGGACCCATAACTATAGAAATCTCACAAACTCTAGGGTGAAGTTTATCTATATTCTTTGGATGACAAGAGATCTTTCAAATGAGTCATGGATGGCTAGTTTTTCTATGGCATTTTTCGCATCCATTGCACCATCATTCTTCATGTGGTCTTCTTAAGCACTGTTGTATTCTTTTTTATGAATGTACATACCTGAATCATCTACATTTAATAGTTAATATTCCATTTTCTTACGAAAATTATCACAACATTTTAGAAGCTATTTCCTAGATCATTAATTGAAATATTTGAATTTTAATCAATTTTTCTTTGATGGATTTTTACCTTATGAATATTTATAAATTCATTTATCTCTAACAAAAGATAGGTGTTTTTCAGGATAATGCAAAGAGCAGAAGGAAAATCGTTTTGATCAATGACAAATAAAGAAGAACGCAACTAAAGTTCCAGAAAAGCAGGTTTACAACATCTCTTGTGTGCTGACAAACCCTAGGAAAATTATATGCATAATCAGTAGCAGACAAATCCATCAAAGCACATTTCTGTACAAAGGTCTATATGAAGGGTTGAATGAAGGGTCGAATGACGATCCGAATGAGGTGATGAAGGAGGCAAATGAATAACGATCTGAATGAAGTACCGAATGAAACCTTAGCTTGTAATGATATTAATAATTGTGCTAAGATATTTAAAATTTTGTTTTTTACTGATATATCCAATCAACTAATCATGTCAAGGATCAAATTAAATGCCATCTTTGCATACTCATTTCGTCTCTTCAAATGAATTGATCCACCATCATATGGCTATCATATGATTTTAATCCTCCATCAAGTTTTATCGTGCGATCTATCGCTTCATTTATTAAGTCATCATGATTTTTTATGTGTAAATTGTGTCTATAATTTCATAATGAGGATTACGTTCAACCTATCCAAAGTTTTACTTTGGACATGGTTGAACATATCATAGCTATGTGAATTCACTAACTCACGCAGTTCCATAATGTCACATGACTCAAGGTAACTGAATGATAGTGTATCATTCGAACGTGCCAAATCTTCCCCCACGATCATTCAACCGCTCAAGCGGATCTCAATTTAAACTGACCCTTGTGTAAGTTTTGCTTCATCTTGCTCATTTTCCATCTGCCCTGAACCTATCAAGATCCATCCCCTGCAATTTCATGCATCCTCTGTATCCATCCACATCCTTCGACCTCTGTTCAATATGCCAATCCGTTACGAGCCTGGCAGTTACCAAAACCTCCATTTCTTCACCTTCTTGACGACCATGATGCCAATATTTCACTGTTTTTTGCTAAGGGTTTTGATGGTAAGACAACCAGGGTCAACCATCTCACTTTTTCGGTGACAGAAGAATCCATTGCATCAGCCACGAAACTGCCCAGGGAAGGATCCCGTTGGAACAAACATGTTTTTCTTCCACGAACGGAGCTCGATTTTTCTCTTAAAGCCGACTATCAACATGTTGCTAGTACCAAAGGGTTCCAAAAAGAATGGGTGAAGCCTGAATATCTCGAGCCACTGACTTTCATTATCCATTTGATCACTTGTGAGGGTAAGTACACCGTTTTCAAAGATTGTCACTTTAGGCTACTGGCACATTTTGTTAATGGTCAGGCTCTTAATTTCCCCTTTTATTTCGTAAAGAGCCTAGAGAAAATGTCTAGATAGGTTAGGAAGAATACCAATAACCCCTCTGGAAGCTTATACCACCACTGCTTGATTAAAATATTGATCACTCACTAGTTGGAAGAAAAGGGGAGAACCTGGGAACACTTTGTCTTTGAAGTCATGAACCCTCATATAGTAAAGAAGGCTAAGGTCAAATCCCCTACCTCTCGTAAATGTCATCATTTCCAAACCTGTGTAAACGAGTCATCCCAAACCTCTACCTAAGAATAAAAGGTTACCAAGTCCGTAAGTTTTAATGAGGGTGCCTCAAGAGAAATAAACCTTGTTCCTTCATATTCTCCTGAGCCTGTCCACGAGGACACAACCATGGAACCCCCATTTTTCTCACCAATACCCACAAAGTCAAGAAAGGCCAATCGTGACTAGTCCGTTGAACAGACCGTCGTCCAGTCCGTCATTCAGCCAATGCATTTGCACAACTCTAATGACCAAGCCAATGACCCTGTCTTTGAATCACCTCTCCTCGCGTTGGCCAATATCTCTGCTAGTTTTCTTGAAGACCATGTCTTGGAACCTACCTCTGCACATATTGAAGATAAGGCCCCTGAGGCACACATTACATCTGCTAAGCCCAAACCATCTCTAAGGGGATCAAGCCCTCAAAAGGACCCTACGTCTCTTATAGAAGCATCTGCTCCGCTCCATCAGACTGTGGACAGATTAACCAAAGACATAGCAGAGTTGAGAAGCCAGAATGACAAGTATGTCGAGATCATCTCTGGGATTCATCAAGAGAATAAGGACTTACATTTCTAGGTGAAGTGTGGGGAAGATTTAAATGAAGTCAAGACAACCTCCAGCCTTTCTCTTGGGTTGAAGCATGATACTTTGAAGGACCAGTTCCATAAGCTTAGAGATAAATCAACTTCCTCTTCCAAGTCAAAGGAAGCTGTTACCGCAGCTCAGCCTTCTTCCTAAATTCTCTTTCTTTTTGCTCAGTGGGACCTAACATGTCTCCGGTTTGGGGGAATGTTGGTGTCCATTTTGTCACCACTTTTGATCATCAAACACACTCTGATTGGCGTCATTTTCGCTATTTTTTATATGATAAGTTATTCTTTCCGCCATTCAGACCGTCAATCAGATCAGTTATGCATATATTCACACATCATATGAATTTTGGGTAAAAGTCGTCATATTGTGATTTATTGATGTTTATTTGACATTTCTCAACATGCTTGGCAACTAGATTTTGTTCTGCAGGAAATGGGTTTCAAACAGACCTGCATTCAGATGCGTGTTCATGTTGCAAACGTTTAGCCGCATCCATCCCTCCGTTCAGACCTTAATTCGGCCCGGGAGATCGTTGGTTGGAATATCTCTAGTCATTAAAGGCATAAATGAAAAGGTGGGTTCTGTTAGCAACGTGGCTGTCTTGGTTGGTGAGCCTTTGTTCTAGAAGATTCACCCTCCTACCCACCTCGCTTGACAACACACCTGCAACTCACATCAACACTCCAAAAGTTCCATCTCTCCTACACGCTCAGCTCAACAACACATTTCTCCACCCATGTCAAAGGAGGATCAACATCTCAGTGACCGCATGAAGGAAACCAACACCGTGGAACCTAGTGGATGCTCCATGTGTTGTCGTAAACTATTATGAGGTCATTCCTTGGACATGTTCTATCGTGAGTTGTTAAGTAGATCCGTTTTATGGCATTAAGACTACCTATTATTAGAGCAGTCGACCACTAAAGGGTCGACTTGCTCTCCCAATTGTAATTTTGTATATATAGACGTCTTCGTGACTAAGACGAGTTAGTCTTTAGTCTTTCCAGCTGCAAATAGACGCAGAAACATTGTAACTCTGTTTCAATTTAATATACCTCTATTCTAGTCTTTATGAAAGCTTAGTAGTGTGCGTGGTGATTGATTGATTAAGGCATAGCCTCTAATTGCTGAGAAGGACCCCTCAACAACTAGTGGTCTTCCTTCTATGTACATAATTTGTCTTTGTCGTCTACAGATAAGTTGTGTTATTTGTTTAATTCATGTAGTTATTTTGTATATATCTTTGTCTTGTAATATGTATGTTGTTTTGCCACTTATATAAATGATGTCTTTGTTTTATGATATGTATATCTTATTTGCTATTCATGTTAATCATATTTCCAGAATGTAATTGGTGACCGGTCACGCTTAGTTCACTTAATTTGCTTACATTGTTTAGTTTGCTTAGTTTGCTTCTAGTCATGTTATTTACAAATACCTAGAGTTTAGTTAGCTCAACATTTCAAGTTCACTCGTAGTTAGAATTAGTTCAGTTAGTTTATTTCCTGTAGCTGTAGGTTAGTTTTATTTATATCTCAGTTTTGTTTTCTTATGCAATAGAAATAGTTCATCTCTTAGACAATTATTATAATAGGTTACTTCTTGATATCTTAGCTCCTAAACACTCTATTCACCGCTTCCTTGCACTCTTGGATCATATGCATCAGCCAGCTGGTAGTTAAGATCATCCAAATTACTTCTTCCCTTAGTTTAAATCGTTTTCCTCCATCCAGATTGTCATTCGGACAGTCATCCGAATCGTCATACGGACCTTAATCCTTTCTGCATTGTTTTTATGCTTAATTAGAATCCAGTTTTCTTAGGTCTTCGAACTGTAATATTTCTTGCATTTAATTAGAATTCTTAACTGTAATTAAGATCTTTTTTTCCACTACATAAAGTTTTAATTAAGCTTCATCATCATCCTTAGTTTTCATTCCATTTTCCTTAACCTTGTTTTAACTACTTTTCAAATGATGTCTTTCATATCTGATTTGTTAATATGTTTCCATTCTAGAATTTATCAGTTTCATTCTTAGTGTAGTTTATCATATGTTGTTAAGATTAATTTCAGATTAGGCTTAGCAATTTCATTCTCCAATTTATCTCAGTTTTGAATAGTTTCTCAGTTAAAGCATAGGATCAACTTTCCCATTCATACAGTTAATAAAGATATTCATGAAATAGGTTTTGGTTCAGAAATAAATATCTTTATCAAGTTTTCTACTTGCTTCTAAATAAAATATCTTTATCAAGTTTTCTACTTGCTTCCAAATCAAATTCAGTTCAAGTAAATATCTTTATTAATTTTTCTACTTGCTTCTAGATTTCATTAGTTCCAAGTCAATTGCTTATGGATAGAAGATAGATCATAATGTTTAAAGTTAATAGTAGTTGGACAATCTTTAGTTTGCATTTGTTTATAGAAGTTAAACTAGATTTGCTTCCATTTTGTTTCATTGTCACGTTTGAAAGTCACTTTGATACATTCGCTCCCATTCCTATTACATTTGATACACTTCCTCAGAATCCCCAAGGAGAATGGAATTAGGTACTTTAGTGTAGTCTTGAAATATTAATTGAATGTATAAATAGTTGTTGAATTCACTTAGTTGTTTGTAGTTTTGCTTTAAGTTCTTTGTTTCATAATTAGTTGTCAATTGAATTATCTCATAGATAGGTTTCTAAACTCATCTACAATTGTTTCTAAATTCCTAGTTTTGAGTTTTTAATCAGTAGTTTCCAACTTCGTCAAAGTAGTTCTATTTTTTATTCAGTCTTGCTTCCTAAAAGAACATTGTTGTTTCTATATTTTTAGTTATTATCCATAGAGTAGAGTAGTATAGCTTGATATTATTCTGATCTGTTGGTTTAGATAGGTTTAACTAGTTCAGTAGTTGTATTTTCAAAGTTTGACTCGGTTTTTCATTTTGAAAGATCTTTAGATATTTTCTTTATTAAAACATTTTTAAGGTCTGCCGAGCCGGAACTGTAGGTGCCATTCTACCTCAGCATATACTATGCCACATGTAGCTAGGGTTTTCACCCTAGCTTGTGCAAATGAGCACCTACTAAGGAGAAGGGACTCCTTAGTAGCAGTTCAGTAAATTGTAAATTAAAATGCTAAAACATAAATGTAAATTACTCTAAACATATGCATGAAACAGAAAAGACAATATATAAAGTATGGTTTTTGTATTAATTTTTACCTCCAATGTGAAGGTTGGTGAAGCTCTTACAATGGCCCAAGAGGATTGCTCCAAGCTCCAACTTGTTCCTTCTCTTTCTCCAATTGTGGGAATGGGCCAAAAGGGGCTCTCAAGGTGAAAGTGGCTCAAAGGTGAGCTAGGGTTTCAAGAGAGATTTTGGCAGAGTAAGGGTATACTTGATTGTGGATATGAAATGAGGGGTCTCCATCACCTATTTATAGGTTTTTGGTGGTGGAGTGCTGGCCCATGGTTTTGGGAACCATATGGTTTAGGTAAGCTGTATAGGGTTTTTTCCTCCTTTTCCCTCTTTTTCCTCATTATTTTATATTTTTATTCCCTTTTTAGGGGGTTTTTGCTATTTTGGAGGAATTTTGGATATGTTTGGAGGGAAAAGGAGTTTTTTAGCCTTTTTGAGGCTTTTTTGATGGTTTTGTGGCCTTTTGGAGGCATTTTAGGTCTTTTGGAGGCTTTTTTGTGGGATTTTCAAGGTTTTTAAGGGAAATATGGTAGGAAAATGGACAAATGAGTCATGTAATGGGGTAGATGAGGTAGTGAACACTTTTTGGGTGTTAACACCACAACTCTAAGATTACCAACCCTGGTCGATAATTAAATATTTTGGTGATTATTTAAGACAATAATTACAACTCAACACTGTGCATGCATGTGTGTGGGTGCACATGTTGAGATGCATTGTGTGAATGCATGGTTTTGTTATGTATGTTTCATTTCCATTAGATATTAGATGAAATGATGAATTAATGGTAATTATGGCATCATTTCATGAGTTGTTATGAATGTAGGAGAAATATTGTAGGAAGGTAGTCATGTTTGATGGGATGCCAGAATGCTCTGGGGAAGGGCAGAGTTGTATAAATGATATGGCTGTGAAGTAATGAGTATTTAAAGTTTCATTCAAATTTCATAAATGATGTGACTGTACCTTGCAATTTTAGTATGATAATGATTCACATGAAGTAAATGTGTTTTGGTGATGTTGAGATGTTAACAATTGGAAGTGTTGGCTTATTTAAAATTTCATATTTTAGGAAGATTGTCTTGGGCATGGAAATGTGGGTAAACCCATGATCAAGGCTGGAATCTACCATGTGAAAGAACCAAATCTTATGAGAAGGGTATCATGGTTGTGAATAAATTGCTGTAAGAAAATAGATTGTAAAATTTAGATTTTTGAATTTTGCTAACGATTGCTAATGGTTGTCTGGATGATATGAAATTGTGTCAGGGGACATATGTAAAGTGGATGTTCATGTATGGTAGGCAGCATAAAACCATAATAGACATGGTGACACCACTTACAGAAACCAAACAAGAGGAGGATGGCCTCATGATTAAACCAACCTGATTTCTGTAGTAGACGGAATTGTGAATTCACATTTGAATTTAATTATCAATGCCATTGATTGGTTATGGAACAATCAGATTTGAATTTTATTGTTAAATGACACTGACTATTTGGCTATTTGAGGAGTGTGTTAGGAAGACACATTTCAGCAAGACCATGTGTGATGGTCTGCAGAATCCAAACTCCATGGGAAGGATCCCATGCTTTGGAAATGGGTTTCGGGTGAAACGTCGTTGTAAATTTTAATAATATCTCTGCTGCACTGCATGTTGGAAAACCATGTGAGTGAGATGGCAAAATTATTCCAAGAAGGCATATGTGGGTCATAGAACGTGAAAATATTGGGGTGGAAAAACGAATGACTATTGGCTCAGATAAGGGAGCCCCCATTCTTCAAAAATGAAGAAAGAATACATCTTAAAAGGGATAAGTATTCTGTAACCCTAGCTAAGAACATGAATGTCTAATTATTAGCGTTAATATGGAGAGCATGTTTTATTTTATTTATATTATTTCAGACTGCTTGAATGTGATTAGGGCCTACATGGCTCGCATCGGAAAGGGGTGCACACCTTTCGGGTGTCGGGTTATGTTAGGATTGTCAATATTGACTGCACCCTAAGGGAATGGACGCATTCCTGGTGTTTCAATATTTGAGAGAGAATGTTGCGAAATATGTTACAATTTTAGAGTAGCAATATTGATGAGCTTGCTTATCCATCTTGTGTTGTCAGCATTAACATCTGCAATTTGGTGCTGCACACTGAATAAGCAAACTGAAAAGTTGTTGTGAGGGGTTGTTGTGAAGAGGTTGTTGTGGATGTGAAGAGTTGTGGTGATGTGGATCTGTAGTAGAGCCTTGACCTAGAAATGGTCATGGTGTAGATTCCTTCCATTGGTCGTTGACCCAGAAGGATGTGTTGGCTTGGCAATGGAGAGGGAAAACTAGGTGTGGAACTGGTTTGGCACCATAAATGCTTGGTAAATCCATTTGGTGCAATGTTTGGGCATTAAATACTTGATGTTATGGAGCAACATGAGTGTTGGACAAGCATCCACCCCACAGGTGATCCAAGGCTTGTAAAGCAGAGAAGGAAACCGGTGGAGTAGCGAGGAAATGTCCAATGCAGATAAGTATTTAATTTTCATTCATTTCTTAATTCGGATAATGAAATTCCATGTACAAGTATTATAACAACCAAGCTGATACACTATTGTTTCTTTGTTGGAAACCTTGGTCATTGCAGGAAGCAAGAACTATGAAGGAATCCTAGGGATGCATGTGGACATGTGAATGTCCTAGAAAGATCAGTATGAGTAGCAATGAAAGTGGTGCTAGTGGACTTGTGTGGGTCCTAGTAGCCAATATTTTTGTATACAAACCTTGTGGAATGATTCCCTAGTTGAGAGGTCTTGGACATACCTTAGACACCAAGTGTGTTGGCTTCTTATACTGTTCTTGAGGTTTTCTAGAAAGACCTAGGTTCTGCGCGGTTCGAGGAACCAACAAAGCCCCCTTTTCACCTACCCTTTCGGCAACATCCTGTGAATAGACTGAGGTCTCACCTGAGGCGAAGTTATGGGGAGGTTGCAGAATCAGGTTTCCACAACCAGGTCATGAGCGCTTAACAGACTGACGAGCATCGCACTATAGGACTCGCGCTGCGAATTGGGGACTGCGCAAAGTTCACCTTATTCATGGTTAATACTTATACAATAGCACATCCAAAGGACTGCGCGGCTCGTGATGGTTACTCGATGATAGGATAGCGCCACAAAGGACTACACTTCCTCTTCAACACTTACGCAACATGATAGACTTTACTTATTGTAAAATGAATTACTGCCAACCTTGTGACTTAAACAATATGATGGGTTGCAATGTAACTATGCACTTCCGGTGTTGCACTCAGGGAATCGCACTATACCGACTTCGCGGGTTTAAGTGTTACCCGATCAACTTATGCATTCATATGACTTAGAAATACTTATGCATTTAACATTCATTCACATATGTTGATACTTAACATATTATTCCCATAATTATCCTTATGGCGAATACATATAAAATCAAGAACACATGAACTCATGAACAAGATCTTAACCATTCAATGTACGCAAATACACATATTCAAGCGCATAATCAATCACATAACACAGAATTTAACATGGTTCACCCCTAGGATGGGAGCTACGTCCACAGGAACTATTGTTATATTATTTATGGGAAGGGTATAACAGTTCCATTCTACGCACTTAGCTGCAGAATCTCTTCTCTCTTCAGTAGGTATCTGCGCACGCAGCTTGCAGAGCCTTTTTACAATCTTCTCTCAACAGAGATCTAGATTCAACAATAATCAACTATTCATGATTAGAGTTTCAACAATGAAGATTAACCCATTCCCTTACAAAATATGCCCTTTTATAAATCGTTCCTGTAGGTCATGTCTTTACAATCAAGTGGGCCAAAAACCCTAAGTTTACCTAAAACTGGTGCAGTTACCCGTCGACTCGTCCTGTCGCAATCGACAGCTGCTCCACATGCTTATGGTTGTTTTACTGGATCACTCGCAGTCCACACGCCCTTCTAACATTCGCAGTCTTCACAAAAATGGTTTACTACATTGTGGCGTGTCTCTTTCGGCCCCTTTGGCCTTCCTGTCATTGTCGACCTCGTGGCTTATCTTCTAAATGTTTTCCGCCGCTCTCATTGACAGGTCTCTTTCCTCTATCTCCACTCTACTCCTTACCCAACTCCTGGGAATCCTAGAGTTGCTTACTCAAAATAGGTCTCTTTCACAACTCAACCTTCCCTTATACTCTTTACCCAAAATAGTTGTTGCGCTGACTCTGTGCATCAGCATAAATTCACATCTCTGACTACGCAATCTAAACTGCACACTCCGCAAAACTATGCCATCTGACTTTGCATTCCAAACTGCGCAGTTCCCAAAACTTGTACTTCATCAAAATTGTTCCCACTTGGGCCACGCCCAAAAATGTGTCATAGTCAAGTAAGGGAAAGTCAAGCATTCACATTGAAGTAAAAAAGGCTAAGGAGCATGGAACCACAGTGGTGGTGTGGCTCCGGATTGAAACAAGAATAAGAGGGGAAAAACTCTTACTCTTCTCTTTCCTTTTTGATTGATGCATTTATAAAATAGGTAATTGTTGAATGCATGATATGGCTGAAAATTGATTGTGTTTAATTAATTGAAATAAATTGTGAATGTTGAAATAGCTAATTCCCTGTGAAAGGATGAACATGAATGAGTTCATGTGTATGTTGGGCCAAAACGAAAAATGTGGAATTCTCATGAGTAAAGAATGGACTTTCCATGTCAATTGCGAAAATATTTGACTAATTTTAATATTTATGTTATGCTTGACTAACAGGAATTCCCATGATGAATTT
The DNA here is from genome assembly GCA_027924585.1 of Larix kaempferi. Taxonomy (NCBI): domain Eukaryota; kingdom Viridiplantae; phylum Streptophyta; class Pinopsida; order Pinales; family Pinaceae; genus Larix; species Larix kaempferi. Next base: position 6,720,221 of record BSBM01000370.1, read on the forward strand.
CACAGGTGAGAAATTGAAAGCAATTGATTGTAGTTGTTACAAGGAAAGTGGTGCTATCAAGCAAAGTGTGGGAAGCTGTATATATTGACCATGGATGTAGACCAAAAGCTGTTGGATTTGGCTGAAGATATTCTTCAAACAATTTCCCAGACCAAAGAAAATCTTGGAGAGATGCTCAAGCTACAAAAGCAACATAATGAGATGAACCACAGGGATTTGCGGGACTCTACTTGTCTGCAAAGGGAGGTAAAAATCATTTTAGGGGAAATCAGTAAGGGAAAGGGAAGTGGATCAATGAAGAGGCATTCATCCTATCAACGCAGTAAGAAACGATCAAGGATGGAAGATTCAAAGGAAATTGAGCAGGTAATGGAAAAGAATCCATTGAAATGTTGGGAATGTGGAGGAAATCATTGCCTTCGTAACTGCCCAACAAAGGACAACAATAAATATAGTATCCATAAATTTTCCAGACTTGTGTATCAGCTGGAAGGCAAATAAAATGAAGGGACTGTTGTGGAGATGGAATACCAAAGCCAACAGGAACAACTTGGAGAAGCCAAATGACTTGTTCCTAAAGGTTTAAAGTAAAAAGATGAAATGCAGGAAATACATACCACATTTTGTGACTTTTGGACATGTGTAAAGCGTGTATGTATTCCTAAGTATTGGAACACCAAGGAAAGTGTTATTCCAAGGGGGAGGGGATTGTAATATCCCGATTTTGACCCCATTGCATTAAAATGTAAATGATGTAATATTGTTATAAAATCATGGTGAGGAGCTCAAGCCCAAGGCCCCGCCACCGATTTAGTGATGCATATGGTTTGCGTGCTAGCTAGGCACAATGGAATTGCAAATATCATGTAAATATGCATTTCAATAAAATACCCACAACTAGCTATGCAATGCAATAAGAGATGGGGGCATGATTTTACAAGGAAATGAGAGGGAAATATTCAAACCCTTGTATCCAATCAAGTCAAGCCAAGTGTCAATGGGAGAACCCATAAACCCTCAACTACCCATGTTGAATTTTGTGCCCAAACATTTATTTCTTCCAAGAGTTGGTTGAGGTAGTTAATTCCTTAGTGAATGGGGAGGTATGGCTGTCCAAATTCGAGTATGGGCAAGCCACCATTTTGGAAAAACATGTTTTTTCTTCTTGGGAAAGAAAAAACTCATGAAATTTGTCCCCAAGCCATTATTCACCATTGCCTTTGCTCCCTCACGCAGTATGAGATAGATGGGGTGTTTTTATTCACATTTTCCATCTTTTTCCTTCATTTTCCATAGGCTGGAATCCGTTTTTGTGTTGTAGAGCTGCGGGGAAGAAAAAAAATCCGATTTGGGCATCCTGGGAGGTCGTTTTTGCCATCTAAATGCCCCTATATCTGTGGAAATTGGAATTGTTCCCTGTGGTTGATTTTTCCCTCCCCATAAGTCATTTCGTTGTGCCACTATTGGGGAAAACCCATGGACATCATGTTTTGTAAATCCCCATGTTAAAAATGGGTATCCATTCCCAATAATTGAGCTTGTTGTGTATGGGTTGGGTATCCATTGTTTTGGATTGATCTTGAATGCAAGCATCCAAAAATAGAAGGGTTCACATTGCCCCGATAAACCCAGCTCTGGACTAGCTTGGCTTAGATGTGAAGTTTCCTTAGCTATGCTGAGCTTGAGAGTCCCCTATTCCTTGTAGAAATCATGCCCAGCTCAGATGTGGTAGTTGTGATGAGAGATTGATGAACACAATTGTCCTATGGTTCGGTGGAACGTTGCAGTGACATAGCTAGTTGCTTGGGACAAAATTACATCGAGATAATTATTCTCTCTATGCATATTTTAATTAATTATGGATTGTTCTGTTTTTTATGTTAAATGCATGAAAAATGTGTGTGGATAGTTTAATTTCGCTATGCATGTCTATGTTGATTTGCATCTGCACACATTTATTTTATCTATATGAATCTAATGAAGCGGGATGAGTTTTTGGTAAAAAACCTAAGATCTGTAGTCATGTTTCGTCCCTTGCGTTGAATCGATGGGAGGGGACGTGACAAATTGGTACACCTATATTATACTAATATTCTGTCAAATAAAATAATAGGGTAATACACTTATCTTCTTCCTTCATAATAATATCAATAGAGACAAGCCAACTTACTAGAGTATTAAATGCAATTAGATTATATATCATAGGGTCACCATCCTCCACCTTAATATGATACAAATTCTTTTGAAGAAATAACTTGTTTACCATGGACGTTGATTGATACAAATCCCCCAACTTATGCCATATCTTCTTTGTGTTGTCTTCTCTAAATACTGTCAACAACACTAGATTTGAGAGGCAAAGCCAAATTGTGGTTCTTGTTTTTTTCCATCTTTTCCCAATATTCTTTGACATAGCAATGGGTTTTGTACTTGGATCCACAACAATCCACTGTTCTCTATTTACAAGAAGATATTCCATCTTCAACTTCCATTGTACTTTTATATTCACAAAACCACTCATTGTGAGAGTCATATGAAATGAAGAATTTGAGTTGATCAACCACACAATATGATTTTCATGTGTACCTGTAGATTCCAAGTAAACTGTCACCTCCTTCTTCTACAAAGTTTTTAGTTATTATGGAAGGGGCATCATCAAATCCATTACCTTTATCGACATTCTTATATCTTCAATATTTCTTATAATGCGTAGCTTTACTGGATTTCCAACATTTCTTGTAAATTTTATTGAAGATTTAGATCTACCTCTAGACTTAGATATTCCCCTGTAAGACTTATTTTCCCTTTCTTGGAAACAACCTCTCACAGATAAAGCATCCTTGGTCACACCCTCCATGTATTTTCTCCTCATTTCCTCTAATAACAAGGATGCAACTACATCCTCAAACTTTAATGTGGATTGCGTGCGACTACCAATTGGTACAACTATATTATACTAAGATTCTATCAAAGAACATAATAGGGTAATACACTTACCTTCTTCCTTCTTAATAATATCAATATAGACAAGTTTACTTACTAAAGTATTAAATGCATTTAGATTATATATCATAGGGTCACCATCCTCCACCCTAATATGATACAACTTCTTTTGAAGAAATAACTTCTTTACCATGGACTTTGACTGATACAAATCCCCCAACTTATCCCATATCTTCTTTGTGTTGTATTCTCTAAATACTGTCAACAACACTGGATTTGAGAGGCAAATTCAAATTGTATTTCTTGTCTTTTTTCCATATTTTTCCAATATTATTTGACATAGTGTTGGCTTTAATTGACCCAGAGGTTTTCTATAAGACCCAGGTTCTTCGCAGTTTCCCTTTGACCAACAAAACCCCTTCGCACCGGCCCTTTCGGCAACGACCTGCAAGCAGGTTGAGGTCTCACCCAAGGTGTATCTATGGGGTATTGCGGAATCATGTTTCCACAGTAAGTGTTGCTTGAACAGATGTACTGCGTAGCGTAACAAGGGGTATGCACTGGGAGGTGGGACTGCGCAACGATGGACAACGCCGCGGTCCGTACTACCAAGTTCTTCTACTGCGGGACTTGTATTGGGACTGCGAACAATACCATTTAGCTTTATACTTGAGGTGTTCAGAAACACTTAAGGCACTGACATGAGTATCACTCATCCACTCATTCAACTACTCAGCCGATTATCCATCTACTATTTGTTCATCCACTTGGTATGGTTATGATTTGAGCATATTCTACTGATACCATCTAATTGTTATGCATTTTTTATATTGTGCATAAGGAAGTACTTAAGTGATCTCTTAACACTTAACCAACTAACTGATTCATTGTTCTCAAACATAAACTAAATGTTCACCATTCATCTATTCATGCAAAACTTAACATATCATCTCCATACCTCTTCTGATGGCAAATGCATACAACATTTCTATCATAACAGCATGTAAGGAAACATCTAGACATTCATTTACAGAAAACATAGATAAGCATTCATCCATAAAACATAATCACACAACACAATATTTAACGTGGTTCACTCCCCCAGATGGGAAGCTACGTCCACAAGAACGGTTGGTAATATATATCTTTAAAAGGGACAGGGACAACCGTTCTTAGTCTACGCACTCAACAGCAGACTCTCCTTCCTCTCAGATAGGTCTTTGCGCACACAGCTGTAGAGCCTTTACAATCTTCTCAACTCAAAAGATATTTTACAATACAACATCCAGAACCCAAAAATGTAACAACAAAAAGTAACCCCATCCCATACAAAATTGTCTTCTTAAATAGACCATGCCCGAAGGTCATGTCTTTACAATGCTGAAGACCTAAACCCAACAACCCTTAGGGTTTACAAAACTATGCCAGTTTCCCTAAACCGGCATGCTGGCATCTGGTAGCGTCTGCTTCATCATGGCGGTTCTCCACGTCTTCATTCTGTCATTATCGGCCTTCCTGTCGCACGCGTGCCAACATGTCACTTTCACTGAATCGTTCATCTCTAACGGTCTCTCCCACTAGGCATGCCAAGCCATGGCTTTCCCTGAGCTGTCCTTTCCTTAACAAACTCGTGCATTGGCCACCTTCCTGATTTTCTCGTGCCCGTTGCTCGGCATTCCTAGAGCATCTTTCCAAAATTAGACCACTACTGGTCCATTCGGTGCCTACACCTGATTCTCATCTAGCACTCCGCTTTTTTGGCTCCACGTGGCCTAACTACTTCGCAGCACTGCTTCCTCATAGCACTGGTCTTCGCGGTACTTCCAAAATTCGGATGTTGCGCACAACTTCGCAGCACCTTCAACACTTAGACAAAATTACATATTTTTCTGAGCTGCGCTCAACTCAGTTTTTCCTGCTTATCAAAAGTGTTACCAAAACTTTGTCCCAACTTGGGCCAACATGCCCCTAACACTTACATGTGGCTCATCCCCGAGCCACTTGCTGCTTCGGTCATCTCGCTCTGCTCTGTGACCGGTGGAACTAATTTGGCCATGAACTCATTTTATGTGCCGAACAACTATTCCACTGCTTCTCTGGTATCTTGTTCAACTTGTTTTACTGTCTCAAGCAGTGCTGGAGTTATCTCTTCTCCAATTTGTCCTTATACCTGCTCCTAGTTGTTGTGCGATTCCTTCAGCTTGTCTTCTATCTACTGCGACACCCCATGGAATCCTCCAGAAGTTGTTGTGACTGATTATCCATCTTTGTCTCTTTTTCTCTTAATGCCTGGATTTCCTTCTTCAAGCCTGATATCTGCTTATACCTCAGTAGCCTCTCCCTGGGTGGCAGAGCCTTGACCTCTGCGTCCAAGTTTTCTAGCGCGGTCTGCTTTTCTTTTACTGTGGTATTCACTTGCAGTAGCCCTTGATCCTCTTCAAGGGCATTGAATTCCTTTGAAACCTTTTCCAAGAGATCTTGGCACTTAGCCATCTCACTCGTTATGTTCTGCGCAGCAGCACTCACTGCTTGCTCTCTTAACTGTTGCTCAGTTAATGGCGTCTGCGTATTCAGTTTTTCCTTCAAGGCTTCAAGCTCGGCCTCATAGAGGATGTCCTTATCCTGCATATCCATCTTCAGAGATCTCACCTTTTCTTCTATCCTCATAACTATGTCTGCAGGATCATCCTATAGTTCTAGACCTTCAATATCTTGGGCAACAGTAAATATGGTAGTCTCCAATTGTTGCTGCGGTCCTGTTCATCACATAGCTGCATTTCTGCGCACAACTCGAGCTACCTGTTTGCTGCTTGCAGCTCTTCCTGTGACTTCATGGATTCTACTATTCTTTCATGCATCTCCTCAATGATCCGTGTGTGCAAAAAGTGTAATCCTGACAAAGGGATTTTGGCCAGGTTGAGCTCTACCCACTCGACACCCTTTGTGTCCAGGATGATCTGTTCTGCCATTGGTAACTCTATGATCAATGGGTCCAGATGAACAACCCTGGTCTTTAAAGGGAGCATTATGGCTAGCTGTGTCGATGTCTGCTGCGAGGTTCCTGCCGACCTCCCTTCAACTCCTGCTTCGATCGGTAAGGTTATGCTCTTTTGGACATCATCCATTTTCTTCATAAGACCTTGCAGTGCGAGCCTAGTCTTTTGCAGGTCATCCTGGATGACCTTGTCATTCTTATGTTTTTCTGTCATTAGCTCCCCCATCTGCTCTGAGACCCTTTCTGCAATCATGTCGAAGTCGTCTTCATTCAGCACTGTCTTAGATTGAGTCTTTGTGGCCTTCATTTTGTTCCGCGCCTTCAGCTTCTACGAAGTCTCAGGCTCTTTTCGCTTTCATGTTTCTTCAACAATCGAGCATGATAGCAGGATTGGCTCGTCTTCTTCAGAGTCTGTCTCAACATCCATGACTTCAACACGGAAGTCGGATGGCTAGTCCTTCATGAGGATGTCAATGTCCTCCTCATACATATGGTAGTTACCCGCGTACCATTCTGGCTTCTTCATTCTCTCTTTGGGTGAAATAAAGATACATCGCATATCTTGCATAAAATCAATAACTCGGATATACTTCGACGTTACCTGCTTTGAAATGTGGGATGTATGGGTGATCACATCACACAGCTGAGTGTAATGCTAATAAAAAACTTTAGCTTTCGCTCTGCGTTGATGTTTGCCCAGAGGTTGGCATAACGGAACCCTCTAGGATCGTTGCTTTCTGTAATGACACCCACATAGTCCTTTGGCTCCTTCCATCCGGAAAAGGCAATGAGGATGATCAGCCATGTAAAGTGGACCTGTCTGCCATTCTCCTGGTTATCATTGAGTTCATCAAAGAACTCATTAAGAAGGTACTAACACCAATTGAATTGGGTGCCTTCAGCTGCTGCAGCTTCGAGAAGTATTATGCCTGCAGGCACCTCTAGAGGTTCAGCTGTTCTTATGATTTTTCCTGTGAGAAACTAGGTGACAAATCTTGTCGCTCTATCTTCAATTTCTTCTGTGGGAAAACATCTTTTTTCTTTCACCAATGCATGAGTTTCCTTCAAATTTTCGATCGCCTCTTTGTCCTTATTCTTCCCCTGGAAGAATTGCTTAGGATCCTTACCACGCTTGCTTAACCCTATGATGTGGTGGATTAAATCAATGTTTACATCGACATTTCTGTCGAGCCACAGATATCCATGGTGGATTCACGCCATCAGCGTGTGAACCACCACATTCACTTTTGGTGATCAATCAAAATGTGGAAACCTTAACAAGTTCAACAGTCTTAACTGAACGACGGGTGTTAGCTAGCTTTCGGCAACTAGGTTAAAAGTTCCCTTGGCATCCTTTTTCCAGCACATATACTAGTCAGGCTGGAACTGTGGGTACTTAGGCGCGTGGGCCTCTTCCTTTTGCACGCCTAAGAGGTCAAAGTCTTCCCACTTACAGTCTACAATATTTCCGAGTAGGTTCTTGGCAACCTCTACATGTTTTGAAATCGACGACAATGGGATTTCATATCTAGCATTATTGGCCAATTTAAATACTGGGGCATCCAACGCCCGTGGTGATATATACTCTGGTGTCAACTTCAAGGGTTCCTTCTGAAAGACTGGTGATCTTGGCGCCATCTGGCCCGTCTTTGGAGTCTTTCTTCGTGGTCTAGTTATGTCTTTCCCTTTGTCCTGCATGATTGGATTATGGCGAGGTGATCTTCTAGATGCTTGACCTGGTTCGAGTATAGTCTTCTTGGCAGGGGTTTTCATTAACTCTACAATTCCCCCATGCTGAAAGATTCAGATTGCTTCTTGAAGTGTAAGCTCTTCTTCTCTATTTGGTGATTTGGACATTCACTAGCGAGAGTAGGCAACTGTTTCTGAGATATGACTAAGAATTGCTAACACAGGAGCAAACGCATGAAAATTCTAAGTGTCTGGTAACGCCCGCGAGTCCTTATGCGATGTTATTTATAGGCGCAGTTGGGTCCTCCCCGTGCCTTCCAACGACTAGATGGGCATTTAATGTAGTGTCCATTGGCGAATTTGAGCGAATCCTTTAGTCCCTTCCATCGTCAGCGTGTTCAGAACGACTATCTTTTCGTTAAATGCTGGAGTGGTTTATTGCAACGATCATATAACGGCTATTTTTTTCAAAAAAAAAATTCACGGCTATTTTTCTGAGTCTTGCGCCGAGCTGCGCGGCAACCCATCTGCGATCCTGCGTAGTTACTTCGCAGTGCCAAAAAATTTCAACTGCGCGGTTCCAATTTTTTTTTTTTTACTTGCGCATCTTCAACAGTGCTGCGCGGTGCATACATCGTCCTTCTTTTCATACCTTGTTCATCTTATCATACATGTACAACCTCCTTTACATTTCTAGTGTCTAATTTCAACTGTACTTGACACTTAAAAATTTCTTCCTCTGCTTGTTACTCAGGATTCTGCGAAGCAGGACTATCGTGATACAGCTTTAGTCTACTTCCATTTATCAAAGTTGGTAGGGTATTGCCAGCTAAATTGGCTAACTGGACTACACCAGTGTTAGTAACATGTATCACAGTATATGGGCCAAGCCAATGCATCTTAAATTTACCGGGAAACTTCATGAACTTGCTATCATACAGGAGGACTAGGTCACCTACCTGAAAGCACTTGCTCTTTATATGGCGATCATGCCATGCTTTCTCATGGTCTTTCTAAACTTGCTGGTGGAAGCCGGCAATGAAACGATCTTCCTCCAACCCAACGAGGTGCAACAACCTTTCTTCTAATGCTGCGTGGTCTGCCATCCTTGTGAATGCATCGATCCGCAAACTAGGGACAATATATTCCATTGGCATTATAGCTTCTTGCCCATAAGCCAACTGAAAAGGTGTATGTCCTGTCAATTTTTTGCATGTAGTCATGTATGCCCATAACACAGAGGAGACACGCATATCCCAATCATCTCTATTTACGTTGTAGACCTTAGTGAGTGCATTCTTCAGTATTTTATTGAAAGCCTCAATAGTGCCATTCTCCTGTAGATGATATGGAGTACTGCGTTGATGACGAATGTGGAATTCCTCTGTAAGTGCCTCAATGGTCTTGTTCAAAAAGTGAGTACCTTGGTCACTCATCAAAATCTTTGGACAGCCAAATCTTGACAATATGTCTTCGAAAAGGAACTACGCAGCAGTACTGGCGCTACAGTCCTTTACTAGCTTTGATTCCGCCCATCTGGTGAGGTAATTAGTAGAAGTAATAATATACCTCGCACCAGTTCTTTTTCCTGGTGGGTTTATAGGACCCACAAAATCAATTGCCCATTTCTCAAATGCCTGCAAGGTCAACTGTGGGTTTAACAAAATCTCATCCCTTTACGAAGGTTTCCTTGTCCTCTGACAGAAATCACAGTTCCTACAGTGTTCTTTGGAATCTTTGTGTATCGTGGGCCACCATAGCCCTGCGTGCAATATTTTTTGTGTGGTAGCCCTTCCTGCATAGTGACCTCCCGCGATCCCTGAATGCGCGTCTGCTAGACTAAATGGTTTCTCATGATCTAGTACGCATCTACGAAGGACTTCATCTGGTTCGAGTTTGTATAACTGACCTGCAATTATAGTGAAATCTGTGGCGCGCACCACTAGCTACTTCTTCTGCTGGACAGATAATTCTTGCGGTGCCAACCCTGTTGTCAGAAAATTAATGATATCCTTAAAATAATAATCAGCAACCTATATAGCAAATAGCTGTGCATCAGGAAAACTGTCTTCAATGTTCGTTGGCTCTTCTCCTGTCTCAATCCATGAGAAATGATTGGGTCCCAAGTTCAGTCTACCTGGATTAACAATAATCTCAAAGTCATATTCCTGGAATAACAGTAGCCATCTGCATATGCATCCCCCTAACACTAGCTTATTGACCAAGTATTTCAACACAGAATGGTCAGTGAATATAAGGAAGTACGCACCAAGCAAGTAATGTCTGAATTTATGTAGGGCATATACCATCGCAAGGCCTTCCCTCTCGGTAGTGGTATAGTTCTTTTCTACTGTTGAGAGTTTCCTGCTCGAGAATGCAATAGGGTGGTCAATACCTCCTTCTCCTAGCTGAGCTAATATGATTCCCAGGGCAATGCATGATACATCAACATGGACATGGAATGGCTTCATCCAGTCTGGAAAGACTAGAATCAGCGCAGTCACCATCTTTTGTTTTAGTATATTAAAACCCTGTTCGCATTCCACGTTCCAAATGAACAGTGTGTCTTTCTTTAGCAGCTTTTCCATTGTTGCGGTTATCTGCGCGTAACCCTTTATAAATTTCCTGAAGTATCCAGTATGGCCTAAGGTAGAGCGCAACATCTTGACTGAATTTGGTGTTGGCAAGTTCACAATTATTGCGATCTTCGCAGGATCCACCATCAATCCTTGCTTACAAACAATGTGTCCAAGTAGAATTCCATAAGGAACACAAAAAATACACTTCTTTAGATTTAAAGAGATCTGATGCTTTCGACACTTCTCAAGCATCATTCTGAGGTTCGCGCAATGGTTCTTCAATAGACCAAACACAGTCCAATCATAAAAATAGGCTTCGAGAAACTTATGCATAAACTCTTTGAATGTTGCGATGACCACTCTGGAAAATATGGCAGGTGCGTTCTTTAGGCCAAAAGGCATTACTGTGTACTGGAATGACCCCCATTCCGTAGCAAAAGTCATCTTATGCCTGTCTATGGGATCAATCCTTATCTGATGATACCCCAAAAAACCATCAGTAAAAGAATAGGCCTCATTCCCTCAAACATTATCAAGAACTTCATCTGTGAAAGGAGTGGGAAATGGGTTGTGCATGGAAGCATCATTCAGTTTTCTAAGATCCACACAAATCTTGATCTCACCCTTCACTTTCTTGTCTTGAACGACCATGGGACTAATCCACTCTGATTCCTTGACAGGTTCAATGATTCCTGCTTCAAGCATCTTATCCAACTCTGTGCGTACTCTTTCTTTGTAGCGTGGATTTAGTCTGTACGGTCTCTGCTTCACGGGATTTGCTCCTGGCTTCAAAGGTATTTTCATGACTCCTAGGTCTCATAGAATTCCTCTCATTTTTGTAAATTTTGTCAGACACAGCTCCTGATACTCATGCAGAGTGTCTGCGATCTCTGCAATAGTTTGATCATCCCAATAGTCTCTGATTGCCGCGAACTTCGGTTCTTCACTTGTGCCAATATTCACCTTCTGTGTTTTTACTAGTCCGCTCATATCTGGGATTTCTAATGGAGGTCCTTCTACGTCGCGCACACCCTCCGATTCTGGTATGTTTATGTTGCACGGATCATCGTCATCATCTTCCTTGCTATCACCATATTCTTCAACTAGGTTATAACACTCTATGGGATGTTCTTCATGTTCCTTCCATTCCAAGTGTAGGTTCGTAGGAACGCTATCTGCCTCGAAGAATTCTTCCCATGTAGTATCTTCGCGAAGACAATCTCCCTTGAATATGCGTTCCTTAATTAATTGTAATGCCTCATGGATCGGCGGGTTCTCGTCCTCGAAGCTGAAGTCCCTCTGGAAGTTCATAGTCAACATTTCCCAATCAGTGGTTTCCCTGTGCAACTCCAGGTCTAGGTACCATTTCTTCGGAATGCCCTCATCGAGTGTATGTACAAATAGATGCACCCATTCTTCATGTGGCCTTTCCAACCATGTCTGCGAACAGACTTCAATGTGCTTACTAGGATCTTTTTTTCCGTTAAACTTTTCAATGGGTAAAGTAACCCGGTCAACAAACCGAATCTACATCTTAATTATGCATTGATCCCACATGGTCAATGTCTTCTTGTGCGCATTCCACCATCTGGCAGGTGTGTCACGCAGTGCCATATCCAATGTTGATAATCTGTGCTCATCTGCAATAGCTGCAGTGTATTCTTGGGATAAAGTGTAAACATTAGAAGAACCATCATATGTCGGAATAGGACTTACCTCCTTTCCAATCTAGCGGAGTGATTTTGTAACCTGCGTGCATCTCCTTGCTGATACTTCATGCATCCCACTTTGCCAATTTTTCAGTCCTACCTCCGAATCAGAGACACAGGAGCTATCACATCTCCAGCTAAGTGTACCATCTATAGTAGGATTAATGTGATCTTCCTAGTTCATTGTGAGTTGGTATAGTCTGTCCAAGTCTTGAGCCTTGGAGTCCTCCTGAATCGGCTCGTTGTATCTGTCACCATCTGCAGGATCCAATAGTGCGATGACCCTAAGATGCTTCCCTTCAAACATCATCTTCTTTGTTTTTAAGTTGATGATAGCCAAGTTATCAATAGCCCAGTCAATTCCTAGCAGTGCAGGAAAAGGCTGACTATCATCCACAATCTCGATAACTTCAAAGTCTGCAAGACTTTGGACTCCACCGATGTCGACTATCACATCAGCTAACCGGCCAAAAGGTATGACTTTTTCTTGGTTAGACATCCTCAGCTGGATAGGTGACCATGACAACTTTAGTCGAACCATCTGCTGCCATGTCTGCTTAGTTAAGAAATTTACTTCAGATCCCAGATCAAGGATGACTTCATCCATTTAAAAATCTCCTATCTTCGTGATAAGTCTCATTTCTCGGCCTGTTCTTTTATGCTTCCTTATGTGATGTACTGTGTTATCAGAAGTCTTTGTTTTGGTCTGCGGCTCATATTGGTTTATGAGCTTTTGCATCTCTACTATGGCATTTTCACTTTTGAGTAGCTTCATGCAGCTTCGCAGGAACTGCGCAATGGAAGTGCTGACATCCATCGCGGTGCTTGTTTTATCATAAGCTGCTGGCATGTCTTCAACATGCGGTGCTTCACTGCGCAATGGGATCCACTGTGACTCTGTTGCTAGTTCTCTGAAGGTATCCCGCGCGTCGATAAATACTTCCTTGTTCTTTCGTAGGTCGATAGCAGGTATTTTTCCGGGAGCTTTCCTTATCGATACTGTCTCAAGAGGAGTCTGCCTTGTGTGAGCCTCCCCTGACGTGGAAGCTTCTGCTCCACTATCGCGGCCTATCTGAGCACCACTGCGCGTGACCACATTGATGCTCGGGTCTACTGGTCTGCTCTCCATTGCAATCCACTGGACGTTCGTGTTTGGTGCGTCCGTTCGTCTTCTTTTCTTCATTTCAACCTCTAGTACCCGGCAATCTTCAATAACATGCTCAAATGATTTACAATAATTGCATGTAGTGCATGGGTTAACACAATCTCTAAATACATGACCTGGCTGGCCACAATTATAACAAATGACCTGGTCGCGGCCTCTTCCTTGCGCCGGGCCAGCATTTCTTCCCTTGTCGCGGTATCCAGCACCACGACCTCTGTATCCTCCTTGGTCATATTGTGCATTCTCTTGTTTCAGTTGGTTATCTTCTTGTACGCGGTACAACCCAGTGCCTCTCATTGTGTCCATATCTCGTTTTCTCTCATTCATTAGCTCATATGCACGGCAGTTAGATTCATCATGTCCAACTGATTTACAGAAAGTGCAGTATATATTTTTAGGTGTTTTCACATACTTCTGTATGAGATAGTAGTCTTCAGGTCTGTGTCCTGTGGTTCTACAAATTTCACACCATGGGGCCTGATTCTGATTTATTGGGTTGGGCGCACCACTATTAAGATAGTCGCGGAATAAAGGGCAATGCTCCCGGTCATGGCCTTCTCCTTTACAACTTGTACACTAGACCTCATGTCTAGGTTCATACCTTTGTTCTTTGCCATTCTTCATGCTTTGCAGCTCTATTGTTAGGGTGGTCAATTGGTTCTGGATCTGAGACATTCCAGAACTAGTCTCAGCAATCGGCGAAGCCTCTAGCTTCATTGCGATCTCCAAGGCCTCTGCCTGGGACGTAACCTTCTACTGCATCAATGGTAATCTAATATGGGGAAACAACGTAGCAATGAACCATTCATTATGCTGTTCCAGGGCTATAACAAAGCTCACTTGGTCTAATAGGGTTTTGAACTTCTGATCAAACTCCCAAACCATTTCAATCGGTTTCTGCTTTATTTCTTTCAACTCGGTTATGCATTGAGATTCAGATTTGGGTTTCTTAAACTCTGCCACAAGCGCAGCTTTAATTTCTGCAAGGGTTCTCTGCTGTGTGTTAGAGTAATTCACGAACCAATGTAAAGCTCTGTCCCTGAAAGTGGTGATGAGCTGTGCTCTTTTCACGGCATCATCTTGGATTTGTCTTACTCTCCATATGGCTTCGCAAAGGAACCAATGTTGGTCAGGGTCTTCTAGGCCAGTTCCTTTGAATATCGGCATCTTCATATCTATGTTTTCCATTGTCCTATTAGGTAGTGGGGCGCCCGTATTAGTGTGCGGATGGTGTAAAGGGCTCTGTGTAGTGAAAACAAATGGGCTTATTAGGATAGATGTACTGGGCAAAGTATTCTGCGGGGTGGGCTGCGTTGCAGGTGGGTTTAAAGATAGAGGTGGTGCGGTCTCTACAACTATTAGGTTCTCAGGGGTAAATGGTGGTGCGGCTTCATTGTCAAGGTCACAAGGAATCTCAGTATCGATATGGAGTCCAGGGCCTCCAAGATTCTTATTAAATTTATATCTCTTACTTCTTCTAAGATTAAGGGTATCTTCGTCAGAATCACTATATATAATGTTTACCATGACAAACTTAAGAATATTACTGCATTCTTAAAACACCTTTCTCAGCTAATAGCATCTTAATGTATAGACTGAGATTGTTCAGCAACTTACCTTGGAATCCTACGAAAAAGTATGCTTTTGCTTGGCTGTAGGATTTGAGTGTGTCTATATAAAATTATGTTATGAATCCTTCTAGCATATGATCGACCCAAAAATCAACTGCGCGTTTCAACGGGCTGTCTATTGCTTTGAGCTACTCTATGAGCTCAGGAGTCCACTCTGTAGGAACTCCTCCTTGAAAACAGGTTTCCTTTTCTGTGAGCCGCGAGATCCACGCGTGCAGCTCGTTTGGAAATGATGCCCAGAAAATCTCGTGAATATATTTCCACATATATCTATCCGACTACTGTGTGTCACATAGACGCGGATGTCTATTCTCTTGCCTTGCAAAGTCTCTTATGGTCTTGTCCCACCAAGCTTGGATTTCTGTCTTTTCAGGATGCCAGTTGTCAGATCCTTCTGGGAACTGGTATTCTTCGTCACACATCATGATTGCAACTCATCACGGATTCTAGAGTGGCAACAGAACCATTTGTTGGCTATAACTGACCCAGAGGTTTTCTATAAGACCCAGGTTCTTTGCGGTTTCCCTTTGACCAACAAAACCCCTTTGCACCGGCCCTTTCGGCAACAACCTGCGAGTAGGTTGAGGTCTCACCCGAGGTGTATCTATGGGGTACTGCGGAATCAAGTTTCCATAGTAAGTGACGAGTTGCTTGAATAGACGTACTCTGCAGCACAACAAGGGGTATGCGCAATGAGGTGGGACTGCGCAGCGATGGACAACGCCACGGTCCGCACTACTAAGTTCTTCTACTTCAGGACTTGTACTAGGACTGCGAAAAATACCATTCAGCTTTATACTTGAAGTGTTCAGAAATGCTTAAGGCACTGACATGAGTATCACTCATCCACTCATTCAACTACTCAACCGATTATCCATCTACTATTCGTTCATCCACTTGGTATGGTTACGATTTGAGCATATTCTACTGATACCATCTAATTGTTATGCATTTGTTCTATTGTGCATAAGGAAGTACTTAAGTGATCTCTTAACACTTAACCAACTAACTGATTCCCTGTTCTCAAACATAAACTAAATGTTCACCATTCATCTATTCATGTAGAACTTAACATATCATCTCCATACCTCTTCTGATGGAAAATGCATACAACAATTCTCTCATAACAGCATGCAAGGAAACATCTAGACATTCATTTACAGAAAACATAGATAAGCATTCATCCATAAAACATAATCACACAACACAATATTTAACATGGTTCACTCCCCTGGATGGGAAGCTACATCCACAAGAACAGTTGGTAATATATATCTTTAAAAGGGATGGGGACAACCGTTCTTAGTCTGCGCACTCAGCTGCAGACTCTCCTTCCTCTCAGATAGGTCTCTGTGCACACAGCTGCAGAGCCTTTACAATCTTCTCAACTCAAAAGAGATTTTACAATACAACATCCAGAACCCAAAAATGTAACAACAAAAAGTAACCCCATCCCATACAAAATTGTCTTCTTAAATAGACCATGCCCGAAGGTCATGTCTTTACAATGCCAAAGACCTAAACCCAACAACCCTTAGGGTATACAAAACTATGTCGGTTTCCCTAAACCAGCTTGCTAGAATCTGGTAGCGTCTACTCCATCACGGCGGTTCTCCACGTCTTCATTCTGTCGCTATTGGCCTTCCTGTCACATGCGTGCCAACAGGTCACTTTCACTAAACCGTTTATCTCTAACAGTCTCACCCACTAGGCATGCCAAGCGATCACTTTCCCTGAGCTGTCCTTTCCTTGACAAACTCATGCATTGGCTGCCTTCCTGATTTGCTCGTTCCCACCACTCGACACTCCTGGAGCATCTTTCCAAAATTAGACCACTACTGGTCCATCCGGTACCTGCACCATTTTCTCGTCCAGCACACTGCTTTGTTGGCTCCACGTGGCTTGACTGCTTCGTAGCACTGCTTCCTCGCAGCGCTGGTCTTCGCGGTACTTCCAAAATTCGGATGTTGCGCACAACTTCACAGCACCCTCAACACTTAGACAAAATTACATCTTTTTCTGAGCTGCGCTCAGCTCATTTTTTCCTACTTATCAAAAGTGTTACCAAAAATTTGTCCCAACTTGGGCCCAACACATAGCAATGGGTTTTGTACTTGGATCCACAAAAATCCAATGTTATATATTTATAAGAACACCTTCCATCTTCAACTTCCATTGTACTTTTTATATTAAAAAATCCACTCGTTGTGAGAGTCATAAGAAATGAATAATTTTATTTGATCAACCATACATCATGATTTTCATGTGTACCTGTAGATGCCAAGTAAACATCACCTCCTTCTTCTACAATTTTTTTAGTTCCTATGGAAGGGACATCATCAAATCCATTACCTTTATCGACATTCTTATATCTGCAATATTTCTTATAACGCGTAGCTTTACTGGATTTCCAACATTTCTTGTAAATTTTCTTGAAGATTTAGATTTACCTCTAGACTTAGATATGCCCTTGAAAGACTTATTTTCCCTCTATTGGAAACAACCTCTCACAGATAAAGCATCCTTGGTCACACCCTCCATGTATTTTCTCATCATTTCCTCTAATAACAAGGATGCAACTACATCCACAAACTTTAACGTGGATTTAGTGTTACTACCAATTGGTACAACTATATTATACTAATATTCTATCAAAGAACATAATAGGGTAATACACCTATCTTCTTCCATCATAATAATATCAATAGAAACATGTTGACTGACTAGAGTATTAAATGCATTTAGATTATATATCATAGGGTCACCATCCTCCACCCTAATATGATACAACTTCTTTTGAAGAAATAACTTGTTTACCGCGGACGTTGACTGATACAAATCCGCCAAATTATCCCATATATTCTTTGTTTTTTCTTCTCTAAACACTGTCAACAACACTGGATTTGAGAGGTAAAGTCAAATTGTGGTTTTTCTTTTTTTCCATCTTTTCCCAATATTATTTGACATAGCAGTGGGTTTTGTACTTGGATCCACAACAATAAATTGTTCTCTATTTACAAGAAGATCTTCCATCTTAAAATTCCATTGTACTTTTTATATTCACAAAACCTGTCATTGTGAGAGTCATATGAAATGAAGAATTTGAGTTGATCAACCATACATCATGATTTTCATGTGTACCTCTAGATGCCAAGTAAACATCACCTCCTTCTTCTGCAAATTTTTTAGTTCATATGGAAGGGGAATCATCAGATCCATTACCTTTATCGACATTATTATATCTGCAATATTTCTTATAATGTGTAGCTTTACTGGATTTCCAACATTTCTTGTAAATTGTCTTGAATATTTAGATCTACCTCTAGGCTTAGATATGCCCCCATAAGACTTATTTTCCCTCTCTTGGAAACAACCTGTAAAATCTCTATCACAGTAGGATATAGCTACTATAGATACCTCACAATTGAAATATTTAAGTAATTATGCAAGAAACAAGTGGATATACATTTCTGGAAAACAAATGATAAAAAAACCAGGTATAAATGATCAAATATCAAAACAAATGATAAAAAACCAGAATACAAAAATGATCAAATATCAAATTCTATTAATATTCCAACCCAATAATGAGTTTGGATCATCCTTATATAACAATTGTAAGAAATAGGATGCACTTGGAGTGTCCACACTTAACTAGCTTAGATTGAGCCCAATCCCCCCTAGGTTGACCAAATGGTTCCCAAAATATCCCAAACATGTCCAAATTGTGCATGTGAACACTGGGTGAGCATGGGGGACCAAAATGGGGTTCACACATGTGGAGGAGGTGGTTGGGTGGAATTTAGGTAGGCTAGGGTAGGCCAAAATAGGCAAAAGAGGGGCAAAAGACTAGGTTCAATGCATGTGCACCCTTGGTCAAACCCAGATCCATAAAACAGGGAAGGAAGGGACCTTAGGCATGCTGGGGGTAATAAATGACTGTGGTGGTCTCAATGAGAGATCCCAACAGATATATTTTACCACCCTTTGGCTCGTACAATGGTGGATATGTTCACACTTGCCCCAACAATTTCTAGACAACTTATAACAACTTCCTAACAACCTAGGGATGTAATTATTAACCAGTTTTGCACCTAATAACCATCAATTAATTAATGATTAAGGTACTAAGTTATAATATTTCTCTAACACCACCCCATAACCTAGACTTAGTGGATTATCAAAAATAAGGCCTTGGCAACTAAGGCGCAACGTCACCTTTTACAACATAAAATTTATTTGTCCATGTAACCAAGGTAAGGAGGAAAACCAAATGAGAAAATAAGACCTCGCCTAAAAAATGGACATGTGGCATATTTGGAAAATACACCAATCTTCACCATGCATCACTCACTTAAAGGAGTGATCTAAGGTAAGTGAAGGTCTTCTCAGTAAAACTCTTAGTGAAGATATCGGTAGTTTGCTCAGCAGAAGGGAAATACTGCAATGTTATGATTTGGTCATGCACCAAGCCTCGAATGTAGTGCATGTGAATATCTATGTGCTTGGTCCTTTGCCTCTATATTAGATCAGTGGAGATCTTGATTGTGCTTTGATTATCACACCAAATGATAGTGGGTGAATCAAACACAAATCCTAACTCTCCAAGAATGCCTTGCAACCACACACATTGTGTAGTTGCATTCAATGCTCCCCTGTATTCGGCCTCAGCTGAAGATCAGGAAGGATATGGTGTGATGATTCTTGCTTGACCAACTAATGGGACCATGTGAAAGCATAAACAAATAACCAGAAATAGACTTCCAATCATAGCTATCACCAGCCCAATCAGAATCAATAAAACCAACTAGTTCAAGAGATGAACCAACTGCATAGAGGATGCCAAAGTGTTTGGTACCCTATACATAATGTAGGATCCTCTTGGATTCCTTCCAATGGACCTCATGAGGCTCTTGCATGTGTCTTGCAACAACCCAAATAGCATAAGACAAATATGGTCGAGAGTGTGTAAGATACAACAAGCTCCCAACTAGTTGTTTATACAATGAGCTTTCAACTAGTGGTGAAGAACCCCAATCGGTAAGCTCAATTACAAAAAGAAATGGGAATTTTGAATACTTACATTCGGCCATCTTGAAATTATGAAGCAAATCATAATCAAATATTTTTTGATAAATAGAGTTCCCATCCATGGTTTTCTCAATTTCCAAACCCAGAAATTGTTTCAAAATTCCTAGATCGGTCATGGCAAATGCACTGTGCAATGCAACCTTAACCGAGCCCAATTATTTTGTGTAGATACTAGTGATCAAAAGATCATAAACATATAGTAATATAATCAATATCAGGTCACCAACATGAATCATATAGACATTAGGATCAGACTTGCATCTCTCAAAGTTCAAGGATAGCAGAAAATTGTCCATTTTGTCATACCAAGCTCTAGGAGCTTGCTTGAGCCCATAGAGTGACTTCTTCAACCTGCACACAAGTGTATGATAAAAAATGAATCCTTCAGTTTGATTCATATATATCTTCTCATTGAGATCCCCATGAATAAATGCACTCTTCACATCCATGTGATGAACCTCCCATCGCTTGGAAGCAACAATGGCTAAAACTAACCTAGTTGAGTCCATCTTTTCCACTGGTGCAAATGTCTATGTATATTCCACTCCATTGAATTGATAGAATCCCTTCACCACCAAACTAGCCTTATAATTCATATCAGAGCCATCATATGCCACTATGGTTCTATAAACCCATTTACATTGCACTAGTTTCCTCTTGGGAGGAAGAGGGACCAAATCCCATGTTTCATTGTCATGGAGGGAGTTCATCTTTTATTGCATGGATGTTTGCCATATTGGGTATTTTGAACCTTCTGAATATTATTGAGGATCATATCCAATCATAAGAAAAAATCTATCTATCAGATCAAAATCACAAGATGCAAAATCATTGTGAAATTGAGATCTAGTTTTCCTAGGATCTTAAGGATCTCCTGCAAGCTCACCAATAGCTTGTATTGTTTTCTCAGCTCACTTGGGACTTGAGGATAGGTCATTATCAAAATCCATGTCATCATCATCACCATAAATCTTAGAATCAAAAATATCAGATAAATAACCATCACTTACATCATCATCATCAAGAAGAGGACAATGAGCATTCCCCTTCACCTTGTTCTGCAGCATGCATGGACTCTTCTTCTTCGAACTGAACACTTCTTTCAATGAATGTTTTGTGAGATGAGGGATCAAAGATCTTGTATCCCTTTGTATCTTTTGCATAACCAACCATTATTGACTCCTTTATTTGGGGCTGCAAGGCCTTTCTCTTCTCTGGTGGAATCATATCCCAAGCCCTTGAGCCAAACACCCTTAAATGAGAAACATTGGGCTTGTGGCCCATCCAAGCCTCATATGGAGTCATTCCTTCCAAGGATTTATGTGGTTCTATGTTCTGAACATATGCATCACAATTCATAGCTTCATCCCATATCTTAGGATACAAATACTTAGCCTCCATCATGCATGTGGCCATCTCCTTTAGTGCTTTATTCTTGCACTATGCAACACCATTTTGTTGAGGTGTGTAGGGAACAAAATGTTTCATTTGGATTCCAAACTCTTCACATAGATTATACATGTCCTTATTAACATACTCCCTTCCATTATCGGTCCTCAATACCTTCATACTTCTCCCACTAAAGTTCTCCACACAGTTCTTAAAAACTTTGAAACATTGGAAAACTTCAGATTTTTGCTTGAGAAAATAAAACCAACAATACCTTGAGAAATCATCGATGAAGGTAAGTACATACTTTGAGATGCCATAGGATGAAGTGGGGAGATTACCAATCATATCTGAATGCACTAAACCAATAGGTTCAGTAGCTCTCCTTTCCTTCCCTTTCTCATACTTCTTCTCAGCATGCTTCCCAACAATGCACCCTTTGCAAGTGCCATTGGAAAATCTGATTTTTGGAAGCCCTTCAACCATCTCTTCTTTGCTCAATGATTGAATATATATGTATTTGAGATGTCCAAATATTTCATTCCATATATTTCTAACTTCATTACCATGTGGAAAAAGTGCATTAGGAGAATAATACCCAAGAAAATGTGAGAACTTGTACATCCTCGAATCATGGTCTGCAACACCCGCTATGTGAGGCACCTGCAACAATTAATTAACAAGAACGCGCGAAATAGCAGAAATGACAGAACTCAGAATCACTTTTGTATTGATCACGGGCCACTTCGAGGGGGCAACCTCCTTTGAGCAAGCTCAATACAAATAACTTCACCGTGTCTTCATAGGTCTCAACACACACTTATATACTAATTCGAGGCGCCAATACTATGGGTCGAAACCATGGGCCGTTACAAACTATGGATTAACAATACTACGGGCGACTTACAAAGCATATGCGCCAATAACAATAACACAACTATTGATCAACAAATACTACGGGACGACTTACAAAGCATATGCGTCCAATAACAACATACTAACAAAGTAAAGACATGGGTTCCTAACATCCCCTCCCCCTTAAAAAAAGCTTTGTCCTCAAAGCTTTAGATGTGGAAATTGCTGTTGAATCTGAAGGAGTGGTTCCCATGTAGCGTCCTCTGGTTGCATGCCGTGCCACTGAATTAAGACCTCTGTGATAGAGCGAGAGCGAAGCTGACGCGTGCGCCGATTGAGGATGGCCTCTGGCTCCAAAAGGATGGATCCTTCATTATCCAGTTCAGGTAAAATCGTTTGTCCGCTGATGTTGGTGCCAAGAACTTTCTTCAGACAAGAGACATGAAAGACTGGATGAATGCGGGAAGAAGGAGGAAGTTCCAATTTATAAGCAACGGACCCAATCTTCTGAAGAATCCGATATGGCCCATAGAACTTTGGAGCGAGCTTATGACGCCCTTTGAGTTTCAAGGAGGATTGTTTGTACGGCTGGAGACGAAGAAAAACCATATCGCCGACTTGAAAAGTGCGCTCCGAACGGTGCTGATCAGCTTGTTGCTTCATGCGATTTCTTGCCATGTGAAGATTGTCCCGCAAAATGCGAAGAATCTTATCGCGGTTGCGAAGGACCGTGTCAACTTCCTAAACTGGTGAACTGGTGGGGGTGTAGGGAAGAAGAGCTGGAGGTGCCTGACCATAGACTGCTTCATATGGGGTCATTTTAGAGGCAGTGTGGTAAGAGGTATTGTACCACCATTCAGCGAGAGGGAGCCACTTTGCCCACTGATGTTGTTGTTCAGAGGTGAAGCAACGAAGATAAGTTTCCAAGCATTTATTCACAATTTCAGTCTGACCATCTGTTTGTGGGTGATACCCTGAACTCATCTGCAGTTTGGTGCCTGTGTGGCGAAATAGTTCTGTCCAAAAATGACTGGTGAAAGTTGCATCACGATCCGAGACAATGGAAGAAGGGATGCCATGAAGACGAAAGATCTGGTCCAGAAAAATTTGAGCGACGGAGGAGGCTGTATAGGGATGGCTGAGAGCACAAAAATGACTATATTTGGAGAGGCGATCAACCACAACGAGAATCACTGTCTTCCCACCAGATTTAGGGAGCCCTTCAATGAAATCCATAGAAATATCTGTCCAAATCCGTGTAGGTATGGGCAAGGGTTCAAGCAATCCTGGGAGGAGTGTTGTTTCACCCTTATTGCGCTGACAAGTATCACATTCGGCCACCATCTGTTGAATTGTCATTTTCATGCCCTGCCAAAAGAAGTTACGCCGTGCTCGTTCATATGTTTTGAGGAACCCAGAGTGTCCTGCCGATGGAGAAGCATGGAGTTCATAGAAGACAGCCTGTTGAAGATCTGTGCTCTAGGGAAGTACCAGACGACCCTTGTATCGTAGAGAAGCACCATCCCAAGAGTAATGTGGTACAGCAGAAGGATTGTTGGTCAAGCGTTGGATGATTTGCGATAAGGAAGAGTCATTGACATAACCCTGTTGAACAGATTGCAACCAATTTGGAACAGGCATAGAAATAGCTGAAAGAGAACCTTGGGCCTCAAATGTGCGAGAAAGAGCATCTGCCACAATATTATCTTTACCCTTCTTGTAAGTGATCTCATAGTCATAACCCATGAGTTTGCTAACCCATTTCTGTTGTGCCGGGGAGGAGACACGCTGGTCCAAGAAATATTTCAGACTCTGGTGATCAGTCTTGATGCAGAAATGATTTCCTAATAGGTATGGGTGCCACTTCTGTACTGCATGCAAAATAGCCATCATTTCCTTTTCATAGGTAGAGGCAGCTAAATTCTTACCTGAAAGGGCTTTGCTGGTGAACGCAATGGGGTGTTCATCTTGAAGGAGAATAGCACCAAGTCCATTTCCGCAAGCATCACTCTCAATAGTGAAGGGCTTGGAAAAATCAGGCATCGCTAGCACCGGGGTAGTACACATGGCTTGTTTTAGTTGGTCAAATGCACACTGAGCAGCAGGTGTCCATGTAAAAGCATCCTTTTTCAATAGCGCAGTTAATGGAGCTGCAATCTTCCCATAATCCTTGACAAATTTGCGGTAGTAGCCAGTCAACCCCAAAAAACCACGAAGGCTCTTGAGAGTCTGAGGATGTGGCCAATTGGTCATGGCATCGATTTTGGCAGGATCCACGCGAACCCCTTGTGCTGAGATAATGTGCCCGAGATACTCAACTTCCTTCTGTCCAAAAACACATTTAGACTGCTTGGCATGGAGATGATGGTCAGAGAAAAGTTGCATGACAAGATCCAGATGCTGGAGATGTTCATCCCATGTTTTACTGTAGATGAGGATGTCATCAAAGAATACCAGAATGAATTTCCGCAAGTAGGGTCGAAATATTTTATTCATTAAGGCCTGGAATGTGGAAGGGGCATTAGTGAGGCCAAAGGGCATGACCAAAAACTCATAATGGCCATCATGTGTGCGGAAAGCTGTTGTAGGAATATCATCCTCATGAACCCGAATTTGATGATATCCAGAACGAAGATCCAACTTGGAGAAAAAGCGGGCCCCATGAAGCTCATCAAGAAGCTCATCAACAACAGGAATTGGAAACTTATCCTTGATGGTGAGGTGATTAAGTGCTCGGAAGTCAATGCAGAGGCGCCATGACCCATCTTTTTTGCGAACAAGAATAACTGGAGAAGAGAAGGAACTAGTGCTTGGGCGAATAATACCGTGCTTCAATAAGTCCCGAACGAGCATTTCAATCTCCGTTTTTTGATGAAATGGGTAGCGATAGGGTCTGATGTTGGGAGGAACGCTGCCAGGAAGGAGCTTAATACGATGGTCTTCTGGCCTGGAAGGTGGTAAGCCCACTGGTTCAGCAAAGACACCTGTATACCGATCCAGAATTTGTTGTAGATCCAAAGGAGTAGTGGAGACTGCTGCTGGTTGCATCTGGATGGAATGGATCTGAGCGATGACACCATGTGAATTCTTCTTGAGGAGTTTTTCCATGCGATGTGAACTGATGATGCTGAGAGAACCTGGTTGTAATCCTGTCAATGTGTGTTTGTGTCCATTCTCGGAAAACTGCATCCAAAGTTCGGCAAAATCCCATAAGATAGGGCCGAGTGTGCGTAGCCATTGAGCGCCCAAAACCACATCACATCCGCCTAAGGGCAAGGCAAACATGTCAGAGCGCAAGGTATAATCTCCCATAGCGATACGCACATTTCGACACTTCCCTTTGCAAGGTAAGGTGCCCCCATTGGCAATCATGACTTCAAAGTTGGAGCAAGGATGGATAAAACAATCAGCTTGTTTGGCGATCCGAGGGTCAATGAAATTATGCGTGCTACCAGAATCAATGAGGATTGTAAGAGGAAGCTTCTTGAAGTAAACCCTGACCCGCATTGTTTGGGGGGTGGTGATTCCCGCTAAAGCATGGAGAGATATCTCTGGCTGGTCATCCTGAGACGGAGGGTCACTAGGCGGTTCCTGAATGTCGACCGGTGCATCCAGTGTTTCTGGATCTTCGTCACCCATTTCAGAGGCAGGCGGAGACTCCACATCCAAGAGATAGAGCTTTTGCTGAACACATCTATGTCCCCGAGTGAATTTCTCATCACAATTATAGCAAAGCCCCTTTTCTCTGCGTGCTTGCATCTCTGTTTCAGACAAACGCTTGATAGGAGTCGGTCGAGGAGCCTGCGGTATAGGTGGTCGCTGAGAACCCATATTTCGGAAGGGAACAAAAGTGGGCTTGGAGCGTTGTTGGGCTGCAATCTTGTCTTCTGCCAACTTAGCCAACCCGAGTGCTTCCACCATTGTGTTGGGACAGAACATTTTGACCTCAGATCGGATGGCATCCTTTAGACCACTGATAAAACAACTCCGGTAAAATTCATCAGACAATCCTTCGGTGTGGTTGGCTAGATTCTCAAATTCGGTTTGATACTCTCTCACAGTGCCAGTTTGGCGAAGTTTAGTGAGGGCTCCTGTGAAGTCATCAAAAGCACTAGGACCGAATCGTTGCAAAAGGAGCTGGCAAAAGTTTGGCCAGTTGGGCTCTGGATGAGCCTTGATGTACCAACGGTACCATTGAAGAGCTTCCTGTTCCAAATGAAAGGATGCCAACGGAACTTTGTTGACATCAAAAGTATTATGCAGACTGAAATACTGTTCGGCCCGATAGATCCATCCAGTTGGATCGGTACCATTGAAGCGAGGAAAATCAAGCTTCGGACCACGGAAATTGCTGGAAGAAGAGAACCCATTGTCTACTGAAGACTCAGACTGCCGTTTGTTGTTCATAGCTGAATGTTCAAGATGGAGACCAAGAAATTTTTCATCAAGATCCTGGAGTTTGGCTTGGATGGCTGCAAGGGCTTCCTCCATGGTTTTTGGTCCTGCACGGGTGACAACCATAACCAGGGATTTTTTTTTTTTTTTTTTTTTTTTTTTTTTGGACTGGGTAGGAAAACAAAAACAGGAACTACTTCAGTAAAGGAAAATTTGGATTTGGGAAAAAATCAGAAGGGTAATTGGGGTTTGACTCGTTTTTTGGACACTGTTGGATAGACAGGGAAGCAAAAATGAGGATTTCAGAAGCGGGGTGAAAGGATGGGAAAATTTGGCAGAAGGGAACAAAGAAGCAGAATTCAAAAAGGAACTCTGTGGTAAAAATTGAAGGTGATTGGGTGAAATCTGAGGAAGTTATGGCAAACCCTAAAAATAGACAAATGTGGGATTTCCGGCTGTAGGAAGGGGAACTGAGGATAGGGTCCTCAGGGATGAATTATGCAGAATGGAATGACAAGGGTTCCCTGAAAATTTCAAGGGGAACTGAGGTAAAACAAGGGAGATATGGAGAAAAAACTGAATTTTTTTTTTTTTTTTTTTTTATTTTTTACAGACTGGAGCGGCTACGGCTCAGAAGGAATCTGGAACAACGCCGACCTGCTGGATCTGGAACGGCTTGCAAAATGAGTCTGAAACGGCGCAGCAGTGATTGACAATAGTTCAACTGAAAGTAGATATGGACCCCAGGTATGTGCGGCTTCCTAACAGTTCAGGGTTTTCACTCGGCCACCAATGCTGTCTGACGGCGTGCGTATTGGGGCAGTACCCCTCACTCCACGGCTCAGGTAAAACTGATAACCGCTTTGCCACAAACGACAGCTCTTGGTTTACCTCACGGGTGGGAACTAGTCAATCAGGTAGGGGTCGTTGCCCTTTTCGCCGGCAGGTCCTCTCAATGGGCCAGCTACTTCGGGGTTCCTGTGGTACTCCTCACAATGAGTTTTAGGGCTTATGCCCAAGTACTTCCCACAGTTAAGCGGATAGGGATTATTCCCAAATCCGAACCTGCAACAGATGCGAAAAAAAATTTTGGCAGAAATTTCACCCAGCGAGCCCAAGAAAGTGCTCTGATACCAGATGATACGAACCATCACACCAAAACCTCGAGATGTTAGTGAAGGCCGCCCACCAGGATCTTAACATCCCACCACGCTCCGCAGTCCAGACTCTGGGTTGGATGTGCGCCCGTACGGTGGTGTCCCCTTTGCGTCGTACGAGCCGTGGGCGAACACTGCAATGCCGGCGTTGCCACCCGCTCTGTGACTTGAACCTGGGTGGAGGCTCTGATACCAGATGTGAGGCACCTGCAACAATTAATTAACAAGAACGCGCGAAATAGCAGAAATGACAGAACTCAGAATCACTTTTGTATTGATCACGGGCCACTTCGAGGGGGCAACCTCCTTTGAGCAAGCTCAATACAAATAACTTCACCGTGTCTTCATAGGTCTCAACACACACTTATATACTAATTCGAGGCGCCAATACTATGGGTCGAAACCATGGGCCGTTACAAACTATGGATTAACAATACTACGGGCGACTTACAAAGCATATGCGCCAATAACAATAACACAACTATTGATCAACAAATACTACGGGACGACTTACAAAGCATATGCGTCCAATAACAACATACTAACAAAGTAAAGACATGGGTTCCTAACACGCTACAACAATTTTTCCAGTGGAAATTTCTGATATCTCCACATTATTCTGAGTGAAGATCACTCTCTTGGTTGAACCAGTGTGGGTCATTTGGTATACAGAGAGTAAGTTTTCTGCAAGATCAAGTACATACATTTCATTACTGAAATACCCATTTTCCATAGAGATTTTACCAATTCCTTTAGCAGGGATTTCTGAGTCATCTCCCATGTGAATGGAAGAACCACTGTATGGAGCAAGATTAGAGAATGAATCTCTTGAATAATCCATTTTCCTTGAGGCACCTGAATCTATGATGAAAGAAGAGGACTCTGAGGTACTAGCCATCAAGGAATGGCACCTCTCCTTATCTTCAAAAACACCCTCTTTCTTCTTGGAACTTTCTAGAAGAGGAATGTTGTTTTTCTGTAGGATATGGGTCATCATGTCAATGGTTTTCTTCATGCAATAACTCTCAGCTTTCCAACCCTTTTGAAAGTAAGAGCATTGTTTCTTCTCCTTCTTCTTTCCCTTTCCTTTGATAGGATTCGAACCCCCATCACTGGATTTGGGTCTGTCCTCCTTCTTCTCTTCTCTTGTGGTTTCAAACCCTTGGGATTTTGCTTGCCTCTTCCTTGCTTCGAATATACAGTAGTAAGAACTTGATATTTTGACTTAATGGAACCCATCAAGACCAACTGATCTTGCTCTTGATTTAGCATATCCATGAAATCAACCAATGAAGGCATCTTCCAATTTTAAACTGTAAGTTTTGTGGAGTGAAATGTAGAGACAAAAACTGAATACTCAGGGCCAAGCTTTGAAATGATGGACAGAACCAACTGTTCTTCCTTCTTTTCAATGCCACACTGTCTGATTTGCAAGACCAAGCTCTTTAAATTGGTGAAGAAGTCTTGAATGGAATAAAATTTGCTTGGGCTCATTGAGAGTAGCTCATTTTCAAGATGATGGCCCCTCATCTCATCAGTCTTCCCAAACAAAGACTCAAGCTTGAGCCATACTTCATTTGGTGTAGCTAGAATTTCAACATGAAATAGGAGGTCTCTCGAAATATTGAGACAAAGGAGGCTAAATTCCTCATCCATTCTATTGAATAATTTCGACTTCTCTACAACAGAGTTTGGATCAACCTCTATGCCCATGGTGATCCTGAAAAGACACTTGGATCTCAATTTAATGACCATTTCATCCTTCCATTCGAAATAGTTGAATGGAGTGAGCAAGTTTGGGTGAGTTTGCTCCATCTTTCTTCTACTGCTTGCGCACTAGGTGACAATGGTGCACTTGAATACCTGCAATAAAAATCTCAACACTCGAGAGGGGATCTACACTAATAGATTTGAACCCTGCTTGATAGTGGATGCATTTGAGAGAGCATCACACCTTGGATAGACTCCAATGGATTTATCCAATGGCTTCAATGCAATGGTTCCAGGGACTTCAGTGGTTTCTCCACTGCTTATGGCACACCACTAAAACAATCTATTGGTTCGAATAATAGCTCCAAGAGTTCTGATACCATGTAAAATATCCATCACAATAGGATATAGCTACTATAGATACCTCACAATTGAAATATTTAACTAATTATGCAAGAAACAAGTGCAGTTACATTTCTAGAAAACAAATGATAAAAAACCAGGTATAAATGATCAAATATCAAAACAAATGATAAAAAACGAGAATACACAAATGATAAAATATCAAATTTTATTAACAATCCAACCCAATAATGAGTTTGGATCACCCTTATATAACAATATGAAGAAATAGGATGCACTTGGAGTGTCCACACTTAGCTAGCTTAGATTGAGCCCAATCCCTCCTAGGTTGACCAAATGGTTCCCAAAATATCCCAAACATGTCCGAATTGTGCATGTGAACACTTTGTGAGCATGGGGGACCAAAATGGGGTTCACACATGTGGAGGAGGTGGTTGGGGGGAATTTAGGTAGGCTAGGGTACACCAAAATAGCCAAAAGAGGGGTAAAAGACTAGGTTCAATGCATGTGCGCCCTTGGTCAAAACCAAATCCATAAAATAGGGAAGGAAGGTGCCTTAGGAATGTTGGGGGTAATAAATGCATGTGGTGGTCTCAAGGAGAGTTCCCAACAACTATATTTGACCACCCTTTGGCCCATACAATGGTGGATATGTTCACACTTGCCCCAACAACTTCTAGACAACTTATAACAACTTCCTAACAACCTAGGGATGTAATTATTAACCAGTTTAGCACCTAATAACCATCTATTAATTAATGATTAAGGTACTAAGGTATAACATTTCTCTAACACAACCTGTCACAGATAAAGCATCCTTGATCACACCCTCATGAATTTTCTCCTCATTTCCTCTAATAACAAGAATGCAACTACATCCTCAAACTTTAATGTGGATTGAGTGCTACTACCAATTGGTACAACTATATTATACTAAGATTATGTCAAAGAACATAATAGGGTAATACACTTATCTTCTTCCTTCATAATAATATCAATAGAGACAAACCGACTTACTAGAGTATTAAATGCATTTATATTATATATCATAGGGTCACCATCATCCACCGTAATATGATACAACTTCTTTTGAAGAAATAACTTGTTTACCATGGACATTGACTGATACACTTCCCCCAACTTATACCATATCTTATTTGTATTGTATTCTCTAAATACTATCAACAACACTGGATTTGAGAGGCAAAGTCAAATTGTGGTTCTTGTTTTTTTTCATCTTTTCCCAATATTCTTTGACATAGTAGTGGGTTTTGTACTTGGATCCACAACAATCCACTATTCTCTATTTACAAAAGATCTTTGATCTTCAACTTCCATTGTACTTTTATATTCACAAAACCACTTGTTGTGAGAGTCATATGAAATGAATAATTTGAGTTGATCAACCATACATCATGATTTTCATGTGTACCTGTAGATGCCAAGTAAACATCACCTCCTTCTTCTGCAAAGTTTTTAGTTCCTTTAAAAGGGGCATCATCAGATCCATTACTGTTATTGACATTCTTATATCTGCAATATTTCTTATAATGCGTAGCTTTACTAGATTTCCAACATTTATTGTAAATTTTATTGAAGATTTAGATCTACCTCTAGACTTAGATATGCCCCCCAGAAGATTTATTTTCCCTCTCTTGGAGACAACCACTCACAGATAAAGCATCCTTGGTCACACCCTCCATGGATTTTCTCCTCATTTTCTCTAATAACAAGGATGCACCTACATCCTCAAACTTTAATGTAGATTGGGTGCTACTACCAATTGGTACAACTATATTATACTAAGATTATGTCGAAGAACATAATAGGGTAATACACTTATCTTCTTCCTTCATAATGATATCAATAGAGACAATTTGACTTACTAGAGTATTAAATGCATTTAGATTATATATCATAGGGTCACCATCCTCCACCCTAATATGATACAACTTCTTTTGAAGAAATAAATTGTTTACCATGGACTTTAATTGATACAATACCCCAACTTATCCCATATCTTCTTAGTGTTGTCCTCTCTAAATACTATCAACAACACTAAATTTGAGAGGCAAAGTCAAATTGTGGTTCTTGTTTTTTTTTTTCCATATTTTTCCAATATTCTTTGACATAGGAGTGGTTTTGTACTTGGATCCATAAAAATCCACTTTTCTCTATTTTCAAGAATATTTTCCATCTTGAACTTCCATAACTTGAAGATATGGCCATTAAAATTTATATTTCTATTATTGAATTGCTCGCCATTTCTTTACACAACATTTAGTGTACAAATATCCCACTCCAACATGGGTTTATTGTAGACCCAAGATGTAGTTATCCTTGACCCATAAATTGAATCACAACAATGATATAGAACTATTAAACTTCAAAAATAACCAAAAGCATTCTCCACAAGAATAAACCAAAATATAGAGAAAGACCCTTATGGTAAGGTAACACCATCAATTACTCCGTAAGGAAGGAATCACTCCCCAAGCCATGCTTGCTACAAAACAATACATCCAACATATATCATACTAGTACTCATGAGTAATTCCATGCCAACTACCCCTTATTATTGGATTATTTCATCTAGATACCTAATGGGCCTATTTATTACTCACCAAATACCAAGTGGACCTACAAACACATTACATACAGTATCCCCTAGGGTACCTCCCTAGGTACCCCATATTATCCTCCCTAGGTGTTATAGCGTCATTTGACACTATCGATTCATTAGTGCTCATATGGCATTCATATCAACCAGATAACTATGAAAACTCCCCATTGGTGATAAGAGGGGGAGGTCCTAAAAAGGTCCTAATGAGAGAGGAATCTTGGAATATTCTAGTACCAACACCAATAAACGAAGGTATAGAAATATTGGCTTCAACCATAGGCAATATATTCTCTATATTTGAGGAAACCTTGGGATCATGATGGGTAAGCTAACCAAACATGATGATATTACCATTATAAGGGAGCATCATTAGTATACACATAGTAGAAGTGACCACTTTCATAGCATACATATATCTACGACCAGAGAGGAGGTTATAATCTAACTAGGCATCAATAACCTCAATATCTATGAGGATGGTATTACCATCGATTTCTACAGGAACATTCTGGGGAAGTCTTTGTGGCTTAGAAGGTATACCATCATATGCACATAACATCATGAGGGATGTGGTAAATGTGGAAGAACCAATATCTTCTAGATATGGGTTGACACGACACCAGTAGAGACTCCATCATCGATGGATAACCAAGTTCTTGATGGTGACAGGAACTTGGAAGGATACTGAAGAAGCAATTCAGGGTTCATCTCTATCTAAATTGAAGGTCATCATATGAACATCAAAAGGATCTATTTAATGTAATGTATAAAGGAGAGACTTATGTTGCACAAGAAAGTTCTAGAGAACTTCCAGGGTAGACATGGAAGAAAGGGACTAATCCAAGTCATTCACAACACTATAATTATGGGAAATTGTAGAATTGGGGTTATATGGGTTGTGTGATGTAAAGGGATCTTAGGGATATTTGGTGGAGGGTCAACCTTATGTTGTGGTATATGTAATGGTCCATATGGTAAGGGTGAATCATTATCCTTGCTATAATTGACAATTTCAATTGGCATGCCATATTGATTATGTCAAGTCTGTAGATTGACATTGGTAGAGGTCATGAAGATGCTATGGAAGGATGATTCAAGAGGATTGGTTGAAATAGATGGGTGATTAGGATGAGACATCATTGGTTTTGTTGTGACCATTTCTTGTAATGGAAAAGGGTTTTGAGTACCATTATTTATGACATGGTAGGATGAGGAGGTGGAGCATTGTTTTGGACTTGAGGTGCATTAGAATCCAACCTCACACTTGTTAGCCTAATCCCACAATAGGTGAGATGTGGTGAGATGTGGAAATTATGGGATTAATTTCTATAGGCACTGCAAAAGGAACATGGATGGTTAGTCCATATCTAGGGGTTCTTTCATTGCTTGGTGGGTTTCATAGGATCTTTATTTGTGGGGTTTGGGTTCCCTCTAGTATTGCTAGGAGGGTTATTGGGTTAGACTCCACCTTCCTTGTTTTTGTTATTTCATTTATACTTCCCCTTATTCTTCCTTTTATTAGGAGAAGTTTGTTCATTTTCATTATTGGGTGCAAGTTGAGGGGGTATTTTTTGTTGAAAATAAACCTACCCTTGTTGAAAAGGGGGAGGTGAACGATGTTGTTGAACTAGAGGTCCTGACATAGGGCTGGAAAATGGGTAATAAGGATCATGGGACAGAGGGGACACATATTTTGTTGAAGCACCACCACACATAATTCCACTACATGTGTGCCCATGAACATGGGTGGTGTGAAAGGAATCAAGTAACATGTAATAATAATTTCTTGTGGATGTGGGAAAATTGTATACTTAAACCCAAATATTCATAGCAAAGAAAGAAAAAATGAAGAGAGAATAGACAAACCATAAAAATATCTATTGTCGAAAATATATTCAAAATAGAGAGTTATGTTAACATGCCTCTTCAAGGGAGAAACCTTCAATGGAAAAGCTCAAAATTCAAATACAATCATTGACTAAACATTATATAGTTTACTATTCTATATATATAGTGATTCTATAGCAATAGTCCTAACTACTTATGGTTGTGCTATTAATGAGAGTCAACCACCTAGGGGCCTTTATTCAATAAAGAGGTCCCATTTACATTAAGTCACCACCCACTAACTATCTAATGGGTCTTTCATATTGATAAAGTAGGGGTGTTAGGGTAGGATCATAACACAACTAGTTGTATGGGTTTGAGGTGGAGGTTACAAGACCAATCAATCCATTCGTAGAGTGGGATTCCCTTAACTTATATTGGCATGAGGAGTCACTGTGGGGTCACATTAGGGATGATCATGTATAAATAATCAAATGGTATATTAAATTGTACTTCTAAAACATCAATATGTCGTATTCTTCCAATTGTGGTAGAATGGAAGTGACATCCTTAGCTATGGAAGGTAGTAAAGATTTCAAGAACTAATATAGAAATATGCAACCATCTAGTTTGATATTGCAGAGGCTCATTTTTCTTTGCCATTAATGGATAAGGTCCATGATATGGGTAGCCATACTTTGACAACATGACAAAAGAATTTATACAATCTTTTCATGATGAATAAGTAACTAGAAGATGGCGAGAAAAGTAAAGGCCAATGACGCAAATTTAGAATGTGTCATTAGGGCCTATTCAACGTACCACTTTGTTTCTACTCTAGCAAGGGTTCTTCAGAATAAACACAACTAGATAGCATAATCTACAATGCTATTGGAGGAGGACCATAGATGACACAACATAATGCGATTAGAAGGGTCCTCTTGTACTTTATGTTCAAAATTGGGGATATATGAGGGTAGCTTGGTGGGTATTAGTGGCCATGTCGCATCATGGGTCATATCAAATAGGATCAATGGTTATTCTAACCAAATCTAGTAGGATTAAACTAGATATAAATGGAAATATCGACATTGGAATTACAAATTAGGTCAATTTTCCATTAGCATTTCCACCAAATAGATTTCCTCTAGATGGAATCCCACGAAATGGGGTTCCACCAAATTGATTTTCATTAGATGCATTGCAGTGGGGAGGGCTAGAAGGAATAGCACCTGACTTATTAGCTACCAAGTTCCCTAATGGATGAGTGGCATTGGGTGAAGGTGATGATGTAGGCTAGGAGGATCCTCAATCTAATGAGCTAGAAGGTGAATTTGGAGAGGGGCAGTGTTCGAGTCTCACATGTTGAGGTGGGATAACTTATTAGAGGAAATTTGGATGAAAAATGTGCCTCTTAAGGAAAATCATAAAATAATGCCATGTAGACAATTTTTTTATTCTATTTCACTTTTATCGAAGTTACCCAGGGTTATTTCACTTTTATCAAAGCTACCTTAGATATATATTTTTATATTAAAATCAATTTATGAGGACGAAATTCGATGTAGTGTTTTCACCCAAAATAAGGAAATAAAATTAAATACACAGTGTCATCTTAAAAGTTATTGTACCCAACTTTTTATGGTGTATAGTATTATTATAATATATTAACTATAATATAATATAATTATATATTAGTTTTGGTATTAATTACTATTAGATATTACTTATAATATTAGCTACTATTATATATTAATTAATTATATAATAACATTAGTTAAAAGTTATTGAACCCAACTTTTCACGACGTATAGAAATATTATAATATATTAATTATAATATAACATTATCATATATTAGTTAAAAGTTATTGGACTCAAATTTTGAGGGTGTATAGTAATATTACAATATATTAATTATAATATAATACTATTATGTATTAGTTATAATATTAATTACTACTACTATTATATATTGGTCATGTATTACCTAAAAGATGGATGTGTATATTAGTTATGATATTAGTAAAATTTATTGGACCCAAATTTTCACATTGTATAATATTATTATATATTAGTTATAATATTAATTACTATTACTATTATATATTATATATGGGTCACATATTACCTAAACTTGGTTAGCATATTAATTTCATTATCAATATCCAAGATAATTTCGGACAACTTCGGTACTGGGGAGACAAATTATATTATTAAAAAATCACACCTATCTCCAAATTATATATTAAAAATTTACCTCAGAAATGCAACTCTTTTGAATTTTAAAGGATTTTGATTGGCTAATAGATGATGACATGGAATTTGAATTAGGGTTGAAAGCCCAATTTTCAGCCAAATTTCCTCTAATTAGTAACCTGACCAAGAAATTGAAACAAGGGGGATAGTCCTTTGTTGATGTATATGTAACTTCGGAATGTATTTCATATATGTATATTGTACTCCTATAGAGATGGTATTATTCCTCCATACGGAAGTGTTTGTATTCCTATAGAGATGTTATTATTCGTCTATACGGAAGTGTCGTCATTTATATTGTAAGTTTCGTAACTTATACTTGATGGGTTATTAGACCACCTTGTTGGAGTCGGTCCTGTATAAGTCATGTGGGTCGAAGGGTTATTAGACCACCCTATTGGGGGTCGGCCATGTGGGTCAAAGGGTTATTAGACCACCCTATTGGGTGTCGGCCCAGTCAGCATTGTGTTATGTGGTTAAGTTGAGGCCGACCTAGTAAAGGTTATTAAGCAAGTCAAGTCAAGTATAAATAAAGTGCGGGAGGCACTCTATTTTATCATTCTATTCTCTCACACACTCTTTGGAGAGTGGCGCACTTGTGGAGGAGGAGAAGCTGCTTCTAGGAGATGTCTATCTCTTATGCTTTGGTTGTATCATTTCTCTATCTATCTCTGAGGATGTTATTGGGGTTTTTCACCTTTATGGTTTTCCCCAAGTAAACTCTGTGTCTCTTGTGTGCTTGCATTATTGTGTCCATTATTGATATGTTGTAGATATGCTGTACATGTTGTTCTCTCAGTTAAGATCCTAGATCATATTGAAGTAATTTCTGAAAAACTAACATGGTATTAGAGCTAGCCTAAAAGAAGGCATGGTATGGCATGTATGATACTTGTTGCACTTGCGATGCTAGGGCTTGATATAGAAAAAACCAGTCATCGTAGCACTTTCACCATATGTAAAATCTCAATCACAGCTGAACCTAGCTACTGTGGATTCCTCACTGGTGAAAGATTGCACAACATTTGCAAGAATTAGCATAAAAATTTAAATGAATGAAGAACAATACACATGAAATGGTGAATAATGTCAATATTATTAACTGTCCAACCTTAACATAGGTTAAGAACACTCATATATACAAATCTGGAAGAATTCGAATCCATCTGGAGTGTTCACACTGATCTAGCTTAGAAAAAGCTCAAACCCCCCTAGGTTGACCAAAATATCCCAAACCATCCCAAACTGGTTCGAATCAGCTGTGTGAATGCTAGGAATGACTGGACAGGCCCATGTGACCTCACACATGTGAAGAAACTGGTTGGTTAGAGATTTGGAAGCTAAAATTGGCCAAAATGATGACAAAGTTGGCAAGATTGTCCACAAACTGAGCAAATGCGCCCTAGGTAGAAGAGAAGCATGCTGAATGCATTAAATGACCTGAGGAGGGCGCTCTAGGCATGCTGAATGCATTAATTGCCCTGGGGAGCGCTCCAATTAGCTGGTTTGACTCAGCACTTGTTCACATTGCTAACCAGTTCATGATAATTTGACCAATTTACCAACTAATCAACTTAGGGATGTAATCATTAATCACTTGGGCTAATTAATCATCATTAATAAATGATTAATGTACATAGGTGGAAAAATGTTCTAACACCCCCCCTTAAGCTAGACTTAGTGAAATATCAAAAATTAAGGCCTTGGCAACTAGGCTCAAGTCACCTTTTACATCATAAAATTTATTTGTCCATGTAACCAAGGTAAGGAGGAAAACCACATGGGAAATAAAACCTCCCCTCTAAAATGGACATGTGGCATATATCAAAATACACCAATCATCACCATGCATCACTCACCCCAAGCAAAGATCTAAGGTGAGTGAAGGTCTTCTCGGTAAAACACTTGGTGAAGATATCAGCAGTTTGCTCACTGGATGGGCAATACTGCAATGCTATGGTCCGGTCATGCACCAACCCCCGAATGTAATGCATGTGTATCTCTATGTGCTTGGTCCTCTGTCTCTGTACTGGATCGGTAGAAATCTTGATTGTACTTTGATTATCACACCAAAGAATAGTGGGTGAATCAAAGACAATCCCGAACTCTGCAAGAATACCTTGCAACCAAACACATTGTGTGGCTGCATTAACTGCTCCCCTGTACTCGGCCTCAGCTGAAGATAAGGAAATAGTGCTTTGTTTCTTGCTTTAACAGCATATAGGTCCATGTCCAAGCATAAAGACATAACCGGAAGTTGACTTCCGATCAATACAATCACCGGCCCAATCAGAATCTGTAAATCCTACTAGTTCAAGGGATGAACCAGCAGCATAATGGATACCAAAGGACTTAGTACCCTGAACATAATGAAGGATCCTCTTGGCTGCCTTCCAATGGATCTCATGAGGATCTTGCATGTGCCTTGCAACAGCCCCAACAGCATAAGACAAATCTGGTTGAGAGTGTGTAAGATACAACAAACTCCCAACTAGTTGTCTATACAATGAACTGTCAACTAGTGGTGAAGAACCCCATTCTGTAAGCTTAACTCCTGAAAGAAATGGAAATTTTGCAGACTTACATTTAGCCATCTTAAATTTCTGCAGCAAATCTGAAGCATACCTTGACTGACATACAGAAATTCCATTCACAGTTTGATCTATCTCCAAACCCAGAAATTGTTTTAGCAATCCTAGATCGGTCATGGAGAATGCACTGTGCAATGCTCTCTTAACTGAGTCAAGTTCTTTGGTGCAGCTACCAGTGATCAAAAGATCATCAACATACAGTACAATAATCAATATCAGATCACTAACATGCTGCATATACACATTTGGATCAGACTTACACCTCTCAAACCCCAAAGATAGCAGAAAATTGTCCATTTTTGCATACCATGCTCTAGGAGCTTGCTTGAGTCCATAGAGTGACTTGTTCAACCTGCAAACAAGTGTATGATCAGAAATAAAACCTTCAGGCTGCTGCATATATATCTCCTCATTCAGATCCCCATGAAGAAAGGCACTTTTTACATCCATGTGATGAATCTCCCAGCGCTTGGAAGCCCCAATGGCCAAAACTAGTCTTATGGAGTCCATCTTTGCCACCGGTGCAAATGTTTCTGTATAGTCCACTCCTTGGACCTGAGAGTAACCCTTAGCCACCAACCTGGCCTTATACTTCAGATCAGAGCAATCAGATCCAATTTTGGTTCTATAAATCCACTTGCATTGCACTAGTTTCCTCTTGAGAGGAAGAGGGACCAAATCCCAAGTTTTGTTCTCATGGAGTGAATTCATCTCCTCTTGCATGGCTGATTGCCACCTTGGGTCTGTACATGCTTCTGAATATGAAATTGGATCAGATCCAACCATCAAATAACATGCCTCACTCAGATCAGAATTATAACATGCAAAGGAATTGTGAAATTGAGATCTAGTTTTCCTAGCATCTTGGGGATCTCCCACTAGCTCTCCGGCACTTTGAATTGTTTTCTCTGCCCACTTGGGCCTTGAGGGAGGGATATGTTCAGAATCCATATCAACATCATCTTCAGCAATATCAGAATCAGAAATATCAGAGAATGAATCACTACTTACTTCATCATCAAGTCGAGGAAATGAGCATTCCCCATCACCTTGTTCACTAGCTTGCAAAAATTCTTCCTCTTCGAATTTGACACTTCTTTCAATGAAAGTTTTGTGAGTGGATGGATCAAAGAGCTTGTAGCCCTTTGAATCCTCTGCATACCCAACCATGATTGACTCCTTGCTTTGGGGATGCAAGGCCTTTCTCTTCTCCGGTGGAATTCTGGCCCAAGCCCTTGAGCCAAAAATTCTGAAATGTGAGACATTTGGCTTGTGACCCATCCAAGCTTCAAATGGAGTGATTCCTTGCAATGCTTTGTGTGGTGCTCTGTTCTGAACATATGCTGCACAATTCATAGCTTCAGCCCACAATTTGGGAGACAAATCCCTTGCTTGCAACATGCAAGTTGCCATCTCTTTCAGTGCTCTATTTTTGCGCTCTGCAACACCATTTTGCTGAGGTGTGTAGGGCACTGAGTGTTGCATCTGAATGCCATGCTCTTGAAAGAGCTGCTGCAAATTGTTATTGAAATACTCTCTGCCATTATCAGTCCTCAAAACCTTCATGGCCTTCCCACTGAAGTTCTCAACCATGCTCTTAAAAATTTTGAAACATTCAAAGACTTCAGATTTTTGCTTAAGGAAAAATAACCAGCAGTACCTTGAGTAGTCATCGATGAAGGTGAGCACATATTTGCTGCAGCCATAGGAGGGTGTGGGGAGTGGCCCTATGAGATCAGAATGTACTATCCCAAGAGGTTGATCAGCCCTCCTTGCCTTCCCTTTGTCATACTTCTTTTCAGGATGCTTCCCAATCATGCAACCCTTGCATGTTCCACTCGAAAAACTGATTTGGGGCAGCCCTTCTACCATATTTTCTTTGCTTAAAACTTGAAGATATCTGTAGTTTAGGTGACCATACCTTTGATGCCATAGCTTGCTGGTCTCATTCCCATGTGACAGAAGCACACTTGGTGAAGAGAATTCGAGTAAGTGGGAGAACTTGTACATTTTCATGTCATGGTCTGCAACACCCTTTGCAACAATTTTCCCGGTGGAAACCTCTGATATCTCCACTTCATCCTGAGTGAAGACCACCTTCTTTGCTGATCCAGTATGTGTCATTTGATATATAGAGAGCAAGTTTGCTGCAAGATTTGGCACATACAGCACATTGGAGAAGAAGCCATTCTCCATAGAGATTTTCCCAATGCCATGAGCAGGGATTTCTGAGTCATCTCCCATTCGAATTGAGAGGCCACTGTAGGGAGCAAGTTCAGAAAACGAGTCTCTTGAGGAAGCCATGTGCCTTGAGGCACCTGAATCAATGATGAACAAAGGTGAATGAGATGAGCTAGCCACCAAAGCATGGCAGCTCTCCTTGTCTTCAAAAACGCACTCCTTCTTCTTGGAACTTTCAGGAAGAGGAATGTTATTTTTTTGTAGGAAATGGGTCATGGTGTCTATGGTTTTCTTCATGCATGAGCTCTCTGGATGAA
Organism: Larix kaempferi; assembly: GCA_027924585.1. Lineage (NCBI taxonomy): Eukaryota > Viridiplantae > Streptophyta > Pinopsida > Pinales > Pinaceae > Larix > Larix kaempferi. The sequence continues at coordinate 6,761,689 of BSBM01000370.1, forward strand.
AACCTCTTTGACAGTAGCTACATTTTTTCTTCTCAGCCTTCTTTCCCTTGTTCTTGACAGGATTCGAAACCCCCTCAGAGGATTTGGGCCTCTCATCCTTTCTCTTCTTCTCTTGAGGTTTCGAACCCTTGGGTTTTTGCTTGCCTCTTCCACATTTCGAATCTCCAGCTGCAAGCACTTGATCTTTTTGCTTGATGGAGCCCATCAAGACCAGCTTGTCTTGCTCTTGAGTTAGCATCTCCATGAAGTCAGCCAAGGATGGCATCTTCCAACCTCTAACTGTGAGCCTTGTGGAGTTGAAGGAAGACACAAAAACTGAGTATTCAGAACCCAATTTGGAGAGAATGGACAACACCAACTGTTCTTCTTTCTTCTCTATGCCACATTGTCTGATCTGCAAGACCAAGTTCTTGAACTTGGTGAAGAAGTCCTGGATGGAATCGAAATTCCCTGGGCTCAGTGAGACAAGCTCATTTTCGAGCTGGTGGCCTCTCATCTCATCAGTCTTTCCAAACAGTGTCTCAAGCTTGAGCCACACTTCATTTGGAGTTGCTAGACTTTCTACATGAAACAGGAGGTCTCTCGAAATGCTGAGACAAAGGAGGCCAAATGCCTCATCCATTCTGTTAAAAAACTTGGATTTCTCCACAGCTGAGTTTGGCTCCACCTCAGTGCCCATCGTGATTCTGTAGAGACCCTTAGATCTCAGCAAAATCACCATTTCTTCCTTCCAATCGAAATAGTTGAAGGGTGTGAGCACGTTTGGGTGAGATGGCTCCATTCTTCTCTGCTGCAATTCGCACTTGCTGACAATGCTGATCTTCAATACCTGCAAACAACTCTCAAATCACTCTGGAGGGATCTACACTAACAGATTCGAACCCTGTATGGATAGTGGGTGCATTCGGGAGAGCATCACACCTGAGAGGAGCCACTAGATTTCTCCAGTAAGCTCAAGGCAATGGCCTCAGGAATTATGTGGTTTCTCCACTACTTCTGGCAATCCACTACAACAGTCTTGCTGGTTCGAATTCTAGCTCCAAGAGCTCTGATACCATGTAAAATCTCAATCACAGCTGAACCTAGCTACTGTGGATTCCTCACTGGTGAAAGATTGCACAACATTTGCAAGAATTAGCATAAAAATTTAAATGAATGAAGAACAATACACATGAAATGGTGAATAATGTCAATATTATTAACTGTCCAACCTTAACATAGGTTAAGAACACTCATATATACAAATCTGGAAGAATTTGAATCCATCTGGAGTGTTCACACTGATCTAGCTTAGAAAAAGCTCAAACCCCCCTAGGTTGACCAAAATATCCCAAACCATCCCAAACTGGTTCGAATCAGCTGTGTGAATGCTAGGAATGACTGGACAGGCCCATGTGACCTCACACATGTGAAGAAACTGGTTGGTTAGAGGTTTGGAAGCTAAAATTGGCCAAAATGATGACAAAGTTGGCAAGATTGTCCACAAACTAAGCAAATGCGCCCTAGGTAGAAGAGAAGCATGATGAATGCATTAAATGACCTGAGGAGGGCGCTCTAGGCATGCTGAATGCATTAATTGCCCTGGGGAGCGCTCCAATTAGCTGGTTTGACTCAGCACTTGTTCACATTGCTAACCAGTTCATGATAATTTGACCAATTTACCAACTAATCAACTTAGGGATGTAATCAGTAATCACTTGGGCTAATTAATCATCATTAATAAATGATTAATGTACATAGGTGGAAAAATGTTCTAACACCATAAATCCATTTTGGAAAAGTTTCAGGATCTAAAAAGTTTACAGGTCGAAGATAAGATCCCCATGTACCTTGTGTCCTAAGCACAACTTCTAATTCGTTGTAATTTGTGTTTTATGATCTGTACAATCTAGGGTTTCTGCCTCTTCCAGATCTGAGTCATAAATAGGTGACCTAGGAAAAAAGGTCATAAATTGGGCTAGGAAGATCCAAATGAAATTTTGTAAAAAGTGACAGGTAGGGAACGGACTGTACTTCCACAAGTCGAAGGTTCAGAGGCCAAAAGTGAACCAGTGACATGTGGCACTTCGTACAAGTTCGCTCTCCTGTTTTATCCCATAAACAGGCAACGTTGCGACACTTGGAATAACTCTCTCTTAGAGAATCCAATTGAGGTCAGACCTGTGGGGTTGGAAAGATGACAGGTCGGGCTACCGCATGTAGAATTTTCAGACACTGTGGATTCGTATTTTTAGAGTTACACTAGAAAAAATCAGGTTTATATTTCTATCAAAACATAATTGGATTTTGAGCACCTTCATTCATGGCTCTGGGAATTAGGGTTTTAGAGAAAGTTGGAATTTTTGTAATCGGAGACCACAGCTGATTGCTAATCATCAAAATCGAAATTTAGAGACCAAGATCAAATTTTTTGGTTGGGCAGAAGGTTGGGCTTGATCAAACCCTAGTTCGGGACTTTGATCAGAAAAGTGGAAAATTAGGGCTTCTGCAAAAGTTGGAATTTTTTAAGTCTATGACCACGGCTGGAAGCTCCTCAAAAAAATAGAAGTTTAGAGCTTTGGATCGAACCTTTTGGTTGGGCAGAAGGGTGGGCTTTATCAAACCCTAGTTCGGGATCCTGTCTAGAATATTCGAAAGTTTCAAAGGCAATTTTGAGGGGTGAAACTTTGCAATTTTAAAATTCTGAGTATACCAGGTTGATCAGCTCATCAAGGCGCATCCTTCTATCCTTTCAGAAGTTTGAAATTCAAAGTTTGAATTTTTAGGGTTTCTCTGATAAACCCTAATCCAGCTCCAGATCTAGTTTCTGCAAATCAAGTGGATTGGGTTAATTGTTTGGTCACCTACATAAGTGAAGAAGTTCCTATTTCAAAGGGAGATGAGGCTAAGACCTTACTTAAGAAGATTACAAGCAATCTCGACATGTATGACTTATCTAGGTATGTTTCAAGATATGTTCATGATTAAGTTTATGGTATGTTTGCTTTTCACTAAGGTTAGTACAATCTTGATTAACTTTAGACTTGTCATATCACCTTAATAAAATTATGAATGCAGATATTCATTAATTAGGGTTTTGACACTTATGATTGTACTAATGCCTTGTGGTGTTGTATGAGGTTGATGTTGTCTGCTAACATGAAAGGTACATCAAAGAAAGACAAATCATGTTCTAGTTCAAGAACATATGACCATGGAGACATGAAGACAAAGATTCATTCATTATCATGGATCACATAGAAGAGCTACTTATGAGGTATGTATAACTTGGTTCTATAATGGTTAACTTATGAGATATGCAGGTTACTAGCACAAGTCATTGAAGAACAAGAAGATATCATGTGGGTATGTTAGACATAGCTAGCCAACATGCTAATCCAGGTATGTTTTTCCTATATCAAGTTAAAATCCTACCTTGTGTTAGGATATATTATATAAGTATACTTGACATGATTGATTATGATTATTCATGAAGTTATAGGTTTGAGTAATCATGGGTTTAGGCATATTATGTTTCTTACTTTAATTGATGATATGACTAACTAGAAGAGTCTTATTTAAACCTTGAATACTAATGTTTATTATCTGTGTTTAAAATGATCATTACTATACATGTTTAAGATTATTGTGTTTCTAATAGTATTGATATTATACTAATAAATGTATGATTATGTATGAGATCTCGAGGATATCACAACAATGATACTTGTAAGCATGCATAGTGATCGAGAATGGATATAAGTTCAAGGACAGGTAATCCAGGAAGCAAAGATCAAGAGGGAGCACACTCCAGTAGTTTCTACAAGGATGCAGATATTCAGAGGGAATCGACCACTTCTCACAATCCACATCAGAATGGAGTTGCAGAAAGGAAGCAAAGATTCAGAAGGAGTCAACCCTACAAACCAAACAAAGATAAGTATTTGAACTGCCATTTCTTTCATATTTGTTTGTTTAAATAATATTGTTCAAAAGATGGATATGCTTATGTTCCTAGACTGAGGGTGTGTATTATGCATATTATAATAATTGCATTAATGAATAGTATACTACTAATATGCATGCGATGGGTAAGTGGCCTATGGCACTGTACAACATTCCATTGCTACTTATCTAGAATGAAACCTCTTTGCTAACATGTTGGGAGTAGTGCAAACTCTTAACAATGTTCTCGTAGAGATTGGAAGGCATCTAGAAAGTTATAGGATATGGATGAATGCTGTATTGAAGTATTGGCTAAAATAATTGCATGACTGTATGACATATTTCTTTATGTGTAAGAATTTGTTCTGAAAACTATGAGAAGTTTCTAATCATGCAATTTAACTTGTTTTGTAGGAAAGATCGTATACAAGCACCTACAAAAGAAGGACTACAACATTTGTTTCAACAACAAAGTTATCTATTGAAGATATTGAAGTTCCTAGGATTCGGGAAGAATGCCATGATCGAGGAGTACCAATCGATCATGAAGAATGATGTTTGGGATGCATTCCCAAAACTTGAAGGGAAGTCTGCTGTGACTTCCAAATGGATCTATAAGATCAAGCATGTTACAGATGGTAGCATAGAAAAATACAAAGTGAGATTTGTAGCTCGTGGCTTCTCCCAGAAAGAGGGAATAGACTATGAAGAGACTTTTGCTCCTGTAGCCAAGTACACTTTTATCAGATCAGTACTTGCTCTAGTTGCAGTGATGAAATGGAAGGTACACCAGATGGATGTCAAGACAGCTTTCTTGAATGGTGTAGTTGAGGAGGAAGTGTATGTGGAGAAGCCACTTGGTTTTGAGACACATGACAGGGAGTCACATGTGTGCAAACTGAAGAAAACCCTGTATGGTTTGAAACAAGCACCAAGGACCTGGTATGGCAGGATAGATGGCTTCCTATCTAGTTTGGGCTTTACCAAGAGTAAAGCGGATTCCAACCTTTACTACAAGGTTGAGGAAGGCAATCCAGTGATACTACTATTGTATGTGGATGACCTATTTGTAACAGATGAGGATAGATTGATTGCCGACATGAAGAGGAAGCTTGCTGCCGAGTTTGGGATGAAGGACTTGGGTATGATGCACTACTTTCATGGTTTGAAGGTATGGCAAAGTGCAGATGGAATCTTCCTTGGACAAGGGAAGTATACAGTAGAGATCCTTAAGAGGTTCGGGATGATGGACTGCGAGGCTATGGCATCAAACCTGAAGCCTCTGTGTGATGATTCATATGATCTGGTTGATGTCACTATGTATCATCAGATGATTGGGTCCTTGATGTACCTGACGAACACTAGACCAGATATTTGCTTTGCGGTGAACACATTGAGCCAATTCCTGACAAATCTCAGAGATGTTCACCTGATTGTTGTAAAGCATATTCTGAGAAACTTGAAGGGTACAATTGATTATGGGCTCAAGTATGATGCAAATCAAAAGTTTAACCTGCAGGGTTATGTTGATTCAGATTGGGCAGGCAGTGCTGCAGATAGGAAGAGAACTTCTGGGTGTTGCTTCAGTATGGGATCAGGTGTGATCTCTTGGTTTAGCAAGAAGCAGTCCTGCGTAGCACTGAGTACAGCCGAAGCAAAGTATGTTGCAGCTTGTTCAGCTAGTTGTGAGGTAGTATGGCTATAGAAGCTACTGTCTGAGTTATTTGATCTCCTGCTGGAGGATACTGGTATCTTTTGTGACAACCAGAGTTGTGTGAAGCTGTCTGAGAACCCGGTGTTCCAAAACAGGTCAAAACACACAGAGATCAAATATCACTATATCAGGGATATGGTACAAAAAGGAGTAGTGAAGCTCTTGTATGTTGTGATGGATGAGCAGATTGCAGATGTGCTGACGAAGCCACTTAGCCAGAGTGAAGTTTGAGTACTTCATAGAGAGGCTTGGTGTTCTTCAGATTGATGACACTTTGAGGAAGATAGTGATGGACACATTTGCAAGAGCCATTGCAAGCATGATAAGAGGAGGATCCTTCACATGGCTATGGATGTAAGCGCTGGATGATGAGCATCAAGACGATGCTCCAGTTACTGCTCTGTATGTATGCATCATGTTGGATGCTAGATATGATCAGTTGGATCATTTATATGTATGTATGCATCATGTTGGATCATCTATATGTATGTACACATCATGTTGGATGCTGGATATGATTAGTTGGATCATTTATATGTATGTACGCATCATGTTGGATGTTGGATATGATCAGTTGGATCATTTATATGTATGTATGCATCATGTTGGATGCTAGATATGATCAGTTGGATCATTTATATGTATATGTATGTACGCATCATGGTGGATGTTGGATATGATCAGTTGGATCATGTGTATGTATCTATAGATGTATCAGGTGGATACATTGTATGATCAGGTAGATCATGTATGTTGATATGTATAAGGTATGATCAGGTGGATCATGTATTTGTATGTGTATCAAGTGGATACATTGTATGATTAGGTAGATCATGTATGATTATATGTATCAGGCAGATACTGTGTATGCATCAGGTGGATGCATTGTATGATCAGGATGATCATGGATGACGAGCTTCAGGATGTTGCTCCAGATGACATGTAGTAGGATGATGCAGTGTTAATGATCAGGATGATCATGTGTACATCAAGATGATGTATGGTGAGTACCAGGTTGATACTTTGTGGCCGTGGACAGGTTGTCCAAATGAGCCTGGGAGATCTGGACAGGATGAAAAAGGCCTCAGATGATCTTTCAAGGCATTGCTCTGGGAGGACATATAAGTAGACCTGGGAGATCTGGACAGGATGAAAAAGGCCTCATATGCTCTTTCGAGGCATTGTCCTATGGCATGTAAGTAGATCTGGGAAATCTGGACGGGATGAAAAAGGCCTCAGATGCTCTTTCGAGGCATTGCCATGACCACATGTAATCAGACCTGGAGATCTGGACAGGATGAAAAAGGCCTCAGATGCTCTTTAGGGTTCTTGCTTGGCAAGACACCCTTTTAAGGTTTTGTGGTAGGAGTCACATGTAATCAGACCTGGAGATCTAGACAAGATGAAAAAGGCCTCATATGCTCTTTAGGGTTCTTTCTTGGTAAGACACCCTTTTAAGGTTTTGTTACTGTCACATGTAAAAGATCCTAGGAGATCCTATAGGTCGGAGTTGTGTACCCGTAACAGCCTAGGATGCTCTTTCAAGGTTTTGTGATGCACGTAATAAGTCCTGAGGATTCCACAGTATGGCTAGTGATGATGAAGACCTGCAGGTGGTGGGCCTACATCCAGTATGAAAAAGGACTGGCTCTGTAGAACTTCCTATGACAAGTAGATTCAGAGATTGATTGAGATAGCAGCAGCAGTGACGATGACGATGACTCGATGATGATTATCCAGTGACGATGATCCAGAGAAGAAGACTTGTGCTAGAAGACCTGTGTCGAGAAATACCTTCCTAGTTAAGAGGGAGTGTTGATGTATATGTAACTTCGGAATGTATTCCATAGATGTATATTGTACTCCTATAGAGATGGTATTATTCCTCTATACAGAAGTGTTTTTATTCCTATAGAGATGTTATTATTCCTCTATATGTAAGTGTCGTCATTTATATTGTAAGTGTCGTAACTTATACTTGATGGGTTATTAGACCACCTTGTTGGAGTCGGCCCTATATAAGTCATGTGGGTCAAAGGGTTATTAGACCACCCTATTGGGGGTCGGCCATGTGGGTCAAAGGGTTATTAGACCACCCTATTGGGTGTCAGCCCAGTCAGCATTGTGTTATGTCGTTAAGTTGAGGCCAACCTAGTAAAGGTTATTAGGCAAGTCAAGTCAAGTATAAATAGAGTGCGGGAGGCACTCTATTTGATCATTCTATTCTCTCACACACTCTTTGGAGAGTGGCACACTTGTGGAGGAGGAGAAGCTGCTGCTAGGAGATGTCTATCTCTTATGCTTGGGTTGTATCATTGCTCTATCTATCTATGTGGAAATTATTGGGGTTTTTCACCTTTATGGTTTTCCCCAAGTAAACTCTGTGTCTCTTGTGTGCTTGCATTATTGTGTCCATGATTGATATGATGTAGATATGTTGTACATGTTGTTCTCTCAGTTAAGATCCTAGATTAGATTGAAGTAATTTTTGAAAAACTAACATCCTTGAAGTCACATGGAACATTTAAGAGGAGAAATATTGACATGAGGGGATAACGTCCACCTCAAATAATACCTCTATGCAAGACTAATGAGAGTGAGCTCAAATATTAAAATATTAATTCTAGATGCTACTTAGTTAAATGGCAAGTGCAAAGTGGGTAAAACAATTGATCTAATTAAGAAAAAGAACTAATGTAAAAATGAACACTCTAAAAATAAAAAGACTCATCATCGCTATGAGGAGAACTATAAAAAAAGATTAATGTGAAAATAAAAACTTTCTCAAATATTCTTCAACAAGTGGTAGGAGTGTCCACTGTTGGGAAGAAGTAGAAAGTTGATAAAAAAGCCTTCCAAACACTTTACTTCATGACATATCAACTCCACCAAGAAAGTCAATGAAGGTACAAATGAGGCAGTTATAGAGAAGGACAAGGGGATAAAATCCAGTCAACCTACAACAATTTGTCTCATATTCCCTCACTCCTATGAGAGCCACCTGGGTAGGTACCTAAAATATAGATCACTAAGTCACCTCTTCATGATTATGTGAAATAGGTTATCTTTCCTTCAAGTTAAAATCAAATATTTGGGTGATATTTAGTATCGAAAGTTCTATGGGTCTCAATCAAATTTCTGCTTTCGACCTTGGCATTATCCACTCTGAAGAGTGCACCTACTATTGAATGGGTTTTGAACTACACTCGATAGATTCTAAGTTCCCTAAATGTAAACTTCCAAGTTTAATATGTGAAACGATTGAGGGGACTTATTTAGATGCCTATTCCCACAATCCTAACCTAACTAAAAGATTATTTTGGCCCTTGAGTGAGGTATTTTAGTGTGTTATCTTAGATATTAATTTTAGTGTCCACTCAGGGTCATGAACCAATGATGTGAACTTAAGGTGTGAGTGTGAGTACACAAGTGGTGTGTACAACAAGAAATTAAATTACAAGGAAAATTAAATGCTTGAAAGTAAAAAGTCTAACGAAATAGACCAACTTATTTATTTAATGAGCAAAGGACTTATTGATGGGTTGAAATGACACTAATCAGCAGTAGGGGTTACCCCTAATCGAACATCCCAATTAGACTAAGCACCATTTGGAATTGGGCACTTATATGGATTCTAGCTCGACAACCGTTAATGATTTTGGGTTCTACTGGTTATGTCCTAGTCCAATATCTATGATTTTCTAAACTAAAGAATGATATGCTACTACTCTAAAATGAAAAAATGCACGTGTTTGGACATGATTAATAGTCACAAGAAGTAAGCACAAAAACATACATGCTCCTGTCAGTAACCAATGAATAATCTCATTGAGAATAGAGACAAGAATATAGGAAAATGGTTGTAAACCCAAAATAGTCCAACATTAAACAATCATTTACAGTCACTGTACTAAAAAATTTAGACAAACAGTTCCGGGAAAAAAAAAGAATGCAATAACTACACATAATAATAGTTCACAGTGTGAGATATAGTCTCACACAATCCCAATGCTTCGCAAATGCATCATAATAGTCCACAACAGATACACAAAGGAATAAGAGCTTCCCAATAAATGACTTGACCAAAAGTTGGATTCTCCTCATTAACATTTTAGTAGAAGTACATCAAAATTTAGAGAGCCAAAATCCCTCATTCTTTTATTTTTAACCTATTTATCCTTTCCTCTTGAGGATATGAACAATTTATTTAGATAAACATCCAACCATTTCCCTTCCCAAAGCTTTTATTTTCCTCTTGATTTCATATGATGTATTTTTCTCCTTTTAGGGAATATTTTATTACATTTAGAATTTTCACTTTATCTAAATGGTTACCTCTCAATATTGAATGTGATATTCCACTGACATCCCTTTTTGTGGTTTTTCCTTTTCTTTATTAAGGTGGCTTCTTTAAAATTAAATATTCCCACCAATCTTCTCTTCAAAATTGTCCTCTTATTTTTGTAATGAGGAGTCACCATGTGACTTCATAAAATAGGGACTTTAGTGGTGCCCATCCTAGGTTTTTCCTCCAATGGTCCATGCCCCTTTTTTATTTTCTTCAAATATTATTAAAACGGTAGAAATTTCAAGTAGTTAATTACAAGTGTAAAATGAGATCCAATGGATTCTTTCAAAGGTAGAGTGACCATCTTAAATCTTCAAAGAATTTTGATGAGACGGGTTCCTTGGGAGGGTTCAACGCTCGTTGTTTCTAACTTTCACATGAGCCTCACCTATTTCTTTTTTCTTCTTAGATCAAATGAAGGATTCTTTCAAGCCTTCCAATTCTTCATGTTCCCCATCTCTAAATGGCATGCTTTGTGTAGAAGTTGGTTAATTTAACCATGAAAGTTGTAATACCCCATTTTTCCCTCGATGTTTATTGGCTTCAATGTAAATACTGTTTATATACAGTATGTGTATTTGCCCTAGTGTGGAGCTCAAGGCCAAGGCCCCACTAGTGGATGTTTGAGTTTATTGCTTAGGCAAGTATTTTGACAGTTTGATTATTCCTGGGTTGATTGAGCCATGAAGAAATGTAAATGATGTAATTAGTACTGAATGAATAAAATAACCAAGAAGCTGGCTAAGGAGGAAACTAATGAGAAGGGGCCATGTGTATCCACTAGGGGGAGGTGAGGGGGTTTGGGATTGGTTTCCCATATTGTTACATGTCTAACTGAGAACCCGTTGGAACTCCTTGCTGACAATAATTCCATTGCAATGGGTGGTTGAGAACCCTGATTACTGAAGCCGATGGACTATGGAGCATGCCTGCGATTTCGTAGGGCATGGCATGGCTCTGGTTACTTGTCCTGAATGACACTCAATCGCCTGGGGGAACTCGTTGAACCTGTTTGACTATTCAAAGGGGACTCATTACACACACGGGCGCACATTCAAGAACTTTCCATTCACGAGCCATCGACCCTCATAGAGAATTCGGCCATGTATTCTCGTATACATTGAACCAATCCGGGGGAGGGAAATCGGAGGTTATTCGTGCTTCCTGTGTGTTATAAAAGGCCTAAGAGATGATAGTCGTAACACCCTATGTGTAAACCCCAGTTACAGCGACATAGGGGTATTGTTAGAAATATATTACAGAGTGGTATTGGCAGGGCGATCATGAGGAAACCCCAAGCATGGTAACAAATCAGTTGTTGAACTGTGGAAGAGAGTTGGGTAGCTTGATAAACCCAGTGAAGGATATAGTCTCAATTAACTAGTGACTGGACCTTTCTATGCCCATCCTGAAATAGCACTGGAAGGGAAGATGCCTTGAAGGACTTTGTAACAGTAAAGTAGGTCTTCCTTGTGTTGGATGTGGTAGGTATTGTGGGTGCCAGGTCAATTGAGTGTTGAGATGCCTGCAGCTCGGTGGTTGAGCTCACTGGCTTAGCAACGCATTCCTTGTTGTCCCTGAATGCTTGATAAACTACTATCGGTTGGATTAGCATGGGTAGGAGCCCTGGAATGCTTGATAAACCCAACTACAGACTGGTTTAGTAAGAGAATGGAGCCTTGACTGTGAGATAACCTATTATTCCTCCTTAGTGGATACACTGCCCAGCTCGGGGGTGATCAGCTCTCAGCTGAAATAGTACAGGTTGGATAGAGATCTATGGTTGGGTGGAACGTTGCTCTCACTTAGCCAGTTTCTTCGAAATTGAAAGATAAGTATTTTTGTTATAGCAATTGATGGTGTTTGATTGTTTTTTGATGAATGATTGTCTATAAATATGGAACCGTGGAATGTATGCATATGAATGGGATTGACATGAAGTCATGTACAGGACTGAATAAGAGGCTGAGTTCACTATTGTATGTATACCTTATAGTGCATGAGTTTAATGCCTTGTCATTCTTGCGTATGATAGATGTGTTGATTAAATATGTTTAATGCATTCCATATGTAATAATGAATGATAGTGTTTCATTCTTTGGAGATGAATGTTTATGTATAACTAACCCTGTGAAGGAGATGTATACTTACACTTGATCCCTGGGGAAGAAGGGAATCCCTGGAAGTGGTTTCAGAAAACTCTGAGGACAAATGGAAAGGAATATCTTGACAGGAAGAAGGTTGGAAGTGTCTAAGTGGAGATGTAGACATAAATTCAGAAGAGAAAATGGGAAGGTTAGATACCTCGCTTGATCAATGCAATCTACCATTGGATAGATCTCTCCAAGAGCTTTCCAACGGTACCAACCTTGCCCCATTTGGATGATGGAGGAAGGAGTTATGCCCCTTAGAATATTTGATGAAGTTGCCCTTACAGAGGCAGGGTTCCGCACGCATGGTTCCGCAATTATGGGTTCGGGATCACCGAGTTCAAAATTATTTGTTTTGAGACTCCGCAATTCCGCATCCACAATTGTGGGATGCGGGTTATGGGATCAGATGTTACAGGTTGTGGGATCGTCAAGTTCAAGATTAGGTGTTTTGGGCTTCCGTAATTCCCCATCCGCAATTGCGGGTTACGGATTGCGGGACCGCCTGTTGCAGGTTGCGGGAGTGACCTCCGACAGAAGTTGGAATTTCACATTTCCGCATCTGCAATTGCGAGTTGTAGATTGTGGGATGCGGATTGCAGGATCTGCTGTTGTGGATTAAAGGTTGTGGGTTCACATATGCGGGTTGCGGATCTAAACTCTCCTGATTGTGTGTATGGGCACTCAGTCGATGTTTTGGGAGAAAAAAAAATGGATCACGGTCTCCAGCGGCCAGGTGGGTTGGTGGGGACATGATAGAGTGGTATTAGAGCTTCAGTTGCAGCACTGGGAGTTGTTTGGGCCAGATTGTGCATGAATTTTGGTAGAGAAATGTGCCCATGGCGTGATTTTTAATGAACTTATTTGATTGATTAATTGTTCAAATGAGTAATTCCTAGTTTAAATGGATATGATAGAGATTATTTGCATGCTTTTGATGTCTAATAGAATGTATCTGATATGCACAGAGATAGCAGCAGTTGTAAGATGAATTGTGTCATAGGGAAACGCACATAACGGTGTAAGAAGGGTTACTCTGAATGATGCGCAGGACCTGTTTTGGACAGAAGATGATGTACTGGGTGAGAATGTGCAAGAAGCACATACAAAGGCCGAGTCTGATGGAAGAAGGGAGCAAGTGATGCCCCCAAACTTGGCTGAGACTATGGTTAGCTTTAATGAGTGGATGATGAAAGCGCAGGAAGAGCAACATCAACTCAATGCAGCCATTTTGCAGAGTCTTACGGACTTGCAGCAAAGGATTAACGGTGGTTATAATTCGAGCCACGAAGGCCGAGAAGAAAAGAATGTAGAAAGTCAATCTAGGGGTCGTTCCATGAGAAGAAATCCAATCCCTAGAAGAGTTTATGTGGGAAGAAGGCACGGGACACCTTCACCTAAGTTTTCTTCTAGCAGGTCAGCCGATTTTGAGGGTTCTCAAGGGAGCCCAAGACTCACTGCCAGTAAGAGTAAAAGAAGAAAGAAGCACAGAGGTATTCCACGGGGTGAATTTAGGAAGGCGAGACCTCCTACTTTTGATGGTGAAAGTAAAGAAGGTCAAGAAGCATAGGCATGGCTTCTTGGAATGAGGAAGTACTTCAGAATGCATGAATATTCAAAGAATGAAAAGGCTAAGGTTGTTATCTACAACATGAGTGGAAGATCCTCTTTTTGGTGGGATCACCTCATGCAAGTGAAAGGAATCAATGAAAGAAGAGTCAGTTGGGGTAGATTCCAAATATACTTTCAAGAGAAGTACCTATCAGCTAGGTATTATGATAGCAAAAGAAAAGAGTTCAATGAACTCGGACTAGGACATAACACTATGGACGAGCATGTTCATAAGTTTATGGATTTTATGGAGTTTCTGAGGTATGTGGGCTACACCAAGGATGAAAGAGTGAAGATTCAATGCTTCCTTGGTAGTCTACCATAGAGCTACAGAGATAGGATAGAGTTTGTAAATCCACCAAGCTTGGATGAAGCCATTGGGATGGCAGAGCATTGCTATGAGCATAATAAAGGTAAAGCAGAAGCACAGCCAGTGTGGAAAGGTAAACCCAAGGGAAGGTTCGATCAGAGGAAAGGTGAGTCTAAACCACCATTCATAAATCAGCCTAGGGGATTTCCACAAGACCAGCAAGCAAGAAGAGAATTCAAGCCATCTGTAGCAACGGATAGAGAGTTAAAAGGGCCACTTCAATGTTGGGGTTGTGGGGAGAATCACATGCTCATATATTTCCCAACTGCAAAGAAGAACCCCAGGAGCTTGCACAATGTTAGAGGAGCAACTAGAGTAGGGGATATGGCAAGAGAAGCACCTAGAATTTATGCAGCACTAGATGATCATCAAGTAGACCATCAATCAACAGTGGTGGAGGTTGCAGGTAATATTGTTGAGCAATCTGTTTCTATTTTGATTGACCCAGGGTCTAATCATAGTTATGTATCCCCTAAGGTAGTTGAAAGTTGTTCTCTTGGTAAAGCATGAGAAGGCTTGGCTAGTTCAATTGGCCACCGGTACCAAGAGAAAGGTAAGTGAAGTAGTAAAGGAGTGTCCTATAGAATTGAATGGACTCCTAACACATGATGAATTAAATGTCTTGCCATTGGGATCATATGATGCCCTGATTGGCATGGATTGGCTGGAAAGGAATAGATCCAAGGTGGACTGCTATGAGAAATCATTGGAATGCCTTTATGAGAAAGGCAAGCCAAGGTTGGTTAGAGGGATTCCAAAGCACGTCTCAGTGAGGCAGATTTCAGCTCTGCAATTAAGGAAGTTTTATAAAAAGGGTTTCCAGTTGTATGGTGTACATATATCAGATTCAGCAGAAGATAAGGGACCTAGGGTAAAAGACTTCCAGATATTGCAGGAGTTCCAGGATGTGTTTCCAGATGAGGTTCCGGGATTGCCACCCAAGAGAGATATTGAATTTTCCATTAATCTTGTTCTAGGAGCAGCACCCATCTGCAAAGCTCCTTATAGAATGAGCACACTAGAGTTGGTAGAGTTGAAGATGCAACTGGTGGAGTTAATGGACAAAGAGTATGTTAAATCGAGTGTATCCCCATGGGGTGCACCAGTGTTGTTTGTTAAGAAGAAGGATGGAACATTGAGGCTATGTATTGATTACAGGAAGCTCAATAAGATGACAATTAATAACAAGTATCCCTTGCAAGGATAGATGACTTGTTTGATCAGATGAAGGAAGCTAGAGTGTTTTCAAAGATTGACTTGAGGTCTAGGTATCATCAAGTAAGGATAAAGGAAGAAGACATTCATAAGACATCCTTCAGGACTAGGTACGGTCATTAGGAATTTACAGTGGTACCATTTGTTCTTACCAATGCACCTGCTCGTTCATGTGACTCATGAACAGTGTCTTCAGCAAGTACTTAGATAGATCTGTGATTGTGTTCTTAGATGGCATTCTTGTGTATTCCAAGAACGAAGAAGAGCATGATGAGCATTTGAGGATGGTATTACAAGTCCTTAGAGAGCACTAGTTGTATGCTAAGCTGAGTAAATGTAACTTCTATCAAGAGAAGGTGCAGTATTTGGGTCATATTATATCCGCAGAAGGCATTGCAGTAGATCCATAGAAGATTGAGGCCATCATGGATTGGTCCACTCCAAGAAATGCAACAGATGTTAGATCTTTCACAAGCCTTGTTGGTTACTATAGGAGGTTCATTGAAGGCTTCTCCAAGATATCCCATCCAATCACTTCACTACAGAGGAAGTATATCAAGTTTGTATGGTCTGAGAAATGTGAAAGGAGTTTCCAGTAGTTAAAGGAGTTGCTTACTAGTGCACTTGTTTTGAATATTGCATATCCGAGTAAGGATTTTGTGGTATGCACTGATGCTTGCATTGAGGGACTCAGTGGAGTGCTAATGCAAGAAGGTTCTGTAGTTTTTTATGAGTCAAGAAAGATGAAAGAGCATGAAAGGAACTATGCCACCCATGACTTAGAGCTAGCATCCATCATTCACGCTCTCAAGAAATGGATGCATTATCTTTTGGGAAGGATATTTGAGCTCAGAACTGATCATATGAGTTTAAAATACTTGTTTTTGCAGCCAAATCTGAATGCAAGGAAAACTAGATGGATGGAATTTCTTTGTGAGCTTGATTTGGAGATTAAGCATGTCAAGGGTAAGGAGAATAAGGTTGTTGATGCACTCAGCAGGAAATTCCATATTGCAGCAATAAGTAGATGTGAATCAAACTTGAAGGCAAGAATTTTAGAGGCTCAAGATAGTGATGAAGTCTATCTCCAAATTAAAGAGAAATTGCGGCAGAATGTTATAAAGGAGAGGTATTCCAGATATCAACTGGGTGAGGATAATGTTCTCCTTTATCAAAACACCTAACTGTACATTCCAAACAGTGCATATCTGAAGAAGTTAGCGATGGATGAGATACATTAGAAGCCATACTCAGGGCACCCATGATATCAAAAGACTATAACAGTAGCGAGGAAGTAGTACTTTTGGCATGGTATGAAGAAGGACATAGCTGAGTACATTGATAGATGTCAGAAGTGCCAATAGGTCAAAGCAAAGCACCAACATCCAACAGGATTGTTGTATCCCTTACCCATTCCAGAGTGGAAGTGGGAAGTGATTTCTATGGATTTCATAACAGGATTGGCCATGATAGTGAAGAAGCATGATTCAATCATGGTTGTGGTGAACAAGCTATCAAAGGTAGCTCACTTTATTCCAGTCAAGTCCACCCACAAGGCTAATGACATTGTAGATATCTTTATGAGGGAGATATTCAGATTGTGTAGATTACCCAAGGCAATAGTTTTAAATCGTGACACAAAGTTCACATCCAATTTTTGGAAAGGATTGTTCCAAGAGTTGGGAACTTAGTTGAAGTTTAGTACAACCTATCATCCTCATCCAGATGGTTAGACTGAGAGAGTGAATCAGATCCTAGAAGATATGTTAAGGATGTGTGTGATAGATAAGCCATTTAAGTGGGAAGACTATTTACACTTAGTGGAATTTGCTTACAACAATGGGTATCAAGCATCATTAAAGATGAGTCCCTTTGAACTATTGTATGGAAAAGCATGCAAAACTCCAATGAGTTGGGACAGCCCAGTGAACAGAGTAGTGCTTGGACCATAAATGATTGAGGAGATGGAACATGAAGTTTTTAAGATCGGGCAAAATTTGAAGGCAACATAGGACATGCAGAAGAGTTATGCAAATCTGAAGAGAATGCATAAGGAATTTCAGATTGGGGATCATGTCTACTTGAGAGTGAGACCCAGGAAGAGTTCCATGAAATTGGGAAGTTGTGCCAAGTTGGCACCAAGATATTGTGGGCCATTTGAAATCCTTGATAGGATAGGGCCAGTTGCATATAGGATTTCATTTCCTGCTAACATGAAAGCTCATAATGTTTTCCATGTATCTTTGCTTAAGAAATATGTACATGATCCTAATCATATCATTGATTGGCATGTGATACAGGTGGAACCAGAGGGAGAGTTCCAGGTGGAGCCTACATGCATCCTCAACAGGAAGGTTACCTTGATCTGCAACCAGGACATAGGGAAAGTAAAGGTGCAATGGAATCACCTTATCCCATAAGAGGCCACATGGAAGTTGAAGGATGCCATGAAAGAGGCATCCCATTTTTGTTCAGTTTTGAGAACACCGAGGACGGTGTTATTTTAAGGGAGAGGGAGTTGTAATACCCCATTTTTCCCTCAATGTTTATTGGCTTCAATGTAAATACTGTATATATACAGTATGTGTGTTTTCCCTAGTGTGGAGCTCAAGGCCAAGGCCCCACTAGTGGATGTTTGAGTTTATTGCTTAGACAATTATTTGAACAGTTTGATTATTCATGGGCTGATTGAGACATGAAGAAATGTAAATGATGTAATTACTACTGAATGAATAAAATAACCAAGAAGCTAGCTAAGGAGGTAACTAATGAGAAGGGGCCATGTGTATCCACTAGGGAGAGGTGAGGGGGTTTGGGATTGGTTTCCCATATTGCCACATGTCTGACTGAGAACCCATTGGAACTCCCTCCTGACATTATTGCCATTGTAGTGGGTGGTTGAGAACCCTGATTGCTGAAGCCGATGGAGTAGGGATCATGCCTGCGATTTCGTAGGGCAAGGCATGGATCTGGTTGCTTGTCATGAACTACACTCAATCGATTGGGGGAACTCACTGAACCTGTTTGACTATCTGTGGGGGATAGACACTCATTACACACGCGGGCACACATTCAGGCACTTTCCATTCATGAGCCATCGACCCTTGCAGAGAATTCATCCATGTATTCCTGTATACACCGAACCAATTTGGGAAAGGGAAATCATAGGTTATTCGTGCTTCCTGTGTGTTAGAAAAGGCCTGAGAGCTGATAGCCGTGACACCCTGTGTGTAAACCCCAGTTATAGAGATGGAGGGGTATTGACAGAAAGATATTATAGAGTGGTATTGGCAGGGCGGTCGTGAGGAAACCCTAATCCTGGTAACAAATCAGTTGTTGAACTGTGGAAGAGAGTTGGGTTGCTTGATAAACCCAGTGAAGGCTATAGTATCAATGAAATAGTGACAGGACCTTTCTATGCCCATCCTAGAATAACACTGGAAGGGAATATGCCTTGAAGGACTGTGTAACAGTAAAGTAGTTCTTCGTTGTGTTGGATGTGGTAGGTATTGTGGGTGCCAGGTCAACTAAGTGTTGAGATTCCTGCAGCTCGGTGGTTGAGCTCACTGGCTTAGAAACACCTTCCTTGTTGTCCCTAAATGCTTGATAAACCACTGGAGGTTGGCTTAGCATGGGTAGGAGCCCTGGAATGCTTGATAAACCCAACTACGGGCTGGTTTAGTAAGAGAATGGAGCCTTGACTGTGAGAGAACCTGTTATCCCTCCTTAGTGGATACACTTCCCAGCTCGGGGGTGATCTCTCAGCTGAAATAGTATAGGTTGGACAGATATCTAAGGTTGGGTGGAACGTTTCTCTCACTTAGCCAGTTGCTTCTAAATTGAAAGATAAGTATTTATGTTATAGCAATTGATGGTGTTTCATTGTTTTGTGATGAATGCTTGTGTATAATTATGGAACCGTGGAATGTATGCATATGAATGGGATTGACATGAAGTCATGTACAGGCCTGAGTAAGAGGTTGAGTTCACTATTGTATGTATACCTTATAGTGCATGAGTTTAATGCCTTGTAATTCTTGCATATGATAGATGTGTTGATTAAATCTGTTTAATGCAATTCATATGTAATAATGAATGATAGTGTTTCATTGTTTGGAGATGAATGTTTATGTATATCTAACCCTATGAAGGAGGTGTATACTTACACCTGATCCCTAGGGAAGAAGGGAGGCCCTAGAAGTGGTTTCAGAAATCTCTGGGGTCAGGTGGAGGCCCCAAAAAAGTGCTCACTAGCTCATTTCCTTATTCACATGACCCATTTGTCCACTTTTCCACTATTTGAGCCTCTAAAGCCATCAAAAGGTCACCAAAAGACCATAATACACCCCTTTTTCCCCTCAAAAATGTATATTTTTCCTCAAAAAACACAAAAAAACCCTCAAAAAGGGTCCAGAATTCCCAAAAATATTAAAAAGGAATAAAAATATTCAAAATATTCAAAAAAAGAAAAAGGAGGGAAAAAGGTACCTAAACCATGTTGGTCAATACCATTGGTTTCCTCAAAACTGTAATGGCATTCCCCACCACCAAAAACTATAAAAAGGTGGTAGGGGCTCCTCACTTTCCATCCATCCATCATCCTATCCTCATGTTGTCAAAATCTCTCCTGAGACTTTTGGCCATTTTCAGCATCTTGGAGAAGAGACCATTGGAACTTGGAGCTACTCACCCTTGGAGTTGCTCAACATCATATCCTCGCCATTTGAGGTATCTTAATACAAAACATTCTTTTATTTCTTGTTCTTTCTATGAATTTTTTTTAGATTTATTTGTTATATGCACATGTTAGTTTAGATTTAGATTTAATTCATAATCGTTTTTGCTTTCTATATTGAAACTGCTATCACATTGTTGATAGGTGCCTATTGCACAAAGCTTGGTTGCAAAACCAAGCCAATAGTGGAGATGCAGACAGAACTTCAGAATATAAAATGGGAAGGTTAGATACCTCACCTGATCAGGGGACTCTACCATTCGATAGATCTCTCCAAGATCTTTCCAATGGTACCAACCTTGCCCCATTTGGATGCTAGAGGTAGGATTTATGCCCCTTAGAAGATTTGAGGATGTTTCCCTTACAAAGGTAGGGTTCCGCACGCATGGTTCCACAATTGCGGGTTGTGGGTTGCGGGATCACTGAGGTCAAAATTATGTGTTTTGAGACTCCGCAATTCAGCATCCACAATTGTAGGATGCGGGTTGCGGGATCAGCTGTTGCGGGTTGTGGGATCGTCAAGTTCAATATTACGTGTTTTGGACTTCCGCATCCGCAATTGCGGGTTGTTGTTGGCTTGGTTTTGCATCCAAGCTTAGTGCTATGGGCACCTGCTAACTAGTAGCAGCAGTTTCAATAGAAATAAATAACAATAAACTAAATCTAAACTAAACTAAACTAGCATGTGCATTTTGAATTAAAGAACAAGAACAAGAAAGATAAAAAATAATTGTTTGTATTGACAATGGGGGCAAGCAAGTGCTTGCAATAACAATACCTCCAAATGATGAAGGTTGTTGAATAGCTCCAATGGTGAGCAGCTCCAATCTCCAATGGGTCCTTTCTCTAAGGTTGCTACAATGGCCAAAACTCAAGGGAGATTTTGGCAGCATGAGGATAGGAATATGGATGGATGTGAAATGAGGAGCCCCTACCACCTTTTTATAGGTTTTGGTGGTGAGGAATACCATTTGTGGTTTTGTGGAAACCAATGGTATTGACCAACATGGTTTAGGTACTTTTCCCTCCTTTTTCCTTTTTTGAATAAAATTAATATTTTTATTCCCTTTTTAATATTTTGGGAATTTTGGACCCTTTTTGAGGGTTTTTTATGCTTTTTTAGGAAAAATAATCTTTTTAAGTGGGAAAAGGGGTGTACTAAGGTCTTTTGGTGACCTTTTGTTGGCTTCAGAGGCTCAGATGGTGGAAAAGTGGACAAATGGGTCATGTGAATAAGGGAATGAGCTGGTGAGCACTTTTTAGGTGTTAACAGTTGTGGATTGATGGATGTAGATTGTGGGACCCCCTGTTGTGGGTTGCGAGTTGCGGGAGTGACCTCCTGCGGAAATTGGAATTTTGCATTTCCGCATCCGCAATTGCGGGTTACGGATTGCGAGATCCGCTATTGCGGATTAAAGGTTGCGGGTTCGCAGCTGCGGCTTGCGGATTCCAGATCCAAACTCTCTTGACTGTGTGTATGGGCACTCAGTCGATGTTTTGGAGAAAAAAAATGGATCACGGTCTCCAACGGTCAGGTGGGTCGGTGGGGACGTGACAAAAATATTCATTCTTTCCATTTATCTTTGATGTTTTTATCTTTTTTGCAACTTGCACACCAATTCAAATATATATTATTAACCTAGTTTTAATAGTCACGGCATTACTTTAAGATATTCAAAAGTAATATTTAGGGCTAGGAGTACATCCCTATCATTGTGAGTTTGAAGCATAGACATAGGCCGGATATGATTCAAATGGCTATGAACTCGATGACTAGAAATATAAAAAAAAAGGTGTCGATCATTTATAATAAACACCATGCTGTTCATTCCTTGACACTTCGATACAATTTTTAGTTTCCATTGGCCTCAGTTTACATTTTTTTAAAACTCTCAAATTGTGTGACTTATTCTCAAAATCAGCCATTCAAAACTTATCAGCCATTTAAAACAAATTGGTCATTTAGAATTGTGTGACATGTTCTCAAAATAATCCATTTAAAACTTATCGTCCATTTAAAATTATCATCCACTTAAAAGATATCAACCATTTAAAACTTAGCAGCCACTTAAATGATATCGAACCTCTCAAAATTGTCTAACTAGTTCTCAAATCGACCATTTAAAACTTATCGGCCACTTAAAATATATCGGCCATTTAAAATTTATTGAATCAATAGACTCGTCTCTCTTTATAGGACATTATAGCACACTATCGATATAAACTTATTGGCGATATAAATCTTATCAACCATTTAAAACTTATTGGCCACTTAAAATATATCATCCATTTGAAAATTAACAGCGACATAAAAGATATCGAACTTCTCATAATTATGTGAATTGTTCTCAAAATCCACCATTAAAACTTATTGGCCACTTAAAACTTATCGTCCACTTAAAACTTATTCGCCACTTAAAATATATGGACCATTTAAAATTTATCGGAGCAATGGAGAGATTTTGATTCCTAGACCAGGTCAGTTGGATCCTTGATGCACTTTATGCCCAATGCATGGAAAAAAGGTTGATTCATCCTTGAAGCCTAGTTTTGATCCAATTAGTGACATATAATTGTTTGAATGAGCTAGTCATAGCTGAGAAAACCCTTTCACGTAGGTTCAATCCATTTGTTGGATCCTTTGTTTTGTTGGATGGTCCATAGTAGTGAAATATTGCGTAGAAAGAGAGGTGTAAGTTGCATAATTCATTGGAATTGCAACCATATTGGGTGTTATGGAGAAAAACATCCTATAGTTCAGGGAAGACCACAATAGACAGATGATTGCTAGAAATCAACTCAATTCTCAAAATGATGCTATATAAATGAAAATGCTAAGATATGGACAAAAAGACCAACCTTCAACCAGATGTTCGTAGTAGATCCCCGTTGAGCTTTCAATCTCTACACTTGAACCTGTAGCTTAGTCTCAACAACAAATACAAGCAAGTGCATATAATATATGAAATGCATTAGCATAAACAATAGCATGGTCCATGATATAATAAGTAAATGTAACCCAATGTAATTAAACAAACATTTACAAGATCAACTGGACGAGAAACGAGTATTTCTATTAATGAAAACAAGAAGTACATGATATGATCTCTTGCTAGAAACTCATCTGAACCAAGAACTAGGTCCCTCCACTTGTTCCTGCACCACTTCAATCCCCCATGCAATGCAAAACTCAAACTATGAAGGAGTTTGGTAGGTGAACATAAGAGGTTCACAACAACAAGGATCAATGGATGTAGACTCAAGTCACGACAAAAATCCAATAGAGTTTCTATGCTCTCTCTTTCCTCTTCCTTCCATGCACCATAAGAGCTCAATATATAACCCTCCAAATGTAGGTGAAAGGACGAATCGAGTCATTTCGTGGGTACATGGAGGGCCAAAGGTCACCCTAATACCGCTTTTTGAAGTGAAAAGTGAATTTTTATTGTTTTTTACCATTTAAATCGATGTACACAGGCTATATTGGTGTAGCCTACATATACGCTAGGTATAGTGGAACAGCTAGCGTACATGAGAAAAAATAGGGAACAATGGGTTCATGGAGGACAAAATGTGGATCTGAGTCAATAAAATGAATACTGAAGGCCAATAAGTGATGATGCTCACAAGGTGGGAAAATACGCTATAACAGATGCCCCCTAATGTGTGAGGTCAGAGAAGGGACTACAATGGTCGAAATACATTATAATCTAAGAAGTGGAGTGATGGAAACACAAATGGAAGGAGTATCCCACTCGTCATAATACAATGATATCTCTGAATACATGTTGGTACAATACAACAATCTGATACAATGGCCATGAATAGGAAGTACATAGTGAATACATGTCTTGGGTGGTCATAGCCAAGACCTATATACAATAAGATATGATCTCCTGCTAAAAAGGAAGCCACTGGTGCAAAATAAAGGTGCAAACTGCTTATGTATGAGAAGGGCATCTCATAAGTACAATCACGATCATGAGTAGCATACTAAATGCCACTGAAGTCTGGGGTCTTCTACACAAATCACCTACTATGCAAGTCCCATCAAATGAATAAAGGTTTTGAAGTCGAATCTAATGTGACATCGTGTGATTACCGGTCAATGATGTATACCATTAACAAACGCGAGATAACCCACCAATAATGAAAATGGGCATCAAGGCATAGAGTACATTCACCAAGTGCAAATAAAGGTGTTGAGTTCAAACACTATGATGAATCCATCGATCGGGGGACATTGATGTATTCCCAAAACTGTCGATGGTGAGAGAACCTACCACTAATGACTACAAGCCTCAAGTTACTCACCAGACTCTAAGTCTAAATTCTAGAATAAATGGGTTGAAGTCGACGGAATGAAACTCGTTGGAAGGAAGGAATTAATGCATCCCCCATCAACCAGCATGAGGTAACAGCTACGCTGAAATATTTGGAAGAACTCGGACGAACAGATCGGACTGACTCAAAAGGGATGGTTGGCATGCAATAGTCAAGAAATATGAGGAGTGGTTGACTCTGGTTTTAGAACTTCCTTTGAACAAGAGCATGAGCAGATGGATAGACTCAGGCAACAAAGACTCAAGTACTAGATGATGATAAAATTCTGCGATGCAGGAGGCATCAACAAAGGGCTCCATAATGAATGGAAGCTTAAATAGCCAGTAGAGTAAAATATAAGAAACAAGTACAGCTCCTAATGTCCTACTATAGTCCCGACTCATAATGAATGGAGTGGAGTGAATGCTCTGTTCAAAGGCGACATGAAAACTGCCAACAAGAAGTAGTAAATATTTCCCCGTCCGGCTTTTTCAGTTATTTGATTTTTTTGGTCTTTTTCATATTAGGAAAGCTTGAAAAATAATAAAATTTCTTATAGTACAACATGTGAGAGAACGAGTGTTGAATGGCAAGCAAACCAGTCCCAAGCAGTGGAACATACCTATGATCAATGCAAGGAAGCTTGTGCAAGATGTGGACACTTGGGGGGGTGTTCCCTCATGGTAAGGGTCATCAAATTGCAAAAGGAAAATAAAAGCTCTGCTTGGATCAAAAAGGAAAGTGCTCAAGCACATGGCTAAAAATTGAGTAAGCGAGAGCCAGCACAAGGCTCAACTGGCAAGCAGGATGATGCAATGCAATCACAACTCGACATAAATGGAGGAGTCCTCATGGGAGATGGCCAGAATAAGACAAAGTAGAGTATGAGTCTTAATCGCAAAGTAATGGTGTGACTACAAAGGACTCCCAATCCTAAGGATAAACAACGGAATGGGCACCAAAAGACATAAAAAAGTCTCTAACTAGGGAACCCATGGTCGGACAAGCCCTACCGCCAAATAACGACACTTCTATAACAATGTGAAGGTTCCGTGTCGGTTAAAAAGCGAGGTCGCACCTAGGGTTAATGAAAATGGTCATAAGGTCAAATGCAAAATGCAAGTGAAAATGACATCTAACCTATATGATGGGCATAAAATATACCTACCGAAGGCACGAAACATTCAAAAAATCCACTCTCGTCGGGAAAAACTATTCAAAATGGTACTCAAAGACGACATATTAGTCCAAAATAGCTCAAAACGGAAAAAACTATAGAAAAGTGGGTTTAAAAAATTATAAATAGTAAAAAGAAATCACTTTTACCCAAAATAGTGTTCTTTGGTTAGTTTTTACCTCAATCTTCAGTTGTTGATTCTGGGAGCTACGGGGATCGGATCCACGAGCCATCTGGATCAGGTTAGTAGTCTCATCCCTCTCTTCCAATTCATGGTTTTTATTTCATTTTTTAATGGTTAAATTTTTATCTTTTCCAAGATGTACACCTACTCGACGTTGTACACAAGGTATAGCTTTACAGATCGCGGGGGCGGGCTTCATGGACACGGTCAATGCAAGCATTGACCACGTATAGGGCCATGAGGGTGGTTTTTAACACATGAATGCTAAAAACATTCTTTTTTCTTGCCTCCAGGATGGTCCTAGAGTAGAGAGAAAGGGAACCTGACATTGTTGATGAGCATGTACGCCAAGATTTACCCGCCCAACAAGCGTTACAAGCATGCGGTCTATATAAGTTTTGGATCATTGGGGGTTTAAGGGCCCAAAACCAATTGCTCCACAAGTTGGTCAATTACTAGGATGCATATGCATAGAACTTCAATCTGTATGGTCAACCACTTCCGTTGGAGGTGGAGGATATCTATTTCATCATAGGTTTGTCTCGCCAAGGGGATGTGGCAAGCCTCAGGTCCCGCAATGTAGGATGTGGAATCACGATTAGTGATTACATAGACAAGTATTGCATTCCTGGCAGCCAGATTCCTATCGAGTCCATTGCGAGCCTGAGTATGAAGATTATAGTTCTTACACTCGGGAGGATATCAAGTTCAACTGCTCTACATCAGGCTTTGAGGCCGATGATATTCTATGCAGCAGAATGTATGAGACTGACTATGTATGACTGGTGCACAATGTTACTGGTTACTATGAAGAGCCAGCTAACGGAGTGCAAGCTTGGGAGGGAAAAGAACTTCAGTTTTGGAAGCATACTCTGCAGTTTTTTTTTTGAGAGAGTTATGGGCTTGAGTTCGAGCATTGAAGTCCCTCCGCACAGTCTCCGAGATCCAGCCTAGAACCGGTGGGCTGAGATACTGACACAGCAAGGGGGTGGCCGACAGACTTCCCCATATTCTGAGGAGTTTTCCACCTGTGGGCACGACAAGGCATCGCCATCGATGACTACCCATATGAGGGGATAGACTACCGAGGATACCAAGACATGCCACTCCCTCCAGGGGCCGCATTCAGAGAGATCGGTAAGTTACTCTTTTTGGAATATGTATTTTTTTTGTAATTTTTATTATAAGTGAATGCGGAAATTTTTTTGGTGTGGTATCATAGACTGATGTATGACTATTTTCTCACAGATGCTGGTCCGTGAAGACCACAGGGATTCCCGCGACATCGTTGTAGGGGCAGGGGTGGAGAGGTGGTAGGAGCTACAATAGAGCGCATGCTAGAGACAGTACGGGTAAACCTGACTCACATGACTACCAGAGTACCAGTCATAGAGGTGGAGCATCTCCCTGAGGTGATGCAACTACATGTTGTAGGGGTACCTGGTACCTGGGTGTGACGGTTGTGGCACATAGCCAATGCAGTGCATTACTATGTTTAGACCCATCCTGCCGAGGAAGCGAGGCCTCCCCGTAGGGCTTAGATGCCACTGAGTCCTATATTTTTGTATCGGCGATGTATATTTTTGAGAGCTATGGGCTCCAGTTTTGTACTTATGATACCACATTTTGGACATATTATTAATTAAAAACTATGACTATTCGGTTCTACTATTGTGTATGTACAAATGTGTGAATGAATGTTATTTGTATGCTTCTTTTATTGATGAGACAAATGCCAATATAGGACATAATTAGCATATGCATCAGGTACATGATTAAAACGTCTCGGAACATGAATGTATGTAATAAAAACAAATTGATGCTCCAAGAGTCTTACCTTTAAGAACCTCCGTAGTAATGTAGGATCCCTCACACGGTATTGTCCATTCAATTGAGACACAACTAGTTGCGAATCCAGGTGGACCTCTAAAGATTGGATACCATGCGAAATGGCATCGCGAAGTAACTCAACAATGACACTGTACTCAACCACATTGTTGGATGTAGGACCGAGACAAGCACCTCCTAAAGACACAATCTGATGGCCAGTCGAGTAAATAACCCATGCAGCAGAAGCTAGTCTCTGTGTATGACGGATAGCTCCATCCGTAAATTGCAAGAACACTAGAGATTCTACTAACATATTTCAACCAAATGGAAGCGAATCAACAAACCCAAACAATAAAAAAATCTAAACTATGTAGAGAAACAACTATACAATAGTATACAAAAGTATCAGCTCGAGCTGGAAGCTCAAGCATAATACCGCTTGAGGTAGAGCTCATTTCTAGGCTCCTTTAAGGCGTTCCCCTCATAGTCTTCCAACTCGTAGGCTCCTTTCTCAAGGACACGCCAAACTATGTAAGGACCGTGCCACATGGGGTTAAACTTGCCTGCCCCTAGGGGTTCCTTAGCTTGGTCATAAAGGAGGACCAAGTCACCTTCAACATACTATCGGGGACGGACATACCTATCATACTGAACCTTAACATGATGTTTGTTAGCATCTATAGCCACAGTGGCATCTCGACACCGCTCATCAAGTTTCTCAAGGTGGATCAAACGTTTCTCAACATCTGAGGTGTCATGCAAGAGCTCTATAGCTAGTTTCAATGAAGGTATTTCGCATTCAATCGGCAAGATAGACTCCACACCATGTACTAACTGAAACGGTGAGAAACCGGTGGGAAGTCTTTACTGCGGTTCGATATGCCCACAAAGTAGGATATAACATAATATTCCAGTTGATCTTGCTTTGTTGGATGGTTCATTGGATAATTGTATTTAAGGACTTATTAACTGCCTCGACCTGAACATTCGCTTGGGGATAGTATGAAGATGAATGATCTTGAAGAAACCCAAGAATAAGTGATAAATCCACCATCATCTTGTTTTGGAAATGACTGCCATGGTAAGTGAAAATCTCCTTTGGGATACCAAACCGAGCGATAATCTGATTGAATACAAAGTGGGTTGATGTAGCACCATCGACTTTTATAGTCGGCATGGCCTCAGCCCATTTGGAAAAGTAATCAACGACCACGATAATATGGTGATGCCCGCCAATCGAAGCTGGTTTGAAATCCATGAAATCAACCCCCCACTTAGTGAAGGGACCGATGGTGACGACCAGATGAAGGGGCGCAAGATGCGAGCATACATTTCGAGAGAACACCTGGCAAGGCTGACATCTCTTCACAAAATCCATACAATCTTTGAAGATTGAAGGCCAGAAGTAACCAACTCGCATGATACATTGGGATGTCGCAAGCCCAGATAAGTGACCACCACACGCCCCACCATGGAAGTCATTAAGCACTAACTCCGCTTCTTCATGAGTTAAACAACGACGTAGGATGGAGTCTTTTCCCCAACGATACAAAGTTGTTGATGTATATGTAACGTCGGAATGTATTTCATATATGTATATTGTACTCCTATATAGATGGTATTATTCCTCTATACGGAAGTGTCGTCATTTATATTGTAAGTATCGTAACTTATACTTGATGGGTTATTAGACCACCTTGTTGGGGTCGGCCCTGTATAAGTCATGTGGGTCGAAGGGTTATTAGACCACCCTATTGGGGGTCGGCCATGTTGGTCAAAGGATTATTAGACCATCCTATTAGGTGTCGTCCCAGTCAGCATTATGTTATGTGGTTGAGTTAAGGCCGACCTAGTAAAGGTTATTAGGCAAGTCAAGTCAAGTATAAATAGAGTGTGGGAGGCACTCAATTTTATCATTCTATTCTCTCTCACACTCTCGGGAGAGTGGAACACTTGTGGAGGAGGAGAAGCTGCTACTAGGAGATTTCTATCTCTTATGATTGGGTTGTATCATTGCTCTATCTATCTCTGAGGAAGTTATTGGGGTTTTTCACCTTTATGGTTTTCCCTAAGTAAACTCTGTGTCTCTTGTGTGCTTGCATTATTGTGTTCATGATTGATATGATGTAGGTATGTTGTACATGTTGTTCTCTCAATTAATATCCTAGATCAGATTGAAGTAAATTCTGAAAAATTAACATGGTATCAGAGCTAGCCTGAAAGAAGGCATGATATGCATGTATGACACTAGTTGCACTTGCGATGCTAGGGCTTGATATAGAAAAAGCCAGTCATCGTAGCACTTTCTCTATAAATGAATTTCGGTGAGGTTTCAGGGTATGAAAATTGTACAGGGAGAAGCCAAGATCCCCATGTACCTTGTGTTCAAAGGAAAACTTCTAATTTGTTGTACTTTGTGATTTATGATCTGTAAAATATAGGGTTTCTGCCTCTTCCAGATCTCAGTCATAAACAGGTGACCTTGGAAAAAAGGTCATAACTTGGGCTAGGAAGCTCCAAATGAAATGTCATAAAAAATGACAGTTATTGCACAGAATGTAATTTCTTAGGTAACTTTTTCAGAGGCAGAAACGTAACCAGTGACATGTGGCACGCCGTACAAGTTCGCTCTCCTGTTTTATCCCATAAACAGGTCACGTTGCGACACTTGGCATAAATCTCTCTCAGAGAATCCATTTGAGGTCATACCTATGGGGTTGGAAAGATGATAGGTCGGGATATCACAAGAAAATTTTTTAGACCCTTTGGATCGAAAAGTTTGGAGTTACACTAAAAACAATTAGGTACATATTTCTGTCAAAACAGAATTATTTTTTAGCACCTTCATTCATGGCTTCTGGAATTTAGGGTTTCGGAGAAAGTTGGAATTTTTGTAATCAGAGACTACGGATGAATGCTACTCATCAAAATCAAAATTTAGAGACCAAGATCAGAATTTTTGGTTGGTCAAAAGGCCAGGCTTGATCAGACCCTAGTTTGGGACTTTGATCGGAAAAGTGGAAAATTACGGCTTCTGCAAAAATGGAAATTTTTTAAATCTGTGACCATGGCTGGAAGCTCCTCAGAAAAATAGAAGCTTAGAGATTTGGATCAAACCTTTTGATTGGGCAGAAGGGTGGGATTTATCAAACCCTATTTCGGGGTCATGTCCAGTGAATCCGGAAGTTTCAAAGGAAAATTTGAGGGGTGAAACTTTGCAGCTTTCAAATTATGAGTATACCAGCTTGATCAACTCATCAAAGCACACATTTCTATCCTTTCGGAAGTTTGAAATTCAAAGTTTGAATTTTTAGGGTTTCTCTGATAAACCCTAATCCAACTCCAGATCCAGTTCCTACAAATCAAGTAGATTGGGTTAATCCTAGAAGAGAATGGATTGGTCACTTGCATAAGTGAAGAAGTTCCTGTTTCAGAGGGAGATGAGGCTAAGGCCTTACATAAGAAGATTACAAGTAATCTCGACAGGTATGACTCATCCAGGTATGTTTCGAGATTTGTTCATGATTAAGTTTATGGTATGTTTGTCTTCATGTTATTACGGTTAGTACAATCTTGATTAAATTTAGACTTGTCGTATCACCTTAATAAAATTATGAATGCATGATAGAAGATATTCATTGATTAGGGTGTTGACACTTATGATTGTACTAATGCATTATGGTGTTGTATGAGGTTTATGTTGTCCGCTAACATGAAAGGTACACCAAGAAAGACAAATCATGTTCTAGTTCAAGAACATATGATCATGATGACATGAGGACAAAGATTCATCCATTGTCATGAAATCACTTAGAAGATCTATTTGTGAGGTATGTATAACTTGGTTCTATAATGGTTAACCTATGAGATATGCAGGTTACTAGCACAAGTGATTAAAGAGAACAAGAAGACATCATGTGGGTATGTTAGACATAACTAGCTAACATACCAATCTAGGTATGTTTTTCCTATATCAAGTTAGAATCCTACCTTGTGTTAGGATCCCTTATATAAGTATACTTGGTATGATTGGTTATGTTTATTCATAAAGTTTGAAATGTAAGTAATCAAGGGTTTATGCATTTTATGTCTCTTATCTTGATTATTTAACTAACCAGAAGAGTCCTATGATCAAATAAGAATATGCATGAGTAAAAGAAGACTTCCCTTAAACCTTGAATACTAATGTTTATTGTCTGTGTTTGAAATGATCATGACTATACATGTTTAAGATTATTGTGTTTTGATAGTATTAAGATTATACTAATGAATGTGTGATTATGTATGAGACCTCGAGGATAACACAATGATGATACTAATAAGCATGCATAGTGATGGATATAAGTTCAAGGACAGGTAATCCAGGAAGCAAAGATCAAGAGGGAGCACACTCCAGTTGTTCCTGCAAGGAAGCAAAGATCAAGAGGGAGCACACTCCAGTTGTTTCCTGCAAGGAAGCAAAGATCAAGAAGGAGCACACTTCAGTAGTTTCTACAAGGATGCAGATATTCAGAGGGAGTTGACCACTTCTCACAATCCACATCAAAATGGAGTTGCAGAAAAGAAGCAAAGACTGAGAGGGAGTCAACCCAACAACCAAACAAAGATAAGTATTTGAATTATCATTCCTTGCATATTTTATTGTTTAAATAATACTGTTCAATAATGTATATACTCATGTTCCTAGAATTAGGTTGTGTATTATGCATAGTTGCATTGATGAACATTATTCTACTAATATACATGGGTAAGTGGCCTATGGCACTGTACAACATTCCATTGCTACTTATCTAGAATGAAACCTATTTGCTGACATGTTGGGAGTTGTGCACACTCTTAACAATGTTCTGGTAGAGATTGGAAGGCATCTAGAAAGTTACGGGATATGGATAAATGTTGTATTGAAGCATTGGCTGAGATAATTGCATAATTGTATGACGTATTTCTTTATGTGTAAGAATTTGTTCTGAAAACTATGAGATGTTTTCTAATCATGAAATTTAACTTGTTGTGTAGGAAAGATTGTATAAAATCACCTACCAAAGAAGGACTACAACATGTGTTCAGCAACAAAGTTATCTATTGAAAATTTTGAAGATATTGAAGTTCCCAAGATCTTGGAAGAATGCCATGATCAGAGAGTACCAGTCGATCATGAAGATGTTTGAGATGCAGTCCCAAGACCTAAAGGGGAGTCTGTAGTGACTTCCAAGAGGATCTACAAGATCAAGCATGCTGTAGGTGGTAGCATAGAGACTTTTGCTCCTATAGCCAGATACACTTCCATTAGATCCGTACTTGCTCTGGTTGCAGTAATGAAATGGAAGATACACCAGATGGTTTCAAGACAGCTTTCTTGAATGGTATAGTTGAAGAAAAAGTGTATGTGGAGCAGCCACTTGGTTTTGAGACACATGACAGGGAGTCATATACATGCAGAACTTGGTATGGTAGGATAGACAACTTTCTATCCAGTTTGGGCTTTACCAAGAGTAAAGTGGATTCCAACCTTTACTTCAAGGTTGAGGAAGGCAATCCAGTGATACTACTTTTGTATGTGGATGATCTGTTTGTAACAGGTAATGATAGTTTGATTGTCAACACACAGCGGAAGCTTACTGCCAAGTTCGAGATGAAGAACTTGTGGATGATGCACTACTTTCTAGGCATGGAGGTGTGGCAGAGTGCAGATGGAATCTTCCTTGGACAAGGGAAGTATGCAGTAGAGTTCCTGAAGAGGTTCGGGATGATGGACTGCAAGGACATGGCCACACCTATGGCATCGAACCTGAAGCTTCTGTGTGATGCTTCATCTGAGCCAGTTGACGTCTCTATGTATTGTCAAATGATTGGGTCCTTGATGTACTTGACGAACACGAGACCAGATATTTGTTTTGCGGTGAACACATTGAGCCATTTCCTAACGAATCCGAGGAGTGTTCACCTAATTGTTGTAAACCATATTCTGAGGTACCTGAAGGGTATAGTTGATTATGGGCTCAAGTATGATGCAAATCAAAAGTTTAACCTGCAGGGTTATGTTGATTCAGATTGGGCAGGCAGTGCTGCAAATAGGAAGAGCACATCTGTGTGTTGCTTCAGTATGGGATCAGGTGTGATCTCTTAGTTTAGCAGGAAGCAGTCCTGCGTAGCACTGAGTACAGCCGAGGCAGAGTATGTTGCAACCTGGTCGGCTAGTTGTGAGGCAGTATGGCTTTGAAAGCTACTGTCTGAGCTATTTGATCTCCCGCTAGAGGCTACTGGTATCTCTTGTGACAACCAGAGTTGTGTGAAGCTGTCTGAGAACCCGGTGTTCCACGACAGGTTGAAACACATAGAGATCAAATATCACTATATCAGGGATATGGTGTAGAGAGGAGAAGTTAAGCTCCTGTATGTTGTGACGGATGAGCATATTGCAGATGTACTGATGAATCCATTAGCCAGAGTGAAGTTTGAATACTTCAGAGAGAGGCTTGGTGTTCTTCAGATCGATGACACTTCAAGGAAGAAGTGATGGAGACATTTGCTGAGGCCATTCCAAGCATGTTGGAAGGAGGATCCTTCACATGGCTGTGGATGTAAGCATTGGAGGATGAGCATCAGGATGATGCTCCAGCTACTGCTCTATATGCATCATGTTGGATGCTGGATATGATCAGTTGGATCATTTATATGTATGTATGTATGCATCATGTTGGATGCTGGATATGATCAGTTGGATCATTTATATGTATGTATGTACGCATCATGTTGAATGATGGATATGTATCAGGTGGATACTTGTATGATCAGGTAGATCATGTACTTATGTATGTATCAAGTGGATACATTATGGATGCATTGTATGATCAGGTAGATCATGTATGATATGTATCAGGTAGATACTGTGTATGCATCAGATGGATATATTGTTTGATCAGGGTGATCACAGATGACGAGCTTCAAGATGTTGCTCCATATGATATGCATTAGGTTGATGCTATGATGATCGGGATGATCAAAGATGACAAGCTTCAGGATGTCACTCCAGATGATATGCATCAGGTTGATTCTATGATAATTGGGATGATCATAGATGACGAGCTTCAGGATGTCGCTCTAGATGATACGCATCAAGTTGATGCTATGATGATGATCAGGTTGATCCTGTGATGATCTACATTAGGATGATGTATGGTGAGTATCATTTTGATACTCTGTGGCCGTGGACAGGTTGTGTAGGTAGCATAGAAAAGATCTTGGGAGATCCTATAGTCTGGGCTAGGATGCTCTTTCGAGGTTTTGCTACAAGTAGCATAGAAAAGATCCTTTAAAAACAGGATAGGTAGAGCAGTGTGCTCGTAACATCTTGGGTTGATCTATCGAGATCCTATAGTTTGTGCTAGGATGCTCTGAGTAGGTTTTGCTACAGTTTCACATAGAAAAGATCCTTTAAAAACTGGATAGGTAGAGCAGTGTGCTCGTAACATCTTGGGTTTCTCTATTGAGATCCAGACAGGTAGAGTGGTGTGCTCATAACATCCTGGGATGCTCTGAGTAGGTTTTGCAAAAGTTCACATAGAAAAGATCCTTTAAAATCTGGACAGGTAGAGCGGTGTGCTCGTAACATCCTGGGATGCTCTATCGAGATCCAGACAGGTAGAGCAGTGTGCTTGTAACATCCTGGGATGCTCTGAGTAGGTTTTGTGAAGGTCAACATGTAAAAAGAACCTATAGTCTACACTAGGTTTTGTTGACGCACGTAATCAGTCCTGGGATCCACAGTATGGCCATTAATGATGAAGACCTGCAGGTGGTGGGCCTACATCCAGTATGAAAAAGGACTGGCTCTGTAGAAATTCCTATGATGAGTAGATTCATATATTGATTGAGATAGCAGCAGCAATGACGATGCCGATGACTCAATGACGATTATCCAGTGATGATGATCCAGAGAAGAAGACTTGTGATAGAAGACCTGTGTCGA
Organism: Larix kaempferi; assembly: GCA_027924585.1. Classification (NCBI taxonomy): domain Eukaryota; kingdom Viridiplantae; phylum Streptophyta; class Pinopsida; order Pinales; family Pinaceae; genus Larix; species Larix kaempferi. The sequence goes on from BSBM01000370.1 coordinate 6,797,239, forward strand.
GAAATACCTTCCTAGTTAAGAGGGAGTGTTGATGTATATATTACTTTGGAATGTATTTCATATATGTATATTGTACTCCTATAGAGATGGTACTATTCCTCTATACGAAAGTGTAGTCATTTATATTGTAAGTATCGTAACTTATACTTGATGGGTTATTAGACCACCTTGTTGGGGTCGGCCCTGTATAAGTCATGTGGGTCGAAGGGTTATTAGACCACCCTATTAGGGGTCGTCCATGTGGGTCAAAGGGTTATTAGACCACCCTATTGGGTGTCGGCCCAGTCAGCATTATGTTATGTGGTTAAGTTAAGGCCGACCTAGTAAAGGTTATTAGGCAAGTCAAGTCAAGTATAAATAGAGTGCGGGAGCCACTCTATTTTATCATTCTATTCTCTCTCACACTCTCGAGAGAGTGGTGCACTTGTGGAGGAGGAGAAGCTGCTACTAGGAGATGTCTATCTCTTATGATTGGGTTGTATCATTGCTCTATCTATCTCTGAGGAAGTTATTGGGGTTTTTCACCTTTATGGTTTTCCCCAAGTAAACTCTGTGTCTCTTGTGTGCTTGCATTATTGTGTTCATGATTGATATGTTGTAGATATGATGTACATGTTGTTCTCTCAGTTATGATCCAATATCAGATTGAAGTAAATTCTGAAAAATTAACAAAAGTATCGTCGACAATAACATAGTCTTTAGCATGATGTTTCACACGTTGTCGTTCATCTCGCGAATAATGTGAAGGGAACTTCAGGTTTTGGATATATATGATAATGTCTCCATAACAAGGGTTCGTTGATCAGATAAGAAATAAATGTGCATCCACAAAAGAGTCTTCATGGACAATGTCCTCATCAAGTCTCGGGAGATCCGACATAAGCTCAGTGAAAACCAAGGACTTCACCGACTTCGCCGAAGCAAAATCAAGATCAAACTCATGAAGGATTACAATCCATTTATTATACTTCCCCCCAATCAGGCGTCGTGAGAGCACGAATTGAAATGGATTGACGTGTTCTATGATAGTGGTTTTCCTAAGCAAAATAGAATGTCGTAACTGTTGGACTGCATGAACAGTCGCAAGGGCCAATTTCTCAACGTGAGAGTATCTCAGCTCAACGTCTACTAAATTTTGGCTAAGGTAATAAACAACATGCTCTTGGAGCACATCATCCACCTGAACTAAGACCATACCAATCATCTCTTGAGACACGGCCACATAAAGCAAAAAATCTCTAACAAAGTCGGGTGGACTAAGAAGAGGGGTCGATACCAAAGCGTTGAAAGACTGTTGGGATCGCTCATCCCAGATAAATGGAGAGTCTTTCTTCAAACATCGCGCGAAACCTTTGGTAAGATTGGCATAATTCATGATAAAGAGTCGTAAGAAAGTGGCTCTCCCTTGGAGGCTCTAAAGTTGAAGCAAGTTACGTGAGGGAGGAAACCGAAGTATTCCCTCAACCTTTAGAGGATCGACTCTTATACCCTCTTTTGAAACCACAAACCCTAGAAGACGACCCATTTTCACAACAAAGATGCACTTGTTGGGGTTCAAACGAATCTTGTAACACCGACATCTTTCGAAAATGAGGCGAGGTGCTTGGGGTGGTCCACTCCCTTACGAGAATGACCAGCAAGATCATCCAAGTAAGCCTCCACTATGCGCTTAAGGTAATGAAATTCATAGCTCATGGCACGCTGAAAAGTAGCTCCATCATTTTTAAGACCGAAGGGAATCTTCCGGTATGTAACTGTACCCCAAGGACATATAAAATTTGTCTTATGTTGATCCTCGGGTTTAATCTGGATCTGATTATATCCTGAGAAACCGTCCATAAATGAAAATATCTCGCTTCCCGCACACACATCCAAGATTTGATCTATGAATGGAGTGGGAAAGTTATCTTTCGGACATGCTCGGTTCAAATCTCTAAAATTGGTACATACACGAATGGTTCCTTGCTTCTTATCCACAGGAACAAGATTTGACACCCATTCGGTAAGGGGAACCGGGTAGATGAAACCATCTTTGAGTAGTGTCTCCACCTCTATGTTGATCGTGGCTGCCTTTCTAGGATTCACAACACGAAGACTTTGTCGAACGGACTTAACATTAGGATATGTCTTAATGTCATGCTTGACAATGCTAGGGTCTATTCCTAGCATCTCCTCATATGACCAGGCGAAAACATCCCAAAATTCCTTGAATAACTCGGTATAAAGTTGGATCTCCTCAGGAGAGAAATTAGCACCGATGTAAATGTTTTCAATCTTTCCGGGAGTGTGATAAATGTTGATTGGAATGGTTGGGGAGAAATTATCCATATTCCCCTCCGTGTAAATACCATGCGAATCCAAAGGAGCTACAGGGTGACCAACTTTCTTTGCAAGAGTCAACCGAAACTCTTCCTATTCGATATGCAAAGGAGAGTCGGAAGGAGGGGGTTCATTCCCCATATTTGTTTGTGGTGCACCATAATCGTGTTGGCGAGTAGAAATATTAACCGCAGATTGCACCATGTTAACGCATCTGAAACGACCAGCATGGGTAGAAGACGTCGAAGTTTCATAAGACCCATTACCGGCGACGGAAGCACTCAAAGCTATATTTTAGTGATGTGGAAGGGGATCTTTCAACACAACTGGTCTCTATGCAAGATGCTTCGAGGTTTCTTCAATTCGAGGACACAAGTGTGTAAGGTGATGTTTCGTGCAAAGTTTACAAGGAAACTTCACTACGTTTAGGTTTGCAGTCCGCACCAACATTTTCACCATCCCGAGGAGGGTTGGCATTTTCCTTCTTAGGATTATTTCTATTATTCCCATTATTTCCACCCCGACGGTTATTTCTCCCCTCCTTATTCCCACCGGGTTACTGGTTACCGGATGGGCTCGCCGATTGTATAGAGTGAACATCGAACAATTAGGTGGAAACGGATGAGGCGTGAGCTTGTCCGGGGGTAGATTGGTTAATAGACAAATTATGAATTTGATTTGTAACTGAGTAATGAGAAGGATATTTTGTCTATTTCTTTGTCTCTTTTAATCTGTCACAGTATGATTGAATGTATGTTATCGCAATATAATTGAATGTATGTCACAAAATGGTTAAATATGGTGTATGAATGAATCTGTAATTTCACAGTTGTGTTATGTATCTCAGATCGTTTAGATGTGTATTGCGTAGATCTTATTAAAATGATCTGATGCAAATGATGTTTATGTCGATCTCCGGGTTACATTGTGATTGAGTGAGAATGATGCATGTTCTCACATATCTACGGAAACATGGTTCCTACATCCCCCATTAGATATATCGGGTGAGACCTCACTCGCTCTGCGGGTGTTGCTGGAAGGGCTAAACTCTTTCCATGCTGATGTCTATGGGAGATTGCATTGAGTTTTGTTGAAAATTGTGCGAAGTGAACCCCCGTCGACAGATTGGTGTCAACACAAAATGAGAGCAACACAAGGAATCATAAGATACATAGGGAATTTTCCAAGTAAACTTCTTCTATCATTCAACATTTGTAATTCCCTTTGGTAATGATTTTGAATTGTTCTTAGATTAATTAGGGATAAGTATGGTAAATGTGCAGGACCACTCCATCTAGGATTTTGGAAAGGAATGGACACATGGTGTATCAGATGAAGGAGAGAAGACATGGCAGAAGTGGATCAGAGTTTATTGCAGAAGGGTAAAGGCACATAGGGGTGGCAATGGAGAGAGTTCCAGTTGGAAAAATGGAAAATTTAGAGTGCTCTGATTTGGTAGAGGATCATACCATTGGATAGATCTCTCCAAGATATTTCCAACGATACTGGCCTTGTCCAATTTGGAACAAGGGTGAGGGATTTATCACCCTTAGAATTTTGCAGGTGAAGTGGTTGGTACAGGGGTTTGTGGTCTCGACCTTTCCGCATCCACAAGCACCTTTCCAGATCCGTAATGCAGATTGTAGATTCCATATTTCAGGGACCGATCATTGGAGCGGCGTGGTTGGACTTCCGCATTTCCGCATCTGCAATGCGGATTGCGGAAATCGGAAGGGAGATTTCAACGGAAATGGCGCATTGGACTTCCTCCTTTCCGCATCCGCAAGTGGGTTGCGGATTACGGATTGTGGTAGGTCGGATTCTACGGGATTAGCACATCATATTTCCGCCATTCCACATCCACAAATTGGATTACGAATTGTGGAAGGAGATTTTTCCTGGGACAGCGAAACGAGGTTTCCGCTTTCCGACATCCGCAACGTGGGTTACGAATTGCGGAATTGCAAAGGAGTAAATCTCTAAGATGGATAATGGAGGACTCTGACTTTCAAGTTCCGCATGCAGATTACGGAAATGCGAAAATCGGACAGGTAAATATTCGAGGTCGTGAATGGATTCCAACTTCTGAATTTCGCATTGCAGATTTCGGAAGTCGGGAGCGTGATTTTGACGGAGTGGTGAAATTGGAAATCTGATTCCCAAGTTTCGCATGCGGATTGCGGATCCCGGAATGTGGATTGCGGATCTTGGAATGTGGACTGCGGATCGACAGCCATTGTGGATGTGTGTGAAAATGGAAGGAACTGAAGAGTTATTTGTTGAAAAAAAATGGTTCAATGGTCTCCCATCGCCTCTAAAGGCCACCAGGGGGTTTGGGGACGTGACATAATGGGTGAAGAAATTACATAATTATAAACATGGAATAATAAAAAAATTGATTACATTAATGATTGATTAAACCCTTTATATCAACTAAATATATCCAATTCCATTAAATTCAAGTGTTTTAGATCAACAAATAACTACTTTATAATTGAATTTAACTAGGTCATAGATCAAATTTGGCAAAGTCAAACTTTTGGCATATCATATTATAACTTTCATCAAAGTGTAAGTCTATTAAAGGACTACAAGTCATGTGTTAAATCCAACTACTAACCATTATCATGATGTGACACTAATTTTTTTAATGTGATTTTGCTTTTCTAAACTCTATGCAAGTCTCAGAGAAGTATTCAAGGCTTTCTCAACGAAGTAGCGAAAGAAAACCCGGGATTTACCCTCAAAATATTATGGTTTGTCTAGATCACATGAAATGAAGGTATTATCCAAAATAGAAAACCTTGCATCTACACTCTCTTTTTTGACTTAAAATCCATCAAGTCTGCTCAAATAGCCAAAAATAAAATTATTGAACCTCGATCACTAATCCACCCTCCTTTCGATACATCAACCCCTTTGGGTATTTTGATGGAGCATCTCAAGGAAAATCGGGGTCAAATGGAGAAGGGGGGTGGATTAATATGCTAGGTGGGAAGACCCTCTCACTCATCCTTGGATCCATCCATGTTGTAATGAGAATCATCACCTATGTATAAATCTATGCAAAAATTTACCTATGTCTAGGTATTTTAGATTAGATAATTATAAAGTGGGTTATTTCTGAATTGATACAAGGTCTAGATTATGAATATATAGAGGCTATGTACAATGCGGTTTTAGAAATAGGTCATTCTAAGTATGTATGTTCAAAGTTAATAATCGCATAAAGAAGAAAAATACTAAACCTAGAAGTTAAAATCACTATCACATGAATCTCTAAAAAATATTCCAAAACATTATATATTTCATAAATCTCAATAACTAACAAAAATCACAGCCTATCTATATAAAATAGGTATTATAAACATGGACTTGATCATAATAAACGATTTAACCTTCCATATACATATAAGTAATTATGACTAGAAATAAAAAATAAAAAAATTAAAGTAAAATAAAAAAAAATATTATTAGACCAAATTTTAGGAAACAAGAGAATTATTAGACCAAATTTGAAGAAACAAGAGAATTATTAGACCAAATTTGAGGAAACAAGAGAATTATTCGACCAAATTTGAGAAAACAAGAGAATTGCTATAACAAGAATCTCCAGTATCCTCAATTCAAATATCTAAATGAAAAGGGAAAAGACAAGTATCAAGTTCACTAGTAACTTTCAAAATCAGACAAGTATCAAGTTCACTAGTAACTTTCAAAATCTTCAAAGTGACTGATTTTGTTTGTTAAAATTATCATCCTACAACACAATCAGACAGGGATCAAGTTCCATGTCATTATACAACACAATCTAATCAAACAGGGATTATGTTCCCATTCATGTGAAAGAATCCTCACTCAAACGACAATTTTTTTAAATGAGATTTTGCTTCTTGTCGTTACTTTCAAATAATTAACATTGTCAAATTTTGACAGACATCCTTTACACATCATTAGTTTCTTTGTCAAATACTTTATTAAAGAAAGAAGAAACAAATTTGTTACCCGCAATGACTACACATCCAATTTCAAAAATAGCATGCCAGACCAATTAAATCCAATTTCAGAAATAGCATGCCAGACCAATTAAATCCAATTTCAAAAATAGCATACCAATGACTACACAACAATTAAATCTATCCAACATATCATTTCAATGTTACATATAATATCTAGCCAACATATCATTTCAATGTTGTTAAATATGTTATCAATCCATGACCTATAATAATCAAATCATAAAGCTATTTATAGTCTATCCAATTGCATTATATATAATAAGAAAATAATAAAGTTATTTATAGTTTATCTATGCATACCCTTATAGAGTATAATATTCCTCCTCACATTTTATATATATATAATATTAATCATTTAATTTAATTGTTTTTAATGAAATAGAAAACAATTAAATTAAATAATTAATATTAGTGGATTTTATTATTATTGTTTTAAATTTTTAAAATAATTTTATTTACATGTAAATTTAACCAAATAAAAGATTTTTTTATAACTATAAATTTCATTAAGGGTTAGGAGTTAGTGGTTTAATGTTATATCTTAGTCATTAGAGTTTAAAGGATGAAGGTTTAATGAGTTAGGAATTAATAATATTTTAAAGGTTGGAAAGTAATCGGTTAAGGGTTAGGCATTAGTGCATTAGGGAACAATTGGTAAATGGTTAGTGAGTGAGTAGGTTAAGGATTAGTTTTTAATGGCTAGGTGTGATAAGAATCATGTCTTTGCATATTATTGGTTTAATAGGTTAGTGGTTAGTGGTTAAGGGTTAGGAGTCAATAGGTAGTGATAAGGTTTTAACAACCTAATTTCCTTCACTTGTCTTGTTATGAGTTTCATCACCATTGTACATCATTATCAATGGTATTATCCTCATTTCCATCTCATCCATCTGTATATGACCTCAACAATGTGACCAAAATATGAAAGAAAGTCAAAGTTTGGCCCTAACCATCATGTCATGACTTTTGCATATAAGCAACATTACACACTAAAATCCTCGAAAAGCACAACGTGGTCCCAATAGCATAATTCAGTTAATCATCATTATTTCACACTTCCCGAAAAGAAGTAGTGATTAAAAGTGGACAAACCCTAACCATTATGGATGGAAATTCCTATTGACTTGGTCTTCCAAACCTTAACTTCTCTACTAAATCATGACTAAAATGCGAATCATTCACATTGGAACCAGATCTCAGAGTTGTCCACATTATTTCCTATAAATACATTCCTCAAGGTCACCATTACATACATACTCACAATAAGGATATGCTATCGGAATTCCCACTTAAAGTATGAGAAAGAACCACCATTCATTTTCCCTCTTTCACCATTTGGGGATCGAAAAAAAAATATCACTTGCCTGGAAACTTGGGCACAAAGGAGATAGAAGAAACCTCCCTTCGGTTAGTTATGGATGCCTCTTACAAACTACAACTCATGCCAAGGTGCTATCCTCTCACTTCATTATTTGTGTAATAGTGCAAAAATCATTCTTTACATGTGTTGCATTTCCTCTTTTTAGCTAGTTTTATTATATGGTATGCATGCATGGTTAAAAGATTTTATTAGTTTAGTTCAATTTCCATTTCATATCTCTATCTATTACTTGAGCAGACTTACTTAATAAGAGAGCAGGTGACGAAAACCATGGTCAAGTGAGGACAGTTAATGATAGAACCAATTCCTACCATTCTAACCATGATGGTCATTCTAACTAACGTTAACCATGATATCATACTAAGATATAATATAAGAGTAGAGAGCATATGGCCCTTCGGTCAGGTGAGGACATTTGTCTCCTCGCTACTGCTTGTTGATAATTATATGCTCCCTTCAATCATATCAATACCCATAATTACCCACTCCCTTCAGTCGTATCAATACCCATAGTTACATGCTCCCTTTGGTTGTACAAGAATGGATAGAAGGGTGCTTAGTATAAAACAACCCTCAAGTAATTACTTTTGGTATGTGTAGTTGAGAAATCACCTAAACCAGATTTAGTCCTTGTTTATGACAAAGCTCATGACACACTTGGTCAAGGAAAGTTCGAGTCCCTATGGCAAGGACCTTATATTGTAAAACACTAAAAGGCATATCGCCAACTCTTCAATAATCCATGTAATGGGTTGTATTTGAAGAAATTATGTCCATGAGATCAATGTCATTTTCTAATTTTGTACCATAGTTGTTTATATCCTCTCCTCTAGGATGAGACTTACAATTTTTTTCTTGTCTTTTTTAGATCGATTATTCATCTTGATGTTACATTGGTTATGCCAATGGCACAAGTAGATATACCTTAAATCTTAACTCAAAATTTTGGGCCATATATTCCCTATTTCACTTCCTCATTCATCGCAATGGTGTGTGTATTGGTATAGCCACCAATACTCTTGCGGAATACAATTTTATGATTGTCATCTTGGTTGATTCCCTCTAGTTATGCATTCATCACCTTCATGTTTTCCTTGATTCCAAACTACATGTCACACAGTTGAATAAATGTTATTAGGTGTGTGATCCATGGCTCTTTAGAAAATATCTATGATCTAGACAAATGGTTAGACAATTTGAATTATTACATTCATTCAGTTACCTGGGAATATCAATAGTTTGGTAGATATTACTGCAAATTATATTTGAGATTGGTACAGCATTCATCAATAACAAGAAAATAAATCATATATGTATAGATAAGCATAAGCATAAAGTGCATCTACATGTACATAAAGCCACCATGAAGCATACATTACATTGCATCATAAGATAAGGCTAATATCTATAAATCACATATGAATATGTCCATATAATCATCCAAAATATAAGGAATTTTTACATCATACAAGACCATAACTTGTTCCAAAAAATACATGATACATATTCAAAAATATCACTTCCTAAGCATGGGGTAAGTTTCCTAATACTACATATTCATCATCATCATCCTTGGAATATTCCTCTGCAAAACTATCCTCATGAATATCTAGAGCTTCGATACCGGGCACATCTCCTCCATCATATCCTAGATGGTTTAGTTCGACACGACTATATGTTGCATGGTTGATTTCCACTCTGGTGGTGCTTGGAAGTAGATAGTGATCATATCCTCATCGAGATGATGTCATCCATCACCTACAACCCCATCTAGTAACTAATCTATGTTTCAAAAAATTCCCTCTAGGATATCCTTAGATCCTCATCATAACCTCTATGTTGGGGTGATAAGATTGACTACATCAAACCTCCCCCATCATCTCTAATGCCCCTACGGGGGGACTGGTCCCACATCTGCACACACATGAGAAATAAGTAATCAATAGCATGTATAACATAAATAATTCTAGCTACCATCTATGCTAGTATGTAAACATAACTTTAAAAATGCATAAAAGGAATAATGTGTACCATCAGGTCCCCATGTCTTCCCAGTGGATGAGCTAACTATGGGTCACCTCAGTAGTAATTACCTACATAGGGATAGTCCTAAATGAATATGGGAATTTTCCACCATTGAACGAAGAAATATTGGAGGAAGGCACTACCCATGGCACCACCTCCACCCCTTAGCATCAATTTCCCACATCGCCACATATGGGGCTCCATAGGCCATGCATCCTAAACTATGACATGGGGCCATAATATAGTAAACCTCTTTTAGTGGTAAGAGCATATAAAATTCTTGAACCCTAAGTCTCTTCCCCTCTTGGTGCAATGAGACAATGTCACTATAGTAACATTAGGAACATCTAGGCCCACTAGAAGTATGTGTCTCCCATTACTTTCCCAATGATCATCATATAACCACTGAAAAATTTGTGGGTCCCTCCCAAACCTAACACCCATACTATGCCTAATACCACCACCCATGTCTCCAAGCATCATATGTCAACTATCCACATGGAGGAGCCATGTAGAGTAGCCCCTCTCACACAATGGGTTTCTAGGTAGTCCTCCATATCCACATCCTACAACTTCATAGTTTGTGTCTCATGTATCATCCACATCATAGGCATTCCTACCATTAAGTATACATTAGAGAGGGTGACGTCGATGCTCTTACCCTAATGTCTATATCCTAGTACTCAATTAGCTTCATCAGAAGACAACCACTTGATATCATCAGATTTTTCTCAACAAACTTGATATTACCATATTGTGTTAGTCCATCTTGCATGACAAGGTTATCCCAAATATCCTTACGAATCATTGATATATCCCTCTCTCTACAATTGATCCTCATGGTTTCATTTTTGTCCAAAATTTTGACTTGATTAGAACACACTTTTTTTCCATAAAAGGTGCAATTCCATTTCACCCCTTTTCTACAAATAGATGTTATAGGGCATCATGCCTATTCATAGAGAGAGAGAGAGAGAGAGAGAGAGATTGTCGCACTATTTTTCCAAATAAGGGTGACAAGTCATCACTAGTTTTCCCCATCCAAGTGTGACCTCATTGCACCTTTCAAGGCATTTTTTGCCATCGGGCTGTGGAAAAAGATTCAAAATCTGCGACAGTTGACAGAGGCCTTCTAGGGATCCTCAAGGGCCCTAAACACCTTAAGCTATGAAATGAAACATATAAAATTGTAGAGTATGGAAATACATATAACCTATAGGTCACAAATCCAAATCTGAAAATCAAAATTGGAGAAATATGCACCTAAAGTTTGGGGTCCCATAAGCTCATCCAACTGTAAACAGTGAAAATGACACCTAATTGCAGTGTCACCCACACTATTTATAGAATTTAGTTCAGTTTTTATCCCACTATATAGAACCTCATTTTACATCCATTTAAAGCATCATTTGCATCATTAGATTCCTAATTCCATGTTCTATTTTATTGCATAACTAGATTTGTGTGATTAATATATTTTAGAGAATCCAATGGTTTCCCCTTATTTTACTACTTATAATTTAGTCCTTTGTTCTATATTATATGTTGTTTGTACTATTGGTTTTCTTTCCAAATTCACTTTTATAATTGGGTATTGCTTCCATGTGTGCAAGTATAGGTTGCACCAAGATCCCATTATTTCTCCACATGCAACCATTCTTACATGTGTACTACTTGAAATGGGCATATATGTTATTCCCTTTCAAAAACATCATTTAATTAAAATTGTTTGATCCCAATATTCCTATAGTACCACTCCCCCCACCCAACCCCGGGTGCTTGTTTGGGAAATTGGGATAGCCCAACCACAATCTCATTCACCCTAACCTTATAGTAGAGCCTTACCCACATCGGTTATTGGTTATTAGTACCCTCGGTGAATTTTGGTATGCATATTTATTTTCCTCATAGGAGAGGGAGTTTGTATAATCTATGATACTTAAATTTATCCTCATATGATTCTTCATTTACACTCATTGGAATACCCTCGGACTCCCACATCATGGCATGTTTTTGTTTAATTTTACATTTCATAATCCCGCCACTTCCTCCATACTGTAAAAGTTACATTACTTTTCCACCATTAATCTTAGTTTCCTACCCCTTGGTCTCTTCCATATTCTATCACACATTTCATTGATTCACTTGGTTGAGTATTGGACACTTATCTCCTTGACCTGCTTGTTTTTCATGAGTACTTGTTTAGTTGGGAAACCATTTCAATAGTGCTTTTTAACACTCCTGCAAACTATATACAATCTCTTATGGTAGCATCCTTGATCACCTATGTTTTTATTATTCTATGGTTTGTCACCCTTGGAACCTTATCTCTAAGCATTCTAATGTGATCCCCCATACAAAATTTACCTTAGCACCACCTCATTCCCCTCCGTGAGTATTTTCATTGAATTTATGTCCCAAATTTTCCCCCTTGTATCCCTCCTCTAATATTATCATGAGTTATATATATGATACTAGGTCAATCATGTCTTCATGTTCTAAAAAAAGGAAGTCTTAAGTCCCTTTCTCTATGACCTTCTAACCCCTTTTGTATCTTAGTCCTAGTTCTCTACATATCCTTGTATCATACCTCATGTTGATCTACAAAGAGCCATCATTGCTTTGTTTGCAATAGACCTCCCTCTATCGAATTTAGCAGTTATATTATAAATATAAAGGATATGCTTAGAGGTATTTTGTATATTAGATCCATAACCATCATTAATGGGTTACCTAGGACCAGCTAAGCAGAGACCCCATTTCCCCTTTGATTGGTTGATTCTCAAATGCTTGACTTGATATCCTTATTGCATCGTTGAGATACAATGTAGTGGTTCATTTATCCCAATTTGATTGAAGGATTTGTACATTCATGACTCTCTCCATCTATTAAGTCTGTTATGGAATCCCTTCAATTTTCAGCTTCCTATGGTGCTCGAGCTATGTTGATGACAATTATCTAGTTTTAGTTGTAGTTCCCTAAACTGATTTGGCTCATCCTTTTATCATTTGAGCCACCTGTCAAGATTTTCTCATACTACTACTCCTTCCATATCTTTGAACCCTCTAGTTTCAATATGGATTCAATTGTTTTGAATCGCATCCTATTAGGAACCATTATTCCTAATCATGTAATCCATATTAGCTATGAGTTGGACCATATTTATGTACTTGGATTGGGTCCCTCTTTGACCCCTATGATGTACTCAACAACTATTCATGTATATTGATTAGATCCCTCTTGGTCTTGATCCAAAAATATAGTGAGACATTGATACAAGCATGGGGATGCTCAGCTTGTTTATGTTTGAGATTGTATGCACCTCATCTCTTTGGTAGGTTTTTCTATATTGCCCTAATATCTCCCTTGGGCATTGATATTCCTCTTCTTTGTTCACTCTTGAAACTTGTATCAATGATTATAGTTCCCTATGGATAGAAATATTAAAAACCTATGATGTGTTTCATCCTTATGATGAGCTTCTGACATCAAACATCAGGGGGGAGTTGTTAACAATCTAATGTTGCTCGCCTACCTTTTCATGAGTTTCATCACAAGTATACATCATTATCAGTAGTATCCACCCTATTTCCATATCATCCATCTTCATATGACCTCAACAATGTGTCCAAAGTACAAAATAAAGTAAAATTTTGACCCTAACCACCACATCGTGACTTTTCCATAAACTCATATGAGAATGTGTTGGACTAAAATCCTCAAAAAGCACGATGGGTCCCAAAATGATAATTTGGTTTATCTTTTTTGTGTATGCTTTCCAAAAATAAGTAGCGGTTGAAAGCGGACAAACCCTAATCATTATGTTCGAAAATAGTTGTTGATTTGGTCTTCCAAACCCTAACTTCCCCACTAAATCATCAATGAAATGGGGATACATAATATTGGAACTAGATATTATTGTTGTCCACATTATTTCCTATCAATATACGCCTCAATTTCACCATTCCATATCCATACTCATATTAATATTATGATGTTTGAATTCCCAAAAAAAGTAAGAGAAAGAACCACCATTGATTTTCTCTCCTTCACCATTTGCATATCAACAAACAAAATCACTTGGATAGAAACTTGGGCACAAAGGAGATGGAAGAACCCTTGCTTGGTTCATCTATCGAGGTCGCTTATCACCTACAACCAATACTAAGGTGCTATCATCTCACTTTATTCTTTGTGTAATAATACAAAAAAAACATTCTTTACATGTGTTCTGTTTCCTCTTTTTAGCTAGTTTTCTTATATGTTATGCATGCATGGTTCAATGATTTAATTAGTTTGTTAGGATATTAAGACACTGAGGAGTTACTTAAGATAAAATTGGTATAATTTATCTTTAGGTAAAGTGTGCTTCTTTAGTATGCATTTGTACTTATGTAATCCAACGGTCATGATATGTTCTACACATAGAGTGATCTGACGATTCATCCTCACCTTGATCTTAATGGCCATTAATTTGTGGCTTAGAGCCCAATTGGTCCATGATATCTATTTAAATATCATGGAGGGTAATTTGCTTGATTATCGATTGTGAGAAACTCATTGTAAAATTTCTTTTCTTTTGCATAATATATTTCCTAAAATAGTTATTTGGCTAGGTGTCAGTCAAATTATAAGGTAATAATTTATGTTAGATTTATCATCAACCTAAGCTTGTGAACTTATAAGGTGCAAGGAAAAGTATATGAAGAGATAAGTCTTAAAGTGCTTCAAAACCTATGGAATCAACTCGCTAATCATCACATGACCATTGAAAGCAAATCTTGTATGTAAAAAGAAACTCAATTTAGCCTAAGATATCATTCAAGACTGATTACATTCCATTTTGAGCCCCTAAGGTAGAAATGCAGTATTATTCATATATCTTGATTATCAACAGTACATTGTGAGTCCCATTTCAATGGAATAGATCAATGCTTAGAAAAACATATTGTTTAACCTAATCTAGAACAACAAGAAACTTCAATCATGAATCCCTGAGATCAATACTATCTAGATATGGATTGTTAAAGTATAAATTCAGGTTAGCATATGTAGACAACATTAATATACAAGTCTCTCTTCTAGTTGATATATTTGATTCAGTAATGCATGAAGTAAAATATATTTAAGTCACCACACCAGCTCAAATATCAAATTATATCATTAACAGAAATGAAACTTAGATCAAATCACCAGAACAATACGCTACAAGAAACGTGTTGAGAAATATAAGCTATAGGAAACATTCATAAAAAAAAGGATATCATTTTCAGAAAGCTAGAACACACTCACACATAATAAATAACTGATACCCATACACACCACTCTGCAAACAAATCAAACACATCAATGAATTGTTTCTGAGAGGAAGGGGGCATTGCCTTATCCCAGAAACACTCATGCTACTGCTAATTAAAACTCAAAAATGACAGTTAAATATGCATAAGAAACATGCTTCTATTAATCATAATAACATAGTAGAATAAGTCTGAATCCCTGCTCATGTCTAGTATCTAAATATATTAGATTAAACTCCCACTAACAAATCTTTGGAATTTATACATGTTACATTGCACAAACAACATGCTATAGGATTAGCACTGTAGGAAGGTGTTACAAGAACGGTTGCAGGAATTACATTGCCATATTGCAATGCAAACTATCTCATGCTAACTTTGGAGTAGGAGGTTACATCAATGGATCATATTAGATAAACATATCAAATAAATGGCTCATCTTCATCATTAGATTTCATGACCGAAGTCATGAAATCATTCCTCAATATTTTTTGCTATAGGAATAGTGAATAGAACCAAAGATATCAAGATAGTGGTTTCCTGGTGAAGATTTAGGTTGATCTAGACAACATGTCACCATATAGGCATGGTTTCCTTCGAGATCCATATTCTCATTATGATTTGTGAAGATTGGAGGTACTCTAAACAACGAGGTCGTTACCAGAAATGAAGTCATTACTGAAAATGACAGTGGTTACCGAAACCTGCTACAGGAACTAATCATGAGGATTTACATGTCCTCATGCAAAAAGAAAAGAATCGTCTTCATATCGCAACTCCAATAATGTAAGACCCCTTTCTATGTGTTGATGCAAATCTAATTTAGGCCTAAGTGGTTGTCATGGACAAGTACATCCAGTCTAGATTGAGGATGATATTCCATTCATTTAGTCTAAAGCTTCATGTTTCTTAAGTGGGCCTTATTATCGCTCTTGTACCACTTCCTCACCATCTTAACCGACTTCTGACCTTCACCCTTCAATCATTTTATTTCCTCTTGAAATTGAGCACTTGAGTCCCTCAACAAGGTATTCTTTGTTTTGATTCCTTTTTAATACAATCAACTACTTAATTCTTCGTTTTAACTTTCTAACCTCTTTGCCTTCCTCAGATTACTTCACATTACTATCACCTGGAAATTCTTTGACTGATGCATCTTCTAAACTTTCAATCCTATGAAGGCGATCATCAAATTGTGTTTCTTTTACAGGCTCCCAAGAATTAAGGTCATCATTCATTTGGTCAAATCCTTGATCTGGCTCTTCCTAAGTATTTTTTATTTCAAGAGAATCTCTAGTCATGTTTTTCTTAGGGGGATTCTCAAATTTTGCTTCATTCTTATTGCCTAGAGGAATGTTTTCAAACTTTACCTCATCTTATTCTTCCTCAAGAAATGGCTTGGATTATTCTATTATCTTGGCTATTCAAATCCTTGTTATTATTTGCCTTAGTGGATACTTTGAAGTCTTGTTAACCTTTTTCAATGTTTGTTTACTCTTATGCTGCTTCACAAGGGTAGAAATAATTTATACATCATCGTCACTTTCCCCAATTGCCTCAGGTGCCTCTATAGGAGTTACATGTTCATCTCCAGTAGCTTTGTCCATTTCTCCCTCTTCAGAATTACCCTAGTGTTCATCTCCAATTTCAACATCGACTTCATGTTCTTCCCTCATCTTGGTGTCAACTTGATGTTCTTCTAGAGTTTCAGGATTGTTCTCTATTTTCTGTGATACCACATTCTCTTATTTTTCGAATTGATTGCGAACCAAGAATATATCCCAACGGTCTTTTCTTTTGTTCAGTTTTTCCATGACCAACAACTTGACAAGGTCATGGTGATAGAGATTTTTCTCCCCATTAATGGTCCTTTTCGCTGCATTCTCCATTTTCAATATTGATTTTAGAAAATGGATGAACAAAAGGAAAATGAATCATTGAATTGTGAACCCACTTGATGCAAGGATCGATTTTTTGTTACATGTGGGTTATTAAAGGGAAAGGGGAGTTTCCGATATACACAAGGTATGCGTAAACGAGTCTAGGTTCAATGATGTCAAGTGTGATACTACAAAAAGAGGGTTACTAGATCGAAGTCACAGGGGATGTCCAATATAGTACACCAATCGAGGGTGTAGCCTAACGAGTCCCAACAATGGTCAATACCTATTATGATCCCTCAAGTGTAGAATTTTCCCATGAGTTGGAAATCCTATGGATCTTTATAGACGGTGGAATGTGTATCTAGGGAAGATTAATTTTAAGTTCAATTAATGAGAAGTGTTTTAGAATGTTACTTTGGTCACAGTATTACAACGTGCATGAAAAATAACCAAAGTATATTAGCATGCAGTAACATACATGTAGTAATGGACAGAAAGAAGACTAAAAAATCTAAGGTAAATTCTGAGTGCACCAAAGTAAATGTGATTTAATATAAGTTAGGAATTAGTAAATGGAGTTAGCATGTGAGGTTATATATTGAAAAAATGTGAATCGTGGGGTATGGGGGATGTGACATTGTCACCATACTTGATTAGTTACAAGAGGTTGTGTATCCTTTAGAATGCCTACCATTAGTCCTTATGGCCAACAATAAATCTTGTAATAAATAGAGAATGAAAGCAAGGGAGAGATGAGGTAAATTCCTTGTCTGATGGGAACTTAGCAGGGTTGACTGGTGGTCGATATGGGATACCTTTTGGAATATGTTTTTGGTTTCCCAAAATCAGTGAATTAAATTAATTGGAATCAAGCAAAAGTTAGCGAAGAATCCACTCGTTCGATGCCTCAAAAAATGTGCTTTTACCTGCAAAAACAAAACCACTCTAGGGCATGTATGTAACGGGGTAAAGATGTGAATCTAAGCAGATGTAAGTGCCTGTAACATGAAATTTGATGAATGTCCAAAGAGTGTACAAAAATGTGGTCAAAAGTGCACTGAACACTTAAGCCCACTCCCAAGGTACTAGTCTAAGTGGGGAATTAGTCAAGGTTGACTATGCCATTTAGAAATGACTAGTACTAACTAGATTTACTTGAATAATGTACTTTAAATATTATATTAGATATAGCATGCATGAATAAAATAGATCTAGTATAGATATATCTTTGATAATAGAATATATAGCTAAACATGCATTGAAAACTAGGATTTGATTTTAGTAGAATAAAGGTTATGGAGGAGTTTGTAGAAGAGTTCTTGTTCAAGCTGAGAACAATGGGGTGCTTTCATAACCGTATTGAGGGACTAATCCATAAGAAAAAGGAAAACAAGAGAAGGGGTTTTTGCAAGGATAACCATGATTTGCTTATCGGATGAGAACCTACAAATACAAATGAATAACTAGAAATGAATAAAGGATCCCTCAAAATTCTTCTCTTGGAGCAACCTGGAAGAGAGGGTTAATGCAAGAAATATAGATGCATCTAAAATTATACGTATCATAGATATCTCTCCTACAACCTGTAAATAAATCTAATGTAAACAATAGATCTATCCTATTTGGTAACAATACCCCTTCCAAGGCCTAACAGAGAAGCAAATAGAAACTAGCTATTAATCAACAATACAAGTTACCTCAATTAAATAGCGTGCAAGACATAAACATCCACACAATGTGCACAACTTCTTCTTGACCTCCAAAGTCTTCCTTTATTAATCACTATTCACAAATGAGAGATACACAATACCAGATCTCTTTCTCCAACTAATAACCAAAACCAATTAGAGAGAGAGAGAGAGAGAGAGAGAGAGAGCCTCTTTAAATAGGAAAATGCAACAGATGGAGCTTCTTTGTGCATGAGAAAAGGATGCTCCAACTAATGGAGGAGATCCCAAGGCCATGTAAGGAGAAGGAACCACATGAGGGAGCAAGCATGCATGCCATGAGAGTGCACCACATCTTGGAGGATATCCCAAGGCCATGTAAGCAGAAGGAACCACATGAGGTAGCAAGCATGCATGCCATGAGAGTGCACCACATCTTGGAGGAGATCCCAATGCCATGCAAGGAGGGAATGCGCCATGTGGGAGGAAAATCATGCTAAGAGGAATGTTCCACCTTGTGGAGGAGAATGTAATGTTGAACAAGGAACATGTGCCACATCTCTGGAGTTAACTAAAAAAGTGGATGAGGGAACCACCTTTCCTCCCATGGATGAGGGAAAACTCATGAACGAGGGGAGCTACACCTTTTTGAGGGGGATGGCACTAGGGGGATTATCTTGTCCCACAAATGTTGTCATATATTTTGATTTAGGGAACTACAGCTTTATGAGCCTACTATAGCTTCAGTATGAGAAGGGGCATATTCTAGGAATATTCCCTTTTTAATATTTGACCCCTTTAACCCCATTTTACATACTTTTTTTTCATTTTTACCCCCCTACCCCCCAAGGGACCCGAAAGGCCATGCATTTTTCTAGGGACATGGTAACTAAATAACTTCGACATTAGACTCTAATGACTTAGACACTAGCCTAAGGCACCTATAAAATAACATAGTTTGGATTTGAAGGTGTGAGTGAAAAAACCAAGATAAACTCTGATTACTAGGATCTAAGTTCCTCTCGGTGAAAAAACACTCCAAAGTTTCCATAATACGAGTATCTCACTTGGGATATCCCTTTTGCAAATGTGATGGATGTCAATTTTTTACAAACAACTTCCTTTAAGCATGACACGGGAAGAAAAAATGCAACTAAGTAAAACACTGCCTGATCTATATGAACAACTCGAAGGTCCATGGCTGGCTAGTGTCTTCTGTCTGGTGAACATATTGTACAAAATGGGTGGTAACAGACTCAATGGTTAGTGATAAAGGGTTAAGGATTATGACGATTAATAGAGAAGGGTCTAATGAGATTTAAAGGTTATAGGGCTAAGTATATATTTGATAAGGTTCAATATGGTTTTGTGAATATAAGGACTAAGAGTTCGGACTAATAAGGATTATAAAGTTCATGGTTGTGGGGTTAGATGTTCTATGAATTAGAGGATATAGGGGATGTGGTATGGTAGTCCACGATTTTATTTTATATATGAATTGTAATATAGGTTGATTGATAGGGGTATAGAGGTAAGGATTACTTTGTCCTATTTTATATGTATGTTAAAATGTAATTGAAAGAGTCATTAAGTATTTTGAAAGCTAGAAAAAGCATATTGTATATCTTTTCTATTTGAGGTTTAATGAGTATAATTCAATCAATCACTAAACATATTGAAAAAGGGTCCCACTTTATTTTTTAACTATGACATATCAACACTAAATTAAATTTAAGAATTAATATTATAAATTTTGTGTGTGGGAGAGGGGGATCCATTGGTTATGAAGGGAGATATTTTTTCTTGGTGTTAAAAGACCCAAAATCTTGTAGTGGTAGGCCCAAGATAAACTTTAAAGAAGAAGCATTGAGTATAAGAACATATTGACATATAATGTATGTATGATTCAATTGACCTTGGATATTGCATCATGGTAAACTTGAGGAAGAAATGTTTATGGTAAATGTGATTAAGGTAAAAATACTAATTCCATAAGCCATTAAGGGAGATTTTTTTTTGGTGGGAAAGGGCCCAAAATATTGTAACGGTTATGTAGTGAATTTTGGTAAACAAAAGACACGAATTCTTAAGTTTTAGAATAATCAAATACATCCAAACAAACAAAAAATAAGAATATAGAGAAATATTATTATGGTAAAGTAATACCATTAAATACTCCTTATAGAAAGAATCACTCTCCAAGCCATGCTTTCTACAATATAATAATCAACGTCCAACATGATTCAATATAATGATACTGATGTGTATTTTATATTTGCTCAAGAGTAATCCTAATGGCTTATGCAAACCACCCCTATTATTATATTCATTTCTTTTAACATATTCCATAATTACAACCACATTACATTCACTATCTCCCTTGGGTACCTCTCTAGGTACCCCATATTATCCTCCCCGAGTACATTATACTCCATCCCCCTTAACATGTTATGTCAATGAAACATGATTGGAAGCCATATAATATGATTTGTTGAGCAATGTAGTCAATTGGTACCCAAGCATCCATCCATCCTAGTAAAATGTGGACATGACCTATCCAATTGCTTCATTGCCACCTTGTTCTTGATTTTGGTTGCTCATTTGGTTCCAAGTTGTCACCATGCTACTTTGACTTCTCCATGCATTTATATTTAGTCTTCCATGTACCTATATACTAAGTTCCTTTATAGCTCCAAGTTGGTCCATAGTATTTTTATTGCATGCTAGTACTTATGACCTTACCATTAATGATTGTTGTTTATGAGGGTGGTGAGGATGGCATATACATCAACTTGAGATATTGTTTCTTCTAGAGTTTACACTTCAAAAATTGGTTCTTTTGAGTCATGTACATCATTTATACTTTTCTTCCCTTTTATGCTCTTTCTAGAGAATTGCTATAGAATCATGTAGACTCTTCTTTTGATTCAATGCCAAACTCTTCGTCAAATGTGCCTACAAATAATACAATGAGTTTCTCAACAATCATTCAATCTTTTGCTACCATGGAGCCTTCATGTTTAGTAAAAGAAATATTATGTAGTGTGATATTTATTTTCTCATACCAAAGCTTCATAAAGATCTTTTGCACATTAGCATTAAGTGTACCAACTGAGTCCATTCAAGGATATCCAACAATGATATCCACATCATCCCTACCCATAACATGAAAATTTGAATGAAACATATATTTAACCATAGCAATCTTTAAATATTTAAAAATTTGAATATTTGCACCCTCAACCTATTTGCTTAGAGTATGTCTTGTGAGGATTTGGAATATTTCCACCAAGTTAACATTGATGAAATTATTCATTCTACTGAGGTTTATAGAAATAATATTTTTTTGTAAATGAAGAAATCCATGAACTTGTAGAAGGAATTTCTTGCCTGACAAATAAACACTTAGTGTATTCTTTATCTTTCTTCATAGCATGAAACCACATAAATAAAGATATTTGTTCATATTCTTCATTTAAAAGTGTCGTAATCATCTTATACTTAAGTGACTGCCACCATCACGCAAGAGTCATCTTTTAATTAAACTCTTAACCAAATTATCCAAATATTCTTTCCATAGTTAAAATCACTTTGGTTCATAGAAATTTATCATTTTCTCTTTGGGTCACTATATCAAGATCTTATAGCATGCAAAGTGTTTTCACCGTACCCGTTAACCTTCCCCATAGTTGTAGAAAAGTGTGTTTCTCTTCTCCTATAAACCTAAGTAATTAAAAGTTGAGGTTACTTAATAGGTTGGTCTAACTTATGTTGTTGTGGCATGGGTGTAGGGATCTAGTGTGAATGATATTTCATGATGTCAATAGATAGAAGTGAAATTGAGAAAATTGGTTAAGTCCTATGGATTAAAAATCCCTACTACAATTACTATTAGTACTATTAGTAGGTGGGGTAGGTATCCCTAAACTTGTACGTGAGGTTTAGATGCAAACATTTCCATTTTCAACATAATTAACAATTAAAGTTTTGAATTAGTGATGTTTAAACAATTCCTAAAAACTAATTGTTAGTATTTTTTATTATTATCTTATTCTTTTGGCATTGTTTAAAACCTGACAAACCTCTTTCTCAACTTTACTAAATTGATACACCTAACCATAGACAATTAGTTAGAACTTTAAAACCCAATCTTGAAAATTGTAAATACAGTAAAATTAAGCTCAAACTATAATGATATGGATTTAAAATGTAGAATGATGTAGTTGGACATGGCATACTCTCCCTAATAACAAAGATGTAAAATGTTGGACTGACTGGCTATCATATAAAAGGGCCCCAAAGAATATATACCTGCTACCATTTATGAGGAACTAATTCAGTTGATTGAACTATTTTTTCCTATCAGCTTCAAACATATTTACCATGAAAGAAATTCTCAGGAAGATGCTCATTCAAAACTTGGATTGCAACTGACTGAATGTTCTTGGAAGATTTGGGAACATACTGGGGACACCATCATGGAAATGGATCCTAGTCCAGTGATTCTATAGGGGGTTTAGATGTCCCTTCCGGACACATATAAAGCATAATCGTTAATTAATATATTTCAGTTTTCTTTGACACTTACACCCACAACGGTTGATGTTTTATTACAAAGCTCATATCAATCCTTATTTATGAGTTATTTATCCTTTTGGTTTTAATGCTATTGGGTTAATACCCATAATCTGAAGGATCTGTGCAGGGGAGGCAGGTGCAGGTGGGATTATCTTTGATCCTAGAGGGAAAAAAGCCATTTCTTTTGCATGGGGGCTAGGAAAGAAAACCAACAATGAAGCAGAATGGTTAGCTCTCTATCATGCCATGGAAATAGACTCAACTCTCAATATCAATAGACTCAAGATTTTTGGAGACTCCAGACACGTCATCCAAAAAATGAGGTAAGGAATCCTTAAAGGTGTTCCTAGATGCAACAGAATGCACAGGAAAATCAATCAGATAAGTTATCTACCTAAGGTGTCCTACTTTCATATCCTTAGGAGAAACAACAAGCAAATAGATGATTTTTCCAACCAAGGGGTCAATCTTCCCCTTGGAATTGTGAAGTTAGTGATGGGGGGGGGATTAAAAGAACATTCCCTAAGCTCTTTGGTCGAGAGGGGTGGATGAAAGGGTTAATGGGATTGAGCACCAATGGTTTAAAGTCGTCCCCAACAGGGACGTGTGGGTCTTCACATGGATCTACCCTCGCATGTCCCATCGCTGGCAGTAGACACACTCCAGCATTTATTGAAACTCGGGTAGCCTTCTGTAATACCCCAATTTTGGCCCTTGTGAAATATTAGCTTTTAATGTAAATATTGTATACATGCGATGTGTGTTTCCCTAGCGTGGAGCTCAAGGCCAAGGCCCCACTAATGTATGTTCAGATTTTATTTAAAATGGACAAGTATTTGATATTTTATTACCCATTAGCTATTAAACCATGGAATATTGTAAATGATGTAAATATTTGATATTGCAATAAAACACCAAAACTAGCTATGGAAGCAACAAATGAGAAGGGGCCATGTGTATTCCACTAGGGAGTGGTGAGGGGGTTGTGGGGATGAACCATATGCTGCCAAATGTCATCTTGTGAACCCATTTGAATTTCCTTGCTAACATTTAATTCTGTTGTAAGGAAGTTGTTGAAGCATTCAGTCCATGGCTTCAATGGAGCATGGGCAGCCCAGAAATTCGTATGGCAAGTATGGGCTCTGTTTTTATTGTAACACAAGTCACTCTACCTCATGGGAAGGGATTCTTCCTCATTCCCATTCCATTGTGGAACATCCCAGCATCAATTTTCATCCATTACGAATTCCCAGCAGTGAGAAAAAACAGAAATCGCAACTTTGCAAGAACCCACATTTTGAAGAGCCATAAACGCTTAGAATTTGGTATTGACAGTAAAATCCAATGGGAGATCCATTGATATGAACCTTGGGGCGAATTTGAGAGTATTAGATACCCCGAAATCCATAGAAAAACCCAGTTTTTATAGCCCAGAAATCCAGTGATAGGATTGAGTTAATTGATGACAGAATTGTGACAAATCCAAGTGTGAATGACTGAGTAGAGGTTGGGTTTGCTTGATAAACCCAGTGAAGGCTAGAATCTCAAGGAATCAGCAGCTGGACCTTTCTATACCCACCCTGAAGAACACTGGAGGGAAGGGACGCCTGAGGGACTGTGCAACAGAGAAGGAGACCTTCCTTGTGTTGGGTGTGGTAGGTATTATGGGTGCCATGACTATCGAGTTCATTTGAGATGCATGTAGCTTTGTTGTTGAGCTCACTGGCTTAGCATCCTCCTCATTTGTCTCTGCATGCTTGATAAACCCAACTGTGTGTTGGCTTAGCATGATTGTTTGTGCAAAACCATGGCTGTGAGTGAGCATGTTTAGTTCCTCCTCAGTGGATACACAACCCAGCTCGGGGGTGATCTCTCAGCTGAAAGAATATAGGTTGGACAGAGATCTATGGTTGGGTGGAACGTTGCTCTCACATAACCAGTTGTTTGGACAGCTTCACCTCAAAGATAAGTGTTCTCTATGGTTTAATTATATGCATTATGTGTTATGCAATCTGTTAATTCTGAATGTTAATTATTCATGATATGAGATGAAATGATTATCTTAATATGGTTGATATGAAGCTTGTGCATAGCATAAGAATGATATTGATTCTCTAAATGGTGATTCATCATCTGCTTGGGATAGATATGTTGATGCATTTTTGTTTGTGTGTGTGTAAATATGATTTAATTTCGTTGTGTGTATATTGAGTATGTATTTGCACACATATTATTTATCCATGAATTTCTTAGTAATGTATGGGGCTAAGATTGCCAATAAGCCCGATATGTTGGTCATGTTTCCTTCCCGGCACTGAATGGATGGAAGGGGACGTGACACCTTCTTCTTTCGTGGTCTCAACTCAAGCATTATGTCGAGCCCTTCCAGTGACTCTGAGTCCTCTGCGAAAAATATGCCTCCTTGGTTTCACAAAAGTTTTGAATGTCTTTCCTTCTCAGCCTGCGAGGATCATCCAACTCGTTTCCATAGTCCAGTTCCAAGCTTTAGTGCTAGTGTGTTCCCTCGGTTCCTTCACTTAGACTTCAAGCAGACTTAGTTCATTCTCAGACCTTGGCACACAATTTAATGGTCGATTTAGCAGACGGGATGGCTTTCTTAAAAGCTAGTGTGGAGGACTTTAAACAACACCTGCGCAAGGTGTACGAGGCGGTTTGCTTGGGTATTAAAGCTCATAGGGAGTTGGCAGATGATATGAGGTACATCTCTCAACGGCTTTCCTGCTAGGATTTGCACCTCAACAACTTGGAACATAACTTGTTCGAGCTTATGGGGTGTGTGGATGTGATAAAGGATGAAGACTTGAAGATGGCCAAGATATCTCAATGCAGTCACTGCCAAGAATCCCCCTTTGATGATAAGCGGCCAATGGAGGAAGAATCAGTTCAGCAACCACTGTATGGGCAAAAAGGCTCTGAGAATTAGTTGGATTGGTTCACTTTTCATGTATGAATGTTTTTTTTTTCATTTTGTTAAACTTCCAGTTTTTAAGGGTATATCCCTCTTCTGTAATTATGAACACTAGACAGCAGTTTAGAAACTACTACAAAGCCATACTAGCCATATTTTTTATTTCAACTATGAAAACTCTCTCTGTATTTAGACTCTCTCTTTTGTAATGTATAATTGTGCGCAACCTTTTTAAATATAAACCCTTTAACCTGTTCCTTCCTGTTATAAAAAAAATCTGAAGGATCCATGCATCCAGTGTAATGTCACCGAATATATAATTATTAGACATTTTTGTCTTTACACTATCCATGACCCACTTCCATTAAATGTATCTGCAGTCATAATCAAATCATAAATATATTTATAGTTTATCTTTACAATCCACTTGCATCATTCATAATAACAAAATAGTAAAGTTATTTATAGTTTGTCTATACATGGCCTATCTAGTCTAATCATCCTCATCAGATTATACTTAGATACACACTTATAAAAATGAATTTGTTGATGTAATTATCTATAATAATAATAAAATAAATTATATTTACAATCCACTTGCATCATCCATAATAACAAAATAATAAATTTATTTATAATTTGTCTATAAATGGCATATCGAGTCTAATAATCCGCATCACGTGATTATACTTAAATACTCAGTTATAATATTATATATATAAATTTAAAGAGACGAAAAGTATAATAATGATAATGTTTTGCACTTTTTAAATGACAATGTGATTTGTTAAATAAGACAAAAAAAATAGTCAATTAATATTATAAAGTTATTTTATCAATCCATGTTTTATAGGGAATATATCCATTGATTAGTCATCAAATTAATTTGATTTGATTTTGTATTGGTAAAAACATATTATATTATTTGATTTTTATTGGTAAAACAATATTATTTTGTTTTTAATGTTTTTATGATATTTGTATATTAAATTTAATGTTTTAAAAATATAAATTAATTTTTTGAATATTTAATGTTTGTTTATTTTATTTTATAATTAATTTAAGATAATGAAATAATGGCATACTCTTATTTGGATGTGAAATTTTCAAAACAAAACAAAATTAAATTTTAATAATAAAAAAATAGATTACCAACCTTAGTATATTATTATTATTCAATGATATGAAATATATACTTTATATGTGTGGTTAATAATCTTTATGAGATTTATGATAATAAATAAATATATGCGTGTACATATTTACATATGGAGTATCATTACAATGAAAACACATTTTAGCAAAGGTTTTTAGTGTTACAAGATTGAGCAAACGAAAAAAACTTCCATTAAAACCTCCATCATTAGTAACATATGTTCATTATTAGTAAAAAAATTAGGTGGTTGGAGGTTATAGTAAATGTTTTTAGTGGTACACTATTATTAAAATGGCATGCCAGTGTGTTTCACAAACACACGAATTGGTGCATATCATTTAAATGTGATACATTAATACATTTCATTTATATAATGCCTATGGTTCATAGCGCCAATGTTTTTCCTTCTAATTAATGAACTGGAAACAGTGGCACAAACATGCACAAATGTGCGTTTAATTGTATTATAGCACCAATGCATACAATTTAAATGTAATGCATCGCTACCTTTCATTTATAAAACTTCTCATTGCATTTTGTATGTATCATAGCATTTGTGCATGCAATTTAAATATGACATAACATTTTTGGGATTATTTGCATAGTGTAAGTCATTAAACTATGACCCATATACCATGATTATAGTCGCAACTGACTTATTTCTCATGGTTTTGAATAGTCCACTTAGCACTCATTGCATCAAGTGATGTTCACAGGGGTTAAGAAGTGGGGTTGAGACTAGCGAAATGAATCACATAGCATCAATCATCACTTTCGGGGATGGCACCTAATAACTAGGACTTCCCAGGAGGTCATCCATCCCAACACTCCTCTAGCTCAAGTGTGCTTAACTGTGGACTTTTCCCCACAATCAAGCCCACTTAGCTTGCTACTCCATTTGCAAAACCTTAGCAAGTATTGTGAATTATGAACTATTCAATTAGAGTTCCCTTGATTATTTTTATTTAAGTATTGAGGGGTTTTCACAGTGCAATATGTTGGCCTTGAGATGTTCCAAGATTGTTTTGGAACTATGCCAGGGAATCAGTAACCTTGTAGTTGCATGTATTTGTATTTTGTTGCTTAAGAAATAGTAAGATGTTGTTCTTTCCTCTATAAATTGTTTTAGTTACCAGAACATGAGCATATAAAGTACAAGATGTAATGGAAGTAAATGAGCATTGTTCTTTATATACTAGACGAATAGCTTAGTTG
The DNA here is from genome assembly GCA_027924585.1 of Larix kaempferi. Taxonomy (NCBI): domain Eukaryota; kingdom Viridiplantae; phylum Streptophyta; class Pinopsida; order Pinales; family Pinaceae; genus Larix; species Larix kaempferi. The sequence continues at coordinate 6,825,709 of BSBM01000370.1, forward strand.
GGATATGGAAATGACATAATGAATAGAATGGAAAAAAAGTACTGTGAAAGTAAATCTTATTCCTCGAGAACTTAAGAAAATGTATTGAACATAAAAAAATTCAGTAGTTAAGCACATGAGGTAATTGCATATATAAAATAAGACTCACGTGGGAAACATCCTTTCTTCAATATAACATATCATGAAGAAATCATAACATATCAACAGAAAATAAATTCATTCATCACATCAAATTATCCAAATGTGGGATGAAAGGATGCCTCATGGGATTTTCATTATATATATGTGGAGCAATTACATGGCCAATGGAAGATATGGAATAACATAAGAGTGATATAAAACAAAAGAAGGATTACATACTGATAGAACAAAAGGTCTAAATCCACCCAACCCAATTATATCAAGATACTAGATAGTAATCTCTCATAGCTCTAATACAACAAAATGAGAAGAGCTACACTCTGCTCTGAAAATATTAATCCTTGACTTTGGAGTAAATCTCTTTTAGAGCTCATGAACTTGATTCCGTTGAAATAGATTATGTTTGTTTGTTATGGTTTCATTATCTGTTTTAACCAAAATTGCTCAGTTGGACCCTTAGTCTACCATTGCTGACGACTGTGATACTGACTGTCTGCTACCTCGAATGTTGAGTTGTCCTCTAACTAGAATGTTGAACTTGAGCCTGAGGTGGTCGTTGCATAAATTATTGAGATGACAATTGAGGTGGTTGTGAGGAAGATGCCCCTGGGGCCTGGGGTTCCTCTAGGTCTGGTCAGTAGGCATGTTGGGTAGAAGTTTAGGTTGTATACTTGGCTATATTCTTCGATTCTTTCCCCATGGGATATTCAAGTGACCTCATCTCCCGTATACACATGTCAAGGTCTGTGTAATGTGCATAGGAAGGTAGTGGCAGGCTCTTGAATAGTAACTGAAGATTCGATAGTAAACCAAATTCATCTATCAATATGTCCGATATAGTCTAGCTTTTAATTCCACTTTCCATGTCATCAAACTTGTGGTCATTATTCTTGCAATCAGCTATCAATGAGTCATAATGTTGCTGAGGATGCAAATTTCCATTTCCATCCCAAGGGGACGGAAGTCCCTGGCTGATGCAATCGTAAAAAAATTGCTTGAAATAATTGACATCCTTTTCCAAATGAATGGCCTTTTCGTGCACTATTTGAGACATTGTTTTCTTCGTGACAAGCTTGGATGCATCCATAATGATTGTAGATATGTCCCTGATGTCCAATGTATCCAATTATTCAATAGTCTTGGATTCTAGGATGTCCATGACTGCTATGGGGATCTAGGGCTTATTATCTAGATGAGTGGAGGTCTCCTTTGCATCACACACTACAGTGGAGACCAAACTCCATTCATCTTGAGCAATAGTAAAATAATTACAGTATTTTGTAAACACTACTGAAATCTGGTCCCAGGTCAAATGATTCTCCGCTACCAAAGGGGAATTCCAAGAATGTTTCTTGGTGAGATGCTCAACTTCTTTTGTAGCTTAGCTCTTGTATTTTGCATGTCCAAAATTACTACATCTCTTTTATGTCCCACGTGCCTCAAAACCTCTATTTATTCTTCTTACTTTCTAAGATCCTCCTTGACCTTGCTAAGTTCTACTTCTTTGAATGTCATGTGTGCCAATTTTGGCCAATTGATCAGCAGGATCAACAAAGGCATATGCCAATAGGACAACACCTTTTGCAGACATGAGCTTGTAATTCTCTTATTTTAGATAGCTTACCTCCTTCTCCAATTTTTCTATTTTTACCTTATATTCCTATACTATTCTTGCCATTTGCTCCTTTCCTTCTTGTAATTCTAGTAACTCTATCATTTTCACATGCTCATTAGTAGGAACCTTTAGCTTTTTCTTCAAAACCTGAATTCCATTGTCCTTCTCTTTCAAGTGATTCTTCACAGGGGCCGGATTAAGAGGATCAATACCCCTTTTTAGAACTTTACTTTCCAATTATGTAATCCTCAATTGTTTAGCCTTGTTGGCTACTCTTTCATTTCTTAGTTGTTTCTCGAGCTTTCTCACTAAACCTTGTAGTTTGTTGACATTCATTGTAGACTTCAAAACATCTCTAGATAGTACCTCACATGTTTGCATGTGCAAATCTAGCTTGTCAAGAGTGTTGAAAGTATCTAAATTATATGTAAGTTGAGTGGCTCTATATTGATCTGGATTCAATTTATCCCTAAACACTGTAGTCTCCAACACATCCATTTTGAAAATACCCTATTTGAGGTCAGCAGTTGATAGCATTCTAGGTTTTCCTCTTTATATAAGTTCTCCCCTAAGGAACATATCATTTTTCACATGAACATTTTTCAGATATGGTGCTAATCTAGATCTAAATGAAGGATTCTGAGAAGATGCTCCTTATCTGTATGGCCATTGCATTGTTGGAAGCTTTCAACCATAATGGTTTGTTTGGTAGAAGATGAAGCTACCTCTCCTTAAGTCTAATGAACCATTATTGTAGATTGTGTCTCTTTCATGGGGTTCTTAGACTATGTCTTCCTCTTCAGTTCCTTCCATCTCCACATTAGAAGTGGCCTATGTATGAGACCTCTTCACTCCTACATCAGTCTTGACAGAAATTGGAACTACCTGAGATTTGGGTTGATATTCCAATTCAAGGATCCTCTGAACTTCTTCCCAGCTTTCTAGGTTTGCAATTTTGTCTAGTGACTCCAGAGGCTCATGCACATATTCCACTAAATTTACTTTCTTTGGTTTCTCAGAAATGACCCCTTTTGGATCATAATTCCACTTGAATCCAAAGGGAAGATTCAAAGCATTGCGTATTCCTTCCACAATTGATTATGCGGTATGGGTCTTGACTAGAAAAGGACCAACTTCCTGGGGGAGCTTGAAAGTGATAACACTCTTGTTTCTCACAAAATAGATCTAGTCAAAATCGAACCTATGACGAATATACTCAAGGCCAATTATCCTAAGTATCAAGAAAGAAGGAATCTAGTTAGGGAGAAGCTCATAACCATAAATTATGATATTTGTATAATTTTCAAAGAAGAACCAATCCTATGGTTGAGTCTAGACCCAATTGGAGCAACTTCTTGTACTGAGGAAACAACCTAGGGGGAAGGATTACCATAAAATATTGTGTAAATATCAAACATAACCATATTGACAAACTCACTAAATATCTCATTGGTAAGGTGAGCTATGACTAGCCCAAGTAGTGATTGGGTAAAATGGTCAGTAAACTAGTAAAAGATCATATATAGTAAATATGACCGATACCTAAAAAAATTAATAGTAGAAAATTTTCTTAGATATTCATGTATCATGTTGAATAGAAATGAGGTATGACATTAGGCTCAACAGCGGTGGGGTTCAGTTCTAGTAGCAATCTAAAAATTGTGTCATCAACCAATTGGTCATTATTGTAGCCAATAATTTGACAAATCATTGCCATAGCTATTCTAGGTATTTCAGAGAAAATTTCAAACCTAAAAGGGAGTAGCCTCACTAATAATTCGACTCTTGGTGGCAGGAGGGACCTGAGGAACTTTTCCTTGTATTCTGTAGACATCTCTTTATATATAGTGCTCAAGGAATCTTTGTCAAAGTGTTTGTGAGGTACCTCTAGTGCGATTTCGAACATCCCTTGGATGATTTTTTTTGTTAATTGGCAACCTCACTATCCCGTCTTAAGCCACTACTATGCTCTTCTCCACCGAGTAGAGCTCTAAGCACTAGAAAACTAGCACGGGAAATGATGCATCATGGGTACAAATGCCAGGGGAATACCTGACTCTGATATATGTAGATAGTCTTAGATTGACTTAAATCTATATTCTACCTCCCTTGAAACCTAGTTTACATCTGAAATGAAGGTGATTGTATCAAAAAATTCTCCCAAAACATCTGAAAGGTGGTCATATTGCACGAAGGTCGTGGTTGAGGGTTCAGGGATGGGGGATGTTGGTGTAGAATCCACGGTTAATTATTGCAGAGTGTATTATCTAGTGAAGGTGAAGGAATTAAGGTGCTCATAGAAATTTCGAATACAATTGATAAAGACGACTCTTGACAATGTTCATAGATTTTAAGAAATTCAAAAAATTTAAATTGTGAGGAATTTGAGGGCTACTTATAGATTTAAAATTTGTGCATTAAATGAAACATACAGGTGGAGGCATGTCATTAGATGAGGTGACTAGGAACATGGTGGTGATAAATTATTTTATTCATTGAGAGCTTGGACACGTGGCAAAAGATTACTGGTGGGGTGAGCAGACAAGCTGGAAAATACTACTACCTCTTCCTCCTCGAAGTTCGTAAGTGATTTCAGGTTCAACAAAAAGTGGTTTTAAAAATCTACTATTGGGAGCCTGAATTCCTGTGGAGGTGCCACGCATCCCGAGCAGTTTTCCTTCAGCCTCGTGCATTTTAGATAATGCTTGAGCAGCTTAAGGAGCATGAAGATCTCAGAACCGTCAATATTCTAACACAACATGTGCATGCTCAAATTGTCATGTAGCTTTCGAGGAGCATGCCACTTCATCATGTCACATCATCAAGTTGCACCATCCCATATATATGCACTACCTATATTCTCCATAGGTGGGAAAGCGGTTTCAAGCTCTCACAATGGTGGATTTATGAATCTGCTTTGGGGAGCCTAAATACCTATGGAGGTGCCATGCGTCCCCAGTGGTTTCTTTTCAGGATCATGTGTTTTAGATAGTGCTCGAGCAATTTTATGAGCCTGAAATCCTATGAACCATTGATCTTTCATCGGATGATCACCGCCATTGATTGATTTTTGTCTTCTTTTGTCCGCAAGGATTCTAATTTGTAACCATTCTTTTGTCTTCACTAATAGATCCATCACTTGAATACTGGTACTCTTTTCAGGTCATTCCTGTTGTTGACCAAGTCATAACCTCACAGTCGACAGGGGTCCACCAACTGTCGACACACACCGCAATCTCCCTGGACATTGGCCCGGGCAAGTTTGAGCCCACCCAGCAACACCCGCAGAGCGGATGAGGTCTCACCCAAGGCGTCCAGGAAGAGCAGACGGAACCATGTTTCCGCCGAGGGAGGAGGCACGTTGCGGCAGTATGATACTAACAGCAATTCCAATCATTCATCATGAATTTCTAGCACATCGCAGCATTTAACATTACCAAAAATAGAGATCGCACATTACTTTAATCGCAGCATTTTCACAGATAACACATTATTGTGGCATTCACATTATAGCAACAGAAAACAGATAATTGCATTAAGAATAGGAAATAACATAGGCATCGAGCAACACTACACGCAGATTGAACCAAATCATCATCCTTATATTACTATGGCAAACCAAAAGCAGTACATAAGTCTTTCTGCAACACTCGCATTATCTCTGTTAATCTTCGCATATAGCTCTACCTCTAGTTCTTATCCATCGACTTCCCTTTTCTAACACTTACAATTCTAATCTATTTATAGGCTTCCGAAAATTACAATACTTGTCCACTTACCTAACCGACACTTGTGGACAATCTACTGACTGACTTGGTCTAATGACCCAAAAACCCGCATACCGCGGTACAATTGACTCGATATTACAAAACACATGACCCAAAACCGGCCAACTGCAGTATACTTGACTCAATATTACAAAATACATGGTCCAAGTGACCCAAAACCCACCAAGTGCGGTATCCTTTGGCACAAGATACTTTTTTCGCATCTTCATCCAACGTGTCGCAATGTCGGTGGTACCACGACACATCCTTGTCAAACCGCCTACCAACAATCCCCCAACACAATCTTGTGGCTCGCGTTCAAGCCACGTCAACTGTATCTAATCTTGCTGTCTGGATCACGAATTGTTGTCTCCTTCGTTCGGCTGTATAGATCCTCAGCTACCAATTCTGTAAGCCCTCCACAAGAATAGGCAACCCCCAACCTGATGTCAAGGACATCGCGAACTCATCCTCCAGTCGCATTGAATAGTGCAGGCTGAAAAGAAAAGAGGACGAACAGTACCAAGGGGTGAGATCGGCGGATGACTCTGGCACATCTGTTTTGCGCCGTCACCCATCGTCTACTGAGGTCAGGGAGTTACCACCCCAACCAGCGTGCTGATAAAAAATGGCACAACTCTTCGAACAACTACTGCATATTGAATCATGCGGGACCGATCAGGGGTCCATCTCACTGTCAACGCGTACCGCAGTTGCCCTGGAACCGGCCCGGGTGTAGACAGCGTAAGTGCACCCGTTGTATCAAGACACTCAGGGACACTCATCGTTCGAGCTCGCAGGGCCCTTGGGGTGCTACCATGGGAAATAAAGCAAATCATTTCCATAGTCTCCTTGGAATTCCTCACAACTCAACTCACACAGGGATCAAACAACATAACCACTCTTGGTAAGAACAACTTCTGGATGGCGAACTACCAAATTCCTTGGGTACTTATAGCCAGACCCTCCTTTGTCACGACGGGAGGAATGATGCCCCAGTACCTTACATATGTGTGTATGAGCCGGTCGACTGTCACAGTGGTGGAGGCGACCATGCTGCCAACACAACTATCACGTGAACAACGTTGCTGATCATCCCAGTCCATCGTGTAAAACATACCGTCGTCATGTGTGAACTCCACGAAATTAGTCAAGGGAAATCATGTGTAGAGACGGTGGCTAGTAATCACAGCACTTCACCGTACCCTCCCAAATTCATCGTACAAAAGCCGTCGACAAGCCTAAGTGTAACATCATCACAAGTCCCTGACTGGCGGCACAAGCCTCTCCCGCATGTGCATACCCTCTTCCGTTGGTGCACCATCTACCACCAAGCCACCTGCAACAAGCATCATTTTCACGCTTCTTCTTTTTTTTGACCCAATGTGACTCAGACATCGCATTGCTCTAAGCCCGCGTGATAGGGCTTCAACCTATAACCATTTACCAGCTTGGGGAGCATCCCCCCATCCAATTGCTGCAACTGAACCTCTCCTCCTGAAGTAATACTAATGATGCAGTAGGGACCCAGCCAATGCATCTGCAACTTTCCTGGATGTTTCATAAACTTACTGTCATACAATAGCACCAAGTCACCTTGCTGAAACTACTTGTTTTTTATGTGGCGATCATGCCACGCCTTCTGAAGGTCCTTCTCGACCCCTTGGTGAAAGCCAGCGATAAAGCGATCCTCTTCAAGCTCCACCAATTGTGCTAGACGATCATCTAATGCTACAACATCATCCATACCTGTAATAACCACAATGCGTAGACTTTGGAAAATATACTCCATCGGCATAATTGCTTCCTTCCCATATACCAGCTTGAAAGGCGTCTGGCCAGTCAGTCGTTTACATGTAGCGCTATAGGCCCATAATACCGCTGGAACTTTCAAATCCTAGTCATCGCGGTTTGCATTGCACACCTTTGTCAACGCATGCTCCAATACCTTGTTAAAAGCCTCCACCGTTCCATTCGCTTGTGGGTGATAGGGTGTACTCTTCTTATGCTGTATCTACAATTCCTCCATCAATGAGCTGATAGTGCGATTAATAAAATGGTTGCCTTGATCACTCAGCAATATCTTGGGACAGCCGAAATGAGTGATAATGTGATCAAACAAAAATCGAGCAGCTGTTGCGGCGGAGCAATCAACTACAGGTGCTGCCTCAGCCCATCGAGTCAAATACTCTGTCGTTGTAATGATGTATCACGCACCCGTACATTTCCCTGGTGGATTGATCGGTCTTACAAAATACACAGCCCATTTTTCAAATGGTTGTAATGTTACCTGAGGTAGCAACGGCATCTCGTCTCGTCTAGACAGCTTGCCAGTTCGTTGACAAACATCACAAGATCACGCATAGTCTATCACATCATTATGTAATGTGGGCCACCAAAGCCCTGCACGTAGCACTTTCCGAGCAGTCGCCCGACCGCCATAATTTCCTCCTGCAACTCCACCATGTGCCTCAACCAATATCTGCGCCTGTTCATGCGGCAAGACACATCTGCACAAGATATCATCGGAACCTAATTTATACAACTCACCCGCGATCAGTTGAAAGTCAGCAGCTTTGACAACCAATTGCTTCTTCTGAGTAGTGGTAAAGTCATCGGGCACAGTGTCGGTCACCAAGAACCGAAGGATGTCATCAACATAGTGGTCAGCAGTGGAAACATGGAACAACTGGGCATCCGGCAATCCATATTCGATATTAATTGGTTCCTTCCCTGTGTCAATCTGTGACAAATGATCTGGTCCAGCATTCAACCGTCCCGGTTTCACAATGAATTCGAAATCAAATTCCTAAAACAAAAGTAGCCATCAGCAGATCTTCCTCCCCAACACAGGCTTATTGACCAAGTATTTCAAAGCAGAATGATCAGTGAACATTTTAAAATGGCCACCCAACAAATAATGCCTGAATTTCTATAGCGCGTAAACCATGGCCAGACCTTCTCGTTCTGTAGTAGTGTAATTACGTTCTGCAGAGGACAACTTCCGAATGGAAAAAGCAATGGGATGACCAATGTCACCTTCTCCTAGTTGAGACAATACAACCCCTAAAGCAACCGATGAAGCATCAACATGGACATGGAATTCCTTACTCCAGTCCGAAAAGACCAAGATCGGTGCCGATGCCATCTTCGCCTTGAGCGTTTCGAAACTAGCCTGGCATTCTGGGTTCCCCTGGAATGCCGCATCTTTTTTCAACAACTTCTCCATAGGGGCCATAATCGCAGCATAACCCTTGATAAACTTACGATAATATCTTGTATGACCCAAGGTGGCGCGCAACTGTTTAACAGTGGTCGGCGGTTGCAACCCCAAAATAAGCGCAATTTTGGCTGGATCAACCAGCAATCCCTGCTTACACACGATATGACCCAGCAGTATTCCAAAGGGTGCACAAAATATACATTTCTTCAAGTTCAACGATATCTGGTGCTGTCGGCATCGCTCAAGCATCAACCGTAGATTGTCCAAATGATCGCGAATCAATCCATAAACAGTCCAATCATCCATATATACCTGCAGGAAGTTCTGAATAAAATCTTTGAATGCGGCAACAACGACCCGGGAGAATATCGAAGGTGCATTCTTCAAACCAAATGGCATGACCGTGTACTGAAAGCAACCCCACTTAGTAACAAAGGTTGTCTTATGGTGATCTTCCTTGGCAATGCGAATCTGATGGTAGCCAAAGAATCCATCAGTGAAAGAGTACATCTCCTGGCCACCCACTCCTTCAAGTACTTCATCAATAAATGGGGTCGGAAAGGGGTCATGCAAGCAGGCATCGTTCAACTTCTGCAAATTGACACAAATATGCACTTCGCCTGTTTTATTGTCCTGCACCACCATAGGACTGATCCATTCTGACTCTTCCACAGGTTCAATAATACCAGCATCCAGCATCCGATCAAGTTCCGCCTTGACCTTTTCTTTATGTCGCGGATTTATCCAATAAGGTCATTGTCGGACTGGATTAGCATCTGGTTTCAATGGAATCCTCATCTCTCCTAAATCACCCAAGATTCCCTTCATTTCAAAAAAATTCATGGGAAATATGTCTTGAAATTCATGCAGTAACTCGATAACCTTACTCATCATCTCGTCATCCCAATAATCCCCAACATTAGCAAATTTGGGAGTAGCTTCAGTGCCGATGTTCGTCTTGCGAAGCAACAATGGTTAACTGAACGGATTACTCGGTGCAATAGGTGGTACCACATCGCGACTTCCTTCAGATTCAGGAATGTTGATATTTCGGGGATCATCATTGTCCTCTGGCCCTCCCTCCACTGACATTGAAGCATTCCATGAGAGACTGCATCTGACTATGGGTGTGCGGGTCAACAGGGCAGGGCAGGTCACCGGAACAACCTGAAATATCACATCGCGGATGAGCTGCAGGGCGTTATGGACATCAGGGTTGGCATCCGCAAATGTGAAGGTATGAGTGAAATAGATCGTCAACTCCCCCCATGTTGTAATTTCATGGCGCAACTCGGCTACAGTGTACCACGAGCGCGGTATCTCCTCCAAAGTATGGAAAAAAGCATGAACCCACTCATCTCTGGGTCACTACCCACAATCGTTGGCACTCCATCACATGATCACCGGGATCAGTTCGGCCATCATACTTGTGAGTGTAATAAACCTCAGTATTTCCAAATCGAACCATCATCAACCTTCGACACTGCAACCAATCTTTAATAAATTTCTTATGTGTCGCCCACCAGCATGTTGGAGCAGCCTTCAATGCTTCCTCCAAGGCTAGCATTCGCTGTGGTTTTGGAACACGGTCTTCAAATTCTGCTACAAAGGTGTCTAAGCCAGGAAACCCCTCATAGATAGGCAATGTGATCGTTTCTGTCGCAACATGACATAAAGATTGCGTAACTAAACCACACTTGTGAAACGGTACTTCATGCATCCGGTTCTTCCAGTGCTCTAATGCATCATAAGAGTCGGAAGACGCAGAACTCTCACTGTGCCACTCCATCTCACCGTGGATCGTGGGAAGAATATAGTCCTCAGAAATATTAAATGCATGATCCCAGCCAGTGTGATCGTCATCTTTGATAGGCTCAACGTATCAGCGTCCTTCAGCCGGATCCAATGGGGCGATGACTCAAAAATCGTGATTCTCAAAATTCATCATGCACTTCTTGAAGTTGATTACAGCTCCACTATCGTTAGCCCATCCTATCGCCAATAGCGCAGGATAGGAGCTTCCTCCATCAACTACTTCAATGACGTCAAAATAAGCAAAAATCTTCATACCCTCAATATCAATCGTGAGCTGCGGAACCCTTCCAATCGGTGTAACCTTCGCATGGTTATCCAACTGGAGCTGCACAGGAGACCAGCTCAATGGGGGACTCCCCATCTTCTGCCATGCCTGCTTGGTTAAGATGTTAACATCTGAACCAATATCAAGAATAACCGAATCAACATCATAGTCGCCAATCTTAATGTTCATTCGCATTTCCTTGCCTGTCGACTCCTGCTGTCCTTTCTGAAATCTCTGTAACCAACCCTCAATCTCAACCAGAGCAACTGGGTCTCAGGCCAACACTAAACAATTCTCAAGAAAATTTTGCAACATCCCTGGTAGTGGCGGTCGATCTGCATCATCGGTAGTATCGAATACAGGTGGCATATCACAAACAACAGCCTTACCGTGGTCTTTCTCCAAGGTATGATGTGCTTCCAGGAACATCTCCCACTCCACATCAATGTCGAATTTTACCTTCTTCTGACCAGCCAAGCGAATGAGTGGTCGTGAACCATCTTCCCCAGTTGTCTTACCTCTTTGAGTAAGCCACCGAAGCATCTTATGGTCACAGTTCTGCCGAAATAGTCGCAATATTGGCACCCTGTGTCTGGTTCTGTTGTTGATTTACATTAGGATTAACGTTTGGCCGTGGTCGCAGGGGCTGGTTCTGTGCTGGTTGCTGCACCGGATTCTGTATCGATTGTTGTACTGGGTTTTGTAGCTACAGAGTGTTCCTAGCCTGCCATCTTGCAATCAACTATGGACAATTCTCGACTGTATGATCATTACTAGAACAAAATGTACACTGATTCTGTAGCAATGGCCCGTCACACTGATAATGTCCCCATACCACACAGTCGTAACATTGAACAGGTCCACGACCACCTCGGCCTCCTCCTCCATGACCAAATCCACTACCGTGTCCGCCCCTGTAGCCTCCCCAATAGCCGCCCTGCTGCTAATACTGAGGTTGGTTAAACTACTGCTGCATGGGTGTTGGTGGCATCCCTTTCCCTTGTGGTACATACTGTGGTGGTTGCACGTACTGAGGCTGCAGGGGGTTCACCGGTGTATATTGCGGTACGAACTTCTGCGGTTGTTGTTGCTGCAGTACAAACTGCATCTGCTGCTGTGGTATCAGCTGAGCCACCTGCGGTTGCATATGTGGTTGTTGCACCGCACACTGATCGTCCTTGATGTAGAATGCATCACACATCCTTTCTTGTAGCAACCCGTATGCACGGAAATCCTTGTCATCATGACCCACCGACTTGCAAAATCTGCAGTAGAGATTTCATGGGGTTGTCACCATTTTCGGCATATACGGGAAACTATCATGACCGTGCCCAAATACTGTGTTCATTAAATACATCCATCATATTATGTGGTCTATTTACATCACCTTCCACTGGGGATTCTTCAATACTATATTCCTTTACCATGACCTCTGGTATTTTTACTTCAGTTCTTTTTTCCTCTTCTGAAACTGCCATTAACTCTTGTTTCTCATCCATTTTCAACTTTTTTCCTTTTTCTGTTCCTTCACCCTCAATGTTCACTACATCCTGTATGGGTCTTTTAAACCCCACCATTGCAGTATTCATCGTGCTTTCTGCCTCTGCTGTTGTATCTGTCAATACCATTTCTTTATCATGTGAATCTGGAATGATTTCTTCCTTATACTCCAGCCAATTTTCTCTGTCAGACATTCCCTCAATCGTCTGATGATTCAACGCTTTGATGCGATGATCCATTCTTCGTTTTGATATTATGTTTAACGGATCATACTCAATAGCCATGTCTGTCTCAAAACCCATATCTTTCAATAATTTCTCTATATAAATAGCAGTGTTTTTATTCTTCACTGTGAATGGGCCAAGTGTGAATGGATACTTGATATCAGTTGCTTGTTTGAAAAGCAAGAAATTATTATCCTCAACAATTAACTTCTGTCTCAGGAACTCCAAAGCAAAAACCCTTAAGGTAAGAAATGATGGTAAAACATAAGGTTTATGTTTGAAACCATACAATTTGATCACTTTACTGTCCTTTGACAAAAACCAATCTCCTATAGCGTACTCTGCACTCAATTGCATACATGTTTGCATTTCTGGTAATACTCTAGGCAATTTTTCACCAAAGATCATTCTGTAAATCTCAGAGAGCATATAATTTATGTAATTGAACATGTTATTTTCTAACAACGTTGTGAAAATGATCTCAGGGAATTGCAACTCTTCATGACTGGATACCATGATCATTTTCATCAAAAAAGACTGAAATCTGAAATGCCTCAGAGTGGGGAAATTGAGCATCTGGTCATGAATCTTCTCTGTCAAAAATTCTTCAAAATTAAGTCAAAGGATTTGATTTTCATCAATCCCTGACTGAATTGTACTCATTTTATACAAAAGACTCAACTGAAACTCGGTTACATACATGTATGTATCAAACCCTAGGATTAAAGCCAACAAAGTCAGAACCAATTGGGTATTTTCATCAAATAAATTGATATCTATAGGGTACAGGATATCTGAAATGTTGGTTTCTAGTTTAAGACACGTAGACAAAAACTTTTCTCTATCATCTTGAAGGGTTTGATGATAATATTCAATAACAGAGGTTTGAGAAAAAATCTCAGACTCGAGGGTTTGGGAAAATTCTATTTCTAGGGCTTTAATTATTACAGCAGGCTCTATTTTACAAACGACTCTAGTTTTTTGACTATCTAAAACAGTTCTTTCTTCTCTGGAGTAATTCTCAACACACCATGACACAAATTCTGGAAAAGATGGGATTTGGTCAGGGCAAAAGGCTAACAAGGATGACTGGTGGACTCTGTGCATGTCTATACCTTCTTTTAATAATTTAGACAACCTAAGTTTAACTTCAGCGGCTGGTAACCTGGTTAGGGTATCATGAATGTCCCCATCTCTATCTTCTAGGGCTTCCTTTGCTTTAAATACATCTACATCATGTACAGTTTCCATTTAAAACATTTCTTCAAACAAAATTATGTTTAAAAAGTGGGCTAAGTCACCAGACCCTACCTGTATAGACACGTCTTTATCCTTTTGTCGCAATTGCTGATCTCCACCAGTCTTCAAAGCTCCCAGGGATAGCGACACATATACAAAATGTCGTTATCTGAAACCCTTTTGTTTTATATAACCCTTTTTTATTAACTTTCTGGCAGCTTTCTGAATGCAGTTTATATCCAACCGTTGATCACGAGCCTTTTGATTTGAGCCGTTAGATCTTGCGTCCCTTTATCTCCCATGGTGGTATCCGCGATCCCAATAACGGTTTTCTTCTCCAGTTTTTTCCTTGTGCGAATCAACCATTTTATGACACCTGTTAGAGTGGTTTAATTTCCGCAACCGCTCTTTCTTCTATCGAGTGCACACCTTTCCTGATGCGGATGAAACTTGGCCGTTGATTTTGTCCCAATGTATATTGTCCCTCTGATTGATATCAACATGTGGTGTATTCCCTTATGACTTCTCCATTTGCCACGTGCTATGCCCCACTGCTTATTATCCTACCACGTGCTATGGCCCGCCGCGCCTTATCCTTTGGTGGTTCTGCACGGCGTTGTGGTGGTTTGTGATACCACTATCACGTTGATGCGGATTAATGAAACTATGACACGTATCCGGCGGTATTAAGTCCGCAACCACTCATTAACATTTGAAAATAATCCTTTTGGCGATGCAGGAAACCATAACAGCCGTTGATCTCTACTATTGTCATCTCCACCGTTGAAACTTGACCAAGACTTAACCTTTTCAAAAAATTACTTTCGGACTTTGCATATGTGGGTTTTTCTTATTGTTTTTGTATTACGAACCTTTACTTCAACCCATTTGTAGTAACTTCCCTTCTTTTGGATATTTTTTGGCAAATTTTTAGGGTTTGATCATTTTCAAATATAGTGTCAACACTCGGCTTCGCTCACAGTCTCCTCATGGTCTGCACCCATCTACCCCTTTACCATTCCTTCGACTGCCCCCCGACAGTCACGATACCCACAGCTTCCACCCACTAGGTTGCTTACTGATCAAGGTGCATCTTCAATATACCTTTCTCGCAGATTAGCATCTTAATCGATAGTTGGAGTGACAGCAAAAACCTTCCCCTCGGTCCATCAAAGAAGTATCTTTCAGCTTCACTATAGGATTTCTTCGTGTCGACCGCAAATTCAGTGATATATCCTTCCAAGATGCTATCAAGCCAAACTTTGACAGCCCGCGATGCCTTATTATCGACTTCCTACAACTCCTGGATCAACTCCGGGGTCCAAGTCGTCGGTTCACCACCTTGGAGATTTCTCTTCTGGAAGGTCAGCTTTGACAACCACTCATACAGAACAACCAGGAATTCGGAGAAGAACCACTCGTGCGGACCGTCGTGAATATATCTTCCCAACCAGTGATCTACCGTTAGTCGCGTGTTCCGACTTTCCTTTTCAACAAATTCCCGCAGTCTCTGATCAAACCAGCTCTATATCTTCGGCTTCGTCGGGTGCCACAACATGGCCTCCTCTTACTCTGCACATGGTCCCGGCAATGGAACCATCTATTGACCAAGTCATGACCTCACAGTCGACAGGGGTCCACCAACTATTGACACACACCGCAATCTCCCTGGGCACCGACCCGGGCAGGTTTGAGCCCACCTAGCAACACCCGCAGAGCGAATGAGGTCTCACTCGAGGTGTCCAGGAAGAGCAGACGGAACCATGTTTCTGCCGAGGGAGGAGGCACGTTGCGGCAGTATGATACTAACAACAATTCCAATCATTCATCATGAAGTTCTAGCACATCGCAGCATTTAACATTACCAAAAACAAAGATCACACATTACTTTAATCGCAGCATTTTCACAGATAACACATTATTGCGACATTCACATTATAGCAACAGAAAACAGATAACTGCATTAAGAACGGGAAATAACATAGGCATCGAGAAACATTACACGTAGATTGCACCAAATCATCATCCTTATATTACTGTGGCAAACCAAAAGCAGTACATAAGTCTTTTTGTAACACCCGCATTATCTCTGTTAATCTCCGCATATAGCTCTACCTCTAGTTCTTATCCATCGACTTCCCTTTTCTAACACTTACAATTCTCATCTATTTATAGGCTTCCTCCAATTACAATACTTGTCCACTTACCTAACCGACACTTGTGGACAATCGACTAACTGACTTGGTCTAATGACCCAAAAACCCGCATACCGCGGTACAATTGACTCGATATTACAAAACACATGACCCAAAACCCGCCAACCGTGGTATACTTGACTCAATATTACAAAATACATGGTCCAAGTGACCCAAAACCCGCCAACTGCGGTATCCTTTGGCACAAGATACTCCTTTCGCGCCTTCATCCAACATGTCGTAACGTCGGTGCTACCACGACACATCCTCAAACCGCCTGCCAACACCTGTCATCTCTTCCTTCCTCTAAGAAATACCAAGAGATGCTTCTCTCTATTATCAATCTACGTCAAATTCGAATTTAGTACTAACATTGGATCCAACACGGACAACCTTTTTCTATGGAAGAGGATGAGATATAAATACTATTAACTTGTCCATTGGGTTATGTATTATTTACATTCTTGAGATAAATAATGGTGGCTTCCCTTTGATATTTTTCAAAAATTACATATAGAGAAAATTTCAACTGAAAAGTTACATGAATGAAACAAAGTAATAATTTCAATGAAAAACACTTCTAGTTTTTATTTTTCATATTTCATGATTTTTTAAAAGATCGGTAATGGAAAAAGAGTTTTGGAAATATACCATTGACAGGATCTTCAAATTGTTCACTATCAGGTAAATCCAACTCATATGTGTTGTTGTCTCGTACTATCGTGACTTCAAACGGACCAAGATAAAGGACTCCAAACAGACAAAGCTAAAGGTTATCAAATTTTCCATGCTTAGCTTTGTCTTCTCTTCTAGCGTCCCATTTTAGAACTAGATATTTCAGTTGAAAGTCCTTTTCCATTGATTTTTTGTCAAACACATATTTCATCGTGTCTTGGTACAACTAAGTTTTGGTATCTTTTTGTTCTTTGATTTGGTGTAATTCTATCAATTGATGGATTCTTCTTTCCATCTTGTTTGGTTCTTCATGTTCAGGTTGTAACAACTTCGTGACTGGTAGGCCAAGTTGAATATGAAAGATTACCTCTTTTCCATAGACCAACTGGAAATGAGAAGTACCTATGGATCTTTTGATACTAATCTTTTATTCCCATAAAACATATTTGAGATGTGATTCCTACGCCTTCTTATTTTTGAGTGAGCATCTTCTTGATAATTGTAATCAACCTTTTGTTTGATGCTTCTGCCAATCCATTACTATATGGACAATATGTTGTTGAATGAACCAATTCTATATTATAATCCTGGAAAAAATTCATGATCTTGGCAGACTTAGAATCCTATGCATTATCAATAATTATTTTTCTAGGATGTCCAAACCTTGACAAGATATTTTATTCAAAATATTTAATGATAATTGTGCCATTTGAAGTTCCGGTTGGAACAACCTCTACCCACTTTGTGAAGTAGTCAGTGGCAGTAAGGATCCACCTATTCTGGTCACTTGGTTTTGGTTGGATTTACCCTATGAATTCCAGTCCCCGCTGTTGGAAAGGGGCTTCCACCTTTATAGTCCTAAGAGGTAATGGTAAAATCTTTTGCTTTCCTAAAAACATTTGTTGTCTTATGCATTCTCGAACCATCCTGCTAGTGTCGGCAAATAAAGTGGGACAATAATAACCAAACATCAGAACCTTGTAGGAAATTTCCCTCCATGCAAGATGTCCACCACATATTCCTTTGTGAAATTCATCTACCAGGCCGTATATTTCCTCTTCCACAACACAATTTAGGATAATCCCAAGGGGATCTTTCCAAAACAGGTAACCCTCCAAAATGCAATATTTTTGTTGGAATGTATTTAATACTGAGAGGCGGGATGAATCAGTATTAGTGAAGCTATGAATATTTTTTAACTTCTTAACTGATTAATATTGATCTCTAATTATTCATCCATCATAAATAAAACATTTATCCACATGTGCAAAAACACAGAACACGGAACACGAAATTTTTACGTGGAAACCCAAACAGGAGAAAACCACGAAATTCTCTTTTATGATAAAAATATTACGTTCGAGGAAGAACCAACTTCCTAATTTCTCTAGCACCAACTAGAAGGAGGCACCAATCCCCTGGTTTTACAGGCCCCAACCTAAAGGAAGCTCCAACTCCCTGATTTACTAACACCAACTGTAAGGAGGATACGACCCCCTGCTCCTTGCCCTGTCTTTCCGCCCAAATATATAATAATAAGATATACTTCTGATGAACTTATGATCTGTGCACACTTCTGATAAAAAAAAATTATTTATGCTGTGCGCACCTTTTGTATGTTGTAGTATTATTGTCACTATGCTACATACATCACTTGACTTCACACTCAACACTTCACTTTAACTAACATCGCAGTACATATTTTGTATGCTACTTCATCAAATTATGTAGTCTGTGACAAGGTTCAATATTACATTCTGCTAGTGCACATATGCAATATCAACTGATACTGCACATCAACTGATAACTTGTTGTTCTAACTTCGCGCACCAGTATCAAATGGAACTACGCACCTTCTGAGATATGTATGTTTTGTCTTGATGCAACGATCTTTAGATAATTTGCGACCCTCTATGCATCATATGATTCAACATTTCTATTTAACGCACTTGTCTCAGATCATCCTCACCACAATGCGCATCTCTCACTATGTTGTATCTTTGTCTCTGCGCATCTAATGGACTGCATTACTTTGCACACACCAACTCAGTCTAAGTGCATCATATACACTTCTTCACTTTGCACATCACAAGATATACTTCAAATCTGTCTATGTGCTTCTGTCTTAGAACATATGTGAATTCCTGTGTGATGTCTGTGATACTGTCATTCAGTCCTCATGCACTTGTGCATCTTCTGTAATTCATCGTTTCTTTCTTCACGCAACTATCATAGATATACAACATCATTCTATGCACCGTCAGCTATTCCATTCCTCTGCGTCTGCACATTCGGCTCTCTGCTAGATCATGTTGTTCTGGTTCCATGATCCCTTGATGCCCCAAGTATTAGAATATTGATAAATCTGTATCTTCCATCTTTCCACTTACAAACTCTTCATCCTTACTCTCAAGCTTAAATTCAAGTCTCCAACTTGCTTCTTATTTATACTCAATGTCCTACACGGATTGTATGTCCACAAGTTGGTTGTGGATTTCCTTCTTCTTTGCTTCACGATTCATGCTTCTGCCACTTGTCATGTTCTATTCAACTAAGGTGTCATCTCTTATGGGTCTTACGCAACATGGTCCTTGATTTAGTAGGACTTTAACCCTTGCAGTGTGGCGGCTTTCCTTCTTCTTTGCTTCACAGTTCATGATTCTACCACTTGTCATGTTTTGTGTCACTAATGTGTAATCTCTTATGGGTCTCATGGATACGTGGTCCTTTACTTAGTGTTACTTTCACCCTCGCAGTGTGGTCTTGCGCCCTTGATTTTCCATTTCTTTTGGGACTTAAGCACTTGAAATATTCAACCACTACACCCTTATTGTTACTTGTGTGCGCTTCAACAACTAACAACTTCTTCTAACTGGTGAGTCTTGCGTGCTTTCAGGACTTGCATAACTATTCGACCATTTCTTGTTCCAAACTACTTGCACACTCATGAACCATGTCCAAACAACTTCTTTGGATAGCTTGCGCATTCTCAAGCCTTGTCCAATCAACTCTTTGGCTTGTACCTTGAAGGACTTATGATGGAATTCAGACTTGCTCATGTACTGGATGTATCCCTTATGTAATTCTTCAAACTGGATATGCTTGATGTACCTATGGATATACTTATTTAGACTGGATTCCATGTATCACTTGAAATCATGCTTACATATACTTCTTCAAAGTCTCTTCCATATACTTCTTCAAATTGGCATAGGAATACTGATTACTATTTGACATCAGTTGACATCAATGACACAAACAGAATTAGTTGACATCAATGACAACCAAATTTCAACAGTCTCCCCCTTTGACATTGATGTCAACACCTTAATAAGTTGTAGATAATAATATTTTGAAGTTTGTTTGCTTCATTGTTGGCAGGCGGTTTGGTAAGGAATAATTGCAGCATCACCGATGCTGCGACACGTTAGAAGAGGTCGCGAAAGGAAGAAGGCTGCATTATTTTATGTATTTTTTGAGTCATTGGTACCCGCAGAATGCGAGTTTTTGGGTCATTGGACTATATGATATGTAATTTTGAGATGAATTGTATTGCGGAATGCGGGTTCTTTGGGTCATTTGGACCGCATCAGTTAGATTTTGAGTCATTTGTCCAAGTGTCGGTTAGGAGGTTGTTAGTAAGTGGACAAGCATTGTAAATGCGGAAGCCTATATATAGACAGAAAGTGGTAGGTTGTAGGATATCTTGGAGATGCATTTTTTGTATATGTTCTGAGATCAAGTGATATCGTTGAGATCTGGTTTTGTAGATATGTTGTATCAGGGTTTTCTGAATTAATATGACATGTCGAAACTCTTTGGTGAAATTCCCTGTGTACCTTTCGTGTTAATGCATGTTGTGATGATTTCTTGCTGCAGTTAACCTTTTAATATTATATTTGTTTTTGTTGCGATGAATGACTATGTTGAATAATGCTATGAATACAAATGATGTTAATCTTGAATGCATAGATCTGTTTTGGATGCTACAATAAGTTGAGTAAATGTTTCCGCAATCATCCTCCTTCATTCAGCGGAAACATGGTTTCATCCACTCTCCCTTGATCGCCTCGAGTGAGACCTCATCTGCTCTACAGGTGTTGCTGGGCAGGCTAAAACCTGTCTGGGCCAGTGCTCAGGGAGACCGCAGTGGGTTGGTGTCAATAGTGATGGGAACCCCTATCGACTAGGTTTGAGTTAACATTCATCTGTGCTTGTCACGGAACTCCCCATTGTGTTCTTTGTCAGTTTGAGACTTTGAGCTCTGAACACACTGTTGTTAATTCTTTTTTTTCTTTTCATCACTTATGCACATATCACATGCTTCATGATCATTCTCATTGCGCTAGTGCATGCTTCATGATCAACTTCATGCTCTTTAATGATCAACTTCGTGCTTTTTCCCCCCCTATGACATCAATGGAAAAGAGTTGCCATCACTGCGCAAGTATTGGTTCTCCTTTCTTTTGTTTTGCGTCGACCTTCATTTGTATGCTTATAAGGATAACTCCCACTGTCTTCTGTTAGTTTTTCATCATTTAATTCAATAGATCTAGGATCTTAACTGAAAGAACAACATGTACAACATATCAAGCATAAGAGACAAGAGACAAGAGAAGAGACACAAAACATTTCACCGGGGAAAACCAAGAAGGTGAAAAACCCCGCAACTTCCTCAGAGATAGAATAAGCACCAATACCAAGATCACAAAGATCAAACCCCAAGAGATATATGACTGCAGTAGCTAATCCTCCTCCACTTGTGCACACTCCTCCTCTCTCTCACTAATGCGAAGTGAGTGAAATGAGAGAATGTGTCAAATGAGAGAGAGTCACACTCTCTATTTATACTTTTACTTTCACTTGACCTTTACTCAACTAGGTCGGATCCACCTTAACCACTTAACATAATGTTGACTGGGCCAACCCCACTAGGGTGGTCTAATAACCCTTTAACCCACATGACTCATACAGGGCCGACCCCATCAAGGTGGTCTAATAACCCATCAAGTATAAGTTACGACACTTACAATATAACTTGCGACACTTGCAAGTACAACTGATGACACTCCCAATCGGAGGAATAATACATCTCCGTTAGGGATACAATAAAGTACAAATACAATATACAAGTGAATATATTTCAAAGTTACAAATACATCAACACTCCCTCTTAACTAGGAAGGTATTCTCTAGACACAGGTCATCAATACATATCAGCATAAGTCTTCAATTCTGGAGCTGGATCATCGTCACTGGATCATAAAGCATCATCCTCACTGCTGCTATACATCGACATATCGATCACTGGGTTATCTCATAATTCTTCTCGTCACAGGAAGTTCTACAAAGCCATCCCTTTTTCATGTTGGTTGTAGGCCTAGCCTCCTGTAGGTCTTCATCATCTTTGGCCATACTGTGGAATCCTCAGGACTGATTACATGCGTCAACAAAACCTTGAAAGAGCATCCTAGCACAAACTATAGAATCTCCAAGGATCTTTTACATGTGACCGTCACAAAACCTCGAAAGAGCATCCTAGCACAGACTACAGGATCTCCCAGGATCTTTTCTATGTGACCACCACCACAAAACCTCGAAAGAGCATCCTAGCACAGACTATAGGATCTACCAGGATATTTTCTATGTGTTTAGGAAAAACCTTAAAAGAGTGTCTTGTAACCTGCGAGAACTCTAAAGATCATCCCAGGACTTTTACGAGCACATAGCTCAACCTATCGGATCTCCAGGACTGATTACATGCCTCTTGTAGCAAAACCTCGAAAGAGCATCCTAGCACAGACTATAGGATCTCCTGGGATATTTTTTGTGCTACCTGCATAACCTGTCCACGGCCAACCTGTAGAAAAACCTTGAAAGAGCATCCGAGCACAAACTATCGGATCTCCCGGGATCTTTTCTATGATACTTGTAGCAAAACCTCGAAAGAACATCCAAGCACAGACTATCGGATCTCTCAAGATCTTTTACATGCTACTTGTACAATATGTCCATGGAGTATCATTCTGATACTCATGATCATACTGATCATCATCATATAGTACATCATCCCGATGCACATCATCATCACATGATCATCCTGATCATATAAATAGCATCATCTTGATTCATATCATCACATGATCATCCTGATCATATACACAGTATCATCCTAATGCATATCATCATCACATGATCATCCTGATCATCATCATAACAGAAACTGGAGCATCATCCTGAAGCTCATCACACATGATCGTCCTCTTCATATCATCTCATCGTCCATGGAGCACATCCCAGATGCACATCATATAGCACTTACACCACCGACATGGGAGAACACATCTACCACCATTCGTAGAAGGCTCCAGCCCTTACTTTTTCACCATGGGAGAACACATATATCACCATGTGAAAAATGGCTTCATCCCTTACATCTACACCATGGGAGAACACATCTACCACCATGTGAGAATGGCTCCAGCCCTTACATCTGTACCATGGGAGAACACATCTACCACCATGTGAGAATGGCTTAACAATTACATCACGACCATGGGAGAACACATCTACAACCATGTCAGAAAATCCCATGTGCATCTACATCTTTCGGAATCATCACTTCCCCTTGGAAGGAACCTCGATCTGAAGTACACCAAGCCTCTTTCTGAAGTACTCGAAATTCACTATGGCTAGTGGTTTGGTCAACACATTTGCAATTTGTTCATCTGTCGCAACATACAGGAGCTTCACTACTCCTCTCTGCACCATATCCCTGATATAGTGATATTTGATCTCGATATGCTTCAACTTGTCATTGAACACCGGGTTCTCTGACAACTTCACACAACTCTAGTTGTCACAATAGATACAAGTAGCATCCAACTGGAGATCAAATAAATCATACAGTAGATTCCTTATCCACACTACCTCACAACTAGCCGAACAAGTTGTGACATACTCTGCTTCGACTGTACTCGGTGCTACGCAGGATTGCTTCCTGCTAAACCAAGAGATCACACATGATCCCATAATGAAGAAGCACCTCGAAGTGCTCTTCCTATCTACAGCACTTCCTTCCCAATCTGAAACAACATAACCCTCCAGGTTAAACTTTTGATTTGCATCATACTTGAGCCCATAATCAACCGTACCCTTCAGGTACCTCAGAATATGCTTTACAACAATCAGGTGAACATGTCTGGGATCCATTAGGAACTGGCTCAAGGTGTTCACTGCAAAGAAAATATATGGTCTCGTGTTCATCAGGTATATCAAGGACCCAATCATCTGACGATACATTGTGGCATCAACCGACTCTGATGAAGAATCACTCAATAGCTTCAGGGTTGATTCCATAGGTGTGGCCATGGCCTTGCATTCCATCATCTCGAACCGCTTCAGGATCTCTACTGCATACTTCCCTTGTCCAAGGAAGATTCCATCTTCACTCTGCCACACCTCCATACCTAGAAAGTAATGCATCATACCCAAATCCTTCATCTCGAACTCGGCAGCAATCTTCCTCTTCGTGTCGACAATCAACCTATCCTCACCTATCACAAACAGATCATCCACATACAATAGGAGTATCACTGGATTCACTTCCTCAACCTTGTAGTAAAGTTTGGAATCTACTTTACTCTTGGTAAAAGAAGTTGTCTATCCTGCCGTACCATGTCCTAGGTGCTTGCTTAAAGCCATACATGGATTTCTTCAATCTGCACACATATGACTCCCTGTCATGTGTCTCAAAATCAAGTGGCTGCTCCACATACACTTCCTCTTCGACTACACCATTCAAGAAATTTGTCTTGACATCCATCTGGTGTATCTTCCATTTCATAACTTGCCTACCATCTACAGCATGCTTGATCTTATAGATCCACTTGGAAGTCACAACAGACTTCCCTTCTAGTCTCGGGACCACATCCCAGACATCATTCTTCATGATCGACCGGTAGTCCTTGATCATGGCATTCTTCCATTACTGCATCCCGGATCCTGGGAACTTCAGATTCTTCAATATCTTCAATAGATAGTGAACTTCGTTGTTGGAACAAATGTTGTTGTCCTTCTTTTGTAGGTGATTGTACACAATCTTTCCTACAATTCAAATTCAATTGCATGATTAGAAACTTCTCATGGTTTTTTCAAAACAAATTCTTATGCATAAAGACATATGTCATACAGTCATGCAATTATCTTAGCCAATGCTTCAATACAACATTTACCCATATCTTGTATTCACACGGTAACTTTCTAGATTCCTTCCATCTCTACCAAAACATTTGTTAAGTGTGTGCACAGCTACCAACATGTTATCAAAGAGGTTTCATTCTAGATAAGTAGAAATGGAATGTTGTACAGTACCATAAGCCACTTACCCATTACTTGCATATTAGTAGTATCTTGTTCATTAATGCAACTTTTTAATATGCATAATATACATCCTAAATCTAGGAACATAAGTATGTACATGACTGGACAACATTATTTAAGTAATCATATGACAATTCAAATATTTATCTTTCATTGTGACATACTCAAGATAATAATACATCCATTAGTATAATCTCAATACTATCAAAACATTATGATTCTAAACAATATTAAACATGTATGGTCATGATCATTTCATACACAGGTAATTTATCACAAGCATTAGTATTCAAGGTTTCAGGGAGGACTTCTTTTACTCATGCATATTCTTATTTGACCATAGGACTCTTATGGTTTGCCATATCATCAATCAAAGTAAGAAGTATAATATGCATAAACCCATGATTACTCAAACCTATAACTTCATGAATGATCATTATTAATGATACAAAAGTATACTTATATGAGATCCTAACACAAAGTAGGATTCTAACTCGATATACGAAAACATACCTGGATTATCATGCTTGTCTAACATACCCAAACAATGTCTTCTTTGTTCTCTTAGTGAACTTGTGTTAGCAACTTGCATATCTTATAAGTTAATAATTGTAGAACCAAGTTATACATACCTCGTAAGTAGAGCTTCTATGTGATCAATAGCTATGGATGAGTCTTTGTCTTCATGTCACCATGGTCATATGTTCTTGATCTGAATCTCCTCAAGTCATACCTGTCGGGATTACTTGTAGTCTTCTTATGTAAGCCCTTAGCCTCATCTCCCTCTGGAACTGAAATCTCTTCACTTATGTAGGTGTCAAAATCATTCTCTTCTAATATTAACCCAATCCACTTTGATTTGATGAAGCTGGATCTGGAGCTAGCTAGGGTTTGATAGAGAACCCCTAAAAATTGAAACTTTGAATTTCAAACTTCTGATTGGATGAAAATATGTCGAGCTGATCAAGCTGGTATACTTCAATTTTGAAATCTCCAAAATTTGACCCCTCAAAATTGCCTTTGAAACTTTCAGATCTTCTGGTCAAAATCCTAAACTAGGGTTTGATAATGCCCAGGGTTCTTCCCAGCCAAAAAGTTCGATCTTGTGCTCTAAACTTTGATTTTTCTGAGGAGCATCCAGCCGTGGTCACAGATTCCAAAAATTTCAACTTTTGCAGAAACCCTAATTTTCCACCTTTTCGATCAAAATCCCGAACTAGGGTTTGATGGAGCCCGGGGTTCTACCCAACCAAAAACTTCGATGTTGGTCTCTAAATTTTTATTTTGATGAGGAGCATCCATTCGTGGTCTCCAAAAACCTAATTTCACGTAGCAGTGACGATCCAAAAAAGAAATTGCTCAGAATCCAATTCTGTTTGGACAGAAATATATTCAATATTGTTTCTGATGTATCTCTGAAATTTTGGATCCTGAGGGTCTGAAATGTTGCTAGTGATAGACTGGTCTGTCATCTTTCCAACCCCATAGATCTGAGCTCAAATGAATTCTCTGAGAGAGAGATATGCCAAGTGTTGCAATGTGACTTGTTTATGGGATGAAACAGTATAGCGAACTTGTACGGCGTTCCACGTGTCACTGTTTCAACTTCGGACTCTGAAACTCAGACCTGCGAAACTATAGTCTGTTCCCTAACTGTCACTTTTTACAGAATTCCATTTGGATCTTCCTATCCCGAGATATGACCTTTTTTCCTAGGTCACCTGTTTAGGACTGCATTTTGGAAGAGGCAGAAACCCTAACTTGTATGGATCATATATCACAAAGTACAATGAATCGGAGGCTGTCCTTCGGACACAAGGTACATGGAAATTTCATCTTCGATCTGTAGAAGTTTCAGATCTTGAACCATCACCAAAATGGATTTATAGCGAAAGTGCCACGATGAGTGGTTTCTACTATACCAAGCCCTAGCTTCCAATTTGTCGCAAGTGCAACAAGTGTCATAAATGCCATACCATGCCATCCTTCAGTATAGCTCTGATACCATGTTAGTTTTTCATCATTTAATTCAATATATCTAGGATCTTAACTAAAATAACATGTACAGCATATCAAGCATAAGAGACAAGAGACAAGAGACACAAAACATTTCACTGGGGAAAACCAAGAAGGTGAAAAACCCCGCAACTTCCTTAGAGATAGAATAAGCACCAATACAAATATCACAAATATCAAACCCCAAGAGATAGATTACCACAACAGCTACTCCTCCTCCACTTGTGCGCACTCCTCCTCTCTCTCACTAATGCGAAGTGAGTGAAATGAGAGAATGTGTCAAATGAAAGAGAGTCACACTCTCTATTTATACTTTTACTTTCACTTGACCTTTACTCAACTAGGTCGGCCCCAACTTAACCACTTAACATAATGTTGACTGGGTCGACCCCACTAGGGTGGTCTAATAACCCTTTAACCCACATGACTCATACAGGGCCGACCCCATCAAGGTGGTCTAATAACCCATCAAGTATAAGTTACGACACTTACAATATAACTTCTGACACTTGCAAGTACAACTGACGACACTTCCAATCGGAGGAATAATACATCTCCGTTAGGGATACAATAAAGTACAAATACAACATACGAGTGAATATCTTCCGAAGTTACAAATACATCAACATCTTCATGCTTCATTATTTCACTAAATTTTTTTCGTCGATACCATGCAATCTATACGTTGTTTTTATAGGAATCTCAGATACGCTCCCCCTATACAGTTTCTATCTTCCTTTTGTATAAATATCTTATGTTCTTGTCATAAAACTTCTCAATAATTCATCATTCCTTGCGCAAATATTTATGCAATCTTCCCATTGTGTCAACTACGCAATACCAAATTCTATCTGCGTATGTTTCTGCATTGTATTCTCATTGATTTCTTCTGGTATCTGACTGTCTTTCTGTCACATTTACTACGCTATCACCAATCCTCATTTCCTTTTCTGACACAACATATCTTGCCACGACAACCGAATATTTGGCATGTTTTTCCACATGTTAGCTAGCTCGGCAACAAAATGATATGATAATCAGTTCATGTGGAAACTTTGACATGTCACATTCGTACTTGAACCTTTTGGGAAACATCATTTCGGTCGCATGGAACAATGAGTTAGATTTCCACTTTTTGTACGTTATCCATATTCATTAACTCTTGCATTTAATTTTGGAGACTCCATGACCAACTTCCAATCACACGAACTTAAATGCAATTTACTACACATCTCTTCAACTTAATTTCACACGCGCAAAAAAATACCATTCAATTCTATAAAAGAGTTGTGAAATGCTTGGTTCATCACCTTTGTTCTTCTACCATCTTTCTCTGCATCGCATTGCCTCCTGATCTTTTATCTTTCTTAGCCATGGCCTTTTTCTATAAGAAAATGAACGATTATCTTGACAATGTGCGCCTTGTTGTCCAATCCCAGAAATCAAAGTTTACTCGTCTAAGAGTCAACATGGGAATTTGGCAAGGCCAAATGAAGGAGTCTGAATTCAATCACATGTATGCTCAGTCGCAGGTGAACCATAGCCACATGGAAGTATTAGCAAGTATGAGAAAATGGATCAACTTCTTGGAGTAGCAGCAACAACGAATTCTTGATCACACACTGAATTCAATTCATATTGAGCAGTCTGATGAACACACATCATCTGCAACTTTGAATCTTATCCCATGTGGCCAACTTCTGAGTACATCAAGATGGTTCCAATAGATTTGGAGCTCTGTCTTTCACAACCATCAGGCGCAGAACTAGACCTTGAAATGCGGCTTTGAGTTACTCTTTGATTCTCAATTTTGCATGATACATGTGTAGAGCTAGACCTTGAATTGCGGCTTTGAGTTACTTTGCGATTCACACTGAGCAATATTTTGAACACATGTCGTCTGCAACTCTATAGCTTTATCCCCTGTAGCCAACTTCTGAGTACAACAAGTTGGTTCCAATAGATTTGGAGTTTTGTCTCTCACAGCAATCAGGTACAAAGCAAGACCTTGAATTGCAGCTTTGAGTTACTATGTGATTCTCAATTTTAAAGCATGAAATCGTGAAGTCTATATACACTTTTTTGACAATGGAGTGGAAAATAAAAATAGGGCACGTGGCTAAACACACAAAAAAGTCAAATTGAAAATCTAGATCGAGAGTTTGTGAGAGTTCAAAACTCTAGGCCGAGAGTTTGAACCAATAAAAACGTCATATTTAAAAACAACTCTCACCCAAGAGTTTGGAATATATTTTCTCGACTGAGAGTTTGCAGTCAACAAAACCTACAAAAATCTCATTGTTTACGTACAATCCGTCAATGCAAACACTAACCGATCTCCCTAGTCTGAATGGTTCGAATCTAAAACAAAATGTAGGACAAAACACACACAGATTTCCTAGATTAACCAAATTACAAAGGTATGAAGGAATGGCTTACCTTATGATTGTAGTGCTATCTCCTCGCTTGATGTAGCGCCTGATATTCAAATCTTCAACTGCAAAACAATGCACAACAAGTGGAAACATACAAATACAAATGATATGCAAATATGGATTAATCTAAATTGGCAGACAAATAAGCTAATACTAAAGATCTCAAAACAATAAGATTTTTATGGAAAGAATATGTTTACAATAAATATGAGCAGTACATAGGGAGAGATTACAACCGAGCTTTGACATTGCAACTTCTTCTGAATAGTCCTAGGCTCAAATATCCAAGTTTTTTGCCTCCTAATGGATTAAAGGGAATAAGCTCCAGCAGAATTCCACCAGCATTTAAGTGCTCTATATTTCTCATCCTTTATCCATGGAGAGAGGACTTGTATTTATAGGCCTAAAGGGATAGGAGAGGTTGAGAATTGTTGCATAAGCTCAAGGGATCATCCCAAAAGGTAAGGGTATCGAGTGCCACCCTTCCTAGTTCATAAGGATAAGCCTCCACGTAACCATGGGTTCTAGAAGTCGCTAGAAGATTCTCTTTGTCCTTTTAAACCAATAGTGTCTCACTTTGTCTACAGGAAAGATGTGTCTTTGGAGAGTGATGCACCTTGTCCAAAGGCATAAGGTGTCACCGACGTGCTATGTCAATGTGTAGAGCGCGTCACAAAGGGTCTGACGCACTTTGTAATCATGCAAGGTGCGTCGAGGTGACAACAAAAGAAAAAGGAGTAACCAAAACTCTCCCTTCAAGCAATTTGGCCTAAGTGCTTTAGGAATCGGGTCAAATAAAGGACACATAACTCATGATGATCAGATTTTGGTGTAACACTCATGCATCTTTTCAGAACCCTACAAATTTAGCAAGGCCAAACCCCTGCAAATTTTAAAGATTATTTTTAGGATTTGGTACCAATGGATTTATCTCTGTATCTACTTTCTAATGATATAAGAATTGTTTCATTTCATTTTGAGTTTATATTTATTAATAAAAAAATTATAAACCTTATCCCTTAAGACTTTTATTGTTCTGAAAATCACCTGAAATGAAAATTCATTATCATAACAAAGACAACACCAAAAAAATTGAAATCTTCACAAAGATTTTCCTTTTCATGTCCTCTTCAAAAGGGTACTTTTAGTTTTTTCAATAAGAATCACACTAAAAATAAAATTGAAAGTCTCCAACATGTGTCAATAAGGCATCATTTTCTAAACATATGCAATTTCGATAAATAATAAAAAATAGTTCTCAAGTCTAAAAAACCTCAAAATATAGTCCATGGAGAAGTGCAATGTGTGTAGATTATGGGCATACATTTTTTTCCCTAAAATGACTCAACCATCTCTCAAAAAAACAAAGGCCACGCAGGTCAATGATTATCCATACCTAAAATTTTCAAGTATATGTCATTGGTGGCCTCAAAATTTGTCCAATGATATATCAATAAAAAAATTTAAAACTAGCAAGCCATATTAATATTAATAATATGGTTTGTATACGTCAATCAGAGTATATAAACCAAAGGCCACACAGTTAAATGTGGTTGATATACACCGATCAGCGTATATAAACCATATTATTAATATTAATATGACTTGCTAGTTGACAATCGGCATGCAAAGAAGGATTGTTGAGTTTTTATTATTATAATAATAATTATAATAATTGTTATTAGAAAAATTGATAATAATTATTTATAAAAGAAAATATAAACAAACAAAATATTAACTATAATTGAACAATAATAAATACAATGGTTAATAATAATAATAATAATAAGATAACAAAAGATATAATATTTAAATATAGTGGTCAATCATGGTAAACTATGGTTGACCATGGTTGATTTTGGTTGATTATGGTTGACTTTAGTTGACCATGATTGACCATGGTTTATTATGGTTGACTATGGTCGACTTTGGTTGACCAAGGTTGATTATTAACCAATCATGGTAAACCATAGTCAAGCATGGTCAACCAAAGTCAACCATTCTCAACCATGGTTGACTTTGGTTGAACATGGTTGACATTAGCTGACCATGGTTGAACATTTTTTACCATGGTGGACTTTGGTATACCATCGTTGACTTTGGTTGACCATGGTCAACCATAGTCAACATGTTCCCAACTTGCAACCTCTTCCCATTCTGTCAACAGTCAACCATTGGTAAACCAATGTCAATCAATGTCAACCATGGTGAACCAATGTAAACCATAGTCAACTATTGGTTGAAGAACCATTGGTCAACCAATGGTCAAATAATGCCAATGAATGGTCAACCACTGCTTGACTACAGCTGACTATGGTTGACCCTAGTTGACATTGGTTTACCATTGGTTGATTATTGGTTGACCATGGTTGATTATTAGTTAACTATTGGTTGACCATTGGTTGACTATTACTTGACCATTAATTGACCACCAGTTATGGTTGACGATTGGTTAATTATTTGTTGATCATGGTTGACTATTGGTTAACCATGGTTAAATATGGTTGATTATGGTTGAGATTAGTAACTATGGTTGACTATGGTTGACCATGGTCGAATATTGGTTGACCATGGCTGACTATGGTTGATTATGGTTTACGATCGCTGAAATTAGCTGAAAATGGTAGACCATGGTTAACTTTGGCTTACTTGGGTTGACTTTGGTTAACCAAGGTTTACTTGTGTTAATTGTGTTTTACTTTGGTAGACTATGGTTGACCTTGGTTGACTATGGATAGTTGTTGATGTATATGTAACTTCGGAATGTATTTCACATATATGTATATTGTATTCCTATAGAGATGTTATTATTCCTCTATACGGAAGTGTCGTCATTTATATTGTAAGTGTCGTAACTTATACTTGATGGGTTATTAGACCACCTTGTTGGGGTCGGCCCTGTATAAGTCATGTGGGTCAAAGGGTTATTAGACCACCCTATTGGGGGTCGGCCATGTGGGTCAAAGGGTTATTAGACCACCCTATTGGGGGTCGACCTAGTCAGCATTATGTTATGTGGTTAAGTTCGAGCCTACATGAGTTAGGTAAAAAGGCAAGTCAAGTCAAGTATAAATAGAGTGCGGGAGGCACTCTATTTACTCACTCACTTCTCACTCATGCACTCAAGGAGGAGTGGCGCACTTATGGAGGAGGAGGATCTGCTGCTAGGTTATGTCTATCTCTCATGGTTGGTTGTATCATTGCTCTATCTATCTCTGAGGAAGTTATTGGGGTTTTTCACCTTTATGGCTTTCCCCAAGTAAATCTTTGTGTCTCTTGTGTGCTTGCATTATTGTCTCCATGATTGATATGCTGTAGATATGCTGTATATGTTGTTCTCTCAGTTAATATCCTAGATCAGATTGAAGTAAATTCTGAAAAATTTAACAATAGTCATGGTTAACTACAGTTGACTTTTTTCCATAATTAACTATTCATTGACCTTGTGTGACTTTTGACTATGGTTGAAAATGGTTGACTATGTTTGAATTTAGTTGACTATGGTTGAATTTGGTTGACTTTAATTGACTTTGGTTGACTATCTTGGAATTTGTTTGAATATGGTTGACTTTGGTGGACTAATTGACCATGGTTGACTGAGGTTGACTTTGGTGGATTAATTGACTATGGTTTACTAAGGTTAACCATGGTTGACAATGGTTGACTCAATTTGGACATAATTGACTATTGGTTGACCTTATTTGACTTTTAACTTTGGCTAAATTTGGTTGGTTATGGTTGAATTTGGTCATAATTGAATATGGTTGACTTTGGATCATTATGGATGATTTTGGTTGAATATGGTTGACTTTGATAGACTATGGTTAAGCATGGTTTACTATGGTTTACTTTGTTTGACTATGGTTGACTATTGGTTAACTAATTCTTTATCGACAACTCCTTTAATGCCATACAAATAAGTATGTGTGAGTTCAATTACTGGTCAAATATGGAATGGCTTCTTGTTAATAGGTCATCTCTACTCTTGGACTTTGGAATGTTGTTGTAGGGTGGCCATAAGAGGTGTAGCCTCCATAACATATTTGTCCTAGCTTTAGCGACATTTTGTGGTATTTTTTCTCTTGGTTAAATAGTGGTATTCTATTGCAATTTCATGGTACTTTTGTGGCATAATATGGCTTGATTATGATGGTATATTGTGTCATTCTCTTCCCCCCGTTAAACATCATCATACATTGTATTGTTGACATAAATATTGTGTCTTAGTGTGATGAGAGATGTTCATTGTGGCCTTCAAAGGTGTGGAAGGGAGGATGAAAAGCATCAATGTAGTAATATTATGCCATGGAAACCGCATTACGACTACTAAACCTCAATGCTTTTATGGAAGTTCCAATAGAAAATATTTGAAGCTAATATCTCAATGGGGTTCTCTAAAATCCATGATCTTTTGAATTATGGTTCAACCTTCGTCTTCCAAATTAGATATGCGTGTCTCCTTCCCCTCAACCTCGGTGAAGGATTCATTCTCATGAGTTAATATGGGGTACATAGACACAATGGGTAACCTTAGTCTAATTTTGGAGCGACAAACATATGTAACTATCTTTGTGGAGAAACTAAACAAGGAAATGCAAATATTAAATGAAGCCACAAAGATCCATGTTGGCTTGACTACTCATGCACCACCGAGCATAAACTTTAATTTATTTTTCTTATATATATATATATATATATATATATATATTCCTTAGTTTTGTTATTATTTGTCACGTTCCCTGACCTCCCTGGTGGCCTTCAGAGGCCATGGGAGACCCTCAGTTACTTCTTTTTTTCTCCAATTTCTTCCATTTTCACACACAGACGCAATGGCCTTCCATCTGCAATCTGCAATGCCATCCAATCCACAATCAGTCGGATTGCCAAATTATCCTTCCGTAGAAATCCCTTTTCCGACTTCCACACTCCGCAATTCCGCAATCCGCATTGCGGAATTCAGAAAGGAGGAAGCCCAATTCATAGCTCCTAAATTATCTCACTCCCGCAATCCGCAATATGCATTCCACATTGCGGATGCGGAAATGTGGAAATCCAAATCTCCATTCCGGGAAAATTTACCTCCCGTAATCCGCATTCTGCATTGCGGATGTGGAAATGCGGAAGTCCAAATCTCCATTCCAAGAAAAGTTACCTCCCGCAATTCGAATTGCGGATGCAAAAATACAGAAATCTAATACGCTAGTCTTATGGAAGTTGGCCTTCCGACATCCACAATCTGCAATGCAGATGCGGAAAGGCCAGAACCACAGACCCCTGCTCCAGCAAGCTTCTAGGGAAAACTTTTGAGGGTCATAACTCCCTCATCCTTGATCCAAATTGGACAAGAATGGTACCATTGGAAATATGTTGGAGAGCTCTATCCAATGGTGCAATACCCACCCCATCTAAGCACTCCAACCTTGCCCTTTTTCCAACTGAAACTTTGTCCATAATCTCCCCTATGTGCCTTTTCCCTTATGCCATAAGCTTTGCTCCACTTCTGCTAAGTCTTCTCTCCTTCATATAATCCACAGGGGTGCCTGTTCTTCTCCAATTCTATGATGGAATGTCCTACACAGTTACCAGACTTAGCCCAATTCTTCAAAGGAAAATTCAAAATTAATATCAAGGGGTTTGCTAATAGGCATAAGCATGCTCCATGAACACAAGGAATGAAACATGATTCACACAGATAGAATGGAAAACATGTACATATCCTTCTCAGGAAGAGTGAGGAAAGCATGTAGGTCTTAGTACCATCCCTCAAACATAATCACATATAAGTACCAGCATAAGGATAATAATGTAAGGTGCAAGAACCATGCAATTAACACACACAGCAGTAGAGGTTAGCCATATTAACACACACATCTAACATGTATCCAACATTCATCATGGCATAACAACAACTTAAACACAGGCTTAAGTACAATGCATAGGTATACAGTCCTATTCATCAATGGACCATTCCCATAAGCACATGGATGCATGCATAACTAAGCACATACTATGAAACCAAAGCTATTTAATGCATCTATCACCTGCAAGGTTAGCAACATATTAACTCAAGCAAATGATGAGCATTTAGACTTGAATTCAGCCTCATACTCAAGATCATACCTAGCTCCCTAATGATCAATTTCATATAATTCATTCAATCAATAGCTTGAACATAATAAACATACATAACACATGAAATATCATCATTTAAACACCATAAGGAACACTTATCTTTGGACTGAATCCGCCCCAAGCAACTAGCTAAGTAAAGACAACTTTCCACCCAACCTTAGGTCTCTATCCAGCCTATACTCTTTCAGCTGTGAGACCACCCCCAATTTGGGTTGTGTATCCACTAAGGAGGGCTAATGGGCTCTCTCACAGTCAAGGTTCCATACCAATGCTAAGCCAACATATGGTTGGGTTTACCAAGCACACAAGAAAACATGGAGGATGTTGCTAAGCTAGTGAGCTCACCCACAGAGCTGCAGGGATCTCAACAATTCAACCAACATGGCACCCTCATCACCTACCTCACCCAACACCAGGAATGCCCTTTTCTATGGTGCATAGTTCCTCAAGGCCCCTTCCCTCTGGTGCTCCTCAGGGTGCAATAGAAGGGTCCCAACTATTGGTTTAACATTAAACATTGCAATGAAACATCAAACACATTAACTCTGTATTTTTAACAAAGCTCCACAGAATATTAAAACAAACGTGATGGAAAACATTTCACCAATACATGGCTTTCCTGATTCCATTTTACTATTATTGGGAGCACCTTCCAATTAGGGTTTTAAGCCTGGGCATTCAAGCAATGTCAAACATTATGTGTAATAGTAAAGATAGAGACATTTCATACAACAGATGGTTGATTGTATTTTACTAATTATAAGGTTCAACAACATTGGAATTACTCGAAGCTCCTGCTAATTAGGGTTTTATTGTATTTTACTATTGATAAGGTTTAACAACACTGGAATTATTGGGAGCTCCTGCTAAATAGGGTTTTAAGCCTGTGCATTCAAGTAATTAGTTCAAACATTGTGTATAATAGTTAAGACAAAGACATTTCATACAACAGATGGTTGTTGAATTTTGGTAAATAGAAGTTATAGTAAAAAAACATATATCACAGTTATATATTTCAATAATTTGTACATGGGTCGGGGATGGCTATCTGACAGTTGTTACGATACACTATACATTTTCAAAAGCACTGTAAAATATGAGACACATAGCCTAGTTTCGCAAAACTAGTTCTACCCTAATTAATCCTGCAATTTTAGTTGCAAAAAAGATCATCATCTGATTGTATACTCAGTTGTTTGGTGTTCTTGTGTTGGCTATCCAGATATTTGGTGTTGTTGAAACACCGTCGATGTCTTTTGAGATAAAACTTTAGGAAGAGCAAGAGGAGTGTAGCCTTGGAGATCCATGATCCATATTTAAAAAAGTTATTAATTTGTATATACATTTATTAAAATCCAATATACTCGATCCGCGTACATTCGAAGTCAAGACGAGGATGAATCTGGGAGCCATATCCCATCGTCTGTTGTAATTTATGCATATGTGGATCAACTGTACTTAGGACATAATGAACACTTGCAAGGAAGTTTGCAAATAGCATGGAATCAGGCCTATGGAATCTTCAAAAGCCACAGCTTGACTCGTAAAGTATGAGAATCTTCAGCAGAAATTGATACAGAATGGCAAGGTAATCAATGAAAAAAAAAATGCTTCTTGCGGGAATGGATCTTGAGTACGCCACTTTAAATCCAGCAAAAACCAGACACAGTAACGAAAACTCGAAAAAAAATAGAACAGTTCTTGCGAGAATGGATCTTGATGTCGTTTTAAATCCAGCGAAAACCACACACAGTAACGAAAAACTGGAAGAAAACTATTTATAATATATTCAAAATTGTATTGGCGTACATAGTAAGGAAAAATTGAAGAAAACCATTTATAATCTATTCAAAATTGTATCGGCGTTAGATATTTTTCACTATTTATATGTTATAATTATCTTTGTTGTTAACACCCAAAAAATGCTCACTACCTCATCTCCTTCATTACATGACTCATTTGTCCATATTTCCTACCATATTTGCCTCCAAAACCTTTAAAACCCATTAAAAAGCCTCCAAAAGGCCAAAAAAACCATTAAAAAAGCCTCCAAAAGGCCAAAAACCATTAAAAAAGCCTCCAAAAGGCCAAAAACCCCATTTTTTCCCCAAAATAAGTTAAATTCCTCCAAAATTAACAAAAACCCTCTAAAAAGGGAATAAAAAATACAAAAAAGAGGAAAAAGAGGGAAAAAAGGAAGCAAAAACCTTATACAGCTGACCTAAACCATATGGTGCCCAAAACCATGGGTCAGCACTCAACCACTAAAAACCTATAAATAGGTGATGGAGGCTCCCCATTTTTCATCCACAATCTTCCCTATCCTCACTCTGTCAAAATCACTCCTGAAACCCTAGCTCACCCTTTTGAGCTATTTTCACATTTGAGTGTCCCTTTGGCCCATTTCCAAAACTCTTTGGAGAAGGAGAAAGGAACAACACTGGAGCTTGGAAGCAACCCTCCTGGACTGCTGCAAGAGCTTCACCAACCTCTACACCTGAGGTAATTTTTACTGCAAAAAAAGACAAATGTTTACCATATTTTCATGTTTTGTTATTTATGTTAATGCTCATGCTAGGTTAAATTTCATATTGTTTTATTGCTTTAATTTACTGATTATTGAACTGCTACTAAGGAGGCCCTTCTCCTTAGTAGGTGCTCATTTGCACAAGCTAGGGTGAAAACCCTAGCTACAGTTTTGGTGAATCCCCTAGTGTTCCTTTGAATTTCTGGTTATAGTTTTAAACGTTTTTAATTTTCTGCAATATTTTTCTATTTTTTCCTTTCGGCTATCCCTTTTGGCTACCGTCAACCGCGTCTTTTGTCCCTGCAATTGCGATCCGACCACGTCTTTCAGACTGTTACCTGCGATCCGGCCGTGGCTCTCAAACTTTTTCCAGCGATCTAACGGTGGTTTTCAGTCTGTTACCTGCGATCTGGCCGCGGCTCTCGCCTGTTTCATGCGGTCTGACCGCCGCTGTTCACCCCTTTTCCCGCGGTCCGCCTGCGGCTTTCAGCCATTTTCCTGCTATCTGCCTGTGACTTTCGGACTTTTTCCCGTAATCCGCCTGTGGCTTTCAGCCATTTTCCTGCTATCCTCCTGCAACTTTTGGCCTTTTTCCCATGGTCCGCCTGTGTCTTTCAGTCATATTTTTGCAATATGCCCGCGACTTTCAACCTGTTTCCCATGGTCCGACTGTGCAGATTTGCCACAAACCTGCGGTCTGTTGTCTGTACTTTTTCCCTATTTGAACCCAGTACTTTAATGCAATATTTTCTGTACCTACACAACCATCTGTCCTATCTGCAGCCTTACTTCCCTACAGCCTGTTTTCTGCAGTATTACTTATGTTCCATTTATAGCATTTTTTAAATTTCAGCATTTTAATTGAAAAGAGAAAATTTTGCATTTCAAAGTTTAATTTCTACATTGATATTTTTAGTTAGAAAGTTTCCCACCCCGTGGCACTTTTACTTGGTTTCATCATCTCACACGCACACACTCTGTCACCTAATTCAAGTGAGCCCTAAAATACTACTTAACACAACCAACATTCTAACCCCACTTGGGGAACACATAAGAATCTTGTAGTTAGGTAGGATCGGGGGGATTGGCATCCAAATAACACCCCTCGGTTGCTTGCACTTGAGACATATTTGTTGTCCATTAGGGAACCAAAATCCCCTAGTGCTTTTTGGCACGGTCACAACCAATTTATCAGAGGGCCTCTCCCCTAGGAGGGTTGAAGTAGCCAGACTGGTTCCAGAGGCGTAAGTGGAATACCGCACTCCATTCAGTAACCGAAGGATACCTTTCGTAGTTCTTGGTGTATCACCCGTATGGGGATATAGCAGCAATAGAACCAAACTGCAGATTCACCTTTTCTGGACGTGTCATGAACGAGGTATCTTAGTTACCTTTCTTCTAGGATTGACTACCCGGTGTCCCTCTCGGTAAGGGGGTATCTGTAGCTACTTGGATTTACTATCCATATTGTCTAACTTGGATTTCATCACCTTGCAGAGGATATGTCTGGTTGAGTCAGAATACTATTTAGCTAGGTGTTTGCATGCTCCCTTACCTCCTTTTGGTCTAGCGAGTCCACTATTTTTATTTTCTAGGAAACCTGCTACTTGTTGGTATTCTGACCATTTCTGTTGATACTCCACTTATTGTAGCACAGCTATTACAGTAAGTGTTTTGATTTGGTTGTTGGCCTGAGTGCCATATTTTTTGCGCTCTCCTTCTGCACACTCGGTTGCATTAGGGTTTTTGAGCTGTTTTTCACTCAATGCAACCCCCAGATACTTGACACCATCTGTCACCATTGAGTCCCCGAGACATTCTCGGTGCCTTCGGGGTGAGCCCCCACAGCACAGTTCACTTAACATCACCCGTCATAGACGTAGATCTTCATCACTTGATACCACTCATCATAGATCTCGAACTTTGTCACTTGACTCCACTCGTCAACGACATAGAACTATGTCACCCGATCTAGACACCCCTTATTTTACCTTTGATTCTAAGGTAGAGTCCGAGAACCCCAATTACACTACACCAACCAGCCCCATGGCTGGCATGACTTCCAACCCTTTCTTTGTAGGGACCATTGGTGGAGCATCCACCACCACACCAGCTACCACACCCACTTTGGGTATGCCCTCGATGGGGCCCACATCTACCATTCCGATCACTATACCCATTCCAGTAGCTAGCATACCCATCCCAACTCCATCAGTGACTCACACTACCCTTCGCAGTGCAGGACTGTCCCATACCACTTTCGTTCCTCCACCTGGGGGCAACATCCCAAACCCAGCCCCTACACTCGAGGGCATTGGCCCCAACATGGTCACAACCACTAGTATGTCACATCCTTCTACTAGTTTTCCATTCATGGCTAGTCTCAACCTTCCTAACCTGGCTAGACTGACTAACGATCCCATCAGACACGACCCTGCGTGGCCTCACATGCCCACCAAGCTCCCCTCCAACATCCCTAAGTTTGAGGGAAAGGCAGGTGAGGACCCCCAGAACCATATTATGTCCTTCCATCTATGGTGTTCCTCCAACTCCATAGTGGACGACTCTGTCCACCTCCGTCTATTACAGTGCACCCTCACTAGCTCTGCAGCTAAGTGGTACAACGAGCAGCCCCATGGGACCCATGCCACCTTTACTTCCCTTGCCTCGACTTTCTTGCATTTCTTTCAGTTACCTGTCCTCTATGACGCGGGAGTTGAGATCCTACTGTCTTGCAGACAGAACACGGCTATCCACATCACTGACCACATTCATGAGTGGCGTCGACGCCGCAACCTCTGCAAAATCATGTTAGATGACCGTATCTTCTTAGATTGGTTTCTAAAATCTCTCCTTCCTGTCATTGCCAAAGATGTGGCATCCGAGCGACCCCAATCCAAAGAAGAGGCCATCCTCAAAGCCCAGCAATTTGACCTTATTTACGCCCAGTCTGGTTACCTATATTCCCTCATCCCTAATGCCCCCCGCGACGATTCCTCCGAACACGATGCGCCGGGGGCATCCGATGCCACAGATGGCATCATTGGCCGTATAGCCTCACATAACTAGCCCTTTTCCATAGCACTTCCTAGCCATGTCCCCGACCTTTCACGGGCTACATCTCAGTCTGGAGCAACCAATTCGTATGCTCCCATGGCACATCACCACCATTCCCACGGACCCTCATGTCCACCTCAGTGCTTTGGTCATGCATCCCCCGATTACGCCCCCCCCGGTCGCACCTCAACCATATTACCACCCACAAGTTGCACCAACTCCTGTATCCTCTCAAGACCAACCTGCTTATTACCCACCACAGGGAACCCCTGCAGCAAACCCACAACCCATTCCGTAGACATATTAGCAACCCCCACAAGGTTCAGCACCTGCGCCGCCTCCACCTACTTATTATCCATCGCAACCTGCTCCCGCACCTGCACAACCCCAAAACCCACCTGCTGCCCAAGGGCAAGTGTATGCCCAACAAAATCCGCAGCAAAACCAAAATAACCAGTGCCAACAGGCCCAGCAAAACCGTGGCAAAGGCCGTAACCGTGGGAACAACCCCCCTCCAGACCAAAGCGGTCAACCTCCCAATCCCCCCAAAAACAATAATGCGGCACCTGCCAACGAGAACCCTGACCGGCCACCCAAACAAGCCAAAAATCCTAATTTGCGAACAAACCATCCTTGTTCTATTTTCGGGGTCTATGGCCACTACACACACGCTTGCCCACATTTGGAGCGAGCTTGGAAAATCTGGACCGATGATTCCCACTGCCAAGGGCACACGACTCCTCAGGCACCGCCCAACCCCCCACCACCTCAGAATCCACCCTTGGTGCTACAAAACCCTTTACCAACCCAAGGTGTAGTGAACACTCAGTCATTGGCTCCCCATCAAGGAAATGCACATCCACAACAACAAATCACTTATGTCGCTCCTAATCAACCCTTGTTAGACTCAGGTACCCATCACTTGTCAATGATGTCATCCGTTGATGTCCACCTTCAAACCCGTCGAAACCAATATGGCTCCACCCCTGAAGCCCCT
Organism: Larix kaempferi; assembly: GCA_027924585.1. NCBI lineage: Eukaryota > Viridiplantae > Streptophyta > Pinopsida > Pinales > Pinaceae > Larix > Larix kaempferi. The sequence continues at coordinate 6,867,914 of BSBM01000370.1, forward strand.
CCCGTCGACAAAAACACCACTGCTCATCCCATTGATCAGTCGTTACGCATACGCCCGTCTCCCCTAGATGGCGCCTCCAAAGCACCTCGCTTCCCACTTTGCTGCATCAACAATAATCCCAATGCTCACGCTGCATCTAACTACAACATTGTAGATGACTTAGCCCAGTCCCCCGCAGCCATGTCTGCATTAGAGGTATTAAAAAACTATCCTTCACAGTGCAAGACTTTGCTCTCCGCCATTGGTGCTATTGACCCAAATGATTCACGACTGATGGCCTTCGATTTGGACCAATCCGAACCACACCTGCCTTCCACTTTAGCGTTCCAAGTTTCTGTATCCGTTCGAAATCTTGTCATCCATCGGTGCATTATCGATGAAGGTGCATCTACATGCGTTATGTCCACATTCGTTTGGCAGAAGTTGGGATCCCCTACTCTCCAGTAGTCCACCACTGCGTTGCAAACCTACAACGGTCGTTCAGCTCAACCCCAAGGTCTCTTAGCTAATGTCCCCGTCCAGTTAGCTGGTAAAACAGTGCTCATTGACATATAGGTCATCAACGCCCAACTTGATTGTAACCTCTTACTTGGCCGCAGTTACATGTATGCCATGTGGGCAGTTGCCTCATCCATTTTTTGTACCATGATGTTCCCCCATGACGGACGTGTGGTCAAGGTCGATCAACTCACCTATTACGATCCCAATGCCCCCGCTGCACCCGAAAATGTTCTCCCCATGGTTGAACAACCTATTTGTGGTGCAACTACCTCGTTGGTTTCCTCCGTGGGACTCGGAGTTTACTCAGATACGCCAATGACCTCAACATTCCAATCCATTCCAACCCCGTCACCAGCGACCGAAATATCTAACCTATGTACCCTTTCCCACAATGCACAAATACCCAGCAATCAACCGCCCTTGTTACCCAAACCACCATTGGTACCTAGTCATATTGGTGCTACACCCATCCACACAATCCCCTTCCTATTCCCTCCCTCGGGAGTAGTAAGTGCCCTGGTTATGGCTACTCTCAGCCTCCCCGGGTTAACCTTAGGACTACCCGTGTGGTATATTTCTCCTCTCGTTCCCCCACCGACACCATATGTCGTCCTACAACCAGTGCAACCCATCGCCACTACTATTCAACCACCTCCCGGTGTCTCTACCCCTTCCTCATCTACTAATCCATCCCCTCTTATCAAGCACACCGGGGGTAGAGGCCCACAACCATACACTACTGTATCCCTACCCAAAACAGTTAAACCCCCCCGTGTTTCATGCTCCTCCTAAATGCTCGTTGTGTGATGAGTTAATCCATCCTACCCATCAATGTCCACAATTACCTGCATTACAAGAGCACATCCAAATGCTTGACAGCGACCTCAACATCCTGGTTGTCCAACTCGATCCAGCCCTTAAGCCTCGTGATAAATCACTGCGTACCAACCACCATTATGCAATATGCGGTATTTACGGCCATTACTCACATCACTGTCCTAATCTCCCAGATTACAGAGCAACTCTCTATGAGATGAATACTTTGCACCTTGGGACGGAGCCCCCCACCATTGAGGAGATCCACCCCCCAGTATCCCTCTCATCCAGAGAGATTAATACCATCTATATGATCTCTTCTACTACCACTCCCTCATCAACCGATTTGACAACTCAAATTTTTCACAATGATGAGGAGATTCTAAAGGCTCTCACTGCCCCGGATTATCCCTGGGAGGATATGCACCATCGTTCCTACTTCCTCCCAGAAGAGTCCTCCTCCACCACAGCCACCCAATTTGCAATTGAGTCCAAATATTTCCTCCCCACCAAAGTCGACTGGTTTAAGGATCCCATTCCCTTTCCCGATGCCTTTGAGGAAGGTAACATGGCCAACATCTCACCCACAATCCAAATTGATATCTCTGCCCCAGGAGGTGCCCCTAAAATCATTACTTTAGGAGCCTCCTGCAGTGAGTATGAGATAAGAGAATACAAAAAACTTTTCCAAGAGTTCCGCGATGTCTTTGCCTAGTCCTACACCGAACTGCCTGGTCTTGACCCCGCTATCATCGAGCACCACATTGACACCTCTGACCTTGGAGGCATAATCAATTACCTCGACCCTGGGATAGGGGGCATGATCAATCATTTTGACCCTACCCCATCACATCTATCTCAGCACGTCAATGAACCCATTGTTCAAACCAACACATATGTGATCCACAATCACAAACCCCATGCACACAGCATGGGGGCAGGTCATTAACCCTGCCCACTTTTTCACATGCATGATCTCAACCATTTTTAAGGTCACATGTCACTTGTATATATGATTTGATTCGATACACCTAGTATTTTGCCCCCGAGGGTCATCATTTATCCCCACCACTGCATCCTTGGCTTGGTGGGCTCACCTTTATTTGCAACCATTTTTTAACCTCGTTATTTACTTTGACCATTCCGGAGTCCTTATGACCTCCATTTTTCGCACCATTTGCGCCGCCGGATTCATATTTCCGTGCTTGTGATGATGCTTGAGATCATTTCTCACTCTCACCAGGAACAGTTTCAACATTGTGTCCCGACACCTCATCGCCTCGGCTTACGTGCCACATCGTCCGTAGCCCATTTTTGATATACTTTATATCATCGGATTCATTTTTCTGAGCCTGTGATGATGCTTGAGATCATTTCTTGCTCTCACCCCCATATTTTTTGGATATTTTTTCCAAAATGCCCCTCGTCGCCTCGATTTGCGTGCCACCTCGGTTGTTCTCCATTTTTGACACTTTTTATATTGTCGGATTCAGTTTTTTGAGCTCATGATGATGCTTGAGTTCATTTCTCACTCTCACCCGGTACAATTTCAACATTGTGTCCCGACACCTTGCTGCCTCAGTTTGCACGCCACATCGGCCGCCATCAGATTGTTACCCATTTTTACATGAGCCATTCACTCCATTCATACTGCAATTATTTTGTTATTTTGCCACCATTCATCATCCTGCAAGAAGGCCCACCAGTGTTCCCCCACCACCCTCATTCTTGGTTCTCATCGATGTTCCTTGATTGAGCACTTCCTCCTTTCCTGGCCATTCCTGTTGTTCGGTATAATTTTATCCCTTTTTCGGGCCGGACAAGTCCTTTACGAAAAAGGAACTTAGGGAGTTTTTGTTAAGCTCTTTTCTGACTCCTAAAACAATGAAAAGATCGCCAAGCAATCTTGCTTCCTTTCATGCTCGTTAAAGTACCTGAAAGGGCGTCTATCTGGTATAAGTTTAACCATTTTCCGTACCTGGTAGACTAATTACGAAAAAGGAATACTCTAGTCACACCGGCTAGAAGAGTTCTTCATTACATCCTTTTATGCTTCTTCAGGCCTTGGAGACTAACACATGAAAAAGCACCCCCCTGGAGTCTTCTTATTTACTTTCAGACTCTCTAAAATTGAAAGTAACCATGAGCACGCACCGTCCTAGGCTCGTACAAATCCACATGACGGTACCATTCCATTCTTTCAGAGTCTTCTTATCGCTTTCAGAGTCCTTAAAATTGAAAGCAATCTCGAGCATGAACTGTCCTGGGCTCGTATAAATCCACACGACAATACCATTTTGAACACACTTCTTCTAGTTCCTTAACCCCTAAAGAAGTTCCCCCATGCCTCTCGGCACCGTGATCGATCATCTCGGCAGCACCCCCAATAAGGTCACCTTTGTTCAGAGTATTCTACAGTCTCCTACCATCTTACACAAACTTGAGTATCACTCATCCCAGTCACTATCCTTGATCCATTACAACTATGATCCCTTTCCCACCAGTCAGTTTCATATGTTTCCCGATCATCCCCGCCATCATACTCTGAACAAAGGAAGTTTGAGTTCACCCACTCTACTTGCCCAGTTATTCCCTACCCTCACAGTATGTCAGTCCTACCATCAGTACTCTCACACTCCGATTCTCCAACTCGTGCTCCTATCAAGGAAACATCATTTCCTTGATAGTTGCAAGTCTCCCTCTATCGACGACAGCCCATCTATTCCAGAGGATAGACCCAAAGGTCCCTGCGCCTTGGACTCATCACCATTTGTGGTGAGTGCCTACGGACCATTTTTAGAGGAGTCATCAGTGCCTCTCCGAGTGGTTGTTTCTCACATGCTCGACTTCAACACCTTGATCGCATCGTTGAGAATCGCGCAGGGTATATATCCCTTCAGTTATTGGTCGAAGACCCCGGATCTCCCCCGACTCTAGCACATTGGTGAGTCCCCTCGGAACGCCCAGTTATATGTTCCTGTGGATGTCCAGGTTGCGTAGGCGATTGTATTCGGAAGCCATGCAGTTATATGCTTCCTTGAGTACCCAGTTCAGTGTACCATTGAGGGTATGACTCCCCGTCACTATGATCCATTAGCTCATCAGTTCCTCTAGTACCACACTCAGCAACACTATTATTATTCCAGTGTATCAGTTCTTCAGCTCAGACATGGTCCACCCAGCAGTATGTCCCAGATTTGTGTCCCCTCTGGACCCTTATAATGTACACAGTGGTTCTCCATGTATCCTTTAGGCCCCCATTTTTGGGCCTCATTGTTATTTTTTATATATATCTAGATATGACAATGGGTATGCCTGCCTCATCCATATATTGAGATTCTTCCTCATTTGAGGCCATGTATATTTCACGTCCCCATTTTTTGTACCCCCTTGTTATTGTTCTATATCTTGATACGAGCATGGGAATGCCCGCCTTGTCCATATGTTCAGATTAGTCCTCATTCATTATCGAGTTCATGTACTCTCAGTTTTTGCAGTTTGTTTGGGACCGTTGTTTCGGGCTCTAGTTCGTTTCTTCTCCTCTCCACATCCCAGGAAAACCATAAAAGACTTATGATGTCTATCGGCCATATGATGAACTCCTTCCCTCACACATCAGGGGGCAATCTGTTAACACCCAAAAATTGCTCACTACCTCATCTCCCTCATTACATGACTCATTTGTCCATATTTCCTACCATATTTGCCTCCAAAACCTTAAAAACCCATTAAAAAGCCTCCAAAAGGCCAAAAAATCATTAAAAAGCCTCCAAAAGGCCAAAAACCCCATTTTTTCCCCAAAATAAGTTAAATTCCTCCAAAAATAACAAAAACCCTCTAAAAAGGGAATAAAAAATACAAAAAAGAGGAAAAAGAGGGAAAAAAGGAATCAAAAACCCTATACAGCTGACCTAAACCATATGGTGCCCAAAACCATGGGTCAGCACTCCACCACTAAAAACCTATAAATAGGTGATGGAGGCTCCCCATTTTTCATCCACAATCTTCCCTATCCTCACTCTGCCAAAATCACTCTTGAAACCCTAGCTCACCCTTTTGAGCTATTTTCACATTTGAGTGCCCCTTTGGCCCATTTCCAAAACCCTTTGGAGAAAGAGAAAGGAACAACACTGGAGCTTGGAAGCAACCCTCCTGGACTGCTGCAAGAGCTTCACCAACCTCTACACATGAGGTAATTTTTAATACAAAAAAGAGAAATCTTTGCCATATTTTCATGTTTTGTTAGTTATGTTAATGCTCATGCTAGGTTAAATTTCATATTGTTTTATTGCTTTAATTTACTGATTATTGAAGTGCTACTAAGGAGGCCCTTCTCCTTAGTAGGTGCTCATTTGCACAAGCTAGGGTGAAAACCCTAGCTACATCTGTAAAGTCGATTGAGAATATTTACAAAACAAGAACCATCAAAGCTCAAAGCTGAAAGCTGAACCATCCCAACATTCTGCACCAGACAAATTCTTGAGATGCTTTTCCTCACTGGCTAAATCCCCAATCCATGCATAACCTCCATCAAACTAAATATAGCTGAATATCGAACCATACGGTCGATAGAGATCCTAGAGCTTGATGGGAAGTGTTGTAGACATCTGTTAGGTGGGGGTGATGAATAGTTAAACATGGGGGTAATGGATCATTAACTTTCAAGAGGAGCATTGGTGTGGAGAGTAGAGAGTTGTGGAGAGTGGATTAATTTTTTATTTTTTTTTGAATTATTGTTATCAATAATTATTTGTAACTGAAAAAAAGTTGCATCTTATTTAATTAGTTGAATTTAAAGCATCGATTTGTGCATACGCGAAGAATATTCCAGCATCAATGATATATGGCCACTCATTTTTTGGAAAATAAAAATTCATCAACCTCACCTCCATCCCCAAAGTTGAAATAAGATGCCTATCGGCATAAACATATTAGTAGAAAGTTATTCAATTATCTAAAACATTTGTGTTTAGTTCAAGGTGTAATTCCTAAAGGAGATATGGGTTTAAATAGGTCGAAGTTGAAAAACATAAAAATTTGTAGTTATGTTTGTCAAAAAAACAAGCAAAAAGTGTATACCAACTTCGCGATTTCACCAATATTTCAGTTGTATTCTTGGACTTGTCTTTTGGCCTCGGCATGAAGTCTCCTTTGCAATTCAACTATGTTCTCAGCAACAAAAGGCTTATGCATTTTGTAAACACACAAATTTTGAATATAATACAAATTAAGTTTCTGTATATATATATATATATATATATATATGCGCAGACTCATGTTTACTTCTCAGCAGTGTTTGTTTGTACTTTTCATTTATTATGTCACATGCAAGTGCTTCTGTACGACAACTTAACTTCAACATAACTTGGCAACATATCTTTGTTCATCAACAATATTGAATATATTTTATGAGACACTTCAATTCAACACATACTAAAACTTTTCAACAACTAATATTTATGCGAGAGACATCTTCAAACGGTAACCTTCACTAACATACTCCTTGAATTCTTAGTATGCATAGTGTTGAATTCAAAGATCCCACTCAATCTCTTGGATATTAGCAAGAGGGGTAGCAATTTCTTGTTGCTTTGGATGTACTTGGATTGTCAGCTTCTTCGGTGCATTTTTTAGGATATTTCCTTACCCAAGTTTTTATGTGCGCACTTCCATTCTGATTATGTGCATGATTGTCTCATCTTTTGGTCCTTGTATTGTGATGTTTTCATTTGGACAATTCATTTTTTTTCGACAATACATAGCCTTGTGTCCAAATACATCACATGCATAATATACCACAGTTTGACAGTACTTAGCGGTATGACCAATAAAATTGCACCTTGCACACTTCATTGTTGGAACATTCTAACCATCTCAACCTTGGTTTTGCATGCATGCATGCAATCCATGCATTCCATGCAGTGGTAGTCGAGTATCCTAGCACATAGTCTGTTTTTTAGCTTCCTAGTGCTTCTTTTGGTCATCATTAGCCTCCTTATTCACTCAGATAACCTTATCCACATTATTGAAGTGTAAGTGCACCCTCATGCATGACTTTAGGAGTATGTACAGTCAGTTCCATGATCAAAGGCGCCTTGTCCCCTTGATTGCCTTGTTAACTAATTGTTACACCTAGTTCCACTGATACTGAGTGTAGGAGCGCCCTTTTTTACAACTGTCGGTCAGTTATGCACCTCCTTAGACTCTCTTCCCCTAATTTGTATCCCCAATGACTCTGTCATGCACCATTCCACCTCAGTCAACTAGCCATTCATCATTAGTGGCCACTAGACCTTATCGGGTGATGGCTCCAATGCAAACTAAGCCTAGAGTTTAGATGAATTCGAATGCTACCTAAGCCTATCGAATTCTCTTGATTGTAACATATTTTGTTTACCATCTTATTTCTGAATGATAGAACAACAACAGTTTTTCATCTGAGTTTCAATTTCACGAGTGAATTCTGCAACTTTTCTTTCTAATTCTTTTTGTAAAATCTTTGTGAAATTAGTGAGGTTTGTTAGGATTTTTTATTCTATTATGTGGAATTTCACATGGTATCAGAGCTTGTGAGAGCTTTGTACATTTAGTATCACTCCTCCAAGATATATTTCCAATTGTTTTTGCAGGTTCTTCCATCAACAATAGCGCATTCAATCACCTACAATGGATCCATCTTCAATACCAAAACTCACTCCTTTCAATTTCATTGAATGGAAGGATCAAATGGAGATATTCATGCGCAACAGAGGTCTTTATAGAGTGCTCAAGGGTCTTTAAGTTGAACCAAATGGTGCATCAGATAAATCCAAGTATCTAAATAAGCTTAATGAATCCTTTGGATTGTTGTGTCTCAGCATCTCTAGAGATCTTCTCTTCCATCTATCCGGTCTGAAAACTCCCAAGGAGGTTTGGACAAATCTTGAATCCTTATTTGGGATGCAATATGATATGAGAGGGAATCAATTAGAGAATGATTTGATCTTTCGGAATCTCACTAGTTTCGAATCCCTCTCATACTTATTCACAAAGTTCAAGAACTTGGTTTTGCAGCTAAAATTGTGTGGTATTGAGAAGAAAGATGAACAACTAATTCTCTCAATTCTTTCAAAAGTGGGATCAGACTATTTTTTATTCATATCCACCTTCCAAAAAAACAAAATTATCCATCCCAAATTGGAAAATTACCTCTCTAGATTCCTTCATTCTATCTCTCACAAATGAGCGGGACAAATTCGTGCACATGGGAGTCATAAAATCATCCAGGGATCAAGCTCTTGTTGCAGGAGAAGGCGAGAATGAAAATGGTAAAGGAAAGTTCAAAGGCAAGGAGAATAAATGGTGTAATGTCCCCCTCACCCAATCCGTCCATCGAAAGGAGACACTAGCTAAATTCAGGCTCTCAGATTTCGCCCCAAATCCATAATACGATTTTCAACAAATACAATGTGTACAGAAATGTAAATAAACCTGCACAACAGAATTTAAAATCTATCCACACACATCCATCATGTAAATACAAGAATAAACATTACAGATTCAAATGCATGAGAATGCTTATCTTTATCCAATGCAGATCCAAGCAATTGGATGTGTAAGAGCGATTTTCCACCCAACCATAGGCACTCCATCCAGCATATACTCTTTCTGTTGGGAGGCCACCCCCAAGCTGGGATATGAGGCCACCAGGGAGAAGGAAACACCTACAGGATTCTCTCTCTAATCCCACAACGCTTTCTACTCTACATGCTTATCCAAATGCTCATACAGGTCTCTACAAGAGTCTCACTCATCTCTCACAGCCTTGGCTTCCACGATACCTACCCCACACAACACCCTTCTAGCTCAAGCATCCCCTTCACCAATCCATAGTTCTCTTGGGCGATCCATCTTATTGGGTGCTTCCAATGTGTGCATAGAATAATTCCAATCTGGTATTGGCTTCTATAGAACCACCTTTAGCCTCAATTAGTGGCTTCTCAAGCATCTAAGAGCATTAGAATTCGATGGGTAAGGGTTCCTAGCTTGCCCAACCTCTTTTCTCACCTACAACCATCAATTTTCCCTTCCAAATATGCAGCATGGTCTCCAAATTCGAATTTATGGGTTAATAGCAGTCGTCTATGTTCATGGAAAACAATGGAGAGTTGTGCCTAGTGTAGATCAGCATGCAAGAATGAGATAATGAGATTTGACTCCAATGCATATGGGAAAATGGTGAAAAGAAAACTGACATAACTTTTGACAGTATAAGAAAGGACTCCTGGAATCTGTAGACTGACTTCTGTCATGACATAAATATCACAAAAGTGCAGTCAATCCCATGCTTCAATAACTGCAAGAGGTGACTTTTCCCACCAACCTCACACATGCATTAATGATTGGAAAAATAGTCAAAAAGGAGATAATTGGATTATTCAAGGCACGTGACATAATTTTAGGTGAGTTATAAGGTTGACACTTGGAAACAAGGATTTAGTCACGCATGGACCCCCTTTCCTCTTCCCCTCTGGTGGAACCATGGCCCCTTTGGTTCTCTTTACACAAACAGTATTGGACCATTTCATTATTTATGCACATAATATTTACATATATTCTAAATCAACATAAAATCCAATCAAACAGTCCAAATAAAATATGTACATCATATATGCCTAGCCATTCACTAGTCGAGACTTAGCCTTGAGATCTGCATTATGAATTCGTACTAGCATATTTACATCATTTACATAATTTTGGCTAAATACATTCCAAGTCAAAACTAGGGGTATTACAAACAGTATCATCATAAGCAAAGGGAGCCTCCCAAATAGGCAGAGGGAACTTCGAATTCCAAGAGAGGAAAGAAAAATCAAAAGGAGAAGACCAAATGTCCACACTGCAACAGAGGGTTTCATCTTGAAACTGCTTGTATGAAGAAGACAATAGATATTATGGCTCAGATTTTAGAGAAAAATAACCTTCCAGTACCTGCAGGTGACAGGAGAAAAGAAGTTGTTTCTAAATCAGAAGATAAGGAGAGATGTCATGCACTCATGGATGGCACTTCGAATGCATATTCCTTCATCATAGATTTTGGAGCCTCCATACACATGTATACATCCAGAGATCTCTTCTCATAATTTGAAACTATTGTTGGCCCTTCCATCCTAATTGGAGATGGTTCATAAGTTCCTTCAAAAGGAATTGGAAGAATCAACCTTGATCATGGATACTTCAATGATGTGCTCTATGTTCCTACCTTGGAAGCTAATATCCTTTTAGTCTATCAAATGACACATACATGAGTACCAAAGAAAGTAATTTTTACTCCTAATACTGTTGAGATAAAATATATATCTTATGGAAAAATCATTACACAAGGCATTGCATATCATCATTCCAAGATTTATGAGTTCTCTCATTCCATGCCTTATTCAACTCAAAGTGAACTTCTTACCCATGCAAATGAAGTTAGCATACTTTGGAATGAGAGGTTTGGGCACCTCAAATACAAATATTTGCAAAAAAATTACAATCAAAACATGGTTCAAAGCCTATCAAACATCAGATTTTCTAAAGGTACCTGTCACGGTTGCTTGATTGGCAAGCATCCGGAGCACAAGTTTGAAAAAGGAAAGGCAAAGAGAGCCTCATCTCCTCTCGAGTTGATTCACAGTGACATATCAGGACCTCTTCCTCACCTGTCTCTTAATAATGATATATACATATTAACATTCATAGATGACTATTCGAGATTCAGTTGGGTCTATTTTATAAAGTTGAAATCAGAAGTCTTTGAATATTTCAAATTTTTTAAAGTTGTTGTAGAAAATTTCACTAGCAAGAAGATAAAGGTGCTTCTTACTAACAATGGAGGAGATTGTGTAAAGAATTAGTTTCATCTATTTTTTGCAGATGAAGGTGTTGAAATGCAGCACATTGTTCCATACACACCATAATAGAATGGTGTGGCTGAGAGAAAGAAAAAAACCCTAAAAGAGATGGCTACATGCATGCTTGATTCTAAAGCATTGGCTCCTAGACTTGGGGAAGAAGCTGTCAAATGTGTTGCATACCTCCATAACAGAGTTCCACACAAAGGAATAAAAGGAAAAACTCCATTCTAAGCTTAGATGGCATACAAGCTAGATGTGTCTCATCTCAAAGGATTTGGTTCAAAATCTTGGACAAGGATTCCTTCGGAGAAAAGGAGAGACTTAGAGCCTCAAAGCAAAGAGTGCATACCGGTTGGTTATGCACAGAATGAAAAATCCTATAAACTACTAGATATTTCTACCATGTTGACCTTCCTTGAAAGAAGTGTCAAGTTTGAAGAATGGCCATTGCATGATACCCACCATGTTGAAGCAAAAATATTACCAACTACTCCACCATAATATGTTGAACAAGATAGCAAATCATCTAGTTGTGAAAGTTCAGAATATGATTCAGAAAGTAAATATGAGCACATGCTAGATCCAGATCCACAAGAACCTGTATATCCAACACCACTTCCAATATGGGATCCAAATACCATATAATCTGCTGGTGAGCTTGTTGGGGATCCACAAGATCCAAGAAGAAATAGATCTCAGTATCAAAATGCAAGTTTTTCACTCTCTCATACAGATCCCTTTCTTCCTAATAGATTATTTTTTATGGTTGGATCATATCCAAAAACTTTCTTTGAGGACTCCCAATATACAAGATGGATAACATCTATGGATGAAGAGTACCATTCTCTTCATAAAAATGAGAATTGGGAGCTTGTTTCTCTCCCTCCTAGAAGGAATCTTGTTGGGCCTGGCCCAAGTTGGGGAAAATTTTGATAACATAAAGAGTTTTAGCTGCGGAGCTGAGCGCAGCTCAACAAAAATACAATTTTGCGCAAGTATTGGGCATGCTGCGAAGTTGCGCGCATCAACCAAATTTTGGTAGTACTTCGAAGGGTACTGCGAATATCAGTGCTGCGAGGACGCAGTGCTGCGAAGTGACCAGTCCACGTGGAGTCGGAAAAGCAGAGTGTTAGACGGAGGATGGGCACGAGCACCGGTTAGACCGTCGGCGGTCTAGTTTTGGAAAAGATGCTCCAGGGAGGCTAAGCGGAGGCCATGAGCAAATCAGGAAGGCGGCCAGGTGTACAAGGTCGTTAGAGGAAGAACGACTTGATTAAAGCAACTGGGAGTTGAGCCAATTGTACGAGACCGTTAGAGGAAGAGCGGCCCGATGAAAGTGACCTGTTGGTGTGCGCACAACAGGAAGGTCGATAGCGACAGGACGAAGGCATGGAGGATTGCCACGATGGAGCACTTGCTACCAGATGCCAGCAGTCCAGTTTATAGAAACCATAGTAGTTTTGTAAACCCTAAGGGTTTTGGCCTTTAGCATTGTAAAGACATGACCTACGGGCATGATCTATAAAAGGAGGAATTTTTGTATGGGAAGGGATTGTTGTTAGAGGTTTAGTATTGAGCATTGTAAACTATTTTCTGAGTAAAGACATTGTAAAGGCTCTACAGCTGAGTGCACAGAGACCTATCTGAGAGAGAAGAGAGTCTGTAGCGGAGTGCGCAGGCTAAGAACTGTTGTGCCCTTCCCAAAAGATATATATATATAACAACAGTTCTTGTGGACGTAGCTTCCCACTCAGGGAAGTGAACCATGTTAAATACTGTGCAGTGTGATTATGTTGTGTATTGTGCATTTATCTGCTTCCTATGAATGAATGTCTGAATTTTCCCTTGCATATTGTTATGATAGGACTTTTATATGTATTTTCCATCAGGAGAATATGGAAATAATATGTTAAGTTCTGCATGAATAGATGAATGGTGAATGTTTGGCCTCTACTTATGAAGCAGTAATGAATCAGTTATTCGGCTAAGTGTTAAGATATTGTTTAAGCACTTTCACATTACGTAGTAGGAAGAATGCACGGTAGTTGGACCGTCTCCGCAGCACATGCTTGAGCAGTAACCACCCCAAGTGAATGGATGAATGATTGAATGTTAATAACTTCAGTACACTAGTTAACTGCAAGTATTTCAAGTCTTAGTGTGAACTGCATCGGCCGCAATCACAAAGAAGTTCCGCGGTAGTAGGATTTAGAGGTGCGGACCGCGGTGTCATCTATCGCCATGCAGTCCTGCCCCGCAGCACATGTCCCGTGTCGCGCTACGTAGTACTTCAAACTAAACAAATCATCACCTACTGTGGAAAACAGATTCTACAATACCCCATAGATACACCTCGGGTGAGACCTCAACCTGCTCGTAAGTTGTTGCCGAAAGGGCTGGTGCGAAGGGGTTTTGTTGGTCAAGGGGAAACCGTGAAGAACCTGGGTCTTTATTGAAAACCCTCTAGGTCAGCATATGATAAGCCAACAAATGGTTCTGTTGCCGCACTAGAATCTGTGATGAGTTGCGGCTGTAATGTGTGATGAAGAACATCAGTTCCTGGCAGGCTCCGACAATTGGCATCCTAAAAAGACAGAGATCTGGGCTTGGTGTGACAAGACCGTAAGAGACTTTGCAAGGAAAGAGAATAGACACTCGCATCTATCTGACGAATAGTGGTTGAGTAGATATCTGTGGAAAGATATTCATGATATTTTCTGAGCATCATTTCCAGACGAGCTGCACGAGTGGATCTCGCGGCTCTTAGAGAAGAAAACCTGTTTTCAAGGAAGAGTTCCTACAGAGTGGAATCCAGAGCTCATAACGCAACTCAAAGCAATAGACATCCCATTGACGCGCGTAGTTGACTTCTGGGCCGATCATATGCTAGAAGGCTTCGTAACAGAATTTGTTGTAGACACACTCAAATCCTACAGCCAATAAAAAGCATACTTTTTCGATGGATTCCAAGGTAAATACCTAAACAATCTCAGTCTATACATTAAGATGTTGTTAGCTGAGAAAGGTGTTTTAAGAATGCAATAATATTTTCAAGTCTGTCATGGTAAATAGTATATATAGTGATTCTGACGAAGACACCCATAATCTTAGAAGTGGGAAGAGATATAAATTTAATAAGAATCTTGGAGGCACTGGACTCCACATAGATACTGAGATTCCTTGTGACCTTAACAACGAAGCCATGCCACCATTCACCCCTCAGAATCCGTCGGTTGCAGAGACCGCGCCTCCCTTATCTCAGAGCCCACCCGTTACACAGCCCACCTCGCAAGATACTTAGCCAAGTACGTCTACTCCGATATTCCCATTTACTTTCACTGCATAGAGCCCATCACAACAGCCGCGCACAAATCCGGGTGCTCCTACTAATAGGACAATGGAAAACACTAATATGAAGCTACCGATATTTAAAGGAACTGGTCTAGAAGACCCTGACCAGCATTGGTTTCTTTGCGAAGCCGTATGGAGCATAAGAAAAACCCAAGATGATGTTGTGAAGAGAGCGCAGCTTATTACCACCCTTAGAGATAGAGCTTTACATTGGTTTATGAATTACTCTCAAACACAGCGAGAACCCTCGCAGAAATTAAAGCTGCGTTTGTGGCAGAGTTTAAGAAACCCAAATCTGAATATCAGTGTATAACCGAGTTGAAATAAATAAAGCAGAGACCGACTGAAACAGTCTAGGAGTTTGATCAAAAGTTCAAACCTTATTGGACCAAGTGAGCTTTGTTATAGCTCTAGAACGGCACAAGGAATGGTTTATTGCTGCATTGTTGCCCCACATTAGATTACCATTGATGCAGCAGAAGGTTGCGTCGCAGGTAGAGGCCTTGGAGATCACAATGAAGCTAGAGGCTTCACCGATTGGTGAGACTAGTTCTGAGATGTCTCAGATCCAGAACTAGCTAACCACCCTGACACTAGAACTGCAAAGCATGAAGAATGGCAAAGAACAAAGGTATGAACCTAGGAATGAGGTCTAGTGTACAAGTTGTAAAGGAGAAGGCCATGACCACGAGCATTGCCCTCTATTCTGCGACTATCTTAACAGTGGTGCGCCCAACCCGATAAATCAGAATCAGGCCCCATGGTGTGATATTTGTAGAACTACAGGACACAGACCTGAAGACTGCTATCTAATACATAAATATGTGAAAACACCCAAAAATTTATACTGCACTTTTTGTAAATCAGTTGGACATGATGAATCCAAATGCCGCGCATATGAGCTAATGAACGAAAGAAAACGAGATATGGACGCAATGAGAGGCGCTGGCTTGTACCGCATACAAGAAGGAAACCATCCCAAACAAGAAAATGCACAATATGATCAAGGAGGATACAGAGGCCATGGTGGTGGATACCGCGGAAAAGGAAGAAATGTTGGCCCGGCACGGAGTAGAGGCCATGGCCAGGTCATTTGTTATAATTGTGGCCAGCCAGGTCACGTGTCTAGAGATTGTGTTAACCCATGCACTACATGCAACTACTATAAATCATTTGAGCATGTTATTGAAGATTGCCCAGTGCTAGAGGTGGAAATGGAGAAAAGAAGATGGACGGAGGCACCAACTCCAAACATCCAGTGAATCGCAGTAGAGAACAGACTAGTGGACCCGAGCATCAACGTGGTCACGCGCAGTGGCACTGAGATAGGTCGCGATAGGGGAGCAGAAGCTTCAATGTCAGGGGAGGTTCACACAAAGCAGACCCCTCTTGAGACAGTATGGATAAGGAAAGCTCCAAGAAAACGCCTGCTCTTGACCTACGAAAGATCAAGGAGGTCTTTATCGATGCGTGGTATACCTTCGAAGAATTGGAAACTAAGTCACCAAGGATCCCGTTGCGCAGTGAAAAATGCTATGAATAAAATAATAATAAAATAAACATCAACATATATATATATATATAATAATAACAACAAACAAGAATAATATAATAATATAATTAATTAGTGAAATGGTGTAACTCTTTATGAAAAGTTGCATTAGACACCCTTTAAACAATTATAAATACGGGAAAGTCTATCTTGTAAAAGACATCATCTTTATATCATCTAATATATTATTCTTATCTATTATTCAATATGAGAGTCGGATTCGACTATTAACTTAGTGAACGGATTCGTTCACTGCATTTGGTATCAGAGCGAGGCTTGTAGCCACCAATCTAGGATCTTGTCCAAAACCAGGCCCATGGCCCAAAGAAGTAAAAAAAAAAAAAGTAAAAGAAAATAAAAAGAAGAAAAGAAAGACAAGTAAAAAAGAAGAAAATAGAATATAGAAATAAATAAAAAACAAGTGAGAAGAAGTGAAAAGGAAAAAAAAAGTAAAAGTAAAGTTTAGAAGTGAGTAAAAGTAAGAAGTGAAACCGCACATGGTTTTAAGGTGCACGTGGGTTTGTGAGAAGTGGGTTTGGTTTTATTCCCTAAGAACAAACCAAAAGTGAGATTTGAACTTGGGTGGGGAAGGTAACAATCATTCTTCCCAACCACCTAATCTACACACAATCCACAAAGAAATTAATCTAAAGCAAAAGGTTAACCAACGTGGAGATTAATTATTATTGGTCCATAATTGTAAAATTTTACAATTGTTTGGGAAATATATAATATTAAAATAATATTATTGTTACATTTAAATAATAATAATTATTGTAAGGGCAAAGCAATTATTGTTAAAAAAATAAAATAAAATTTGAAGATCGGTTATCACCAAAGAAATCAAAAGAAATCATCCCACCGTCGAAGAAGTCAGAAACCATGGAAGCCGATTTGCGAGAACAATTAGAAGCCGCGTTAAAACGTTATCTAAAAGACAATGAAGAATTGCGCGACATAAATAACAGTTCAAAAATAAGAATTGAATTACAAGAAAGGGACAATGAAATAAAAATCTCTGACCAGGAAAGGCGTATAGAAAAATTGAATGCGCAAATTGATGAATTAAAAGCCGAAAATAAATTCAATCAGAGGTTAGGAAATCAAGATATAAAGAAGGAAATAAATAATTACAAAGCAGAAATAATACGCTTGAACAAAATCGTTAGCGACAAAGATGAAGAACTAATGCAGTTACGACATAAATTAGAAAGTCAAGAATCAGAGGTCAGCCAGTGTCGACAACAGATAAAAGTTCTTCAACAACAAAATGACGACTCTAAAAAGACACATAAGTCAGAGATCGCGGAGAATAATAAAGCATTATCCAACAATGCTAAAGAAATTTTTAGACTAAGAAGTCATAACAAGATACTAGTCACAAAAATTAAGAAGTTGAAAAATAGCCAGAAGATAGAACAATCTATGGACGACATTGAAGGGAAACTTCTAGACAAGCAGGAAGAAAGTAGTTGTATCAAAAGTCATAATGAAGATATTAAGGAACAACTTAAGATATCTGAAGATGACAGAAAATTGCAAGTCGAATTGATTAAGAAGTTTCATAATGATAACAGGCAGTTAGGAAACAAGTTGGAAAAGATACAGAATGAAACCTTAAAACCTCAAGAGACGAAAATAAAATTCCCAGCTCAGATCAATGCTCAAAAGACGACACTCGTAAAAGAAAATGACATTGTGAAAATTCCCTATAGACACCCCAACCATAAAAACCGATATTCTGAAAAGTGGGAAATGTCGAAAGACGATGGTACTAATGTGATCAAATATCTTAACAACAGATCAATGGGGAATCCCAATAGTCAGCAACAAATCAATTTGGGATGGATTGAACCATCCCCATATCGGAAGTTATGCTCTACAGTTAGAAGTTCGTACCGACATGTTTCGCCAGCTACGACGTCATAAGAAACGGTGTGACAACGTTGTAAGGCTTTGAGGACAAAGCCTTTCTAAGAGAGAGGCAATGCTATGAATAAAATAATAATAAAATAAACATCAACATATATATATACATATAATAATAACAACAAACAAGAATAATATAATAATATAATTAATTAGTGAAATGGTGTAACTCTTTATGAAGAGTTGCATTAGACACCCTTTAAACAATTATAAATACGGGAAAGTCTATCTTGTAAAAGACATCATCTTTATATCATCTAATATATTATTCTTATCTATTATTCAATATGAGAGTCGGATTCGACTATTAACTTAGTGAACGGATTCGTTCACTGCAAAAAATCGCATGTTGAAAACATGCTAGCTACTTATGACAAAACAAGTGCTGCAACGGATGTCGGCACTTCCGTTGCGCAGTTCCTATGAAGCTGCATGAAGCTACTAAAAAGTGAAAATGCCATAGCAAAGCTACAGAAGCTCATAAACCAATATGAACCACAAATGGGAACAGAAACTTCTGATAGCGCCGTACATCACATACAGAAGCATAAAAGAATAGGCCGAGATATGAGGCTTACCGCGTAGATAGGATATTTTGAAATGGATGAAGTCATCCTTGATCTGGGATCTAAAGTGAATGTCTTGACTAGGCAGACATGGCAGCAGATGGGTTGACCAAAGCTATTATGGTCACCTATCCAATTGAGAATGGCTAACCAAGAGAAAGTCATACCTTTTGGTCGGTTAGCTGATGTGGTGGTTGACATCGATGGAGTCCAGAGTCATGTAGACTTTGAAGTTATCGAGATTGTGGACGATAGTCAGCCTTTTCCTGCACTGTTAGGAATTGACTGGGCCATGGATAACTTGGCTATCATAAACCTGAAGACAAATAAGATGATATTTGAAGGAAAGCATCTTAGGGTCATCGCGTCATTGGATCCTACAGATGGGGACAGATACAGTGAGCCGATTCAGGAGAAATCCAAGGCTCAATACTTGGACAGACTATACCAAATCACTGCGAACCAGGAAGATTACATTAATCCAACTATGGATGGTACACTCAGTTGGATATGTGACAGCTGTTGGAGTCTTATGTCTCTGACTCGGAGACAGGACTGAAAATTTGGAAAAGCCGCATGCATGAAGTATCAACGAGAAGGTGCGCGCAGGTTACGAAATCACTACGCTAGATCGGAAAGGAGGTAAGTCATATTCCCATATATGATGGTTCGGCTAACGTTTACACTTTCATCCAAGAATATACTGCAGCTATTGCAGATGAGCATAGATTACCAGCATTGGATATGGCACTGCGCGACACACCAACCAGATGGTGGGATGCACACAAGCAAACATTAACCACTTGGGATCAATGCAAGAATAAGATGCAGATTCGGTTTGCTGACAGGGTTACTTTACCTTTTGAAAAGTTTAATGGACAAACAGATCCTATCCATCATATTGAAGTCTGTTCAAGGGCATGGGTGGAAAGGCCACAAACAGAATGGGTGCATCTATTTGTACATACACTGGATGATGACATTCCAAATAAATGGCACCTAGACCTGGAGTTGCGCAGGGAAACCACTGATTGGGATATGTTGACTGCAAACTTCCGGAAGGACTTCAGCTTTGACAACGACAACCCACTGATCCATGATGCATTGCGGATAATTAAGGAATGCATATTCAGGGAAGACTATCCTCACGAAAATATAACGTTGGAAGAATTCTTCGGGGAAGATGGCATTCCTGCGAACCTACAATCAAAAGGGAAGGAACACGAAAAACATCCCATCGAGTGTTATAACCTAGCTGAAGTACCCGATGATAGACAGGAAGGCGATGAGGACGATCCGCGCAACATAAACATACCAGAATCAAAGGGTGCGCGCGACATAGAGGGACCTCCGTTGGAAATCCCAAACATGAGTGGACCAGTAAAGACACAGAAGGTGAACATTGGCATAAGCGAAAATCCAAAGTTCGCATCAATTGGAGACTATTGGGATGATCAGACTATTGCAGAGATCGTAGACACCTTACATGAGTATCAGGAGTTGTTCCCGACGAAATTCACGAAAATGAAAGGCATTCTGGGAGACCTAGGGGTCATGAAAATACCTTTGAAGCTAGGCGCCAAGCCTGTGAAGCAAAGGCCATACAGACTAAACCCGCGGTACAAAGAAAGAGTCCGCGCAGAGCTAGATAAGATGCTCGAAGTAGGAATCATTAAACCTGTTGAAGAATCTAAGTGGATTAGCCCCATGGTCGTTCAAGACAAGAAAACGAAAGGTGAGATCAGGATTTGTGTGGGTCTCAGAAAACTAAATGATGCTTCTATGCACGACCCATTCCCTACTCCTTTCACGGATGAAGTACTTGATAATGTTGGAGGGAATGAGGCCTACTCTTTTACTGATGGTTTCTTCGGGTATCATCAGATCAGGATTGATCCCGCAGACAGGCATAAGATGACTTTTGCTACATAATGGGGATCATTCCAGTACACAGTAATGCCTTTTGGTCTGAAGAGCGCACCTACCATCTTTTCCAAATTTGTCGTCGCAGCCTTTAAATATTTTATGCACAAGTTTCTGGAAGCCTATTTTGATGATTGGACTGTGTTTGGACTATTGAAGAACCACTGCACGAATCTCAAAATGATGCTTGAGAAGTGTAGACAGCATCAGATCTCGTTAAATATGAAAAAGTGTATTTTCTGTGCTCCTTACGGGATTCTACTTGGCCACATTGTCTGTAAGCAAGGATTGATGGTGGATCCTGCGAAGATTGCAATTATTGTAAATTTACCAACACTAAATTCATTCAAGATGCTGCGCTCTACCTTAGGCCATATCGGATATTACAGGAAATTCATAAAGGGTTACGCGCAGATAACCACAGCAATAGAGAAGTTGCTGAAGAAAGATGTGCCATTCATTTGGAATGCAGAGTGCGAGCAGGGTTTTGATAAACTAAAGGAGAAGATGGTTACTGCGCCAATCCAAGCCTTCCCAGACTGGGCAAAGCCATTCCATGTACATGTTGATGCATCATGCATTTCCCTGGGAGTCGTATTAGCTCAGCCAGGAGAAGGAGGTATTGACCATCCCATCGTATTTTCGAGCAAGAAGCTCTCAATAGCGAAAAAAAATTACACTACTACTGAGAGGGAAGGTCTTGAGATGGTATATGTGCTGCAGAAATTCAGACACTACTTGCTTGGTGCGCACTTCCTCATGTTTACTGACCATTCCGATTTGAAATACTTGGTCAATAAGCCAGTGTTAGGGGGGCGCATATGCAAATGGCTGTTGCTATTCCAGGAATATGATTTTGAGATTGTTGTTAAGCCAAGCAGGCTGAACTTGGGACCTGATCACCTCTCTAGGATTGAGTCAAGAGAAGAGCCGACAAACATTGAAGACAGTTTTCCTGATGTGCAGTTATTTTCTATACAGGTTGCTGATGATTATTATCAGGATATTATTGATTTCTTAACAACAGGATTAGCACCTTAGGACTTTTCTATCCAGCAGAAGAAGCAACTGGTAGTGCGAACCGCAGACTTCACTATTATTGCAGGTCAGCTATACAAACTCGGACCGGATGAAGTCCTGCATAGATGCGTACTAGACCATGAGAAACCATTCATCTTAGTAGACACGCATTCAGGGATCGCAGGAGGCCACTATGTAGGAAGGGATACTACACAGAAGATACTACGCGCAGGGCTATGGTGGCCTACGATCCATAAAGACTCCAAAGAATATTGTCGAAACTGCGATGTCTGTCAGAGGACAGGAAAACCTTCACGCAGATATGAAATGTCGCTGAATCCACAGTTGACCTTATAGGAATTTGAAAAGTGGGCCATTGATTTCGTGGGTCCCATAAACCCACTAGGGAAAAGAACTGGTGCGAGGTACATCATTACTGCTACTGATTACCTCACCAGATGGGCGGAAGAAAAACTAGTAAAGGACTACAGCGCCGGTATTACTGTGCAGTTCATTTTTGAAGATATACTTTCACAATTTGGATGCCCAAATATTTTGATGAGCGATCAAGGCACTCACTTTTTGAACAGAACTATTGAAGCTCTCACAGAGGAATTCTACATCCATCATCAACGCAGTACCCCATATCATCCACAGGCGAATGGCACTGTTGAGGATTTCAATAAAATACTCAAGAATGCGCTCACTAAGATCTGCAATGTGAATAGAGATGATTGGGATCTGTGCATCTCATCTGTGTTATGGGCATACAAGACCACTTGCAAGAAATTGACAGGATACACACCTTTTCGGTTGGCTTATGGACAGGAGGCTATAATTCCAATGGAGTATATTGTCCCCAGCTTGAGAATCGCTGCATTTACAGGGATGGCAGATCGCGCAGCGCTAGAAGAAAGATTGCTACACTTGGTTGGATTGGGGGAAGATCGCTTCATCGCAGGCTTTCACCAACAAGTGCAAATAGACCGCGAGAAAGCATGGCATGATCGCCATATAAAGAACAAGTCCTTTTAGGTAGGTGACCTATTCCTCTTGTATGATAGAAAATTCATGAAGTTTCCTGGTAAATTTAAGATGCATTGGCTTGGTCCATATACTGTGATACATGTTACTAACACTGGTGTAGTCCAGTTAGCCACCTTAGCTGCAGATACTTTACCAAGTTTGATAAATGGGGGCAGACTAAATTTATACCATGATAGTCCTGCTTCATAGAATCCTGAATGATAAAAAAAGGGAGAAATTTCTAAGTGTCAAGTACAGTTGAAATTGGACACTGGAAATGAAAAGGAGTCTGTACATGTACGATAAGTAGGACAGTGTATGTCATGCGCAGCACTGCTGAAGCTGCGCACAACAAACAAACAAAAAAATGGAGCCACGCAGTTGAAACATCGACACTGCGAAGTAACTACGCAGGATCAGAGATGGCCTGCCATGCAACTCTCACAAAAATAGTTGTTACACTGGCTGTGAGAAAAATAGCCATTATATGATCGTTGCTAACAACTGCTTGAGCATTTAACGCAAAGATAGTCATTCTGAACACGCTGACAAAGAAAGGGACTGAAGGATCTGCTCAATTTGGCCAACGGACACCACATTTAATGCTCGTCTAGCCATTGGAAGGCGTGGGAGGACTCACCTATGCCTATAAGTAATGCCGCATAAGGACTCGCAGGCGTTACCAAACACTTAGAATTTGTATGTGCTCACTCCTGTGTTAGCAATCGTTAGTAACATATCTAAAACATTTTCCTACTCTCACCACTGAATGTCCGAGTGGTCATACAGAAAAGAAGAGCTTACAATCCAAGAAGCGGTCAGAGTCTTTCAGCATAGAGGGATTGAAGGGTTAATGAAAACCCCTGCCAAGAAGGTTACATTGGAACCAAGCCAGGCATCTTGAAGGTCACCTAGACACAACCGAGTCGTGCAGGATAGGGGGAAAGATACAGTCGGGCCACGAACAAAGAACCCCAGGACAATTTCGGCGGTGCCACGGTCACCAGTATTTCAAAAGGAGATACCTTTAAAGCTCACACCAGAGTACATATCACCACGGGCGCTGGATGCCCCAGTCTATAAACTGGTCAAGAATGCCTGCTATGAAATCCCCTTATGGCCAATCTCAAAGCACGTAGACGTTGCCCAGAACTTGCTAGGAAAGATCCCAGAGTGTAAGTGGGAAGACTATGACCTCTTGGGAGTGCAGAAGGAAGAACCCCATGATCCTAAGTTCCCACACTTCCATCCTGACCAGTACATGTGCTGGAAGAAAGATCCTAAAGGAATACTTAACTTGGTCGCCGAAAGTTGGCTGACACCAATAGTTCAGTCAGGATTGTTGAACCTGCTAAGATTACCCCATTTTGATCATTCAGCAGAAGTCAATGTGTTGGTTCGCATTTTGATGGCGCGAATCCATTAGGGATACCTGTGGCTAGACAGAAATGTTGATTTGAACATCGACTTAATCCACCGTGTCACGGGACTAAGCAAGCGCGGCAAGGACCCCAAGCAGTTCTTCCAAGGGAAGAGTAAGGAAAAAGAAGTTGTCGCGAAGATGAAGAAAAGCCACGCATTGGTGAAAGGAAAAAGAGGTTTTTCGATAGAATAAATCAAAGATAGAGCGACAAAGTATTGTCGATTTCCATGCGGACATGCGTTGTATTTTTATTTCACCGAAAGCAAAGACGAAGAAGCCGGAATGGTATGCGGGTAATTACCATATGTACGAGGAAGACATCGACATCCTCATGAGGGACTGGCCGGCCGAGTTCCGTGTTGAGGTCATGGATGTTGCGACCGATTCAGAAGAAGATGAACCAATTCTGTGGCCATTCCCAATCCTTGAGGAAAAAAGAAAAAGGAAAGAACCTGAAAGCCCTCCAAAGCCAAAGGTGTTGAAGAAGATGAAAGAAACCAAGGGTCAGTCATAAATAGTTCTTAATGAGGAATATTTTGACATGATTGCCGAAAAATTCATAGAACAAATGGAAGAGTTGATGACAGACAAAGAGCAAAAGGACAAGTCCATACAAGATGACCTACAAAAGAATTGGCTCGCACTGCAAGGGCTAATGCAGAAGATGGACGATGTCCAGAAAAGGCTACCTTTGCCGCGTGATGCAGAATCAGAAGGGAAGTCGGGAGGAACCTCGCGGTAGACACCACCGTATCTAGCCATAACGCTACCAGCGAAGACTCGGCTCGTTTATCTAGACCCAATGACCATAACGCTGCCAATGTCAGAACAAGTGATTCTGGATACAAAGGGTGTCGAGCGAGTAGAGCTCGACCTGGCCAAGATTCTGTTACCTGGATTGCACTTTTTGCACCTGCAAATTGTAGACGAAATGCATGAAAGGACCACTGATTCGATGAAGTCCCAAGCTGAGCTGCAAGCCACAAATAGGCAACTCGAGGAGTTTAGCTCGCGCACAGATATGCAATTGCATAATGA
Organism: Larix kaempferi; assembly: GCA_027924585.1. Classification (NCBI taxonomy): domain Eukaryota; kingdom Viridiplantae; phylum Streptophyta; class Pinopsida; order Pinales; family Pinaceae; genus Larix; species Larix kaempferi. The sequence goes on from BSBM01000370.1 coordinate 6,892,937, forward strand.
ACAGGATCGTCGGCTGCAATTGGAAGCCACTATCACTTCTGTCGCAGATGACATTAAATATTTGGAACCCCAGAGCGATCCTGCGGACACCGTTCTGAGAATGGGAGATATGGTGAAATCTCTAAAGATAGAAATACAGGACAAGGAGATTCTTCATGAGGCTGATATTATCGCCCTAAAGGCAAAAATAAATCCGGAGATACCATTAACTGAGCAGCAGTTAAGGGAGCAAGCAGTAAATGCTGCAGCGCGAAATATTGCAATGGACGTGGCTAACTGCCAAGATTTATTGACTGCAGCTTTGAAGGAATTCACTGCCCTCGAACAGGATCCATGGCTACTGCAAGTAAAGACCGCAGTCAAAGAAAAGCAAGCCGCACTGGAGAAGATGGATATAGAAGTCAAGGCCCTGCCATCCAGAGACAGGCTTCCAAAATACAGGGAAATAACCAACTTGAAAAAGGAGGTACAAGCATTAAGGGAGAAAGAGACTGTGATGGACAATCAGTCCCAACCACTACTACAGGATGCCATTGCAATATCGCAGCAAATTGAAGACAAACTCAAGGACATGCGCGAGAACCAGGAGCATGTGGAAGGACAGATTGGAGAAGAAATAACTACAAATATGCTCAACACAGTCAGGAAAGTCGAGCAAAGTACAAAGGAAACAATGGAGCAGTTGGTCGGCACATTCAATGAATTCACAGCAAAGCTAGCTCCGCAGGTTGTGGAGCAGATCAAAAAGGCCGAAGTTGAAGGTGGCTCGAGGACGAGCCACATGTAAGTGTTAGGGGCATGTTGGGTCTAGCCCAAGTTGGGAAAAATTTTGATAACATAAGGATTTTTAGTTGCAGAGCTGAGCGCAGCTCAACAAAAATACAATTTTGCGCAAGTATTGGGGATGCTACGAAGTTGCGTGCAACAACCAAATTTTGGTAGTACTTCTAAGGGTGCTGCGAAGTGACCAGTCCACGTGGAGTTGGCAAAGTAGATTGTTGGACGGAGGATGGGCACGGGCACCGGTTAGACCGTCGGCGGTCTAGTTTTGGCAAAGATGCTCCAGGGAGGCCAAGTGGCAGCCATGAGCAAATCAGGAAGGCGGCCAGGTGTACAAGGTCGTTAGAGGAAGAACGACTTGATGAAAGCGACTAGGAGCTGAGCCAGTTGTATGAGACCGTTAGAGGAAGAGCAACTCGATGAAAGTGAACTGTTGGTGTGCACACAACAGGAAGGCCGATAGCGACAAAATGAAGGCATGGAGGACCGCCACGATGGAGCACTCGCTACCAAACGCCAACAGTCTGGTTTAGAGAAATCGTAGCAGTTTTATAAACCCTAAGGGTTTCGGCCTTTAGCATTCTAAAGAAATGACCTACGGGCATGATCTATAAAAGGAGGCATTTTTGTATGGGAAGGGGTTGTTGTTAGAAGTTTAGTACTGAGCATTGTAAAATATTTTTCGAGTAAAGACATTGTAAAGGCTCTGCAGCTGAGTGCGCAGAGACCTATCTGAGAGAGAAGAGAGTCTGCAGCTGAGTGCGTAGACTAAGAGCTGTTGTGCCCTTCCCAAAAGATATATATAACAACAGTTCTTGTGGACGTAGCTTCCCACCCGGGGAAGTGAACCACGTTAAATACTATGCAGTGTGATTGTGTTGTGTATTGTGCATTTATTTGCTTCCTGTGAATGAATGTCTGAATTTTCCCTTGAATATTGTTATGATAGGACTTTTATATGTATTTTCCATCAGGAGAATATGGAAATAATATGTTAAGTTCTGCATGAATATATGAATGGTGAATGTTTGGCCTCTACTTATGAAGAAGTAGTGAATCAGTTATTTGGCTAAGTGTTAAGATATTGTTTAAGCACTTTCGCATTACGTAGTAGGAAGAATGCACGGTAGTTGGACCGTCTCCACGGCACATGCTTGAGCAGTAACCACCCCAAGTGAATGAATGAATGATTGAATGTTAATAACTTCAGTACACTAGCTAACTGCAAGTATTTCAAGTCTTAGTGTGAATTGCATCGGCCGCAGTCACAAAGAAGTTCCACGGTAGTAGGATTTAGAGGTGCGGACCGCGGTGTCATCTATCGCCGCGCAGTCCTGCCCCGCAGCACATGTCCCATGTCGCGCTGCGCACTACGTCAAACTAAAAAACTCATCACCTACTGTAGAAACCTGATTCTATAGTACCCCATAGATACACCTCGGGTGAGACCTCAACCTGCTCGTAGGTTGTTGCCGAAAGGGCCGGTACGAAGGGGTTTTGTTGGTCAAGGGGAAACCGCGAAGAACCTAGGTCTTTATTGAAAACCCTCTGGGTCATCATATGATAAGCCAACAAATCTTGTTCAATGTAAGTGGGTATACAAAACAAAGATGGGCTCAAATGGAGTAACAAGCAATTACAAGGATCACTTGGTTGCTTCGGGATTCTCTCAGGGTCAATGGATTGACTATACAGAGACCTTCGCTCCAGTTGCAAATATGGACTCCATCCATCTTGTTTTAGCTCTAGTTGCATCCAAGCACTGGGAGGTGCATCACATGCATGTGAAGAGTGCATTTCTTCATGGAGATATAGAGGAGGATATCTACATGAAGCAACCTAGAGGATACGTTGAGGATTCTTCATTAGTGTGCAAATTAAGGAAGTCTTTATATGGGCTCAAGCAGGCTCCCCAAGCATGGTAGCAAATATGGACTCCTTTATACTGTCACAATATTTTCAAAGATGCAAGTATAAGTCGAATTTCTACATGAGGCATGATGGTAACTCTCTTCTCCTTATTGTCCTATATGTTGATGATTAATTGATTACAAGGAGTCTCTCTTCATGCATTAGATCTATCAAAACAGCCTTGGACAATGCCTTCTCTATGTCATATTTTGGACTACTAAAGCAGTTTCTTGGTCTTGAAGTCTCTCAAAGTGATTCAGGAATCAAGATTGCATAGTCCAAGTATGAATCAGATCTACTTGAGAGGTTTCACATGACAGAATGCAAACCAGTAGCATTTCCTTTTCTTTCAGGTGTTAGTCTCGAGGATGGTTCTTCTTCACCATTGGAAACTGATTGAGAGTCTTTTGTTTGTTACAGATACTCTCCCTGATATGTCGTATGCAATGATTGTTATTTCCATATACATGAAAGATCCTCATGAGCTTCACTGGAAGGTAGCTAAAATGACTTTCACTATGTGCAAGGGACAAAGACCTATGGCATTCACTATGCATTTGGATCTCCATTGAACCTTATTGGGTACACAGATTCAGATTGGGCTAGAGACAGATCGGATCAGAAGTCTACATCATGTTTTTTTTTCATGTTTGGATCTGGTCCTATCTATTGGTCGAGAAAAAAGCAAGAAACTCTTTCTCTTTCATCAACTGAAGTCGGGTATAGAGGTGGAGTGAATGCAGCCACACAGTGCATCTGGTTGCAAGGAATCTTATAAGAGTTTGGTATTCACTACAGTAATCCACCAATCATCTTTTGTGACAATCAAAGTGCTACCAGTATTTCCATATATCAGGTTCAGAGACAAAGCAACAAACACATTGAGATACATATGCACTGTATCCAAGGATTAGTGCATGATCGTACCATCACACTACTTCACTGCCCTTCAAAAGAGTAGATTGTAGATATTTTCACCAAAAAAATTTCAATGAAAAATTTCGCTCATATCCAATCCATCCTTGGGGTGAGTGATACTTTGGTTGATTATATTTTTTACAGTCTATTTTGAGGGGTGGTTTTGTTCCCATTGGGTTTTCCCTCTTTGCTCAGTTATTTTTTATATTGTTGTACGGGGTGACCATTGGTCTCAGTAACCAGGGCCCTATTTTCCATTTTTTCCTCATAGTCAGGATTAAGGGGGGGTTTTGGAACATTATAACCATCTCAAACTTGGTTTTTCATGCATGCATATTGCATGCATTCCATAAAGTGGCAATTGAGTCTCCTAGCACCTAGTCCTTGTTTTTGGCCCCCTGGTTCTTCTTTTGGTCATCATTATCCTCCTTATCCACTCAAAGCCCCTTATCCACATCACTGAACTATAAATGCACCCTCATGCATGATTTTAGGACTCTATACAGTCAGTTCCATGATCAAAGGCGCCTTGTCCCCTTGATTTCCTTGTTAACTGATTCTTACACCTAGTTCCACTGATACTGAGTGTAGGAGCACCCTTTTTTACAACTTTCAGTCATTTATGTTCTTCCTAGTACTCTCCTCCCTTAATTTATAGCCCCAATGACTCATTCATGCACCACTCCACCTCAATCGACTATCTATTCATCATTAGTGGCCACTAGACCTTATCGGGTGATGGTTCCAATGCAAACTAAGCCTAGAATTGAGAAGAACTCGAATGCTACCTAATCCTATTGAATTATCCTAATTGAAACATCTTTTTTTAACCAACTTATTGATAAATGATAGAACAACAACAATTTTTCATCTGAGTTTCAATTTCATGAGTCAATTCTGCAACTTTTCTTTCTGTAAAAGCTTTGTGAAATTAGTGAGGTTTGTCCAGCTTTGTGATTCTATCCTATGGAATTTCACATTCATTATGCTAGTCCTTCTTCGGGTAGTGTAATAGAATGAGTTGTAATCATTGAATAAATTATCATACATGAAAGACTTCACTTGATTTGGGCAATGTTCATTGTCGCAGACCTTCCTAGATGTTCTTTCATAACTAAGTCCTGACTTGTCTTCTAGTGATATTTGATCATTCAGAATCGTGTTCAGAATTGATGTGTTGCCTTTGAACTTGTTCTTCACTTCACAAAACCAGTCTTGTTATTTCTTGGTTGTGCACCACTTGAAGTGTCACTTATGATGGGATCTAGAACTTTTTTCTTTCCCTTTATCTCAATCAACTTGTATTCTAAGCGAGACATCTCTCTATCCTTTACTTCAATCTGACTATCGAACATCTTATTTTTCTGTGGTAATTCTTCCAAAGAATCCTTCAACATAGATTTTTCTTCTTCAAGTATTTTTATTTTGTCAACTACGCAATTCAGTTGTTTCTCATAGTTCATCACTTTTTCAAATACCTATTTATCATGAGATTCTTGAACCTCTTTTGCATGCTTGACCTATTCTTCAGACTTCAACAGTTGGTCCTGTAAGAGTTTAATCTTCTTTCTTGACTTCTTTAATTCATCCAGATCACTGACCAGTTCACCTTCCAAATCAACTTCTGCGGCTTCTTCTTCTTCAGATTGACTGTTAGATTTGACTTCTGCAACAGGATTTGGAGGTGTATTGAAGGACCCACTAAAGAAGTATTTATCCAATGATCCAGGTTTGCTTTGCGCTATTGGTGTATTATTCTTGATTGATGAATTTCTCTTATTCTTTTCCATCAATTCTTTATTCTTCCACAAAGGCCATGAATAGTACCTCTTTTGGCTTGTCATCGCGGTCACTTCCTTCAGACACATTTCCATCTTCCTCAGTATACAGACTCTTCCTCTGCTTTGGAACCTTCTTTCTAGTCTCTAGTATGTCCTGAGTGCGCATCATTCTTAATTCATGGGAACTAGATTCTTCCTCATTGTCGTTATCTTCATATTCCCTGTATGGGAATTTAGAAGCAAAGTGGCCTATTCCTCCACATTTGAAACATTTGAAAGGCAACTTGTTTTTATACTTGCCACATCATCTTTTCAGCTTCCTTACGATTTTTTACTCCTCTTCATCTAATTCATTGCAGGAGTCCTTGTCATGACCATGCTTATCCTTTCCAGTTGCTTTAATGGCCACTTCTTTTCTGGTGGAATTTTCTTTTTGATTTCTCATGTCATATGTTTTCAAGATCCCTTGAAGCTCGTCCTTTTTCAAATCTTCAAGATTGGCTCTATCTTCTAACACATATACCTTTGCATCAAATCTTGAAGGAAGTGTTCTCAATGTCTTCCTTACTCTTGATTATTCTTCTAGATTGACTCCCAAACTCATGATAGCATTAACTATCTCATCCACTCGCAAGAAGTAAGAGGAAACATTCTCTTCATCTTTCATTTTCAAGGATTCAAATAACCCAAGTTAATTTTGTAGCTCTGCTTTCTTTACTTTCTCGTCACCTTCACAGTGGCTTATCCCATACATCCTTGGTTGAGGTGCAATGCATGACCTTAATAAATTCATTATCTTTCAACCCACACAGTAGTGCATTCCTATCTCTTGCATTGCATTCATATATTCTCTTCTCAGCTGGGTCAACCAGTGCCACTGTTGGGACATTGTAACCATCCACAATGGAATAACAGACATCACCTCTGAAAGATTGCAAATACACTTTCATCTTGACCTTCCAGAAGGTCTATTTGGTGCCATCAAACTTTGGTGCTATGTTGGTGGAGAGACCTTCCTGATTGTCCATATCTGCACATGGATCTATCTTCCAAATGTTAAGTTGTTACTAAAGACACCCACTCTGATAACAATTTTTGGAATCTGTTTAACACTGAAAGGGAAGGGTGAATCAGTATTAACGCAATTATGAATAGTTTTTAACTTCTTAAATGATTAATATTGATATTTGATTATTCATCCATAATAAATAAAAGATTCATCCACATATGCGCAAAAACACAAAACACAGAGCACACATAATTTTTATGTGGAAACCCAAATGGAAAAAAACCACAGAATGCTCTTTTATGATTAAAATATTACATTCGAGGAAGCACCAAATTCCTAAGTTATCCAGCACCAACTGGAAGGAGACACCAACCCCTTGGTTTTACAGGAACTGACCCGAAGGAATCTCCAACTCCCTGATTTACCAGCACCAACTGGAAGGAGGCTACGACCCCGTGCTCCTTACCCTGTCCTCCCACCCAGATATATAAGGATAAGATATACTTCTGATGAACTTCTTATCTACGCACACTTCTGATAAACTATTGTTATATATGTTTTGCACACCTTTTGTATGGTGTAGTATTGTTGTCACTATGATACATACATCACTTGACTTCACACTCAACACTTCACTTCAACTGACATCGCACTACATATGATGTGCGCTACTTCATAAAATTCTATAGTCTGTGCCAAGGTTCAATAGTTCATTATGCTATTGTGCATATGCAATATCAACTAATACTACGCATCAACTGATAAATTTTTATTCTGACTTTGCACACCAGTATCGGATGGAACTGAGCACCTTCTGAGATATGTCTATTCGGTCTTGATGCAACAGTCTTTAAATAATAGACAACCCTCTGTGCACCATATGATTTGCACTTTTTGTTTAACAAACTTGTCTCAAATCATGATCCTCACCACAATGTGCATCTCTCACTATGTTGTAACGTTGTCTCTGTGCATCTAATGGATTGCATTACTTCTCACACACCAACTCAGTCTGAGTGCATCAGATAAACTTCTTCACTTCGCGCATCACGAGATATACTTCAAATTTGTCCTTACGCTTCTTATTGGTTGTGGAGCTTGATATTCCTTATTCAGAGGTTATTTTTCAACCATGTCTAGATCCCAACCCATTACAGGGAGGTTTGGGGGGGATTTCCCCCAAAAAATAGTCGCCATGGGGGGTGCAGGGGAACAAAATCCTTGAAAAAATGTTGTAATTTCATAGTCATGAATTGGTCGATAATGGGTGATTTACGGGCCCATGGTATTGGATGTCCCATAGTATTTTCCCACGGTAATCCCTCTTTAAAAGGAATGCATTGCAATATAATTGTTTATTGTAGCATTGTAAGGACCTATGATTGTTTGAGAGAGACTGTGAGAGAGTGAAGAGGAAGTTGCAGCGGATGTGCTACAGGTTATATCCCTTCATTTGTTAGATGGTATAATAATAAAGATTGGCAATTTCTGTGTGGACATAGCCCATCTTGGGTGAACCACGTTATATTGGTGTCTCTCTTGTAATGTGTTTTATGTGATTTATATTTGCATATTGTTTATTTTTATTGCTTTGCGATCCTGTTTTTCTAACAATTAGTATCAGGGCCAAAGGTCTATTTGGCATATAAACTCACAATAAAGAAGGGTTCCTGGTTCGAGTGAGATCAATGGTGGAAGAAGGAAAGTTTAAGGTCGAGAAATTTAACGTCCAAAACTACCAGTTATGGAAGATGCAAATGGAGGACTATATGTACCAGAAGGATCTATTCCTACTGTTGGGAGGAAAAGCAAAACAGTCAACGACCATGAAGGATGAATAATGGGAGGTTCATGACATAAAGGAACTGGGAACAATACGATTGTGCCTAGATTCGTCATTGGCTTTCAATATTTCAAAAGAAAAGACAACAGAGGGTCTAATGAGTGCATTGGGTAAGTTTATATTGAAAAACCCTCAGCCTCCAACAAGGTATTTCTAATGAAGTGTTTATTTAATATGAAGATGTTAGAAGGTGGATATTTTGCTGATCATTTAATTGAATTTAATATGATTACAAATCAGCTAATTTCTGTAAAAGTGAAATTTGATGATGAGGTTAGGGCTCTTATAATATTGTGCTCATTGCCAGAAAGCTGGAATGGATTGTTCACGGCTGTAAGTAACTCTGTCTCTGGTTCAAAAACTTTGAAATTTGATGATGTTGTTGGCGTTATTCTTAGTGAGGAAATGCGAAGGAAAAGCACAGGTGAGACATTGGGTAATGCATTGACCATGGAGAGAAAGGGAAGACAAAGGGAGAGAGGAAAGAGCCCAGGTAATCGCAGCAAGTCCAGGAAGGGAAGATCTAAGTCCATATTGGGAAAGATAGAGTGTTGGAACAATGGAAAGAAAGGACATATGAAGAAAGACTGCATATCTCTAAAGAAGAAAGGAGATGGACAGCAGGAGACTACTAAGGAAGCAAATGTTGTAGGTTATTTGTTACAAGATGCTTTGATTCTTGTATTAGATAATATTAGTGATTACTGGGAAGTAGATTCAGGGGATTCATGTCATGCTACACCCCATAGTAAATTCTTTCATGATTATGTTCCAGGCTATTTTGGACATGTTTTATTGGGTGATTATGAACTATGTAAAATTGATGGAATGTGTAAGGTACGGATAAAGTTAAAGAATGGTGAATGGATGTTGAAATATGTCAGGCATATTCCTGCTATGAAAAGAAATATGATCTCAACAGGGCAGTTGGGATATGGTGGATATTTATCTATGTTTGGAGAAACGTGGTGGAAGATTGATGTACTAAAGGATCAATGGTGATAGAAAAAAGAGACAAGATAGGTACGTTGTATTTATGTCCTCATAATACTGATTGTCCTATCTCTTTAGCTTCCAAGAGAACAGATACAAAATTGTGGCATCATAGGCTTGGCCACATGAGTGAGAAGGGGATGCAGATTCTCCACTCAAGGAATTTGCTGCCAGATTTGAAGTAGGTAAGTTTAGAATTCTGTGAGAACTACGCTTATGGAAAATAGAAAAGATTCAGATTTATAAGGGTTGGGAAACAGAAGAAGGGTGAAAAGTTAGAGCTTGTGCATTCAGATGTATGGGGACCAAATCGGGTACAATCTCTTGGTGGCTCTCGCTATTATGTTACTTTTATTGATGATGCAACTAGAAAGACTTGGTTTTATTGCATTAGACAAAAATATGATGTGTTTGCTACTTATAAGAAGTGGAAAGATTTGGTTGAGAATGAGACAGGAAAAATTTTGAAGTGTCTCATATCTAATAATGGAGGTGAGTACTGCGGCAAGGAGTTTGATAGTTACTTTTCATACCATGGGATTCATATAGAGAAGACAGTCCCAAGAACACCACAAGAAAATGGTGTGTTAGAAAGGATGAACGGAACAATCATGGAGCATGCAAGGTGTATGAGATTGCATGCAGGGCTACCCTTATATTTTTGGGTATATGTTGTAGATACTACTATTTACTTAATAAACAAAGGGCCTTCAAGTGCTTTGGACGGTGGTATTCCAAAGGAGGAATGGACAAGTAAAAAGGTGAACTACTCATTTCTAAGAACTTTTGGTTGTGAAGCATTTGTCCATATTGATAAAGAAAATAGAACAAAGCTTGATGTTAAATCCAAGAAATGTACCTTTATTGGATACAAGGTTGATGATTTTGGTTATCGCTTATGGGATTATGTAAAACCGTCCATAAAAATAACAAAATCATTAGTAGTAGAGATGTGGTATTCAATGAAAAGGTCATGTATAAAGATCAGTTGCAGGGAAAGAAATAGAAAAAGGAAAACACAGAGTACACAGTGCTTGATGAAATCAAAGAAAATGAAGTTCCAAAGGTGTTGGAAAATCAAGAACAGCAGCAGGTACCTCAAACTCCTGCAAGTGTTAGAAGATCTACCAGGTTAAGTAGACCCCCTGAATGATTCTCTCCTTCATTGTATTATTTATTGATGACTCATTCTAGTGAATCGTAATGTTATGAAGAAGAAATGTAGGTGGAAACTAGAAAGAAGTGGGAGCAAGGCATGAATGAGGATATGGACTCATTGGTAAGAGAGCTGACTTGGGATTTGGTTCAGTTTCTTGTTGGTAAAAGAACATTAATGTAGAATAAATAGGTTTACAGGTTGAAGTAAGAAGATGGAGGAAAGTATTCGTACAAGGCCAGACTTGTTCTAAAGGGGTTTGCACAGAAGAAAGGTATAGATTTTGATGAAATATTTTCTCCTGCTTGTTAAAATGATTTCAATTATAATTATTTTAAGTCTAGTGGTGGTAGAATATTTTCATCTTGAACAGTTAGATGTAAAATAGCCTTTCTCCATGGGGATTTGGAGAAAAAGATTTATATGTAGCAGCCACAAGGGTATGAGGTCAAAGGGAAGGAGAATTTGGTATGCAGGTTGAAGAAGAGCTTGTATGGCCTGAAGCAAGCTCCAAGGAAGTGGTATTTGAAATTTGACAGGTTTATGAGAATAAGGTTATAGTAGATGTCAGTCTGACCACTATGCTTATTTCAAGAGGCTAGATAATGGAAGATATATTATCTTGTTATTGTATGTGGATGACATGCTTGTTGCAGGGTCAAGCATGCAGGATATAAATGTGCTCAAAAGGAAGTTAGCTAATTCATTTGTGATGAAGGATTTGGGTACTACAAAGCAAATCCTTGGTATGATAATAACAAGAGATAGGAAAAATCACAAATTGACATTAGCTCAGGGTGAGTACATACAAAAGGTGTTGGAGAGGTTTAGAATGCAAAATGCAAAACCAGCTAGTACACCTTTGGCCATCCATTTCAAACTAAGTAAGGAGATGTGTCCCAAGACACAAGAAGAGACGGATTACATGTCTAGGGTTCCCTATTCATCAGCATTTGGTAGCTTGATGTATGCCATGCTGTGCACAAGGCCAGATATTGCACACATAGTGGGAGTTGTGAGCAGGTATATGAACAATCCAGTTAAAGAAAATTGGAAGGAAATACATTGGATTCTCGGGTATTTGAGAGGTACTACTACTCATGCATTATTTTTTCTAGGTTCAGACATTGTTATATAGGGATATGTTGATGCAGATATAGAAGGTGATAAAGATAGAAGGAGGAGAACCACAGGGTATGTATTTATTGTAGGTGGAACAATAGTAAGTTGGATTTCAAAACTAGAAAAGGTTGTTTCACTTTCAACAATGGAAGCAGAGTATGTTGTTGCTACAGAGGCTAGTAAAGAGATTATTTGGTTACAGAGGTTCATGGAGGAATTGGTTAAGCAAGAAAATAGCGGGTTGTACAGTGACATCTAGAGTGCCATTCATCTTGCAAAGAACTTAGCCTTCCATTCTAATACTAAACATATGCAGCTCAAGTACCATTTCATATGGTCTTGTGAAGATGCTCACAGTAGATCCAAGAGATGATGTAAACCTCACAATGAAAGAATTTAGGAATAACAGAAGAAGAATAGAGCAGCAGAACATAGATCCAATGGAGCTCAGGTAGAGGCAGAATAATTACACATGTTACATTAATCTGAATAGTAAAACATAATTATACAATGCTCAGGATTCGAATACACCAGATGTGATTCGAATTAGCCTGCATGGATAGATCCAAAATCAATGGAGTGTCATAAAATCACAACTAGAAGTCTATCTCATCATCGGTGGAGTCATCAATGCACAAGTAACTGCTAATCATCAGTCAAACTGAGTCTAAATGAGTGTGGTAGGTGTGACTGAGTGTAACTGGCACAAGGAGGCACTAACTGAATGAAGGAGGCTCAGTGGAGGGTGCATGAGGATCTAACTGAAGTCAGAATTAGCATTCTAGTCTCACTGGAGGTCCATCGGAGTGATACAGTCAATTGAGAGTCAGTCTAACCTTAAATCAAGGAAATAATTGAAGATGACTCAACTAACTAAAGTACAACTGAATGGTAGGTGAGAGAGGGTGAGTGGATTCCTTAATTCAAGGAATAAGGGTGCACTAAGCTCTAGGAGGGCTGAAACTGATTAGTGATAAGCTCCCGGGGCTAGCTAGTTGAGGGCTAGGTGTTAGGACTGATGACTGAGATGCATGCAATTGCATGCATGCATGCAGAATGCATGTTGCATGCAGAAATGCATGCAAGACTGATAATGAAAATAACTGAAATGCTGGTAGGACTAGGATGGAGTATAGGAATATCCTAACACCCCCCCCTTAATCCATCCTGGGCACTGGTAACTAGGACCAAAAGTCACCCATACAATCAAAATAAATGATAGAAAAATAAAGAACTACCCATAAACCGAGGAAATGGGGAAAACCTCATGGGAAAAATACCCCCCCTCAAAAGAACAGTAAATAACTCAAAGAACCATCATACTAAGAAGAAAAGAAGAAAGCTTTCCTCAGTGAAAACTTTTGCAAAAAACTTGGCAAGTTGATCCTCTTTAGGATGCCAAAGCAGGTACTAGATCTGGATCTAGTCTTCTGATGTGCCTCCCACTGTGAAGAGGATGTATTGGACGAAGCAAGTCTTTCAGGAATTCTTTCTACAACTGGAACGAATGGATCATGATGATTCTTTCCAATAGATGGAAGAGAGAACCCCACTATCATGCTACATCTCTCATGAAGAGTTAGATGGCATAATGCAAGGTTGGCATTATGTTGAAGTCTTGTAGTTCATTGATCAAACGAATCCTCAACTGTGTTCTCAGTAGCTGCAAGGAGTGTGTGAGCCCATATTGGCCTTGGATCTAGATTGAGAACATGTGTTGGTTCTGGATCTGAAATTGAATGTTCTTGAAATTTGATCTCAACATCAAGATCTTTTTCTTCATCAGAAGAAGAGTCACTCGAAACTTCATCAGATTCTGAGGAAGTAGGAAGAGAGAAGGGCAGAAAATGAGAGAACTCATATGCCTTGGAGGCATGATTTGCAAACCCTTTTGCTATGGTCTTCCCAGTGGAGATCTCTGTAATCTCAACTATGTCGGGACCAAAGGTCACCTTCTTAGGTGATCCAGTGTGAGTCATCTGATATACATATAACAAATTTGCTGTCAAGGAGGGGACGAATAGAACATTCTTGAACTTGCCATGCTACATATGTACAGTACCCAATCCTTTGGCAGAAATCTGAGAGTTGTCTCCCATGTGAATAGTAGGCCCATCTATGAGATCTAAAGAAGAAAATGATTCTTTAGAGGCAACCATGTGGTTGGAGGCTCAAGAATCTATGAGGAGGGCCTTTGATTTTGAAAAAATAGCCATCAATGCATGGCTATCCTCATGACCATCAAATCCACTTCCGGGATCAGACATATTTGCATCTTTTGGAATAGAAATTTTGTTCTATTCAAGAAGCTTGGTTAGTAGGTCTATTTTCTTGTGCATGCAAGCTTTCTCAGTATGGTTTCCTCTCTTGCAGTAGGGACATGTAGATCTCTTATGTTTGTCCTTCTTGGAGATGGAGGCTCTTTTTGATAGACTTGACTTATTATTCAGCTTGGATTTAGATGACTTCTTATCTTTGTCTTTTTTCCTCCCTTTCTGATTCGTCCCACTTGCTTCTCCAGCTAGAAGAGCTAGATCTTTGGAGGCCTTGATGGAACCCATTTGAATCAATTTGTCCTCTTCTTGAATGAGAGCTTCAGTAAAGACATCTAAGGTTGGCATCTTCCATCCAGGGATTGACATTTGCCCAGAATGGAAGGTAGATACAAAGACAGAAAATTGAGATCCAATTTTGCTCAAAATGGAGAGCACCAATTGATCATCAATTTTAGTGATGCCACAATGCTTTCATTGCAAAACCAATTTCTGAAATTTTGAGAAGAATTCTTGAATGGTATCGAAATTGCTAGGTTGTAGGGAAACCAATTCATTTTTGAGAATATGGCCTCTTAGCCCATCTTGTTTGCCAAAAAGACTCTCCAACTTTGTCCATAACTCATTTGGAGTCTTCAATCCTTCAATATGAAACAATAGATCTCTAGACATATGAAGGCATATGAAACCAAAGGCTTCATCCATTTTATTTAGATGCTTGGTTTTCTCTACAGCTGAATGTGGTTCGGTTTCTTTTCCCATTACCAATCTGGATAGCTGTCTATTCCACAAGTGTAATTTCATCTCACTCTTCCAATAAAAGTAATTGAAGGGAGTGAGCATAATAGGAGAGAAAGGAGCATTCGAATTGCTCATCTTGACTGCTGGAACGAGTGCAAAAGTGAAACTGCTGCTACTGTTGCTGCAACTGTTGGAACTTCGAAATACCTACAAAAAACTCTCAAGAAAGGACATAAAATATACTCTCAAATGGATCTGATACCATGTGAATATGCTCACAGTAGATCCAAGAGATGATGTAAACCTCACAATGAAAGAATTTAGTAATAACAGAAGAAGAATAGAGCAGCAGAACATAGATCCAATTGAGCTCAGATAGAGGCAGAATAATTACACATGTTACATTAATATGAATAGTAAAACAGTAATTATACAATGCTCAGGATTCGAATACACTAGGTGTGATTCGAATTAGCCTGCATGGATAGATCCAAAATCAGTGGAGTGTCATCAAAGCACAACTAGAAGTCTATCTCATCATCGGTGGAGTCATCAATGCACAAGTAATTGTCAACCATTAGTCAAACTGAGTCTAACTGAGTCTAACTGAGTGTGGTAGGTGTGACTGAGTGTAACTGGCACATGGAGGCACTAACTGAATGAAGGAGGCTCAATGGAGGGTGCATGAGGAGCTAACTGAAGTCAGAATGAGTAGTCTAGTATCACTAGAGGTCCATCAGAGTGATACAGTCAGTTGAGAGTCAGTCTAGCCTTAAATCAAGGAAAGAACTGAGATGACTCAACTAATTGAAGTACAACTGAATGGTGCGTGAGAGAGGGTGAGTGGCTTCCTTAATTCGAGGAAAAAGGGTGCACTAAGCTCTAGGAGGGATAAAACTGATCAGTGAGAAGCTCCCGGGGCTAGCTAGCTGAGGGCTAGGTGTTGGGACTGATGACTGGGATGCATGCTGCATGTAGAAATGCATGCAAGACTGATAATAAAAATAACTAAAATGTTGGTAGGACTAGGATGGAGTATAGGAATATCCTAATAGGTCTATTCTAGAAGATGAACTATTAAAGCCAGAAAATATACACATTAGCCAGAATCCTGTAGACATGTTGACAAAGGTAGTAAACAGAGAGAAGTTGAGTTCGTGCTCAGTTTCATTTGGCCTTCAAGCATGAAGGTGAAGATGAGAAATTTTTCAGATCCAAGGTTCATAGGATAGTCCATCAAGTGCAACAGCAATGGAGTTGTTGTGATCAGTATCCAAGTGGGAGATTGTTGGTTGTGGAGCCTGATCTTCCTTATTCAATGGTCTTGTTTCAGCCGTTTATGGATCCCATACCATAACGGGGGGCTTGGTGTGGCTTTCCCTGCCAAAATAGTCACCATGGGGTGTCCATGGGAAAAAATGTCTTGAAAAAATGTTGTAATTTGATATTAATGACTTGGTCGATAATGGGTGATTTATGGGCCCATGGTATTGGATCTCCCATAGTATTTTCCCATGTTAAAACCTCTTTAAAAGGAAGTCATTGTAATACGGTTGTGTATTGTAGCATTGTAAAGACCTATGATTTTGCGAGAGAGACCGTGAGAGAGTGAAGAGGAAGTTGCAGCGAATGTGCTGCATGTTGTATCCCTTAATTTGTTGGATGGTATAATAATAAGGACTGGCAATTTTTGTGTGGACGTAGCCCATATTGGGTGAACCATGTTCTATTGGTGTCTCTCTTGTAATGTGTCTTATGTGATTTATATTTGCATCTTGTTTATTTTTATTTCTCTGTGATCCTTTTTTTCTAACACTTATGTTTTAGAAAATTAGTGATTGTTTGTGTGTTGTCTGCGATATTGTCATTCAATCCTCACGCACTTGCACATATTCTGTAATTTTGTCTTTTTGTCTTCGCGCAACTGTCATATATCTATAGCATCATTCTGCGCACTGTCATCTATTCCATTCCTCTGCTTGTGCACATTCATCTCTATGTTAGATCATGTTGTTTTGGATCCATGAGCCCTTGATACCCCAATCATTAGAATCTTGATAAATCTATATCTTCTAGCTTTCCACTTACAAGCTCTTCATCCTTGCTCTCAAGCTTAACTTCAAGTCTCCAACTTGCTTCTTATTTATACTTTTCCTATGCAGATTGTATGTCCACAAGTTGGTTGTGGATTTCCTTCTTCTTTTATTCACAATTCATGCTTCCTCCACTTGTCATGTTCTGCACCACTGAGGCGTCATCTCTTGTGTGTCTTGCGCAACATGGTCCTTGAATTAGTGGGACTTTCACCTATGCAGTGTGGTGGATTTCCTTCTTCTTTTCTTCATGGTTCATGCTTCTGCCCCTTTTAATCATGTTTTGCACCACTGATGTGTCATCTCTTGTGGGTCTCACGCATACATGTTCCTTGCCTTAGTGGGAATTTTACCCTTGCAGTGTGGTCTTGCATCCTTGATTTTCCATTGCTTGTGGGACTTGCACACTTGACATATTCAACCGCTACACCCTTCTTGGTACTTGTGCATGCTTCAACAACTAACAACTTCTTCTGACTGGTGAGTCTTGTGCACTTTCAAGACTTGCATAATTGTTCGACCATTTCTTGTTCCAAACTGCTTGCGCTCTCTCGAACCATGTCCAACCAAATTATTTGGCTAGCCTGTGCATTCTCGAGCCCTTTCCAATCAAATCTTTGGCTTGTACCTTGAAGGACTTATGATGGACTTGAGACCTACTCATGTACCACATGTACTAGATGTATTACTTATGTACTTCTTCAAACTTGATATGTTTGATGTACCTCTAGATATACTTCTTTAGACTGGATTCCATGTATCACTTGACATCATGCTTACATATACTTCTTCAAAGTGGCTTCCATATAATTCTTCAAACTTGCACAAGAATATTGATTCCTCTTTGACATTGGTTGACATTAATGACACAAATTGAATCGGTTGACATCCATGACAACCAAAGTTCAACAATTTTATTGCTTTAAATTTCAAGGATCTACTTTTATCCTTATCAAATCCTTAAGGGCGAGATCATTTTTAAATATAGTGCACAATATCCTTATACCATTTAGAATTGGTGGACTTAGGATTGACTTCCATATATACATTTAGAGCAGCAGGCTCTCCCGCCCATATTTGTCCAATCATGTTGATATCTAGAGCCTAACAATTTGACTTATCTAGCATCTTATCTAGTCCTTGAGCTTTAACCATCTTAGTGGGTATATCTCCAAGTCATACTTGTGTATCTTAGAAATCCAGTTTCCCCTTATGCCTTCACTATCAAGTTGACTAAGGATGCCTTTGATTGTGCTGCCAAGTACATATACAATGAACTTGGAGTGAAAAACATAGTCTTTGAATTATTTAAGTGGTTTGACAAGAGAATACGCTTCCTTCTTTGTGGTGATATATTTCAATTATGCTTCTCTTAATGCTCTGTTGAAAAAGGAAATAGGTTCTTCATGACCTACATTGTTTTTCTACAAAAGGATAGTTGCAATAGTAACTTCAGAGGAAAATAACAAAATAAGATAATATTTAGTATAATATGGGATAATCCAGATGGGTGATTGACCCAAAGAAATTGTTATCGATTTGAAGGAGACTCTTTCTTCAATAGTCCACTTGATTTCAACTTCTTTGCTTAACATATCAGTTATATTTTTTACAATTTATAAAAAAATTGGGGTGAACCTTCTGAGAAAGTTGATATTTCCAATAAAGGATTGTACTTCCTTTTTATTTCTAGGTATATCTATTAGATTGATAGCTACAGCTCTGTCTAGGTCAATTTTGACCCCTTCTATAGAAACAACATGTCCAAGTAGATTTCCCTCTTTCATAGAAAAAGGATTTATTGGGATTCAATGATAAGCCAAATTTCCTACATTTTATGAAGGTTTGTTCAAGATGCTTTAGGTGATCCTCATTAGATTTGGAGAAGACGGTCATATCATCAAGACAAATGACTATGAACTTATATTTTTCCCCCACAAATGCAATGTTCATAGATTTTTGAAATGTTGCACCAGTATTGATCAAGCCAAATGGAATTTTGTCATACATGAAGGTGCCCCAAGGTGTGGTAAAAGCAATTTTCTCCCTTCATCAAGGTGCATAGCCACTTGGTTGTAACCTGAAAACCTGTCCATCATGGAAGATCTAGTTGAGCCTACCACCTTCTGAAGAATATGTTCCAAATTTGGAAGGGGATAATTATCCTTCAAAGAGAATTTGTTTAGATTTATAAAATCAACACACAACCTAATTTCCCCATTCTTCTTTCTCACGGGTACCAAGTTAGAAACCCATTATGAATATCTTAGGGGAATAATGATTTTGGCATCTAACAATTTCCTAACCTCTTTCTCAGTGATGGGGAGAAGAATAGGATTAACATGTCTCATGTTTTGCTTCACTAGCTTAGCATCTATTTTAAGAGAAATTCTATGTTGTATGATGGAGGTATCATACATTTTCAAATCCTCATATTTCAAGGCAAAAACCTCAATATATTCTTTAAAAAGAGTTGCATACCTCTCCTTTTTCTCATCAATTAAGAATTTGGATAACTTTATGTACCTTGGATATTCATAGTCGCCCATATTGAGTTCTTCAACATCTTCTTTGTTTGGGTGAACAGCATGCTTGACAGGGACATCATTTTTATCAAACAGTTGCCCTAATGGTACCAACCCCTATGAAATGAAATTGTTTTTCAGCTACAAGATTTTATAATTGGCGATCTTGTTTTCCATCTCTATATTTTTCCCATTCTCAGACTAGATCCAATATTTTGTTTCTTCTTCGTAATTACCCTGGTTGGTATTGGTAACTAAGTATTCATCAACCAATTCTAGAAATTGCTTGATTTGCAGGTCATCTTCAAAGACTTTCCATTGTTTGAAGTGTCGGGAATGGATGATCAGTATCTCAATTCAACTTCATACTTAAACTTTGGTTTCTTTGGAGGCATGAAAGTACTGGATTCCAGGTCCAAAGAATCAGCATGTTGATTAAGATATCTAAGGACTGAAATTATGTTGAAGGCATCAAAATAGTTTTCTAACAAATGCCATACCAAATTTCTGTAAGCTCTCATCGTTGGATGTATTGTTTGGTAAATCCATTTGAATTTATTTATAACTAATTCTGAGTTCCAATTACAACTAACTTGGTTATCCTTAAGTTTTTGGAATCTTGGAGACCAAGGATAAGAGCCTCATATTCTGCAACATTGTTCATGGTTCTGAATTTCAATTTGTAGGATAGTGAAACTCTCTCTCCTGAGGGAGGAATGAAAAGGGCACCAACCCCTTATTAATATTTGGTTGAGGCTCCATCAAAGTATAATTTCCACACATGGTCACTATTGTTTTCAGGAATCTAAGGCGGATAAGATTCAAAATACTCTTCCTCAAAGGCTTCATTCATTGATTGAATGCAACACCCCATGTATTCATCAGTTGCATAAAGAGGGTAGTTCTTTGGGATATTCGGATTACTTATGACATAAGAAAACTTAGCCTCTATATACAATATCTGTGTTTCCCCTATAAACATAGGCACTGTGGCATACTTCATGACCATTTGCATTGTGCCTACCATCTTTTTATCCCAACTTCTTGAAAGTAGCATACCATATTTAACAGGTACATTCGCTACCACAACATCCATCATAATATTTTTTAATGGGAGTTGTGCTAATGTGACCACCAAATCCTTTATTATTCCCACACATTTGACCTTTCTAGATTCAAAACTGTAAAGATCATGGTAAGGTATAGTTATTTCCAAACCAAGATGCTCCATTATAATCTTCGACATTAAATTATGTGATGCCCTAAAGTCCAACGTACAGTTATGCAGCAACTTGTCATGTATGTTGGGGATCACATAGAAAGGAGATATGGGTTCATATTTCTCATTCATGTGGGGCCCACATTGGAAAGTAGGGTATTCATCATAAATTTTTAGAGTATCTGGTTGATCTATCAACTCAACTCCACAAAACAACTTGTCAATTTGTCTCTGATAGACAGGGTTATTGTCCAACTTAGTTAAAGGGACATGAAGCTTAATATTTCCTAATTCATGATCAATATTGAAATGTGCAGTAGTTTATCTTAATATTTTTGGTCACTCTCTAGTTTTTGGGGAAAAGGTTTATCAATTCTATTGGGAGCGAGGGATTTCGTGACTTAATTACGTTTGTCCTTTGATTGGGAATTAGCTTTGGCAAAATTAGGAATATCTGGATTTTTATCTTTAGGTTGTTTTGGAGGAGTTTTTCTTGGATGAGTATCAACAGATGGGTTGTATGCAAGTGATCTAGACCTAAGGTCATAATTTATTTGAATCTCATCTTGTAGAGTGTCTGCAAACAAACAGTATTGGACTAATGATTGATTGAACTCACTTTAGTGTCCTTGATTCATCTCATATGCATGATATAGTAAATAGTTTTCATAATCATCCTGAGTGAGTTGCATGGTATTTGATTCATCATGAAGGCAATGCATTTATTCCTCAGGATCCAAGTATTCCTCCTCCATGGGAATATCTAAAATATTGTTGTTATTTTCTTTGATGGGAGCTTGAAGAGGCTACTCCTTGTTGGTTGTGGATCCTAATCTTCCTGATTTAGAGGTCTTGTTTCAGCCATATTTGGATCTTATCCCATGATGGGGGGTGTAGGGGGGATTTCCCCCCCCACTAAAGTCACCATGGGGGGGGAACTAATTTTGAATACCCCCCTAGAGAGGGTTCAAGGGTAGTCCACCTGTAGTGAAAATTTTGGAAAAATTGCCTTGTAAAATGTTGTATTTTCATATTCATGACTTGTTCAATAATGGGTAATTTATAGGCCCGTAGTATTGGGTATACCCTAGTATTTTCCCATGGTAATCCTTGTTTAAAAGGAAGGAATTGTAATATGGATGTGTATTGTAGTATTGTAAATATCTTTATGATTGTGTGAGAGAGATTGTGAGAGAGTGAAGAGGAAGTTGCAGCAGATGTGTTGCGGGTTGTATCCCTTCATTTGTTGGATAGATTAATAAAAGGACTAGAAATTTCTCTGTGGACATAGCCTAGATTGGGTGAACCATGTATATTGGTGTCTCTCTTGTATTGTGTTTATGTGTATTATTTCTACATCTTATTTTATGCTATTGTTCTGCGATCCTATTTTTCTAACACTCCTCTCCCTTCTTTCCCTATACATCATCTAAGGATGATAGGACCTTCTAAATTGGTTCAAAATTCACTTTCTTAAGAGCAGTAAATTATTTCAGGTAGTATAAGTGGTCTCTATTCTATTCCCATTGTTTCATAAAAGTGGGTTCTAATTCGTCCCAAGATCAAATTGAGGTAACAGGAAGTGCTATGAACCATTTTCACACATCTCCTTCCAAAGTTTTGGTAAAGAGTCTCATGAACACATCATCATGTTCAAGGAAAATATTATCAGTAAAATCTTAGAAGGCAGTCATACGGTTTTCAACATAGGTCCCTTTTCCACCATCATATTTGGATAATAACTTGATGTAATTATCAAGCAAGTCATGGAATTTTTGTGGGATATTTAAAGGTCCATGCCTAGTTGTGAACCAATGGTGAATTTGTGGTGGAGGTGGTGGTGACGGTTGATTACCTCCTCTTTCTCCTCCTCCTTCATCTCCAACCATTATATGATGAAGGATGATATCCTTAGCTTGGGGTGTAATAGTAGTTATAAATTTTTGAGGAATGGGTTGGGATGAAGATTGACCAGTTTTGGAAGTGGTGATTGTGGGATCTGGAAAATTTGCCAAGGGAGTACCAGAAGTTATGAAGGGAGAATTATATATAGGAGTTTCAAAAACGAATTCATATTCTTGAAATTTGGGACCAAAGAAAGGTGTATATAGGATTCTACACGTATTATGTGATAATGGCGATTGGTGCCATCCATGGTTGTTCCTCTAGGAGACTAGTTTCACAGGATCTTGTAGAATGCGAAATTATTCATGTGTAGGATTGGCTCTGGTGTGCCTTCTTACAGATGTTATATTTTCCTTCATGGAGTCGCTAGGTGAACCATAACAACCAGTTGTCTAAATTTTCTTCACCTCAAGAATTTAGAGCATATGGTTGTCATTGTCCCCAGGGATAAGTAAATTTGTTCCTTTGATCCACAACAACGGTGATAGAAAATTTGTTTCCCCTAATATGTTCTAAGGTTGTTTTGGAACTGTGCTAGTGCATCAATAAATTTGTAGTTGCATGTATTTGTAGTTTGTTGTTTAATAAATAGTAAGATGTCATTATTTCCTCTATAAACTACTTTAGTTACCAGAACATGAGCATATGAAGTACAATATGTAATGGACGTATATGGGAATTTTTATTGATATACCAAATGAATAGCTTAGATGAGTTATGGAAATGATAGAATGAATAAAATGGAAACAATGTACTATGAGAGTAAATATTATTCCCCAAGAACATAAGAAAACATACGGATCATAAAGAATTCAGTAGTTAAACACATAATTTAATTGCATATATAAAATAAGACTCATGTGGGCAACATCTTTTCTTCAATATAACATACCATAACATATCAATATAAAATAAATTCATTCAACACAACAAATGATTCAAATGTACAATGAAAGCATGCCTTGTGGGATTTTCATTATATATATCTGGAGCAATTACATGGCCAATGGAATATATGGAATAATAGAAGAGTGATAAAAAAACAAATAAGGATTATAAACGGATAGACAAAAGGTCTAAATCTACCTATCCAAATTACATCAAAATACAAGATAGCAATCTCTGATAGCTTTTATACAACAAAATGAGAGGAGTTACATTCTGATCTGGAAATGTTGATCCTTGACTTTGGCCTAACTCTTTATTTTTATAGATCATGATATTGATTCTGTTGTAATGTATTTTGTTTGTTTGTTATGGTTTCCTTCTCTATTTAAACCAAAACTACTTAGCCAAACCCTCAATCTACAGTTGTTGACAACTGTGGTGTTGAATAGTCCACTGCCTCGAATGATGACCTTCCCTCTAACTAGAATGTTCTACTAAAGCCTGAGGTGGTCGCTACATAAATTCCTTAAATGAAATTTAAGGTGGTTGTGAAGAGTATTCCCCTAGGGTTCTTTGAGGTCTGGTCAGCAAGGCCTATTGGGTGAAATTTAAGGTTGTATACTCAGTTATATTCTTTAATTATTTCCCCGTGGGATATTCAAGTGACCTCATCTCTCGAAGACACATGTCAAGGTTTATGTAATGTGCATAGGAACGTTGTGGAAGGATCCTGAATAATGACTGAGTATTTGAAAGTAAACCAAATTCATCTATCAATTTCTCGAATATAGTCTTTCCTCAAATCCCACTCTCCATGTCATCAAACTTGTGGTCACCATTCCTGCAATAAACTATCAATGATTCATAATGTTGTCGAGGATACAGATATTCATTTCCATCCCAAGGGGAAGGAATTCCTTGACTGATGTAATCGTCAAAATTTTACTTGAAATAATCGACATCCTTTTCCAATTGAATGGCCTTTTCATGCACCATTTGAGTCATTTTTTTCTTTGTGACAAGCTTGGATGCATCCATAATGATTGCAGTTATGTCCCTGATCGTCAATGCCTCCAATTCTTCATTGGTATTGGATTTTAGGATGTCCATGACTTCTATGGTGATTTCAGGCTTATTATCCATATGAGTGGAGGTCTCCTTGGCATCACGCACTGTAGTGGCTGCAAAACTCCATCCATCTTGAGCAATAGTAAAATGATTCCAATTTTTTTCAACACTACTGAAATCTAGTCCTCGGCCAAATGTTTTTCCCCTACCAAATGGGACTTCCAAGAATGTTTCTTGGTGAGATGCTCAACTTCTCTTTTTGCAGCTTGTCTCTAGTATTTTGCAGGTCCAAAATTACTACATCGCTTTTCTGTACCACATGCTTGAAGACCTCTACTTCTTATTCTTGCTTTCTAAGATCCTCCTTGACCTTGTTGAGTTATGATTCTTGGAAGGTCATGTCTACTAATATTTTGTCCAATTGATCGGCAGGATCAATGGAGGTAGATGCTAGTAGGGAAGCACCTTTTGCATACATGAGCTTGTAATTATATTCTTGTAGATTGCTTACCTCCTTCTACAAATTTTATATTTTTACCTTATATTCTTGTACCATTCTCACCATTTGATCCTTTTCTACCTATACTCCCATTAACTCTAGAATTTGCACATACTCGGTAGTAGGAACCTTTAATTTTTTCTTCAAAAACTCAATTTCATTGTCCTTCTCTTTCAAGATATTTTGCATAGGGGAAGTGTTAAGAGGATCCATACCCTTTCTACAACTTTATTTTCCAATTTTGTAATCCTCAATTATTTAGCCTTGTTCGATACTTTTTCATTTATTAGTTGTTTCTCGATCCTTCTCACTGCACCCTGTAGTTTGTTGACATTCATTGTAGACTTCAAAACATCTCTAGATAGTACCTCACATGTTTTTATGTGAAAACCTAGCTTGTTAACAGTGATGAAAGCATCTAAATTATATGTAATCTAGGTGGGTCAGTATTGATCTGGAGTCAATTTCCCCCCATAATTAGTAGGATCCAACACAACCATTTTTTAAAGTACCATGTTTGAGGTCAACAACTGATAATAGTCTAATTTGTCCTCCTGATATAAGTGTTGATGTATATGTAACTTCGGAATGTATTTCATCAGTATTTTATATGTATATTTATTGTACCCTTATAAGAGATGTGTTATTCCTCTATAAGGAAGTGTCGTCATGTGGATTGACAAGTGTCGCAAGTGTGTGTACTTGCCGATGGGTTATTAGACCACCTTATGGGGTCGGCCCTAATTAATATATAATATAATGTGGATGTACTCAAGTAGACAAGTCGGCCCCAGTAGGTCACTGGGCAAAAAGGTGAGTATAAATAGAGATAGGAGATCTCTATTTTACTCACTCGGAAAAGTATCTATCTCTCTCTCTGAAAAGTGGCGCACTAGTGAGGAGGAGGAGGATCATCTGCTAGGAGACTATCTCTGTATTATTTGGTTGTATTTTGGTTGAGCCATTGCTCTCTCTATCTCTGAGGAAGTTGTGGGGTTTTTCACCTTAGGGTTTTCCCCACGGAAACTCTGTGTCTCTTGTCTCTATGCTTTTGATTCTTGTGATGCTTGTGATGCTTGTCATATTATGATTGTCATGCATTGATATACTGTAGATGTTATTCTCTCAGCAAAGATCCTATAGTATTGTGATTTAATACTGAAAATTTAACAATAAGTTCTCCGCTAGGGAATATATCCTTTCTCACATGAACATTTTTAGACCTGATTTGAGAAGACAATGTTGCTAATACAGATTTAAATGAAGGAGTATGAGAAGATTATCCTTGTCCTTTTAGCCATTGCGTTGTTGGAAAGCTTTCAACCATCATGGTTGGTTTGGCAGAAGATGAAGCTACCTCTCCTCAATTCTGATGAATCATTATTTCATATTTTGGCTCTATCTTGGGCTTCTTAGAATTTGTATTCTCCTCATAAGTTCCTTCCATATCCGCATCATATTTGGCCTTTGTATGAGACCTCTTCACTCCTACATCGATCTTGATAGGAGTTGGAACTACCTAATATTTGGGTTGTCGGTCTTGTTTAAGGATCCTTTGAACTTCTTCCCAGCTTTCCAAGTTTACAATTTTATGTAGCTTCTCCAGAGGCTCATGCACATATTCCTCTAACTTCACTCTCTTTCATTTCTTAGAAATGACCCTTTTTGGATCATATGTTCACTTGAATCCCAAGGAAAGGTTCAAAGCATTGAGTAGTCCTTCCACAATTAATTGTGCGGTATAGACCTTGACTAGAAAAGGGACAACTTATTGGGGTAGCTTGAAAGTGATAACACTCTTTTCTCACAAAATGGATCTAGCTAGAATCAAACCTTTGACAAATATACTCGAGGGTAAATATCCTAGGTGTCAAGAAAGCAGGAAGTTGGTACGGGGAAAGCTCACAATTGTAAATTATGAACTCTGTATTATTTTCAAACAAGAACCAATATCCTATGGTTGATTCTAGACTCAATTTGAGCAACTTTTTGTACTTGGCGAACAACCTAGGCGGAATATTGTCATATACGATTGTGTCAAAATTAGACATAACCCTATTGACAAATTCATTAAATCTCTCAATGGTAGGGTCAGCTGTGACTAGCTCAAGTAGTGATTGGGGGAAATGGTCTGGAAAATGGTAAAAAATAATATACAATAAATATGACAGATACCTAAAACATTTAATAGAAGAAAATTTTCTTAGTTGTTCATGTATCATGTCAGATAGAAACTAGGAGAAACAATATATAGCTCCTTATATCTAGTGCTCAAGGAATCTCCATTGAGTTGTTTGTGAGGTACCTCTAGTGCAATTTCCAACATCCCTTGGATGAATTCTTTGTTAATTGACCACATCATTGTATCGTCTCAAGCCACTATCACCCTCTTTTCTACCAAGTAAATCTCTAAGCACCAGCCGAGTAGCTCAAGGAAATGGCGCATCCTGGGGAGAACTACCAGGGGAAGACCCAACTCCCAAAGGTGTAGGTAGTCTTGGCCTAACTAAAATATATATTCTGCCTCCATTGGAACCTGGTGTACATTTGAAATGAAGGTAATTATATCAAAAGTTCTCCCAAAACATTTGAAAGGTGGTCATCTTGTACGAAGGCCGCAGTTGAGGGTTCAGGGATGGGATACTAGTGTAGAAGCCATGGTTGATTATTGCGGGGTATATTATCCAGTGAAGGTGAAGGAATTAAGGTGATTAGATAAATTCTAGATAGAATTGACAGGGATAGCTCTTGATAGTGCTCATAGGTTTTAAGAAATTCAAAATTTTGAATTGTGAGGAATTTGAGGGCTACTTATAGATTTAAAATTCGCTCATTAAATGAAAAAACTAGGTAGCGACATGTCATTAGATGAGGTGACTGAGATCAGGTCAGTGATAAATTATTGTATCCATTAAGAGCTTGGACACGTTGTAGAATCTTACTAGTGGGGCGATTAGACAAGTTGTCAAATGGTCTTACCTATTTTGCCTTGAAGGTGATAAGTGATTTCAAGATCGGGAAAAGGTTGATTTACAAATCTAATTTTTGGAGCCTAGATACATGTAGAGGCGCCATGCATCCTGAGTCATTTTCCTTCAAGATCGTGCATTTTAGATGATGCTCGATCAGTTTGAGGAGCCTGAATCTCTCTACACCGTTGATATTTTGACACAATATTTGCACACTCATATGTTCATGGAGATTTGGTGGATCATGTCACATCATCAAGTCATATCATCCCATAGATCTGCGCCAGATGTATCCTCTGCGGGTGGGAAATTTGTTTCAGGCTCTCACAATGGAAGATTTATGAATCTACTTTTGGGAGCCTGCATGCCTATGGAGGCGCCACGCATCCCTAATGGTTTCTTTTTAGTCTCGTGTGTTTTAGATAACACCCGAGCACTTTCATGAGCCTAAAATCCTATGAACCGTTGATCTTTCATCAAATGATCAGCACCACCGATTGATGTCCATATTCTTATCTCCACAAGGATGTTGATTCCTAACCATTATGTCGGCTTTGGTAATAGATCCACCAACTGAATACTGATACTCTTTTCAACTCGAGCCCGTCATCTCTTCCTCTGAGCAATACCAAGAGATACTTCTCTCTGTTATCAATTTGTGTCAAAGTCAAATATAGTATTCACACAACATATAATGATATACCACCCAATGCAATGAGTGCTAAGTGGACTATTCAAAACCGTGAGAAATTAGTAATTTGTGACTATAATCATGGGATATGGGTCATATGTTAATGACTTCCACCATGTAAATAATCCCAAAAATTATATATCATATTTTGGAATGTGAAAACCCATCAATACTTAATTTAAATATGATTTATTGGTTCCTTTCATTTATTTAACTTCTCAATACATATAATATGATTAATAACATCGAGGGTTATTATTATAGGTAATTCACTTATGTTGATGGTTCACAAATACACATTGGTTACTATGTTATTATGCACACTCTAGTATCATCTAAATTTAATGATATCTATGGGCATTGGTGTGTTAATAATAGATTATAGCACCTATGCTATTGTATATATATCATGTCGTTATCCGATGTGTTTATAATAACTACAAGCATTGATGCACTTAATACCTTAAAAGGAACTAGTGCGTACTGGTTCACACTGTAAAAAACAATGTGAAGGAAAAATCATTTGAAGTTGAAATATTTTTTATAATAATATTGATATTTTAATTTTAATTTTTTTTATATATAATAACTATATTAATATGGTATACCATCAAATTAAACTTATGTTCATTGTAATATATAATCATCCATATATTTAATAAACAATGTAACATTTTACAACATTAAACAATGCAAAATGGGATAACATAAAGGTCCACAACAATCAAAATGTCAATATGTAATTGTTATACTTATCAGTAACTTAAGAAAAATCACCCAATTTGGACAATATGTTTAATACATTAATCAAAATGTTTGATTTTTACAAAAATTAATTTCAAAACATACAACTTGCATTAATATTCAATTATAATGATCATCATTCCTCAATCTAACTATTGTCAATGTTTGAGTTTCTTGCATGCCTCATTTCTTCATCACTTGTAGGAGATATTGTACTTGGTTTGTGTATTCGAATGTTTTGTGGATTATTGGCTCGATTTCGTTCATAATTATATTCATGTTCCATCTATAAACATAGAAATAAAGCCTAAAAATTATATCTAAATTTATAATATCGAAAATTGTACCATAGCAAGAAGTGGTTCATAAATAATATACATTTTTTTAAACCATGCCTCATGCCATCTTTCAACAACTCTTATGTTGGCTTATCTTCATACTTTTTTCCCTGTAATTTTTTATATGTCGTGACAAATCATAGATGAATATTAAGGTTTAATGCGGTTCCATTAATTATAAAATGAGGGAAGTAAAACAACATAGCTACTGACAAATTACACAATTAACTTTTGATAATCCAACTTATACTCACAACACATACTTAACCCAGTGTCAATTAATTATTTTGATGCCTCTTCTTCTTATGTTAGCACATATTATAAGACATCCAAGGACAAGCGTAAATTAATTAAAATATAAATATCACAACAAATATGAAATATTATATAAGAAAAACACAAGTACTCACAAAATTTGCAATTAACCCTTTGCTTCCTTATCACCCTATGTTATGTGTTGAGTGGATTCCATTTTGTTTTCTTTTTTAGAAGTTATAAAACAATTGCAAATCAGTTTTTCATGCAACGATTAAATTCTATGTGCATAAAATAAAAATAAAAAACACTTGCATACATTCGATGCACATGTTGTTGAGATGGATCCTCCTATGATGCAATTATATTCATTTCTTTGACCATCTCCTTGTACACTTTTTGGGACATCCCTACCGACATGTTTCAGATTAACCTCATTCATCATTTGGAATTTTCATAATCTTCCTGAAAATGAAAAGAAAATAAAAGAAAAATTATATTGATATGAAATCAAATATAACTAAAATATTAATATTGTAATTTTTTATAGTAGTAAATACATATTATAAGAAAGAATGTTTGTGAACAATGCCTTTTAATTGATCATTTCTTGTTATTTTATGTTTTTTCTATTACAAGTCTAACACGTCTCTAACTATTTTTTCTAAAAAATATTGTTGTAGTTTATATATAACCTTATTCTTGGACTCATTAGAATTTTTTACTATAACTGGAAAGTACATCTATACGTTCTATCCACTATATCCCTCATATTTTTATAAAAAAAAATCCCCCCCTTTCATTACTTCTAGAACCAATCCAAATGAATTGAATACCACTTTATCACCATTTACATCATTCTTAATTTTTATCTTGTCAGGATGACATTTCCTTCCCTCGCTATCAATCCCTACACAATATTCAAAAAATGTAAAATAAATTGTTTGAAACATGTTAACAAATATTCTTAAGTATGTATTATTGCTAAAGAATCCAAAGAAAATGTTGTTGATTACCTTTTGATTCACCTATATCATCACTTTGCAACATTCCCATCAAGTATTTATGCTCTTTTGAACTTAGAGTGTAAATAATTTTATCTATTTTCTTCAAGCTTGTTCTATGCATAACACACATTTACTAATACACACCATTCAAACATACATACAATTCAAACATATTTTATTTGTTTGCTAGTTTTTATGTGACTTGCGGGATTATTCTACGATCTAAGGAATCGTGACCTAAGGGAATATAAGCTGTCAAAATCACACGGGGGTCACACCTAGCTTGGGCCACACCAACCCTTAATATCGTTGGATTTTTAAGTGTCTACACCAGCTATCTTGAAAGGTTCAAACTCAGGTCGCCATGTAGAATGAGGCCCATTGAAACCAACCATGCTAACAGGATTTGACTTATAATTCGAACATACTGATTTTATATTAAAACTTTGAAAAACTTGTCTTTCTCTATTTTTACAATGTGTTCCCATCATGCTCATTGCAACAATTATTTTCCCTTGAACTTCCATTTGGCATTTTCTATCGATAAACACCCTCCATCATGAAATAGAGAAACTATAAAATATTTTTTACAAACAAAGTAAATAATTTAAGCTAAAAATATTTTTGATTTAACATTGTCCATTATTCAAGAATACACACTAGTGTGCCATACACAGTAATGTGCACTGGTAAAAGTGTGTCAAAATATTAAAAATGCATATTTAATTTTAATGGTGCATTATACATTAATAAGAGAGTTGATGCATATTGTTTGTATATTTTGCATTGGATAACTTGTAAAAAAAATTACATCTAAACCTAAAATAGTGAATTTCTTAACAGTGCACTAGTGCATTAAACTATAAAATGTGAAACGAAAACTACAAAAGCATTTAAAAAATGCACATGTACAAAGAGAACCAATCAAGGGTTTGTTCAATCCTTGGTAACATATTTAATAGGAAAAACAAAACAACAAAATACTAAGTTAAACAATCGATCCACGCTCTTCAAATCACAATACAAGTAGAGATCACCAAGGCAACATGTAAGGAATCAAAGAATGTGTTTCATGGTATTAAAAAGGAAGTTACAATCACACCTCAATACAATATAGAGGATATGGGGGCTTCGTAGTTGTCCAATATTCAACTAAACATCATGGAGGAATCTCCTCAATGGAAAAGTAGAAAGCATAAAGTGGTATCCTTCTGTTTCTGGAGGAATTTCGGAAGAGTGGCGATGTGTTTTTATATGGAAATTGTGTGTATGGAATGGTAACACTAAGGTATTTTTTATAGGCGTTGTTGATTTGCAACATCGGCATGATTTCCAAGTCCAGAAACATGATGTCAATTAGAAAATATTTAGAAATCCTCGTTGTGCATTATTCTACCATGTATTCAATATTAGAATTACGATGTAGCATAGCTCTCCCTATCTAAGCTGTCCATTCCAAATTATTTGTCAAATCTCACAAATCAAGTCTTTTTTTAATTCTTGTCAATTATTTCAATCATCAAAATTAAACTCTCCCTATTTTTCTACTCATACACTGCTATGAACTATGTTTCCAAATTTACCTATTGTGGTGTTGATGCCCCTGAAATCGCAGCACCAACAATCAGGGATTCTCCCCGGTAATCAATCCCAATTAGATCGCTCACTGTTTGGTGTGGGGTAATCCGTCCGGTTAACGGTCTGGCTACCGTGTGTGTGGTTGTTTAAATCTTTTACTAGTTATGGACCGGTTCACCGTTTATGTATTTTATTTTAGGTATGAGATGCAAGTGCCCTAATTAAATGCATATAATTGATAGGCAGAAACCACACTAGCGATGCGCAGGTTCTTACCTCTCGTCTTACCGCTCCTGCCTTATCAATTATCTATTTATTCTTATTCTAAATTAATCTAATCTAATTATCCTATCCCTACAGGGAGCAAGATTGAATTAAGAGTAATAAACTGGAAATGCTCATAAAAGTCTCACAGATAGTTGTTTCAACACGATAATCACATTTACAGCAGAAAGTGTTAGAAAAACAAGATCGCAGAGCAATAACAATAAACAAGATGCAAATACAAATTACAAAAACACATTACAAGAGAACACCAATATATCGTGGTTCACCCAAGATGGGCTACGTCCACACTGAAATTGTCAGTCCTTATTATTATACCATCCATCAAATGAATGGATACAACCTGCAACACATCCGCTTCACTTCCTCTTCACTATCTCACAGTCTCTCTTTCACGATCTCAGAGATCTTTACAATGCATAATACCTAATACATCAACCCTAGTCGTATTACAATATATTTCTTATAAAGGGGAAATACAATGGGGTACAAACATGGTTGAATCATCATCTATGAGACTAGAAGATCAGGCTCCACAACCAACAAAAAGAATATCAAAGATAGCCCTAATATGATAAAGCAAATTATTACTCATTTATCACATAAACAATTACACAGAAAGCAAAATCATTCATCACCATGAAGTAATTCAATAAAGTTAGAACGATCTCAAAGTATGAGTTATGAATGCAATAAAAAGTAGTTCCATTAGCATTCCACACATTCCATGCAAAATCTCTGCACCAGCTTTTCCCAGGAAATAGATCCTTCTTATTCAGCAGAAAATTAGTTCTCTTACAAAAATGGTCTAGCTCTATTGTACTAGCAAAAGAACTTATTCTCTATTCTCGTCCCTTATTTATCTTTACAATTTTTTTTCTTCTAATGCCTCTTCATCTACCCTAACCCTAAGATTCCCAAAATTTTGTCTTCTAGTGCTTACATCAAAAAATATAAAAGATATTTACAAATTTATATTTATCTGGACCCAGCTAAACTAGAAGAATATTCCCCCCCATAGATTAGCTCCTTCAATAATGACATTAATCATGTTTGTATCCAATACTTGTAAAGAGACTTCATGATATGACAATTGAGTCTCAATGTGCGCCATCCCTGCTTCTACTGTTGTGCAACTATCTTCTAGGAAATATGCATGTATAGATGCTTTCCCTACAAAATGGTGGATGTCTTCCTCAGTGAGAGCATCCAACTTTATGATGTATTCTAACTCCCCTTGGAATCCACTCTGCAGCTCTATCATGCGTAGATCTCTTGAAGGAAGTTCGCTCATTGGCGGGAGCGGAGAGCGATGACACTTTTCATGAACTTGTTGGATTTTCCCATAAAAATCTTGATACTTCTTAATAGTCTTTGGAATGTCATTATTCAGTTTTCTGGAAGCCTTCCTACAAAATTCTAAAAGCTCCATTTCCGACTTCAAATTTGATGTTGTCTTAGGAAGCAAGTTGTCAGGGTATTCAGATTTGGTCTCTCTCCAGACCATTTGGATTTTGATCTTTTCTACAACATCACACGGCTTTTTCCTAAATGCCTGTGACTCAACAGATATCTCATCCATTCTCTCCATCATGAGCTTCATCTTATATATCTTCTCTGTGAGAATCACCTGAGAATGATATATTTGTCTTG
Organism: Larix kaempferi; assembly: GCA_027924585.1. Classification (NCBI taxonomy): domain Eukaryota; kingdom Viridiplantae; phylum Streptophyta; class Pinopsida; order Pinales; family Pinaceae; genus Larix; species Larix kaempferi. The sequence goes on from BSBM01000370.1 coordinate 6,927,181, forward strand.
TATTTTACAGGCTTGATCATAGAATGGAGATATATCTAGCTTTCTCTTGTCCGTGGATTCCAGTTGTTATGTTAAAGATTATTTCTCCTTTTCCAGCTCCTCTACCTCAGCTTTTAATCCTTCAACCTGTTGGTTGGCAGCTAACTCGCTTGATTTTAGCTAAGTGGTCCGAGCTTCAAGTTCATTCTTCTCTCATTTACTGTACAATTAATGCCTCATTTTCTTCATCCAAGTTCTGGTATTCATTCATTATTATTTATTGCTTGGATAGAAAGGCGTCATGTTTCCTTTTCCATTCTATCCCTTGTGCTCACTCCTTCACTAGATTACCCTTTAATTTAAGCACATTCCCCTTGCTTCACTCAATATCATTTATCAACTTGTCAATATTATCTTCATTTGCTTGAGCAGCAGCTACATTGACAGATGCCATGAATTTGGTGTCTTTGTGTGTACCCTCCAAGATGGTGCTCTCCTGAACAGTGACGATATCCGTTTGGGATCCCATTTTCAGTCTCTTTTCTGTTCTCTTTGATATGGTTTTTATGTTACGGTCAAAGATGATTGTGTCCAATTGGGCCACAGTGTGCTCCTTTGATGGGGTAAATGTCGTGAGTCCGAGCTCATCCAATGGGAGGTGGCTCCTGTGAGTATTTCATTAGATACTTCGGGTAGGTCTATGTCCATGCTCTGCATGGTTGGGCTTCCCATTTCTACAGCCTTCTTGGACTTTTATTCTTCCTATTTTTTCTTTTGTTGTTCAGTCACTTTCTTTTCTGCTCTTTCTCTCATTTCTTGTAATTTCTCGGCTTCTTCTTTCTCGATCCTTTTAGCTTGCTCTTTTCGAACTCCTTCAGTTTCTTCTTTCTGAATTTTTTTGGCCTCTTCTTTTTTAATCTTTTCAGTCTCCTATTTTATCCTCTATTCTGCCTTTGCTAATTGTAGAGCTACGACTTCGTCTCTTTTCCTTTGTAATTATGCCTGCTTAGAAGCTTTGGCAACAGTGCTGGAACCTGCTCCACTTTTGGGACGAAAACGCTTATTCAGCTCAATCATGTTGCTAGCTCTCCTGAATATATCTTCATCTTTGTCAAAGTAATTGGCATAGTCAAAATGTATTTTGATTGCTCCACAATGCTCGGCAACTTTGTTGACGTTGTCATTCCTCACAAAACTCTTCTCGCCAAAATGTAAACCTTCCAATTCTTGAATAAAATCTTCAATAGTTTTAACTTTGGAGAATTTGTATGCCCCGATACAGAAAGGAAACGGTGGGAATGAAGCCTTTTTATGATCATGCAAGAAACCACCAATCCCATCTATGAAGACTTGCCTTTCTGCTTCTTTGTGAACCACATAATCAATTGCATATTTGGGAAAAGGGATGGAGGTCAGGAACCTCCATACATCCTAAGATACGTGCCCTCCTGTGAAAAATAGTAATCCCCATACTCTTCTACGAATGCCATGGCATTTTTAGACAAGCGGTTTGGTTCTTTGTTGAAAATCAACTCGTAGAGGGGCATGATAAATTCTTCACATATGAGCTTATAATAACCTTTGTATTTATGGGCCCACAAGACCTGGTAAGAAAAATAGATTGGGGATTCATCTCTGTTCCATATGCATCCCAACTTGGGGAATGGGTGCCTTGATAAAATGTAATCTACAAGGTATGAAGACATTGTTAAATTTTGAGCATTAATTCACAATACTCTAGGATCTTCACTGAGAGAATAACATATACAGTATATCAATGCATGACAATCACAATAAGCATGACAAGCATCAAAAGAATCAAAAGCATGAGAGACAAGAGACACAGAGTTTCCGTGGGGAAAACCCTAAGGTGAAAAACCCCACAACTTCCTCAGAGATAGATAGAGAAATGGCTCAACCAAAGTACAACCAAAATACACTGAGATAGTCTCCTAGTAGCATATGATCCTCCTCCTCACTAGTGCGCCACTTTCTGAGTGAGAGAGAGATACTTTTCCGAATGATCTAAATAGAGATCACCTGATCTCTATTTATACTAACCTATTTGCCCAGTGACCTTATGGGGCCGATTTGTCTAGCTAGGTACATCCACATTATAATATATATATTTCAGGGCCGACCCCACACATGGTGGTCTAATAACCCATCGGAAAGTACACACACTTGCGACACTTGTCAATCCACATGATGACACTTCCTTATAGAGGAATGACACATCTCTTATCAGGGTACAATAAATATATATAAAATACACAGAAGAAATACATTCCGAAGTTACGTATACATCAACACTCCCTCTTAACTAGGAAGGTATTTCTCGACACATATATGCTAGACAAGTCTTCTTCTCGGGATCATCGTCATCGATGCATCGTCAACATCATTGTCACTGCTGTTGCTATCTCAACCAATCTCTGAATCTACTCGTCATAGGAATTTATACAGAGCCAATCCTTTTTCATACTGGATGTAGGCCCACCTCCTGCAGGTCTTCATCATCACTGACCATACAGTGGAATTCTCAGGACTTATTATGTGCATCACAAAACCTGGCTGCAGCATCCCAGGCTATTACGAGCACACATCTCTACCTGTAGGATCTCCCAGGAGCACATTACATGTGACCCATCACAAAACCTGGCTGAAGCATCCCATGCTGTTACGAGCACACAGCTCTACCTGTCGGATCTCCCAGGAGCACATTACATGTGATCTCACCACAAAACCTGGCTGAAGCATCCCAGGCTATCACGAGCACACAGCTCTACTTGTCGGATCTACCAGGAGCACATTACATGTGGTCCACCACAAAACCTGGCCGAAGCATCTAAGGCCTTTTTCATCCTGTCCAGATCTCCCAGGAGCAAATTACATGTGGTCATGGCAAAACCTGGCTGAAGCATCTGAGGCCTTTTTCATCCTATCCAGATCTCCCAGGAGAAAATTACATGCCATAGGACAAAACCTCGCAAGAGAATCTCAGGATGTTACGGGTACACAACTCCGACCTGAAGATCTCCCAGGGCAAAAATTACATGTCCTCCCAAAGCAATGTCTCGAAAGAGCATCCCAGGTTGTTATGGGTACGCAACTCCGACCTATAGGATCTCCCAGACATGCTCATCTGCACAACCTGATCCACGGCCACAAAGTATCATCTAATATTCATCATACATCATCCTGATGTACACATGATCATCCTGATCATCATCACTGCAACATCCTGCTGCATGTCATCTGGAGAAGCTCGTCATCCACGATCACCCTGATCATGCAATGCACACCAAGTATCTACCTGATACATATCGTCATACACAGTGTATCCATCTGATACATAGATACATGATCCACACAATGTATCCATCAACATACATGATCTACCTAATCATACAATGTATCCACCTGATGGTCCAACCGATCATATCCAGCATCCAACATGATGCATACACACATATAAATGATCCAACTGATCATATCCAGCATCCAACATGATGCGTACATACATATACATATAAATGATCCAACTGATCATATCCAGCATCCAACATGATGCGTACATACATATAAATGATCCAACTGATCATACAAAGCAGAAACCAGAACATCATCCTGATGCTCATCATCCAGTGCTTACATCCATAGCCATGTGAAGGATCCTCCTTCCAACATGCTTGGAATGGCTTCAACAAATGTGTCCATCACTTCTTCCTCGAAGTGTCCTCGATCTGAAGAACACCAAGCCTCTCCCTGAAGTACTCGAACTTCACCCTGGCTAGTGGCTTCGTCAGCACATCTAAAATCTGCTCATCCGTTGCAACATACAGAAGCTTCACAGCTCCTCTCTGCACCATATCCCCGATATAGTGATATTTGATCTCTATGTGTTTTGACCTGTCATGAAACACTGCATTATCGAACAGCTTCACACAACTCTGGTTATCACAGAAGATACCAGTAGCATCCAACGGGAGATCAAATAACTCAAACAGTAGCTTCCATATCCATACTGCCTCACAACTAGCTGAACAGGCTGCAACATACTCTGCCTCAGCTATACTCAGTGCTACGTAGGACTGCTTCCTGCTAAACCAAGAGATCACACCTGATCCCATACTAAAGCAGCACCCAGATGTGCTCTTCCTATCTGTAGCACTGCCAGCCCAATCTGAATCAACATAACCCTGCAGGTTAAAATTTTGATTCGCTTCATACTTGAGCCCATAATCCACTGTACCCTTTAGGTACCTCATAACATGCTTTACAGCAACCAGGTGAACACTCCTAGGATTCATCAAGAACTGGCTCAATGTGTTCACAGCAAAGCAAATGTCCGGTCTCGTGTTCGTCAGGTACATTAAGGACCCAATCATCTGACGATACATAGAGACATCAACCGGCTCAAATGAAGCATCACATAGAAGCTTCAGATTCGATGCCATAGGTGTGGCCATGGCCTTGCAATCCATCATCCTGAATCTCTTTGGGATATCTACTGTGTACTTTCCTTGATCAAGGAAGATCCCACCTGCACTCTGCCACACCTCCATACCTAGGAAATAATGCATCATTCTGAACTCAGCAGCAAGCTTCCTCTTAGTATCTGCAATCAATCTGTCATCTCATATTACAAATAAGTCATCCACATACAGGAGTAGAACCACATGATTCCCTTCTTCAACCTTGTAATAAAAGTTGGAATCCTCTTTACTCTTGGTAAAGCCCAAACTAGATAGGAAACTGTCCATCCTACCATACCAGGTTCTGGGAGCTTGTTTCAATCCATACAAGGCTTTCTTCAATCCGCACAAATATGACTCCCTATCATGTATTTCGAAACTGAGTGGCTACTCCACATATACTTCCTCTTCAACTACACCATTCAAGAAAGCAGTCTTGAAATCCATCTGGTGTATCTTCTATTTCATCACTTTTATATTTCTCTATGCTGCCATCTGCAGCATGCTTGATATGATAGATCCATATGGAAGTCATAACAAAACTTCCCTTCAAGTCTTGGGACTACATCCCAAACATCATTCTTCATGATCGACAGATCATGGCATTCTTCCTGTATCTTGGGAACTTCAATATCTTCAATAGATAATTTTGTGCTTGAACAAATGTTGTAGTCCTTTTGTAGGTGAAGATATACGGTCTTTCCTACAAAACAAGTTAAATTGCATGATTAGAAACATCTCATAATTTTCAGAACAAATTATTTACACATAAAGAAATATGTCATGCAGTCATGCAGTTATCTTAGACAATGCTTCAATACAACATTTATCCATGTTCCACAACTTTCTAGATGCCTTCCAGTCTCTACCAGAACATTGTTAAGAGTTTTCACTACTCCCAACATGTCAGCAAAGAGATTTCATTCTAGATAAGTAGCACTGGAATGTTGTACAGTGCCATAGGCCACTTACCCAACACATGCATATTAGTAGTATACTGTTCATTAATGCAATCATTCTAATATGCACAATACATATCCTAAGTCTAGGAACATGAGCATATAAATCATTGGAACAATTTTATTTAAGCAAACAAATATGCAAGAAATGATAATTAAAATCCTTATCTTTGTTTGTTTGTTGGGTGGACTCCCTCTGAGTCTTTGCTTCCTTGCAGGAGCTGCTGGAGTCCTTCTACACCTTTCTGTTGTGGAATGTAGAGAGATGGACAACTCCCTCTGAATATCTGCACCCTTGCAGAAACCACTAGAGTGTGCTCCCTCTTGATCTTTGCTTCCTGGATTACCTGTTCTTGAACTCATATTCATCCTTGGTCCCTATGCATGCTTATTAGTATTGTGTTGTCCTTGTGATCTCATACAAAATCATACATTCATTAGTATACTATTAAAACACAATAATCTCAAGCATGTATAGTCATGATCATTTCAAACAAAAATATTAGCATTCAAGGTTTATATAGGACTCTTATGGTTAGTCATATCATAAGAAACATAACATGCCTAAACCTGTAATTACTCAAACCTATGACTCTTCTGGGTAGTCATATCATTAATTAAGGTAAGACACATAATATGCATATACCCATGATTATTCAAACTTATAACTTTATGAACAATCATCATCAATCATGCCATGCATACTTATATGCTAGATCCTATGATATAAGAAACACATACCTGGTCACCATGTTTGCTAGTTATGTCTAGAAATGTGTTCTTGTTCTCTTCAATGACTTGCATAACTCACTAGTTAACTTTTGCAAAAACAAATTATACATAACTCTATGTGATCCATGACTATGGATGAATCTTTGTATTTATGTCACCATGGCATGTTCAGGTTGTCCCTTCAATTTGTACAAACCTCCCTCTTTCTCTCCAATCACTACTGCATCATCGATTGTTTTACCCTTTGGCCACATTAGGACTTGGCCATCTACAAATGCAACCCTCATACATTTTGCATCCAATGCAGAGATGGAGAGTAAGTTCTTCTTGATCCCAGGTACATAAAGGACTTCTTTCATCTTCAAATATTTTCCAGAATCTAGGTTGTAGGAGGCTTCACCACTTCCTTTGATTGGGTATTGATAATCATCCCCAAGTTTCACCTTATGAGGTGATTCATGTTCAGATAGATTCACAAAGGATTCCTCAAACCCAGTCATGTGTTTGGAAGCCCCACTATCAATCAACCAATAATTACAGTCATGGGAGATAGTACCTGTGAGGGCAGATATTAGAACATACTCTTCTTCACTTGATGAGTCATCATCATTATCATCACTTTCTGCCCTAGCCTTCTTCTTTGGAGGTTCATCATCCTCGGCAGCATGAGCATGGAACTTTCTTTTGTTGCCCTTCTTCTTCTTGCTGGAGTTGTTGTTATTATCCCTTTTGTTCTTGGGACAATCTTAAGCAAAGTGACCCTTCTCATTGCATGTGAATCATATTAGATCCTTCTTATTATTTTGATAGGATCTTTTGTAGCGAGAGTGCTCCTTCTTGGGCTTGCTTCTTTTGGTGTGAGTTGCGAGAGATTGATATTCACCTCCCATCTTCTCCTCACGAGCTACAAGTCTAGCTTCTTCTTGAGAGCATTCCTCCCATAGTTTACTGAAAGAGATCAATTTCTTTCTTGCACAGATTCCTTGAATAAAGGAGTCCCATGACCTAGGTAGGCCATTCAAAGTGGTCATAACAACTTCACCATTGTCCACTACTTCATCTACAGCTTCAAGTTGCTCCTTAATCTGAGAGACCTTGGAGAAGTAAGATTGAATGGTTTCTCCATTCAACATCTTGACCCCTTTCAATTGATTTCGCAGAGTCATCTTCCGATTTATGTTCTTCGCTTCAAATAGCTTGGTCAAAGAGTCAAACATCTCCTTGGGTGTCTTTAGAGAAGACACATGGGGTATGAGATGGTCTTTGATAGAATCAGCAATGACTCTCTTTTCCTTGACCAAGTTCTTCTTATGCAATACCTTGGCCTCTTCATCCTCTGGGATAGGGATGTCTTCTTTTATATAAGAGTCCAACTCATTCTCTTCCAAGATTAATCCAATCCTATACTTCCAAGCTCAGAAGTTATCAGCCCCTTCAAGCTTATCCTCAAGCTTGGTGTGGTGAGACATATTAAAGAGTACTTCAAATGGAAATAGAAAAGATTTAGGTCTTACCACTTGAAATGTTGAAAACTGGATCTGGTCCCGGATTAGGGTTTGTCGAAAAAACCCTAAAGATTCAAAATGTGAATTTCAATTTTCTGAAAGGATAGAAAGATGTGCTTTGATGAGCTGATCAACTTGGTGCATTCAGAATTTGAGATCAACAAAGTTTTACCCTTCAGATTTTCCTTTTTGTCCTCTCGGGTTCACTAGGAAAGCCCTGAATTAGGGTTTGAGTTTCCCGGAGATCTACCCAACAAAAAATATTGATCCAAAGCTCTAAACTTCGATTTTTGCAAGGAGCTTCCAGCTATTTCTTTAGATTTCAGAAATTCCTATTTTTGTGGAAACCCTAATTTTTAGGGCCAAATCTGAAAATGCTCGGAATTGAATTCTGATTGGACAGATAGATGCACCTTGATGAGTAGAGTCAATCTACTATACTTCTTTTCCAAAATCTATGGAGAGAAACCCAATAAACAAGAAACTCAAGTTTTCGTCACTGTAAAATGTCTTCTTCTCAGGTTAGCTCTGATACCATGTTAAATTTTGAGCATTAATTCACAATACTCTAGGATCTTCACTGAGAGAATAAAATATACAGTATATCAATGCATGACAATCACAATAAGCATGACAAGCATCACAACAATCAAAAGCATGAGAGACAAGAGACACAGAGTTTCCGTGGGGAAAACCCTAAGGTGAAAAACCCCACAACTTCCTTAGAGATAGAGAGAGCAATGGCTCAACAAAAGTACAACCAAAATACACTGAGATAGTCTCCTAGTAGTATATGATCCTCCTCCTCACTAGTGCGCCACTTTTCGAGTGAGAGAGAGATACTTTTTCGAATGATCTAAATAGAGATCACCTGATCTCTATTTATACTAACCCGTTTGCCCAGTGACCTTATGGGGCCGACTTGTCTAGCTAGGTACATCCACATTATAATATATATATTTCAGGGCCGACCCCATACATGGTGGTCTAATAACCCATCAGCAAGTACACACACTTCCGACACTTGTCAATCCACATGACGACACTTCCTTATAGAGGAATGACACATCTCTTATAAGTGTACAATAAATATATATAAAATACACAGATGAAATACATTCCGAAGTTACATATACATCAACAGACATGTAAAATTTTGTCTTCTTCTGGGTCAAACCTCCTTTTGCAGCTGCTATTGTTGATGGCATACTGTCTGAGATGATGTCTACCCAGTTAAAGACTGTACCATGGAAGGCTACGTGGTGAATCAAAGGTATCTAATTTAATTTTTAGATAGTCCTGTCTGCCCTGCCGAAAATCCTACTTAGCATCAGGTCTATAATTCTAAAATGGGTCCTCAGGATTTGACACTCATATTCTCTGCTTGATCTCTACCTCAGCTGCTTTCCTAGTATTAATATTTTCTTATCATACTCGAGAGTGTCCATGTTAAGACCTTTGAGCCAATCTTCAGTCAGCAGGACCTGAGCGTGCGGTAATTTGTATGTTGTTGCTATATGGGCCAGATGGAATGAGGCAAACGCTTCTCCTTTGTTGTCAGACATGATCCTTGATGTGGAATCAGCTTGTGACAGAATCCACTAAATGGCCTTTGAGCAACGAAAAATCTCTGGGCGTGTAGCTGCTTTCGTGATGCCATATTTCTTGATGTTTTGGTATAAGACCATTTCTTCGAGAAATGCACCAGGGACATCCTGGTCCCAGATCATTAGATATAATTCCCCCCATTTGAATTCAGGGAGAATCCTTGCCACTGCCTTAGTATCCTCGAACACAGTCTCTACCTTGGTTTCCAATATAATCTCGACATCTGACCTTGACTCAGCTACTTTAGATTTCCTCTTGGCTCATTTCTTAGTCATTTTTCAAATTTTGATAAAAAGAAATCCATGTGTAAGCAAAATTCAAACAAAATTTAATCAAGCATTTTCTCTCATATTACAAGTGATAGGCAGAGTTGAAAAAAAACACCATTATCATGCTGTCAGGTTTGTGCTTTGTTTTTTAACAGTATGTAGATGTGCAAAGAGAAAAATGATTCAAATTAGTCCTGCCAACCATTTTAATTTTGAAAGCAACTTCTATGATGGTTAAGAATCAAAACATAAACAATTTAACATAAACGACTGTGCAAAAATTAGGTTCAGTTGGTAACAGTGTGAGTTTTAGTGTTTTGAAGACGCTGGCCAGTCAGTCTTTGTTGGTAACGGATAACAGGGTTCGAGTTTGTGCATTCAACACTAAAAGAGCAGGCTACCACGTGTTTATGTTGGCCTCATGGCCGCAAAAGGGACCGTGGTGCTCAGTCGGTTAATAAAATCATGAGGATTATGCGAAGTATAAAGAAAACCCCTTCTAATTGCAAGTCTATCCTTAAAAAGGGTTAACGTTTCATAAGAAAATACCCCAAAAGCAAAATTAATTAAAAAAAAACAACAGATCAAGAGGGCTTGAGACCTACCTCTCAAAAGCTGAGCGGCTGATGATATGAATGGTGTTGGGATGCTCAGTACTCAGCGATTGGAGGGTTTTGAGAAATGCTCTAAACGGAGTTTTCTTTTTTCTTTTGATAATAAACAAAAGGGACCTCCGCCCTATATATAAATTCTACCAACAAAAGCATTTAATGCAGAGTGGGTGAGGTTGGTGGGACTTTAAATGAGAAATTAGTGGGGTTAGGTGGGGTCACTTATGGCCAACCATGTTTTCAGTGGGACAACCAGTTTTAAACATTGCTGCCACTAAAGGTTCGCCACCACCGTTTCGGCGAGACTTGTTCAGTCTCTGCAAAACGTATCGGTGATGTTTCGCTAACTGCATTGATGTGTGGCGATCAGCGAGTTTCAGCTTGCAATTTTGCAATCATTTTGGCAGACATTTTGTTATGCATCATTTCTCTTAAACCTTCACCGTCAACCGTTTCAGCAGGACTTGTTCAGTCTTTGTGAAACGTGTCAACAATGAATTTGTAAAATGCGCCAACGACGACCCTTGGAAAAACTCAGCTTGCGATTTGGGACTGTTTTGGCAGTCGTTTCCGAGTTCAACCGAAATGTATCGTGACTATAAATCCTTTTCACCAATCTCTTCCAAGCCCAAAAGGTGAGAAAACGTCTAAGTGTTGAAGAAGCAAAACAAAAGCGCTCCGATCGTTTCAGCAGAAATGACTGAGTTTCTTCGACCATTTCGGCTCCGTTCGGCGAGTTTCTCCGAAACGGGAAAGGCGTGTAAACTTAAAATATGCTTCTGACTATTTCGGCCAAACTGGACGAGTTTCGTCGATCGTTTCAACTCCAAAAGCTGAGTTTTACTTCGTGAGGAAAAAACCTTCTTTGCTCAATCCTTTGGAAAAAACTAAGTTTGATGTTAGGATTTTCTAGGAAGACTTGAAAATTAAAAACTCTCTTAAGAGAAAAGGAGGAGCCCCATAATTTTCAAAAAAATTGGGGATCAGGTTGTAGCAACAACAATTGGCGATTTGTTGGTGAACACAGATCTCTGAATAATCTCTTTTCAAGATCAAAAGAACTTACATGCTACTGACCCCATAGGTAACATAGTGATCCCGGTCATGTCTAGGAAGCATAAGGGGGACAACAGTTTGACTAAATGAGCCGGCTCTGTTATGGTGGAAGCTTAATAAACAGAATGAGCAAAAGTAGGAATATGTAATACAAATAAACACGGAAACGTACAGACAATGTGCAGGAATGCAAACTGTTCTTCTATTACTTACAAACATATCAAAACTGACTCTGATTTATGTATGTTACATTATTATACATGCTTATATAGAATTCTAAGACACTTGGGTGCCTTCCCGTTACGTTCAGTTACAAAGAACAAGTTAGAGCGGTTCAACTGTTCAACCGTTACAGTCGACAGGAAGACAGAGATCCAGACTGTCGAAGTTCGACAGTCGTTGGTCACATGTCGACACTGCATGTCAATGTCGCGAACTATGAGGTCGTTGTACATGTCGAAGGTAAGGAACATGTCGCAGCATGTTGAAGTGTTGAAGTTGTGGAAGTCCTGTCGCGTTGAAACTTGAAGAAGTTGTATCAACCGGGAAGACTAGTCGAGGATGTGTCAAAGTTAGCATCCGACAACAAATGCCAACTGCGATGTGGATCAGACCTCCTTCCTTAAGAAACAATGGACCCCATTGTTTGCTCGTGAAGATGAGGAAACTTGTCGGTCACTTCAGTGGCAGAGTACCACTTTCCTTGAGAGGGGATCTGGACAGCTTTGGCAACCTGAAATAAGGGAATTGTGTTCATCCTCGTAAGGCGTACCCATCGTCCCACAATAGTGTAGCAAGGAAGAGGCTCCTAAATATCTGGGTTGATGTCTGCGAGATTTGTTGTTGAGAAGTCATTCTGTTCTAACAAGGGTGCATGGTATGGTCAAAGTAGATCCACATTGAAGACTGGATACAGACCCAAGCAAGCAGGAATGTCGAGCTGGAAAGCGTTCTCGCCAATCTATCGAAGAATACTGTATGGACCATATTGCAAAGGTTTTAACTTCTTGAAAGGGCCTATGAAGCACTCCTTCTTAATATGTAGCCAGACCTTATCCCCAATGCGAAATGTATGAGGAATGATATGCTTGTCGTGTCGGGCCTTAGCTTTCTCGTTTTATCTATGCAACATATCCTGTGCTTGGCGCTGAATGTCACAAATATGTTCTCGAAACTTGACTGCTTTATCAACTTCTCGTTGGCTGCGGTCTGTGTCAGAGTTTGGGTGTGTCGAGGAGTTGATCAAGTCGATAGGTATTGAGGGTTGAAATCCGTAACAGATGTCAAATGGACTCTTGCCTGTAGAGTTGTGTTGTATGTATGGAAGACTATCATCCCATGTGCGTCGATGCTGGTGATTGTACATGCGAAGCAGTTGTACTACCAAGCAGTTCACAACTTCCGTCTGTCCGTCGGTCTGAGGATGGAAAGCTGTTGACAATGAGAGTCGCGTGTCTAGCTGTTGCCAGAGGGTCTTCCAAAAGATGCTAACAAATCTGGCATCTCGGTCGGAAATGATGGTTGTGGTTAAACCAAATTATTTCCAAACATGTGTAAAGAAGAGCTGAGCAGTCTATTGTGTTGTCGTGGTCTTCTTACATGGTATTAGAATGGCCATCTTGGAAAATTGGTCGATTACTACTAATATCGCGTCATGATAATGTCTGGTAGTAGGATTACCCGTCAAGTAGTCCATAGAAATAGATTCCCATGGTCGATTAGGAACTAGCAGAGGTGTGTACAATCCCTGTCGTCGATTAGGCGGCTTAGCAATGGCACAAACCACGAATGATCGAATGTACTTGTTGACGTCATATCTAAGTGTAGGCCAGAAGAAATACTTCTGCATAATAGCAAGTGTCTTTGCTACCACAAAGTGTCCTACAGTCTTGTTGTAGTGCGCACCCCAAATGAGTTTTTTTCGTTGCTCACCGGTCGGTACACAAAGTTGTCCAAGCTTGTATAGCAAGGTGTCTTTCAGGAAGTAGTCGGAGTCTGAGGTTGACAACTTGTTAGTCTGTAACTGTCGGTAGATAGCTGAGAAGTCACTGTCGTCCTCATACAATTGTTTCCAAGTGGTCGTGTCGTAACCCTGCATACTCGTCACTGTCAAAAGGAGAGTAATGGGTGGTCGACTGAGGCAATCTGCAGCGACATTAGCCTTGCCTTTTCGATACTTAATCACCAACTGAAATTGTTGTAGGTAATTATAATCCACTTGAGTTTTCGGGTTTTGTGAAGAACCTGCAATAATTAATTAATGCAAATACACAAGATATCAGAAATAATAGAACTCAGAATCACTTTTATATTGATCACAGGCCACTTCGAGGGGGAAACCTCCTTGGAGCAAGCTCAATACAATTAACTTCACAGTGCCTTCAATGACCTCAACACACACTTATATACTAAGTCTATGCCCAATACTATGAGTGAAAACCATGGGACATATAATACTACGGGACGACTTACAAAGCATATGCGTCCAATACTATGGGTCAATACTATGGGCTAATATAAACTACGGATCAACAAATACTACGGGACGACTTACAAAGCATATGCGTCCAACAACAATATGCTAACATAGTAAAGAGAAGGGTTGACACAGGTTCCTAACATCCCCTCTCCCTTAGAAAAAGCTTTGTCCTCAAAGCTTTGGTTGGAGAAATTGCTGCAGAATCTGAAGGAGTGGTTTCCCGGTAGCATCCTCGGGTTGCATTTTGGGCCACTGACGCCTTTGGAGTGTCAAGGAGGTACTGATCAGCTGAATACGATGGCGAATCCTCGTAATATGTAAATGAAGAATAACCATGTCAGCTACGTGGAAAATGTGCTCAGAACGATGCTGATCGGCTTGTTGTTTCAAGAAAATTCTGGCCATGTGAAGATTGTCCTGCAGAATGAGAAGAATCTGATCACGGTTTCGAAGAACCGAGTCAATTTCCTGAACTAGGGAGCTGCTAAGGGTGTATGGAAGAAGAATTGGTGGTGCCTGTCCATAGACTGCTTCATATGGTGTCCTTTGAGATGTGGTATTGTACCACCAGAGCGCTGCTAGGAAATCCATAGAAATAGTTGGCCAAAGCTGTGTAGGGATGGGAAAGGGTTTGAGCAATCCCGAAAGGAGTGTCATTTCACCCTTGTTGACCTGGAAAGTATCACAATCAGCCACCATCTGTTGAATTGTCATTTTCAGTCCCTACCAAAAGAAGTTACATTGTTCCTGGTCATACATTTTGAAGAACCCAGAGTGCCCTGCTGATGAAGAAGCATGGAGTTCATAGAAGAGATAGCCCTGTTGAACATATTGCAACCAATTTGGAACAAGCAGAGAAAGAGCTATAAGAGAAACTGGGTCATCAATTGTGCGAGAAGGAGAATCTTCCACCATATTGTCCTTACCCTTCTTGTAAGTGATCACATAGGGATAACCCATGAGTTGGATAACCCATTTCAGGTGTGTTGGGGAGGAGACCCATTATTCCAGAAAATTTTCCAAACTCTGGAGATCAGTCTTGATGCATAAATAATTCCCTAATAGGTATGGCTGCCTCTTCTGTACTGCATGCAAAATAGCCATCAGCTCCTGTTGAGAGGTAGATGCGACCAAATTCTTACTGGAAAGGTATCTTGAAGGCGGCAAGCTCATTGGTTCAGCAAAGACACCTACATATCTATCCAAGGAAGTAGTGGAGACCATTGATGGGTGCATTTGAATGGAATGGATCTGAGCGATGACACCATGTGAATTCTTCGTAAGGATTTTTTCTAGGCGATGTGAACTGATGATGCAGAGAGACCCTGGTTGTAAGCCCATTAATTTGTGTTGTGCCCCATTGACTGAAAACTGCATCCAAAGTTCTGCAAAATCCCATAAGATGGGGCCAAGTGTGCGTAACCATTGAATGCCCAAAACCACATCACATCCGCCTAAGGACAAGGCAAACATGTCAGAGAGCAGGTTATAATCTTCCATAGAGATATGCACATTGTGACACTTCCCCTTGCAAGGTAAGGTGCCCCCATTGGCAACCATGACTTCAAAGTTGGAGCAAGGATGGACAAAAAAATCAACGTGTTTGGCAATCCTAGGGTCAATGAAGTTATGAGTGCTACCAAAATCAATGAGTATGGTAAGAGGGAGCTTCTTGAAGTATCCCCTTACTCGCATTGTTTGTAGGGTGGTGACGCTAGTTACAGCATGGAGAGATATCTTGGGTGGCTCGTCCTGAGATGGGGTGTCAACAGGTGGGTGTTGAATGTCGACCTGATCATCTACTGTATCTGGAGCTTCTTCATCAAGTTCTGAGGCAGGCGGAGAATCCATATCCAAGAGATAGAGCTTTTGTTGAACACATCTATGTCCCCGAGTGAATTTCTCATCACAATTATAACAAATATCATTTTCTCAGTGTGCCTGCATCTCTGTTTCAGACAAATGCTTGATAGGAGTTGGTTGAGGAGCAGGCGTGATGGGAGGTCGTTGGGAACCCATATTTCTGAAGGGAACAAAGGTGGGTTTGGAGCGTTGTTGAGCTGTGATGTTGTCCTCTGCCAACTTAGCCAACCCTAGGACTTCCATCATTGTATTGGGACAGAACATTTTGACCTCTGAGCGGATTTCATCCTTGAGACCACTGATAAAACAACTCCTGTAGAATTCATCAAACAATCCTTCTGTGTGATTGGACAATTTCTTAAATTCTGTCTGATACTCTCTCACTGTGCCTATTTGGAGAAGTTTAGTGATTTCTCCTGTGAAGTCATCAAAAGCACTAGGACCAAATCATGGCAAAAGGAATTGGCAAAAATTTGTCCAGTTTGGCTCGGGATGAGCTTTGATGTACCAACGGTACCATTGAAGGGCTTCTTGTTCCAAATGAAAGGATGCAAGTGGAACTTTCTGGACATCAAAAGTATTATGTAGACTGAAATATTGTTCTGCTCAGTATATCCATCCAGTCGGATCAGTACCATTGAAGCGAGGAAAATCAAGCTTCGGCCCACGAAAATTGCTAGAAGAAGAGAACCCGGTGGCTGCAAAATATTATAGCTGTCGGTTATTGTTCATGGCTGAATGTTGAAGATGGAGGCTGAGAAATTTTTCATCCAGAAATTGGAGTTTGGTTTGGATGGCTGCAAGTGTTTCTGCCATGGTTTTTGCTTCTGCGTGGGTGACAACCGCAACCAAGAGTTTTTTTTTTTTTGGAAATGGATAGAAAAACACAAACAAAAGCTTATTTAGTAAAGGAAGATTTGGATTTGGGAAAAACTCAGATGGGTAACTGGGGTTTGATTAGGTTTTGGACACTTTCTGATGGACAGGGAAACAAAAAATGTGGATTTCAGAAGCAGGGTGAAAGAATGAGAAAATTTGGTAGAGAGGGACAAAGAAGCAGAATTAAGAAAGGAACATGGTGGCAAAATTTAAAGGCGTTTGGGTGAAAATTGGAGTTATGGCAAACCCTAAACATAGACAAACATGGGATTTCTGGTCTTGGGAAGTGGAATTTGGGATAGGGTCTTCAGAAATGAAATATGCAGAATGGGATTGCAGGGATGTTAGTGAAGTTTCAAGGAAAACAGAGTTGAAACAAGAGAGATATGGCCCAAAAACAGAATTTTATACCCTTTTTTTTCCAGAAATGGATCGGCAACAACGGCGCGGAAGGGATCCGCAACAGATGGATCTGCAACGGTGCGGAAGGGATCGAAAATGGTTGGATCTGAAATGGTGACTGGATCTGAAACAGCTGGATCTAGAGCATAAGTGATCGGCAACAATTCAGCTGAAAATAGATATGGACCCCAAGTATGTGCGGCTTCCTATCAGTTCAGGGGATTCACTCGGCCACCAACACTGTCTCATGGCTTGCGTATTGGGGCAGTACCCCTCACTCCATGACTCAGGTAAAACTGATAACCGCTTTTCCACAAACAACAGCTCTTGGTTTACCTCAGGTGGGAACTAGTCAATCAGGTAGGGGTCGTTGCCCTTTTCGCTGGTAGGTCCTCTTAATGGGCCAGCTACTTTGGGGTTCCTGTGGTACTCCTCACAATGAGTTTTATGGCTTATGCCCAATTACTTCCCACAATTAAGCGAATAGGGGTTATCCCTAGATCCGAACTTGCAAAAGATGCGGAAAAAAAAAAAAAAAAAAAAAAAAAAAAAAAAAAAAAAAAAAAAAAAGAGAAAAGAAGAAGAAGAAGAAGAAGAAGAAGACAGAAATCCCACTCAACGAGCCCAAGAAAGTGCTCTGATACCAGATGTGAAGAACCTACAATAATTAATTAATGCAAATACACAAGATATCATAAATAATAGAACTCAAAATCACTTTTATATTGATCACGGGCCACTTCGAGGGGGCAACCTCCTTTGAGCAAGCTCAATACAATTAACTTCACAGTGCCTTCAATGACCTCAACACACACTTATATACTAAGTCTATGCCCAATACTATGAGTCAAAACCATGGGACATATAATACTACGGGATGACTTACAAAGCATATGCGTCCAATACTATGGGTCAATACTATGGGCTAATATAAACTACGAATCAACAAATACTACGGGACGACTTACAAAGCCTATGCGTCCAACAACAATATACTAACATAGTAAAGAGAAGGGTTGACACAGGTTCCTAACAGGTTTTCTAAAACTTTGATTGTGTCGGAGCGAACTGTAGAGGCTTGTGATCAGTAAGAATTATCGTTTCCTTGCCAAGGATGTAATGCCTCCATTGCTTGAGAGATTGCACAATGGCATACAATTCTTTTTCATACGTCGAGTATCTTCTAACTGTGTCATTAAAAGTCTCGGAATGAAAAGCGACTGGGTGACCAGACTGAGTGATCACTGCGCCTAAGGCATAGTCCGATGCATCCATCTCAATCTCAAAGGGCTGATGCAAATCAGGTAACACAAGTACTAGTGCAATGCAGAGCCTATGTTTGAGTTGTTCAAAAGCTGCTTGATGTGTTTTTGTCCATTGAAAGACAGTTTTCCCGTTTCTCTTCGTCAACTGATTCAAGGGACAGGCTATGTGACTGAAGCCAAGTATGAATCGTCAATAGAAATTCTCCAAACCAAGAAAAATTCTTAGTTCTTGAATGCTTCTAGGAATGGGCCAATCTTTGAGGATATGTACTTTGTCTGGATCGATGTGAATGCTTGCAGAGTCAATTACATACCCCAAATATTTGATGTTGGTCATCGCAAAAGAGCACTTGTCCATGTTCAAGTAGAGCCGATGTTGTTGGAGAGTGTCGAGGACTTGTCGAAGATGTCTGACATGTTCTTCCCATGATCGACTGAAAATAAATATGTCGTCGAGATAGACAATAACCCATTTTCCGATGAAAGGTCGAAGAAGGTTATCCATATGTTGCATGAAAGTCACAGGTGCGTTGGTTAAGCCAAAAGGGATGACTAACCATTCGAACAATCCTTCCCTGGTCTTAAAAGCAGTTTTCCACACATCTAAGTGCTCGATTGGAATCTGATGGTATCCCGACTTGAGTTTGAGCTTAGTAAATAATTTAGCACCTTTCAGACAGTCGATAAGCTCGTCTATCTACGGAAGAAGGTATCGATTCTTCACCGATATTTTCTTGAGAGCTCTGTAGTCGATGCACATGTTCCAAGTCCCGTCTTTCTTTGGAACTAGGACGAGTGGACTTCCATAAGGAGAGGAGCTGGGTCGGATATGACCTTTTTCAATTAATTCTTGGATTGTCTGCGAATCTCTTTATTTTCAAGAATGGATCTTCTGTAAAAAAATGCGTTAGGCAAAGAAGAACCAGGAACAAGTTCAATGGAGTGTTTTACCTGACAATGTTGAGGTACTCTGTTTGGAGCTTGAAAGAGGTTCAGGTACTCATCAAGAATATGATCGACTTGCTAGTTCTGTCAAGAGCTACATTGGTCAGTGACTCAACTCGTTGTTGTAGTCTTCTTAGAATGTTGCAGCTTGATCATGATTAGTGTGAACTTCTGAGCATAATTGATGAGCTTCTTTATCTGTTTGGCAGATATTAGTGCAACCGTTAGTGTGGGTTGATGCTCTGGTATGATGAACCATCGATTTCGGATTCTGACAATCACCTTCTGAGGTCGTGACTAATAAATTCCATGTCTATCCCAGAGGTAAGGTTTCCCAAACAGGGCGTCGGCTACAGAGAGAGGTGCCACGTCACAGAGTACTTCATCTTCAAAAGGCTTTATGAAGTAGGCAAGTGTGCATTTTTTAGTGATCCGTATTTCTTGTCCATCCTTCATCCAACTGATGTTGTAAGGCTGAGGATGCGAACTAGTAACAAGACCTAATTTCTTCACTAGTTATTCAAAAATGAAGTTCTTTTGGCTCCCATTGTCCACGATCAGATGCAATGGGTTGTTCTGGACCCATATCCGTGTATGCAACAGGCGCTCTCGTTCCTCCTCATCGACAATAGTCGAGACTACTTGAGTTGTCAAGGTCAAAAGGGTCATTGCATCTGGATCAGATTCTTCCACCGTCTTGTCGAACGCATCAGACGTCGACACTTTTTCCAAAAATGTCTTCCGAGCTTTGCATTCAGATGTATCATGCCAAGATGAGTGGTGGTAATCACAACATTTTCCGATCAGTGGTTGTTTCCTATGTTCCCTCTTGTGAAAAGGCTTCTTACCGTTGTCAAGATTTGGCGGTTTCGGCTAAAAATATTTCGACTTGTCGAAGTCATGTTAAATTTTGAGCATTAATTCACAATACTCTAGGATCTTTACTGAGAGAATAACATGTACAGTATATCAATGCATAACAATCACAATAAGCATGACAAGCATCATAAGAATCAAAAGCATGAGAGACAAGAGACACAGAGTTTCCGTGGGGAAAACCCTAAGGTGAAAAACCCCACAACTTCCTCAGAGATAGAGAGAGCAATGTATCAACCAAAGTACAACCAAAATACACTGATATAGTCTCCTAGTAGTAGATAATCCTCCTCCTCACTAGTGCGCCACTTTCTGAGTGAGAGAAGTGTGAGTTTTCGAGTGATCAAAATAGAGATCTCCCGATCTCTATTTATACTAACATGTTTGCCCAGTTACACTATGAGGCTGACTTGTCTATCTAGATACATCCACAATATAGTATATATTTCAGGGCTGACCCCACACATTTTGGTCTAATAACCCATCAGCAAGTACACACACTTGCGACACTTGTCAATCCACATGACGACACTTCCTAATAGAGGAATAACACATCTCTTATAAGGGTACAATAAATATATATGAAATACATTTCGAAGTTACATATACATCAACACTCCCTCTTAACTAGGAAGGTATTTCTCGACACAGATCTGTTAGACAAGTCTTCTTCTCGGGATCATCGTCATCGATGCATCGTCATCATCATCGTCACTGTTGCTGCTATCTCAACCAATCTCTGACTCTACTCGTCATAGGAAGTTCTACAAAGCCATTCCTTTTTCATACTGGATGTAGGCCCACCACATGCAGGTCTTCATCATCACTAGCCATACTGTGGAATCCTCAATACTTATTACATGTGTCACAAAACCTGGCAGTAGCATCCTAGGCTATTACGAGCACATAGCTCTACCTATCAAATCTCCCAGGAGCACATTACATGTGACCCATCACAAAACCTGGCTGGAGCATCCCAGGCTGTTACAAGCACACAGCTATACCTGTCGGATCTCCCTGGAGCACATTACATGTGATCTCACCACAAAACCTGGTTGAAGCATCCCAGGCTATTACGAGCACACAGCTCTACCTGTCGAATCTCCCAGGAGCACATTACATGTGGTCCACCACAAAACCTGGCCGAAGCATCTGAGGCCTTTTTCATCCTGTCCAGATCTCCCAGGACCAAATTACATGTGGTCATGGAAAAACCTAGTTGAAGCATCTGAGGCCTTTTTCATCCTGTCCAGATCTCCCAGGAGCAAATTACATGCCATAGGACAAAACCTCGCAAGAGCATCTCAGGATGTTACGGGTACACAACTCCAACCTAAAGATCTCTCAGGGCACAAATTACATGTCCTCCCAGAGTAATATCTCGAAAGAGCATCCCAGGCTGTTATGGGTACGCAACTCCGCCTATAGGATCTCCCAGACATGCTCATCTGCACAACCTGATCCACGGCCACAAAATATCATCCTAATACTCACCATACATCATCCTAATGTACACATGATCATCCCGATCATCATCATGATGCATGTCATCTGGAGAAGCTCGTCATCCACGATCATCCTGATCATACAATGCATCTACCTGATGCATACCAAGTATCTACCTGATACATATCACCATACACAGTGTATCCACCTGATACATAGATACACGATCCACACAATGTATCCATCAACATACATGATCTACCTGATCATACCTGATACATATCAACATACATGATCTACCTGATCATACAATGTATCCACCTGATACATATACAGATACATGGTCCAAGCATCCAACATGATGCATATACAAAATACATACCAATGATCCAACCGATCATATCCAGCATCCAACATGATGCGTACATACATATAAATGATCCAACTGATCATATCCAGCATCCAACATGATGCGTACATACATATAAATGATCCAACCGATCATATCAAAGCAGAAACTAGAACATCATCCTAATGCTCATCATCCAGCGCTTACATCCACCGCTGTTAACACCCAAAAAGTGCTCACTACCTCATCTACCCCATTACATGACTCATTTGTCCATATTTCCTACCATATTTACCTTCAAAACCCTAAAAAGCCTCCAAAAGGCCACAAAACCATCAAAAAAGCCTCCAAAAAGCTAAAAAAAACCCTCTTTCCCCCAAAATTATCCAAAATTCCTCCAAAATAGCAAAAAACCTCTAAAAGAGAATAAAAAATATAAAAAAAGGAGGAAAAAGAGGAAAAATGAGGAAAAAACCCTATACAGCTGACCTAAACCATATGGTTCCCAAAACCATGGGCCAGCACTCCACCACTAAAAACCTATAAATAGGTGATGGAGACCCCTCATTTCATATCCACTATCAAATACACCCTTACTCTGCCAAAATCACTCTTGAAACCCTAGCTCACCCTTGAGCTATTTTCACCATTGAGTGCCCCTTTGGCCCATTTCCACCATTTGGAGAAAGAGAATAAGAAAAGTTGTAGTTTGGAGAAACCCTCTTGGACCATTGCAAGAACTTCACCAACCTTCACGTTGGAGGTAAAATTTTAATACAAAAGAAAACCATTTATATTCCATGTTTTGTTATGTTTCTTAATGCTCATGCTAATTTAGAATTCTTATTGTTTTAGCATTTTAATTTACTGTTTATTGAACTGCTACTAAGGAGTCCATTCTCCTTAGTAGGTGCTCATTTGCACAAGCTAGGGTGAAAACCCTAGCTACAGTTTTGGCGACTCCCCTTGGTTTGAATTTATGGTTATAGTTTTTAAATATTTTCCTGTCTTTTCCTTTCGGCTGTCCCTTTCGGCTGCCGTAAACCGCGTCTTTTACCCCCGCAGTTGTGTTTCGACCGCGTCTTTCAGGCATTTACCTACGACCCGACTGCGGCTCTCAAACTGTTTTCGGTGACCTGCCGGCAGATTCACGTTTGTTACCCGCAATCTGATCGTGGCTATTAGCTTGTTCGGGGCGATCCGACTGCAGCTTTTCCCCCTTTTCATGCGTCCCGACTGCGGCTTTTAGCCATTTTTCTGCAACCCGCCTGCGCCTGTCGGCCTTTTTCCCACGTCCCGCCTGCGGCTTTCAGCCCTTTTCCTGCAACCCGCCTGCAGCTTTTGACCTTTTTCCCAAGGTCCACCTGCATCGTTCGGCCATAATCCCGCGACCTGTCCGCGACTGTTGAGCTATTTCCCGCGGTCCGACCGCCCAGAATCGCCACAAACCCGCGGTCTGTTTCCTGCACTTTTTTCATTGATTTTG
This sequence comes from Larix kaempferi, assembly GCA_027924585.1. Lineage (NCBI taxonomy): Eukaryota > Viridiplantae > Streptophyta > Pinopsida > Pinales > Pinaceae > Larix > Larix kaempferi. The sequence continues at coordinate 6,950,368 of BSBM01000370.1, forward strand.
AACCCAGCACTTTGCTGCACTATTTTCTGCACCAGCACAGTCATCTGTCCTACCTGCAGCCACACTTCCTTACAGCCTTTTTCTGCAGTTTTATTTTTGTTCCATTTACAGAATAGTTTTTTAAAAATTTCAGCATTTTAATTGAAAAAGAGAAAATTTTGCATTTCAAAGTTTACATTCTGTCTTGTTATTTTTAGAAAGTTGCCCCCTTTGTGGCACTTTTACTTGGGTTCATCATCTCACACGCACACACTCTGTCACCTAATTCAAGTGAGCCTTAAAAAAATACTTAACACAACCAACATTCTAACCCCACTTGGGGAACACATAAGAATTTTTGTAGTTAGGTAGGATCGGGGGGATAGGCATCCAAATAACACCCCTCGGTTGCTTACACTTGAGACATAGTTGTTGTCCATTAGGGAATCAAAATCCCCTAGTATTTGTTGGCACGGTCACAACCAGTTTATCAGAGGGCCTCTCCCCTAGGAGGGTTGAAGTCGCCAGACTGGTTCCGAAGGCCTGAGTGGAATACCGCAATCCATTCAGTAACCGAAGGCTACCTTTTGCAGTTCTCGGGGTATCCCTGTATGGGGATACTGCGGTAAAAGAACCAAAAGGCAGATTCACCTTTTCTGGGCGTGTCATGAACGGGGGATCTTAGTTGCCTTTCTTCTAGGATTGACTACCCGGTGTCCCTCCCGGTAGGGGGATATCTTTAGCCACTTGGCTCTCCTATCCATATTGTCTGACTTGGATTTCATCACCTTGCAGAGGATATGTCTAGTTGAGTCAGAATACTATTTAGTTAGGTGTTTTCATGCTCCCTTACCTCCTTTTGGTCTAGTGAGTCCACTATTTTTATTTTTTAGGAAACCTGCTGCTTGTTGGTATTCTAACCATTTCTGTTGATACTCCACTTATTGTATCACAGTTGTTACAGTAAGTGTTTTGAGTTGGTTGTTGGCCTGAGTGCCATATTTTTTGAGCTCTCCTTTTGCACACTCGGTTGCATTAGGGTTTTTGAGTTGTTTTTCACTCAACACAACCCCCAGATATTTGACACCATCTGTCACCATTGAGTCCCCGAGACATTCTCGGTGCCTCCGGGGCGAACCCCCACAGCACGGTTCACTTGACACCACCCATCATAGACATAGATCTTCATCACTTAATACCACTCATCATAGATCTCGAGCTTTGTCACTTGACTCCACTCGTCAACGGCATAGAACTCTGTCATCCGATCTAAACGCCCCCTATTTTACCTCTGATTCTGAGGCAGAGTCCGAGAACCCCATTTACACTGCACCAACCAGCCCCATGGCTGGCGTGACTTCCACCCCTTTCTTTGTAGGGGCCAAAAACACCAACGCTCATCCCACTGATCAGACGTTACGTATACCTCCGGCTCCACTCGATGGCACCTCCAAAGCACCTCGTTTCCCACTTCGTCGTATCAACAATAACCCCAATGCTCGCGCTGCATCAAATTACAACATTGTAGATGACTTAGCCCAATCCCCCGCCGCCATGTCCGCGTTAGAAGTCTTGAAAAACTATCCTTCACAGTGCAAGACTTTGCTTTCCGCCATTGGTGCTATTGACCCAAATGATTCACAACTGTTGGCATTCGATTTGGACCAGTCCGAACCATGCCTGCCTTCCACTTTAGCATTCCAAGTTTATGTTTCTGTTTGGAATCTTGTCATCCATCAGTGCATTATCGATGAAGGTGCCTCTACATGCATTATGTCCACATTCGTTTGGCAGAAGTTTGGATCCCCTACTCTCCAGCATTCCACCACTGCGTTGCGAGCCTACGACGGCTGTTCGGCTCAACCCCAAGGCCTATTAGCTAACGTCCCTGTCCAGCTGGCTGGTAAAACCGTTCTCATTGACATAGAGGTCATCAATTCCCAACTTGATTATAACCTCTTACTTGGCCGCAGCTACATGTATGCTATGCGAGCGGTTGCCTCATCCATTTTTCGTACCATGATGTTCCCCCACGATGGACGCATGGTCAAGGTTGACCAACTCACCTACTACGATCCAAATGCCCCCGCTGCACGCGAAAATGTTCTCCCCATGGTTGAACAACCTGTTAGTGGTGTCGCTGCCTCATTTGTTTCCTCTGTGGGACCTGGAGTCTATTCAGATATGTCGATGACCTCCACATTCCAATCCATTCCTCCCCCATCACCCGCGATTGACATATCTGACCTCTGTACTCTTTCCCACAATACCCAAACACCCAACAATCAACCGTCCTTGTTACCCAAACCACCATTGGTACCTAGTCACATTGGTGTTACACCCATCCACACAATCCCCTTCCTAGTTCCCCCTTCAGGAGTAGTAAGCGCCCCGGTTATGGATACCCTCAGCCTCCCTGGGTTAACCTTAGGATTACCCGTCTGGTATCTTTCGCCTCCCATTCCCCCTCCGACACCAAATGTCATCCTCCAACCGGTGCAACCCATTGTCACTACTAGTCAACCACCTCCCAGTGTTGCTACTCCTTCGACATCTACAAATCCCCCTCCTCTTATCAAGCCCACTGGGGGAAGAGGCACACAACCATACACTGTTGTACCTCCTCCCAAGGTAGTCAAACCCCCTCCCGTGTTTCGTTCTCCCCCCAAATGCTCGTTATGTGATGAGTTAGGCCATCCGACTCATCAATGTCCACAGTTACCTGCATTACAGGAACACATGCAAATGCTTGATGACGACCCCAACATCCCGGTTGTCAAACTCGATCCAACTGCTAAGCCTCGTGATAAATCACTGCATACCAACCACCCTTGTGCAATATGCGGTGTTTACGGCCATTACTCACACCACTGTCTGGATCTCCCAGATTACAGAGCAGCTCTCTACGAGATGAATAATTTGGACCTTGAGATGGCACCCCCCACAATTGAGGAGCTTCACCCACCAGTCTCATCCCCCTCCGGCGAGGTTAACACCATTTATATGATCTCTTCGACCACCACTCCCTCGTCAACCAATTTGACCACTCAATATTTCCACAATGATGAGGATATTCTTGAGGCTCTCACTGCCCCGGATTATCCCTGGGATGACATGCACCATCGTTCCTATTTCCTCCGAGAAGCATCCTCCTCTACCACAGCTACCCAATTGGCGGTCGAAACCAAATATTTCCTTCCCACCAAAGTCGACTGGTTTAAGGATCCCATTCCTGCTCCTGAGGCCTTTGAGGAAGGTAACATGGCCAACATCTCACCCGTATTCCACATAGATATCTCTGACCCACCTGGTGCTCTTGAAATCATTACCTTAGGAGCCTCCTGCAGTGAGCATGAGATTGGAGAATATAAAAAACTTTTCCAAGAATTTTGTGATGTCTTTGCCTGGTCCTATACCGAAATGCCTGGTCTTGACCCCGCCATTATAGAGCACCACATTAACACATGGCCTAATGTACTCCCTGTTCGTCAGAAACAGCGCCCCATTCATCCATCAAAACTCCTCGCTGTTAAAGCAAAGGTTGAAAAACTTTGCAACGCAGGCTTCATCTATCCTATTGCTTATACCACCTGGGTTTCAAACCCCGTCCCCGTTAACAAAAAGCAAGGCACCATTCGATTATGTACTGACTTCCGTGATTTAAACCGCGCCTGTCCCAAGGACAACTTCCCCACGCCATTTATTGATTAACTCATCGATGCGTGTGCGGGACATGAAGTCCTATCTTTCATGGACGGTTTTTTCGGATACAATCAGATTCAGATCCGTAAGGAGGATCAGTACAAGACTGCCTTTACCACCCCATGGGGCACCTTCGCCTATAGCGTCATGCCTTTCGACCTCAAAAATGCTGGTGCCACCTTCCAGCGGGCCATGACCTATTGTTTTCACGACTTGGTCCATATCCTACTAGTCTATCTTTACAACCTTATAGCTCGTTCCCGGAAACGATCAGACCACCTTAACGACCTCCGACAGATTTTCCTGCGTTGTCGCAAATATAAAATCCGCTTGAACCCACACAAGTGTGTCTTTTGCGTTCCATCAGGCCGGTTTTTGGGTTTCATTGTTTCCCAAAAAGGAATTGTTGTTGATCCCCTGAAATTCCAGGCCATCTTAGACCTCCCCTCTCCTCGCACGCTCCGGCAACTCCAGAGTCTGTAGGGGCGATCCAATTTCCTTTGTCGCTTCGTTCTTGATTACGCCACCAAAGTTCATGGTTTCTTACGCTCGCTTCGTACCCACATACCCTTTGTTTGGGATGAGCAAGCAAAAGCTGCATTCAAAGCCCTCAAGAAATCTCTCACACAAGCCCCCTTGATCTCCCCTCCGGATTTCTCTCAGGACTTCATCCTTTACGTCTCAGCATCCGAGTATGCCATGTTTGGAGTCTTGGTTCAAGAAGACGCCTCTCACCAAGAGCATGTCATTTATTACGTCAGCCAGACCTTGTCTTGACCACCCCTGCGTTACCCATACGAGGAGAGACTAGCCCTAGCTGTGGTCTTTTCCGTCCAAAAATTGTGACACTACATTCTGCTTAGTCATACCACAGTTTTCGCCGACTCCAACCCTATGGTCTATCTCCTAAACCAGTGGCTCCTACAACGTCGTGTTGCTAAATGGGTCATTATCCTCCAGGAATATGACCTCACTTTTAGAACCCCTAAGAGCACTAAATCCCTCGTGCTTGCCCAACTCATCACCGATCTCCCCTCCCTTCTGTCGTCCCCCCAGATCTCCGACGAGTTACCTGACAATCACTTGTTCACCATCTCGTCTGATGACCCATGGTACGGTGATATTTTGTTATACCTCCGCACACAAAATTTTAGACCCAACGTTCATCGTGATGGACGCCGTCGTATCCGTCACCAGGCCTCTCGATATCTCCTCTTAGGTGATGTCCTTTACCGGCGAGGGGTTGACACGATCCTCCGTCGTTTCCTTACACACGAGGAAGCCGAATAGGTCCTCAATGACTGTCATAGCGGTGCCTACGGCGGACATTTCTCTGGAATGGCCACCGCCCAAAAGGTTGTCCGGGCCGGATATTTCTGGCCCACACTCTTTACTGACTACATCACAGCAGTCAAACATTGCCATAATTGCCAACTTTTTGCCCCCAAGGCCCGGACACCACCTGCTCCGTTACATCCAGTCGTCACCGTTGGTCCCTTTTGTAAGTGGGCCATTGACTTCATGGAATGTAAACCCCCATCCGCCAACGGCCATAAGTACATCATTGTCGTTGTCGATTACTTCACCAAATGGGCCGAATCCATGCCCACTTTCAATTGTACCGCTGACACTGCTGCCCATTTCTTTTTTAACCACGTTATCACTTGATTCGGGGTTCCCAAACAGTTGGTCTCAGACCATGGTTCACACTTCGAAGATTCTGTTTGGTGCGAGTTATCCACCCTTCTCAAGTTCGAACATCAGTATTCCTCTGCTTACTACCCCCAAGGGAACGGCCAAGTAGAGGCCATTAACAAGATTCTCAAAACCATCCTTCAACGCACTGTTGACTGGCATAAGTCCAATTGGCACCACATGTTGTTCCCTGCCTTATGAGCTTACCGTACCTCCCCCAAGACCGCCACTGGTTTTACCCCATTTCATTTAGTTCACGGTGTAGAGTCTGGCCTTCCCATCGAGTGTCAGATACCTGCCTTACACATCGTCGTCGAGCTTCTCCCCGATACCTCCCCACTGGAGCAACATCTTCTATCCCTCGAACAAGCTGATGAAGACCGTCGTGCCACTCTCCAGACCATTGAAGCCACCAAGAACCGCTCCAAGGCTGGTTATGATAAACATGTACACCCTCGAACTTTCCATGAAGGGGACCTTCTCCTCGCCTACGACCAAGCCCACGACAAAACTGGTAAAGGGAAGTTTGAGTCCATGTGGCAAGGCCCTTACATCGTGCACACCTGCCTCGGCAATGGGGCATACATTTTAACTGACTCAAAAGGTCACCCTTTGCGCAACCCCCGTAATGGGTTGTATCTTAAACGCTTTTATCCCTAAAATAACCCGCGGCCCCATTGGTCTGTATTGTACAGTTTGCTCTCTTTTTGTTTTTCACATTTTTACCACCATCTTACATTCATCATTTTTGCATGATCACAGATGGACCATCTTCCACCTCATTACACTGGCTTCGCCGATGGAGCAAGCCGTTGGTCTCCCAACCTGGCTTTTGCAGCATGGGTCTTATATTCCCCTTCACATGAGTTGATTCACCTTGACGGAATGTGTATAGGCGTTGCTACCAATAACTAGGCGGAGTATGATGCTGTGACCGGTCTCCTGACTGCTGCCCTCCAGTTGGGCATATGTCACCTTCATGTGTTCCTTGACTCCCAGCTACTTGTCTCCCAGCTCAACAACTGCTACCAGGTGCGTTATCCCTGTCTCTTTAGAAAATTCCTGCGCACAAAACAACTCAGCCGACAATTTGAATCCATAACATTCACCCATGTCCCGAGAGCTCAAAATAGTGTCGCAGATCAAATGGCTAACAACATCCTAGATTGGCACATCAATCACACCATGTAAAACCTCCATCATGCATCATCATCCCATAACATCTCATAAAAATATATATAAAAACCCAAAAAGATTGCAAGGGGCATCCACGTTCCTATCATCACATCAACATTTGCATCCATGTGCAATAAACATAAAAAACACATTCAGATACAGGGGGCATCCACGTGCCTAAACCTACATGTTGCATCCATGTGCAATACTTCACATAACATACACAAGGGGAATCCATGTGCCCAACATCCTATACTGCTTGCATCCACGTGCAGTACAAACATATAACAAACCATAAGCACATCCACGTGTGTACACTAAAATCATCATCACAAAAAAGGTGCATCCATGTGCATATATATATATCAAAAAATGAATGTCAATATGTTATACATGTCCTGAGTATCCCGGTACTCAGCTATACAAAAAATATCTATACATCCCTATAGCCTCATAGAATACATGTCGTAACTACAAAATCGGGGGGAATCCCCTGCACTCCCTAGTGAGAGTCATACCCTGCATCAGTTGCCTCTGAGTCCTCCCCTCGCTCCTCCTCCAGCAACTCCTCATCCCCTGCGGGCTCATGTGCCTGTCCCCTGTCCGCTAAGATGGCCACCTGGATTGCGATCGACCGGAACTCCCGTGGCGCCCTCAGACAATCCTGGATCACCTCAGGATCGACATCCTGCCACCCATCATCGGTCACTCCCACCAGCAAATGATCCAAAAGTATCCGGACGGACTCCAGAGTCCCCTCCGCGTCCCGTCGACACACCTCCCCTCGGCCTGGCAGGGCTGGTACCGCCACATGCCCCCTGCGCGCTACATGTCCTGGCGGTGGTCTCGGACCAACATTTGTAGATCACACATCAGTCAGTAACAGTATATATCATAGCACATATCATACATAAATCTTGACATCCATCACATGCAAATAAATCAATACGTACCTCTGGGTCCCCAGTGTAGTCCATATCCCTATATGGAAAGTCATCTAGTGTCAGCGGCATCTGTAGCCACTGCAGGTACAGCTCCTGAGTGAAATACTTACCACCTCACCACCACCCCGACGGCACATCATCTCCCCCCACCGCACCATGCGCGGCTCCCTCAGTCCCCCTGCCCTGACTGGCACCCGCGGCCGCAGTGTCGGTACTCGCTCCATAAAGAACGCACATAGAAAGGATCCGTAGCAAAATCCCTTGCCCGATTCCTTCACCGATGTCAGCTGTCGCTGCACACAGGTGAGGAACATCTGGCCCCACGCATAGTAGACACCATCCAGTACGCGCTCCACTAGCTGCATCTGGCCCCCGGAGACCTTCTCCGGTGACTGGGACCCCAACACACGAACCACACATGCCGCAATGGCCTGTACTGATGGATCCTGTAGGTCCACCACTCGGAGTGCATTCCTATGCACCCTCGCCTCTGGCACACAGTACCGCTCTAGCATATCCTCCATATCTACATCAGCGAATACTCGCGGCTGCGTATCCGCCACCCTACCCAAACAGGGCAACCCCGTCAGGAAGTATACATCTGCCAGGGTGAGGTCCACCCTCTCACCCTGCACCCTGAACGCCTGAATATCCGGCTCCCAGAAACTCACTAGCCGGTTCAGTAGCAACGCTGCTGACCGCATCATAGGTACCTGCGCGAACTTCAGCAGTCCACACAATCCCAGCACCGACTGCACACGACGATCTTCCCAGATGACAGTTACTATCTCATCCGGGACCTCCCGCTCTCTCCAAAGCACTAGCGGCATCCTGTCAATCATGCAAGGCAAACTCATCAAACTCATGTCCAAAAAGTAAGTAACCCTACCCCCCCGGGGAACCCTAACAGCTCGATCCTAGTCGCAGCTTTAGGTCCCCTTGCCATGTTTATGACCGCGGCTATCAAGGCTACAGTCACGGTCCCAAAACGCGCCTATACAGGCCGAAACCGCAGTCGCATACCGCGTATTCCGACCCGGAACTCGTGGTACCCAACCGCGTGTTCAGCCTCGGAACGCGCGGTACCAGATCGCGTTTTCCACCCCGAACCTCGCAGTTCTTAACCGCGAAATCCACCCTGGAACCCGCAGTACGCAACCGCGGTTCCATCCCTCAAACCCGCGGTCCACCCCACGTGGACCGTACAAACACTCCCTTAGGCCCCACTACCCCCCCCCCCCTCGTCGAACCCAAAGAAAATGCAGGTATGAGTTTGACGGAATACCTGTAACTCCTGGATCTATAATCGGCCAGTCGGATCGTCCAGAAACACCAACTCAGCTCTGGTCAACTCTGATCACTAGTCAAAATGAAATAGTACAAATGACACTTGTCATGTTGGACCCACTCACTATTTATAGTCCGTTGACTTTTTCTTGTTTTGGCCATTCTGAACTCATACGGAGTCCAGTTTTTGAACTGTTTCCACCATTGGAATCAGCACGACGAGATCGTCATGATGGTCCACTTGTTTTCTTATTTTTCCGCATCAGTTTTTGAGCATTTTTTCGCCACCACTCATCGCCCCGGTTTGCGTGCCCCTTCGGCTGCTCTCCATTTTTGGTATATTTTATATCATCGGATTCATTTTTCCACGCCCATGATGATGCTTGAGATCATTTCTCGCTCTCACCCCCAGATTTTTTGGGTATTTTTCCAAAACGCCCCCCGTCACCTCGGTTTACGTGCCACATCGGCCGTTATCCATTTTTGACACATTTTATATCGCCGAATTCATTTTTCCGAGCTCGTGATGATGCTTGAGATCCTTTCTCGCTCTCAGTTGGTACAGTTTCAACATTGTGTCCCGACACCTTGCTGCCTCGGTTTGCATGCCACATCGGCCACCATCGAATTGTTCCACATTTTTACATGAGCCATTCACTCCTGTCATACTGCCATTATTTCATTATTTTGCCACCATTCATTATCCCGCAAGGAGGACCATCAATGTTCCCCCCCACCCTCGTTCTTGGTCATCATCAATGTTCCTTGATTGAGCACTTCCTCCTTGCCTAGCCATTCGTTTTGTTCGGTATAATTTTATCCCTTTTTCGGGCCGGATAATTCCTTTACGAAAAAGGCACTTAGGGAGTTTCTATTAAGCTCTTTTCTGACTCCTAAAATAATGAAAAGATCGCCGAGCAATCTTGCTTCCTTTCATGCTCGTTAAAGTACCTGAAAGGGCGTCTATCTGGTATAAGCTTAACCCTTTTCTGGACCTGGTAGACTAATTACGAAAAAGGAATACTCTAGTCACACCGGCTAGAAGAGTTCTTCATTGCATCCTTTTATGCTTCTTCAGGCCTTGGATACTAACACACGAAAAAGCAACCCCCTGGAGTCTTCTTATCGCTTTCCAACTCTCTAAAATTGAAAGCAACCACAAGCATGAACTGTCCTGGGCTCGTACAAATCCACACGACAGTACCATTCCATTGTTTTAGAGTCTTCTTATCGCTTTCAGACTCCTTAAAATTGAAAGCAATCACAAGCATGAACTGTCTTGGGCTCGTATAAATCCACACGACAGTACCATTTTACACACTTCTTCTAGTTCCTTAACCCATGAAGAAGTCCCCCCGTGCCTCCAGGCACTATGATCGATTATCTCGGCAGCACCCCCAATCAGGTCACCTTTGTTCAGAGTATTCTGCAATCTCTTGCCATTTTCCACCAGCTTGAGTATCCCTCATCCCAGTCCCTATCCTCGATCCATCACTGCTATGATCCCTTTCCCACCAGTCAGTTTCATATGCTGCCCGATCGTCCCCGCCATCATACTCTAAACAAAGGAAGTTTGAGTCCACCCACTCTACTTGCCCAGTTATCCCCCACAGTATGACAGTCCTACCATCAGTACTCTCACACTTCGGTTCTCCACCTCGCACTCCTATCATGGAAACATCATTGCCTTGCTAGTTGCAGGTCTCCCTCTGTCGACGATAGCCCCTCTATTCCAGAGGATAGACCCAGAGGTCCCTGCGCCTTAGACCCATCACCATCTGTGGTGAGTGCCTACGGACCATTTTGAGAGGAGTCATCATTGCCTCTCTGAGTGGTTGTTTCTCACATGCTCGACTTCAACACCTTGATCGCATCGTTGAGAATCGCGCGGGGTATATATCCCTTCAATTATTGGTCGAAGACCCCGGATTTCCCCCGACTCTAGCACATCGGTGAGTCACTTCGGAACACCCAATTATATGTTCCCACGGATTTCCGGGTTGCTTTGGCGATTGTATTCGGAAGCCATCCATTTATATGCTTCCTTGAGTACCCAGTTCAGTTCCAGTTCAGTGTACCATTGAGAGTATGACCCCTTGTCACTATGATCCAGCAGCTCATCAGTTCCTCTAGTACCACACTCAGTAGCACTGTCTTCGTTCCAGTGTATCAGTTCTTCAGCTCAGACATGGTCAGCCCAGCAGTATGTCCTAGATATGTGTCCCCTCTGGACCCTTATGATGTACATAGTGGTTCTCTATGTATCCTACAGGTCCCCTTTTTCAGGCCTCAATGTTATTTTTATGTATCTTGATACGAGCATGGGTATGCCCGCCTCGTCCATATATTGAGATTCTTCCTCATTCATTATTTGATGCCATGTATATGTCAGGTCCCCATATTTTGGACCCCATTGTTATTATTGTTCTATATCTTGATACGAGCATGGGAATGCCCGCCTCGTCCATATGATCAGATTATTCCTCATCCATTATTGAGGTTATGTACTTTTAGTTTTTGCAATTTGTTTCAGACCATTGTTTCGGGCTCCAGTTTGTTTCTTCTCTTCTCCACACCCCAGGAAAACCATACAAGACTTATGATGTCTATCCACCATACGATGAGCTCCTGCCCCCACACATCAAGGGGCAATCTGTTAACACCCAAAAAGTGCTCACTACCTCATCTACCCCATTACATGACTCATTTGTCCATATTTCCTACCATATTTACCTTCAAAACCCTAAAAAGCCTCCAAAAGGCCACAAAACCATCAAAAAAGCCTCCAAAAGGCTAAAAACCCCTTTTTCCCCCAAAATTATCCAAAATTCCTCCAAAATAACAAAAACCCTCTAAAAAGGGAATAAAAAATATTAAAAAAGGAGGAAAAAGAGGAAAAAGGAGGAAAAAACCCTATACAGCTGACCTAAACCATATGGTTCCCAAAACCATGGACCAGCACTCCACCACTAAAAACCTATAAATAGGTGATGGAGACCCCTCATTTCATATCCACAATCAAATACACCCTTACTATGCCAAAATCACTCTTGAAACCCTAGCTCACCCTTGAGCTATTTTCACCATTGAGTGCCCCTTTGGCCCATTTCCACCATTTGGAGAAAGAGAAGGAGCAAAGTTGGAGTTTGGAGCAACTCTCTTGGACCATTGCAAGAACTTCACCAACCTTCACATTGGAGGTAAAATTTTAATACAAAAGAAAACCATTTATATTCCATGTTTTGTTATGTTTCTTAATGCTCATGCTAGTTTAGAATTCTTATTGTTTTAGCATTTTAATTTATTGTTTATTGAACTGCTACTAAGGAGTCCATTTTCCTTAGTAGGTGCTCATTTGCCCAAGCTAAGGTGAAAACCCTAGCTACAACAACCATGTGAAGGATCCTCCTTCCAACATGCTTGGAATGGCTTCAGCAAATGTGTCCATCACTTCTTCCTTGAAGTTTCCTCGATCTAAAGAACACCAAGCCTCTCCCTGAAGTACTCGAACTTCACCCTGGCTAGTGGCTTCATCAGCACATCTGCAATCTACTCGTCCGTCGCAACATACCGGAGCTTCACAACTCCTCTTTGCACCATATCCCTGATATAGTGATATTTGATCTCTATGTGTTTCGACCTGTCATGAAACACTGGGTTCTCAGACAGCTTCACACAACTCTGTTTATCACAGAAGATACCAGTAGCATCCAATGGGAGATCAAATAACTCATACAATAACTTCCATATCCATACTGCTTCACAACTAGCTGAACAGGCTGCAACATACTCTGCCTCAGCTATACTTAGTGCTACGTAGGACTGCTTCCTGCTAAACCAAGAGATCACACCTGATCCCATACTGAAGTAGCACCCAGATGTGCTCTTCCTATCTACAACACTTCCTGCCCAATTTGAATCAACATAACCCTGCAGGTTAAACTTTTGATTCGCACCATACTTGAGCCCATAATCAACTGTACCCTTCAGGTACCTTAGAATATGCTTTACAGCAACCAGGTGAACACTCCTCGGATCTGTCAGGAACTGGCTCAATGTGTTCACCGCAAAGAAAATATCTGGTCTCGTGTTCATCAGGTACATCAAGGACCCAATCATCTGACGATACATAGAGACATCAAACGGCTTAGATGAAGCTTCAAGTTTGATGCCATAGGTGTGGCCATGGCCTTGCAATCCATCATCCTGAACCTCTTCGGGATATCTACAGTATACTTCCCTTGTCCAAGGAAGATCCCATCTGTACTCTACCATACCTCCATACCTAGGAAATAGTGCATCATCCCCAAGTCCTTCATCTCGAACTCGGCTGCAAGCTTTCGCTGCGTGTCGCAATCAATCTATCATCTCTTGTTACAAACAGGCCATCCACATTCAATAAGAGTATCCCTGGATTGCCTTCCTCAACCTTGTAGTAAAGGTTGGAACCCGCTTTACTCTTGGTAAAGCCCAAACTGGATAGAAAGTTGCCTATCCTACTATACCAAGTTCTGCACATACATGATTTCCTGTCATGTGTCTCAGAACCAAGTGGCTGCTCCACATACCCTTCTTCTTCAACTACACCATTCAAGAAAGCTGTCTTGAAATCCATCTAGTGTATCTTCTATTTCATCACTTTTATATTTCTCTATGTTGTCATCTGCATCATGCTTGATCTGATAGATCCATATGGAAGTCATAACAAACTTCCCTTCAGGTCTTGGGACTACATCCCAAACATCATTCTTCATGATCAACAGATCATAGCATTCTCCCCATATCCTGGGAACTTCAATATCTTCAATAGAAAATTTTGTTGCTGAACAAATGTTGTAGTTCTTCTTTTGTAGGTGATGGCATATGATCTTTCCTACCAGACAACTTAAATTGCATGATTAGAAACATCTCATAGTTTTCAAAACAAATTCTTATACATAAAGAAATATGTCATACAGTCATGCAATTATTTTAGCCAATGCTTCAATACAACATTCATCCATATCCTGTAACTTTCTAGATGCCTTCCAATCTCTACCAGAACATTGTTAAGAGTTTGCACTACTCCCAACATGTCAGCAAAGAGGTTTCATTCTAGATAAATAGCAATGGAATGTTGTACAGTGCCATAGGCCACTTACCCATCACATGCATATCAGTAGTATACTGTTCATTAACGCAATCATTCTAATATGCACAATACATATCCTAAGTCTAGGAACATAAGCATATACATCATTGAACAATTTTATTTAAACAAAAAAATATGTAAGAAATGGTAATTAAAATACTTATCTTTGTTGGTTTGTTGGGTGGACTCCCTCTGAGTCTTTGTTTCCTTGCAGGAGCTGCTAGAGTCCTAATCTGAAGTAGCTTCTTCTACACCTTTCTGTTGTGGAATGTAGAGAGATGGTCAACTCCCTCTGAATATCTGCATCCTTGCAGAAACCACTAGAGTGTGCTCCCTCTTGATCTTTGCTTCCCTGATTACCTGTTCTTGAACTTATATTCATTCTCGATCCCTATGCATGCTTGCTAGTATCATCATTGTGTTATCCTCGAGGTCTCATACATAATCAAACATTCATTAGTATAATCTTAATATTATCAAAACACAATAATCTCAAGCATGTATAGTCAGGATCATTTCAAATAGAAATAATAAGCATTCTTATGGTTAGTCATAAACATAATATACCTAAACCCGTGATTACTCAAACCTGTGACTCTTCTGGTTAGTCATATCATCAATTAAGGTAAGAAACATAATATGCATAAGTCCTAGATTACTCAAACTTGTAACTTCAAGAGTAATCATCATCAATCATACAAAAGTATACGATATATATAAGAAAACATACCTGGTCATCATATTTGCTAGTGATGTCTAGCAATGTGTTCTTGTTCTCTTCAGTGTCCTGCATAACTCATTAGTTAACTTTTGCAAAAACAAATTATACATACCTCTATGTGATCCATGACTATGGATGAATCTTTGTCTTCATAGCATGTTCAAGTTGTCCCTTTAATTTATACAATCCTCCCTCTTGCTCTCCAATCACTACTGCATCATCGATTGTTTACCCTTTAGCCACATTAGGACTTGGCCATCTACAAATGCAACCCTCATGCCTTTTGCATCCAATGCAGAGATGGAGAGAATATTATTCTTGAGCCCAGGTACATAAAGGACTTCTTTCATCTTCAAAGATTTTCCAGAATCTAGGTTATAGGAGGCTTCACCACTTCCTTTGATTTGGTATTGAAAATCATCCCCAAGTTTCACCTTATGAGGTGATTCATGTTCAGATAGGTTTACAAAAGTTCCTTAAACCCAGTCATGTGTTTGGAAGCTCCACTGACAATCAACCAATCATTACAACCATGGGAGATAGTACCTGTGAGAGCAGAGATTAGAACATACTCATCTTCGCTTGATGAGTCATCATCACTATCATCACTTTCTACCCTAGCCTTCTTCTTTGGAGGTTCATCATCCTCGACAGCATGAGCATGGAACTTTCTTTTGCTTCCCTTCTTCTTCTTGCTGGAGTTGTTGTTATTATCCCTTTTGTTCTTGGGACAATCTGAAGCAAAGTGACCCTTCTTATTGCATGTGAAGCATCTTAGATCCTTCTTATTCTTTTGATAGGATCTCTTGTAGCAAGAGTGCTCCTTCTTGGGCTTGCTTCTTTTGGTGTGAGCTGCGAAAGCTTGATCTTCACCTCCCATCTTTTCCTCACGAGCTACAAGTCTAGCTTCTTCTTGAGAGCATTCCTCCCACAGTTTACTCAAAGAGATCAATTTCTTTCTTGCACAAATTCCTTGAATAAAGGAGTCCCATGACCTAGGTAGGCCATTCAGAGTGGTCATAACAACTTCACCATTGTCCACTACTTCATCCACAGCTTCAAGTTGTTCCTTGATCTAAGAGACTTTGAATGGTTTCTCCATTCAACATCTTGACCCCTTTCAATTGATTCCGCAAAGTCATCTTCCGATTTATGTTCTTCCCTTCAAATAACTTGGTCAGGGAGTCAAACATAGCCTTGGGTGTCTTTAGAGAAGACACATGGAGTATGAGATGGCCTTTGATGGAATCAACAATGATTCTCTTTGCCTTGACCAAGTTCTTCTTATGCAATATCTTAGCCTCTTCATCCTCTGGGATAGGGATGTCTTCTTTTATATATGAGTCCAACTCATTCTCTTCCAGGATTAACCCAATCCTATACTTCCAAGCTCAAAAGTTATCAGCCCCTTCAAGCTTATCCTCAAGCTTGGTGTGATGAGACATCTTAAAGAGTACTTCAAATGGAAATAGAAAATATTTAGGTCTTACCACTTGAAATGCTAAAAACTGGATCTGGTCCCGGATTAGGGTTTGTCGAAAAAACCCTAAAAAATCAAAATATGAATTTCAACTTTCTGAAAGGATAGAAAGATGCGCCTTGATGAGCTGATCAGCCTGGTGTATTCAGAAATTGAGATCAGCAAAGCTTTACCCTTCAGATTTTCCTTTTTGTCCTCCCGGGTTCACTAGGGAGAGCCCTGAATTAGGGTTTGAGTTTCCCAGAGATCTACCTAGACAAAAATCTCGATCCAAAGCTCTAAACTTCACTTTTTGCAAAGAGCTTCCAACTATGTCTTCAGATTTCATAAATTCCTATTTTTGTGGAAACCCTAATTTTTAGGGCCAAATCTGAAAATGCTCAGAATTGAATTATAGTTGGATAGATAGATTCTCCTTGATGAGTAGAGTCAATCTACTATACTTCTTTTCCAAAATCTGTGGAGAGAAACCCAATAAACAAGAAACTCAAGTTTTCGTCATTGCAAAATGTCTTCTTCTCAGGTTAGCTCTGATACCATGTTAAAATTTGAGCATTAATTCACAATACTCTAGGATCTCTACTGAGAGAATAACATGTACAGTATATCAATGCATAACAATCACAATAAGCATGACAAGCATCATAAGAATCAAAAGCATGAGAGACAAGAGACACAGAGTTTCCGTGGGGAAAACCCTAAGGTGAAAAACCCCACAACTTCCTCAGAGATAGAGGGAGCAATGGCTCAACCAAAGTACAACCAAAATACACTGAGATAGTCTCCTAGTAGCAGATGATCCTCCTCCTCACTAGTGCGCCACTTTCTGAGTGAGAGAAGTGTGAGTTTTCGACTGATCAAAATAGAGATCTCCCGATCTCTATTTATACTAACTTGTTTGCCCAGTTACACTATGGGGCCGACTTGTCTATCTAGATACATCCACAATATAATATATATTTCAGGTCCGACCCCACACATGGTGGTCTAATAACCCATCGGAAAGTACACACACTTGCGACACTTGTCAATCCACAAGACGACACTTCCTTATAGAGGAATAACACATCTCTTATAAGGGTACAATAAATATATATGAAATACATAGATGAAATACATTTCGAAGTTACATATACATCAACAAGTCGGTTGGTGCCTTCTTGTCGGGTGGTATTCCTGATGTCGGCTTTGTCGCGAAATGTGTTTTTCCTTTATGCTTGGTTTCCAGTTTGTTGGTGTAGTGGAAAGCATCTGCAAGCGTATTGACAGTCAAAAATTCCATCTCCTGCTGGATGTACTGAGACAATCCGCTGGTGTATTTCAGAACAAGCAATTTCTCTTCTTCTTGGACGCCAAGTCTTGCCATGAGTCTGTAGAACTCTTTGGTGTAACTATGTACTGATTGGTCTTTCAATTGCCTTAGTTGTTGCCACTTCTTATACTGTTGCTCGAGGTATTTCGGCGGGTAAAATTCCTTTCGGATGTGTTTGACGAATTTATCCCATGTGTCGATGGGGTCTCCGTTTTTCTCCATCTTTGTCGAGAGGTTCTCCCACCAGCAGTGGACGAAGGTTGACATCTTTAAGGACACAGTGGTGACTTTTTCAGCTTCGGAGAGTTGATTTACATCTCAATAGGATTCCAATTGTTGCACCCAATTGTCAACGGATTCTGTGTCAATCTTTCCTTCAAGATTCGGTATGTCAATATTCATTTGCACTTTGAAGGGGCTGATTTTATCGGAGTGAGTTCTCGTCAAGGATCCTTCGGATGTCGAAGCGAATTGCAAGAGAATCTCATTGAACTAGGTGAACATTTCAGTTCGTTGTCGAGCTAGAGCTTGATTAATAAGCTGTGATGTCTCGTCGGCTACATGTATATCGTCTTTACTCTTATACCAATGATCCAGGTCATGTCTAGGAAGCATGAGGGGGACAACAGTTCAATTGAATGAGTCGGCTCTGACATAGTACCTTCTACAGGCCATATTTTATACATGGGAGTAATCACTTTTATCACATTAGTCATCTGGGGAATAAGGGTAACTTTGAATCAGACTTCTTAACCACTCTCCTGAGGCCAAAATGTGAAGTTCATTTTAAATTCATCTTTCGAACGCCCACTAAATAAGACTCCACAGGATCGTAACAAAATCAAACAGATGTATTCGTTTGTTCCTCATTCCCATGCTGTCAACATTTTTTTTAGATGCTTTCTTTATTGACGAATTTTGTCGTATGAGTCTTCCAGGACAGTTTTTTTCAATTTTCAGCATTTGACTTGGGTTCTTCCATCCATAATGTCCTTTTGTGTGAGCAAGATATTTATTTGACTGTCATGCTCACAGACGGAGAAGAACCTTATTGAGTTGACCACTAGGGAAACTTTCTTGATTGGATGTCTTCGTTTTCTCAACCATGCTTTGATAGAGGTGAGGTTTTCTGGAAAATGTACTCTTTGATATAAGCTCTTTTGAATTTTGATTTGCAACATGGGATCATTTTAAATACCATACATCTGTGAGACCTGCTTCCTCTCTGTGGGTCCATCATAGTGAGCTACTTGAGACAATTATTAATGTGAGAGTGGATGAAGCCCCAAGATAGTAATACAGAAATCATAAGTCTTAGTTATTTTACAGGGTTTATCATGACTCAAATATGAAACTGAAGCGGGTCTTCCCTTTCTAAAAACTGATCAGCAAAAGCAAAGTTACATAGAGAAAAAATTTCTTTTATAAGTAGATTCTGCCTCTTCAAGAGATGCATTTGAGATTGCTCAGATCCCTATCATTCTATACACCAAGAAGTCAAGCTAGGATTTATTTGAAACAAATAATAAATCAAACAATAAGCAAACAAATGAAAATGAAGAAAACAAAACAAAACAAAATAGACCACTCAAAACAGAAAATAGGAACTAGGAAGATGAAGAAAGCAAAGTTTATTTATGTACAAAAGTGCTCCTAAACCTAAGTAAAATATTGTTTCAGAGCAAGGCCATTGACAGGGATATTTTCTTCCTCCCCTTGTAAATCTTTAAGTTTGTATGTCGACGAACCAAGCTTTTCAGCAATCTAGTAAGGGCCAAACCATAATTGTTGAAATTTTGTATGCTTCCCCTTTTCGTCATGTGGGTGATCCCACTTCATAACTAAGTCACCTACCTCAAAGCTTCTTTCCCATAAACTAGCATATAAGGTGAGACTCCTAAGGAATTATTTGGAGTAACTTTATCTTCCCATAAAGAATTTGGAAGAGTTGTATGCCAGTTCCTCTAACTCTCAATAACAGTTTTCTTAAGGATTCAGATGAGATTTTTATTTGTAGATTCAGCCAGTCCATTTCCTTGGGGATAATAATTTGTTGAATAATGCAATTTAATTCCTCTTTCATAAGAAAATGCAGTCAATTTTACAGATGAGAAGTAAGTTGCACTATCAAAAACTAAAGAAATTGGAACCCCAAACTTGGTTATGATATTCTCTTGCAAGAATCTGATGACTGCGTCTTCGTTCACTTTATGCAGGGGAGCAGCTTCTGTCCATCGTGTGAAATAGTCAGTGGCTGTGAGGATATACCGGTGTTGCAGCGAGGATTTTGGATTAATTTGTTCGATAACGTCTATGCCCCACTGCTCGAATGGTTCAGAGATAATAATTGGATGTAAGGGACTTGCTGCTTTTGGAAATCTACCAACCTCCTTTGACATACATCACATTTTCTAGCATAAGCATGAGCATATTTGAAGAGAGTGGGCCAATAGTAACCAGCTCTGAGTATTTTATGAGCAGTATTATCTCCAGAATAATGTCCCCCAGCAGGGCCATCATGTAATTCTTTGACCACTTTATCAATGTCCTCTTTCTCAAGACATCTGAGAAATATCCCATCATAATTTTTTCTAAAGAGTACTCCATCAATTATCTGATAAGATGTTGATTTTAATCGGAGTGCCCTTCTCTTCTTAGGACTCCAGTGTTCTAGTATATATCCTTGTTGCAAATAGTACACCAAATCTCTATACCAAGACTCTAGAGCGGTGAAGATAGGACATACCTCAACTAGATTCAATTCAACTTCGTTTTCCCACTCCTGATCTTCGTTGGCTGAATTTTCAATGATCAATTTACACAGGACTTGTCCTTTAATGATGGTGGATGGCTTAAATTCCAGATCATATTCTTGAAGAGCAGTTACCTAGTTTCCTCTCCTTTCACCCAATTCCTTCTGCGCAAATAGAGATCTGACAGCGGGGTGAGGTACTATGACTTTCGTCCTGTTTTTCAAAATGTATGGCCTAAACTGCTTTACCACTTTAAACACTGCATATGCTTGCTTATCCATGGCTGGGTAATTCAGTTCATCCCCTTGTAACCCAGTGCTCATGAAAGATATTGGATACTCATCTCTTGATTCTCCTTTCTGAGTGAGCACCGTTGCGAGAGAGGTATCGGAAGCAAAGGTGTATATGATAAAATATTTCTCGAAATATGGACTTATTAAAGAACGTGTGTGAGCTATAGCATTTTTGATGTCTTTAAATGCAATCTTCTCTATTTCATTCCATTTAAACTGCACACTTTGCTTGACCATTTGCTGCAAAAGTTTAACAATTTGTGCAAAATTAGGCACAAACCTTCGAACAAAATTAATCGTGCCCATAAATGATTACATAGCCTTCTTATTATGGGGCATGGGAATCTTAGTTATAACTTCAACTCTTTCTGGATCTATCGAGATTCCCTTCTTCGAGATGATATGGCCTAACAGTTTTCCTTCCAAAATAGCAAAAACACTCTTTTTTGGGTTCAGAGATATACCATATTTCCTGTAACGATCAAAAATCTGTTTTAAATGGAAAACATGGTGTTCTCTCTTCTTGGAGAAAACTATTACATCATCTAAATAAATGACCACACAATGGCCAACTAATCCTCGGATTGCAATGTCCATGGTCGTCTGGAATGTGGCTCCAGCATGAAATGTAGTCTTAAGTCGATCTTGCTCTGCTACTAAGACTTGATTATATCCAGAAAAATCCATCTAGCAGGGAGAGCAGTTATGAGCTTGATACCATTTGTAAGATATGTTCCATTGGTGGTACAGGATAGTTGTCTTTGTCAGATGCTCTATTCAAATTTCGAAAATCAATGCATAGCTTTATCTCACCTGATTTCTTCCGGACAGGGACTAAATTAGATACCTATTCAGAGTGTCGGACCTTAAAGATGATCTTAGCATCCCGCAATTTTTTTAATTCCTTCTGTATTATTGGCTCGAGCGTGGGATGCATTCTTCGTAACTATTGTTGGAATGGTTTCACACCTGGCTTCATTGGTATCACATGTTTTATGATGCGCGTGTCATATGTCTTCATATCTTCATAAGTCCATGCAAAAACATCTTTGTATTGCTAGAAAAGTTTGATAAACTTACTTCTTTCGCCTAGTGAACAACATTTACCCAAATTAATATATTTCAGCTCAGCTTCTGTACCCAAATTCACCAATTCATGCTGTGGTGAGGAGCTGTTGGTATTGACATTGGCTGGCCTCCTGAACTTGTTCTTTAAATCGAATAACTCTTCAAGAGTCCTTACTCCTCTAAGCATAAAGTTTCCTTTACTTGCATCCTTACTCTGCAAATCCTAATTGTGTTAATCTTCTTCAATTATGGATTCTTTGAAGGCGTCTTCATTCGTTAGGAAACTGATTATTTGTTCATCATCATCAAACACTTTAATATTTGTGATGTTATCACGTACAGATGGCCTGAAAATCAATTCAATAGAGCATTTGTTATTTGTTGGCACTAATCTAGAAGCAGAAGTAGCTAATAAATCAGTTGTTGCATTTTGTAATCTAGGAACGACATTTATATTAAAAGCATCAAATTGTGAAATTAAGTTCCCGACTTCATATTGATATCCTTTTAAATGTGGAGACAGACAATGAATTATGTTTCTTACCTGTCTGAAAACTATTTCGGAATCACCGAAAACTTTTAAGTACTTGATATTTAAAGAGATGGCCCTTTTTAAACCTTGGACTAGAGATTCATATTCCGCTATGTTATTCGTACATTCAAACTCTATCCTACAAGAGAGAAATTGTTTGTTTCCTTGAGGATCAACCAAAACACAACCGGCTCTGGACCCCTCTTGTGTTTTGGAACCATCAAAGTATAAAACCCAGCATTTATTTTCTATTTTAACTAAGTCAGTTGTTTCCTGCGTTAGTAACTAATTATACTATGTAACAATCAACATCATTAGTCTGTGAGAATTGAAGGAGATTGAATTGTTCGTCTAAATCATGGCTAACCTCTTCTGATTGATAATTCCCCGGTTCAGTCTCTAAAAAATAATTCCCCAACATTGAAGATGAAAAATTCACAGGTTCGTTCTTTTCTTCCAACTGAGTAACGTTTTGTTTCATGTGAGGCTCTCTCAATACCTTAATCTAATTCTGTTTATTTTGGTATGGAAACCATAAGTGAGACCAATCTGTAGCAAAATAACCATTAAGTTTCATAGACCAGTCCCTGCACAAAATCAGACCATATGCTTCAGGTATATCTACCACCATAATATCTATGAATTAACACACTCTTGAATCTGCAGACAGTCTGATAAGAACATCTTTCATTTTCCCTATGACTTTAATAGCAGACCTATCTAACTGTATGATCTGGGAAGGATATGTTACAGGCTTCCCATTGATTTTCTTACAGATTGATAGTGGCATAATGTTGGATGAAGCTCTAGAATCTACCAAGCAATTATGAACATTATGATTAAAAATTTCAAAAGTTAACAGGAAAGGTAGAGTCTGGGATTTTGATTTTCCACCAATGCTTGCTTCGTTAATCTCGGTGCCAGACTCAATGGTTTCTAAGGTACTGCTTGATTGTGGGTCAAAAGCTTCTAACAGTTTCTTTCTCTACTGGGGAAGATTACATAATTCAAATAAATATATATTCGCTTTAGTTTTCTTGATGTCTTCAACAATATCGTACCCCATGTTGTATTATTCTGTTCTTTTGCCACCATTTCCCGTCTTGTTCACTGTGACCTTTGCCTGTTTATTTATTATTGGGCTGGTTTCTTTTGTAATTTCAGGATTTACTATAGGTTGGGGCTGAGTGATGCCTATATTTATTTTCGAAATTTCCTTTATGTTCTTCGTTTTAGGAAGCATTGGGCCTTGATCTACCACTGGCCCTTTACTCCTGGTGGTGATATTTACTAATGAAACTTGGACTTCTTCAGATGATTCTTCTTCATTTAACCCCAAATTGGGTGCCCAATCCCATAACACCATCGTGGTTTCCTCAGTTGGCTCTTCTTTCTCTTTTGTTTGATATTCTTCCACCTCTTCATGATCTGTGAGTTGAGCATTCGACAATTGGTTCATTACTAAATTCATTGAGTTTATCCATTGTGGGAAGCTCTTTTCAGAATGATGTTCTTGATGAAAAGTGCAGAAATGTTCCATGCCAACCTCATTCAAATTTAGGACAGCAGAATTAGTAATAGGTGGTAAAGACTGTCCACTTTCTTCTCTTTTCTTGTAGAAGGGTTTGAATGGTTTTCTAGATGTACTGGCACCTTTATCTTTCTCCAAGTCCACTATTTTGTTGGATAATTTTTGCACCATTTTAACCATGTTTTCTAACTCATTAGAGGTTTCTTCTTTAGGTATGGATAACATGAGAGGATTCTTGTTGGCCGTTGGTTTTGCTTCCAATTCTAATGCATGCCTTGCAATACTATCCAAGTCAGCTTCTACTTTTTTAGCTTCTTCATAATTTTCTATTAAAGTAGCCTTAATTGCTCTTTTAACAAACATGGTTATGGGTAGATATAGTGTTGTAGTATAATACTCTACCAAAGATTCCTCAGCAGGCTTTGTTGCAACACTAAAATTGTTTAACAAGGTAGTGAATCTCTAATTGAATTCATGTACCTTTTCTTTCTTATCCATCCCCATAGATAACAATTCTTTCGTGAGCATGGAAACGGTCTTTTGGTTTCCAAATTTATTTAAAAACATTTTTCGAAACCATCCCAATCTGCTTGTTGCTTGTTGGCTTGTTTTCCATTTTATTGAGCTCACTTCGCACTAGGTTTTTTGAGCTTATTTTGGCTTGTTTTCCATTTTGTTGCACTCACCTTCTGCACATTCGGTTGCATTAGTTTTTTTTAGCTTTATCTAATCATAAGCTAACACTTGTTTTTAATTTAGACCCAATCAATATTGATCCTCCGAGATACACTCGGAAGATTCGTAATGAACCCCCTCAGTTTGGTCCTTTAGATTCTACGATCCCCCCCCCCCCGCACCATACCTCTGCACTATCATTTGATTCAGGATCCTTATAGTTAGAATCACCTGCACCGATTTTCGCTCATCCAAGATCCATTTAAGGACACATGTTGATTTGGTCCTAGGGCCTAAAATGAGAAATAAACAACAAAATTGAGTTCTGCAACTTCCAGCAGGTGTGTATAGGGATTATGGATGTCATGAAGACATCCACCTGGTCTCGAGGAAGAGTTTTTTGAATTTGACCCCCCAATGCAAAAATTGCATTAGGTCTCATTGAACAAAACCCTAGCTTCTCAAATCGTTAGCTAAATCAAGCTTCGGAATATGGTGTTGGATGGGCGAGGGTTGTCCTACCTGAAGTCTCGTGTCCTAGACCCAACAGAATGGAAGGTTCATCGAAGAATCCATCCACCTACTCTTGGGGAAGATTTTTTTTGAATTTGAATTCCCATTGCAAAAATTGCATTGGGTCTCATTGAACAAAAAAATAGCTTCTCAAATCGCCAAGTAAAGCAAGCTTTAGGCCATAACAATGGATGGGTGAGGGGTGTCCTAGCTGAAGCCGCATGTTCCAAACTCAGTAGAATCGATATTTCATTCACCATGCAATTTTTTTGTTAGGAATCCCCTTGTGCTTGTGCTTAAAGGAAAGCTAACATGCGTTATATGTCCTTCATGGTGCAATGTATTTTATGGCAATGTGATTGTACCAGTAGGAAAGCTAACACGCATTAGCTTCCATTCACCATGCAATGTTGTTGTAATAAATTCCCTTATGCTTATGCTAGACGTTTTAGCTTTCCGTCACTGTGTAATGTTGTTGTAAGAAATGTCCTTGTGCTTTTGCTAGAAGGAAAGCTAACATGCATTAGAATTCCTTCACGGTGCATTGTATTCAAAGGAAATGTAGTTGTATCAATCGGAAATCTAACACATGTTAGCTTTCATTCATCGTGCAATGTTGTTGTAAGAAATTACCTTGTGCTTATCCTAGAAGGAAAGTTAACATGTTTCATGTGTTAGCTTTCCTTCATTGTGTAATGTTGTTATAAGAAATTCTTGTGTGATTGTGCTAGAAGGAAATCTAACATGCAATAGATTTCCTTCATGGTGCAATGTATTCAAAGGAAATGCGGTTGTATCGGTCGGAAATATAACACATATTATCTTTCATTCACCATGTAACGTTTTTGTAAGAAATGCATGTGTGCTTGTGCTAGAAGAAAAGCTAACATGTGTTAGAATTCCTTCATAGTGCAATGAATTTGATGGCAATGTGCTTGTATCGATAGGAAAGCTAACACGCGTTATCTTTCATTCACCATGTAATGTTGTTTGAAATTCTCTTGTGCTATGCGTTATCTTTCCTTCACTATGCAATGTCGTTGTAAGGAAAGCTATTGTGATTGCGCTAGAAGGAAAGCTAACATGTGTTAGATTTATTTCATGGTGCAATGTATTTGATGACAATGTGTTTGTACCAGAAGGAAAGCTAACATGGGCTTGCTTTCATTCAACATGCAATGTTGTTGTTAGAAATTCCCTTGTGATTGTGCTAGAAAGAAATCTAACATGCATTGTGCAATGTCATTATGTTTATGCTATAAGAAAAGCTAACATGCGTTAGATTTTCTCCATGGTGCAATGTATTTGATGGCAATGTGGTTGTACCGATATGAAAGCTAACATGTGTTAGCTTTCATTCACCATGCAATGTTCTTGTTATAAATTTCCTTGTGCTTGTGCTATAGGGAAATCTAACATGCATTATATTTCCTTCATGGTGCAATGTATTTGATGTCAATGTGCTTGTGTTAAATAGAAAGCTAACATGCACTGTGCAATGCCCTTATGCTTGTGCTATAAGGAAAGCTAACATTCATTAGATTTTATACATGGTGCAAGGTATTTGATGGCAATGTGGTTGTACCAGTAGTAAATCTAACACACGTTCGCTTTCATTCACCATGCAATGTTGTTGTTAGAAATTCCCTTGTTCTTGTTCTAGAAGGAAAGCTAACATGCATTTGATTTCCTTCATGGTTCAATGTATCTGATGTCAATGTGCTTGTGTTAAAAGGAAAGATAACATGAATTAGATTTCCTTCATGGCGGTGCAATGTGGTTGTGTCAATAGAAAATCTAACATGAGTTAGCTTTCATTCACTGTAATGTTGTCAGAATTCCCCTTGTGCTTATGCTAGAATGAAATATAACGCATGTTATCTTTCCTTCATGGTTAAATGTTGTTGTTGGAAATGTGGTTGCTATAGAAGGAAATCTAGCACATGCTAGCTTTCCGTTACTGTACTTGTACTAGAAAGAAAGCTAACGCGCGTTAGCTTTCATTACCCCCTCCACCTTACTATGTTGCAGGCTCATTGATACATGTGGGACCGTCATCAATGGAGCATACAAATGCTTTTATTCATCCCTCCTAATCCACACATGATGAACTTTCATGTTTTGATCATATGTCATCTCACGATGACCATGTTCCCATTGCAACACATGATGTGTTGTATATAGGGAGCTTGGGAAACATCTCCAAGATGAAGAAAAGGCATAGGTGGAATAAATGAAGGCGATGAAGAGAACCATTAGGATCTATTAATCCTGCTGAGGGAAAACCATTAGCCTCTGTTAATCCTGTTGGTGGTAAGCCACTATCCTCTCTGAGTCATGCTGGAAGCATCTCACCAACCTATGGACATCATGTTGGGAAGAAACAACCGGCCATTTCGAATCATTCCAAACATGACATTTTTGTGGGAATCCTAGGCAAGTGGGGCATGGGTTTTCTCATAAAGAATGTCTCACATAGATCCATGTAACCATGTGGTGCTTTGTACATTTTGTAACATATATTGGTGTGGCGTGCATTTTCCTTTTGCATGCATGTGGCATGTCTCGATCAGTCCAAAAATGTAAAAAACCCAAAAAATATTAAAAAAAAATTAAAAATCTAAAAACACCGCATAGGTGCATATGTTTTTATCTTCATCTCTTTGGGATATTTGATGTGTTTTGGACTTTGTTTTAGTTCTTTTGTTAGGAATTGACAATCGCGACATGGGTTGTTGGTGACATCCACTTTCCTTGAGGTATGATTCCTAAATTGACATATAGGCATAGGTTATTTCCCACATATGTTCATTACATTTTAGCCTCCATTTTTGCCATCATCGTGCCTTAGGGTCCAACCCATCTAGTTGAGATATTATCCCTCCTTTAAGTTGCATGTTGTAACTTGTGCAGTAGAGCCCACCTTACATGGGTTCCCTAGAGCTGCACCTTGATTTCCATTTGGCGCCCAAGCTATTATTTTCATTGTGTACAGGATCTCTATTAGCTCTCTTTATTTTGAGCCTCATATTATCTCTCTTCATCTACTTATGGCCTTACCCATAGGGAGTTCCCACGAGCTTACTCTTGTCCCTTTTTCGTGCTCGTTAAACTATGACAAACACACCTTTCGAGTATCATTTTATCCCTTTTTCTAGCTCGTTAAAACAAAACCAAAGAGTCACTCCATGGAGCAATTTTCTCTATTTTCTTTGAGCTCCTTAAAAAATAAAGATGGATCTGAGTTGACTTTTTTAGCTCGCTAAAATTTCATGGAAAAGGTACATTTACGAGCATTCTTTCCACTCTCCTTCGAGCTCGTTAAAAATAGGAGGTATCAATTCTACCTTTTCGAGCTCATTAAATTTTTACGAAAACAGACCTATATGGAGCATTCTTCTTTTCTTCGAGCTCACTGAAAAATGAAGATGGACTTGAGTTTACTTTTTTGGACTCATTAAAACTTAACGGGAAAGACACTATATTGAGCACTCTTCCATCTTTTCTTCGAGCTCATTAAAAAATGAAGAAGAATTCAAGTTTCCTTTTTCGAGCTCGTTAAAATCCTACGAAAAATATCTTATCGAGCATACTTCTATCCTTTCTTTGAACTCGTTAAAAAATGAAGAAGATCCTTTTAAAAGGAGAAAAAGCGGAGGAACCATTTTATGTATTTATTCAATAGAGTGGTAGTAGTCTGTTGTGTCGTCCTTGAAAATCGCACCTATTTGAGTCAATATCTCACAGTTGGGTTTTAGCTTTCCCATGAGCCTTATGAGTAGTTTTACTCCTCTGACCGGTTACTCTTCCAGTCATTATGGAGAGGGTTTCAATGCCTCCTATGTTATTACTCTATATCAATGCTTCCAGGTCATGTCATGTGTTGTGTGATATATTCAAGGAAATTTCAACCTAAGTCGACCATCTGCAATCCAGTTGAACTTTATGCCCATTAGTGTCGACCATCTGTAATCCAGTTGAACTTTATGCCCATCAGTGTCAACCATCCATGTGTCACTTGTACTTGGTGACTTGATCTCTTTACATCATCTCTTGGAGTTTGTTTCATTTCATGTGAAGGGGGATACATTAATTCCATAGTGGGCATCGATAAAGCTAAAATTCCCAAGTTTGTTTGTGAATTTACTTTGTTTCCTTGTCATTACTATGGTTTTGTGCATCAGGATCCCTCGCAATAACCTGTAGAATTTTGTCGAGCAATTCATCCAACCCCTCAACTTATTTATTGGTGCCATCGAATAACTATGGGAAAGGCATCCAACAGTAAGGCCACAACACCCAGGGCAAAAGGAAGATCAAAGGAGGCAGTACTGACTAAATTATGTGATCCATGGGTGCGGGTCATTGGGGATCTACAAGGAAAATTGAGCAAACCAGATAGTGTATAGTGAATTCTCTAATAAGGACTTATTTCTTGATATGCGATCAAAGGGATATCTTGATTATGTGTTGCTTGACTCAGGGGAACTCAAGGGAACTTATCACTTTTTGAAAACATGCATTTGAGCCCCTACAGAAATCCACTATGGTCGTTCTTTGAGATTTGTCAATCTTCGGCACAACGGGGGATGTTATGATATGCACCAATTTCCTTATTAGTCGCATGCATGATCAAGCTCTGTAGTTGGATCAACCATACCCTTTCCATGCCAATGGCATTCATCAGCTCACAAGACTTACAATGGAAGGAAAAGGAGTAACATCAACATTCCAAGGCGCTAGCAGGCATTCTAGGAAGAAAGACAAGCCCTTATTGTATGCAAGATATGGTACCAAGCAAGGAGGGAGGGGCATTATTATTTTTTTAATTAATAGCCCCCAATTCATATTTGCATGCCAACTTCTCTCTAGAAAAGTGATGGGGAAATTCACCAAAGGGGAGTGTACTCTAGACACCCTCTCAGTTGTTGAAGTTTGTGCCCAAGGTGAGCATTTGAACTGGAGCAATTTTCTACTCAATGAATTATTGCAGGCTTGTGCAAAGGCCTATACAATTGTTGGGTATTTGATTTTTGGATATCTATTGATTTCCTTTGCAATGTGGAAGTGGCAACCTCCATAGGGTAGATAAATCCCACTTATCAGTGATCTAGAGGGTAGAGAACTCCCACATACCATTGATAGAAGGGTGTTGGATCTCATAAATGAGCCATGGAAGAGTCTAAGCGAAGCCCAGAACGTCACGTTCAATGATACCGTGTTTGGCTAGTGGTATGGTTGCATGGTTGTACTCACCACTCCCATTCTGCGTATTCCCCAAGCATTGTTGGACTCGCATAACAAAAAATATGGTTCGAAATAAACAAGGACAATACCTTTGTTTGGCCATGAATGGATCTCGAGTTTAAAACAACCCCTCTGTCATTCCAATAAACTAATGATGTTTTCGACAGAGGTTTCTTCCTTGATGGGTGTACAAAAGTGAAAAATTGCATAGGTCACTACGTATACCCTCCCATAGGCTGTCATCAAGGCTCCTCGACATAAACAAACGATATCTGTAGTTGAGGTTTCAGGGAAGAGGAAAGCTAGTGTTGCATAGGATTCACCAGAATCTGGCTCAAATGAAGAGCATGTCCCTCCTACTCTTCTTGAGTTTCTTGTGGCTTTGAAAAACACTATTCTCGATGATGCCCAATTGACAAGTAAGGATGTTAAGTCAATTTCGGGTTTTGTGGAAGATTTTCTTCAAGGGTCAACTCCCAAGTGACCTCGCATTTTTAAGCCCATCAATCTGAAGCCAATCAAGTAGAAAATGAGTGGACCTTCTTCCAATGTGCCACCTTACACTGCTACTAAGAGCCTTCCAAGTATTCTAAGAACTGGGCCTTTTCTAAGGATTTCACAACATAACAGAAAAGGAACGAGTTAGACTCAGTTGCGAAAACTCTCCAGCGCTTCGAAGACTTTGAGCATTCTTCTTTCCAAACCCCGATAATCGACATTGAGGATGATCAAGAAAGCTCAATCAAAGACTTCCCAGGTGTACTAGTTAAATAGGATGTGCATCATGAGTAGTATTAACAAATTGTGGCAGCAGAATCCACCGGTGGCAACACTACTATGATTCCGCCAAAGCAACAAGCAAAACATCAAGGAGGATCCATTGGAAGGAGTGCAAGTGTGGAGCCACCAAGCCATCACTTATTCTAGCACCTTGTGAGGAAGCCCCTAGTACTCCCCCAAAAGTACATATGGAAGAAGTAGGAGGACACAATCCTATGGAAGAGCATTCAAATACTTCCCCAATTTCTTCCTCATTGGATAGCCTTCCAATCATGGAACATCTTCGACGACTTGCATGAGATCCCAATCATTGTCGATCCATCCTTTTCATATGTCGAGAAAGTACTGACATCGTCCCCTTATTAACAGCCAAGACCCAAGGTCGAATATTGCAATATAATCAATCAAGCCCACACAAGTCGAAGTAGAAGTGTAGACATCCAAGCAATATGATCCATCTATTGTTAGCGGCCAATCACCTAGCTCCAAGGCTCCTAAATATTTTCAAATCCAATCAACCTCACAACTTCTAGCACTCATGTGCGACTCCCTTTCTGAAGTTGAATTGTGTATGCAGTGGGAAGAACAAGAACAGGAGGAGACTCAACTTGCTATGGTGCATCTCCAAGGCCAATTAGTTGAGTTGATCCCTGACAAATATGTAGAGAATCAGGCTAGAGTCACTACAGGGAAAACCATTGATTACATGTTCCAATGTATCCAAGATATGTGGCCTTAGCTATGTGAACAGGATTCCTTGCTTCTAGAATTCATGCCACTAACACAACCTCGAGAGGGTGTTGTGGTTCTTTGTTCATCTTGGCAACAAATGTAGAAGTGGGTGCAGGAACTCCAAGTACAAGTTGATGTTGTGCAGCAAACTAACCAACAACAGACAGAGCTTATGGGTCAGGTTCCCCCTCATTATTGCATATGTCCAAGCAACCCCGAGCTCAACTCCATGAGGTCACTCAAGTGAGCAACACCTTATTTTCCATTGTACGAGATTGGAGGGGTTTTCTAGCATAACAACATAAACCACTTGAATACTTGTGCACACAAATACATCAAATGAATGACAAAGCAATCGCCCTCACCAACCCCCTGGAGAAGCAAAAAAAAATATGTCGATATCCAAGTTGTTGATGATAACCTAGATGCTCTACACAGGGCCTCAATTGTGATGAAGAAAACCTTGCGGGAGTTCAATATTGTAGCCCAAGCTACTTATTTGGCGCTACAACAGCTGGACTCATTTGCAAATGCAAAGTGGTAAACAATGGAGCAATAAAAGACAGCTAACCTCGCAGTGAGAAATCTCACACATTGATTTATGGGGCCAATGTATTATTGGGAAAATGGAGAACTATGGATCAATTTGACGAGCTTCGAGGCCGCAGAATTGCAAAGATTCCAGAGTTTCCCACTTCACTTGGAGATGCAATAGAACAACAAGGATGACTCAATAGTGAGTCAATAATTGTGGTCAGGGCTGTCTCTATTGTAAGAATGTTTTTGATGCGCATGTGCACAAGGAATCGTAAGAGTATGGGATGGTTTTGCATAACATTGTGAAAATGATTATCGATATAACGGGTCCCAAAGTTTAATAAAATGAAAGTTGTGTTGCCCCCTTTCAAATTTTCATTTGCACAAGAATGATTTTATGTTTTTAGTGATGCTTAGTTTAGATCTATAATTTGACGCGATGATGATTAATGCTAAATATGTATTGATTGTTTACATAAAAGCATGATTAGTAAAATGTGTAATGTACTATCTAAACTATCCATTCACTAGCATCCCTCACTTCACACTGGTCATGTTGTGCCTTGGGTGAGACCTTCTCTTTAGAGAAGATTGAAAATTCCAATGCTCTAAACTACAACTGGACTTTGTTGGCCATTTGCACAAGAACCTTGTTCTCTAATTTATGTACCAACAATGGCCTCTTGAGTCCGCTAATAAACACTCTCTAAAAAAAAAATGTATAGCCCCATTGTGTGGATTGAAAATTTCTAAAATGTTGTCATATAGTACAGAATTGTCCCACTCTGGAGTAATTTTATCAATCTCCCCAAGTACTAAGTGTCTTGTTCAAAACAATCATGAAGGATATTCACAAACTAGGTCCAAGGAATTTAGTCCTTATAAGCTTTCTTGTGCCATTGCCAATGTTCAAAATTTAGAAATAAGACCCTCACTTTGAGTTTCTAATAGTCGTCAATAATGCCATGGAGAGAAATATAGTGTTCCATCTGGGTATATAACCCAATCCAATGGATCTAAGCCATCAAACTTGTTCATGACTACCTTTGGAAAGCAATGGCATGAATTGTGATCCTGAAAGGGTGGATGTTGGGTATTTAGAAAGAGAGTGCAACTGTCTTGCACAAAATTTGCTAAAAATCTATCTTTGGTTGGATCAATGTTTAGATCTATCAATTCACATGCATTGACGTATTAATGTCAAAAGCTTTCCTTTTCCATTCACCACTGTATTGAGTTTTGTGATTGTAGAGACAAGTTAAGAAATCTTACCTTCCAACTGATTTTGTGGGTTTGCATTTTGGTTTTCCAAGCGTGCCATACTGGGAGTATGGACCTTGGGACCACTAAATCTCCCACAAAGTCTTAACACTGACTTATCTCAATACAATCAATGTTTCAAGACCAATATTTTGAGATATACCCCTAATATCATATTGTCGAGTCCACAAAAAAGGGTTGCACAAGAGGTATACCAACACAATCATCAATGTGCAAGGATGATTTTGAGATAAGTCCCTTACAATGGTGCCGACATGACCTAGATTAGATGCAAGGATGTAGGAACTAGTTGTAAAGGCTAGGGATTGCAAGGTCCTACGGACAAAGGAATGTCAAGTGCTATAGCTCTTTAGTATACCAAAGGGTTTCCAACAATAATATTGGGTTGAATATTTCACAACACCAAGGAGGACAGACTGTACCCTTGGTCGTACTACCTAATACCCAAGTACGTAAGAGTGATCTCCCTGAGTGTTTTTCTCAATATACTATAGCAATAGGATAGTCATTGGTGTATGTCAAGTTGGTTTCAAGTGCATCTAAAGGGATTCCAATATAGCCAACGGTACAAAGAAGACAATTCTATATACAAGTGTTGTCTAGTGCCATACTACTTGAAGGGGTACCAACAAAAGTTACAAGGGTGTCTAACCAAGTGACACGATTTTATTTTCTATGTATTCTTCCTCTACAGAGTGACAATAAATATATATGTTATTTGAAGACGTGGAAACATGTCTCTAATTTTAACTGCTAAAATATAGAGGCAAGCATGTTAGGATAATTAATACTACATCCTTGTCTTACTTAGCATTATTTACCTTTTCATATTAGTTGATGATGTTATTTTCCCCATAGTGGTGTGCAGATGTTACCTAGGACCCATTAGCCACCTAATGCACCCTGCATGCATGATTTTAGGCACACCAAAGTCAGTTCCCTACATTTTAGGAGCTAACTCTGTGTTCTGATTCAATCCACCTGAGTTCTTGAACTCTAGTGGGGGTTTGAGCTCCGATCACCACTGATTGTAATCTAATGCTCCCTATCCTGATTGATTTGCATGAAAAACTCACAATTGCATCCTCCTTGGTCAGTTAACTTATAGTATCTTCAATTAACTGATTTTTGGTTGAGTTGAGTTGAGTTTGGGACTTCTGGAGCACTCCAGTGGTGACAATCCCTATGCTAGACTGACATGGATTCGAATTCTCCTAGGATAATCGAATTCTCTCTCTATTGTAACATATATGTTGACTATACTGACTAATGGATCATAACACACATTTATGTTTCCATCTGAGTTTCAATGCATGATTAATTTTACTGCAATTTTCACTGTAATTCATCTTTTCTGCTCATTCTTTTCATTGTGAGGTATTCTCAGCTCTATGATCTATTGTGTTCTATAATTTCACATGGTATCAAAGATCAGAGAGCGTAGGTTGAGCAGCTGCTTTCAATAGTGTACCCAAAGCCTATGGATTTCCACAGCAAATCCCGGTGCCATTGCATTGAATTCATTGGAGAAATCCTTTGAATTCTAGCCAGGTGTGAAGGATCCAGATAAAAGTGCCTATTGTCCTAAAGTAGTGCTCAGTAGAATTTTATCTCCAAATTTGAGATTTTTTTGCAGGATTTTGAAGGTTTTTCAATGCAGCAGTAGTAGCAGTTTCAGTTTGTATTCGCTCTAGCAGTTTCACATGGAGAATTTGAATGTTCCTTTGTCTCCAAGGATCCCGACACCCTTCAATTATCTTGATCGGAGGGATGATATGCAAATGGTGTTGCACAACAAGAGTCTTTAGAGGGTCACAATGGGCAAGGAGGTCGAACCTCAAGCAGTCGTTGAGAAGGATAAGTACCTGAACATATTAGAAGAAGCGTTTGGTTTCATGTGTATTCATATTTCCATAGATTTTATCTTCCACCTTGATGGATTGAAGACTCGAAGAGAGGTTTGGTTGAAGCTTGAGACTCTCTTCGGCAAGCAAGATGAGCTGAGAGGCCATATTCTGGAGAATGAATTAATTGCTCTTCAACCCAACAGTTTCGAAATCATACAGCAGTTCTTTTCTAAATTCAAGTCCTTGGTTATGCAATGCAAACAATGTGGCATTGGGAAGAAGGATGAGCAGTTGGTGTTATCCATCCTAAGCAAGCTTGGTCCGAAATTTTCAATATTTGTTTATACCTTCCATTGTGGGAGATTGTCAATCCCCAATTGGAAAATTTCTTCCTTAGATGCATTCGTTGAATCTCTCATCCAAGAACCAGACAAATTGATTCAGATGGGTGCCTTGAAGGCCTCCAAAAATCAAGCTCTTATGGTTGGAGAGTCAAAAAGTGTGAATGCTAAAGGGAAGCAGAAAGGGAAAGAAAAGAAACAATTTGAATCCAAGCAGAAGGAGAAGTCTAATCCATCAAAAGGAGCCTACATATCCAAGAAGGATAAGCAAAAAGGGTTTGAGAAGACCAAGTGTTCCTATTGAAAGAAAGGAAACCATCCAGAGAGATCTAGCATGAAGAAGAAGATAGATCAAATGACCAAACTTCTTTAACAACACAACATTGCCCTCCCAGAAGACGCAAGGAATACTGATTTTGGAAGTGAGACAGATAATCATGAGAGATGCCATGCACTGAAGGCTGGATTCTCACAATCACATGCCTTCCTCATAGATTCTAGAGCCTTCAACCACATGGTTTCCTCCAGAGAATCGTTTTCTTCTCTAGATCTTACCGATGGCCCTAGTATTCATATGGGAGATTATTCTTAGATCTCTGCTGCACAACTGGATCATGGAAATTTCAGTAATATTTTGTATGTTCCTTCTTTGCAGCAAACTTATTGTTTGTTTACCAGATGACACACATTGGTTCACCAAAGAAATTTTTTTTTGGACCTAACACAGTTGAGATTTTAGAGATCTCATCTGGGAAGCTAATAGCCAAAGGTGTTGCAAACCATGCCTCAAAAGAATATGAGTTCTCACATTGTTTTCCATATTCATATCAAAGTGCTCTCTTGACTCATGCAAATGAGACAAGCAGACTCTGGAATGAAGTATTCAGACACCTAAACTTCAATTACTTACAATTGTTGCACAAGGAAGAGATGGTTGAAGGATTGCCAGACATAAAGTTCTCTCAAGGGATCTACAAAGGTTGCTTGGTAGGGAAGGATCCAGAGTGAAAGTATGATGTTGGGAATTCAAGGAGAGCTTCCTCCACACTTGATCTGATACACAATGATGTCTCGGGACCGATGCCCACGGCTTCTATGAATGGATCCAAATACCTTATGACCTTCATAGATGATTACTCCACACTTGATCTGAGACACAGTGATGTCTCGGGACCGATGCCCACAGCTTCTATGAATGGATCCAAATACCTTTTGACCTTCATAGATGATTACTCTAGGTTCTCTTGGATCTATTTTCTTAAGCAAAAGTCTGAAGTATTTGAGGCTTTCAAGGTTTTCAAGGCGTTGGTTGAGAAAACTATTGGGAAGAAGATCATAGCACTCAGATCTGAAAATGGAGGGGAGTACATAAAGAAGGATTTGCAACAGTTTTGTGCTTCTGAGGGTATCCAAATGTAGCATTCAGTCCCATACACACCACAGAAAAATGGTGTAGATAAAGGAAGAATAGGTCATTGAAAGAAATGGCAACATGTATGTTTGAAGCAAGGAATCTTCCACCATCTCTCTGGGCAGAAGCAGTGAATTGTGCTTCATGCATTCAGAACGGGGTACCCCACAAATCAGTGAATGAGGTCACTCCATTCGAATCACTAAAGGGACACAAGCCAGATGTCTCACACCTGAGAGTTTTTGGATCCAAGGAATGGGACAGAATCCCATCTGACAAAAGAAAATCTCTTCAACCCAAAGGTAGTGAATGCATTTTGTTGGAATATGTAGAAGATGCAAACGCATACAAGCTAATGGAGATTGAAACCAAAAGATGCTTCATTGAAAGAAGTGTCAAGTTTGATGAAGATCCATTGCAAAATCTACAGCCAATTGAAGACCAATGTAGATATGATCTGCCTACTCCATTTGCGCCTTATGAAGATCAGGATGGTGTCTCTGTTGATGAGGACCAAGTTGAATCAGATCTTGATGTTGAGAATGAAGATCAAGCAGATCTAGATCCATAACTAGCACATGCTCCAAATCCATGGCCAAGGCCAAAATGGGCTCA
Source organism: Larix kaempferi (assembly GCA_027924585.1). Classification (NCBI taxonomy): domain Eukaryota; kingdom Viridiplantae; phylum Streptophyta; class Pinopsida; order Pinales; family Pinaceae; genus Larix; species Larix kaempferi. Next base: position 6,987,951 of record BSBM01000370.1, read on the forward strand.
CAAACTCCTTGAAGCTGTTGGGAGCGTAGGTGGGGATCCATATAGCCATAGGAGAACCATATCTCAATATCAACTTGCAAACCTTGCACTATGTCATACAGATCCACTTCTCTTAAAGAGGTGCTACATGATGATGGGGTCTGATCTACAATCCTTCAAAGAGACTTGCCATGATCCAAGATGGCAGACTGGGGTTCACATGCACTACATCAGGGAACTAGTGCACAACAGGACCAACACACTGCATTAATGTCCTATAGAAGAGTAGACTACGGACATTTTTACCAATTTTTTGCTCATGTGAAAGCTGCTTGAGTTCCTTGCTGTTCATTTTTTAGGGGGGGGTATTTTTCCCATGAGGTTTTTCCCATTTCCTTATTTTCATAAACGGTTCTTTTTTATAATTTATTTGATTCTATGAGTGACCTTTGGTCTCAATAACCAGGGCCCTGGATGTCCAAGTTTGGATTATGGGGGGGTGTTAAGATAATTAATACTCCATCCTTGTCCTACTTAGCATTATTTACCTTTTCCTAGTAATTGGTGATGTTATTTTCCCCCTAGTGGTGTACACATGTCATCTAGAACCCGTTAGCGACCTAATGCGCCCTGCATGCATGATTTTAGGCCCACCGGAGTCAGTTCCCTACATTTTAGGAGCTAACTCTGTGTTCTAGTTTAGTCCACCTGAGTTCATGAACTCTAGTGGGGATTTGAGCTCCGATCACCACTAATTGTGATCTAATGCGCCCTTTTCTTATTGATTTGCATGACAAACTCACAATCGCGCCCTCCTTGGTCAATTAACTAATTTTTGGTTGAGTTGAGTTGAGTTTGGGACTTCCGAAGCACTCCAGTTGTGACAATTCCTATGCTAGACTGGCATGGATTCAAATTCTCCTAATATAATCGAATTCTCTCCATTGTAACATATATGTTGACTATACTTATTAATGGATCATAACACACATTTATGTTTCCATCTGAGTTCCAATGCATGATTAATTTTACTGCTCATTTCACTGCAATTTTCACTGTAATTCATCTTTTCTGCTCATTCTTTTCATTGCGAAGTATTCTCAACTCCATGATCTGATGTGTTCTAGAATTTCACAAAGCAATCCCAAGGAGGAGATCTAATATATAGTGTTTCTTAACCTTTAAAATTCAAACACGACGAGGGATATAGATATTATAAATAGGAAGTACCGATTATAAAAGACAATTGAAACAAAATAATGTGAATTATACCCTTGTATTATGATAACCAAAAGAAAGAAAACAATGTTCACTTGCCTCTTGAGATAGGATGACCTTTAACTTGAGTAGAGTTCACAATACAAAAATACTCAACAAAACATTCATCAGCCCCCTAACTATTTAATTATATTATTAATAACACGTCTCTAACTACTTGTAGTCCATCATTAATAAGTACCAACTACTTAGTTGGCTTTATTTAGTACAAAGGACCCTTTTACATTAAATAAGTATTGACTACTATCCAATGGGTTTTTATTGAAAGATGGTGCATACATTAATTGACCTACTCCTAAGCAACCTAAAGTAGGGAGGTTACTATAGGACCTTAACAAAACATGCCATGTGTTTACTTGTCGTATGTGCTTTCTAAGTTACCTCTAAAGGACATAGACTTTATCAGTATGTTGGAAAGGAAAGGGATGTTCAAAATAATGAAAAACTTGTCGAAGCAAAGTATAATGTTGTGTATATGGTAGAGCATAATGATTTGGGTAAATGTCATCAACAATTTGTTTCCATTTCTACATTAAGGCTCTAAAAGTGACCCATGTCTAGTACCTATAATTTTAGGTCCCTTCAATATTGGCGTACAAAAGAGTAGAAATCGTTAAGAACCTTCCTATTTTGCAAGTAGTTGAACACCAAGTATTCAACTAACCAATGTGTTCACCAACCACTTGGTTTTCTATATCAAGCCCAATGTCACTTTCTTGTTCTTTTCCAAGGTCTTCATTGTCAACTACTCAACTACTCTCCAAATGCAATTATTTTCCCCTCCTAATGTTGTAACCTCTCAAGACTTCATTGTATGATTGCTTAGCAATAATGGTCAAAATTAACAATACCTCAAGGACTTTTCTTGCTTCTACCTTACCGGGTCACACATCTTTTGAAGCAATGTCCACTACTGGTTTTGCATGAATTTTGAACTAATAATGCAACGCTTTGTCAACATTTCTAAAAGTCACTTTAGTAGTTCATTGTAGTAATAGATGTGTGGTTTAAGCATGTGATTGTATCTTCTTACCTTTATTTCCTCTGCCTTCACTTGATCACTAGCCCCCTTGACTATATTTTCCTCTTCAACATGATGGTGAAAAGACCCCATCATGAGGGACAAGTTCTTGAAATAACCTCTCATCACATGGAGAGAATCGTGTATTTTGAGTGGCTATTTACAAAAGTGAAATGCATCCATTTGTGTAGTAATATATTTAGCATGATCGAAATCCATTAACTCGTTAAGAGTCAATCTGGATAGGAAAAGACGACCATGATTTATTCCCTTGCTTCTTTAGCAAGCTAGTCAATCCATGTATAGTAGTTTGGTAGGCTCTCTCACAAATTAAGAACCTTGGTAGGCTCTCTCACGAATTAAGAACCCGTTTGGCACATACTTAGGCAGCATGTGAGCAAATATGTTGCACCCATATACCTTGATATAACTACTTTGTTCTTCTACATACCAATTTCTAATTTGCTTCATCACCTCAATGGCAAATGCATTAAAACATGAACAATCCTCATGTTTCATTGTTTGATATAACAACTTATCGTGTATAGCAATATATTGTCATGACTTCCACAACATTTGATAATAACATGACCAACTCTAATTTAAGGGCCGAAGGGAAACTAAATACAAATAAATCCATGCTAGCACATACATAATTCATAAGATAAGAAGCCATGTAAAATCTAGCAAATTCCCTTAACTCTAATGTATGACAGGTACCCATCATAATCAAAGATACTTGGTGTTTTGGTGCTTCATGCAATTGGCTCAATATCACAATCAAATATATTGTATTTTTGTAGATGTTGAGTTGCGTACTTTTCCAAACTAATTCTTTTAAAAATTTTAAAAGAGTTCCATCGCTTGTTCACTAGTTGATGTTTGTCCATACGAGTTATGAATTCATCTACCCAATGTTGAGAAATCACGTCATGAGTGGCTAGAAATTTATAGAATCCTTGAAGATTGATCAAATCGAATAAGCCAATTATTTCTTCCTTCTTGCTCTAAACCTTTTTAAGGCTCAAGTCGGCTTATTGAATCAAGGTCTCAATCATCTATGAGCATGTAAACAACTCTACCCTAGCCACTTACTTATAAATGTGAACATTTGACAAGGTAGTCATCCTGACCCAACTTTGAGTCTAGGCGTAGCTCTTTGGTTTTCTTCGAATGCCTCCATGGCTACTTGTGGGGTAAAACTTCTTGATTGCAATGATATAGAGCTAAATAACATTTTTGGGATGAAATGGAGAGAGAAAAGGCCATAGATCGTTATATTTAAAAGCAAGGGAGCAAATCTTATGATGTCATCCACATGGTATCCAAAGGTATTCCTTGTATCACTGATACTTTCATCGTGCATACCAAATTGTTCTGGTAATAGCATATTTTCATAAACACACAACAAAATACTCAAGTGTCTTGCACCTTTGGACTATTATCTCTACCAAGTTCAATAGTTCACAGTTCTAAGAGATCTATACTCACTTTTGTCATCATGTGCTTGAAAGATCTTAATATCTTCCATCTTGTTATTTCATTGAGAAATGATTGGCACCAAAGTGATTCAATCACCATGTTACACCACTTTCCCTTTACTTAGCCTCTTCAACCATCATGCTCAAATATTGAATACATACACCCATTATACACTTAAGCTAATAACAAACCATAAAGTGCAACTAGGAAAAGCAAGCAAGCACAAAGACATTCACCAAGCTAGTAAAATTTGAACGACTAACTCATCAACAATGCATAAATGAAACTAACACAAAGAATCAAGACATTTTGGAACAAGAGAATAACCCCTAAAGTGGACAATGAAAAACACTCACCTAGGACCAATCAATCCAATTAACCATTATTACTTGAGCATACTCAAAAGAATTAGGCACATCAATCATGGAGCCTCAAGTCAAAATGAAAGCACGAGGAAAATAAGTTGCAAAATAGGTCACAATTACTAAGGCTTCTAAATTAAATTGGGTGCCCTCGAGCCCAAAACCCTAAGCTCGATTGAGCCCTCAACATGATCTCATCTTCTTTTAGAAGATAAAAAAAAAACCATTGGTGTGGAGAATGCTTAAAAGTTGTTCAAATGAAACATTTAAACTATACTAGATTTATTTGATTTTGAAGGGATGAGATACCTTTGTCACAACAAAATAAAGTCTTTCAAACTAGCCAATGGTAACAAATTGATAATAGACAAGGTAATAACTCTGCCTCTTGGACACCTTTTCTTTTAAACGGGGGATTTAATCCCCGGAGTTTGAAGCTAATTGTAGAATTTTTTCAAAACTTTAGTAAGTAAAAATCCACATATGCATGTTGTTCATTATAGAATTTTTTTAAGATTTTAGAAAGTGAAAGTCAACATATACATAATTGTTGTTCGTAGAATTTTTCTAAGAATTTAGAAAGTAAAAGTCAATGTTGCTATAGCTTAACTCTTGATTGAACATATTTGGTACACTTCAATCTAAGCTATCAATATGGATTTTTTTGGCATCAATCCATCTGAAAACATACCACTAAAAAATATTGTTTGAGTGATCATATGTTTAAGGGAGTTTGGTAGACAACAAACAACATTTTCACTTTAGTCTCTTGAATCATGGGTGTCATTTTTGTAAAAGTGTCAATTTCTGACTCTAATTCAATCCTTTGGTAAAACACCCTTGATAATGAACCAAAAAATTCTACATACACCGTTCCCAATCTATGGTCTCTTGAAAGCCACCTCTTTGCTCTATCAAGTTCTAACCCCTAAATAGGATAAAATTTATCATATTTATTTTGCCATTGAAGTTCATTGGTAAAGTATAAACAATTGAGATTGATTTCACTCAACTTTGTCAATTGCTAAATTATTAGGGTGGGCTTGTGTAAACTAAAAGCCCCCAACTTATACAACAACCCTACCTCACCAAATACAATAATCGCCTCTAGTTTGTGTCCAACATAGACATGATGCAAGGCACAAAATTTATGAACAACGTAACCAACACTACAAACCACAGTTGTGATTCAATGATCATCATTGCTCAACCTTACTCAATGATCAATTCCCACATTTATACCTTAACATCTCTAAGATAGAAACCACCACCAATGTCACCTAATAAATCAATCCATATAACAATGATTTCTCGAATAACAAAAGGGGAGCTTAGGGGATCTTAGTATCATGTTGTTCATTGCACCAAAGCCAATTTTATGCTTATGTTATGCATCATTTTTTATGGTTTGTGCCTAACCTTGTGTTTTTAAAATTTTGTAAAAGAACTTTGGACCTTTATGTTAACTCTCCTAATTGGTACTTAATGGTTGTTAGGTACTAGCATCAGTTTTCTAGTGCCCACTAAATTTTAATTTTGATATAAACATGCACTTTTTGAGACTACCATTTGAAAATTCCGATGAATCAAGAACTGTTCTTAGACTAGCATTTGAAAAATGCAATTCTATACAAGTTAACTTGTGTTCCAATAACTGAAGAGTACTTTAAAAGGCATACTCTTCCTACTATGTTAAGGACATTTCAAAAGGCACATTATTCCCATCATGTATATCATTTCAAAGGCATTTTTATTGACCTACATTTGTTGAGATGCCATGTTATGCACTACCAAATCAATCAATCCTTTCTCAAAAGTGTTGGTTGTATCACCCCCTTTTAAAATTAATAATCTTTATTCTTTTTAAAAATGCCATGGTGTACCTAAAACAATAAATTTGTTTTTTAACAATTTTTTTAGTATTTGAGTTGCCTGTAGTTTATCATTCTTCTTCTTTTTACACTATTATTGGGATTTGTGAAAACAGTCTACTAAAATAATTCAACTCTTATAAAAAAAATAGTTTAAACAAAATCTTTTGAACAATTTTTTTAGTATTTGAGTTGCCTATAGTTTATCGTTCTTCTTATTTTTACACTATTAATTTTTACACTATTAGTGGGATTTGTGAAAACAGTTTACTAAAATAATTCAACTCTTTTATTTGCAAAAAAAATAGTTAAACAAAATCTGTGCCAAACGTAAGTAGTCAATAAAACATGAGACTTATTTCAGTTCATCATCAATCCAAATACTTATAGAACCTGTATTTTAATCTAATGCATTTAAGTTACAAGTCACCTTTTGTGTCTACTAGCCACCTACAATCAAATTTGTTATCATATGTAACTAAATGCACCTTACAAGTTCACAATGGCTCATATGTTGATCATTTTGATCATTTGATACAATTTCTCTTCATTTGTTGATCAACTGTCAAAGATACATTTCAAAATCAAATACATTATTTTGCACCACAAGTACAAAAGTCTTTCTATACAGTGACTATTTTAGGGGTGAATTTAGCCATGGGCTAATTTTGGACCCTTTTTCCCAAAAAAAACAAAAAGATGCACCAATTTCTTTTTTTTCTAAATTGATTTGCCTAAAATTCATGGTATAAAAAAATTGCACTAAAAAGTGTTCAAATTGTCTAAAAACTATATGAACCCTGGGATATTTTAATCTTTTTATAAAAATATCACCCAACATTTTATGATTGGAAATTTAAGAATTAGTAAGATTCGCAAGATTACAACACTTTTAAAAAAATTATAAGTCCTTAAAATTTTCCATGTTTTCTAGATTAACATTAGATTCCACCTCACTTCAAGTTTATAATGAAGTTAATGGCTCTCTTTAGATATTTTACTATAATAACATTCCTTATGATGAGATTTTGTTCTAAGATAATTTTATCTTATCCTAAGATAAAATTAAGCAAACATCACATAGGTAACCATAAACCTAAGAGGGCCCATAAAACAAGCCAACAAAATACTATCAATCCAAGAAAGACTTGCACCCCAATCAAAGACTTACACCGCAAAGCTAACTTCCTGATTGACAAAAGATTCTGATGGCAATGTCTCATAATACTTTCACGAGATGTTGCAACAATTTTTTAATTCTAAAAGATAAAAAGGAAAAATGATTTTTAATTCTTAAAGATAAAATGGAAAACATTTTTCTCAAAGTTTAATGGAAATAATATACAATACCATACTAATGTGATACAATGTTACATGAATAGCATCTTACGTTAATAGTAGGCCTAACATCAAATTTTAGATGTTGCTATCAATCAAATGTCCAAGCACTCGGTAGTGATTGATTGTACAGATTTAAACCATCTAAAAAATGATTTTACAAATACATAAAAGGACCATCTCTTCAAAAACTTGACTACAAAACATTCCAAAAAAATGTCAACAAGCATTATTATTGAGTCATCTTGTTTTCCTTAAAAAGCTCTTAGCGTGTATGAACTCTAAACAAATGCAAACTATAAAAATGGACCCAATCTCACTCGCACCATGCAACCCTAGAAACCAGGTCTAGCGTGTATCATGTTAAATTCCATATAAACTCTAGAGCTATAATTTTTCTTTACATTGGGTTGCACTCACTGATCGTGTGGTGCAATATATTTTACTAATTGTCTGTCGTGCAATCCATGTACAATCTAAAATACACAAGTCTATCCTTTGCTACAGTTTTAGATCATGTGTTAAAGGCCATTGCAACATTAAAAGAACCCAACCCATTTTCACCTTGACCCCCCTTGTATTATTGGGAAAATATATCAAAATTTCCTTTGCAGGAATGCAATCAAGAATATTATTCTAGTCATTATTAGCAGGAAACTTTATAAAACAATAAAAATTAATATAGGTAACTAATAAAGATGCATAATCACGTTCAAGAAAGTTCGTGAAAGGGCCCCAAACAATTTAGTGTTTTGAATCTGACAACGCTTCTCACATGGTAAATAATTGTCACTAGTGAAGGATAAATTTCATGAAAAGGCCTCCCAGCAATTGTAAGCATAAAGGCCAACTACCACTGTATAGGCCAAATAATAAATACGTTAAAATGCCATTTCATTTGCGGGTAAAGACACCAAATTTCTCTAGAATTGAAATTCCATCATAACTTGTCACCCCAAGTATGGTGTTTTTACAAGACCGAGCATAATACTCCACCAGACCATATCCAAATTGCATTATACTGGATGCTAGTGACCGCCGAGAATGGAACTCGGGGCATGCAGCAGGTAATTAAACAACTGAGGCTTGACCATATACTGCTAACCGTCCATGACAAAGTCCTTGTCAGGTTAATATTATTCATTTTAATTACCTCACTCTACATAGATGCCCTTTCAGACTTCCCATTTAGGCTTGATTGTCTTTTTAGTTACACTTTAATAACGGTGTTATGAAAATCTAAATCATGGTTAAATTCAATTTCAGGTTAGCTAAACTCTCTATATACTTTATGGAACTAGTAGCAGCAGCTGCACTAAGCATCCCTAACTTGACATAATTTACAATACAATAGGCAAAAAATGACAGTCATTCCACAAAAATCTACAAAGCTTACTCTTGCTATAAAGTGCACAAGTAAATCAATATTTTTATAATAGCACTTAACATCACTATTGAATAACATAATTCTGAAGCTATAAGACACTAAATAGAAATTTTGAATAATTAGCACAAATCTGGTGCTGAAAAGCACAAGCATTGAAGAAACAAACCACTAATAAAATCACTGAATGGAATAATTGAGTTGGTTCTTGTCATAGAGAGCTGAGTCAACATGCCTAGGATATTCTGTCCTTATTAACTATCCCGGAACAAAAATTTCAATAAGTTCCGGAAAATGTAATTGATAATAAATAAAAGAATTGTTTCAAGCTCAATCAATTGAATAATTGGCATGTTGGTAGGAAGGGCCAACTCCATATCATATATAATTGATCAGGCCAACAACAGACTGATCGTGATTCCCAGCCTATCAAAACAAACACTAAAAAGTCGGTAATCTTTGCAAACTGTTGTAACAGACAACTTTCCAGCTCTCTAAAACCAAGCAACCACTTAAGATCTTGAACTGCTACACAATCAATTCGATAAAGATGAAATCTCTCTAATAAACAGTCCGCATTTATCCAAAGCGAATGGCCTTATAAACCTTCAATAATGACTTCAAGTATGACTTACCTGGGCAAGAAAACACTGTTACTCAGAGTTGTTGCATTCTTGCTTTGCTGCACGTCGTTTATTGAGTTGCTGAGTTCGTGCTTTGCTCACTACAGAATTTGGTGACTTGAACATTCTCTACAGCCACCAAAATAAAGGTCAGTTGCAACTACTACGGGAGTCAAAAGTATATGAACAAAATATTCTCAAAGCACAGCACTATAGCTACAACTGGAAAAGGCATCAATTATGGGTTCTCTATATAATAATAATAAAAAAATGATTTTCTCAAATGAGTATACAGAAATAGCATTAAGAAAATAATAAAGCTACGCAAGTCTACCATTGATCTCTATATATTTCATTGTTAATTACAGATCACACAATAGAACCATTTCCCTTACCTTTTCTTTGGCTGAGAGTGCTTGCTGCTTTTCTTGATTGGGAATAAAATCAAAAACTTCATGAAGTAAAGAATTTGCCTGTAAACACCAACCAGTAGTGCCATTTTCAGAGACTGACCAATTAATATGTTTTATTTCTGCACTAAGCAGTTTTGCATCGAAAATTTGAGTTGAATCAGTAATCTAGCTACATCAATAACCAAAGATATGCAAGCCAGTTTCCAACCATCATGACCAGATGATGAAGTTCACCTGCATGTGCTTCTGAAAGCCACCTCCAAGAAAATTTCTTAGAAAGTTCACCTGTTAACCAGCCGTAGTCAGCAAACAACAAATAATAAAAGAAGCCACTAGAATATAAGATGGACAAATTCACCATCCTCAGCAGAGTCGTGAATAATTTTGTCACGTATTAGAATGGTAATATACAGGCTAGCCAACTTAAATTTAAAACTTGAACAACCAGTACCTGTATTGTTCGGGTCCATGTTGATATATTTAAAACATAGCCATTTTGTAGCTTCAACGTTGTCTCAGGTTCCTCGCCATCCTGCATATCCAAATTAATATTAAACACTGATTATCAATAGATGAAACATCACTTTGGTGAGGAGAGACAAACCTCAATAGATGCTAAAAAGTCACGGAATGAACTCCGCTGGTTATTAAGATCTTTCTTTGAAGACCCTTTGCCACCAGCCTCAATAGAGAGTGCTTTCATCTGTTTGCAAACTTTCATTTGCATCTTGAAAACTAGAGAACTGTTATTTTCTTCATCTAGACATTTAGAATCTAAATGATCATCTCCATTTTCATCCCTTGAATTTATTGTCTCAAAGATGAAAGCAATTGCTTCACCGGCAGATATACGTACTGCTCGAGAATCCATGTCCAGCAGTGATGACAACACATGAAGATATCTGCACTCAGTAAAAGAACCCTGAATTGACTTCGGAAAAATAAACACAAAGGAAAGACTAGAACAGTTTGCAACTGAGCAGGCAAATGCTATTTTACTCACTTTTCACAAAATTGAGCATTAATTCGCTTAACAGGGAGGGTTGTTAAAAGAAAAGTCCATGCTGAAGTAGCTGCTTCCATTACTGCAGGATCTGGCTTACTAGTCCTACAGACCTGTAAACAAACGTTCAATCTTTAAAACCTAAATCTTGCCATTTCCACATTCAGCAAATTCTATTAATTTTCTACTCAATCGGGCCTATAAAGACTACATACCTGATTCCACAAAAGGTCCATTGATTTTTCTGTTTCTTCAAAATCATTTCCACCAACAAAAGTGATGATAGCAAGTGCTTGCAGGACCTAAGAACAATTATAAAACACATGATGTTAATATTCTAATCAGCTAATAAAAAAACGGATGGAAATTTAGCTATAATGCTAGTACAAAATAACCAGTATAGATCCATCTTAACTTTGGCTCTATCAAGTGCCGAGAGGGATCAAATACCTTAATATCTAATATATAACTTATTGTTCTATTATTAACTTAATAATATATAATCAATATATTCTCCATCAGAATCATCCATGTGCCAACTATAAATCCTACAAATAGGCAAAAGATTTAATTGTCTTGTAACTATCTATGAAAATATTTATTTAAAATGTGAGGATGCGGGAATGGAAATTGTAATTGAATTTCGATGTATATGTTTCACCTCAAAAACCATGTATCTTGATATTCAACAATTCAATGTATATTTATATAACTGTATTTACTTGATCTAGCCAATTTAAATTTGAGCCGACATGTGTTTGGTTTTATAATGTTTTTAGTTTTTGGAGCACATGTGATAGATGTGACACCTCATCCACTTTGGGCTGTAGAAAGCGCCTCTCGGCGCAATAAATTCTAGGAAACATAAAGTATAGCAGCATGTGAATGCAACACCATTATGCTATAAGTTCATACTGCTCAATATGTTGTTAAAATAAGACATGTGAAACATTGGTTTTTCCCAAAGTTGTTTAACTGTCAAATCATTCTGAATTGGATTAAAATCAAAGGTTCAGAAATAAGGGTCAATTCCCGCTATCTCACTCGGTCAAGGTGTGGGTCTCGTCAGCAAGGTGACCCGAGATCAATTCCCCTTAGGGGTGACTTAGTTGGGAGGCGACACCCAAGAACCCAGTCAAGTAGAGGCTCGTGCGATCCAGGCCGGGTGAGATCCCCAGATGATTTTCACGGCTTAGATGCCCCTGGGTCGTGGTTTCTCAAACCACAGGCCACTCCCGCAAGTCAGAGAGATTCGAGCAAATAAACAAAAAAAAGGTTCAGAAATAAGTAAAATGGTATATAGTATATACAAAATGATATATTCTCTTGTAAGCCAGAACCAGATGAAAATTTCCATCCGTTTCCAAAAATGTTGAAAATTCTACCAAACAGGGGTAAATCAGGACTTCTACAAACCATATTTGGGGTAAGCATAGTTTTGGGTAGAGGATTAAATTCGTCCCCAACTATCCATTTGAAAATGATTTATTATTTTTTTTATAAAAATGTATACATGTGCAATACAAGTTGTACAAGTTTCTGGGAAGCCTTTGTCTTCATGTGCTCTGAGATATCTATATAAATATTACAACCCAACAAGTTTGAAGGACAACAAAGAGCCCTATATTAGTGAGGAAGTCAAGACAAATTCTTTTACTAGGAAAGTCTGCCCAAACATTGCTCATAAGATTGTGGAGGGCAAAGGTGTTAAAATTTTCAACCAATAGAGCAGAAACCTAGACTAAACACAATCTGAATGATGTTTGTATTGAGGAACCAAAATTTATTCTCTCCTTGCACTTTGCACATTTCCAATTTTCCGCAGTGTTTTGGTGCACTAAATATAGCCACGAAGCAAGCAAATCTACCAGGCAGAAAAAAAGGTCTTAGCATCGGTAATCTAGCTGAAGCACTGCCCATAAAATTTGAATTGCAAAACTAAAAACCAACTCATGGCCCCACACTTGATTCGCATACCTTAACATGATTACTAGCATCAGATCCAAGTTTAGACACACGAGAAAAATGTGAAATGGAATCTTCTAGCACTTTATGTGCTGTTTCACCTGCCCCAACTGTTACAGCCAGCAATCCTGTAAAGAAAAGGTCTTCCAAATCAGAATGGATGTTACAGATATAGAGGTTCAACCTTTGAAGACTATTTTAACAGAAAGCTCAAGGAAACTTACCCAACGCGTGTGCAGCTAAGGCCACTTCAGGAAAACCACGTTTCATTGATTTCACAAATAGATCAAGCAATGTTTCAGAACTGCAGTGCTCATCATGATTCAGTAAAACAAACTTTAGTGTTGGACATTAGAGTGTAGAAAAAGATTGACCTAAACAAAGAATAAATTAAAATATAAAAACTAGCATAACTCACCTATTATCAGCAAAATCAAGCTGTACATTGCTTGTCAAAGCATTTATAAGCCCCTTCAAGCCACTTTCTCTTGTTGACCCCCTGAAAGATGCCCACCAAGTGTGTCATCACCCTCTGTTCTGATTTGTTTCCAATTGCACATCTTAATTACAATAATTTCTGGCAAGAATGCTTTGAGCATCTCAAACAGCAAAAATAATCTGAAGGTATCTTTTATTTTGCAATTACCCTCAACAACCAAGAAGAGCATTTAGAAGGATATAACCAGAATTCTCATATAAATCTCATTTTGCACCACCCCTTGGCCCTTGGGTCCAGTGTGTGCTACATAAATGTGGATTCAACCTCAATACTTGAACAACAAGATCAAAGCTAACACTGACAAACGAAACAGCCCATGCCTTAATGTTGAGCACATAACTAAAGAAGACAATCACCATAAGATGAAAAACCACGTCATTAGACTTAGTGTCCAGACTCCACAACAAATGGAAACAAGAAACATGAAACCGAGCAGGAAACAGGTCTCTGAAAATGGGAACACCTTACATAACCAATGGAAGAAGCAATACAAAGAAGTTGTTTTTGAATATATAGCTAGATGGTGGCATGATGCAGATATCCCCTTCAATGTTGCCCACTCACTTTATTACCAACCTATGTGGGATTCCATTATTGCTGCTGTTAAGTGCTTCAAAGGCCTTAATATGCATGACCTGAAAGGATCTCTTTTGCACAAGGTAGTTTTAACTTTTGTCCATAAATGAATAGTTGAAAAGATTTAAAGAGTGGTGGGCTTCAAAGGCCTTAATATGCATGACCTGAAAGGATCTCTTTTGCACAAGGTAGTTTTGTCCATAAATGAATAGTTGAAAGGATTTAAAAAGTGATGGGTCAAAATGAGATGTACCATCATGTCAAATAGATGGATTGATGGAAGAAACTGTACTATATTGAATTTCTTCTCTTGCCCACAGGAAACCATGTTCTTAAAATCAGTGGATGCACTTGATAAGGTGAAAGATGCAAACTTATTATCTCGGCTTTTGGATGAGATTGTTATGGATGTCGAGATGACAAATGTTGTTCAGATCATCACAGATAATGCCTCCAACTATGTTCTTGCTAGTAAAATGTTAGAGCGAATACAAGACCACAAAATGCCTCTAACTCTGTTCTTGCTGGTACGATATTAGAGAGCAAATACAAAACCATATCCTGGACCCAAACCATATTCTGGACCCAATGTGCCACACATTGCATAGACCTCATGCTTGAGGATACAGGCAAACAGGATTGAATCAATAACACTATAGAGCATGGCAAGAGCATTACAAATACATCTAAAACTGCTCATGGGTATTGTTGAACCTAATGAGGAAAAAAAACAGACGCAGGGAACTTGTTCAGCCTACCATCATGAGATTTGCAACTCAATTCCTCACGTTGCAATCTCTGCTTTCCCAAGCACAAAAGGGGATGGGGAAAGTTTTGTTAAGGTGTTGCAGTTGGTGGATGGGGAAATTTTGGCCATGGGGTACATTTGAGGCTATGGATTAGGCAAAGGAACACATAAGGGTAGCGTACAAGCGCAGAGTAGCTAAGTATGGGCCTAAACCCAGGGTATCGTTACAAAGTTCAGTTAGGTGAAGATCAAACTGAGGAGGTCAAAGATGGATTGTATGAGTGCCTAGAGCGCATGGTCCTTGATGAGAGTGAGCAGCTGAAAATACACCAACAGATCAGTGCTTTTACTAGAGACATGGCCACTTTTGGCAAAAACCTAGCAAAGATTGCAAGACATGTGAACCAACAAAGTAAACAATTCCAAAGTTTTATAAAGTTCAGATGTTTAAACTTTAAATATTTGAATTTCTAATCAAATTCACAATCTATTTTGTTGAACTAACTTTGTCTTTGTAGCACATTGGTCAGAGTCATTTAGTAGCCAATGTCCTCAACATTAAAAGTTTGCAATTCAAGTTTTGAGTCAAACTTGAAGTGCTACCAAGTGTGAGCGCAATTTTTTTTTTAAGCAAAAAAAAAGAGAATCATTCTATTAAAAGTTGGATCAACAGTACATTAAGCGTTATTACAATAGGCTGGGTGCTTAAGTAGCCACCACAGGGATCAAAACTCTTCTAAACATCATAAACCTCAAAACAGAACCAGAGATCCACACCATCAACCCAAAGACAGACCCAGAGATCAACAATATTACACTTCTTGACATATCTAATAGGGCTGAACCACTTACTATCAGTAGTCGTTACACTACTATCAAACAGTAAACAGAGTAAGCCGCGAGAGCAGGCATTACAATTCCCCATAACACAGAAGAAAGCTGAACAAACAGGCCATACCAAGTATCATACCATCGTCAACCAGCCAAAAAGACAGCCCACAGAAGCCGAATCATACGAAAAGGAATAGAGCCGAAACAGAAGCCAGCCGAAAGTCACCAACATCACCCGAACAGAGATCTGCATCCCAAAACCAGACAGAGGCCTACCCCCCACAAAAAATACAAGAGCCATCATAAGCATCAGCCAAAAAGAGAGTCCCCATAATCAAAAGCAGTAGAGGGCCAAACCAGCTCGACACCACATCCATAGAATCAAGCCACTGGTCCCACCTCATCATTGATGTTAATGACCCCCGTATCTTCGGTCTGCACATTCTTGCCACAGAGGTCAATAACCTTTGGGTTCTCCACCTTCCTAGGACGGGTTAAGAAAGAAATACCCAAATCAGCCACAATGGCATCCAACTTCATGTGGATCCAGTGGGTTTCATCAGCATGCTCCGTGCAGGTCTCCTCCAGCTTTCTCAACTGCTGCAAGCCCTCCAGAATGTCAACCCGAGACTCCGGGGTCTGAGCAATAAGAGTTTTCGTGACCCAGAGCGTGACCACCGCTCTGTTATACAGAGCCATCCGACCTCTGGTGTTTCCTGGATCGTGGATCCAGTCTGCCATAGCCACTACTACAAGCGGTAGCTCCTGTTCCCCCAACATTCTCCATAAATTCTCTTCCATCTCCTCCACCTCCCTTTGAACCGCCTCAGGAAAAAGACGACAGAAGAAAACCACAGTCGAAGCTGCTCTCCACTGCTCCCGACTAGGAACAGTTTGGGCATCAGCACCCTGATACAAATTGCTCGATTCACCCTGGCCATGACGACCCCAACGAGTAGGGCGACCTCGCGGAGGCATAATCTTAACAGCAAACTTACCACACTCACACCCGCAGGAAATCACAAAAACATAGCAAAATAAAAACTTTCTCAGACCGATCACCGAGATGTCGTAAACCGACCCTGGAGGGAGAATTTAAAGGCCAGGCGCCATTAACAGCCATTAAATTTCCCATAATGATATGAGCTCTGTAATTATGCCCTACGTCCTTGGAAAACATCATGAGATCATAGCCCGGATCATCCACCCCCATCTGAATCGTGGGAAAGCGCTTACCCATCTCCATCCCACACTTCAGAGCTCGGATCATCATTGTCCTCCTGAATAAATTGCAGAGAGAAGGACAGGTCATTAAAATTCCAAAGTGCCTCACATAAGATTTCCCATAACTACTGCAAGTGCTCGTGACCCATCTAATAAAAACCATCACTTCACACTACGTCAAAGGAATGCCAACAACATCGCCCATCACACAAATGTCACTTTCAACAATACGTAGACATCTTTCCCGACACGTGCTCGTGGGCATGTTCAGGGCCTCACCATCCCAGCCCTCCTCACGACAGCTGGCACCATGGTTTGCAAGCACGTCAGCCAAGCAATTAGCACTACGCCTTATGTGGTAAAAGGTGAAGGAGGTCAGCGTAGTTATAATATTTTCTAGGCACTCCAACCTCCATGCAGGGGCTAACTTCGTCGCCCGAGTCCCATTTACCAATTTGTTGGCAAGCTGAATCAGTAATTTGGAGTCCCACTCCACGTGGATACATCTGATGCCACGCCATGTAGCCATGCTAAGACCTTGTATCATCGCCTCACACTCGGCCACATTGTTGGTTTCTAGGCCAAGATGGCCATAGTAACTAAACAGCACCCTCCCATGATCATCCCGCACGGCACCACCATACCCAGCATATCCAAGATTACCCTTAGACGCACCATCGAAGTTGAACTTCAGCCAGCCAGATAAAGGTGTAGACCAGACCACCAAAATTTCCATGGATGTTCTCCGCGAGCGACTGTTACCGATATGGTTAGGTGGTGCCCCAATGCCCCATTGTTTCAAAATACTCACTTCATTTGCCGATAAGAGTAAATCCTGCTCATTCCATAGAGTTAATTGCAGAGTCTCTATAATGCCACGTTGAATAAGACTCCAAATATAAGTGCAATTCTGAAGTTTTCCTGTGAAAATTCTTTGGTTACGTTCCTTCCACACAATCCACAAGAGAAAACTAGGGAATAGTTCCCATATTCTATTAAGGATTCTCCCTTGGAACGGATCCTTCCTCCAACACTATAGTGATCCCGCAGGGTCATTACGAAGTCTATCCGACATACGGAAAATCGCGGCACCCTTATCCCATAGTTCGGAGGAGAACCAGCACTCATCAAGAAGATGGGCAATCGTTTCCCCATGGCTCCCACAGAGAATACAATATGAGGGTGCCTCGAAGCCTCGTTTCGTAATGTTTTCCCACGTCAAAATCTTCCCTTTTAGCACCAACCAGAGGAATAGGGTAATTTTGGGCCAGAGCTGAGCATCCCAAAGTCATTTCCAAACTCTATCAACAATATGCTAGTCATGACCACCCTGAATGTAATAAGCCTCTTTCATGGTAAACATACCTTTCGGCCTATGCCCCCATCGCAGCAGGTCCAATCCCAACTGATACTTAATTTGACGTTGCTGCAAAGTTTCATGGATGTGTTTGCCAATTGCCTCCCCATAGGTATCCATCCACCAATTCAGAGGCTTCCAAACCCGAAATCCTCTGTCATTCGGTTCCTCCACCTAGTAATGCCTAATCATCTGCCAATCATGGTTAAAAGCCGGTGACTCCCGAGGGATATCTGTCACCAAAGTTTCAAGGGATGGTTCTTGTTGCCATGCATCAGACCACAGATTGGCTGATGATCCTTGTCTAACCTCCCAAAAACTATGTTTTCTTATCAGATCACGCCACTTTCTGGCCATATTCCAGATATGCGACCCCTGTTTCGGCCCATCCATCCTGACCCGGTCTGGTTTATCAAAGTTTAGAGCATACTTCTTACCCCAAAAACTGGCCCATTGCTTGTTATTGTGATTAAGCCACCTCCACCAAATCTTGGCTCCACACACAATGCTCATCTTCTTAGGATCCCGTAGCCCAAGCCCCCCTTCAGGTTTCGCTTTGCACAAGGTCTCCCAATCCACCAGTGACCATTTTCTATGGTCCGTAGTACCTCCCCAAAGGAAGGAACACTAAATATCTCTGATTTCCTTCAAGACTGATTTAGGAGCCGATAACACAGAAAATAGGTAAAGAGGCATAGCTTGAAACACAAGTTTTGACCGGGATAACTATTCCCGGAAGGTTGAGAGCTCGGAGAGTCCAATTATAAAGTTTCTCCCGCATTTTGCTTAAGAGTTCTTCCCAAGAGACCTTCTTTAGTACAGCATCAGAAAGGGAAGCCCCCAAGTATTTGGTTGGAAGGGAGCTCTTAGTGAAGCCTAAAATCCTTATAATGTTCCTCTGACTAGCAGGAGGAGTATTAAAGAAGAAAATCAAGGATTTGTCCATATTCAGAGTAAGCCCCAAGGCTCTTAAGAAGAGATTCAATGCCTTCTTAATTTGTCTAGCTTCCTGAACAGAGGAGTGACCCATCAAAAGAGTGTCATCCACAAATTGTTGATGCGTTATAGCCTTTTCATAGGGTTGGAATTTGAGACCTTCGATTTTCTCCTGATCAACCAAATGCGAAATGAGCGTACCAAGACCTTCAGTCATGATCACAAAGAGAAAGGGTGAGAGAGGATCACCTTGGCGAATGCCTCGCGTGGGCTTGAAGACATCCGACGGGTGCCCATTGATCAGGATAGAGAAGAACGCAGTGGAAGTAAGATTAGTGATCCATTTGATCCATAGCTCACAGAACCCAAAAGATTCCATAATCTCTTTCATGTAGGTCTAGTTCAGTTTATCATAGGCTTTTGATAAGTCTAACTTCAACAGCATCCCAGCCTTCCTCGTGCTCTTAAGGGAATGTAAGACTTCCTGAGCTAGGATAATACCATCGAGGATCTGTCTTCCTTCCACAAAACCCATCTGTTCCACAGAGATCAAAGTAGGAAGAAGGGGTTTAAGTCTATTGGCCATGACTTTTGTTATGAGTTTATATATAATGTTACACAAAGAGATAGGTCTGAACAAGTCCGATCTCTCAGCCGCCGAAGTTTTCGGAATCAAGGTGATAAATGTAGAGTTAAGAGCAGGGAGCACCCCTTTCATATGTCGAGATTCTTCCACAACCTGCCACACTTGAGTTTTAATCAAATCCCAAAAGTGGTGAAAGAAATTGGCCCTAAAACCATCAAACCCTGGGGATTTACCATCCTCCATTTGATTAATAGTTGTCTCAACCTCCTGGAATTCAATGGGACAAATCAGCATCTCGTTCTGCTCATTAGTAATAAGCCTAGGAATTACCTCCTTGATCTCCCTACAGGCTGTGGATCGATCAACCTGAGGTTCCGAAGTTACCTCCTTAAAATGAGCTAGGAGTTCCTTCTCGATCTCCTCATGAGAATCAACTAAAATTCCCTCATTGGTTCGTAGATTACAAATTTGGTTCTGGTGTCTATGTTGGATGGTGGCTCTATGAAAGAACTTTGTGTTCCTATCACCATTCTTCAGCCATTGGTTTCGAGACTTCTGCTTCCATAAAAGTTCCTCCTGATTTTGTCTCTAAGAAAGCTGTTCAGAAAGGTTTTTCTCCTCTAGAGCCAGCTCAGCAGTCATGTCGATCCTCATGATGCTTTCCTGGACATGTTCCATCTGTATCTCAATCTTATCTATATCAACCAAAATGTCTTCGAAGACGTCTTTATTCCATTTTTTGATGTTTTGTTTCAGCCTTTTCATTTTTTGTTGAAAACAGTACATTTTAGTACCCTAAGGGGGGGGGAGTACTTCTCCACCACTCCTCCACAGTAACATGGAAGTCTTTATGTGTTAGCCAAAAACTTTCAAACCTAAAGGGTCTCGTCACTCTAGTTCCAATATTGCTCCAGATAAGGGAAACCGCCAATGATCAGAGCCTGAAGAGGCGATCGGGCTTGATGACAGAGTTCCCCCTAAAAGCATAATGCTTTCAGACAACAGAAATCTGTCCAACCTCGCAGCCACCAAATACTCTCCTCCACATCTGTTGTTCCAAGTGAAGCTATTGCTCTCCATATCCACATCAATAAGTTTACTGTTCTCAATAAATTCATCAAACAGAGTGTTTTCCGGAGTTAGAATTCTCCTACCCCCTTTCTTTTCAACCAGTGACCTGATCAAGTTGAAATCTCCTCCAACAATCCAGTGGCTCCCTTCAAACATGCTCCGAAGCCTGGATAAACTGATAATGAAATTACGCTTCTCCGGATAACTACTCGGCCCGTAAACATTAGTAATAATCCCCTTCGCATTGGATCCTAACAGATGAAATGCAACAGAGAGACTAAACTTGGTGGAGAGAAAGTCAATAATGGCCACAAGCCTTGGGTCCCACAGGATTGCCAGTCCTCCAGAATGCCCAATAGCATCCAGCATCATACCCTTGCAATTTTTTCCAGATGCTACACGCATTAAGTTCCAGGTGGGCTCCCGAACACTTGATTTCTTGTAACAGAAACACAACAGGTTTTTCCTTCATAATCTTACTTTTCACAGTCTTTCTTTTACGAGGACCGTTAGTCCCTCTTATATTCCACGAAATAATTTTCATCAAGCACTGTATCGCACAGATAAGAGAGCTTCCTGGATCGTGGGATACTGACCAGAGTCAACCAATCGAGCCCCAATTTACCCTATCCACTCCCTGTTGGATCTCCTTCCTCTCTTCGCTCCTCCTTTAAATTTCCTTTTGCTCTCTTTCAACTTTAGGGGACCAATCCCCAAACTGGGAGTAGGTTTTGTTTTCAGAATGGCATCCTTCAAAAGCTTAAGTTGATTATCTCAAGGTTCTTGCAGGCTTCTTCCATACTATCCAGATCCAAATCTCCAAGTTCCATTTCCTCCTCCCTCGGCTCAGCTGCCACCGGATCTTTCGTAACAGTTTTACCCTTGTTTTTTATCTCAACTATCACTTTAGGATTTTCCTCCTCAGTATTAGTGGGCTTCTGTGTGTCCTCAGGAATAAGAGGGTCTAGTAGATCTGGATCCAACGCGACAAAGCAGTTTGTGCTGGGTCCTTTGCTCTTTGATTCAACCCCATTAGGTCTCCTTCCAGCTTTCCTTCTATTAGTGATTTTGGTGTAACCTTCCGCATCTAGCTGATCCTGTGATTTGCTACTAGGAATTTCCGTAGGTAGGTTCAAATGACAGTCACGAGCTAGATGTCCATGAGAATGACATCGACGACAACGAAAAGGAACATGTTCATAGTCTAAGGTTTGAAACCACTCAGATTCTTCCCAGTTAAAGGTAATCCCCTCCGGAAGCGTTTAAGAAATGTTCATACAAACACATAAACGAACATATCACACATACCTTCCTTGCTTAGTTTGATCAAAGATTTTAACGAAATGCCCTAGAGCTCCTCCAATCGCCTTCAGTATCTCAGGGTCCCAATATTCAGTTGGTAAAGAATAGAGTCTAATCCAAACCGAGGCTATAGACAGATCCTCCTTGTCAGGGTTAAAATGATCATTCCATATTCGTAGAAAGAGCCCTGCGAAGTAGTAGAAATATGGTCCTCCCTCGAATACCCTATCCTTGTCTTCCACATTGATAAAAACCACAATGAAGAAACCCTTAGACCCCAGTAGGAGATCAAAATGTCCTTTAGGTTTCCATGTTGAGTGAATCCACCATGTTAACGCTTTCTCCGATGGCCAGATGCCCATGAATTTACCGATTAACACGTGATCCGTCATGTGCTGAATTCTCTCCTTAACCCTAGTCGGATTCACCGAGATGGCAGGAGTGCTAAGGGACTTAGGGATACAGAAACCCTGCCCCGTTTTACCAGTCCCCGTTACTGCAATCTCTGCTTTCTTGCTGCAACCCTCTCCTCCGATTCCATGCTCCTCCCGTTGCACCAGCAGAATCTCTGTCGTCATCTCCTCATCAGGCCGAGGAGGAGGGGAAGGGCCCCTCCCCTGGTTCTGAACCATCCTAGCCCACAAACCCCATGTATCTGCACCCCACCCGCACTTCAGACTTCAAGAGCGCGACTGTTAGAGCTAATCACTTCTTGGAGCATCGATTCTCCATTTCTCATGTTTTTTTTCTTCCCAAGTGTGAGCACAATTGGTAGTAGATTTAGTTTATATTTATTTTGATCAATGATGACATGTGGATTGTAGATTTAGTTTTATTTAATTCTCTGTTTCAATCTAATTTGATGTCTAAATGTTGGATATTTGATAGAATGGAAATATCTATTGTCTTGCATTGTTTTGAAAATCTGATGTACCTTTTAATCTGTCAAGTTATTGTTAAATCCTTTGCCTTGTTTTGCAGAGTTGTCAAGTTTACTCAGCAATAAGCAAAATTATGACCCTGTGCTTTCGTTCATGCTACTATAGATATGATTAACAGATGTCTCACACACAAACATGGGCTCATGCACACAAAATTACTCGGGAAAACCAAATACAATCATTTATATCCAGGTGCATGCCTTTGACTAGAAGCAGGGATTGATGGGGAAATGTCTTTTATAAATCAGTTTACCCCCTTTTGTACATCCACACATTAAGACTCCAAAACAAAAGTAGACATACAAAATAGCCATTCCAAGATAGCTAAACCTCAAGAAATAAATTGCTTTACCATAATCAAACCACCAGATACAATGTATAATTCAAACAGAATGCAAGCAGTTAGAAGTAATGAATGCCACAACAAACTAGTAAATTATATCACTTGACAGGCATATCAAAAACTTCTGGCAATTACGTAAGAAAATTTAGCAACAAATCCTATGAACTGACTCCAAAATAAGCTCAAGAGAGTGAAAGAGTACCTCTTTTCATACATCGAATCCATGTAACCCTCTAGCAATGAATCTTCACTTTCTACCTCCTCAATTTCTTGCACTAGTGAGAGATCCGATAACCCACCAGTGGATGAAGTGCTAAGTGTGTCATCATCACTATCAAAATATTTTGAGCTTCTGCGTTGGCTCTTATCTGCTCAGTTTAAAACTATTTTAATTCTTGCAGAAAATCTAAGATATTCAAATTTGAACATTGAAGTATACATAAATCCCACTGAAGCATAGCCATGTCAAAAACAAGGTGATGATCAAGGATTACAAAACAAGACCTAATACTTGAAGCTCTCCAAACATTATGAATATAAAATAATACCAATCTAGCCAATATGACAATCGAACAATAAGTTAAATTGCAACAGAAGTATACAATAACAAGTTTTACATCATGTAAACTAATATCCAAATCCCAGACCATAAAAGCTCCAAAGACTAACATAATACGTTCCAATGGCTTTGCCAGAGTATGGCATGTTGACACGCTTCTAGAGGATATCTATATCTCAGACCATAAAAGTTCCAGAAAATAGCATAATACTTTAAAATGCTTTTGCCAGAGTATAGCATGTTCAAACACTTCTAGGGGCTACATTGGGTGGTAAAAACAATAAGCTTACTTTGCCTTTGCATGTATTCCACAAGAGTTGCTCATATTACAGATGTTCCGGTTATGCAAAAGCCTCATGGTGCAGCTGGTATCTTAACATAAGGTCCAAGAAAATCTCAATGCCCTCTCCAATCATTAACTCAATTGCCAGGACAAATATTTACCTAAGACAAGCTATTTCAAAATCTCAAGGTCTACTAAGACATATAAGATGAGCATTACTAAGAGTCTACAGACATCCCAATTTCTACTACAGTCCACGGGCAATTTTGGGAAGTATGATCAATGTTACTTGTAATGAGCATCATGGAGAGAACATCTCAAGGTTTAGGCATGTAAACATACAAGATATTGGATTTATCCACAAAGAGGCAAGGAATATTTTGTTCATGAAAGAAATGTCTGAATATATTCTGCATTGGATCAATCCAAAAAGGAACAAGAAGTACTTTGTTCATGGAAGAAATGCCTGTAAACTTGAAGTGATATGAAAACCCTCTATAATACCAAAACCCAAACTAAGGTTGCACTATAAGTGCCCCAAAAGATTTGAAAGAGGCCTTAAAATCACTATTACTAGCCATAATGTCAAACATCGTTCACAATGTTAACTTCAACACGATTATATAATCAATAAAGAAAGCTTCTTGAAGAAAATGGCACAGGTTATAACACCATTAGCAAGCATATTACTAGTGATGACTCCATTGAAACAATTAATCAAAAATAGATTAATCTTCCAATACGTAAGTTTCATATGGAATCTACTGAAATGTCAAATACTTAAAAAGAATAAGATGAGCATTACTAAGAGTCTACAGACATCCCAATTTCTACTACAGTCCACAGGCAATTTTGGGAAGTATGATCAATGTTACTTGTAATGATCATCATGGAGAGAACATCTCAAGGTTTAGGCATGTAAACATACAAGATATTGGATTTATCCACAAAGAGGCAAGGAATATTTTGTTCATGAAAGAAATGTCTGAATATATTCTGCATTGGATCAATCCAAAAAGGAACAAGAAGTACTTTGTTCATGGAAGAAATGCCTGTAAACTTGAAGTGATATGAAAACCCTCTATAATACCAAAACCCAAACTAAGGTTGCACTATAAGTGCCCCAAAACATTTGAAAGAGGCCTTAAAATCACTATTACTAGCCATAATGTCAAACATCGTTCACAATGTTAACTTCAACACGATTATATAATCAATAAAGAAAGCTTCTTGAAGAAAATGGCACAAGTTATAACACCATTAGCAAGCATATTACTAGTGGTGACTCCATTGAAACAATTAATCAAAAATAGATTAATCTTCCAATACGTAAGTTTCATATGGAATCTACTGAAATGTCAAATACTTGAAAAGAGCCTTGATAGTGATGGATGCTAATTTGTAATTATATGGAATTAATATAATGCCTCCTATAACCAATTCAATCTATCAGAACCCATGATATTGTTATTACTTGGTGGAACAAGTAATACATTGTGTTTTGAATGTAGAAGTTTCAAGCTAGCCTGGTCAGTTAGCTCAAGTGGGCTAAGCATTGTGAATTACAAGTCCCTGGGATGGCTGCCTCTATGAATATTGTGGGCCTCGCTCAATGTCCCCATCGGGTTAGGTTTCCAAAACTGCAACAATACAGTTTAACCCTGGGTACCGTCCTTAGAATGAGAAGTGCACGATGAGTTTCCCTGAGATGTACATTTAAGTAAAAAGAATGTACAAGTTTCATGTTGTCGATAAATATCTCACTCTTCACCATCTAGTTTAATGGCTTCATCCATTGGAATATTCTTTTATAACATAACATCTTTGGAGTTGTCAATTTTTCAATTTTGTACAATGCCTCATGATGATGATTTAAGCAATTCTAGTATAAGATATTTCTAATTTTGCTACATCAGAACTGGATTCAACCTCATGGTGGGGTTGGGGGCTGATGGGTAGCATTGGGCACAAAATTGGTGCATAGGAAAAATGCCTTTCAAATTGTCCATTTAGGCCTTTGTCTAACAATGATCATCTTCATCTCTCTGTTGAAAGGTCGTGTATTGCATCTTATAAGTATCCATTGCAATCATAGCCACGTGCAATGTGGTAGTCCCCAGTGATTGATGCAGGGGATTTAACACAATTTCGAAATGTGCACAATAAATTCTTTAACTGTGGCCAATTTGATGGCACCCTTTCGACCCAAAAGCTCAGAAATCAATAGGCTTGAGAATGTTTTGCAAACAAACACTTTCCGCCAAGTTGAAGAGCATACTGTATTTCTGAATCCAAAGCTACTAAAGGATTATAGTCTTGGCCTGAGAGTAGGTCCTCTATTATGGCCTTATATTAAGGTCCTAAGCCTTATTCATATCATTATTTCCATTGCCCTCCTTGTAGTGCATCTTCTTCCCTCCTCTTCTCTTATTCTTCTACTTGGGGTTCTGTCTTCAGGATCAGGAATGCCCACTCTCCTACATGTGTCAACCTAGAGGGGTAGTATAAAGCTATAAGCATACCTAATCCTGATCTCTTCTTCTATATACAGGGTAAGGAAACTTGTTGATAATTGTCTCATGTAAAGTTCACTTAAAGGAGACTCATTGATAATTGTCTTGTGTAAAGCTCTATTGTAATTGAAAGGTTAAAAGCTCAGAAATCAATAGGCTTGAGAATGTTTTGCAAACAAACACTTTCCGCCAAGTTGAAGAGCATACTGTATTTCTGAATCCAAAGCTACTAAAGGATTATATTCTTGGCCTGAGAGTAGGTCCTCTATTATGGCCTTATATTAAGGTCCTAAGCCTTATTCATATCATTATCTCCATTGCCCTCCTAGTAGTGCATCTTCTTCCCTCCTCTTCTCTTATTCTTCTACTTGGGGTTCTGTCTTCAGGATCAGGAATGCCCACTCTCCTACATGTGTCAACCTAGAGGGGTAGTATAAGGCTATAAGCATACCTAATCCTGATCTCTTCTTCTATACACAGGGTAAGGAGACTTGTTGATAATTGTCTCGTGTAAAGTTCACTTAAAGGAGACTCATTAATAATTGTCTTGTGTAAAGCTCTATTGTAATTGAAAGGTTTTCCCCCTTGAGGTGGCATCTTATTAATATTTATATTCATTATTTTGCATATTATTAGAGTGGCATTGCATGAAATATCATGAGCGGTAGGCAGTGTTTATTATGTTATTTTAAGTAATTTGGGTCATAACAGTATAAGAGTCAGTTATTCTCAAACTGACACATTCAAAGGGTACCTTTCAATTTTGGGGCTAAGACTTTTGATGAGGGTATCCAAAATGTGTCACTTGGGTTTTTTTAGAAAGATGTCTAGAAGTATCTCTGATTAAAATTTCAGGAAATTCGAAGCAAAAAATCAAGGAGACAGAATGCTTACAAGTTGAGGTTCAAGTACAATCTTGAAGAAGTACCAAAGAAGAGAAAGTTGTCATAGATTGTGCATAGCTTTTGATTTCCATATCTATATTAAATGCAACATAATTCGTCTAGAAGAAGACATCCAAGGCTATTACAGATTCAAATTTCAAATTCAATTTGTACAATTTCAATCTTTGAGGAATGGCAAAAATAGCATAGTTTGATCAATTGGGCATAACTCCTACTTGGCTAATTCAAATAGCATAAAACTGATTGAATTCAGGAGAATACAAATTGGACTATTATAGGTTCAAATTTCACAAAAATTGGAGTAGAAATCATGAAGATAGTAACAATACAAGGTCAGCTTGTAGACCAATCTCCAAAGTATTGATGTTTTGTTGCTCGGACAGGAACTTCCACGTATAGGTTAGGTGTCAAACATGAGGGAAGTCATCCAAATAAATATATTTTGTAATTCACTTTATTTATAAAGTGAAAGTCTTTTAATTAGCTGAGTCAAATAAAGTGCTTTTTAATGCATTAGTGATTTAGACTAAATTCAACCGTTGATCTCACCGTGAAACTAGGTTATTGGTAGATTATGGTCTCAGCTAAAGTATAAAGGCAGGTCAAAGTAGAGGGAAGAAACACATTCATTCTTCATGAAGACAGGTTGGTCAGAAAGTGAAAAAACTCGAGAAAGAAGCAAAGTTAGAGCACTGAAGAGGAGGCCAGTTGAGTTATCAGGCAGATTTCAGGTTGCAGCCAGCAGGGACAGCAATCCATGGAGGTGTATGGATCAGCACATGATGGCCGTATGGATTCCATACAGCCATACTGACATATACATACAGCTATACGAAACAGCTCTGTACAGTCATACGGACAGCTGCACAGCAGGCCGCAAGTCTGCAGCAAGTTTTCTCGGTTTCCATGGGCAGTTTTCCTCAGTATTGGTAGGCAGATTTATCCAGTGTTACACGGGGACGCGTTCCCTAGGGTTGGGGGCGCACCCCCCTCGCTCCCCGCGCCCCGGGGACTTGGGGGCTCGTAGCAAAACGTTTCCCCTCGTCCCCAATTTGGAGAAACTTCAGGAAACGCATGGGGGAGCTCGTCCCCTATTTTGAATCGCGCACCGATGAAGTGGGGGGCGCTTAGGCGCTCCTTCCTTACTAGAGTTGTTCAGTAGTAATGGTAATATTAAATTTATTTTCCTTATCTTTTATTTTCTATCCTTTTACTTAAATTTTTAACATTACCATTAATTGTTTTAGGATGTTTGAGAGTGGTTCCAACCTTATCGGAGTTCATATGCAAAAAGTAGAATTTTAGATTCCATTCATAATTCAACAGACTTAACAGTTTTTAGGATTTCAGGATTGCAACGTTTCCACTGGATTCTATCATGTATGAGGTTAAGGGATTGGCATTTAATCAAGCGCATCAACCTCTCTATGTACCTTGATGTTGGTGGTGTTGATTGTTGAACTTCTCTATCATGACTTTAATCAAAATGTTCCCTTTAGTCAAGCAAAAATCACTTATTAAGCATGGGAATTTTTTTTCTAATTCTACCTTATTTTAATGCTTGATTTAGGAAGTTTCATCAAAATTGTAGTGCGTTGAGTAATGTCCCTCGAGGATCAACTTCGAAATTCAAGGTAGAGGCAAGCGCTAAGAGCCTAGAGGAGGGGGGCACAGAGTGTTATTGATGAATAGGATCCCATTATAGGATTAATAGTTCACTCCTACATAATTGTATGTTGGACTTGAAAGCCTCAAATAATGTGATTTCCTCTAGAATCATGAAGAAATAGGATCCTCAAGTCACAGTTCCCCATTACAACATCTATGCCATGGATTCACACAATGTTGAAGTGTATTGAATCATTGAAGAATTAGACTGTATTTACAGGGAGCAGCTTAAATTGTATTTACACGCGATGTATTGTTGTTGCTGGTATTTAAAACCTCTATATTTTTTATAATTTTTATGACCTTAACGCCCCCCCCCCCCGTCCCCCCCCGAATTTCCCTAAAATTTGGGGGTGGTCTCCACACGTCCCCAATGTGCGTTTCCCTACTCCCACGCTCCCGCGTCCCGGAAACTTGGGGGAACATTGGATTTATCTTGTAAGTTTGCAGATTTTTTGCTTTGTTTAAGTGTACCATACAGCTGTAAATTTGTAATTTATTGGCAGCAGTAGAGGTTTCCTTGTATGCTTTAAAGTATTAATGAAAAGCAGAATTGAAGGAGTACATGCATGTGTAAACTGTTTTATGCTTCCGCTGTTCACTTTCCTACTGTGAGTAATATGAGAATAAATTAATTACAGCAAATTAAATATCAGTTTACTTATTAGCTAAGTTGCACGAAACGGGGAAACGGGGACGAGTTTCCGAAACGGGGACGCATTGGAAACGTGACCCCAAAAAATTTAGGAAATGGGGAAACGCAATATATATATATATATTGAATGTGAAATCTAAAATGATTTACAGATTAAATCCAAGATTCCAACACAATTAGAAATCATAGTGATATAGTCATAGTCATAAATTGATACATGTTAAATCACATCACATTTTAGTAGTAATATCCAAAAACAACACATACTAACCATAGATGATTCCATAATGCAAGTGGAAATAACCAAAAACAGCCTTGATAAATGAGGCTAATACATATATATCCAAAATCAGGCCATATATGAGGCCAATGTTATTTTATAAGGCTTGGACGGACACTAGAAGCTTTTGTAAATTGCCTAAACCCCTAGCCGGATATTAAAAACTTCATTAAAAAAATTTAAAATTAACCTTGATCGAGAGTTGATGAGCTAACTGGGACGGAAACATGCTAAAATGTTGAAAATCGATTTGGAAACAGGTTTCCTTTTTTGGGAAACGGGTTTCCTTTTTTGGAAACGAGTTTCCTTTGCATTTCATACGCGTTTCCTTGTTTCCGTACGGAAACGGACAAGGGACGTCGGGGGTACAAATATGAATGAGATTTTGTAGAGACAACAGTTTTGGTTTGTGCTATAGCACCTTTAAAATGTACTTTGATTCAGCTCGAATAATAAAGTACAATTTTTTCCATGGGAAAAAAAAAACTATGTGATATTCCATTTATTGAAGGACCTGGTTTTTTTTAACATAAACAAGGTAAAGAGATTGTATTCAAAAATGTTGTGCATAGCCATTCATTACAAAACTGAGAGCCTTGGAGCAAAGATATCTTTCACACAAGAGATTGAGAAAATACCCAATCTAGATCTGTAATAGTTCATGATTTGATGCCTAGTATTTGTAACTACATAGGAGGAATAAACCTTTACAAACTGAGAGTTTAACAAGATACAGAAAAACATTTAAACTGTAAAAAAGAGAGGTACCAACTCAACTAAAGAGGAAGCTCTTCTAACCATACTCTGCTGCTAAACAGAGGTTTCTTCTGCAATTTTCATATCCACGGAGGGCGATTCCTGGCAGTGACTGCACTCCGACATCCTGGCCATCTTGGTAATTTCCTCTCTTATTATACCATTGACCCCATCAATTCAAATAAATTGCGTTCTAAATCATCTATTCTCAAGTCTTGGTAGGTTAACTGCTAAGAAATATACCTCATATCGCCGGCTAACTCTCTGTGTGCCTTGATACCCAAGCAAACTGCCTCATAAACCTTTGGCAAGTGTGGTTTGAAATCCTCCACACTTGATTTAAGAAACGTCATTCTGTGTACAAGGCCGACCATTGAACTAAGAGCAGAAGTCTAAGAAGAAGCTAAGAAGTCTCGATGCCCAACCGAAGAAACCTAGGGCGAAGTTGGACATAGCTCCAAACTGGGAGGAGAAGCTGGAGAATCATGCCGAGCAGCCAAGGACAGATTATCCAAACCGCTGAGGAGACAAGGAGACAAAGAATTCGCAAGGAGGTCTGAATCGCAAGAAGGGTTCGACATAATGCTAGAAGCTGGGCCACGAAAGACGAGAAAACCAGGAGTCTCATTTAATGTCAAAGCATGTCTACTGCCACCAAAGAGGCATGCGAGGGTGTGGCCATGTGAAGACCCACACGTCCCTTTGGGCAATGAAAGGCCAAGTGGATACCCAACCATTGCCCCTCTTACCCGCCCTCGAAGACTGGGCTTATGGAATGCTCTTAAAAATATGCTTCCCATTGCAATATGTTATGACCAAAGTTACCAGACTCGGGATCGGCAATAAATCGGCGAGGCAAAAGAGCAAAGAGTTTGAATTGGGTTGGGAAAAAATAGGGAAATACAAAAAATTAAAATATACCTATATTTTGAATTAAAAAAAAAAATTCATAGATATTCAAAATGGCCATGTCCATATACTGCGATATACGGCAAGATATCAATAGATGTCCAAAAGATATCAAATAGAATCATAATTATCTCTACAAATTTACAACTAAATAACATAAAAATATAAAAAATCATTCCTGAAGTTTATATAAAAAATATAAAAATAAAACAAAAATCGAATTTTTTATACAGTTCTGTGAAGTTTGAACTGTGTCTTCGTGCCTTCGTGCCTGTTAGTGGCTTCGTGGCTCATGCACGTTGATTCTGCCTTGGCCCTTCAATACCTCACACGTCACGAACCAGAACCTCCCTGCGTCCACGAGCTCGAGCCTCGAACCAAAACCAGCGTCCACAAGCAGTCCTCCCTGCGTTCACGAGCAGTCCTCCCCGTGTCCACAAGCAGTCCTCCCTGCGTTCACGAGCAGTCCTCCCCGCATCCACGAGCTCGAGCCTCGAACCAGCGTCCACTTCCTGTGCAGCCTATCCTTCCAGCGTCCACGACCTCGAACCATCCACCTCCTCGAACCGACGTCCACCACCACGAACCGGTGCCCACAACCCACCATAACAATGGTCCTGCAAAAACACCCTTCGGCCCAACTCAGTCACGACTCCACTGTTTTAACCACGGGCGACTTCACTGCAGTAAGTTCGAAAGCGCTGACGCCGTCATTGTTTTAACCGCGGACGTAAAACCTTTTTAAAGGCGGATATTTTAGGGTAAATCGGCACTTAGCTACGCGATCCGAGTTAAACTTGGCAATTCACCCCGATTAAACCTATTTAAATCGCACAGTCCGAGTTTCACTCGGGACGAGCTGGATCGACTCGTTCAGGGTCCGATCCGATCCAAACTCGCGATTTTCCGAGTTTTAATCACGATTCCTGTAACACTGGTTATGACTCCAATGGGGAGTTTAACCCCTTGGTTTGCAACTTCATCTGCTTGCTTGTTGTTATCCTTGAGGATGTGGAAGTAATGAGTCTCAAGGGAGGAGGTTATTTGGTTAATCCTCCTTTGCATTCTATTACATTTGGATTCTCCTTTAGGTGTCCCTATCCTCATTTTTTGGATGAAATGTCTGGAGTCTCCAAAAACCTTGAGTCTGCTGACGTTGAGAGTATAATTTCCATAGAATGGTAGAGTGCTAACTATTCTGCTTCGTTATTGGTTTTCCTACCGAGCCCCCATGCAAATGTTATAATTTTGTTTCCTCTTGGGTCAAAGATGAGTTTTATGCACGTTCTTCTAACAAGAAACTCAAAAACAAAGAAATGAGAAATGTCAAAAGCCAAGTAACTATGAATGGAAAATCATGGAGGAAAACACAATAAGAAGATATACCTAAAAGTCTCATAGAAGGATATATTCAAAAAAAACAACCACTTTGGAGTATTACAACTTGAAGAGGGGATAAGTATTCAAATGAACAATGGGATAATGAATCACTAAACAAAAAAACTAACGATCAACAAAATTCAAAATTTTAAAAGAATCAACTACAATTTTGAATTTTTGAGTAAAACAAAGAATACATCCAGGCAATAGAGTCAATGGGATTGTGGTTTGATAGTGAAGACTAGCATGTCAATCAAACCAAGGTTCAACTCTCTCAAAGGCGTATATTCGAGGTTGGGGCCAAGCTTAGTCACTGCATTCGGCAAATTTCAAACTTGGAATTCGAATTTCGCCGAACTTCAACCAAATTTGAACTTGAAGCTGAATTTAAAGCCAAACTTCAAGTCGAATTCGAACTTCAAGGCGAATTTAATTGAATTTATTCGATAAAAATTTTAAAAGGTAAAAAAAAAAGACAAAAAAACATAACCTAAATTCCTAAATTTTTAATAAGATACCATCCTTTTAAAATATAATTATATATGTTAATGTTGGCATGTAATTTTCATTTTACATATATGTTTAATGAGTACCTAGGATTATATATATATATATATTGAAATATATAGTCCCTCGAACTTAATGTCAAATTTTATCACCAAATTTTTCACTGTCGATTTTTTGTCGAACTTCAAGGTCGCCGAATTCGAACACGAACTCGAACCAGGTGACTATATATTGAAATATATAGTCCTTTTGAGAGAATTGAACCACTAAGGTTCAATTCTCTCAAAGGCATAGATATGAGGTTGAGGCCAAGCTTAGTCACCGCATTCGACAAATTTCAACCTTGGAATTCGAATTTCGCCGAACTTCAACCAAATTTGAACTTGAAGCCGAATTTCAAAGTCAAATTTCAAGCCGAACTTGATGTTAATGTTGGCATGCAATTTTCATTTTACATATAAGATACCATGCTTTTGAAATATAATTATATATGTTAATGTTGGCATGCAATTTTCATTTTACATATATGTTTAATGAGTGCCTAGGATTATATATATTGAAATATATAGTCCCTCGAACTTAATGTCGAATTTTATCACCAAATTTTTCATTGTCGATTTTTTGTCAAACTTCAAGGTCGCCGAATTCGAACACGAGCTCGAACCAGGTGACTTAGGGGCCAAGTGCAAGTCATTGATTTTGAAGAAAGAGTATTGCCCTGTCATGTCAACTTAGTCAAACAAAAGTGCTTGTGTTCGGGGTTCAACCGTTGACGGACTCCCCTACATAAGTGGATTGCTTGTAGTGTCTAACCTCTTCAATCTACTTGTAATACTTCCCTTGAGTTTCAGGAAGTACTTTCAAAAAAAAGGTACTGGTAGAAGTTCAAAATGAAGTAAACGCTCTGGATGAAGGAGCGAAGTACAAATACAATTATCATTGACCAAATCAGATCCAGTTTCTGCAATATTCAGCATCAATTTATCTAAAATTCATCACAATTCATTTCTGATTTGGCTCAGTTTAAAAAACCCTCAACGCATGAAAGACAATAAAAAATAAGTGCCCTAACATAACACAAATTTCTCTACCATTTGTCTACCCTGTGCCGCACTATTCCCTTGCTTGCTCAATTGAATTACCTTGTCTGCTCAGCTGACTCAGTACTCTTGAATCCACTTAACAGTGCAAACCAGTGCTCATTGAATCGGGAAACATTCACACAGACACCTCATTACAATTAGCAGGGAACCATTAACCATTAACAATGCAGAAATAAAGGTGGGTTCCTGGTTCCAGAGGGTCGATAACTTCATTCTGCTCAGATACATGGTTGCATAATAAAAGGTGGGTTCGATTCTGAGTAGTTTGTTATAACGCCAATTCTCCCATTAACAATTTAAAAGCGATCGTTCCGCTCATCTGCGGTGTTCACTCGAGTGGTTTCAACTTTCAATTTTCTGCCATTAACTCGCTTGCGGCCTGTGCGGCGTGTTTCGTACCCTGAAAAACTTGAAAGTGAAAGCCCAATGCACTGCAGTGTGCCATATCGATGAGATGAATACTCTCATATTTATTTCGTAATGATTTTTTCCCATCCGAAATTTTGTCCTGTCAGACTCAAATTTGTATATGGTAACTACGGTGAGTGAGCTTGACATTTTTTCTTTATCCAAGCGCTTCAAGAAACATACCCTAAAAAGAGCTACACCACAAAGAGCAGA
The DNA here is from genome assembly GCA_027924585.1 of Larix kaempferi. Lineage (NCBI taxonomy): Eukaryota > Viridiplantae > Streptophyta > Pinopsida > Pinales > Pinaceae > Larix > Larix kaempferi. The sequence goes on from BSBM01000370.1 coordinate 7,023,223, forward strand.
CTTCCTTCGGCTTTAGGTTCAGGGTCGGTGGGGATGGTCATTTCGACAAAATCGCCTGGGAATTGCACCCAGCCTCGACCGTTTGATACACATGCCACATTGGTAGGGCAGAGCAGAATGAGAATGGAACCCTAGAGAAAAGGGGAACAGTCCGTCTACCAATCTCACCAGTGAACCAATGCCACGATGGCAAGTAAGAATGACATTATCTCATCTAATCTCATTATTTTATTATAATCCCCAAAAGCATTGGAATCCCAAGGGGATTTAGAGAATAAATCAAATTTCAATAACCAGAAGTCCACAGAAAAGCATATACAGAAATAAAAACACAAAACAAGAAAGGAACTTACTTCGCCCCATCCCGAATGAATTTGAAGCCTAGACGGCTGCCTAGAGCCGCCCGGTCGTTGCTATCTGAGATGAAAACCACGGTCAATACACGCAGTATGAAGGACTACCAATCTGCCGCTGACTTGCAAAAACCACCGCCCGTCGAGAATACCACCGCGAGAATAACAAGAAGCCGAAATTCCAAGATCCAGCAGGTGCTTTCTAATATGAACATGGGTATCCGGGGATGTCGAGGAGGGGTTTACAGCCATATGCAGAGAAAGAACGATCAGATTTTGGGTTGCAGAGAAACAAGGAGCGTGCCAGATTTCATTAAAATAGGGATCGAAGAGAGGAACTACTTCATCCGCACTTGGATTTAATTATACCCACACGGAATGAATATTCGATCGCTCTTACTCTACCCCTACCCTTCGAATCCGCGATCTTCGTTTCCTCCTCTGACTTTTCCTCTTCAATATCTGCTCCTAATAAATCTCTGGTTATTTAATATTTAATCCTGTGCTTTCTTTTGACACGAAGGCCCTAGGAGTTTCGCAACGCGCGTTTTCTTTCTGGTGACGTGTGTATTCCCCTTAAACAAAATGGGTTTGCATCGCATATTTTTGTGGTTTGGAAAATTGGTTTGCATATTTGCCAAAATGAATTAATCATGTTGATAAGGCCAATTTCTACATTGAACAAAATGGGTTTGCATTGCATATTTTTGTGGTTTGGAAAATGGGTTTGCATATTTGCCAAAATGAATTAATTATGTTGATAAGGCCAATTTCTACATTGGGTGGGGAAAGTGTTTATATGTCCCATAAAAATAAATAATAAGAATGTATGTATCAGTGTTGTATAGCATAGTGGAGTCTGGTTGGGGTAAGTGTTCATTTATCCCATAAAACTAGTATAAACTCATATAATTCTGGTTCTATGAAGCGTTGAGAGGGATCAAATCTCTTGAGGTGCAAAACCCCTTCTTTTAGTAAAGGAAATAAAAGGTTTGCACCTCAAGGGATTTGAACCCTCTCGGCACTTCATAGAACCGGAGTTGTATGGATCTATACTGGTTCCAATCACGATATGCACGTCAAAATAATGTGATGTTTTAATGTATTCCTGGTAATCGTAGTTAAATTATTTCATCAAAATTTTCAACAATACAAATGAATACATATCAAAGAAGATAATGTTTAAATATGATATGTGTCAACCTATTGGTTAATAATATCAAAGAATATAAGCCTATATAATGTTTAAATACAAATATATTGCAATGTGATCAACTTTAATATTTCTTCTTTCTTTTTTATTGACTCCATTCTCGCTCCCTTTGTCATCTTCTTGTATAGATCATATGTGAAAAGAGGTTGAATTCGAAGACCATCCAAACCTTTTACTCATGATATTGTTGTAAATGTGAGTCCTTGTAGTTCTTTGTTTCCAATATTTATAGTTGCCTTCTCCAATGTTAATCCCTGTGAAATATTTGTTCTGCATTGTTGATGCAGATATATTAAACGCTGTGACACTAGTTGGGTCCAAAAGAAGTAATGGTGACTTATCCGGAAAAGAATCAATTTCTAGTGTTTGTCTAATTTCTCCAATCAAGTAAGATTTTCATGTACCTGTAGTTCCCTAGATAATTATTCGTAGTGGTTCATTGTTCCCAACTTTGTAATGCTCAAGAATAATGTCAAATGCTTTTATTTACTTCTCTGCTAAGCTTTCAATTGAATAATTTTGAGTACGATTATTATAAACAATGGCATTCAACTATTGGTTTTCATATATGAATTGCAGTGCATGATCAATTGTTGAAATCAATGCAAACATTTTTTTTTTATTAAATTGATAAATTCAGTGTAGACATGTAGAAAACAAAAAACAATGCATTGTTGGAATCATTGCAAAAAATGTTTTTTATTAAATTGATAAATTCAATGCATACATGTAAAAAAACAAAAAACAATGCATTGTTAAAATCAATGTAATGAATCAAATCAATATGCATTTTGTGTTTTTAACAACATTTGTGTGTGATTTATTGGTAAGTAGTAAGATGATTGGACTTGTGTTAACTTAGAAACCAATGTTCAAATCCCTTTTACTTGGAGTTATAATTAATTTATTTATTTATTAAAAAAAGATGCACACAAATAAATTTGGAGCTCAATGCTTTATTATTCATCTTAATCATATATAAGTTACAATTTTTTAAATGGTTCAATCTTTCATAAATGTTCAATGTTCAACTATAACAATCAATAGTATTTTTTTTTAATAATTTAATACAACTTTTAAAATTGTGTTAAGACATGGCGCTTTGGTTCAATATTGATCCAGAAAGACCTCTTGATAAAAGATGCAAAAACCCAAGTCCTAACATCTTAGGAAGTCAGCTAGTGAAAGGACATGGTGAATTTGTTATAATTATTATCAACAATGTTTGCTAATTAAAACTCTTATATGTTTTTTTTAATTGAATCATCAAATTACATATAAAAAGGAATAATGGATTTTGCTTTCATTTCTAACTTCAAAGTTGAGTGGTTTTGTGCTAATCCAAACTTGTATCCATAAGGTAATGTTGGGTACCTATGTAAAGCCTACGAGATTCCTTTTGGGCAAAAGGATGGATTAACACTCACCCCTCACCGTCACTAGTTCAATTGTACCTTCGTTGTAATTGGTGTACACTAAGAAATCTAAATATGGAATTTTTTAGTATTAAGAAAGAAAAAAATCTCCTAATACAAGCATAGAATATCTAGAAGCAACTATTGAAAAATAGAATATCTAGAAGCATATATGCTTTTTACGACCTTTCCATGTAGGAGCATAGAGTATATACAAGCATATTCTTTCAAGCATAGAATATATTGAAGCATATGCCTTCAATGTAAAATAAATACTAAATAGTTTTAACATTTTTTCAACTTGGTATTTTATTTTTTTCACTTGATTTTGATAAAAAAAATATTTTGTATATTTAATGTGTTTTTTTCAAATAAATTTTATTTTTGCAATGAGAAGATGCATTTCTACAGTTTGGGTAGGGGAAGTGTCGTATAAATAAAAATAAAAAAGAATGTATGCATCAGTGTGTTGTAGCATAGTGGAGCTCGAGTAGAGGGGAGGGAAATGTTCGTTTGTCCCATAAAAAAAAAAAAAAAAATGAGAATGCATGCATCAGCGTGTTGTAGCATAGTGGAGCCTGAGTGGGGGGAGTGTCCATTTGTCCCATGAAATAATAATAAGAAGAAGAAGAAGAAGAAGAATGCATGCATCAGTGTGATGTAACATAGTGGTGGGAGGGGTGTGTGTTGTAGTTTAGTGGTGAAAGGTTTGCAGATTTGATCCCTCTCGGCATTGTCTAAAACCAGAGTTAGATGAATATATACCAGTTCTAGTGTTATACTATTATATTGATTTGTTGAGATAAAGCAATATGGGTGTTTAGGAGTTTTTATAAAATAATATAACATAAAAGAACTTTTCTTATAAATATGAGGAGAATTTGATTAAAAAATAGATATTTGTACAATTTTATAATAATCTAAATTTTTTCTATATGGTAAAATGAGATTTTTTTAAATTTTTGATTCATTTTGATTTTACCCAAATTATTTACCAGTATAGACCCATCTAACTCCGGTTTTACAAAGCGTTGAGAGGAATTAAATCTGCAAACCTTTCAGCACTAAACTACAACACATATCCCTCTCTCCTCTATGCTACAACACATTGATGCATACATTTTTATTTTTTATTTTATTTTTATGGGACACATAAACACTCCCCCCCCACCCCGGCTCCACTATGTTACAACACACTCATGCATTTTTTTTTATGGGACAAACAAACACTTCCCCCTCACTCGAGTTGTAGACTTGTGCCTTCTCAGCGCAAAAAAATCAATTAGATTGATAAATTCTAACTTCTTTTGTCATCAAAGTTTAACAACTAACAAATTACTACAAAATAAAATAACTTCATTTTTATGTGCCTCTAAATTCCATTTGTAGCATTAACAACATAACCGGGGTAGCAAATGTGGGAGGGGAGATCTTTTCTATAGGAGGAAACATCATAATTCAATTCTCATGGAGTCTAAGCATTGCAACTAACAACCAGGCAAAGGCCCTTTCTCTTCTTCAAGACCTTCGCATAGCAAGGAAGGAGGGAATCGATTCATTGACAATCCTGGGAGATTCGAAGATAGCTATAAATCTCCTAAGAACAAAATCTTTGCCTAAAGACATGAGACTTTCCACTATTTTCAAGCGAATTAATATTGAAGTGCGGAACTTTGGGAGGCTCTCCATTCTTCACATCTACAAGCATAACAATGCAGGAGTTGATCATCAGGCGAATGTGGCAACTAGGGACAAGGTCGAGTTCCTTTATAGAGCCATCTAACTCTAGTTCTACAAAGCATCGAGAGGGATCAAATTTGCAAACATTTCACCACTAAACTACAACACACATCACTCACACCACTATGCTACATCACACTAATGCATGCATTCTTAAATTTTAATTTTAATTTTTTATGGGACAGACGGACACTTCCCCCTCACCCGGGCTCCACTATGCTATAACACACTGATGCATGCATTCTTATTTTATTATTTTATTATTTTATTATTTTATTATTTATTCATTTATTTATTTATATGGGACGGGCAGATATTTCCCCTCCACCCGGGCTCCACTATACTACAACACATTGATGCATGCATGATTATTTTTTATTTTATTTTTATGGGACAAACGGACACTTCCCCCCCACATGGGATCGTTCTAGTGATATAATGTTAAATTGATTTGTTTAGATTAAGTAGTGTGGGTGTTTAGGAGTTTTTATAAAATAACATAACGTAAAAGAACTTTTCTTATAAATATGAGAAGAATTCAATTGAAAAAAAAGATATTTGTACAATTTTATTATAATCCAATTTTTTCTATATGGTAAAATGAGATTTTTAAAAAATTTAATTCATTTCTATTTGATCCAAATTATTTAAAATGCAATTAGATTGATAAATTCCAACTTCCTTTATCATCAAATTTTAACAACTAACGAAAAAATTTACTACAAAATAAAATAACTTTATTTTAATATACCTCTAAAATCCATTTATAACATTAACAACATAAGCGTGGTGGTAGGTGTGGTGGTAGGTGCGGGAGGGGAGATCTTTTCCTTGGCAGGAAACATCATAGTTCAATTCTCTTGGAGTATAAGCATTGCAACCAACAACCACACAAAGGCCCTTTCTCTCCTTCAAGGCCTTTGCATTGCAAGGAAGGAGGGAATTGATTCATTGACAATCCTAGGAATTCGAAGATGGTTATAAATCTCCTAAGAGCAAACTCTTTGCCTAAAGACATGAGAGTTAACGCAATATGGCGTAGGCAATTGAATCATTATCTGAATTGGGAAGGGGAAGGGCTAAGCAAGGAAGGATTTGGCATCCTTTTCCATCTACAAAGGAATTCCATAGGGTATAGCTCATTAATTGACTTGATGGTATGCACGAGCCAAGGGAATAGCAAGTCGTTTAAATTAGATAGGGAGGCACGTGAATGGGAGAATGAGGGACTTTGCATACACCAAAATGAAAGAGGAAACGCACGGGAGAGGAGGTGCAATAAATGGGTCTGCAAGCTCGTCGGTGAATTCTCCAAGGTTATGGATAAGAAGAGGAAAGGGATCGTGAGATGGAAAAGAGAAGGGTAGGTTGATAACAATGCCAAGGAAGAAAAGTTAGAGATCACAGTTTAGACTCTGCAAATTCAGGTGCAGGGTCTATCAACTCAGTCATTAACAACACTAGAGCTCCTTGCAAAGTAGCAGCTCCTAGAATACAAACACCATGCTCTTCAGTAAGAACTAGAAGACCTTTGATCTAGGTTGTCTCCGAAGGTATCAATGGAAGAATCCTCTCCTGGTATTGGATGCTTGATCTCGTATCTCAATTTTCCACCACTGGAAGAGGATGTGGAGGATCACCTACAACAGAATGAAGCCGAACTTGAGCAAGGGAGAAAAGAGTCAACGGAGCTAGTAGAAGATGGTAGCACCAAGGAAGGGTATCCAAGTTAGTTTCTATGTTAAATTGCTTTTGAATTTTGATAGAGGATGTGGAGGACAATCTGCAACAGAATGAAGTCAAAGCTGAGCAAGGGAGAAAAGAGTCAGCGGAGCTAGCAGAAGATGGTAGCACTAGGGAAGGGTATCTAGGTTAGTTTCTATATTCAATTGCTTTTGCATTTTGATACTAGGAAGGCTCCATATATTATACTTGGGAGGCATAGGGCCACTTAGTTATTTCTATAATCCTAGAATAGTTTTTTATTGAAAGACATAACTATTGTATTCTCCTATAGCATAAGAATTTTGTATGCTGTACATGCAAACTTATTATCTATATTTTTCCGCATTTTTGCATCCATAATAATACAATATTTTTTTGTTTCTTAAAAAAACATTAACAACATAAAAGGGGTGGAAAACCGCACGAGGGAGGTTGTCATTGATCCCAAGGGGAAAACGAAGGATAAATTTGAATGGGGCCCTAAAGAAGTGTCAAACACTCAAGCGAAGGCATTAGCCTCAAACCAAGGGCCATGCAACATCGACACAAGGTGGATTCATCATTTGATAGTCATAGAAGACTCCTCCCTTGTCATATGGCACATGAACTATGATACAATTTTAGTGGATGGTAACCTAGCCTACCCAATAACAAGAATCAAAGAAGTGGCCAAAATCTTAGAAACAAAAAAATGTTATCATATGCTCAAAAATCTAAAAGATCAAGCACACATAAGGGCAAACGAAGCCTCGAGTTTGTAGGTAGGGAAACTTTGGCAAAAAGGTGGGATTCATGTATCTTCGATCCCATAGAGAGAGCTCTGGAACATCCATCTAAGGGGGAGATTAACTGAAGTCGAGCTATCTAGAAGTAAAGCCCTAGCTTCAGCTCATGGGTCACACCTCGGTGCTTGCTTTAGCCTATAAAGTGCCTTTATTAACCTACGAGCATAGTGTTCTTTTACTTTTTCCACTAATCCTTGTGGTTGTTGCATATAGACATCCAAAATAAACCAATTTTAACATCCATTTGGTGTACTTTTATTTTAAGATTAGTTCAAAGATTGTTATGAGAAATCATGTCATGAGACCTAGGATGGTAGCATGCAATCCCAATGTAAGTTGACATTAGTGAAACATGACTGGTGATAATTACTCCCAATCCCAAAGGACTCACACATATACCATTCTTGATGGCAAAGTTGTCTCATATGCCCTTAAGACTCATCATGGCTGCCTCAAGTGGGATTTTGCATTTGTGTGGGTGGGGGAATTTCAGTGGCAATATCCCAAGAAGCAGGGAGAATCTTGTGTTGTTAATGTGTATGGGGGCCTTAGCTATTCTCTGTGTGAAGGAGCTTTGGATGGTTGACTTGAATATAAGAGAATTCAAGTCAACTCCTTGACCTATTGTTGCGCTCTCTGGTAAATGCGATTGGTTGGAGGATTCTCAATTGTGGGTCAGTTCCTTGGCAATAAGATCTCGAGGCCAACCATGAATAGGTGGGGGGATTTTAGGAGAGGACCTCGAGCTATTTCACTAGCTTGTTTGTGCAAAATTGTGTATATTGGTGGGAATATATGGATCCCTATTTTGTTGCAAAAGTGTTGGAGGTTGATTATTATTTCAATACAAGGGAATATTATCATTCTAGATTTTGTGCTCATTATGGGGTTTTGGATATCGAGAGGGTATTGAGGAGACATGAAGGCTACCTTGTAGAAAAGCAAACCTTTGTTGTTGAGTTATTAGATCTACTGAACCATCAAAGGCTAAAAAATATGACAATTGGAGGAAGTATGCACTAGACTCAACCAAATGGTAACATGATTGACAAGAAGCATGCAATCAAACAATGCTCTAATAATGTCAGTGGGCTCGATAATAGAAGAAATAAAAAACAAATAGTTTGTTCAACACCAAAACAGAAACGTGGAGATGAAACTAGTAAAGAAAGATGCCAATAATTTTCAAGAGAAACAAAATGAAGCACATAATAAATACACTTTCCTTTAAACTTAAGTTACACTGTGTTTTGCAAATCAATTGTATGGTTAAGTCAATTTATTAATATCTATACATATACATTTCAATATAACTTATTATAACATAATTATTTTTAAAACTTCTACACATGAAAAACTCTCTTTTAATGTTCTCAAACTAAACAATAGGATTACAACATCGTTTTAATACAAAAAAATAAAAAAGTACTTATTATAAAAATATAAATTTACAATATATATATATATATTGACCCATCAAATTCCTTATCTACCTCATTTCCAAAAAGTCAAATTATCACGTACCAATCTAAATTCCTTTCACAAAATTATATCACAATCTTTCGATATTTGTAAAAAGTAAGTACCAAACAAAGTACTTCACATTTCTCCACGTATTTTTGGTCAATATTACTATTTAATTTAGTTTATAATATTGATTTTCATGAATGATTAGTTTCAATCAATACAATTGAAAAATAGTAAGAGAGACCGTAGAAAAAATGGACCTCAAAGGGATTCTAAAAAGTAAGAGATGATTTCGATTGAATTTGATTGATAAATTATAAAATGGCTTTATGAAATAAAGGAAGTAATTACGAGAAGAAGATGATTTGGATTGAGTAAAAATTTACAAATCCTACATTTACCCTCTAGCTTTTTTTAGCTTCTTTATTGTATATATATTAGAAGTTGTATATAGCTTTTTTTAATTGTATATAGTATGGATTTCTTTTTCTATTTGATTCATTAAATTTTGTTTTGGTATAAATTTATATTGATTTTTTTTTTTTTTAATTTTGTAATTTTTTTTTCTTAGGAAAAAAAAACGTAATTTCATTTTATCAGAGGTGAATAAAATTACATTATGTATATGTACAATCAATGTGTATTTCGGATAGATACCACAATTATTTATCAGATTGTAGTCTACTACAATAGTTCTTTTACATAACTATTACAAAATATCATTAAAAGTTCCAATGAAAACGCTCCCTGAGCACCATATGTTCATGAGTATAATACCAAAATAGATCCACATAAAAACCTCAGCACCCCACAAAAAATAAAGAGTAGTATCCAAAACTATCATAATGTGTTCAGAACCATTTTATAACCAAACTCGTTCTATAAATGGACGATGGTAGTATTCCTGAACAATCCCATCCCTGAGTTCTTTCACCTTCCAAAGCCCCATAACCAGTCGCAATCCCTCCTTTGAGGCCGAGTCTGCCTCTCGGTTGTTTTCCCTATAAACATGTCAGCATGAAAAAGTGTCAAATAAATGTTGCAACTCCCTGATGTCCATAAATAAATTACTAATTCTAATGTCTCTGCACTGTTGAGTCCCGTTAATCCAGTTAACGACATTCATAGAGTCACCAAAAATGTTGAGGCTGCGACAACCAATCTCAGTGGCAAAGATTAAAAGAAGTTTTAAACTCATCAATTCGGCATAATTGTTTCCACCTTCCCCCAAACCCATGTACGAAGTATAATAATGTGTAGTTGATAGGAAGAGCATTGCCCCACCCCCACAGGTATCATTTTGTGTTGCCCCGTCAAAGAACCCCTAAGGAACCGTTTTGTCAATTTCCAATTCTAAGACCTCCCTTTGATTCACCGCTCTCACATGCTATGGGAAAGCAGTAAGAATACTGCAGGAAAGTGCCACTGTAATAGTCAGTGTACAAATTTTTCCAGAGAAAATGAAATTGTTGCGGGCCAGCAAAATGCCCCAACAAACAAGCAACGGGAGAACTTTCACAGAGTGTTGAAGCGGCCCAGCGTTCCAATTTTCCCAAGCCAGTAATACCAAGTTTCTCGACCAGATGCAGTTTTTACCCTCAATCCTTGAGCATTATGCCCAGACTGCAATCGTGTATGGACACTGAATTAAAAGATGTGGAACAGTTTCCTCCGCAACTTTGCAAAGAATGCACCACCCGGGCCCATGCTTGTTCTTCTTATGTAAGTTGTCCCAAATTGGAACTTTATTTTCCAAATCATTCCACATAAACAGTTGAGCTTTTGGTGGACAATTAAGTTTCCAGAGTTTCTTCCACCACCAGGCAGGTTCTCTAACGAATCCATGTGCACTTAGGAAAATATATCCACCTTTTGGTGTATATCTACCCCCCGGATCCCCTTCCCATAATAATTCATCCACCCGGATCCTCAACACAACCTGTGAACTAATGAGTTCTTGTAAATAGTTTGACACTGCTGCATGATGTTGTACCGGAAGATCCAGTGTATTCACCGCCCTCCACGTATGAATCCACGACCTATGCTGGACAGGATCAGCTAAATGAGACAAGTAAGTGATACCATGATCCCTTAGGGCCACCATCGTTTCCTCCTGCAAAAGGTGATGTCCAGCACAACCTGTAACAAATAATTAATAATACATTAATATTAATAATAAGTAAGGGTGATCGTTAATGAGAGGATGCGTCCCCTCACATAGGAAATGCCCGAGCTACTATAAAAGCGGGCCAACAATTGTATATTTATCATCTTATCATTATCAATATTCATTATTATTTACCAATATGTGGGATTCAGATTGCCTGTGGGCATTTTAGAGAAATTACGAGTGTAAAAAGAAGCTTTTATGCTTCATTTGGTATCAGAGCAGCTCTTTCCTCGAGCCTCATTGATTCCAGGCTGGTAACCATCTTCTCAGAATTTCTGAGCTACTTGGTCTTTGACCAGATATCAGGATTTTGGCCCTTGTCTTCACATACCCCTCCGTTTTCAACTCCTACATTGCAACTCTTCCATCACTCCTCTCCCATTCTACCTTCGCTACCCACTTCTCCCCCGCCGCATCCACTTCTCTGCATATACTTCACCATCATATGCTCCATCTCCCGTGCAAACCTTCGACTGCGCCTCCATTTCTCCTCCCTCGTCCCCCTTCACATCACAGCTCCTGCTCACCCCCTGCGCACTTTTCTCAGCACCCTTCACGCCTCCACGAGCCTTGGCTACAACCTCCCTACTCTGACCTCTCACACTGCTCCCACTGCCTTCCGCTACACCACTCCCTCCACGCCTACTTGCACTTCCCTTTACACTTCCCATTAGCTTCCCAGCGCCCAGTCCAACTGCTCATCCCCCTCCCTCTCATCGTTGCCTACCATCTCCCTTCACTTTACCTCGTATTCCTCCTCCTCTTGCACTCCGCTCCTCTCCCCGCGCTCTCCCCATGCCGCAGTCGTCCCACCCCTGCTCTTCTCCTTCTTCCCGTGCCTCTTCCTGATCCAACTCATCTCATCTCCCACGCCTCCGCGTCCCTACGTGCTCCACCCTCCGCACGTTCTCCCCCCATGTTGCTTCCCGTGCAGCCCCTCTACGCAGTCCTCCCACAAACGCTGCTCCTGCACGCACCTCCCCACCATTCTGCACCTCCCCACCACCTCTGCTCCGCCCTACACCACTCTAACCACGCCCAAGCTCCAACGCTCCATTGCACTGCTCCAACGCCCTCCTGATCTCCCCATTGGCCTTCCACTTTTTCTTTTCCCCACGCAGTCCTCCCATCTCCTCTCATCCCAGACCCTTCACTCCAACTCCACGCCAGCCCTCCATTCCCTTCCCACTCGTTAATGCAGCAGCTCCACATGTGCTCCCCCATGTTGCTCCTCCAAGCCGCCCTCCACTTCCACGTCCACCCTCCCCTCTCTCAACCATCCTCCTCCAAGATTCCCAATAACCACAAACCCTAACAAATTTTCAAAAAATAAAAATAAAAATTAAACATTATAATATTATTATATTGCTTAAATATTTTAATTTTTGAAAAATATTAAACTATATATGTATATATAGTTTATATAACATTAATAATAATATTATTATTAATTAATTAAATTAATTATTATTATTATTAGCAAAAATGGAGTCTTATAGTGGAAATCAAGAAAGATTCCCTAAGACCTACTCAAAAGTAGCCACATACTACAACTTGAAGGGACTATTCAAGGAAAATATATTAGTATTGCTATTTGTCCTACCATACAGGAAAATCGCATTAGCAATAGTTTGGCAAATCAATTATTAATCCCAGAATCAAGTATAATCGAAAAGAGATATAACTACAATGAGAAGCAATATGAAATTACGAACTTACAACTAACAATTAATAAGTACAAGTTCACATCCCAATTCAATGTTTCGACTATATATTTAAACGAAGTCGACATCATTCTAGGTTCACCCTGGATGGAAACATTGGGATCATTTATCTTAAATATGAAGAAAAAGTTTTTAACATTTTCATACAAGAAAAAACAAATCACACTACAGGATGTTTCAATGAAATCGGATTCAAAGGATGTGTCATCTGAAGATTTCAAAGACATTTCGAAGATGATTTCACAAGAAGATCAAAAATCAAGACAAAAGATTAAAAAAGAATTAGATAAAGTCATCAAGGACAAAGAAGAAGAGATATCTCGTTTAAGAGATCATAATCAGAAATTGCTTCTTCAAATAAAAAAGACGAAGGATAAAGCACAACAGAATGAAAAGCTAGAAGAGGAGAATCGAGATCTTCAAAAGAAACTATTAGAAAACATTGACGAAAATGGTCACCTCAAGAAACACAAACAAGATCTAATGGATCAAATTCAGAAGCTTAAAGATGATAAGAAAGCGCAAGAATAAATGATCCGAAATCTTAAAAAGGAAAAAGACTCGTTACACAATAAGTTGGAGCAAATTCAATAGAGGACATCAAAGCCCTTGGACTAAAAAATCTATGTTGAGAAAAAAGAACAAATACAAATCCAGTCATCAATACAAATAAAAAAGAAGTCAATTCAACAGAAGAACAAACAACAAAAACTCCTTATCGACACCCCAAATATAAACGTCATTTTGACCAACGAAAGGGTCAAAATGAACACACACAGAGGAGAGATGATGTTAGACAAGAAAGAACATCAAATCAAAATACAAAACAACAAACAAGAAGACCCATCCTGCAAAGCGATCAAATAGCTTCGATAAAATTAGATTTGGGATGGAACACATCAGAGACGATGTGGCAATTCTTTTGGGGAATTCGTCACTCGTATCGCCTTGTTTCATCAAATGTCGCAAAGATTGAACACAAAAGATCGAGAGATGACAGTTCAAAAAACCAGACATAACCTTTGTCTTCAATAAAGCTTTGAGGACAAAGCTTCCCTTAAGGGGAAGGCAATGTAACAAACAATTAATAATACATTAATATTAATAATAAGTAAGGGTGATCGTTAATGAGAGGATGCGTCCCCTCAAATAGGAAATGCCCGAGCTACTATAAAAGCGGGCCAACAATTGTATATTTATCATCTTATCATTATCAATATTCATTATTATTTACCAATATGTGGGATTCAGATTGCCTGTGGGCATTTTAGACAAATTACGAGTGTAAAAAGAAGCTTTTATGCTTCAAAACCAAACCACAGATCCTCCCCAACCCTGATACAAATCCCATCACCAACATTCCAAACCAGATTAGAGCCAATCACCGGAAAGGAGGTGACCACCGCCTTCCAAATGACCGAACCCCCCGCATGCGCCTTCCCAGGGTTCTGAACCCAGTCAATAACATAAAACAAAGCAATATATTTATGTATAACCACCTTGGTCCATAAATTAGTAGATTTTAGAATCCTCCATCCCCCCTTAGCAGCCAGGGCTTTAGAAAAGTGGAAAATGTTCTTTAAACCCCACCCCCCCAAAGCTTTGGGAACAACAATTCTCTGCCATCTAACCCATGGGGAAACAAAAGTGTCATCTATCCCACTCCACAAGAACCGAAAACAAATCTTTCTAACAAGCTCCAAGATCCCCTTGGGAATCCAAGACAAAGACATCCAGTAGACCGAGATTGCCTCCAAAACAAATTTGACCAACACCAAACGACCAGCCCTTGATAACCACTTATGGATCCAAACCTTGAGTCTCTTGTGTAACTTCTCAAGAAGCCAATGCCAATCCTGTTTATTATATGCATTAGGATTCAACTGAAAGCCCAAGTATTTTAGCCCGTCATCAACCCCATAAAGAGAATAAGGGAAGACTCCACTGAAAGCTCGAATCTCTTCAACCCTAAGCAAATTGGTAGTGAGAATAGACTTCCCTCCATTAATATCCATCCCAGTGGCTTTTGAGAACAGTACAAGTATATCCTGAAGAGTTGCAGCATCACTTACAAAACCAGTACAAAAGATGAGAACATCATCTACAAACAGAAGGTGAATGATGAAGAGATTGGGAGCCACCCAAACACCATTCAAAGAACCCTGTCGCTTAGCTTCCCTTAGGGCCCTGCTAAGACCCTCAACCACCAGGAGGAAGAGTAAGGGAGACAAAGGACAACCTTGTCTGAGTCCACGCTCAGAGAGAAAAAAGGGGATGTCGTCCCATTGATGAGAACAAAGAAAGAAACAGTGGTTAAGCAGCTCATAACCCACCTGATAAAACCAATATCAAAACCCAAACGAGTAAGGAGCATACGGATGTAGAGCCAAATTACTTTGTCATAGTCTTTGGAAAGATCAATTTTGAGAATAGTTGTAACATCCCCAATTTTCACAAAAATTTTAAAAAAATTCTTATTAGTATATGTGTCAATTATTTGTTATGCGTGAGATATTCTTAATGACAGATGTCTTAGAAAGGACTATTCTATCCTATTTATGATATTGTGTTTGTATTTATTAATGCATCGTCTCGATTCAATTTGAACTATAGTAGTGTTATAAATGTTTATGAAGTTACTGTCGGACAATAATTGTAAGACTCAGCAGATTTTATCTCATAAATGAATGTCGCTTCTTTTGTCTCAAAAGTTTACAGCATTAATGTGTCGACTTTATTTTTGGATCGGCATTTAATCCAACATTAGCAATGTAACGGAATATAATTTTTATACTACTAAAATTTTTATTTTCTTTGATGAAGGGGTCCTATGGAATCCCCGAGGCTTACTTAGCTATTTACATAGCTAATGCTCTTACTCCTATTGTACAGAAATTGCAGGTGAGGTTAAGATCATCAGTTGAAGATCCAATTAATGTACGTTAAACATAACTATTGTAACTACTCTATACTTGGCATTAACGACATAAGGGAAAAACCCTAATAGGACCTAGGGTAAGACCTACCCTAGCTTAACTTTGTTATTTCTATTTAAAGGATATGTATCTACATTTTAAAGCATGTAAATACTTAACTATCTTTTAGCATTAAACTTTATTATAAAGTCCTCCATATATAGTTTGATGTGGAATAATTCATATGGGCTTCTCGATGACTTAACACTTCATTGGCCCTTTGTGTAATATTAATGTGTGACCATGATTAAAACCATATGGTCGAAACTCATGTATTAATTGGCACTTGTATGTTTTTACGTGTACGTGGCAGGGTATTAACCTTAACCACGATTTAAATTCTTAAACTCGAGCTTGAATAGACGTTGGTAGAAGATATTATGACTGTGAACTTTTGGAACTATACTAAGCATGGTTTTCTTGTGTGGTATTGTAGTGGAGTTCTTCGATGGCACAGTGGCAGGTGGATATTAACACAGTCTTAAATGAGGTCGTAGTGGGAAGCCTAACTGGCAACCTGTGGCAGTTGTTTCACGTGACCAACCTTGGGTTTTGGGATAAACCCTAACCAAGGTTTGAATGACTATCAAACCCTTCGAAAGTTCATTTCGCTCGTTCATTATGCAAGGCCAGAGGTGGAGGCCAACAGCTTGCCGAAATGGTAGGGTTTGAAAGCTTCACGATGTTTCAGGGTTTTCCATGGCGGTTTGCACTTTGACAGATGGACGTTTGGTTGAAAACTCCCACGAAATAGGTAAGGCCATACTCACGGTGTAATGTATTCGTCGTTTTTATTTATCCCTTAAAACTCGTTACTAACACTTGTTTAATGTTGTGATGGTGATGGAGTGACAAGGTTTCATCAATTCTGGGTTGCTACTAACTCCCTGGCAACTACTCCACCGTGGATTCCAACGATAGACACTGGCAAGCCTCAGTGTTTCTTTATTACCCTAAGTCGAACTTTTGTTATGAAAGAGTGATGACAGTCAACGAAGTCGGACGGTACTGTGCTGAGACAAAGATCTCTCCGGTGTTTGAATTTTAACAGTTTGTTTTTATATTTTGAAAGCCGAAAGGCATTTGTAAACAGGAAGGCTGAACCTTTGAGCCTTGGCCTACGTTGGTTTCTCAACCTTTTTATTTTATACAGTTTTGTAAAGACCCTTTTTAAGGATTAATAAAGAAATGATATTCAAATATTTTCAATGTATGGTTTGATTTCCACCCAGAAGGATGCTCTTAGCATTTTTGTTATTTTATTAATTGAATATCTTGTGCTGCGAAATATATATGCTCAGGGCTACGCCCGTCTTTTACATCTATTATCAAAAACTGTCTGTGTTGTTTAAATGGTAGAGGTCATCCCAAAATAAATGGACGCAGGGTTGAAAACCCTATCTTAATTATTTACAATGATGATGATTAGAATTTTAATTGTTAGGGTTTTGATTCTCAACGCCTTTCATATATAATTTGACAGTTTAAATATCTAAGGGTGAGTCGAAACTCGAACCCTGCATCTTTATATTTTTGCAATGCTGTAACATTCGTTTATAAATTTTATAAAAGTAATGACCCTTTAGGGTGAGCCTTTGCGGTCTCGAACCCTGGTCTGTATTTGTTCTTTTGGCGTTTATATAATACATTATTATGAATAAGCTTCTTTAAACCCTGACGATGCCTTTCAATGGCTCGGCCTGTACTGTACTTACTATTATGTTGAAAAAAGAAGCAGTACTCGTGTGTATGTTATCTTATGAAGTTTTTTTAAGAATATAGAAAATATGAATATTTTCGTTACTGTGATTATTATGGTATGATGAAGTCTTTCAGAGTTTTGTTTTAGATGGTAGTTTTGCTTTTAAATTATCTTGCATTAATACTGAAAGGTATTATTAGGTTTTGCAAATACTATATTTAAAAACCTAAGAATCCGGTTTTGAAAAGGTTCCTTTTATCATTTAAACGTTTATTTGATTTACTGCTACTTATAAATGAAAAGGCTAGGCTTGTATCCTAGGTTCTATTTTGAGTATGAAATTTATTCAAAGACTATTATTGCTATAAAATGAAATGCAATGCTATGTAGTGAGCTATTATTTGAATATGCTATTTACTTAGATGAATACTATGTTTTTTATGCATTTAGTATATAAGATATTTACTGAAATGTAGACAGAGAGGCTGTACTAAAATAAAACAGAGTTTCATCTATGATGATCAATCATTCGAATCTATCTTTTAATTTAACTTTTTCTGTACTGGAGTACGACACATAATGTGTGTGGAAAAATACAGAAAAGTATTTTGATCAATCATTCAAATCTATCTTTTAATTTAACTTTTTTTGTACTGGAGTACGACACATAATGTGTGTGGAAAAATACAGAAAAGTATTTTGATCAATCATTCTGCATTTCTGATTTTATTTCTGTAATAACAGTACATAATCACATTCATAATTAGCTCTTAAACTAACTGGAATAACTCTGCAGATTTCTATAATACTTAAACATTTCCATAAATAGATATACTGTAAAAATAAATACATAAGAAGATAAGAACCTGAAAACTGAAGAGGGAAACAAACAGCCAAGGGAGCCCGTTCCTCCCAACCTACTCCTAAAGACAGCCAAATCACTTGTCTTAGGACCCCCGAGCATGCTCACTAAACCACTAGGGTGAAGATGCTAGGTGGATGCAAATGTTATCCTCTGCAACTCAGCAGTGATGTTGACAATACTCCAGAATGGACTTCTTCTTTTCAGCAATATTGAGTTCTGCATAAAGCATTACTAACTCAGATTAACAGTCTTATCTCATTTAATCCCTCTAGCTTTCCCCTCATCGAATTCTCTTATTGTCTAGTCCAAAACTCATCACAAGGTAAAAGTTGATTAGTCTCTTGCTCCAATTCGATGGGTATGAATAGATTGCCTAGGTCTTTGGTCAATTTTTACAATTATTGAGCCCCATGCTTTGTTCCACTTTCTTGGGGAACATGACCATTAATGTAGGGATGTTTCCACTTGCAACAGCTAGAGGTGCATTAATGATGCTGCCAAGTGTCAATTTGCTCTCCACCCTAGTTCATTCCTCCTAGTGGGTCAGTGAAAACTCTTTCAACAGTCTCCTTAGGATATTTGTCTCCTCCTTTATTTATAAATAATAAAATATTAAAGTAATTAATTACAGTCATCCTTGACCCCACTTGGTCAATAATCATAAAACTTTACAATAACATATAACATAATGTTTTTCTCATGAAATAAAATATTCAGAATTTGGGTATGTGACAAACACCCCTTCTTAAATTCAACATCGACCTCGATGTTGCTTTATACATCATCCTCTACATCTTCCTGGAACAGAGCTGGATATGCCACCTGCATATCACTTTCCAACTCCCAGGTTGCTTCGTCAGGACTAAGGTGCTTCCATTGCACCTTTATCTGTCCAGTGGCGCGATTCCGAAGCGAAATTTCCCTCATGTCAAGGATACAATCCAGTTCAACCAGAAAATCTCCTTCTGGTTCCACCTGTACATCATTCCAATTAATCACATGAGCAACATCATGCACATACTTTTTCAAAATAGAAATGTGGAATACATTATGTACTTTAAGGTTTGGTGGCAAGGCTAACTGATATGCCACTGGTCCAACCCTGGACAGTATTTCAAAAAGTCCACAATACCTTGCTGCTAGTTTAGCACAACTTCCTAATTTTAAGGAACTGTTTTTGGGTTTTACCTTGATAAAACCATGCTCACCAACCTGAAACTCTTTCTGAGTTATTTTTAGATCTGCATGACTTTTCTGTTGATCTTGTGCAATTTTTAAATTGCCTTGTACTTGTTTCACTGTTAGTTCCATTTCTTTCAATAAATTTGGTCCTAACATCAACCTGTGAACTGGATTACTCTATGAGATAGGTGTATTACATTTTCTACCATATAATATTTCAAATGGACTAAGTTTTGTTGAAGCCTAATAATGATTATTATAAGTGAATTCAACTAAGTGCATAAAATTTTCCCACTTACCTGGCTGATCTCTAACATGCATCCTTAACATATCTTCGAGAAATTGATTTACTCTTTCTGTTTTCCCATCCGTTTGTGGATGAAATGATCTATTGAAATTTAAGGTAGTATTCAAGCCTTTAAACAAAGACTTCCAGAAATTTCCCGTAAATTTAGAGTCTCTATCAGAAATTATGACTTTAGGAATTCCATGTAAACGAAAAATGTGTTTCATAAAAATTTCAGCAATGTTACCAGCCTTATAAGTGGTTTTAACATGTATGAAATGGGTTGTTTTACTAAGCTTGTCCACAACTACCATTATAGAATCATTCTGCTTCTGATTTTTAGGTAAACCAGTTATAAAATCAATACTAATTATTTCCTACTTCCAATCTGGAACTAGTAGTGGCTGCAATAGTCCAGCTGGGTGTTGGTGCTCATCTTTGATCTGCTGACATTCCATACACCTAGCAATGTATTCAGCTACCTCACTTTTCATGTTTGGCCAAAAATAATCTTTCATCGACATGGTTATCATCTTTTGGTAACCAGGATGTCTTGAATAAGGACTTTTATGTACTTCATTTAAAATCAACAGTTTAACTTTAGGTACATTGGGTACATACAGTCTATTTTTATACATCATTAACCCTTGTTCATTCAAACTGTAATCTGTTATCAAATTTTCTGATATATTTTCAGCAACTCTTTACTGTAATTTTAACTACTTATCATCCAATTTTATTCCTTCTTCAAGCTAATTTTCTAAATATGTTTTATAAGTGTTGATTGTTGTTATAAAATTTACTCTTGCATTTCTGTTTAAAGCATCAACAACTTTATTTTCTTTTCCTTTAATGTGTTGAATCTTGAAATCATATTCGCTAAGGAAAGCTAGCCACCTAGCTTGCCTTGCGTTCAGATTTGGTTGATCCAACAAATATTTAAAACCCTTATTATTTGTCATTAATGAAAAATTCCTTCCAATTAGATGATGGTGCCACATTTTTAAAGCATGTATCACAACAACCAATTCTAAGTCATAAGTAGCGTAATTCTTTTTGTGACTTTTTAGCTTTCTAGACTCATAAGCTATTACATGACCCTCTTGTGTTAAGACTCCACCAAGACCATCGTTGCATGCATCCGTGCATACAATAAAGTCCTTGTTTGGGTCCGCTATTTTTAAAATAGGTGCAGTGGTTAATAACTCCTTTAATTTCTTAAAACTTTCTTCACACGTTTGATCCAAAACAAATTTCTTACCTTTCTTTTGCAAGGAAGTTATAGGATTAGCGATTCATGAGAATCCTTCTATAAACTTCCGGTCGTAACTTGTAATTCCCATGAAAGATTGTACACCAGTTATGTCTTTAGGGACAGGCCATTCATTAATTGCTTTTATCTTGTCCGGGTCTACTGCAATTCCATCCTTGGATATCACATGTCCTAGATATTGTATTTTATCTTTGAAGAAATCACATTTGCTGAATTTAGCATAAAGTTGATGTTCTCTTAACACTTGTAAAATTATCTTTAAGTGTTCGTCTTGTTCTTCTTTAGTCTTAGAATATATTAAAATGTCGTCAATGAAAACAATTACAAACTTATCTAAGTACCGATGTAAAACATTATTCATAAGACACATGAAAACTGCTGGAGCGTTGGTTAGCCCAAGAGGCATAACCACAAACTTGTAATGCCCGTAGCGGGTTCTGAAAGTAGTCTTAAAGATGTCCTCATCTTTAATTCTAACTTGATGGTATCCAGACCTCATGTCTATTTTAGAAAATATCATCACTCCGTGTAGCTGATCAAATAGATAGTCTGTGCGGGGCAGAGGATATTTGTTTTTAATAGTCATTTTATTTAGCTGACGGTAGTCTATGCATAAGCGCAATGTACCGTCCTTCTTTTTAACAAAAATAACAGGTGCTGCTCATAGAGACACGCTGGGCCTTATGTAATTCTTATCAATCAATTCTTTTAATTGTGATTTAAGTTCGTTAAGTTCCAAAATATTCATTCTGTAAGGATCCTTTGAGTTTGGCACCGCCCCCGGTACCAGCTCAATGGTGAAATCTAATTCCCTTTTTCGGAAGTAGTCCTGGAATTTCTTCCGGGAATACATCATAAAATTCTTTTAAAATGGGTATGTCTTCCAACTTTAACTTATCTTCCTTAGTTGAATGTTCATCATTAATTACATTTACAACAAACATTTTACAACCCTTTTAACTTGCAAAGCAGAAATTTGTCTAACTGAAGTGTTCCTAGGAGTCCCTTTTACTATTACTGTTTCAGATTCATTATTTAAGCAAGTAACGATTTTCCAAAACAATTTAATACTACCCTATGCTTTTCCAGCCAATCCATTCCAATCAAGACATCATATGATCCTAAAGGTAATACATTTAACTTTACTTGAGTTCTAAACTGATTCATAAGCAATTCACAATTATTAACAAAATCAACTACCTTTCTTTTTGTACCTGTAGCTAGTTGAACCAACCAGGATTTGTCAAACATTTCTATATGCAATTTACATTTTTCTACTATACTTGGAGACACATAACTCAGGCTTTCCCCTGGATCAATCAAAATAGATATAGGTTTATTTTTCAGCGTACCTTCTACTTCAACCATGGAAGTTTGATGATCAACTTGTCTGTTTTCCAATGCTGCATTAATCATGGGCATTTCCCTTGCTAAATCTCCAACTGTTGCTTCTCCTTGTATAGTATGTATGTTGTTGACTGCTCTCTTTCTGTTATGGCAGTTTGATGCATAGTGAGGCCCCTGACAATCCCAACATTTTATAGTTTCCTTTTGTTTGTTGTTTTTAACATAATTATTAGGTGGATCTGTATTTATTGCAGCTGTAAAATTTGGCTGTACATTACTTCTTGAATTATTTCCCTGAAATTTTCTGTTAGAAAAATTATGTGAATTATTATTTCTGAAATTTCGATTAAATGAGTAATGTTTATTTCTTTGCTCAAAATTATTAGGCTTATTTTCCTTCCATCTTGGTATGCTTTCCCTCTTCCTGTTATGTTCATAACAGATATTTGCCTTCCTCATGGCCTCTTCAAGAGTTATAGGATCGTCATATTCAATTATGTCCTTTATATGAGAAAGTAGACAGGTCAAAAACCTCTGTACCTTAGGCTTTTCTTCCGTAATGTGAGGCACATATCTTAATAAATTCAAAAATTTGCTGCTCAATTCCTTCATATCCATGGAACCTAACTTTAATTCATAAAATTCTTTAGCTTGTTCTTCGTAATATTGTTCTAACATTAATTTTATTTTAAAATACTTTTTAAAACTACTCCAGTTTACATTCCTCTCTTTTAAGCCTTTTACCCGCTTCAAATCTTGCCACCAAATGTCGGCTTTACCCGTCAGATTATAAATTGTCATTCTAGTTTTTAACTGACTTGAGTAGTTATAAATTTGGAAATATTTATTCATACCGGACAGAAATGCTTCGGCTTCCTCAGTCTTTTCTGTTTCTCCATTAAGATTGGTGGTTTAATCTTCTTATACTCTCCAGAAATTTCTTCATATGGTTTATATTTCTTCTTTTTAGTGTAGCAGTCACTTTCGCTACTATCGTTGGAATACTGATGCTTCTTCCTATGCGATTTAATATTAATTTCAGAAGAAGAACTAGTTCCATAATCAATAAGTTTTAGATTTTTACTTTTTCATTGGTAAGGCATGATTTCAGATTCAGAATCATTTTCTGTTCTTTCATTCTTACCATTATTATGAAATTTATCCAACAGGACTTGATTCAACTCCTTTTGAGCTTTTAGAATTCGTTCATTCTCCTCTTTTATAGTGTTTATTTCTATTTTTAAATCTCTTACAGTTCTCAATAATTCAGATGAGTTTTCGTTTAATTCAACAAATATATTTCCTGCATTAACGTGTTCCTGTTCATTATTATTTTGATCATTAGGGTGGGACCTGTCTTCAGATGACTTTTCTGGTCCTTCCATACCTACAAACTTAAATAAGTGCTGAAACTGAAAAACAAAATTAGTATATGTATTTTATGTTCTGAATTTTGTTTGCGCGAGTTGAGCCAATTTCAGGCCTAGAGTTTGAACTTGAGCTCTGATACCACATGTAACATCCTCAATTTTAAAAAAAAATTAAAAAAATTTCTTATTAGTATATGTGTCAATTATTTGTTATGCGGGAGATATTCTTAATGACAGTTGTCCTAGTAAGGACTATTCTATCCTATTTATGATATTGTGTTTGTATTTATTAATGCATCGTCTCGATTCAATTTGAACTATAGTAGTGTTATAAATGTTTATGAAGTTACTGTCGGACAATAATTGTAAGACTCAGCAGATTTTATCTCAGAAATGAATGTCGCTTCTTTTGTCTCAAAAGTTTACAACATTAATGTGTCGACTTTATTTTTGGATCAACATTTAATCCAACATTAACAATGTAACAGAATATAATTTTTATACTACTAAACTTTTTATTTTCTTTGATGAAGGGGTCCTATGGAATCCCCGAAGCTTACTTAGCTATTTACATAGCTAATGCTCTTACACCTATTGTACATAAATTGCAGGTGAGGTTAAGATCATAAATTGCAGGTGAGGTTAAGATCATCAGTTGAATATCCAATTACTGTACGTTAAACGTAACTATTGTAACTACTCTATACTTGGCATTAACGACATAAGGGAAAAACCCTAATATGACTTAGGGTAAGACCTACCCTAGCTTATAAAAATAGATTTCAAAAGAAAAACAACAATAGTTATGAACAAACAATTCTAAATATATTGGTTTCTATTAAGATTCAACAGTTAAATTATCTGAGCTGTGCGCGTTCTGCTGAGCCTGAGCGCTAGGGTATCGAGTTGAGAGAGGGCAGGTATGGCGGCGCCTGGGGGAGGGGAGGCCGTCCCCCCCCCTTCGAGTTATGAGGAGGAGGCCTTCAGAAGGCTCCTCTCTTGCAGAGGAAAGAAACCCACGGACCCGGTGATCCCGAAATTCATAAAAAAGCTGGAGGAAATTCCTGAAATCGCCCTTCCTGAAGAAAAACCAATGAAAATTGCCTTGGCTCTGTCCAAGCGGAGCTTAGTGGGACAATTCATGGGCCTTTGGCCATCCACCAAGACCACAGATGACTGGATACAGAGGAACTGGAAGCCCAACCTAAAAAATGGAGTAACTTGCTACCCTGTTGGGAGAGGGTTCTTTGTCTTCGAATTCATAGCTGAAGAAGACCGAGACTTGATTTTTAGAAACGGCCCCTACTTCATGGGAATGCAGGGGCTCTACTTGAACAAATGGACGCCGGAATTCAACCCCACGGTGGATCTTCCCAAAGAGGTGCCGGTGTGGGTCAGGCTCCCCAACCTCCCGATGCATTGCTGGGACTTCGAATCATTGCAGAGAATAGGGAACGGAATTGGCCGCTTCATTGACAAAGCAGATAACAAAGGACAATACACATGCGCCAGAATCTGTGTTGAAGTGGATCTTGAAGCCGACCTCCCGGAGGCAGTAAAGCTAAAAGTTGGATCTTGGACCCATTACCAGAAATTGGACTATGAGCACCTGCCATTCAAGTGCAGAAACTGTCAAGAGCACGGCCATTTCCAAAGGTACTGTCCCAAACTAGCCGAGGAGAAAGAAGATGCGGAAGGCTGGCAGAAAGTCAAGAAAGGGAAAACCACCAATAGCACCAAAAGCAAGGAGAAAGTGACCCAGGAACCAACAAAGGGAGGCAACTCAAAACCCAACACTCAAGGAAGCCCCAATGAAGCCCAAATTCCGACCAATGCTCCAGAAAAGGAAGAAGTTAGGGCAACTCAAGGGCAACCAGGTCATCCTCCCACCCTGCCATCCCCAGCCCATCAAAAGAACCAATAAGCTTGGGATTAGAAACAGGAGCCGAATCATCTGAGGAAGGATATACTGAAGTAAGCAGCCCGTCAGGTACCCCGAATCAATCAAAGCGAGGACGAAAATCTGAGAAGAAAAGAAGGGAAGAACAGTCCTATAAGGATGTGGTCCAAGGCTCACAGCACACCATACCAGAAATGATGAACACCAGATCCGGATTGAAAATCGGGAAAACCCCGAAAGGGGGTCATCCCCCCCACCCAGGCAAATAATGCAGTACATCTCCTGGAATTGCAGAGGACTAGGCAGCACCATAAAAGAAGAATCCATAAGAGATTTAGTAAGAGCAATGATGCCGGAAGTCCTCCTAATCCAGGAGATGAAGTTGGGGGAGGAGGCTCTTCTCCAAGCTAGTAATACGTTCTGGAAGAAAGGCCCGGGAAGGGCTGTGAGTGCACGAGGAGCATCGGGAGGCCTGGCAACGTTCTGGGACTCAACAAAGCTCGATCTTGTAGATGAAGGAAGAACCACTCACTGGTTATTCACAAAGCTGCTTCACAAAGATTCCGGCCATCTGGTAAGCATTTTTAATTTGTATGTTCCTGTCTTGCATGCAGAGAAAAAAGAGTGCTGGGACTCTCTAAAGTTTTTTCTAAACCAGCATAAACCTGAAAACTTAATAGTTTTCGGGGATCTAAATGTTACTCTCGCCTTGGCCGAGAAAAGAGGGGGTTCGATTGTCCGAGACCCTTCTAGAGAATGGGTAGAAGACTTGATGCTGGACTGGGACCTTGAAGATATCATCCCAGAAAGTGGGAAATTTACTTGGTCCAACAAAAGATTTGGGCCCGGACATATTGCTGCTCGACTTGACCGCTTCCTCATCCATTCCTCCTTCCTTACCCTCGGGCTCATGGCGAAATCCAAGATTCTCCCGCACTATACCTCTGACCACAAGCCTATCTCACTCTCCCTCTCCCCCGTGGAAAGGTTAGGTCCCATTCCCTTTCGGTTCAGCCCAATCTGGGTAAATCTGGAAGGCTTCCATAATTTGGTGTCCAACTCCTGGAAAGTGCCTGCTTATGGCTCCCCCTTCTATGTTTGGGAGAGCAAACTCAGAAGACTAAAATCTAATCTGAAAGAATGGGCCAAAGGCCTAAGTTCACCTACGGATGAAAGGAAAAGAGCTCAGAAGGCTTTGGAACGGCATCAACTTGTTCTGGAGGAGTCCCCGGTCACCCCTGCCTTGCTTAACCGGGAGGCAGAACTCCAAAAAAATTCTCATAAAGCTTGCAGAAATGAGGAAATTTATTGGAGAACCAAGTCAAGAACACTTTGGCTCCAAGCTGGAGATAAAAACACAACTTTTTTCCATAAGCAAGCGCAGGCCAGGCAAAACTACAACTCCATCAATGAAATACAAACGCAAGACCATGCTCTAACAGACTTCAATGAAATCAAGGAGGCTGCCCACAACTTTTTCAAAAACCTCTATTCTGCTCCGGCTACGGATCCAGTAGACCCAAAGTCCTACCCTCTCTCAGAGATTCCAAACTCAATCAATGATGATGACAACCAGTTGTTGAAAAGCCCTGTAAGCATTAAGGAAATTAAGAAAGCCCTTCTTAAGATGAATCCGGACAAAGCTCCTGGGCTGGATGGTTTCACAGCCCGTTTCTACACATCTTGCTGGGACATTATCAAATCAGATTTGTACAGAATGGTTAAGAAAGCTCAGAACTGCTCTAAACTGGGGGGCAGCACCAACTCCTCATTTTTGGCCCTTATCCCAAAAGAAAAAGGTGCCAGGAACTTCAGCAGATTTAGGCCTATATCCCTCTGTAATACGGGGTATAAAATCATTAACAAAATTATGGCTAACAGACTGAAAAAACTCCTGCCAAAATTGATCCCGGAAAACCAAGGAGGGTTTGTGAAAGGAAGACAAATTCTGGATAATATTATACTTGTACAGGAAGCCATCCACACCAGCTATAAAAAAAAGGAGAAGGGCATGGTTGTTAAGCTGGATATGGCTAGTGCCTTTGATAGAGTCAGGCATGACTTCCTTTTTGCAGCCATGAGTAACTTTGGATTTAATCAGAAATTTATTGACTGGGTTAAAGCCTGCATTTTAGCCCCTTGGATCGCTCCGTTGGTCAATGGACGACCCACCAGATTCTTCAGGGCCTCAAGAGGACTGAGGCAAGGTTGCCCCCTTTCCCCAGTGCTCTTTGTTCTCCAAGCTGCTGTTCTAAGCTTCCAACTGAACAGAAAACTTCAAAACAGATCTCTCTCAGGAATCAGAATTGTCCCAAAGGTTAAGGAGGTCAATCACGCCCAGTTCACGGATGATACCCTGTTATTGGGTGCTGCCAATCTCATTATAGCCAGCAAATTCAAAGCAGAACTGGACTTCTACAAGAACAGTTCCGGAAGTGAAATAAATTACCATAAAAGCAAGATTTACGGGTGGAACTGCACTCCCAGGGAAATGTTGGAGATATCCCAGATTCTTGAAATGGATGGGCTCTCAGCTTGGGACACCTTTACTTATTTGGGCATTCCAATTTTTAGAGCCTCACCTAAAGTCACTCATTGGTTGCCCATGCTGGACAAGCTAAAGAACAAAATCCATGCGTGGGGAGCAAAATGGCTCAATAAAGCTGGAAAAGTAATCCTCATGAACTCTGTCCTAACTAGTCTTCCTATCTACCAATGCTCTGTTATTTTAGCTCCAAAATCCATAACAAACAAGATCAATGAGCTACTCCGTCGATTTCTCTGGGAGGGAGGCAGAAACAACGAAAAGAAGATGCATCTGGTGAGCTGGGACAAGGTCACGAAGTCCAAAATGGAGGGGGGTCTTCAAATCCAGGATGTGTCCATCCAAAACCTTGCCATGGGTGGCAAAATTCTCTGGAATATGATCACCGGGAAGAAAACATGGAGCAAACAAATTCTCAAGAAAAAATACTTCACCGGAGATAAGGAAAGATGTTTGGAAAGAGCCACCAAAGTGCAGAAAGGATCTCCGATCTTCTCGCTGTGCAAAAAGGCTATCCCACACTTCACCTCAAAGCTCACCTGGATCCCGGGAAATGGTGCAAAAATCCACATTTGGGATGACTCTATTCTTGGAGACCTGCCACTTAATGGAGTCAGCAATCTGGGGAATATTAAAGATTGGCTCACAGCCAATAATCGCAGCACCCTGTGGGATATTTCATCCTGGGAAAACGATGACAATGAAGTATGGGCAAGCTGGAACTTGGGTGATTATCCAATCGAGCTTCAGGAGGAAGCGCTGAATCTGTTGTATCACCTGCAGGGAAAATCGCCTTCAAGTGCCAGAGCAAAAGATAAATGTGGATGGGGCTCTCGATCTGGAGCTTATACTGCTGCAGCTGGCTACGTTGCAATTCTGGAAATCCCTTGGGTGCCTCCAAATCCTGCACCGTGGAAAGGCCTCTGGAATCATCAGTCAATCCCAAAAATTGATATTTTCATTTGGACCATGCTCCATAAAGGAATCTTGACCACCGACAACCTCAGGAGAAAGGGATGGGCGCTGCCATCAAGATGCCCACTCTGCTGCTGCGCTGAGGAGAATGCTGAGCATATCTTTCTCTACTGCGATTTCACCAAGGAAGTCTGGAAAAACGTGCTGTGTCCAATCGTTGTCAGCCTACCGGATTCTATCAATGAACTCATCAGCTGCTGGTCTTCCCTCTCTCCTTTCGACCTGAGCAAAAAAAACCTCCTCAAGACCACGTGGATGTGGATTCCGAAATTTGTCTGCTGGAAAGTGTGGTTGGAGAGGAACAACAGAGTTTTTAAAGAGACCAGAAGACTCCCTATTCAAGTGGCTGTAAAAGCTAAGATCATGCTTGCTGAAGCTTTAAATGCCAAGCCAGAGTTAAGGAACACGGCCACCATCTCTGCTGAAGAAGCTCGCTGGATGAAGGAGCTCCATCTGAATCCTCAAAGCCACGTAATCAGCAAATCTCCTCAAAAGGCGAATTGGGAAATTAGACTTGAAGAACAGGAATTCATTAAGTGAAGATCAGCTCTTGACGAATGGTGTCTCTTCTTTGACGGGGCCTCGAAAGGGAATCCCGGTCAAGCTGGGGGAGGAGGCATCATCCTTGAACCTTCCGGCAATTGCCACCTGTCCTATGCCTGGGGATTTGGTCTCGCCTCCAACAACCAAGCTGAGTATTTAGCACTGTGGCAGGGTCTAAGCCAAGCAAGGAAGCTGAATATTCAAAGGCTGATTGTCTTCGGCGATTCCAGACTGATTATTAAAGCTCTTCGCTTCAAGAAAATGCCAAAAGATATCAATCTCGCCCATATTTACAGGAAAATTTTCCTTCTTCTTTCTCATTTCAGATCTGTCAAAGTCTATCATATTCTGAGGCATTTAAATGGTCTGGCGGATGCTGAAGCCAACCGGGGAGTTCAGCTGAATAAAAGCCAGCTGATAATTAATGAAGAAATCTCTATAGACATGATCCCTTAAGACATTTTAGATGAGGTTAAAAACAACTTTTGCATACGGCAGCAAGTTGAAGAGGAAGCCCAGGAAAGATCACTGTAACAAGCATTGTAAGAGCCAGGCATCCTTTTTGCCAAATTATCAATAAAATTCTATCCGTTTGCGTAAAAAAAAAGAAAGACCTACCCTAGCTTAACTTTGCTATTTCTATTTAAAGGACATGTATCTACATTTTAAAGCATGTAAATACTTAACTATCTTTTAGCATTAAAATTTATCATAAAGTCCTCCATATATAGTTTGATGTGGAATAATTCATATGGGCTTCTTGATGACTTAACACTTCGTTGGCCCTTTGTGTAATATTAATGTGTGACCATGATTAAAATCATATGGTCGAAACTCATGTATTAATTGGCACTTGTATGTTTTTACGTGTATGTGGCAGGGCATTAACCTTGACCACGATTTAAATTCTTAAACTTGAGCTTGAATAGACGTTGGTAGAAGATATTACGGCTGTGAACTTTTGGAACTATACTAAGCATAGTTTTCTTGTGTGGTCTCATAGTGGAGTTCTTCGTTGGCACAGTGGTAGGTGGATATTAACACAATCTTAAATGAGGTCGTAGTGGGAATCCTAACTAGCAACCTGTGGCAGTTGTTTCACGTGACCAACCTTGGGTTTTGGGATAAACCCTAACCGAGGTTTGAATGACTATCAAACCCTTCGAAAGTTCATTTAGCTCGTTCATTATGCAAGGCTAGAGGTGGAGGCCGACAACCTGCCGAAATGGTAGGGTTTGAAAGCTTCACGATGTTTCAGGGTTTTCCATGGCGGTTTGCACTTTGACAGATGGACGTTTGGTTGAAAACTCCTGTGAAATAGGTAAGGCCATACTCACGGTGTAATGTATTCGTCGTTTTTATTTATCCCTTAAAACTCGTTACTAACACCTGTTTAATGTTGTGATGGTTATGGAGTGACAGGGTTTCATCAATGTTGGGTTGCTACTAACTCCCTAGAAACTACTCCACCGTGGCTTCCAACAATAGACACTGGTAAGCCTCGGCATTTCTTTATTACCCTAAGTCAAACTTTTGTTATGAAAGAGTGATGACAGTCGACGAAGTCGGACGGTACTGTGCTGAGATGAAGATCTCTCCGGTGTTTGAATTTTAACAGTTTGTTTTTATATTTTGATAGCCGAAAGGCATTTGTAAACATGCAAGCTGAACCTTTGAGCTTTGGCCTATGTTGGGTTCTCAACCTTTTTCTTTTATATAGTTCTGTAAAGACCCTTTTTAAGGATTAATAAAGAAATGATATTCAAATATTTTCAATGTATGGTTTGATTTCCACCCAGAAGGATGCTCTCGGCATTTTCATTATTTTATTAATTGAATATCTTGTGCTGTGAAATATATATGCTTGGGGCTACGCCCGTCTTTTAAATCTGTTAGCAAAAACTGTCTGTGTTGTTTAAATGGTAGAGGCCGTCCCAAAATAAATGGATGCAGGGTTGAAAACCCTATCTTAATTATTTACAATGATGATGATTAGAATTTTAATTGTTAGGGTTTTGAATCTCAACGCCTTTCATATATAATTTGATAGTTTAAAGATCTAAGGGTGAGTCGAAACTCGAACCCTGCATCTTTATATTTTTGCAATGCTGTAACATTTGTTTATAAATTTTATATCTTTTGGCGTTTATATAATACATTATTAAGAATAAGCTTCTTTAAACCCTGGTGATGCCTTTCAATGGCTCGGCCTGTACTGTACTTACTACTAAGTTGGAAAAAGAAACAATACTCATGTGTATGCTATCTTATGAAGTATTTTTAAGAATACAAAAAATATGAATATTTTCCTTACTGCGATTATTATGGTATGATGAAGTCTTTCAGAGTTTTGTTTTCGATGCTAGTTTTGCTTTTAAATTATCTTGCATTAATAATGAAAGGTATTACTAGGTTTTGTAAATACTCTATTTAAAAACCTAAGAATTCGGTTTTGAAAAGGTTCCTTTTATCATTTAAATGTTTATTTGATTTACTGTTACTTATAAATGAAAATGCTAGGCTTGTATCCTAGGTTCTGTTTTGAGTATGAAATTTATTCGAAGACTATTATTGTTATAAAATGAAATGCGATGCTATGTAGTGAGCTACTATTTGAATATACCATTTACTTAGATGAATACTATGTTTTTCTGCATTTAGTACAGAAGATATTTACTGAAATGTAGACAGAGAGGTTGTACTGAAATAAAACAGAGTTTCATCTATGATGATCAATCATTCAAATCTATCTTTTAATTTAACTTTTATGTACTGGATTACGGGACATAACGCGTGTGGAAAAATACAGAAAAGTATTTTGATCAATCATTCTACATTTCTGATTTTATTTCTTTAACAACATTACATAATCACATTCATAATTAGCTCTTAAACTAACTGGAATAACTCTGTAGATTTCTATAATACTTAAACATTTCCAGAAATGGATATACAGTAAAAATAAATACATAAGAAGATAAGAACCTGAAAACTAAAGAGGGAAACAAACACCCAAGGGAGCCCGTTCCTCCCAACCTATTCCTGAAGACAGCCAAATCACTTGTCTTAGGACCCCCAAGCCTGCTGATTGAACCACTAGGGTGAAGATGCTGGGTGGATGCAAATGTTATCCTCTGCAACTCAGCAGTGATGTTGACAATACTCTATAATGAGAGTTCTGCTTTTCAACAAAATTGGGTTCTGCATAAAGTAGTACTAACTCAGATTAACAGTCTTATCTCAGTCAATCCCTCTAGCTTTCCCCTCATCGAATTCTCTTCTTGTCTAGTCCAAAACTCATCACAAGGTAAAAGTTGATTAGCCTCCTGCTCCAATTCGATGGGTATGAATAGATTGCCTAGGTCTTCGGCCAATTTTTACAATTATTTAGCCACCTGCTCTGTTCCACTTTCTTGGGGAACATGACCATTAATGTAGGGAAGTTGCCACCTGCAACAGCTAGAGGTGCATTGATGATACTGCCACATGTCAATTTGCTCTCCACCCCAATTCATTCCTCCTAGTTGGTCAGTGAACACTCTTTCAACAGTCTCCTTGGGATATTTGTCTCATCTTTTATTTATAAATAATAAAATATTAAAGTAATTAATTACAGTCATCCTTGACCTCACTTGGACAATAATCATAAAACTTTACAATAACATATAACATAATGTTTTTCTCATGAAATAAAATATCGAGAATTTGGGTATGTGACAATAGCTCCTTTCAATTTTTTGGTTTTGATGCTATGCAAGCCCTCTTGAGATACACCAATGGCCTCATGGATCTGACGGCCCTCCAAAAAACCAAACTGTTCATCAGAAATATTCCTGGACAAAATACATTTCAGCCTTCTAGCGATGATTTTAGTCACAACGTTGTACACACAATTACACAGAGAAATAGGCCTAAAATCATTGAGTGAGGAAGGGTTGTCAGACTTAGGAATGAGAGCAATAAAAGTTGTATTAAAACTAGTCAGGATCCTTCCAGAGAGTCGTGTGTCCTCCACCACCTGAAGTAAATCTTTCACCAAAAAATCATACAACGCCAGCAGGCAATAGACCAATCATCGGGTCCCGGGCTCTTGTCTTTCTGAAATCTCTAAAGGGCAACTTTGAGTTCTTCTTCAGAAATCTCTTCCATCAATGCCCTTTTATCTTCATTGTTCACAAACCGTGGAAAGAGTTGTGCCACTCTGATCACCTTAGCAACAGTGGCCTGATTTGTCACCCGAAAAATTTCCTGAAAGTGTTCAACCCCCACCCTGGCCATTCCTTCAAATGAAGTATGAGACACCCCATTTGCATTGTCCAGACTCCACACAGTGTTTGCATCCTTCCTTCCTTTAGTGTAGGCATGAAAGAACTTTGTATTCTCATCCCTAGCTTCTAGCCACGTTGCCTTGCTCTTAAGACGCCATGTTTCTTCCTTTTCTAGTAAAAGGGAATTACATCGTCCTTCCAACCTTACCAAGAGATCTTTAGATTCCTGAGATCTCAAACCACCACCCTCTCCGTCATAAATCTCAGCCAGGTACGCTTCAATCTGTTTGAGTTCTCTATCCTCCCTAATCCTCTTTTTGTGGGCCCATTCTTTAATGGGACCCTTGATCCTCTTTAGATTTGTAGCAAACTGAAAAGAGGCTGAAAGATTGGCCCTAGGGTTGTAGGGTAACCACAGAGTGTTAACCAGAGTAAAAAATGAATTATCTTTCAGCCAAATTTTGTTGAACTTTAGAGGACCGGGGGGGTTTAGGAGGACCAGGGTGTAATTCAATAAAAATAGGAAAATGATCAGAGGCACCCCCAGATCTTACCCATTGACGTAAGAGAAAGAACCTGTCCACCAGATGTTCCGAAACTAAAAACCGATCCAACCGCTTAGCCACCCTGCTATCACCAGTGCGATCGTTTCTCCAAGTAGGTTTGAGCTTAAAGGGCTCAGTGTCGATCATATTTTTATCAGCAAGTCTGTGAGAGAAATAACCATCCAATGGATCCGTCCAGGCCCTAGGCCCCTAGACTTCAGACTGACCCAAGGAAAAATTAAAATCACCACCCAGCAGAAGAGAGTCCCCTTGAACAAGAGGGTTGTTGAGTAGAGCATCCCAGAAGGGGACACGATTGAGATAAGGTCCATAAACATTGACCATAGTAAGAACTTCCCCTAAGTTTAGAGCAGAGAATGATAGACCGTGTTACACCTAAAATCTACCCATCATCATGATTTAGTGTATACATCCCTGAAGTCATCTCGACCAAGCATTCATTTGAGAGGATTTGTACTCAGTTTGTACAACCTTTTGAGAGGTCGTCGCAGGTTGCACACTAGCAACATGCGACGTTGCAGGTTGCTCCATAGCAAGGTGTGACGAGGTTTGTTAATGGGCAAAAATAGCCATTTCTAGATCTTTGTTGAAGCTTGCTCATTTGGGGGCTTATCCCTGATCTCTTGGAGAGTTGGTACTCGGCCCCTAACTCATTGGGAAGATCCCCTATCTCTCTCCTACTATCTCTCAACCTATCCTATCCATAATCTCATCCACTTAGTCCTATATATACGAGGCTCACTCCCATACCAAAGGGAGGAAGACTATGGTATCTACATGCTAGTGCAATATCTCTTGGGACACCTTCACTCACCTCTTGGAGAATTCATGCTTCCTTGGAAGGGCTTGGCAATTGGCTTGTGGGGAGAAGGGCTGCTACGTTAAGTCATTGGTTGTAGTTCTATATCTCTATCATGTACTCCTCTATTTGCAGTAATACGAATGCTTTCCACCAATATTGCTCTTATATGTGATGATGTTGTGTTGTTTACCTGCTTAAATGTTTACATAGATCTCTTATTGTATAGATGCTCTTTACTCGTTTCTCTTTTCTGCATCTTAACAGGTCTTGTAGCTTGGATCTGACAACTGTGGGATGTGGAGCAACATTCGGGAGAAAGGATAGCGAATCAAAGAGGTAAGACATCTAGCACTTGATCCTTAAGTAGATCTAGGAAACGTGTTTGTAGTCTGTTCTATTTCTTCTAGACTCACATTGACATAGGGAGATCTGGCTCGCCTCCGGTCGAGTGGATTGTCCGGTAACAAATCTGGCGACCATACTGGGGAGTATTCTTGTTTAGTGATCGTTAATCTGAGTCATTTTTAGTTGATTACTTGTCACAAGCCTTGTTGTCATTTATTTTTCCATTTTCCTTATTAGGATTGATTCCATTGTCAGATCTTCTTCCTTTGAGTTTATACAACTCAGTTTCAAACCTGTTGGTGGTTCATTATCAGGAGATCTGATTCATTTTTGAATCTAGAACTCGCCTCTCGCACCTGGGTATTGAAAACAGAGCGACACTGTGACGGCGGTGGTCCACCACCCCCTCTAGGCGGAGGTAGTGGAGGACCTAATTACTATGGTAGTGGCGGTGGTGGTGGGAACCCTCATCCTTCCGGCAGCAGAGGTGGTGGGGGGCCCCACCCATCTGGCAGCGAAAGTGGTCCACCACCCCCTCCAGGCAGAGGCGGTGGTGGGCCACCTCACTACGGTTATGGACCCCCACCTCCTCCCGGTGGTGGCAGCAGACCTCCACCCCCTCTAGGAGGTGGAGGTGGACCCCCACACTATTGGAATGGACCACCTTATGGTGGCAGACCTCCTTACGGTCCAGGTGGCACACCCCCCTACGGTCAGTTTTATCCTGGTACACCTTACGGTCAGTTTAGTCCTTACATGCGTTATCCGTATTATCAATACGCGCAGCCTAATCCACAGCTGCCCTTTCTGGCTACTTTGGATCTACCTGACCTCTCTCGTTTAACCAACGATCCTATTTACCATGGATCTAACTGGCCACTGATTCCGGTGAAACTTCCGTCTGATATCCCCAAGTTTGACGGCAAGCCGGGTGAAGACCCCAAGAATCACATGATGACATACCACTTATGGTGTTCATCTAATTCCTTAATGGACGATTCAATTCATCTTAGATTGTTCCAAAGGACTCTCACCTGTTAGGCTGCCAAGTGGTACATCAAGGTGCCACCACACTCTTTTCCTGATTTTGGCTCTCTTGCTATGAATTTTTTAACACATTTCCAACTGCCTATACGGTATGAGACTGGTACTGAGCTTTTAACCTCACTCTGTCAGAATACCGCCACTCACATTTCGGATCATATCCACGAGTGGCGAAGGAGACGACTTCTCATTGAAGATCCCATTCCAAATCAGCTCCTAGCAGACTGGTTTACTAAATCGCTTCTTCCCACCATAGCAAAAGATGTTGCCATGCGAGGTGCTATCATCGAAGAATAAGCCATCGCGAGTGCTCATTTGTTAGACCTGGTCTATACCCAGTCTGACACTCTGTTCAATATTTTTCTTGACGCACCCTGGGGCGTTAACGATCCCATGAAACCACATAAGGGACCCCAAGCTGATGGGATCATAGGTTCCCTTACCACCCAGCCTACTGTTAGCACTGTTGGATCATCCAACCCAACTCCGTCTGGCCACAGCACCGCCAAGTCCACCACTCCTGCTGTAGCTGAAGAGGTGAATTCTGTTCAATCAGCTTCATCTCAGAAGTTTAATGGCAAAAAGAAGAACAAGGGGAAACCCAAGAAGTCTTCTGCCCAGCAGGAAACGAACTGTACTCCTGAAGATACTAAGCAGAAAAGGAAACTGAAGTATCCTGGTGGAGAAGACCATTTCTCCAAAGAGTGTCCCCATAGAGACGAAGTGCAAAAGTTTCTTAGGGGTAAACCGACTCCCGCAGTCCTCAACGATCCATTTCCTGCTCAAAACCAGCAGATGATTTCTCAAACCCCCCAGCCCAGGGGGAACCATCCAACACCGCGCATGTTCTCATGTTGCGTAACGAGGCGATCAATTTAACTACTCACTCGTGATCTTACGAACAGGTCCCTTCGAAGGAACCCGCCGGAAGTAATACTGAAAAAGATGTCGACTCTTTACCTGATGTCACTGTACCATCAACCTCTCTCACCATAGAGAGACCCTCTTTAGATTCAATATTGCATCCGCCCAAGAGCACTATTCGAAAAGCTGTTTTGAATCCTAATGCTCGTGCGACACAGAATTACAATATCGTAGAAGACTTGGCACAAGCTCCTTGCGCCATGTCTACCCTGGAAGTTTTGCAAAATTGTCCCAATCAACGCAAAACTCTCCTTGCAGCTATTGGTGCAGTTGACCCGGATTCCTCGAACACCATCATGTTCCAACTTGACAACCTTAAGGCGAGGCTCTCACACCAACTCGCATTCCAAGTTACTGCGAACCTTGGTGGGAAGATTGTCCATCGCACTCTTTTGGATGAAGGAGCCTCCACTTCTATCATGTCCATCACTTGTTGGAGAGCCATTGGATCCCCCGAATTGAATCGTTCTCCTACCACGTTGAAAGCATTCGATGGGCGTGGCTTTCAACCTCATGGGCTCTTACAAGCTCTTGCAGTTGAGTTGGGCGGAAAGACCGTAACCATTAACGTGCAAGTGGTCTCAACCCCGTTAGATTATAATCTCTTGCTTGGTCGCAATTGGTTTTATACCATGCAGGCGGTAGCCTCTTCAGTCTTCCGCATAGTACAATTTCCCCACCAAGGATGAATTGTTACTATCGACCAGTTAGATTTTTATACACCGGACACCACTACTCATCCTGGTGACCATGTTCCTTCCATTGGACAGTCGTCAAAATAGTATGAGAGTGTAGGGGTTGGCCTTTTTAAAGATTCATCTCTCATGGGAATTTTTCCAGCCACGAACCCCCCTAATCATGTTGCTACGATGAACATGATCTCTACTGAGATTTTATCTCACTCAAACAATGCTTGGCTTGTACCGGATGAAGCGACAACACACCTGCTTGGAGATATGATGCCTCTTTCACCAGTTGAACGCATTTATGAGGCTATCCAATCAGCTTCAAAGGACCATTTAACCATGGCCTCCCCATCTTGTTCTCTACGACGGACGTCCTCTCTACCTGGTCTCTTACTTCGGACTTTTCATTCAGACGAGTCCATCATGGAAGTAATGAATGTCGACGACAGTCCGTGGGATGATCCCCATCATAGGTCATCTTTTCTTCCTCCTTTGGAATACATAGAGAACAACATCCATACCCTCTTTTCACCAGATATCTACCCATCCCCTCAGTCCCCCATCCTTACATGTCTTCCGGACACGGAGGGCAACTTGGACAACATTGAGCCAACCACCCCGGTAGACATCTCGGTGAAACCTGGTATAGTGGAACACATTCACATAGGCCAGAAGTGTTCCCCTGAAGAAATCGCTATTAGCACGTCCTTGTTCAAGCAATTTCGAGACGTTTTTGCTTGGTCCTATGAGGAGATGCCTGGGATAGACCCCACAATTGTTTCTCATGAAATAAAAACCTATCCTGACATCAAACCTGTACGTCAAAAGTTGCGACTAGCACACCCCCATAAGACTACGGCAATAAAGGAAGAAATTGAAAAGCTCTTAAAGACTGGCTTTATTTATCCTGTCCCATTGACGGATTGGGTCTCAAACGTCGTTCTTGTGAACAAAAAGCAGGGCACCATTCACGTCTGCGTTGGTTATCGGGACCTTAATCGAGCTTGTCCAAAAGACAACTACCCGACCCCCTTCGTCGACCAGATCATCGACAACTGTGCCGAAAGCGTCATCTTCTCATTTATGGATGGATTTTCTGGTTACAACCAAATTGAGATCAACCCAGCCGACCAACATAAGACATATTTCATCTGCCCATGGGGTACATTCGCTTATCGCAAGCTCCCATTTGGCCTTAAAAATGTTGGTGCCACGTTTCAACGGGCTATGTCGTACACCTTCCACGATATTAAGGACTTTGTGGAACCCTACTTGGACGATCTCCCTGCTCATTCAAAGCAGCATGAGTTCCACATTGATCATCTGACGGCCATTTTCCTCAAATGCAGACGGTATAATATCCGTCTGAATCCTCACAAGTGTATCTTTTGCGTTGAGTCTGGACGCCTCTTAGGATTTATTGTTTCGAAGGATGGGATCCACATTGATCCCTTAAAGGTGGAGGCCATCATCAACCTACCACCCTCGACTGACGTTACGAAACTTCAAAGTCTCCAAGGGAAGGCGACTTACTTAAGATGTTTTGTTTGTAATTTCATGGAGAAAAATTAGGGCTATATGAGACTACTTAAGAAGGACATCCCATTCATTTGGGATGATCAAGCTCAAAAATCCTTCGACAGTATCAAACATGCCATCACGCATGCCCCGGTGCTCCAACCACCTAATTATTATCAAGATTACATCTTATATCTCGCCGCTTCTGCTACCACTATCGCCATGGTCTTGGTGCAAGAGGATCAAAACGCTCAGGAACATGTGATATACTATGCAAGTAAGGGTCTAGATGACGCCGAAACTAGATATCGAAAAACTTGCTTTCGCGGCAGTCATTGTCATCCAGAAGTTCCGTCACTACATTTTGATCCGCACCACCACTCTCATTGCCGACTTGAACCCCATGTACCACGTACTGACACGTCAGGTGCTTGGGGGCAAGTATTCACGCTGGATTGTGATACTGCAAGAATTTGATCTTCTTTTCGAGAAAGCTAAGTCTAAAAAGTCTTTGGTGTTTGCTGAGCTCATTTGCGACCTTCCCCGTCATGATGCAGAAATTGAGCACAATGATTCATTTCCGGATGAATCATTGTTTCTCATCAGTATGACTGACCCCTGGTATGGAGATATCCTGTTGTATCTTCAAACCCAACGCTTCGATCCTCAAATTTCTCATGACGATCATCGTAAGATTCGTCACCATGCAAAGTATTATTTAATCATCAATGATATTTTTTATCATCATGGCGTCGATTCAATCCTTCGACGTTTTCTCACTCATGATGAGGCTGAACGCGTTCTGAATGACTGTCACACTGGGGCATGTGGCGGTCATCTCTCTGGGATGGCTACAACCCAAAAGATTTTGCGCGCAGGATTTTACTGGCCTACTATCTTCAAAGATTGTATTGAGGCCGTTAGAAAATGTCCTCCTTGCCAACACTTCCACACGAAGAAGCGCACTCATCCTGCCCCACTACATCCGGTTATTGCCGTTGGCCCATTTGAAAAATGGGGCATCGATTTTATGCACTGTAATCCTACCTTGGCCGGGGGGCATAGTTACATCATCGTAGCTGTGGATTACTTCACAAAGTGGGTTGAGGCTATGCCTACATACCAAAACGATGGCAAAACCTCCGCACTCTTCATGTTTAATCATGTGATAACGCAGTTTGGAGTTCCGCGGGCCATAGTTATCGATCATGGTTCTCATTTTCAGAACCATATGGTGGATGAATTGAGCGATAAGTTGGGTTTTCGCCATGAAAACTCGACACCCTACTATCCGCAATCTAATGGACAGGTCGAGGTAATTAACAAGTTCTTGAAAACTATGATCCAGAGGATGGTTGGGACACAAAAGTCCAAATGGCATAACATGCTCTTTTCAGCATTATGGGCCTACCTAACTACCGTTAAAACCGCCATAGGCTTCACTCCCTTCCAATTGGTATACGGATTGGAGTCTGTTCTGCCGATAGAGTGCAAAATCCCATCTTTACAGCTTGCAGTCGAACTTCTTCCTAACACTAATGCTGAGGAAGAACGTCTCCTACACCTGGCAAAACTTGACGAGTCTCGCCGTGATGCTGCTCTTCCTAGTGAAGCACATAAGAAACGCATCAAGGCCCAGTACAATAAGTCGGTCGAACCTCGTATCTTTAACGAGGGTGGTCTGGTCCTCACTTATGACCAGAAACATGATAAACTAGGAGTAGGGAAGTTCGAGTCCATGTGGCATGGACCCTACGTTATAAAACGTGTGTTGGAAAAAGGTGCCTACGAGCTTGAAGATTACGATGGAATCTCTTTAGGTGAACCCCGCAATGGGATTTACCTGAAGAGATACTACGCTTTATCTCTCATGCATAGACTTGCTTGTATATACTGTACATGGCGTGTTTTTGTGTGGTGTGATGCATTTCTTTTCGAGTGTCTTTTGATCTTGTTTCTGCTTCTCATACCATGTTCTGTTTGCGTGTGCAGATGGCAACGTGCTATGGATTCGCGGATGGCACCAGCCGGCATACCCTTCACCTTGCTTTGGCAGCCTGGGTACTATATTCTCCAACAGGTGAGCTCATCAGCTCAGGAGGAAGTTGCCTAGGGTTTGCGACCAACAATGCCGTAGAATATCAGGCAGTAATCGGAACCCTAGCTGATGTTATTTCCTTGGGTATGAACCACATTGTCATCCACATGGATTCTCAATTAGTGGTTTCTCATCTTAACTGTGTCTACGCCATCCGTGATCCCATCTTACTCCGTCTCTTCAGACGAGTACGTCTCCTGGAAAGGTCATTTGAATCTGTTCAATACCTGCACATTCCATGAGAGTTAAACACAGTTGCTGACTTGATGGCCAATTTCATTCTGGATTGGTACATTGCACACACATAATACTCATAATATGTAAAAGCATTCACAACATGTAAATATAATGTACAGAAGCAAACATGTAAACAAGATCACATCAGTAATCATTCTAAGAACACATAATGTATAAACCGCCGATAATGTATATATATATAAATCGCTCAAAAGTAGTGCTGGTACAAAATCTGAAGCACGATAGCCTTCAGTGAGTTTCTACAAAAATCTGAAGCATCATAGCTTTCAGTAAGTACAAAATCTGAGGCCTTTAAGCTCTCAGTACAAGTCTAAAAGTGCAATTAGGCTGGACGCCTGACCCGTACACCCCTAGCTCTAACAGCTCTCTGACGCTGGGTGAGAAAGCAGTCTGCAGTACAAGCCACCTTGCGGAGTAAGGAGTTGAAGCGCACGGACGCTCCAACCCCAAATCTCTGCATGGGCCTCGGTAGGTTGTCGATGGCTTGCTCTTGCACGTCCACAGTCAGCCCGGATAGGTTTCAGTACACCTCCTCCATCTCTTCGATGGCAGCATGAGTAGCTGCAGGAACCACTGCCTCCCCACCTCTGTCTCTCCTCGCCAGAAGGGAGAGACCTACTGGTCGCACGAGACCCACATCTGCACACACATATTACGCACTTGTCAGTACTACATCAAAAAAATATATAATTCACAAAACTAAAAAATACAAGGGTTTTGTTCTTACCGATATCACCCCATGCTGCACCCTCTGGCAGCACTAAGTCGGGATCCTCTCGAAAGTCCGTGCCACCGTATGGAAAGTCCTCGACCATAAGTAACTGGCCTTCCAGCTAGCTAAAGAACTCGGGACCAAAATTGATGATGGGACCCCCACCATGGCAGGTCATCACCTCTGCCCACCTGAGCATGTGTGGATCTCTCAGATCCCTGTCATCCAGTACCACTTGCAGGCGCAAGAGAGGAACCCGCTCCAAGAGGAACGATACTACGATTGATCCGTATCCAAACTGCTTGAGCTCCCCGCGCCGACACTTGGTCAGCTGAGCTTGGATGTTGGCAAGGAGACCCTCGCACCAGTTGAACACCATGGGAGACATACAGTCTTTCGCATACAACATCTGAGTCCGAGTAGCCGTATGTGGAGCTTGGCTACTTGCCACCCTGGTAATAGTGAGCAGTATGGTCCTCAATGGATGAATCACCACATATCTGATGAGTATCTTCCCGCTGGAAGGACGAGAAGAAGCTATGCAGTACTGTGCCACCATGTCCTCCACTGTACGATCACTGGCCCATATCCCAGTGAGTTGTACAACATCCCCTCTTCGGGACAAACCGATCAGAAAGTAGATATCCTCAATATCAATCGTGAGGATATGCTCACCTATAACAAAGTATTGTTGGGCTGCATCCCAACTTTGGAGCATGTGTGTCAGGAACAAGATCTGGGCTTTCATCCCCTGTATCTCGAAGAATTTGAGCAACCCACAGTTTCGCAAAGCAGCCACACACTGTGGATCGTTTGTGGCTTGCTCATCTTCCACTTCATGTTCTCTCTTTCGCCACTCTAATACCATCTTTGCTTGCTGGGAACTTGCCAAAAGGGGCATTTAAAACATTTTAGGTCCTTTCCCAACTTGCACAAACTTATTTTTTTGAGATATTTTTTATGTTTGAGTTGTGGGTTTCCGCCGTCGCACCTCACCTTCAGGTACAGGGCGACGTTGTCGCAGGTCCCGTTTTCGAGGCTTGCGACGACTCAATCTTGCCACAAGTCCCAAGAGGGCCACTTGCGACGAGCCGAGGGCGCAATGGCCCTTCCCCAAATCATCAAAAAATGAACAAAAATGCAAAAAGTAAACCACTGGAAAGTTGCAAGACAAGATTTAGGCCTACCTGGTCCGGACGGCTGGTGAAATGGTGGATCGTAGCTCTCGGAATCAGCAGTGGAAGTTTTGGCTCCAAATTGGTAATTCTCCACCAAAATTGGCAATTTGAACAATGTTTCTATTTTTGGCCCATATTTCTATTTATAGAATAGAATGGAATATTCCTTTTCAAATATTTTGATGCTTTTGGGCCATTTACTATAGTTTCGACTGTTTGTCATTATATTTGGGGCTATTTGACACTTTCCCTAGTGTACAGGAGTCGTAAAGTGGTCTTTTGTAGCGTTTCTTGCATTACCAACGGTAATTACAGGTATGAACACTCCTTTGAACATTTTGTCATTATTGTTTTTGGTTAAGTCGTAATTATTGCATGAGGATGAGTTTACTCTTCGTTTGTTCTCGTACTCAACAAATCATGAGAGCAAGTACTGAGTTATGATTTATCACTTTTATGGGCTCGCTATACTTCCACGAAAAAGGACACCCCCCGTAGTCCATAGTTAAGCTCTTTTCAGACTCCCTAAAATTGAAAAGATTGCCAAGCAAACCTGTCGCATTCACGCTTGTTAAAGTATTTGAATGGTCGTCTTCCTGGTGATAGTTTACCCCTTTTTCGGACCAGGGGACACTAATTATGAAAAAGGAATACTCCAGCCAATCATGACTGGAAGAGTCCTCTCCCGCATTGTTTTACCCTTTTTCGGGCGATGAGGCTAAATTTACGAAAAAGGACCGTTGGAGTCTTCTTTAGTTCTTTTCAGACTCTCTAAATATGAAATGACGAACGAGTTTGCCTTTTATGGACTCGTTAAATTTTTGCATTGAAGGGCCCGTCATGGGACGAACCCCTCCTATCCCAGGTTCGAAAAATATTTGGGATTGGACTCATCTATGAGATGAGCTATACCGAGCATCTGGTTACCCTCATCAAGCTTGTAAAAAACACATGAGGCACTCATCATTCATGATGGGGAAAAAGGAAAGTGTTTCTGTTACATACCTTAGTGGCAGTATATAGTC
Source organism: Larix kaempferi (assembly GCA_027924585.1). Classification (NCBI taxonomy): domain Eukaryota; kingdom Viridiplantae; phylum Streptophyta; class Pinopsida; order Pinales; family Pinaceae; genus Larix; species Larix kaempferi. The sequence continues at coordinate 7,068,202 of BSBM01000370.1, forward strand.
GTTCTTGAACATGGCACTCGTCTGCATTTGCATACCAATACTTGGGTCATCTGTTTGTCTATGAGTCCCCGCTTACTTTCTGAGTCCTGTTACTCCTTTGAGTCATTCGGAGAAAGCTTCCACTATCAATTGCATTAGAAGTTTGCGTCATTCTCATGTCAATACTGCCAAGTCATGCCATGCCCATGTTCAAGAACACATTCACTCATCATTTTCAGTTAGTACACATGTCGTCATGCCGTTGCTACTTTGAGTCAGTCTCACATGTTATTGTACCATCCGATCCACTCTACACATCTTTTGTCGTGTTTCGTGTCGATTGATGAGGGATTCATCATGGCCCTCCTTCGACGGATTCATCCTTGTCGACTTCAACTCATCATCCAAGGATTGAATCTAGAAACCAACCAAGTACCTTCGCGCTGCATGCCTCAATGGCAGGTTACCTCGCTTTCATCATGAGTTTACATCATTGACTCTTGATTGAAATATTTCATCTTGCGTTCGACATCAACTCATTTATTCACGCTCGATGATATGTACTGTGATACCTTGGGAATCATTGACATTAATGGTGATCTCCCTCGCACTTGTTAACGGTTTACATCAATGACCGGTAATCAAGTTGTTTCTACCATGTTTGACGTCAAGACATTTGTAACCACATGGATAGATTCGTATCATTACGGGTTCAGCTTGAAGACCCTGGGGAGTCATGTTTTACCCAGGTTGCGATGGAGTTTGTATTGAGTCACATTACACATATACACTTTTGTATTGGTCGTGGCTGTGTTATCATCTCATCATGGATCTACGCTTGTGTCTAGTAGACATGATTGTGTTCAGTCGGTCATTACTCCCATGGATATGCAATGTATTGGTCGGCAGCCATGTTGAACTACATATGAGATTGTTAGTTCAGAGTCAGTTGTATTGCAGCAGCGTCCTTCATCCGACAAGTCTTTTGCCATTTTTTCTATCAAATCACTTCACCTGTACATCCTTAATAGCTTCATGCTTTGGGGGGCATTCTGTTACACCTAAAATCTACCCATCATCATGATTTAGTGTATACATCCTTGAAGTCATCTGGACCAAGTATTCATTTGAGAGGATTTGTACTTAGTTTGTACAACCTTTTGAGAGGTCGTCACAGGTTGCACACTAGCAACATGCGATGTCACAGGTTGCTCCATAGCAAGGTGCGATGAGGTCTATTAATGGGAAAAAATAGCCATTTCGAGATCTTTCTCGAAGCTTGCTCATTTGGGGGCTTATCCCTGATCTCTTGGAGAGTTGGTACTCGACCCCTAACTCATTGGGAAGATCCCCTATCTCTCTCCTACCATCTCTCAACCTATCCTATCCATAATCTCATCCACTTAGTCCTATATATACGAGGCTCACTCCCATACCAAAGGGAGGAAGACTATGGTATCTACATGCTGGTGAAATCTCTCTTGGGACACCTTCACTCACCTCTTGGAGAATTCATGCTTCCTTGGAAGGGCTTGGCAATTGGCTTGTGGGGAGAAGGGCTAATACGTTAAGTCATTGGTTGTAGTTCTATATCTCTATCATGTACTCCTCTATTTGTAGTAATACAAATGCTTTCCACCAATATCGCTCTTATATGTGATGATGTTGTGTTGTTTACCTGCTTAACTGTTTACATAGATCTCTTATTTTATAGATGCTCTTTAGTCGTTTCTCTTTTCTGTGTCTTAACAGGTCTTGCAGCTTGGATTTGATGACTGTGGGACATGGAGCAACATTCGGGAGAAAGGATAGCGAATCAAAGAGGTAAGACATCTAGCACTTGATCCTTAAGTAGATCCAGGAAACGTGTTTTTAGTCTGTTCTATTTGTTCTAGACTCACATTGAGCTAGGGAGATCCAGCTCACCTCCGGTCGAGTGGATTGTCCGGTAACAGACCGAGAATAGATTCCACACCCCAAATATTGTGAACTTTAACAAACCTGACATTCCAACCAATATTCAGGCCACCAGAGCACCCACAAACATCCAAGGTGACAAACGACCAATCACCAAACCAACTTTCCAATCGAGCCTTAACAACATCACCATCGCCCATAGTTTCTTGTAATAAAATGATATTCGGGTGGTCCAGAGAAACCACCCTTCGCAGTGTTGATCTTTTTATGGGGACCAGCCAGACCCCGACAGTTGAAGGACATAATCTTCATCACCGACCCTTCTTATGGGTACGCACTGCTCTAAGCACCCATTCAATAGTCTGTTGTTTTCCTTCCAGAAGGTCCAATTTAGCCTTGGACTGTGCCTTTGAGATTAAAGATTTCATGCCCCTACTTTTAGTAGGAAAAACCTTTCCATTTCTCAGTCCTCCAGAGGCAAGTTTGGTGGTTGAACGAAGGAAGTAGCCAGAGTCTAAGGACTCCATCAGGGAAGTCGGGGGGAGGGGGGGGTGTCACCACCTCAGTGGCCAGGTCAGGGTCCGGATTCAAACAAGGCACCAGTACTTCCAAGGGAGCAGGGGGAGGTTCTATGAGTTCAACAGTACCCGATTCAGAAGGTGGAGAGATATTCAGGTTTTTCAGAGCCTCAACCCAGTCCAAGCCAGCAATAGTAACATGATTCGAAACAAAATTGAAAGAGGGTTTAATGGTAGGAGAAGGTGTACCCGCAAACTAAAAACCATGAGTGTGGCGAAGATTAAGAAGTCCCCCACTGACTTCCCCCGAAGTTGTCAGAATTAGGTCCTCCTCCAAAGATGATTCGCCCTCTTGTTCCCTGCTCGAATCCTCCTGTTCCCTTCCAGAGTCCACCTGGACCAACACAGTACAGGCATGCACAGAAGTTCCAGCCAGTGTAGGAGTGCCCACCCCATCCGACCACCTATGCGTACCACCATTCCGAGTCCGGAGTGGGAGTTTGCATTCAGCAGTCGGGTGTCCATACGCATGACAACGTCTACAATGGAAAGGTACATTCTCATAGTCAAGTTTTTGCACATAGGTATAGGGGCCCCAACTTAAATAAATGTCTTTAGCAAGACCTTCTCTGACATTCAAACTGACCAAAATCCGCTATTTAGTATGAATAAAAGAATAGTCCCCCTCCAGATACGAACCAAGCAAGTTCCCAATACCCCTGAAATGGCGTTACGACCAGTAATGCAAAGGAAGACCTGGAAGAGGAACAGACAGAGGTACAACATCCAGCCTTTCCTTACTAGCGTCAAACATTGGGTGCCAAGGCTTCAGTAGAACAGGGCAGTGGTCCCAACTCCAATTCCGATTTAGAACCCACAGAGCATGTTCAACCGATAGAAAGTTGAAAGAGAACCAATTCCTGGTTAACTCCATGATTTCAGGTACATAACCTAGATGTGCCAATCAATTTCCTTCAGTCCATCCCACTATGGTCCGCATAGCAAAAGACCGACCCAAAGCTTTCCCCACCAACGTCTTATCCGTCATCTAAATAATCTGATGCCATTCAATATCTTCTCCTAGGGCATAGTTATACTTGGTGCGGCTAGACTTCAACCATCTCTTCCAGCCACACTTCTCAGAACACTCCACCCATTAGAAGAACCCCCTCCTCCTACATCAGTGCTCGTCCCCGAACCAGTCTTGGGACTAGTGAAACCCTACTGTTCCTGAGCCCCAATACTACCAGAGACAAAACCCTTCTCCGCAACCCCACAATGACCTCCAATATCCTGAGAGTCCGCAGAGGTGCACAGGATAAAACCCATAGTCGGACACACACCAACCCCAAGCTTCACCTCGACCATCGACCCGCTGCAACCTTCAAAAGCCTGAGCAACATGACCTGGATTACAAAGAGGAAAGTCGATACCATCCGGCAGAGGCGAGTCACCTGAAACAAAAACCGTAGGAGAAGCCGCCTGTGACGGAGAGGCTACCAAGAAACTTGAGGGGGAGCAACCATGCCCGGCCTGGGTGGTTTCATAGAATTTGGCGGACACCTTGGGTGTCCCATTCAAACGAAAACCGCCCACCTCATCCCAAACAGTGCCAGGTGGCAATGCCCAAATCACCTCACTATCACGTTGGTCGTAGGAAAAGTATAGTTGTTCTTCAAACTCCATGATCAGAAAAAAATAAAGAAAATAATAGTAGCAGGTAATCCTTACCAAAAGAATAAGGCACTGGCATCGTAGCAGTAAACTATCACCGCTAGCTTCCCCCATCAAAGGTTAAAGGAACCCTACAGTCGATCCATGTGTATGCCCCCACACCCTCAGTCAGTCCACCTGCAAACTTCACCCAGTACCTCGAAACTGAGACCTTGACCATAGTCAGTCGCCAGAGTCCGCAGCCCGGATGGAGGTCGTCCTCGGCCCCCATAAACCCTAATCACCATCCATAGAAAACCCTAACTAGAGCTCTTATCCAAATTTTCAACGACCAATGCACCTCATTTTGTAAATTATTATGTCCCCGACATGTATTTTTCAGTCGGGGGCATTAACCAGGCGACCGAGTGAGGAATTTTTGCTGCAAGAGAAGGTTGGCCTTAGTGCAAAGGAAAATATGATTTTGTAGATTTTGTTAAATGAAGAATTATCTGAACTTTGATTGGTTCCGGACGCAGTGACATCGGCCTAGGTTCTTGTGCCCCAAGCCCTGACGGCGTGATGGCGTCATGGTGGTTTAAATGCATGTGCAATGAAGTGGGGTATGGTGGTAAATGCGGTATGGTATTGTTGTGCAAGCGGTATGGTCCTATCAATCTTCTCCTGCAATGGGGTTTCCACAAGGGTTTGCAAATGATGTTACCATGGAATTGTTGTGCAAGTGGTATGGTCCTGTCAGTCTTCTCCTGTAATGGGGTTTCCACAAGGGTTTGCAAATGATGTTACCATGGAATTGTTCCCTGGAAATGACGGCCATGTCCTCCTTCGTAAATGCTGTCATCTGTTGGAAAATGAGGTTTACTGCATTTACTTCGACATGGGGCAGGGTCTTGTCTGGCGTCATTAATGGGTGCATGTTGCAGTTATCATTGCGAATGAGCGGTGAGCAGGTGTTATTTGTTACTTTGTCTACAGGTGCATGGTTGAGATTTTTGTTGTCTGGAACTTGTTGTTGCGAGATATATTCTGCTGTGCTTTCTTCGGCGTTGTCCTGCAAGCGGCTGCGAAGGTATGATTACCTCTTCCTTGCCTCTATGAACAATGTTAACTGCTAAAATCTGAAAACACAAAACCCTCTAAATGTTTGTCAATAATGGAATTCGAACCCATGTGTAGGCCAAAATCCCTCCTGCAAAGCTCAAAATTGTTTTGTCTAGACTGGGATTTCGAACCCATGCCTGGCCTAAAAACATTCCTGAAAATATCAAAGTTTGTCAAGAATGGGGTTCGAACCCATGCCCTTTCGGACCAGTACCTGAAACTGGCGCCTTAGACCAACTCAATCATGAAGTATTCTCTTCCTCAGCATTGTTCTCATACCGTGCTGATGCTGGTGCAATGGCTTTGTTAATTGTAGCTTTTTACTGTTTAAAAATAGGTTAAAGATGATGTTTTTTTAAAGGAAAAAATAAACTTATATTCAAAATATAGAATATACGTTAGTATATCTTAAAGGATTTAGACAAGACAAAAAAAAAGGTGTAAAGAAATTTGTGTGTAAATTCCTACCTTATAAAGTTTTCCAAGCTTTTAAATAAGCTTAAAATATGTACATTATATCAACCCATCCTTCTATTGATTTTAACAAAAAAACAAAAGATACCCAACACTCAAACTATCATCTAAGTAAGATTGTTGTTGGTCCCTTACTAGTAGTTCTTAGTAGAGTGGGACTTTCAACTTTGACTGCATTGTGTCCTCTCTAAATTCCAATTCGACCAAGGTTCCCTCATACAGTATGAGCGTTGCTTTGATAGTTCACCTGCCAACATGTTGAGTCCCCTAAAAACATGGGTAAAAGATATCCATTCAAAAGATGTAATTTCCTACTACATGAGATTCATAATTGGGCCTAGTCCAACATTTTCAATGTTACATTGCTTGTTTGCCCAACCGATGACGAATTTGGAATCTCCTAGCACTTGTAGCTTTCTACACAACACATTTTAGAAGTAGCAAGAGCACATAAAATTATGCTATGTGTTTGTTCCTCTCCTTGTTGCATACTTTGAATGAAAATAATTTAAAGAGTCCTTGTAAAGAACAACTCCAACCCCATAGATAGCAAGATGCCCTTGGTTGGCCTTGTCAGAGTAGCCCCAAGGAATATATAAGCCTAGGCTTGGCATCTCCAATACTCTTGTTTTCTTTTCCTTTAGACTTACCTAGTGCTCCTTTATAGTCTTAACCACCAAGTGTGCCACTAAGGTTGTTGGAAAGTGCTTTTCTTGAAAGAGCAATTGGTTCCTAGCCCACCATATCCAATATACAAACAAACTCGACATTACATTACCAAGACTGAAGCATCTGAATTCACTAGTCACCTATCTTCTGTAGCTAGTCATTTGAAGGATGCCCATCAAGGTCTTGACACATATTTTGTTTAATTTGTTTCTTACATGTTTTGTAAGGTTCCATTGATTCTGGAACCATTTATGAGGTTATATACTAGTCAAACAATCATTTGTCTTTCTAGAAAGCTCATAGTAATGTAGCTAACAACATGAAAATATGGAAAAAAATTTAGACTAGTTTGTTAGTATTTGATAAAAGTGGCTAAACAATCAAATCACAACCTCCTTGTTTTAAAATCAATACAATTTAACCAATCGTATTAAAAATAAATATTTATCATTTTTCAAAAGCTTTCCATCAATATATCATATATATATATAAGGTTCTTAATCATCAAACAATAACTTTCACAAGTTCAAGTACACATTACATTTCATTGTTTATTTAGTTATGAGATCAAACAAATTTATGACAGAGATTGGTTTTGGCATGGTATTAATATTCCTTTCGGCATGGCCTAAATGGTTAACATTACATTTTAAAGGTTTTTTAAAATGGGAGGAGTACAAGACACTCTAAGTCCAAGGTTCCACTTAATGGCAAGTTAGTGAAGTTTACAAAGTTTACAAGTTAGTGAAGTTTACAAAGAGGTTGAGTACCCCCACACTCAACCCTTGACAAATCACCCCTCGACCAATTACCACATACCTCCAACTAAGGGATCCATAACAAACCTCTTTTAGACCCACCGTCATAATAAATAAATCGATAAATATTAATATTAATACCAATAATTTAACTTGTTGTTAGACAAAATACTTATTAGCCCAAGATAATTCCACTCGTTAAGAGAAAGTGATATGTTGCAACATAACTTTATTCTTTCAATAATGGCATGCAACGTCTCTTTTCATTTCAATGGATGAAAAAGTAAAATCATTTCATTTCAAATATAACTACTATTTACTAAATTATATTTGCAAAATGGTAGGTAAGAAGCATGCATCTCCAAAAAAGCGATTTGTTTTTTCTTAAATATTTTGTTTATTGTAAGTGTATATATTTGTACCACTGTAGGTATATATTTGTACTTTTATGAATGTGAAAAAATGGTTTAACCATATTAATTTTATTTTAATGTTTTTAAAAGGACTTATGTTAAGTAACTAGGTAAAGTCTTCTTCTTTTAGTTTTTTTTGAGTATTTATAGTCTTCCTTTGAACTTTTGGAAGGACTTAGGTTAAGTAACTAGGTAAGGTCTTTTCCCTTTAGTTCCTTGAGTCTTTTATAGTCTTCTTTTGACTTTCCAACTTATGGAAGGACCGAGGTTAAGTAACTAGGTAAGGTCTTCTCCCTTTAGTTTCTTGACCTTTTTATAGTCCGTCTTTGACTTTCCAACTTTTGGAATCATATTTTTCATAGGTCTTTAATCTTTCTTGGTTTGCAATAATTAGCGTTTTCTTATTAAATGTACATTTATTATTTAATCACTAGTTAAAGTTTTCATATTATAATCAAATGTATAATTCATCTTTTCATTACATTTACATTCATATTCCAAGATAAAAGTTTAGGTATTATAGAGACATAAGATTGGAACAAGAGCTTAATGAAAGAAATGTTGATGAGTATGAGTGAAATTCTATGATATAGGAGAATGTAATAAAGGACTTTCAATTTTTCCAAAATGATTGTACTTCTCCTTACAAGTACATTTCTTCATGCTCTTTATATATTTGAGTAGACTTAATTTCTTCACCCATATCTTCATTCATTCATGATTTTGCTTCCTAACTTAAAGATTTTGTTGAGCTCAATTTACAACATAGGATGGAGATGATGTGAAATCTTAAACTGGCACTTAATAATACAAAATTTCTTCTTATAACCCTCTTTTCATCTTCTCCACTTGTAAACTCATAATCACCATCTTAAATCATTATATTATATTCCAAACATCATCTTTTTACATAACATATAATGTGATATACACTTAGCAATACAAAAAAATTTCCTTTCATCTTCCCACTTGTAAACTCATAATCACCTTATACTTTCTACATCCATCTTAAATCATTATATTATATTCCAAACATCATCTTTTTACATAACATATAGTGTGATAGGGTAGCTCTACTTTTTATGCACAAATCTATATCTCTGACCATTCTCTAATTAAAATTTGATCTTAACCTCTACACTAAAATATTTACAAAATATATTTATAACATTTCATAACAAAATAATTTATTTAAACTCAAACAAATTGAGACATGTTATTTCCCCATGGATTGACACATGCTATTTTCCCTTGGCTTGGGATAAAATGTTAATATCACATGTCAAAGGTTTTCAAAGTTTGAGCAAGGTGGGAGGTTGAGCATAAGACATTGTAAGTCCAAGGGCCCACTCAAAGTCAAATTTGAAGTTTCCCAGGTCTAGGTGGCAAAAAGAGGTTGAGTACCCCACACTCAACCGTTGACCTATAACCCTCCAAGAGATTAGAAACGTGAGCACTATTGTCTATTTACTTGAACTAATTTTTGAAAAATAAAAATTTACCCAAAATAATTGTTAAAAGGTCAGTTATTAAAATTATTTGGATTAAATTAATATAAATCATTTCTCGATTTGTACTTCTCATCATCCATTTAATTTAGATGTAGGGTGACAACAATTTGCCATATAATTATTTCTAAATGGTATTAATTTATTTTTATTTTTTCATTGGAACATGTCATGGGGAAATCCTCAGGAACTTTCCTTCATTTTGAGGATGGTACCCAAGGTAAACCATCGGCCCTGATTATGAGGCTTGATTTGGTGGGGACATCAAGTGAGGCCTTTATATAGCAATATATAGCCACCTAGAGATTTCACCCCGAGACCTTCTGCTCACAACTTACAGCACTCAACCACTTGAGCTAGCCCACCAGGCTAAATGGTATTAAACTTTATTTATTTATTTTGATTTTAATAATATTAATATGGATTTTTAAAAGCTTTAAATACATTTAAGTTAAAAAATTGAAAATAAATGCTAAAACTAATTTACCAATAATTTATTTTATATTATCATTATCATTTAAAATATTTTTATAATTTATTATTATTATTATTAATTAAAAACAAATCATTTTTATTAACTTTAATTTTTAATTATAATAATTATATAAAAAATATAAATAATTGAAATCATTAAGTATATGTGTTTCTTTGTGTGTGTTTTGGTTGAGTATTATGATTATTAAGCATTGAAAATTGCATTATTTATTTTTAAATAAGTTTAATTTTTATAATATAAAAGTTAGTAGAATTGGACTCATTATGTAGTACATGTACCATTTGGTATTAAAATAAGGTCAATAATTTTTTTGAGAGGAAACCTAAGTTAATATAAAGGTTCAAAGAAGATGTCATAAAAGTGAAAGACAAAAAAAAATGAAGAGAAAATTAGAAACACAACTATAAACATATATATATATCGACTAAACAAGCAACATGGAGCGATATCTTAAATTTGAAAGATTTGAGAACTCTTAAAAATGATGTTCTCAATACCAAATTGAAAGAACATGTAATGTAAAATTGAAAAAACATGTAATGTAATTGGAATAATATTAAGATTTTTTTATGGCTTCCTAAGTGAGTTTAAAAAGGGAAATTAAAGTTTTGAAATTGGATCAAAATGGAAGCAAAGTTATAAGGGAAATTTTTCCTTATACAATATGTAAACCAGCGTTGTTTAAGCAAATGTTGAATCTTATAAGTAGGTAAATTGTTTAAAAAAATTATTTCAAAATGAGAGGAGTTTATGTAAGACCTAGTTTAATAAGCAAATGTTGAATCTTATAAGTAGGTAAATTGTTTAAAAAAATTATTTCAAAATGAGAGGAGTTTATGTAAGACCTAGTTTAATAGAAGTTTGACATAATTCCACATACAAGGTGAAATATATTTATGAAAAGAAATCTAAGAAAATATGTGGAAAAAATGCAATAGGCAAAGATCGATGTAGACTTTATTGACTAAGAGGATGAGGAAGAGGCTTTGTTGTTAAAGCTAAGGATATAATGTTATTTATCTAGGATGAAAGGCACAGACTATCTAAATGTCCACACAAAGAATGTGTGCATAAAAATGAGTATAGAATTTTATTAGCATGCAAAGAGACATTTGAAGACAAATAGACATTTCTAAAACAATAAAATGGAGAGATATGATGTTGCGTAGATGAATGATCACTCCAACAAAGAACCTACAAGTACTAGAAGAGTGACATATAGATGGAGAAATGTGATGATGCATGGAAGAATGATTACGCCAACAAAGAATCTACAAATGCTAGAAGAGGACATATACATGAGGAAGAATATTTTTAAAATGAAATGCAAATATAGTGATAAATGTAGTGTCATTATTGATTGGGTATATGAACAACAAAATATGGTCACATTAAATATAATAAGAACGATTGGGTTAGCATGAAAGAACATCCATGGCCATAGACACTAATTTGGTTTCACTACAAATATGAAGTGATGGTGGTAAACTAGTGCAGGATGCCATTTATAAATTGGTAAATACAAGGATAATATTTTATGCGACATTCAGGGGAGGTAGGTGCGGGTGGGATTATCTTTGATCCCATGGGGAAAAAAATCATTTCCTTTGCATGGGGCTAGGAAAGAAAAAAAACAACAAAGAAAAATGGTTATCCCTCTATCACGCCATGGAAATAGTCTCAAATCTCAACATCATCATACTCAAGGTTTTGGAGACTCCAAACACATCATCCAAAAAATGAGGTCAGGAATCCTTAAAGGTGTTTATAAATGCAACAAAATGCACATGCAAATCAACCAGATAAGTAATCCACCTGATGTGTCCTACTTCCACATACTTAGGGGAAACAACAAACAAGCGGATGATCTAGCCAACGAAGGGGTTAATCTACCCCTTGGAATTGTAAAGTATAGTGAGGGGGGGGGGGGATTCAAGTGCATTCCTTAAGCTCTCTGATCGAAAGGAATAATGGAATGGAGCATCTATGGTTTAAAGGCATCACCATCAGGGACGCATGGGTCTTCACATGGCTCTATCCTCGCATGTCTTTTCGCTGGCAGAAGTCATGCTTAAGCATTTATTGATACTCAAGTTGTCTTCTTCCTCCGCGGTCTCAATTCGGGCATTATGTCGAGCCTTTCCAGTGACTTAGAGTCCTCTGTGAAAAATATGACTCCGTGGTTTCAGAGAAGTTTTGAACGCCTTTCCTTCTCATCCTGAGAGGAAAATCTGGTCTGTTTCCATAGTCCAGTGCCAAGTTTTAGTGCTCAGTTCGTTCCCTCGGTTTCTTCTTTTGGGCATTAGGAAGACTTAGATCACTCTCAAACCTCGACACATATTTTAATGGCTGGTTTAGCAGACGGGATGGATTTCCTAAAAGCCAGCGTGGAGGATTTTAAACATCACTTGTGCAAGGTGTACGAGGCGGTTTGCATGGGTATCAAAGCTAACAGGGAGTCGACAGAAGACATGAGGTACATATCTCAACAAATTTCATGCCAGGATTCACGCATCGATGACCTAGAACGTAACATGTTCAAGCTCATGGGTCTGTGGATGTGTAACGTCCTCGGACCTCCCTTGTGGCCTTTCGCGGCCACCGAAGATCCGACGTTACTTTTTTTTCTTCTTCTTTTACTTCCAAAACTACACACAGCCGCACTGGACTCGGATCCACAATCCACCACTGCGATCCGCAGTCCGCATGGCGTCTTTTCACAATCCGCAATTGCGACTTTCCGTAATCCGCATTGCATCTTTCCGCAATCCGTAACCCGCAATCGCGTCTTTCCCTAATCTGCAGTCCGCATTGCGTCTTTCTGCAATCCGTAATCCGCATTGCGGAAGTAAAAAATGTGGAAGTCCCATTTCCAACTTTCGGAAAACTTCCCCTTTTGAATCCGCAATCCGCATTGTGAAAGTAGGAATTGCGGAAGTCCAACTTCAAATCGCGGGAAACTTCCCCTTCCGCAATCCGCATTATGGAAGTCGGAATTGCGGAAGCTCGACTTCAACTTCCGGAAAACTTCCCCTTCCGCAATCCGCAATCCGTAATGCGGAAGTCGGGATTGTGGAAGCCCAACTTCAAATTCTGGAAAACTTCCCCTTCCGCAATCTGCATTGTGGAAGTCAGAATTGCGAAAGCCCAACTTCTCTGTTCCTGCAGCTCACCAAGGAAAACTTCCTCATCCTGAGTCCAAATGAGGCAAGGTTGGTACTGTTGGAAAGCTCTTGGAGAGCTCTATCCAATGGTACAACTCACTGCCTAGTTGAGGTATCTAACCTCCTCATTTCCTTCTCTGAAGTTTTTTCTCTAAACCTTCTAAGGTATATTTCAACCTTTAACAGGTCTCTACCTGTCTCCTGCCATGACCCATCTTTCCTCTGACTCACAGAGCGGGCTAAACATATCACAGGCCACAGAACTATTCCATGATTAAGTAAGGTTAAGCAGTCCATTTACAAGGGTAAGCATCTCATGACAAAATACACATAATAATGAAACTAAGGTTAACCATACATCTAACACATGTAAAATTAGCAATGCATTAAACTCATGCAACTGAATGAAGCATTTCAACCAGCACTCAGCCTTCCACTTAGGCTTACACATGGTCTACCTATTGTTCACATTCATATAACATTCATTCAACAGCTTAAGCAAAGAAGCATAATAATAACGCATGAAATAACACCATTCATTCCACATAATACTTATCTTTGTATCTTGAAGTTGCCCCAGCAACGGGCTAAGTGAGAGCAACGTTCCACCCAACCTTAGGTCTTTGTCCAGCCTATACTCTTTCAACTGAGAGACCACCCTCGAGCTGGGCTATGTATCCACTAAGGAGGGTTAGGTAGGCTCTCTAATAATCAAGATCCACTTCAATGCTAAACCAACCTATAGCTGGGTTTATCAAACAACTCCGAAAACACACTCATGCTAAGCCACCCTGTAGTGGGTTTATCAAGCATACACATGCTAAAGAAACTTACAGTTGGGTTTATCAAGCATACAGGGTAACATGGAGGATATTGCTAAGCCAGTAAGGTCAACCATAGAGCTACAAACATCTCAATCACTCAGCAGATATGGCACCCACATTATCCACCTCACCCAACACAAGGAAGGCCCTCTTCTCTGCTACACAATCCCTCAAGGCTCCTTCCCTTCCAGTGTTATTCAGGGTAGGCATACGAAGGTCCAACTACTAGTTCCATGAGATCATAGTCTTCACTGGGTTTATCAAGCCTTCCAACCTTGAACCCTATCTTCTACGTCTGCTAAACATGCTGGTTCATTCCATAGTTGCGGACTGAGCTCTGTCCCGCAACTCGACTCTCTGCTTCGCGGATTCCGGGCTTCACACAGCTTCTTCAAGCTATTCACACCTCGTAGTCCACCTTTGAACTTGCCTTCAGGGATCTACTCAAGATAACGCATACGCGCTAGATTCCTCTGGTATTCGGCTTCACTACTTCGGCTCATAGAGGAGAAATCGTCTCCTTCCTCTATCTCATGGCTCCCTCTATGCTCAGGATTTCTCCTCTTGAACAACAATACTAACCAACAACCAACCCCTTCCTCAGATCTCAGCATCGTTTTTATCTCTTGCGAATATCCTCCGCCGACTTTCCTTCTCCACATTCTGTAACCAAATCCGTACCCGTACAGGGAATCAAATCAGTTATTCCTGCCCAAGTGGCAGCATGGGTCGCCATCCCACAACCCCCTCACCTCCCCCTGGTGGATACCTTCGCCCCCTTCTCATTAACTGCCTCACTTAGCCAGTTTTGGGTATTTCATTGCAATATTAAACATTTACATCAATTACAAAATTTCATGGCTTAACAACACATGCATAGTTCACTATCAAATACTTGCTTATGAAAGCAAACCTTTAAGCATCAACTAGTGGGGCCTTGGCCTTGATCTCCACACTAGGATCAACACACATTGCACAAACACAACATTTACATTGAGGCCAACAATTACTAAGGCAAGGTAGGGGTCTTACAGGATGTGATAAAGGAGGAAGTTTTGAAGATGGCCAGGATGTCTCAATGTAGTCACTGCCAAGAATTCCCCTCCGTGGATATGTGACTAATGGACGAAGCATCAATTCAACAACCGTTGTATGGGAAAAAAGGCTCTGAGAATTAGTTGGGTTGGTCCACTTACCATATTTGAATGTTTTTTTGCATTTTGTTAAATTTCCAGTTTGTAAGGGTATATCCCTCTTTTGTACTTACGAACATTAGACAACAGTTCAGGAACTACTACAGAGTCAGGCTAGTCATATTTATGATCTCAACTGTGAAAACCCTCTCTATTTTAAGGCTCTTTTTTTTGTATTATATGGTTGTGCACAACCTTTTTGAATATAAACCCTTTACCCTGTTACTGTTATATATATATATATATTCTATGCAACATTTTTTCTTAAAGTATGTGAATTTTTGTTAAAAATACAATGATAATCTATGACATATACATAATTCATGATGAAAAAAAGAATGCATGAATCATTATCAAGGATGGGAAGAGATTCTAGTGATTACCAACGAAGGAAGAAAAGAGAAAAAAAGCCCAAAAAGACACAAATTAATTAACTTATTTAAAAAATATTATTTTACTTAAACCTCACATGTTAGCTTGAGGCTATGAAAATTCATGATTAATTCAGTGGGCATAATCTTTAACAACATTCAAAGATTCAAATGGAAGGTTATGTATATCTCCTTAAATTATTTGTAAATTATATTAGTATAAGTTTATTTTAATTTTGATTTAAATCACAAATTTATCCAAATTGAAAAATTGAAAAATTAACATTAAAGTTGATTTATGATAATGTATTTTACATCATTATTATCATTTTATATAGTATTATAATTTACTATTTTTATGGTTAATTATTATCATTGTTGTTGTTGATTAAAAAAACATTTAATGATTTATGATTAGATCTCAGGTCCAATTTCTCATTTAATGATTTATGGGAAGAAAAAGGTTTAGAACATTTGGTTCTTATATCTTATACTTATTTGTAAAAGGCATTAATAGATTATTAATATTTTAACATACGAATATATGGTTGTTTGTTATTAGTAAATTTAAAGTCCAAGTGTTATCAAGAAAAACTAGACAAGTTCACGTTGGAGTTTATTAGTCAGATATTGCATTTTTTAATAAGAATGGATATATTGTCATTTATAAAAAGTTGATAAAATCAACAACAAAATTTACATCCGTCTAAAATTGGCTTAAGTAATTCTCTTATAGTATTCAATCTATATGCATCTATCAATTCTAAAAACTACTAGCAGAGGATTAACAACTACTACACTACTATAGATTTTAACATATTGGTTAAGTATTAAATGACAAAAAAAGTGCATAGATAACTAAAAAGTGTAAGAGCTAAGTGGTGCTATGACCATGTTAGTTTTTATACCAAGGTCGAGTTCCCCTAGTGACTATGCCTAAGTCACTAAGTATGGGGTGGTGGGACCCTCACTTTAAGTGATTATTTAATGAGACATTGATGTCACTTTTATCCTAAGTCTAAAAGGTGAATGAGAAATTTATTATTTAAGTGAGTTAATTAATAAAGTGTACTCTCATGAAATCTGGGCCATTGATTAGATTTAATCTCAGCCCTTGATTTAAAGATGCCTTTAGGGTTGGATAAAAAGGTAGAGGGAGGCATACCTATTCATTATTGTTGAGTGAATGAAGAGAAGGGAGAGAGGTCGAGAGCTTGAAGGAGGTCGAGTTTGAAGGAGGCGCAGGTACTGAAGTTTGTCTGCAAGTTTCAGGCACGGGTTTCTAGATTCTTACTTCAACACTGGCTCAGGATTCGAGGCAAGTGAGTTGCCATTTATTTCAGCAGCAGTTCCAGTCAGCAGCTGCCAGTCTCAATGCTAAACCCGTGATCTACAACAGCCTTTCCCTTAGCGCGCAGGTTGAGGAGAGATTCCAGTGGTTGACTGCACACACGTTAAGGATACTGTCTGCACAGTCTGCTGAGAGTTGACTGGTACTATAACAGGTACAGCAGTCATCATCTATCACGGTTTTGAGGGTTAGCTAATGCACAAATTTCGAGTGACTGTAGCAGAGGCATATTCAAGGTACTATGCACAAAATAGAGGAAGGTACAGCAGATATCTGATGCCATTCATTGCACAGAAATCGAGATGCTCCAGCTCAAATTTCTAGGCACTTACCTTGCACAGAAATCAAGGAAATCTGGAGTGCAATCAATGAGGAGATAAGTTGTATCTATTTTTTTTTGTACTGCTGTTACTTGACCTTGCTGAAGAAATAAAAATCATCTCTCTCACTCAACTGGTTTTCCCCGTGGGGGTTTTTCCAGGGCTCGATTTGGCCAAAAACTACCGTGTCAAATTTGTGTGTGAATGTTTTGTAAATTAGCTTGCAGCCTGTATTTGCTTTCAGTGTGTGTTTACTCTTCACTTTATTTTGGCATTAAGTAGCTTACAGCCAATGCACAACAGGGCTGTAAGTGAAAACCACTTATAAATTGGCATTAAACCAGCAGGCGCTAGAAGGCAGAAAATCTTCAGACCATTGTCCATAACCCAGACTTCATCATTGTTGCATGCTATAGTGTCCCCATCCAAATAAATCACTAGAAGGGAAAATTCCACCAATCTACTAGTTCCCTAGGTTGGGGTGGAAACATTTAGATTTGGAATAAGGGAGCTAATAAACCCCAAATGGACATTAGCTTGACAAAATATATTAAAAGGGGCTAAATAAATATTTATAATAGGAGAATAAGGTGGCACTTGGTCATGAAGGCATATTGGTGGTGTGGGACCCACATAAAGCAAGTTTCTCTATGCCACGTGGCATCCTACTCTCACCCATTCGAATCCAAGGTGGAGCCTAACGTTATTGGGGGAGTTGGAAGGGAATTATACTTGGAATGACTCACTGAGGCTCTAATTTGAGAGGAAGAGTAACTCCCATGGAAGAGGAAGAGGCATCTTAGAGGTATTATGACACTTGAGCTAGATTCCCTAGCTTCTATGACAACAATGATGAAGATGTTATGACACTTATGACAAGGATCATACATGATTGCTGAAATATGACCTATATGACTTTTCAAGGCTAAAAATAGCCTCCAAGAGGGCGCACAAGGGAGTTATGCTAGCTAAAGATTCCCCCCATTCGAATTGATGGAAGAGGGAGGCTAGGAATTGTTGGACAAGTGGCACTCATTAGAATCTCTCCCCAATTCGAGTTGGCATGAAGCTCTTGGAAGGAATTCGAACCATGGAGGATTTGGAAGGATTACAAAGACAAGAACAAAGAAGGAGATTGGATTTTTATCATTTCTCATTTGGTAATTTGGAGAGCATATCTTGTCCATGCAAGTTGAGTGTTTATTCTACTTGCCTTAGCACCAATTTTGAGGGTGAAATATTCCCATCCTAATTGGAAATTGGAGAGGCCATTTAGACCTTTCATTTGGAGCTAAAATGGAGTCATTTTGTGCAGGTTGAAGCTACAGGGCTGGTCGTGATCTTTTCTTCTTCAACTTGCTCCCACCTCTCTCTCACATTTCTCTTCATATTCTTGATGTTGGAGGAAGGGCGCACATGGTGAGATGATGATCTCTTTGCGGGAGTCCAATCAGACCCATTTATTTGTAATATTTTGTATTCAATCTGTATTTGATGCTCAAAATAACCTTAGGCCGAAACTCCAAGTGAAACTATGTAAAAATGCCAAATTATGTATGAATGGTGCCATTTTCCCCTATATCTTGTTGTGATAGCTTGAAGTTGTTTGGTTTCAATTTGTTTCAGTATTTCTCTGTGACTTTATTGCAATATGTAGAGACATTAATGTACTGAAGAAGTTTCATACACATTATACAAGTCCTTGGAACATTTATCTCAAAATTCATAGCTAGTTGTGGAGTTTTTCTATCATTTCCCCCTATGTGAAGACATGTCTACAAATCTCTAATTTATGGGAGTTGAAGCAGCCTTTAGGAACGGATTAATGATGCATTTGGGTGCCCATTTAAGTCATATAACAAATCCATATCTCTGTTATGAAATTTGGGAGGGTCATACTGCATCTGGGAAGTCATCAGTGACCTCTACCCTAGGGGGTTTGAACCTCGAAATTACTAGTAAATTCCCTATTTTCTCCTGATTGCAAATGAATGTTACAGAAGTATTTTGAGAGTGTCCAAGCACCTATCAACCTCATTTTTATGTCCTAATACCTTTCAAGTACCTTCATACCCAATTTGAAATCCTTAGGAGCCATTTGGAAGCACTTGGGTCATCACTAGTCCAAGGTTCAAATTGACCAAAAAATTGCAATTTTTCCAATTTTTCCAAATTATTAAAAAGGGACACTACACATGCGTGCTCCTCTGTGTTGGAAATGTTGACAACTACATGTAAATTTTGTTGAACCGAGTTATTTTCATTGTCCCTACTTCCAACAAGGTCAGTAAGCCTGGAGTATTTAACCACCAACAAGTCCTCATGACGATCTAGGATAGCCATAATTGTATCCACATGTGCTTCATAAGCCCTGATATTAACTTCATCGCCATCTCGACAATGATCTAAGGGAGACAATTGTGCTTCATAAATCCTCATATTTCCTTCCATCTCATCCAAATGCTGACCCAAACCATTTGTACGAGAAATATTATGAGTAGTTGCTTCCAAAACCCCCTTCAGTTGTGAGTTCATCCAACAAAGGTCGGCTCTAATATATCTAATATAACCTCTGGTGTCCCTTATTTATTCAAAAATTTCCTACAATTGTTTTGCCAAGTCCATCTCGAACTTCATTTCAATTGGAAAAAAGAGTGAAACTCAACAAGAGACTTGGGTCACTCATAGTCTAGAACAGGGATGCCAACAATTCCAATCTCTTCACCTTCCAATGTAGGGTATTCAAAAGCCCCAAATCTCACAACTTTCAATTCACCACATATTCGAATCCCCACACTGTCCAAAAAGGAATGCTCTCCACTCTACCAGTCCTGTAAACAATAGTTTCCAACTGACCATTCTCCACTTGACCCGTCCCGTATACTGTGGAAAGTTCATGGGAATGACAGAAATACAATATACATTCAACCAACGGCTCGAAATGCAAGCAAATATAGACAACTTCCTTCACAGACCCACCTGGACAAACATCAAAGAGCCACTCCCTTAGGGCGAAGGGAATGACATCTTCCTCTTCTGTTGTAATGAAACTCAACATCCCCGGGTCACAAGCAAATTCGAGCTTCCACCACTCAGAACAACGCTTAATCCCATCTACCTTAACAATAATTGGGCAATAAATTTCATATTGCGAAGAGTCTAGAAGCATCCTCATCGGTGCGATTCCCACAGAGTCCTCCATGTAAGGTGGCAAGTGATGCACTAAATCAATCCTTTGAACTTCAAACCAACGATTTTTGTCATTAAATGTGGGATGTACATTAATGTTTGGATATCCCATATAAACATGGTTTAGAACCTTAGAGGTGTCAACATGATAATAGTTGGCCCCCATTTTTTTTAATGCCCCCTCGTGGTAAAAGAGCAGCCTCATTTGCAAGCTTATCTACATGTTTATAATTCTCTCGTTGCGCATGTAGAAGTTGAGAATCTGGGATTCGAAGGAGAAGCTTGTTGATGCGCTTTTCAAACCTTCTAGCGATTTTATCCATGAGATCCTTTCTTTGAATGGATTGAGAGATGATCAATAGGGAGTCACCTATTACAACGATTGATTGGATTCCAAGAGAGACAACTTGGTCAATCCCCAGATAAAAAGAATACCACTCTGCTTGATTGTTGGTATCTTTTCCTAGGCCACACACAAAGGTCAAAACTATATTTCCTCTGGGATCTAGAAGCATCCCCGCACCTACCTCCCCAAGTGAGATATTGCATATTAATCTTATGATTAAAATGAGTTTTTTGGCCTTAATTATCCAATAAAAATACTTGAGATGGAATAAAACTAAGGTCTTAAAATATAAACATGGATGTGGATAAATATAAATATAAATGGTTGTATTGAGATAGGAATGAAAATGGTTATTTGAAAATCTCTTTTGAAAATTTTACATGTTTTATCTTAAAATGTGTTGAAACTTCTTATGAGTTAAAGAAGGCATTTTCTTTGTATCTTTATTTCTTAGGGTTTTGGCTCTAGTCTACAGGCCTTCTCAATAAGGGTTATCTCATCCTAAATGTTCTATTTGTGATAAAATTGGAATTTAAGCTTAAAATATGTACATTACATCAACCAATCCTTCTATTGATTTTGACAAAAAATCAAAAGAGACCCAACACTCAAACTATCATCTAAGCAAGATTGTTGTTGGTCCCTTACTAGTAGTTCTTAGTAGAGTGGGACTTTCAACTTTGACTGCAGTGTGTCCTCTCTAAATTCCAATTCAACCAAGGTTCCCTCATATAGTATGAGCACTGCTTTGATAGTTCACATGCCAGCATGTTGAGTCCCATAAAAACATGGGTGAAAGATATCCATTCAAAACATGTAATTTCCTACTCTATGAGATTCATAATTGGGCTTAGTCCAACATTTTCAATGTTACATTGCTTGTTTTCCCAACCAATGACGAATTTGGAATATCCTAGAACTTGTAGCTTTCTACACAACACATTTTAGAAGTAGCTAGAGTGCATAAAATTATGCTATGTGTTTGTTCCTCACCTTGCTGCATACTTTGAATGAAAATAATTTAAAGAGTCCTTGTAAAGAACAACTCCAACCCCATAGATAGGAAGATGCCCTTGGTTGGCCCTGTCAGAGTATCCCCAAGGAATATCTAAGCCCAGGCTTTGCATCTCCAATACTCTTGTTTTCTTTTTCTTTAGACTTACCTAGTGCTCCTTTATAGTCTTAACCACCAAGTGTGCCACTAAAGTTGTTGGAAAGTGCTTTTCTTGAAAGAGCAATTGGTTCCTAGCCCACCATATCCAATATACAAACAAACTTGGCATTACATTAAAAGTTTTCACTAATCTGGCAAGAAGCCACTCCTTCACACATACTTCTAATGTTTCTTTGTTCCACCCAATTTTTGACTTTAGAGCAAAGCTTACCTCCTTCCAGACTTCCCTTGCATAAGAATTGCTGACTTAAAAAATTGAATTTTTTTATGTCACCTAATACTAGCCTGCAAATGGTTGCAAGGTCTATTAAGAACCTATGTATGATATTAATAGTTAAGTGGGACACCCAAAGGAAATGATATGTCCAATGATAAGAGTTGTTTCAGTTTGCAAGTTGGATTGGAATAAGGTTGCTTACACATTTGATTTCAGGCTTATATTCTCCATTTGTATGAAATTGCAAATTACTCCAAAGGATGGCAATCACGTGATTCAATTATCATGACTTGAGTTGACATTATAGTCATATGAAGGTTTAAAGTCTAAAAAATTTCAAGTTGCAAGTCATGTTTGGAGTTGTTGGCATTGTTTTGGACTTGGAATGTTCCTACAACATGGTGGTATTGTTTAAAATCTTGCAATATATCCTACATGTATTTTAAGCTTAGTCACATTTAAAGGTTATGTTGAAAAGGGTAAGGAGCAGCTGGATATTTATTTGGTTATATCCATGAGCTATTATATTTATAATCTAGCAACAATTGCACATTACTATATGCATGTCTACCCTACCATGGTCAGTGGAGCCTTGTTATTCAGATTGGTTTATTATTATTTTCATGCTATATATTAAAGGTGATGAAGATTTGCTCCAAAGTTCAAAGGTGATGGTGTAAACGTTAATGCATGTATTAATGTTTGATTGCGTGATCAGTTTCAAGTTGATATGGCACCACTATCCAAAAGTATGGAATGATTTGGGTCATTCAGATAGATTTTAGTTTGATCTATGTTGTAAAGGTGGGTTTTGTATTGAGTGAAATGGTCCATACACTCGACATAGTTGTGATTTTTCAATTGTATGATAAACATTGGTTATGGAAAGTGCATTAAACGTGGCCTTGAGCATTAAACTTTGTATCCAATGTCCAGTACATAAATCTTAATGCAAATATTTTCATGTTTTTACTCGGTTCTGAGGTGAGTTTTACCATTTCTTGAAGTTTTTGTCCCACCGCCTATGGTTTGCATTTGGAAGGTTTCCAACTGATTTTGTCACTGTTCAAAGGAAGGTTTTGAGAATCTTTGAGAGGCATGTAGACCAACAATTAACTCAATATCAAATAATGAATTTGCATAATAACTTATTTTGGCTCTGCTTGATTATAATTGTGCTTGCATTCACTCCTTTCCCTGTACCCTCAATGCAAGTTTGCTTGAAAGTTAAATGGTTTAGTTCCAAGTTGATGGTGTTATGAGAATTGAAATGGTGAATAATTCCTGTGTAAAGAAGAGATTGTAGCTATGGTTATTGATTTTTGGGACCGAAAACAATGTTGCTCGAAAAGCTAGTTTTGGGTTTGAAGACTACAATCTACTATTTGAGTTATCAGTGTTCTTGTTTTCAGTTATGTACGCTTGTATTAATCTACAATTCTAAGATGAAAATCTAGAAAATGATAAGAGTGTGCCAATCCTTTTGGTCTATGGTTGGTTTGATTGTTTGGATGGATTCAAAACACTATACTCGTCAAGTTTTGAAGGTTTTTTTGAACTAGTTCTTGGTTTTATTTAAGTCTAGGGTTTAAACCCATGACAATGCATTGCAAATGTTTTTTTTCCAGAGATTTGTTTGCATGCACTTTAAGTACCAACTTGGCATTGACACCACTTTGAAAGGCCCTAGATTTGTGGCACACTACTCTTATTAAATGTCATTGCTAGGTCGAGTAAAGTTATGATGAAATAAGGAGGCTTTAAACTCGAATTTGTCTTGTATTGGCTCAAGATCTAGGCATCCTGTAGGTCTAAATCATGACCTTAACCAAAATTTGTAATTTGTATCAAAGCCGAATGCAAAATGACTCGGCTTGGTCTTGAAAGATCAGGCATATAATTTAATTCTCAAAGTTTCCATTTGGATACAAGGGTTTATTTATATTGGTGTTGAAGAATTTTTTCAGAACCTTCACGGTTGTAGAGTTGTTGAGTTAGTTGGTTTCCTCTCTTATGCGATTGTTTTAAAAAGAGGGCGCTAAGGTTGGCAAATGCTGAACCCTGAGTGTGGCATGCAATCTTCCATTTCAAAGGCTCATGCATTGAATTATTAGTCAGGACCTTAGATACAAGCTTCATAATCTTAGCTTCTCTCCTCTCAGATTTAAATAATGTTTCAATTTTTGAATGCACAATGGATAAGGTGACATACTTCGACCATGTTTGTGTTTTTAATGAAGTTAAAGCTACAATTAAAATGTTTGAACCATTTGCAATGCAAAACCCAAGCTTTACACACCTCTTGTAAATTTGGCCATACTTCTCGAACAACTGAGGCTAAAGCAAACGTTATAATCATTTGCATGCTTGATTTGCTACAGTTTTGAAGCAATTCTTTATCACATACATTCACTTTTAGTCTTATATGTGAACCAAGGATGATTAGAATGTTATGTGGAGAATTTGGAACTGTATTGGTTATTGTACATGTTTTACTTTGACTACTGGTGACTCAGATTAAGAGGAGATTATTCTGAGGAGCAAGTCTTGTGTAGTTTGATGGACTGAAGATACAAGTGTTAATACTCCTGTAGCTTGAGATATGTCAAGTATGGAACACATGAACTGTTTTATGAATTATTGTTGGATCGAAGTTTGAATGCAAAGACCAAATTTAAATGGTTCTATGATAATGTATTGCATAGTTATTAATCGATTTATATTGTTTGGGCATAAAAGATATCAATTATCTACTATGTCACACACCCGATCCTTGAACTTGAGTGCCTTATCGATTTCTCAATGTCCATGGTCGGTGTCGAGTAAGCCATTTAGTTGGCTAACTAAGTCCATAGGCACTGAGTGTTGAAATCCAAAACATATTTCAAACGGACTCTTGCTTGTTGAACTATGTTGCACTCGATTATAGATATGCTGGATGAATGGAAGACTTTCGTCCCATGTTCTGTGATGCTTGTGGTTGTGCATACGAAGCAACTTTACCACCATGCGATTCACAACTTCCGTCTATCCATCAGTCTGAGGATGGAACACTGTCGACATAGATAGATATGTGTCGAGTTGCTACCAGAGCGTCTTCCAAAATGTGCTAACAAAATGGGAGTCGTGGTCGGAGATGATTGAGGTCGGCAACCATAGTGCTTCTAAACATTATCAAAGAAGAGTTGAGCAGTCTGTTGGGTTGTTGTGATCTTGTTGCAAGTAATGAGGATAGCCATTTTGGAAAATCCGTCGACCACTACCAGGATTGCAGCATGTTGGTGTTGGGTAACAAGATATCCAGTCAAATAATCCAAGGAAATAGATTCCCATGGTCGACTAGGAACGAGAAAGGGCGTATACAAACCCTGTCGTCGGTTTGGTGGCTTGGCAATGGCATAAACCACATAGGACTTGATGTACCTGCCGACATATGTTCTTAAGTGAAGGACAATAGAAATACTTCTGGAGCACAACAAGTGTTTTTTCCACTCCTAAGTGTCCTATTGTTTTGTTGTAGTGTGCATCCTAGATGAGCTTATGTCAGTGCTCACCAAAAGGTACACAAATCCATCCTATCTTGTAAAGCAAGTTTTCCTTAACGTGATAGTCGAGAACAATCGACTATTCTGTTTGGAGTTTTCGATACACTGTCGAAAAATCAGTGTCTTCTTCATACAGTCGCAGCCAAGTAATGGTGTCATAACCATGCATACTCAACACTGTAACAAGTGAAGTAATTGGTGGTCGGCTAAGGCAATCAAGTGCTACGTTGGCTTTTCCTTTCTGATGCTTAGTTACCAACTGAAATTACTGTAGGTAACCAATCCACTTGATCTGTCTCGTCATCTGCAACTTAGGCTGTGACAGAGTGAATTGTAGAGGTTTATGGTTGGTATGGGTAACCGTTTCTTTGCCTAAAATAAAATGTCTCCATTGCTTAAGAGCTTGTACAATGGCATACAATTCCTTTTTGTAGGTAGAATACTTACAAATAGTATCACTAATAGTTTCCGAGGGAATGCTACTGGGTGACGTGCTTGTGTAATCACGGAACCCATGGCATAGTCGAATGTGTTAGTATCAATTTCAAATGGCTGATGAAAATCAGGTAACACAAGCACTAGAGCGGTGCAAAGCTTGTCCTTAAGTTGTTCAAAATATTGTTGTTGCGTTGTAGTCCATTTGAAAACTATCTTTCCACCTCCTTTTGTCAATTGATTCAGAGTCCAGGTTATGTGGCTGAATCCTAACGCAAATTTGCAGTAAAAATTTGTCAAACCAAGGAAACTCCTTAGTTCTTGAATGCTTTTTGGATCCGGTCAATCCTTGATAGCTTGTATCTTTTCCAGGTTGACTCGAATTCCTATCGAGTCGATGACATAGCCCAAATACTTGATACTTGTCAATGCAAAAGAACACTTCTCCAAGTTCAAACAAAGTTTGTGTCGTATGAGAACATTAAGCATTTGCTAAAGCTGTTGCAAATGTTCCTCCCATGATCTGCTGAAATTCAAGATGTCATCCAGATAGATAATGACACATTTCCTTGAAAAAGGTCTAAGAACGTCATCCATACATCTCATGAAATTCACAAGTGTGTTAGTTAGACCAAAAGGCATGGCTAACCATTCAAATAAACCTTCCATGGTTTTGAAAGCAGTTTTCTATACATCTGAGGACTCTATGGGAATTTGATGATATCCCAACTTGAGTTCAAGTTTGGTAAAGAATTTAGCATCTTTCAAATAATCAAGTAAATTATCTATTCTAGGAAGAGAATACTGATTCTTTATTGAAATTTTATTGAGAGCCATGTAGTCAATGCACGTGCACCATGTCCCGTCTTTCTTGGGAACTAGGACGATTGGACTTCCACAAGGAGAGGAGCTAGGTCGAATATGCCCTTTTTCAATCAAGTCTTGAATTTGTCTGTGGATTTCTTCATTTTCTAAAACAGACCTTCTGTAAACAGATGCATTGGGTAATGAAGAACCAGGAACAAGATCAATGGAGTGTTTTACCTAGAAATGTAGTGGTGCTCCAGTTGGATCTTTGAACACATATTTGTATTCTTCAAGTATTCTGTCGACTTGCTACTATTGTTGAGAGTCGTGTTCGGTGGAGAGACGACTGTTTGCTGTGATCTTCCAGGATTGTTGAGGTTTGATCATTGACAGCGTAAATTTCTGAGCATGGTTAATAAGCTTTTGGTTTGCTTTACTGAAACCATCTCGACTGTTGGTGTGGGTTGACGTTCAGGAATGCCATACCACTGATTCTGTATTTTGATGATCATTTTCAGTGGTATCAGTTGATACCTTCCATGTATCTCCCACAAGTAAGGCTTTCCAAACAACACATCGGCTACCGAAAGCGAAGCGATGTCGTAGAGCACCTCATCTTGAAAAGGCTTGATGAAGTAAGGTAACTTGCATTATTGTGTGATTCTGAGTTCTTGTCCATATTTCATCCAATCGATGTTGTAAGGTTGCAGATGTGGAGTAGTAACAAGACCCAATTTTTTCACAATGTCTTGAGAGACAAAAAATTTTGACTTCCATTTTCCATAATCAAATGCAATGGGTGATTCTGAACCCATATCTGTGTATGGAATAATCATTCTCTTTTCTCTTCATGGATGATAGTTGAGTTTGTGAGAGTTGTCAAAGTCGACGCTACTAAATTCGAAGAGTAATGGTCGGAATCCACAACTATCTTGTCGGCCGAGCTAGAAGTAGACATCTTTTCCAAGAATGTATTTCGAGCGTTGCATTTCGATGCGTCATGCCAAGCTGAATTGTGGTAGTCGCACCATTTTCCCGCAGGAGGTTATTTAGTCGATTTTCCCTTGTATTTATTGAAAGGCTTCTTACCTTGTTCCAGCTTCTAGGTAGTAGTCAGAGACGTCGGTTTGACTTGACGTAGTCAACAGTCGACTGAGATTTCTTGTCAAAAGGTCGACCAATTGGTTTGGTCAAGAAACGTCCTTTCGCCTTTAATTTCACCTCAAGCTTGATGGCGTAATGGATTGTGTCTGCAAGAGTGCCAATAGTGAGAAATTCCATCTCTTGTTGGATATAAGGAGATAAAACATTGTTATATTTCAGAACAAGTAAATTTTCTTCCTCCCTAACACCAATTCGAGCCATTAGTCACTGGAATTCATCATTATAACTCTGTACAGTTTGATCCTTCCATTGTCTCAACTGTTGCCAATTCTTGTACTGTTGTTCTATGTACTTGGGTGGATAAAATTCCTTTCGGACATGTTCAAAAAAATTGTCCCATGTGTCAATGGGGTTACTGTCTTCATCATATTTCGTCGAGAGATTTTCCCACCAACAATGTACAAAAGTCGACATCTTCAAAGATGCAAGGGTGACTTTCTCAGCCTCAGAAAGTTGAATCACATAGAAATAGGAATCCAATTGTTGTATCCAATTGTCTACAGATTCCACATCCATATTTCCTTCCAAGTTTGGTATATCCAAGTTCATCTGCACCTTAAAGGGGATAACCTTGTCAAAGGCATTTTTCGTCGGGTTGCTAACCAAAGTCGAGCCAAATGAACTTGTGAGTCGAGCAAGAATCTAACTGAAATGCTCATACATTTCAGTTCGTTGTCGAGTGAGTGCTTTCTCAATGAGTCATTCAGTTCACTATTAGGCATACTACCCTTTGTTTCAACTACCATCATCGATCTGGGGTTGCGACAGATAAATACTCATAAGTCGAAGGTAGAGGTATCTTGGATAACTGAGTCTTAGAGCTTGTATGAACATGCATATGTCTATTAACTACGCAAGTAGTGCTTAAAAAAGAGTAGAGTAAATAGGCTCTAATACCAATGATCCGTGTCGCCCACGAGGTCGACAGGAGGATAATAGAATTGACTATTGTTATGGGGGACACTATAATGTTAGTTTGATCAAAGAAACAACTATGAAGAATAACAGACACTAGACAATAAACAACTACAAAATTTAATAGACAATGCCAATCACAGAAGAATGTGAGATACGAATTGATAACGAAGAAAACCCAAGGGTGAAAAATATGGTTGTATTGAGCAGTCGTCACAAGAGGTCGAATGTAGGAACCGCCGGGAACTAATTGAGCCTTTGGTTAAGGAACTCGTCTTAATGCAATCAAGAGCAGAGAACCAAAATCCCTTTCATCTTCGAGCTTACAAGTATTTATACAATTCTGAGGGACGTTTGGGTAACTACCCGCCACGTTTCAGTTACAAAAATACAATTATAAAGAGATCATGTGTATTCTTCCCATTCGCCAGCTAGAAGAAGATGAAGAGACATTGTTTCCACGTCGATGGAAGTTCGGATGCCTTCTGACTGCTCAAAATTTTGTCTGACATGTGTTGGAATCATCAACTACCATTGGGCATGTGCCGTCGGTCGCGTTGCTGAATTGACTTATCCATTGGAACGACCGAGTCGAGGATCCGACCAAGGAGTCGACTGGGACTAAGCAATAGTCGATGGATCCAATCGAGTCTTGGGATGGATCAATGATACATCAAATCACTCATTTAGGTGAAGATAAAACAATGTATTTTTCATCTCACCAAGTTGTAATCAAGGATTTAAAAGACCAAAACATGTCCTATCAATTGGAATTGTTGATAATATTACTAGGTTGTACATATTTGACAAATTTGACTCATCATCTCTTCCATTAAATTTTATTATTCACATTGATGACACATAAGAAAAATTTGGCATGAGCAATTTGGTCATATAAAAACTATCACTTATTGCAACAACTATGTCAAAAGAATATGATGACAGTTCTTCCTCTCATTTCTTGTAGAGATGGTGCGATTTTCCATGCTCTTTAAATAGATATTCATGGCTTAACACTCAATTGGTTCATGGTCTCTATTTAAAGAGCATAGGGGGTTATTTGTTGATGATCAATTGTGAGAGATTCATATTATCTAAACTATTTTATTGCCTCAAATGGCCATGTTGGCTAGGGCCATGGACTGTTTCCCTATTTGATGGTTTTAACCATGTAATACATTGATTTACCAATCTTTGATCTATTTGTGTGAGCGATTGTCTTAAGGTGTTCGACTTGTGTGGATATACCTTGTTTATCGAACAAGATTTCCCTATCAAAAGTGTAACAAAAAACAAGTTGAATGATTTGTACCATTAGAAGTCCTTATTGTTCTACTTGATTGTAGCAAAAATTATTTCCATATAATGTACATGAGTCATTTTCACGTCTTGTCAAAGTTGTGCTAGGCAACTAGCTTTTACATTTACAATTTGAGCAAGATTGCCATAATCATTTCCTAAATATGAACGATTTGATGAATGGTATATCTTCTCAATATTTATGACAATTGATTCATCAGGACTTAACACTATTGGCCCATGATCTATTTAAAGAGCATGGAAGGTCATTATTGATGATTAAATTGAGATACATTAGTGTAAAATAGTTTATGAATTAATGAAGTGCTTGAGTGTTGTGGATTGTTTCTTTTTTTGAGAGTTTTAACCACTAAACACTAGTTTCTTGATCTATGATTCATGTGTAAGCGTTTTCCATAAGGTGTTCAGTTTTTCTTTTGGTTCAAACAAAAGATTGCCATTTCTATTTAGAGATTGAATGGAAGTTACATTGATCATTATGCGTACGTGACACTTAAATATTTAATGTTTGGCATATTGGGTGGACATTTCAATTTGTCCCATGGAAAAATAATTCTTGATCATTCCTTTCTTCTTTTTAACTTCAAGCCACCCTTTATATAAAGTTCCACAGTGACTAAGTAATTCAAAATTTGGATTTCCAAGATTCATTTGGTTATTACTTATCGGAATCAAAGTTACGAAATCTCTTCATTCGTCATGGTGGGGTTTCATTTACTACTACCACCCTTGTCAAGGAAGTCACTACATTCTTTTCTTCTTCTCTATACTTCAAGGGAAGATTTGATTCCTCAATTTGCACTTTAGGACAAGCATGCTATCCTTCTTTGAAATTTGTGGTTACTATTTTTCCACATATTGACCATTCTCATCATCCAAGTACGGTTGCTCACAAGATTGCCAACTTTTTCATTTTGGTTTATGTTTTTTGTTCCCTTTTTAGTGAGCTCGCGCTTGGGGACAATAATACTGAATATGCCTTATTTGTTGGTAGATCTATCCAACACCAAAAATCTATATTTTGATAACCCAAAGTTTTTTTTTTAATATTTCATTTCACTTTTTTATTTATATTTTGGCTTGCTCCTTTTTTTATTTGCTATGCTCTTTGCCATGCACCTTGTATGAGATTGGTAAATTAGAAATAGAGCAATTCTTTTTTTTTCTTTTCTTCATATGTTTTTTTACCTCATACCTTGTGAGATCTTTACAAAATAGAAATAGAGAAGAAAAGTCACATTTTTCCAGGTAGACTAATTGAGACCTAACCCCAAAGCTTATACAATTTTTTATTTTTTTATTTGCTTGTTTTGTGTGTATGATTGTGTTGATGTTTATGCAAAAAATAAGAGTTTTTGGGGTAAGCATGGCACAATAAAAGCAAGGCTCCAATAATTCAAAGAAGAAACATCCTTACAACAACGAATAAAACATGGTTCCAAAATCCTCAAAGTTATCGTATTCATAAAATCTCTTTGTTCCTCTTGGTGGGGCTTCATTTACAACTACCACGCTCATGAGGGAAGTCTTTGTATTCTTTTCTTCTTCTCTATCCTTCAATGGAAGATTTGATTCCTCAGTCAACATTTTAGGACAAGCATTGTTATCCTTCTTTAAAATTTGTGTATACTAATCTTTTGCATTTTGACCATCTTCATCATTCCCAGGTACAGTTGCTCACAAGATTGCCAATTTTTTTTTTTTGATTTGTTTATGTGTTTTATTCCTTTTTGAGTGAGCATTGAAAACCGAGAACTATATTTTAATAACCCAAACCCTGAGATCATCTATAATTTTTTTTCTATAGTATCTTCTTGTTCGATAGACACTATTAGTATCGATTTTTACTTATATTAGATAATATGTGAAAAACCCAACTTTATTCACTCAAAATCTCTTTATTTTTAAAGTAATTGATTAAAGAATTCTTAAATTTTAAAAAAATAAATATAAAAAATGTAATAGCAAATTTGGGAAGTGAACCCAAACTAATACTGTGGTGGCATTGGACTAATAAAAATGCCTACTTTTCCTTAGAACTAGGAACCCTCCTCAAAACTCTTATGATGAACAATATTTAAAAAGTGAACAATAAAGAAATACTTGAAGTAAAATCTAAATCATAAGGAAATATTTGAAGTAGAAATATAGCTTATAACACTTTGAAGTAAAAACTAAATAATAAAGAAATATTTGAAGTAGAGATATGGCTTATAACGCTTTGTCCAAATTTAATGGAACTTGACATTATTGTTATGTTTAACTTTATAGTTATATGCATGATTGTCTAATTGATTTAGTGTGCGAGTATCTTCAATGATTGGTGTTGTGGGGTTAAAGTCCCGGCATGTGACCACATCAAAATCCAGACAACTCTAAAGACCATCAATATAAAAACAAACAATTTTTGAAACGATGTGCAACATACCTTACCTTTCTTAGTTCTTATCCGAATTTAATGGAGCTCCACATTTCTGATTGGCATTCTTGTAATCTTTATGGACATTAATGTGTGACTACGCTGAACGCTGAATGGTTGGTGTTGGAGGGATGGTACGTTTGTCACTCACCTTTAGCTCAAGAACCGAAGGACCAACGCTGAATGGTTGGTGTTGTAGAGAGTACGTTTGTCACTTACCTTTAGCTCAAGAAACGAAGGACCAAACCTTTTTATAAAGGAAGATACATTTGTTACCTAAAAATTGCCGAAGGTTTAAGGAAATGTCATATAAATCACGTTTACATGTCAAAATGATTGCATACATTGAGAAAAATAGTGAAACCCACTATCTTGATCTTGGTAACTAGATTATACATTTTACACAATTTGAGCGAGATTCTCAAAATCACGTCCAAAATATGAATGATTTGATGAATCATACATCTTCTCAAGATTAATGACAATTGATTCATCATCATGACTTTAATACTATTGATCCATTATTTATTTAAAGAGCATGGACGATTATTGATGATTAAATTGACAGACATTTTTTGAAAAATAGTTTATGTATTAATGAAGTGCTTGAGTGTTGTGGATTGTTACTTTCTTTTAGAGTTTTAACCTCTTGATCTATGATTCATGTGTAAGCGTTTGCCATAATGTGTTCATTTTCTTTTGGTTCAAACAAAAGATTGCCATTTTTATTTAGAGATTGAATGTAAGTTACATTAATAATGTACATACTATACTTAAATATTTAATGTTTGGCATATTGGATGGGCATTTCAATTTGTCTCTTGGAAAATTAATTCTTAATTATGTTTTTCTTCTGTTTAACTTTATGCCACCCATTATATAAAGTTCCATATTGATTAAGTAATTCAAAATTTGGATTTCCAAGATTCATTTGGTTATTACTTATCGGAAACAAATGAAATCTCTTCATTCCTCGTGGTCGGGTTTCATTTACTGCTACCACCTTTGTCAAGGAAGTCATTACATTCTTTTCTTCTTCCCTATCCTCCAAGGGAAGATTTGATTCCTCAATTTGCACTTCAGGACAAGCATGCTATTCTTCTTTGAAATTTGTGGTTACTAATTTTTTGCATTTTGACCATTCTCATCATCCAAGTATGGTTGCTCACAAGATTGCCAACTTTTTTTATTTTGGTTTATGTTTTTTGTTCCTTTATGAGTGAGCTTGCGCTTGGGGACAAGAATCCTAAATATGCCTTATTTATTGGCAGATCTATCCAAAACCAAAAAGCTATATTTTGATAACCCAAAGTTTTATTTTTAATATTTCATTTCAAATTTTTTATTTATATTTTGTTTATTTATTTATTTGCACATACTCTTTGCCATGCACCTTGTATGAGATTGGTAAATTAGAAATAGAGCAATTCTTTTTTTCTTTTCTTCATATGTTTTTTACCTTATACCTTGTGAGATCTTTACAAAATAGAAATAGAGAAGAAAAGTTGCATTTTTCCAGGTAGACTAGTTGAGACCTAAACCCAAGCTTATACATTTTTTTTTGTTAATTTGCTTGTTTTGTGTGTATGTTTGTGTTGAAGTTTTATGCAAAAAAGGAAGAAGAGTTTTTGGGGTAAGCATGACACAATAAAAGCAAGGCCCAAATAATTTAAAGAAGAAAAATCCTTACAACAACAAATAAAAGGGGGTTCCAAAATCCTCTTAGACATGGTGATATAGCTAAATCAAAAGACACTAAGTCTGAGATTGTAATTTTTGTGAATGAGATGGTCATCTAAAGTCTAAATGTTTCAAGACAATGGAAGCCTTAGAAGCAACAATGAAGAAACACACATCAATCTTGATCCTTCTTCTCACGGACATGCACTTTCTACTTCTGTTTTTTTCTTCAATGCAACATCTACTACTTCTTCTACTGAGTGGCTTATTGATTTTAGAACATCTTATCATATGGCTAATAATAAAACCATGTTTTATTCTCTTTATGAATGCCAACACAAAACAAATATTTGTTGGTGATGATAGATTTCTTAGTATTATAGGGTCTAGAATGATTCAACTGGATGATGACCATTTTAATGATGTTTTATGTGTTCTAAATTTTTCTTGCAACCTTCTATCAATACATCAAATCACTCATTTAGGTGAAGATAAAACACTAGAATTTTCACCTCACCAAGTTGTAATCAAGGATTTAAAAGATCTAAACATGTCCTAGAAACTGGAATTGTTGATAATATTACTAGGTTGTACATATTTGACAAATTTGACTCATCATCTATTCTATCAAATTTTATCACTCACAACAATGACACATATGCAAACTTTGGCACCAGTGATTTGGTCGTCAAAATGATCACTTATTGCAACAAGTACGTAAAAAGAATATGATGATTAGTCTTTCTCTCATTTCTTGTAGAGATGGTGTGTTCTTCCATGCTCTTTAAATATATATTCATGGCTTAACACTGGATTGGTCCATGATCTCTATTTATAGAGCATAGGGGGTTATTTGTTGATGATCAATTGTGAGAGATTCATACTATCTAAGCTATTTTATTGCCTCTAGTGGCCATGTTGGCTAGGGCCATGGACTCTTTACCTATTTGATGGTTTTAACCATGTAATACATTGATGCACTAATCTTTGATCTATTTATGTGAGAGATTGTCATAAGGTGTTCGACTTGTGTAGATATACATTGTTTATCTAACAAGATTGTCCTATCAAAAGTGCAACAAAAAACAATTTGAATGATAAGAATGGTTTGTATAGTTAGAAGTCCTTATGTTCTACTTGATTGTAGTAAAATGTCCGTATAATGTACATGATTAATTTTTAGGTCTTGTCAAAGTTGTGCTAGGAAACTAGATTATATATTTGCAAATTGAGCAATATTCTCAAAATCACATCCAAAATATGAATGATTTGATGAATTGTACATCTTCTCAATATTAATGACAATTGATTCATCATGACTTCACATTAGATTGGTCCATGATCTATTTAAAGTGCATGGAGGGTCATTGTTGATGATTGAATTGAGAGACATTCATGTAAAATAGTTTATGCATTAATGAAGTGCCTGAGTGTTCTGGATTGTTTCCGTCTTTGAGTGTTTTAACCACATATTCACTAGTTTCATGATCTATGATTCATGTGTAAGCGTTTGCCATAAGGTGTTCAATTGTTTTTGGGTCCAAACAAAATATTTTTATTTCTATTTAGAGATTGAATGGAAGTTACATTGATTATGTGCACATTGCAATTAAATATTTAATGTTACATATTGGATGGACATTTCATTTTTGTCCCATTGAAAAATAGACCTTGATCATGCCTTTTTTCTTTTTAAGTTCATGCCACCCATGGATAAAGTTCTAGAGTGACTAAGTAATTCATAATTTGGATTTCCAAGATTCATATGGTAATTACTTATCAGAATCAGAGTTATCGTATTAATAAAATCTCTTTGTTCCTCTTGGTGGGGCTTCATTTACAACTACCACCCCCGTGAGGGAAGTATCTGTATTCTTTTCTTCTTCTCTATCCTCCAATGGAAGATTTGATTCCTCAATCAAAATTTGAGGACAAGCATTGTTATCCTTCTTGAAAATTTGTGTATACTAATCTTTTGCATTTTGACCATCTTCATCATTCCCAAGTACAGTTGCTCACAAGATTGCCAACTTTTTTTTTTGGTTTGTTTATGTTCTTTGTTCCTTTTTGAGTGAGCATTGGACACCGAAAAATATATTTTAATAACCCAAACCCCGATATCATCTATAATTTTTGTTCTATAGTATCTTCTTGTTCAACAGATCCTGTTGGTATCGATTTTTACTCATATTAGATAATATGTGAAAAACCCAACTTTATCCACTCAAAATCTCTTTGTTTTTAAGTATTTGACTAAGAAATTCTCAAATTCTAAAAAAAATGATAAATGTAAAAAATGTAATAGCAAATTTGGGAAGTGAACCCAAACTAATATTGTGGTGGCATTGGAGTAATTAAAAGGCTTACTTTTACTTAGAACTAGGGACTCTCTTGGCAAGGAGGACTCAATGGTGGCAAGAAATTCCATTTGATAAAGTGGGAGATAGTGAGATGTGAGAAGACTAAAGGGGGTTTGGCAATAAGAGAACCAAGATTAAACAACATAGCTTTGGGAGCCAAAATTTTATGGAGGTTGGTCATAGGAAAGAATGAGTGGTGGAAGGAGATAACAGTAAAAAAATACATAAGAAAAATCAGACTACGATGTGTTGACAAAGACTTCTCAGGGGTTGGAACCAAAATATGGAACCTATGGAAGTATTCGGCTCCTATAACAAGAGGGAAATTGTATTAGATTCCGTGGAGTGGAAGAAGAATCAATATATGGGAGAATCGGATAATGGGACTCCCACCCCTTAAAAATAATGAGTCCTTGAATGATCTCCGGCTTTAGTTTCAGGAAAAAATATCTGCAAGCTCTTTGACCTTTCCTGTTGGGACGAAAAAGGGCAATGGGTGGGTTGGAAGGACTTTGACCTGCCTAAAAGACTTAGTAGTAGCCTTCAAGAGCTTTATGGTGCTCTCAATGCCAGGGCCCCCCTAACCGTTACTGAGAAGGATACAAGAGGGTGGGGCATAAGTGGCAAATACAAGGTTAAAGACGACTACAAGATTCTTCTCTCCAACTCCCCTAGATCACCATTGTATGGGAAATGGAAGAAAGTTTGGCTTCGTGATTCCCCCCGCAAGCTTAGTGCCTTCTCTTGGCTTCTTGCTCAACATAAAATCCTTACCGCGGAGAATTTAGGAGAAGAGGCATCGTGGGCCCAAACAAATGTGTTCTTTGTAAAATCCAAGAGGAATTGGTGTCACACTTGTTCTTGAAATGTAGATTCGCTCTATAGGTTTGGGAAGAAATGGTTATGGAGTTAGAGATTGTTCTTACCCTCCCCAACCAAATAAGTGGTTTCTTTAAAGGACGGGGACATTGTTATTAGGGGTCAACTGTCAAGAAAAAAACTCTAGCCAACCTTTGGAATGCTCTTCCAAAATATGTCAATTGGAAAATTTGGCTTACAAGAAACATGAAATTTTTTGAAGGAAAACAATCAGATCCGGGTAAAATGGCCAGGAATACCAAGCTCCGGATGAAGGAATACATGTCCTCTCTGGGTTAGCATCCCAAGCAGGAATTATTATCTCCCCTTGAATCTGTGTGGGTCTCAAAATTTTTAGTTCTGAGCTTTCTTCAGCCCCTCCTGGGCCCTGAGCCTCTCTCAAATAGACTTTTAGGAATGGAGGAAACATCATCCCAGTCAACACTTTTCTTTGATGGAGCCTCAAAAGGCAACCCAAGGGCAATAGGTGCGGTAGGGGTCGTATGTGATCTTGGAGGAAATAATATATTTCAGTATGCATGGGGACTAGGAAGGAGAACTAACAACCAAGCTGAATGGGATGCCTTGCTTCATGGGGTTGATACAATGACGTCTTTGCTTTGCGACTCCTACTCTGTCTTTGGAGATTCCAAGATTGTCATTCAAAAAATGATACACATCCAGAATGGGAACGTTAAGAATCTGAATAGGATTCAAAAAATAATTTTATCTACCATCTGAGATATCTCTAGGATCCAATTCTACCACATCTTAAGGCATAACAATTTAGGGGAAGATTACATGGCGAATCAAGGATCTAGGTTGAAGCAAGGTGTTATAGTCTTGAATAAAGACCCCTCAGCTATAACATGGTCATCGTGCTTCTAAGATATTACCGCACCCCCACTTTCACTTGGGTGGACATGCAACGACCCCCTTCTGCTCATAGGACAGGTGGATTCCATGAGGTCGAGGCCATTAAAGCTCAACTACAGACAATCATTTTGGGAATTAATTGTGGTAGTTCCGGTATGAAGATGGAAGCATGCGAGAGCAAGATGGATCCCGTTCGCACGAGGGGAAGTTAGTGGGAAGGAGATGGTTATATAGGGATTCGTCTGGTGTTGTAGTCATTGTCTTCGAAACCTCCCCGCTCTCCAGCTCTGGTTATAGCCTCCCTTTCTGGTTCTTCTTTGCTAGCTCTAGAAGAAATTTCATAGATAGTTTCATCGGTGAGCTCCGGGAAATTAAGGTTGTGCATCAAGACACCAATAAGAATGCTCACAACTCATTTGAAGTGGCCAAAGATGCACTGGAGGAATGCAGACAGACTGGTCTGGACATTTCCTACATGGATACCCGCTTGGAGGATGTGGAAACTAACGCCCGTGTTCATGTTGGTGAGCTAGAAGAGCTGCAGAAAGAGGTCAAAAGCATAAAAGATTATCAACGGGCTAATTTTGAGTCTCTCAAGCAATTCCTATTCAATTTGAAAGGACAGTTGTTTGAAACTCTATAAAAAGGAAGCAAAAAGCTTGAGCACCGCCTGGACCAAATGGAGGAAGCGTTGAGTGAACTGAAGGAGGATTTTGGAAAGCGGAGCGAGCCACTGGATCCTGAAGCGCCGCGGGAAGGGATCTCCTTAATGGAAGCCGACTCTCCTATGCATGATGAAACTACTACCGCTCAGAATCAAGAATGAAGCTGCGAACTCCCTCTGTTTTTTTGCATTAAACTCTGTAATAAGTATTTTAGGATTTACATTATAAAAGGCAAAAGTAATAGACATATAGTAGATACAATTTCAAATTTTGAATAGTTTCTAATACCACCCGTGGAAGACTTAATGCCCAGGTTATGATTTACTCTTCATGCAAGGAAATTTTGTAAATTATTCTCTATTTAATATATCTCCACTTTCGTGTTTATGTTAAAATAAAAGAACTAGGGACTCTCCTCAAAACTTTCTTACTTATGATGAATAATATTTAAAAAGTGAAAAAAAATATTTGAAGTAAAAAATAAACAATAAAGAAATATTTGAAATAGAGATATAGCTTATAACACTTTGAAGTAAAAATTTCGGTTGAAAAAAAAAACACATTGAAGTAAAAACTAAACAATAAAAAAATATTTGAAATAGAGATATAACTTGTTGTTATCTTTATCTCTATAGTTATATGCATTAATGTGTAATTGATTTAGTGTGCGAGAATCCTCAATGATTGGTGTTGTGGGGTTAAAGACCCTACATGTGACCACATAAAAAACTAGACAACTCTAAAGACCATGAATATAAAAACAAACAAACAATATATATATATTTTGAAACGATGTGCAACATACCTTCCCTGTCTTAGTCTTCTTATCCGAATTTAATGGAGCTCTACATTTCTGATTGGCATTATTGTAATCTTTATGGACATTAATGTGTGACTACGCTGAACGCTGAATGGTTGGTGTTGGAGGGATGGTACGATTGTCACTTACCTTTAGCTCAAGAAGGACCAACCCTTTTTATGAAGGAAGATACATTTGTTACCTTAAAATTGCCGAAGGTTTAAGGAAATGCCATATAAATCATGTTTACCTGTC
Source organism: Larix kaempferi (assembly GCA_027924585.1). Taxonomy (NCBI): domain Eukaryota; kingdom Viridiplantae; phylum Streptophyta; class Pinopsida; order Pinales; family Pinaceae; genus Larix; species Larix kaempferi. The sequence continues at coordinate 7,107,956 of BSBM01000370.1, forward strand.
AAAATGACTGCATACTTTGAGGAAAATAGTGAAACCCACTATCTTGACTATGATATTTTTGTCTCTTGAATGTATGGCCAAGGGCACTCACTTAGCTGAGTCAGCTCCATCTCTTCAGCATATTTTCACACGATATTAAACTTCACATTTCTGACTAGAAGTGCCAACCAAGGTCGTATTCATTTCTCACTGACGACGAAGCTCCTAAGGTAGTTGTGGTGCTCGGAGATGATTTATTACAGGGCATTTAATGGTACACAATGTATTACAGGGCACTTAATGGTACAAATATTTTACAGAAGAAAGTGACATTACCCTTGCAGCCAAAATCTGGCTGCATAATAAGAATGTTTTATTCCGTTTAGATGTATCTGTTGTTCTACGCAATTGGATCAAAATGTCCGTGTAGTATACATGATTCATTTACAGATGATAGAAGTACCTGTTACTGTTCTTGTGCTGGGTAACTAGATTTTACATTTACAACTTGCGCAAGACAGTCAGCCATTGACGAACCGTAAAGATTGTTCATGGAAGGGGCGAGCTTTACTAAATCCAAACCAATTCTCATCCATTTCTCTGCTTCATGAAAACGATTGAATCTCACATGAATCCCAGACCGATTCCATGCTGTTGATGCCAACCACTTAGCTTCCTCTGTCGGGTATTCTCCACTTTTCATTCCAACAATAATCTGATGGGCTTGTTTATACACACCAATAGCTTCTGCGTCTTCGCCCTTTGCATCAGCAATCCCAATCAACTTCCGAATGACAAAACTCACTATCTTGTAATCTGGACGAGGACAGCTCAAAACCATGTTGAGACAAGCATTTAATGCTACATGTGCTACCTCCAGGTTGGCATACTCACCTTCACATGCATGGATACCCATTTTCAATAAGAACTCGGGCTTGCAGCCTGTTAAACTTGTGCACTGTTGCAAAATTTGAAGCTGAAGCTTGGGGTCTTTCATCCTTCCCCTCAATTCAAAGCTCAGAACTGCACAATACACTTGGAAATTCTCGTCCGGTTTGTCTTCTTTGCTTGCAAGATTTGCTTGAACCTGAATTGATGTTGATGAATTAGTTTATTTCGCATTATTTGATCTAATCACATAAAGAAGTTCATTTTTTTTCCATACCTTTTTAGCCTTTTCCAAATGCTCAAGGGCCTCTGTCAAACAACTGTTATCTTTCTTCTGAGAAGCAAGCAATGCTGCGACTGCCAAAATTAGAGATTTTGACAGCATTCTTAGATTTTCGATTGAATCCTCTAGAGCGCCATAAAATTCAGATGCACACATAAAAAATTCTGCGCAAAGCTCGAAGTCATTTGCTTTGCCTGCCTTGAGTCCACTGTTCCAAGAAGATCCGGCAAACCAGTTTAGCTCTTTTTCGGCTGTTATTCCGGAACCAAAATATTCAATTCCAGACTCCGACAGGCGTTTCTTTGCATATTTCAAATAGTGTAGAATTTCGGATTGTGCACCGGCGTTGTCCAGGTGGAGACGTATTATGTTTCGCATCACTACGACTTCTTTCGTGGAGATTAGCTTCCCTGACTGGTGTAATTTTAGTAAATTCGTTAATGCCGCGGTCGCTACTCCGATCGATTTGCAAGCCATGGCTTCATGTGAGGCTAGGGTAAGATAGTCCGGGTCAAAGTCGGTACACTGGAGCATTCTGTTCAGTTGCTTTGTTGCTCCGGGCTCGTCCTTTAATTGCAAGCAAATTTTAAACTGGAATGCAAGGAAATATATGAAGATTTATAAGGATACAAAATGCACTTTGAAACAATTGAACGAGTATTTAAAGGAATTGGAATTTTTCGGGAAACAAATTTACCTGTAGAAATATGCAAACTATACTCGGTTCAACCTGCAATTATGCGAACAAAGAAGCAAACTTTGAAAATAAGCGGATTAAAGAAAGAATTTATCAATGTTTCCAGAATATTCTCTAGTGCAATAGACAAAGAAATGTGAACATGCACAACAAAGCAAAGCAAGCAAACTTCAAAACAAGTGGATTAATGAGCGAATTTGCGTTTTCTTGACAGAAATCTCGGGAATTGGATCATTCTTTACTGTTTAAAGACAAAGATGTGTGAAAAATGAAACCTTAACGAACCTTTTCTGCTTCGGAAATGTATTCGCGCGCATGGTCGTACTGCGAGAGCCCGAGGTGACAAAGGCATAGAACGCGGAGAGATTTTGCTCTGCAAACTCTGTGTTCTGCGTCGAAAGGAATGTACAGCATGGATCCTTCAAAAAGTGCGACGCTGGTTTCGTAAAGCTTTGACCGAAAGAATTCGGATCCACTGTGATAAAACGCAAAGATTATATGCAACTCTCTTCTTGATTAAAAATGGACATTTAAAATTATACACAAACTAGAAAGCCATGCATTTTTCTAATATATTTAACTTTTTCTGATTTTTACCTAAAATAATTAGGATCCACTTTCATAAAATGGGACATTAACATGCAACACTAACCTTAAAAGATGGATATTTAAATGCACAACGTACAGGAAACTAAGTATTTTTAAAATATTGAACCAATTTCTTGCCTGTTCCAAAGGATAGCATGCACACAGCGCCGTTCACTTGAAGAATGCTCATCCGCCTCTGCTAACAATTTGATAATTCTGTCATCCGAAGCAATCTGCAGTGCTAAAGTTACTTTGGCATTGTAACTTGGATCCGCCGAAGACACATTTTTGAGAATCTTATCAAGAACTCTTACCGGGAGCTCCTTCTTAGACGGAAAACGACTCTGCAGCCGAAAAAACGCAGATCTGGCAGTTTCCAAACTGCCGGAGCCGGACTGAATAAAGATCTCAACAGCAGAAATGCAAATATCTAAAGGCGCTCCACGGTGTCCAAGAAGTGCACTAAGTTCCTTCTCAGCGTCTTCACTGAGACCCAAACCTATGTACGCCTTCAACGCCAGAAACGGAGTCGTCGGATGATCCGACTCGTCTTTGAGAACGGCCGCACATTTCAGAACGCTTTCAAAGTTTTCCGTCTGAAGATGAGCCGCAGCAAGATATCGAAGGGTTTTAAGCTTCACATTTTCCAGCAAAACTCTTTCGTCAGACTTCGCCAGGCATTTAGCAAGAGCTTCCGAGCAAATCTCAAAAGCCTGGTTCAAGAACTTAACGGAATCACCCTCGGCGCAGCCTCCTTCTTCCGTTTTAGCCAACAGAGTCTTTCCGTAATACAAATACTGTTCTGCAAGCTCGCGGTAACGTTCAGCTGCGTCTAACAAAAGCCCCTTTGCCCTGCCGAGCAAGGTGCAGGTGAGCGTCCTCTGAGACATTTCCCAGGCCGTTCTGGCCCTCGAAATAAGGAGCTCAAACGAAAATTTCCGCCAATCTTCACGGTCACAAGACAAATTTTCATTTTCCCGGGATTTGGAAATCAGCTCCGTGGCCTTCTCAAAGCACGAAGCAGCGAGTTCAAATTTATGAATTTTGTGCCAAATTACACCCGTTCTGTGAAAAAAGGTAGCTGTCTTGAGCAAGCTAGATGGAATTCCGTCCACTTTTCCGGCGATCAGCAACAAATCGCTGGCGAGATGACGGAGCTTGACATGTTCTTCGTCATATTGTTGGCCAGCTTGCATAGCGTTGGCCATGTCTACGCAGGCGTTCCAGAGCCGGTAGCTCAATTTCCACAGTTGCAGCTTCTGGTCTTCCGGCAGCATGGCTTTGCACGGCATCAAACGCATCATATACTCCCTTAGTTTCTTGATATTTTCGGCACTCGCCATGGGAGAAATTTGCTCTACCTGCACAACCTGTTTCTCCATTTTCGTCACGATTGAAGCAATGGTTCCCGATCCTTCGCCTGCCATTTCTCCGCTTAGAACCTCTGATATGTGCATCTTTAGTATTCAACACACGGCCGAATTGTTGCGGGCTTCTGATGTGAACTGCATGCAGATGCCTGTTTGAAGGGTTGGATAGAGTGGTGGGTGGCAAACACACGAGCTGGGAAGAATGGTAGCTATGACCGGCTGGATATTTAGCATCTAGTTGTTCACTCCGATGCTGATATCCATTAAGCCGTTGAGAGTCTATATATCTGCGCATGACGAAGGCAGCTCTCGTATTATAGGTCAGTTATTTTATATATTTTTTATTGAAGTGCTATTTTTTTGACTATGAGTGTCCCATCAACATCCAGGCGGGAAGTTGTTGCCACTATATTAAGTTACTGAGTTACCAGTGTCCTTTCGAGCCTTGGAAATAAATATCATTTAACCAGGAAAAAATAAAATGTAATTTATTTTTTTTCCAGCCAAAAAACATGATTTAACCCCGAATAAATATAATTAGGTTGTAATTTATTTATTTTCCAAGTGTAAAAAACCATATTTATTAAGAATCAAATAGTACAAAATATGTAAGTCAAAAAGACAAAAGTGGTATCTATTAAGAATCAAATAGTACAAAATATGAAAGTAAAAAAAACTAAAGTTTGAAAAGCCAAAACAAAACTTACGAAAATATAACACTCATCCTTTACAAAAAAAAGTCCTTATCACAATCATCAAAACATCAAAACATCAAAACAATGATCATATGTCAAAAAAACTAAGAGTGCCCACCGCTTCAACCTTAGATTCCAAGAATTCCTCCGAGTAGATAACACCCTCATCGCACTCATATGCATCTTTAGAAATTGAATCAGCCAGTGAATTGAGATGACGATATATATGCTCGAAGGAGATCTCGCTGAAGAGTAGGATTTTCTCCCTAGTCTTGCAACACCATTGAGAGAGAGAAGTAACATTTATATTGTACTCCCCTTGCGCCCATTTGGTTGTTACTCTAGAGTCCCCAAAAACCATCAAATCCTGGAGGCCAAAAGAAGCTGAAACAGTTAGCATACATCACAAAGCTAATAGCTCAGCCTTAGTATTGGTGCCCCTCCCACAGTTTAACTTGAGTGTATAGTAGTGATCCTTATTCAGAAAAATAACTCCTCCCACGGCACAAAGACCATCACTTGCAGCCCCATCAAAGAAAGCAATTGGTCTATCATAGTAAAGGACAAGAGAACTATCTCTTTTTTTTAATGTTCTGCCAATATCCGTGCACTGATCCTTGATAACCCGAACAATCTTGTTAAAAGAACACAATATACTGGGAGACCCATTTTCAAAGATAATTTCATTCCTATTGTGCCATATAGCCCAAGAGATGACTGCAGGAAGAAACAGGTACCTTGGGCACTTCCTATACCAGTTTAGAGCACATTTGTCAAAACGATCAGACCCCCACTGAAGATCAATACAGTAAAAGTTTGTCACTATAAACCAAAGAGCTCTCGCATAATCACATTCAACAAAAATATGATTAGCAGATTCCATATTTTTAAAGCATAAAAACAGACACTAGGGCCCGACCAACCTCTCTTTGTAAGATTGTCCCAAGTTTTCAATTCTCCCCTCAAAGCATGCCACATAAAACATTTAATCTTTAACATAACGATGTTGCAATATCATTTATTTATATTTATATTTATAAATAAAATGGGTTAAAATTACAATTTTTTATTTTAAATAAAAAATGGTTTGAAAATTAAGATTTTCACATTTTGTTTATCATTTTTTTCCAAGGAAAAAAATGTAATTTAATTAATAAGTAACTAAATTACATTTTGCAGAAAGCTTATAATATTTTTTTTTTTTAAAAGGCAGCTTCTTAGCTTCAAAAAGTAGTATGTCCTCGCGAAAACGAGACATCCAAGATGTGCATCAGAGTCTTTCGAAGAAAGTAAATCCAAGGTCCCTATAGGGTACCCAAAATAAAGCATGTATCAGAGAAAACTATAAACCGGTCCCATATATATGACATCGATTTAAAAAGTGTAGATCAGAATATCACTCATTGTTGTTGATTTTTGCCAGTCCCTCAATGAATGGTCTGTGATAATATTCATACGACACACCATTTTTAGATTCCAAAATCTTCCACTTGCCGAAAGGAATGGTCATCCCTTTCTTGGAAAGGTTGTTTGCAACAGTGTTCTGCTCCCTGTATACATGACGACAAGCGAAGGATTCAAATTCCCTCAAGAGTCTCATAACTTATTCTAATAATTTTTTCGACAATAGATTGTGACATTTCTTAGTGTTGTTTACCCAATTGTTTACTAACATAGAATCTCCAAAGATTTGAATGTGTGTGTAGTTCTTTTCTATTGCGAAACATAGCAAGAGTTTTAGTGTGAAGAGCTTAGCAAAACTATTTGATCCAAAACCAAGGCCCATATGAATGTGAAAAAAGTGATTTTGGGTTTTGTAGAGAACGACCCCTCTGCCACAGAGTTGATCTTGTGCCATCCCATCATAGTAAGCCCACGGTCTAAGAGGATCGGAAGTCTCTATTGAGACATTTCTGATGGCTGGAGAATTTTTTCCTTGAGGGAAATACGAGAGGACATCAATACTATGGATAGCCACCATTTCTGGGACATAAAGTTTATCATAGAACACTGCCTTATTGCGGCAAGACAAATTCCCCAAATGACTAGGAGTGGCATCGCACGATATAGTTCAGTAGCAGGAGTGGAGAGCCACGACTTCCAAGCCTCCTCAATTGACAGACCCATCCAGTGGTAATCGAAATTTAAATGTGCTCGAAGAAACGTCCAGGTTTGAAGGGATACAGGACAAGTGATGAACATGTGATGTAGTGTCTCTGTGCTCTATTTACATAGTGCACACCATCTGGGTCCTTCAATGTTCCAACGACGCATTTTGTCCCATATTGGAACCTTGTTTTCCAGAGTACACCGCATGAATAGTTTTGATTTTTGTGGGCATTTTGTCTTCCACAGTATTTTACACCACCATTTTTCTTCACCTGCATGAACTTCTCCAACCAATTTTTTATAACCTAATTTTGGAGTGTATCTACCCTAAGGCGTCGAGGACCAAATGAATTCATCCTAAGAATCAATGATCTGGACGTGGGAAGATCTGAGTGAGAAGCAACGTGTTCCAGATGTTCCAATAAGCTTCCGAAATTCCTAAAAGTAAAGGGCCTTTCCACCCCTCCTGCCAGATAGTGGTGGTCAGCGGGTCAACAATTTGATTAAGGTGATGTATACACTGAGAATGCAGAATCTGGATAAGTTGGAGAGGGAGGAGATGTATATTCTGACAACCCAACCAAGGATTAGCCCCAATACGCACCGGGGAACCATTCTCGATTTTCTAGGCCAACCTTGCGTCAATAAGAGGAAAAGAGGACATAATAGATTTCCAAATAACTGAGATTCCCACAGTGTTTTTTACCGGTCTCCTAACCCAGTTCACAATTGAGTTTGGGGAAATATATTTCTGAGTTACAATCTCAGTCCAAATATTTTTTGTGGTAAGTACATCTTGATTTCACTACAAGAGATTTTGAAAACAAATGAACATTTTTTAGTCCCCACCCCCCGAGGGACTTCGGTTGAGAAATCTTTTCCCACTTAACCCAGGGGGAGACATGTTTATCTGAATTCCATGACCACAACAATTTGAAACAAATCTTGCCATTTTTTTCCAATATGCCCTTTGGGATCCAGGCAAGGGACATCCAGTAAACATGAATTGCTTCCAAAACAAACTTTATAAGAACCAGTCTTCTCGCTCTAGATAACCATCTGTGGCTCCAAATATTTAACCTTTTCTCAAGCTTTGCAATCAACCAACCCCAGTTCGATTTTTTATAGTTGTTTGGTTTTAACATGAAACCCAGATATTTGAGGCCTTCGTCAATTTCTTTTGAATCAAAGGGGAAGAGAGTAGTGTACCTTTGAGTTTCTCTCTCCTCCAAATTTATCAAAGAAAGAGTGGATTTGTTGACGTTGATCTCCATTCCCTTAGCCTTCCCAAAAAGGTCCAGAATACTAGCCAAATTTTCTGCATCCCTCACAGAGCCATTGCAAAAAATAAGTATATCATCCACAAATAGGAGGTGTGTAATATTGAGTGAATTTGTGATGCCGATGCCAGAGAAAGTGCCCTGACGCTTCACATCCAGAATGGCTCTGCTTATTCCTTCAACCACCAATAAGAACAATAGGGGAGAGAGAGGACACCCATGTCGCAGACCCCTCTCCACATGGAATAAAGAAGAAGTAGACCTATTGATAAGAACAACGAAAGAGGCGGTGGTAATGCATCTCATCACCCATTTGATGAAAGGGTATTCAAAACCTAAATGGGTCATCAACATTCTTAGGTATAGCCAACTAAATCTGTCGAAAGCCTTTGAGAGATCAATTTTGATGACAACCCCTTGTAATCTCTTTAATTTAAACGAGTGAAGACTCTCCTGAGCAACCCCAATTACTTCGTGAATCTGTCTTCCTTCCAGAAAGCCAAACTGTTCCTATGAGATGACCTTTGATAGGACCTTTTTGAGCCGTCTTGCTATAATTTTTTCCACCACTTTGTATGTGATATTGCATAAGGAGATTGGTCTAAAGTCATTTAAAGAACCGGGGTTAACCAATTTTGGAATTAAAGCAATAAAAGTAGAGTTTAGAGGAAGATGGATTAAACCCCTAACTCTGGATTCCTCATCCAAGTGGAGCAGATCAGTGCCAATTACCTCATAGTGAGCTAAGAAAAATTCAATCATCCATCCGTCGGGACCTGGACTCTTTTATTTCTGAAAGCTGTGAAGTGTTTCTTTGAGCTCCTCTTCCAAGATTTGCTCCATAAGGTCCTGATTCTCTTCCTGAGTTATGAAACCCAGAAAGAATTGAGAGAGTTGAATGGCCTCTGCAATATTGACTCTATTTTCTGCTTTGTAGAGAGCTTGGAAGTGAGCAATGCCAAGGTTTGCAAGCCCATTTAAAGAGGAGATGGCCTCATTGTTGTCATTTTTCAATTCCCAAATGGTATTTTGGTACTTTCTTCCTTTTGCAAAAGCATGGAAGAATTTTGTATTCTCATCTCCACATTCCAACCAGATGGCTCTAATCTTGAGACGCCAGACTTCATCCTGTTCCTGCAAGAGTTTCCTCCTTCTATCTTCTAGAGCTCCCAGTTGTACTTTTGCTTCTTGAGTAAGAAATCCACCCCCCACAGAGTCCAGCGTAAGGAGAAGTTCCTTCTTAACCAATTCTAACTCCTGCTCGTCCCTTTCTTTCGTTTGGAAATCCCATTCCTTGAGTTTCCTTTTTACCTTAGAGAGATTTTGAACAAAGTGCGTAGCAGCATGATTTCCTTCCTCTGGTCTAAAAGGACTCCATACTTCTTGAATGATATTATTTCCTTCTTCCTCTTTCATTTAGGCAACACATAGTTTGAAAGGGATAGGAGGTTTTGTAGAATCGCCCAAAATTTCTAGGCAGATGGGTGAGTGGTCAGAAACTCCACCCATATCGACCCATTGTCTGAATTTATAGTTTTGGTCCAATAAGTGCTCCGCAAGTAGAAATTGATCCAATCTCTTAGCAATTCTCCCTTCCCCCGCTCTTTCTGTTGGTCCAATTTGGATTATTCTTTGCAGGGAATATGTCAATGAGCCTGCAGTCTTGCAAAAGGTGTTCAAAGTAGTCTGCCAGTGGGTCGGATCTAGCACTTGGACCCCATATTTCATGGTTTCCCAGAGTGAAGTTCAAATCCCCCCGTAAGATTAGGTTTTCCAGTTTGAGGAAAGTCTTTTTTCTTATAAGCTCCCAGAAAGGGACTCTCTCCTCATAGTGTCCATAAACATTAAGGACAGTGAAACTTGTGTTTAGAACTACATGGAAGACCTCCACTCCCAAAATCGATCCCGTCCCCTAGGATTTTTTCATCTTTATTGTCTTTGGATTCCAACCAATTGCAATCCCTCCCGAATGGCCCTTGGCATCCATGGCCAAAAATTCCAGATGTTTGAAAGTGGATTTTAACAAGGAGGTGAGCCCTTCCTCCGACCCTAGGGTTTCCTGTAACAAAAAAACATCTGGCTGATGCAGGGTGATCAACCTTTTCAAGGAAAGTTTTTTTAGGGCGCTTTCCAAACACCTGATGTTTAAAGAGATCGTTTTCATGGGGCACCCTCACCAGGAGCTTCCGTTGTTCTAAGCGCCCCAATGATAGATCTCTGCTTTCCATCCGTGATTTCTTATAATGCTTGATGTTGAGCCGTGGAAAGATGTGACGGTCTCCCCCTTCCTTTCCCTTTACAAGGGAGGGGGGAAATTTTCCCTAAACCCTGGGTATGCAGGCTTAGCAACGAGAAATATGGAATGTCTCTCGTCCTCAATACGATTCGAATAGGGAATTTTTCCAGCGAAGCGGTGGGGGACTTCTCAGCAAGTGAATCTATTGCAAGGGGGATGGGAAGCACTTTGGCTCCAGGGATCGGGTCCAGAAGGGGTTTGAGATTCTTTAGAATACCAATCGGGTAGGTGACGCAAGGGGGTCAGTGGGATTGGAGATGAAGTTACATAAACCCTTCTATTAAAGCACAAAGAATTTAAAGAGTCTTGCAGAGAAGAGAGATTTTTTAGGAGAGCATCCTGCTTACCGGAGGGTTCTGGTGTCGTCTGAGGATGAGCTTGTTCCTCCCTCTGCTGAGGTTTCAAGCCTTCCTCGCTCATCATCGCGTTGGAAGGCCCAACGTCCTTTGGAAGGATCTGAGTGGGGACTTCGATCTGGACTTGTTCTGGTTTCCCCTCCCTAACGATTTCCTCCAGTATTCCATGTTTTGAATGTTCAACTTCAGTTCCACTTCCGCTTTTCCCTACCATCCTCTTTTTTGTTCTTTCCATTGTTGTGCCAAACCCTTGGTTGCAGTTCTTTTCAATATTCCCATAAATATGGCACCTATGGCAACGGAAAGGGACCCCTTCATAGTTCAGTCTCTGCCTACACCTTGCCTAACCCATATTAAATTCAATTCCACTCTGAGCCCTGTTCGAATGTTCAACGAAACCAAAATTCTTGCTACAATCATCTTTTTGGTTTGTGTGAATGACATATCAGCATCAATGAAGACTTCCAACGCATTGTTGATTTCCCGCAATGAATCGCAGTTCCATAACTCCCACGGAAGACCTGACAGTCTTACCCAAACCGGTATTACATCTAGTCTTTCTCTCTTTGCATCGAACATGGGCATCTAGTTTTTGAAGAGTATGGGTGTGCTTCCCATGCTCCAGTGCTTCTGCAAGATACGACCGACATCTTCTTTGCTTCTAAGCTTGAAAACGAACCAGCCCCATGAAATCACCAAAATTTCGGTTTGTAATTTAGGAAGGCTTCCCAGTTCGATTCCACCCGATGCTCTAAACTATCGATGCTTGGGTATTTCCCTATGGCCCTACCGACCACTACTGTTTCAGCCATTTCCAGGGATTGTGCAACCGAGATCTTTTTTTACGCAGATTAGTTTTAGGGTTTCCTTTGAGTTCTTTAGGAACTTGTTCTTTTTCCTCCCCGAAGACATTCCACCAGGTGAGCTCTGGGACTTTTTGAACCGGACCCAATCTCGGAAGTCCCCTTATTTGTGGCTTCAATCAACAGGGAATCTTGTTGGTTAGATGGTTGAAGAAAAGAGGCGGTGAATCCATCTGGACTCTGAATAGAATTATCCTCAAGGTTCTAGTTGAGAGTAGTTCTTGAACAAAGGGTTCCCGTTAAAGGCCATTCGACTTCCAGAAAATCTAGACCAAAACTGGAGAATGGCTCCCCCCAATCTTCATCCTGTAAATAAGAGTGTATGATAGTTTCATCAATTGACGTTGGGAATCTGATGCTCGTCCGTGGCGGTGGGTCAAAGAGCGTGAACTAGATTCCTCCAAGTTCTGGAGCCAAGGGTTTAGCCACAAGAGACAGAAAGTCGGGATCTCCGAAAGACTCTAGGTGGGGCGGTTCGAGAAAACCATCCTTCAACACCAGAGATTCCCTTAAATTGGTTGAGACCCCAACTATCAAACTACCGTCTTCATTCATCCCAAATGTCCACATCCTATGAGCAGTTTCCGGTGACCGTTTTCCAGTTGGGGAGGAGAAGATGGTTTGGCCCTCAAGGGGGTCTTCCGAATAATCCACCTCATCACCCCAATGTTCCCCCATGTGTTAGAAACTTACCTCTTTCTGTTGTCAACATCAACATTGCTTTAGGGACACTGAGGGCCAGTACTGCAGACAGGGTGCGGTGGGGAGCTGCGCCCATAGCCCCCTAGTTCTGAGAAACCCTAGTTGAGCATGTCATCTCCCTTTCCGGTTCTTGTAGTATCCACATTTTGTTTATCATATGTTAGAGGGAGCAAAAATTGAAAAAATAAACCTGAGAAAGGAATAAATAGGATGTAAATGAATTAGCTATTAAGAGATAATATTAATTTTTAATTAATTCCTCGGATGTGGGTGCACACATGGTTAGGGGTCCACATGCAGTGGTTTGCGTGGCACATGGAGACGAGGATGGACCGTCGAAGGAGTTGCCTCCGTATGTTAGCAGGTGGGAAGAGTAATGGTTGAGGCATGCGAGGGTAGGCCCATTAAGAGGATAGGGGTGACGAAGGGAATGTCCCATTTAAGAAGACAAGACAACAAGAGGGAAGGTGGCATAAGAAGGACGTCATGGTTAAGATGGATCCACTATGAGCTAAGCAGTTCGTACTTGGAGAGCATGGGATTTGTAGGAGGAAAGCCTGTTGTAGGATGTAGAGCCAGGGACAAACTTGAATTCACCATTAATGTCATCTTTGGGACCATGATGAGGCTTGTAATTTGTGGTATAGGCTATAGAGTCTCATAAATGGGATATATAGGGTGTATAATCGTTGGAGAAGAAATGCAGGATGAGGAGAGGCGACGAGTTGATTCTCTCGTTGTGATTTGGGAGCGTGACGTGGTTAAAGTCTTCAGGGTGGCTATGGTTCCCCAGCAGCGCATGCGCAGTTGCCATGGGGGAAGAGGCAGAGGGGAGAGAGGCCCTGCCGAAGTGGACCGGGGACAAGCATATGCGGAGGTGATTCCTCCTCATATTGACGAGGTAATTTCGGTGATGAAGGAAGAACTTTAGATGAACAGAGAGGAGCAGGGCCCAACAGTGGTTTTGAGCCCCATACTAGACGATGAGAAATATTATGGCTAGAACTATGATGGAATGTGAAAGCTTCGGAGATCTGGTAACCCAGATACTTAGCAATATGAAGGAGGACACGATGAGGAACATTGTAGACATGGAAGTGGTTCTGGACCTCGCAAAGGATCCGTTCAAACGCCATCTAGATGAAGTGGAATCCCCTCAAAAGGACCCTGTTCAGTCGCCAGAGGAAGGGACTCCTCCAGATGAAGGGTTGGGGTAATCCTAGTTTCTATGTTTATGTCATGTTTGAAAGAGTTCTGTGTTTTCATGTTGGTTTTTTGTAATGTCTTCGGGCTTGGGGTTTTGGATTCCTGTTTAAGAATGATATATGATCGTAGGAGGGAGTTTTTGATCTTTTATGACATAGTGAGAAGGAAGGATTTTTGTAATAGGGTGGGGAGTCGCAAGGGGTGAATTAGGGTTTCTAGTTAATATTTAGTCTTTATCTTGGACATACCAGTTTTGTAACAATATCTATAATTCCTTTTTTATTTAGTAATTGAAGGCTATTCCTATCTTACTCAGAAAAAATTTAATTAATTGTAAAAGATAATAAAAAATAATAGTTAAATACCATACAATAATTATCTAAATTTGAAAGAGAGTAAAAAATAATAAAGTAAATTTAGATTAAAATAAAATAATTATTTTACTTGAAATAATTAGAGAGGGAGACTAAGATAAAAGTTAATTGAAATAATGAGAGAGGGAGACTAAGATAAAAGTTAAAAAGCAAAGATACAAAAGTCAAATGACTGTTAACCTGTTAACCGGAATGAAATAGGGGATAAAGAATGAAAAAAAAAGAATGAATGGAGATAAAAAGAAAAAAGATTTTATTTTCCTTAAGGATTTAAAAAAAGTCAAATTTATGAAACATTTAAATTATGGTTTAGATTGTAAAATTAAATTAAATTTTATAAATTAAAGATGGTTAATAGATATAATGTCAAAATGTTTGGAGACATTAGAATGTTTATACATTAATGAAAGGATTTCACTTTAAATTAATTTTTAATGAATGAGTTTAATGGTTAAAAACATGTGTTTCCTCTTAGGAGATTGCAGGGTCAAATCGAAAGGGGTTGTGTCTAACTTGAAATGATAATAATAATTTAATTTTAAGGTCATAATCTAGTTAGGTACTAAATTGGTCTTAGATACCTCCTTATTTGTGGGATAAAGGACTCCCCTCCACACAACAATTTGACGTTTGTTGCATGTGTTAACAACGTTAATAAACCAATGCTTAGATTACAATCTTCATGGTTGATGACCAATATTACATGACTTCCATGTCTACTAAAAATTAGAAATTGCCTTTTCATAGGGCTCACTCCTCTTAAGATAAACCTATAAAGCAATTCAACCAATTCAGAAAGAGTTACTTTGTCATCTAGGCACGCGAATGCGTAGCCATGCATGCACTAGGGTCGCAACTAGTATTGTAGTTCTTGGAGGATTGACATGCAACTTTCACACGACACACAATCATTATCCATGCATATAGATTTTAAGAATAATACAGGGACACTTCTAATACCCCTCATTGCTAAAAATATAATGCCACATATTCTTCTTACTTGTAGGGAATCTTGTCGCAATTTTAGATTCTATGCTCACTATATGCATTGGCTTTGTATATCTTAACCATATTCTCTTAAAAAACACAAACAGTCAAAAGCCTTGGATTGATTTCCTTGTCATGATCCAAACCTTCAACAATGTTCAAAGTCATATTGAGATGCCTTTTTCTTGAAGACTATCCCACCAAGCATTTCTAAACAATCCATTCTTGAATGGAATTTTTCCATTGGTAAATATATACAACATGAAATTTTAACTTATTGATGCTCTTAATAAATCCTAGACCTTATGAGTTGAAAACCCTCCAGTTTTTTTTTGGGTTGAGTTTCATATATCATATCTTATTTTCTTTGTTACTCACGCTTTTGATGTGTTCAATACCCTTAAATGATTTCAAGTTCATTGATTCATTTGCCTGACCAAGTCTATTAACTAAATTAAACCTAATTGCTTTTAAGTAGATGGTTGCTTGATCTTTGATTTGCGTTTAGTAATTAAATGAGTAGTTTGTATTTGAAAATCATTGAGTTTCCTTTGACTACTTTATGCCTATGTGGTGTGGTGATTTCAAAATCCTCTTGCTTGCAAAGACCTTACTGAAGTACTTTTTCACATTATAATAGTTTGACCATGATGTTATTATTTACTTATTTATGATTAATGAATGTTTGATTATAATGATGACTACATGTGTACATGAAAAATCACAAGTATACATGCTTAGGCTTGAAATGCATAAATGGATAGAGACATAAAAAATCATTGCATGGTTTGATCAAAGATTTATCACATGAAGATTAAATAACCTCGTTACTTTTAAAAACATTAGTTTTTGTTGTTTAAACACTCATACTTTGAATCAATGCATTGGCATGCTTGTTACAATGAAACATGTCTCATTTTTGTAGTTGATAAAGGAGAGCGGCGAGCATGTGGAAAGTCATAAGTAAGGATAGTTGAGCAATAGAAATGCACAACAATAGATTTGTTTCAATTATTAATTATTCATATTGTTGAATGTAGTCTTGGTTTATGGAGCAAAGAATCTAGTTTTGTCAAGCGGGCAAGAAAACAGGAAAATTGTTACATTTTTAAGGCAAGCCAAGCCATCTAAGATGTTGTTTTTATTTCGCAACACCACAATCACTATATCATGATCGTGTCAACATTGACCCAAGATCATGACAGACTTCTTTGAACTATTTATTACTCTTTCACCCATGTTTCTTTGTGTAGTTGCAGGCAAGCATTTCTATAGGAGGAAGACACATCCAATTACATCATTAGAGAACTATGATTTAGTATTTATACATATAGAAAATATTATACATTGATATTATGAAAGTAATAAATCCAAGGAAATTGATTCTACACCCATAAGACCTTCATGCATTGTGTGTTGATTCAAGAGCATTTGACAATGCATGACCCTTCCCACAACATTCAAGCAATGTGTGTTAGCATTCCATATTTCCAAATGATGCATGTGACTTCTAGTGAGCCTTGGATATCTTAAGATGAATCAAGTTGATGACAAATTATTCTTGAGAAGCGAAATACTCCCTAGATCCTTTAGGCAACCTGTGTTCCTTTTGCAAGCTTCTAAGAAAGGTGTGTTGATTCTGCAAACATCTATACATATCGTTTTACTTCAAAGAACATATGGATGCAACATTATCTCTCCTAGTGATGCACTTAAGTTTCTTGAAACCCCACAACAATTTGAAAGTGCACTAGAGATAAAAACACATTGGTGAGTTTGCTACAACAATGAGCCAAGCCAACCAATGATGCCTTTTCCCTTGTAGGATTTGGCGGACCCTACAATGAGTGAATAAGACATGGAAGGTTTAAACATAGTAGTGGGGAAGACAGTAGATGATGCATTCTCCCCTTCAAGGCTTTGTCTGGACTTGTGGCGAGTGGAAAAATGCACAGAAGACTAAGAGATAGTAGTGGGGAAGCTACAACAACATTGTAGATTATGTGGTTTACCATCGGAGGCTTTGTTGGACCCCACAATGAGTGAAAAAATGCATGGAAGGCTAAAACATAGCATTGTGTAAGATGCAATAGAAAAGCAAGAAGGTGAGTAATGCACTTTTTCGTTGAGAGATTTGTCCAACATTGTGGTGAGTGAAAAATGCATGGAGCTTCACTGAACCCCACAATGAGAAAAAAAATGCATGGGAAGCTAAAATGAAACACTTATGCAACTGCATCTATGCATGAATAAGGTAAGCAATGCATTTTTATTTGGGTAAGCCCCATCATGCTAGAAACAAAGGAAGAAACTACATTAGTAGAGGATTTGCAATGCACATCGAATGAGCTTGAGATGAATTTTACCCTTTAGGCTGGTTTATGCACCATTTTATTTTCTGGGGTGAGATTGGATGTCAGGATCTTATCTTGTTAGTGCTTAGGCTTATAAAAGCCTTTCTATCCTTAACACCATCCTTTCTTGCTTTACATGATATTTTACAAGTTCAATTTTATTTGTTGTGCGTTTAATTGAGTGTTGTATGCAAGGGAGATGTATGAAATTGACAAAAAACACTGGGTGATAGCTAGAAAATATGAGTATGAAATGACATCCCTCATGCTCATTTACCTACATATCAACTTATCATAAGGCACACTAGGTTTCCAATTTATGGCATACTAGGTTTCCAATTTATGGCTATTACATTTTATTTAGAGAAGACACGAATTTTAAGTAAAAGACAAGTTTTTTAAATGGGTAAGTGAAATCCCCTGTAACCATTGTACAATGCCCATAATTCAATTATGTATTTGAAACCGCCTCATGTTCCACGGTTACTTATTAGCTTGTGAACAAAAAAAATGATTAAAACAACATTAATTGACAAGAGATTTTCAACTAATGAATTGAGTATTGTTTCTTTCGTTATGAGTGAATGAAAGTGAGTGGGATGTCATTGTGTATTTGTGGAAGGGAAATAAATCTTAGGCTACTTTCATTTTCATCAATTCTATCTATGTCATTTTATCCCTTTCCATTAACAAGTGAATGAAAGTGAGTGGGATGTCATTGTGTATTTGTGGAAGGGAAATAAATCTTAGGCTACTTTCATTTTCATCAATTCTATCTATGTCATTTTATCCCTTTCCATTAACAAGGCATTTATTTTTCTCATTAACTAGTTATGCTTGTTGTGTCATTTTGATTCATTTAACAAGTTATCAGGGTTGCCAAAGAAATGCAATATCTTTGATCTCATGAGTACCTTAGTTTGATGCATGGTTTTTTTTGTTATCTTATGTTTAAGAATACTTTTGTATGTAGAGAGTTGAATGAAGAAAGACGATTCATGAGCGAGAATAAAGGAGAATGAACACAAGATTGAAATCATAACACGACTTCACTAAAGTGAGGTATTCCAAACCAAAGCAAACAAGGAAGGATGCAAAGTGCATTGCTCAACATAAGAGAAGAGCCATTTTCTAAGCAAGATACATGCGTAAAGAGGAATGAAGAAAAGGGAATGATAAACAATATTCCCAACCAAGAAATGAAGGCAGAGAAAACAATTTCCAACCAAATGCAAACATGAGACATGCACGAGAATCAAAGAGATGAAAGTATGCGAGCATGAATGAGAAAGTGGAGATTTAAGTGATGGGATTGATTGTCTTGAATCGATGTTTATCTATAAGAGTCTCACATTAGTTAGTAGAATATGTAATTTCTCGGTTTCATTGAAGTTTATGCTCATAAACTAGTTGAATAGTCAAAATGAGAGTAAGAGGAAAATTTGTAGTGAGATGAGAGCTTGAGAAGCTCAAGAATTATCCAAGATAACTCAAGAGTCATCTTGGGTAGCCAAAGAGTTATGAATCTAGAAGGCTAAGAGCCACAAACTAAACTTATAAACAACATAAATAGACCATTGTCTTCATGCAAATAGTTCTATTTTTTGGCATTGTAAGCTATCTTCCTATGTTAATAAAGAGATTGTTGTTAGCTACTTGTTTATAGTCGTGCAAACTTGTATTTGTTTGTAGACTATTCTTTCATTTCCTAGCTCTTTTTGTGCTTGTGGACATGAACATTTTAAGTTATGGACTAGTCTCTTGTTAAAGTGTTTATTCTCACATGTTATGCTTGCTAATATTTGATATGAAGTAGGGAGATTCATGATAACTCATGGAATATCCTTGGTTGCTCAAAATCTTTGATTATGTGCACAGTTTCGTTGGTAGACTATCTCCCTATTTCTAAATGCCTAATCATGTTTCATCTTAGCTTGGTTTGTAATTGGTTTTGTGATAGATAAGTGTTCTTAGCAATTGGATTGTTTCAATTTGGGAGGGAGTTGGGAGGTTCCAATTCATGTTTATATTTGATAACAATGAAGTAATATTCTACCTATTATTGGTTTCATTTCTAGACCTTGTTGAGCTTAGTACTCTAAGTAGGATCTAGTTAACTACATCTTGCATATAGAATGTTTTGCATTGCATTCCCATAATCACCCCGTCTACATTTGCATTATTCATTTTACCTTGATTAGGTTTAGATAATTATAGAACATAATAGAATATCCTACCTTACTATGATAGTTGGGCCATAATTGGAGGGCTTACAATTTTAACATGGGAGGTCTAATTATACCCGTTATCTAGGTAACCCTGTGTGGTTGACGAGGGTCAAAATCCCATGTCAACACAACTAAATAATAAGAATCATAGAGGAATTCCTCCCCTTGGTGAAATTGTGAGACCATTCAATTAATAAGTTAGCATGGTTGTTGCTGTCTAACAACAACTCTGGTGGAATATAAATTATCTTCCACATCCTTGATTGCTTTTTCCATGTCATTTTTTTCCATGCCTACATTAAAGTGACTTTCTTTGAAGCAATTCCTCCCCTTATCACAACACCTTTAATAGGCCATAGAGTCATTGTTACATGTTGATACCCTCTTTTGGATCAATACTTGGAGATCCAATAAGAGTGCTTCTTTCATTGTTGGTCAATGGCTTTACATTCATGACACCTATCTTCATCCTAAATGCAAGTCTTATATAAAACTATCAACAAAAAAATGCAAGTTTGAGGTTATCTTAGGACTCTGTATGACTCCATTCTTAAAAATATGTATGATAACAAGTTATGAGACAAACCAATTACCTTCACCCTAGTACTTTATGATTGTAATCCTCGAGATTGTGTATGACTACAACTTCAATTGTAAATCAATTTTTTATTACCTCAACACTATATTAATGTGATTCTTAAGATTATATTTGGCAAGGCTTGGTTATGAACTAAAGAATATCATTCTAGATCTAATAGATCATACTATTTATTTAGTGATACAAATTTCCTTTTGAAGTATACTTATATTTATCATTTTTTTACTTATATTTCAACAAAATAATATATATTTATTAGTCCACCATCATTTATATATGTATAGGTTTTTTCAATGAAATTAGGCTTTATGTATAGGCTTTTTCATCATTTATATATGTATAGGTTTTTTCAATGAAATTAGGTTATATGTATAGGTTTTTTCAATGAAATTAGGTTATATGTACAAGCTTTTTCATCACCTATATATGTATAGGTTTTTTCAATAAAATTAGGTTATATGTGTAAGCTTTTTCAATGAAGTTAGGTAACACATAAAATCACCTTTACTTGTGATTTGATGTATGAATGTTTGAAAAAATTTACATCGATATTGGTTTATCCAATACAATCATACATTTATTTTTGATTTTATGTATGAATATTTGAAATATAATTAATGGTCACTTGTGTACTTTGTATATGTAGAGTATTATAAGATTTTAGAAATATTATTTAATTAAAATTATTTGAATATATATATATATATATATAAAATTATTTGAATATATATATATATATATATATATGAATGAAGTAGTTTATATGTTATATAATTTTGATATCTTTATTGGTATTTGTTATATTATTTATATGGAGCGTGTTTCATTTTACAATCTTGAAAATGTGTGATTTTTAGAAAGTGTGCAATAATCATGTTTAATGGATTGAGGTATATTTTAATTCAGGTTAAGGGATTAGAGTTTTGGTTACTGTGAAATACCTAAATATTGTATTGTAAATGGTTAAGAAAATACATCGAGAAAGTGAGAGATGTAGTTGTAAGTGGTGCCATTGCTTAGTGCATTATTTCATTTCGAAGGTTTAAACTTACAATTTTGGGGTTATATTTTTATGTCATTTTTACTGGAAATTAAGTAAAAAAAGCAAATGAATTATTAAAATTGCATATATTATTGTTGAGATTGCACAATCCAAATGTAAAAAGAATATTGAGAGTTTTCCATATTATTTAAAGTTTAGATGCCTACTATTATTATTACGAGTTGTCTAAAACTTCTACGATTTCGCCTGGAGAAAATCGTTTTTTCAGACACAAATTTGCTAGAATCCGTGATAGAATTTTTATAATCTTAAATAACAGTATTAATCCTGCGTAATTTGGATACCCTAGGGTTTTCCAGGGTGCTGAATTCATCTATATGTTAAGAAAAAAAACGATTTAATCAACACAAATCGCCAGATTTTTGGATTTCATATCGCCAAATTCTGACCAAGTTTTGGTTAGACGGACGAAATCGTCAAACTTTTAGACAACTTCTTATTATTATGATGATAAACATTCAAACTTATAAAATATGATCAAAATTATATACAAATCTTTTTTATAATTTTTTATTTATAAATTGCCTATTTATATTAAATAAAAAATCATACAAAGTCATTCAATTTGGTTTTCTACTTGGGAAACCCAACCAACACCAAAACATAAGTTTGTCAATATGGATATCCAAACTTCGAACAAAGGCACTCCCAACCTTTACCCTCTCAATCCAACACTCAAATCGAGGAATTGTTTTTATAATAATAATTATTATATATTTTAAATTAATTAATTAATATAATATTATACATATTTATTGTAAAAGAGGTATTGTACATTATAAAATTTAATAATGAACATGATATTTTACATAATTATATATTTATTTAAGATGGGTCACTTGTACATACTTGTAGTTGTTGCATATTTCTAGAAACATCTATTAATTATTATAGCACGCTTTCGTGTTCCACATGAGAGCATGTTAAATGAATAATAATAATAATGTGTTTTTTCTTAATGTACATACAAACTTTCGTGTTCTTAATGAGAGCATGGTATTTTTTTTTTTAATTATGGAATGTACTAAAATAATAGTGTAAATGTCTTTTTAAAAATCACATCGCTATCTCTATAACACAAATCCATCTTAATAATAATAAGTCCTTTTACCTCTTTCATTTTAATAATAGGTTTATTTTATTTTATTTAAGAATATTATTTAGAGAATTGTTTTGAATTTAAAAATAATATAATTTTAAGTTTATGGTTTAGCCAAATACCAAATTAATATATGATATATTTTGTTTGTGGTTAAATAACCTTCTCCATGCGACGATTTTACTATTAAAATTTACAAAAGTGTACATACCCTACTTCCTATAGATTTGAACTTGTGACATCTTAAGAGGAAATCCATTTATATATTTTGAATAATATAGTATTAGAGTAGGATAATTCTTGATGGAATTAACTATTAGATTATAGAAACACAAATTTTCATTGTAAAACTTGTCAACAAATATGTGGCATTGCAAAGTTCATATTCAAGAATTTGTTTTTTTAAGTAAAATTATTGAAATCAATAAACCTAGATAATGGATATCATCTAAGAAGAAATCTAGAGAAGCAAGTCCAAAACCTCATATTGAACAATTAGGACCCATGACATCAATTCACATACCCAACCATAGCCCAAGAACATTGGCTCTAGTACCCAACTCTTCCTTTAAGGACGACAATATAGATATAGCCTCACCCTTTCTATGGAAATAGTTGCCAACAACATTGGCTTTGATACCTAACCCTCCCTTTGAGGATCATGACAATATGGATATGGCCTCTTTGGTGGGAGTGAATAAGTATCGTGAATTGAACAAGTTAGAATATGAGACAAAAACATCTCCATCTAATTTTGATGTAAGAAGAGGTTAAGAATAAATTGATTCGCTACCAACCTCTATGCCATTTATTATTAATATAAAAAATTCATTATCTTCTATTTAGCTCTAATTGCATATCTCTATAACGAATAAATTTGACATTTCATCATGCACATTTTTGCAATACGAGGTTTTAGAGGTCTTTGAATCCAAATGATAGAAATTGCAATCCAACAATATATTACAACTTGAGTGGGCCTAATGGTTAAGAACATGTGTTTCCTCCTAGGAGGTCATAGGTTCAAATCCAGAGGGGGGTAGGGTATGTACACCTCTGTAGACTTTAGCAGTTAAATCGTTGTGCAGAGGGGGGTCCTTGTCCCACAAACAAGGGGTTCTCATATACCAAATTGGTTTTTTGGCTTGGTTGTGAACTTAAAAATAGATTATTATTATTATTATTGTTACATAAGTTTTGCACATCAATCATTCATTACATTCTAGCTAAAGCAAGAAGGAGCTAATTAGAGTTTAGAAGACGCCATTCGAAGCATGAAGATTTAATTAGATTTTAAAAAGCCACCACTTGTGAATGCCCAACTTATTTCATTTTGGTACTTCATGAGGTTGGGGTGGGGCTTGTGCATTTATAAGGGCCTCGAATTCTGAAGAAATAATGGTTGGAGCCCTGCCCATAAACTTGAAAAGTAATCATATTATTCCATAATAGTTATATTTTTTGGCATTGTAATCATATTATTCATACCTCTTAACTTTATTGAAATTTATTATCACAAACTAGTTAAATAGTCAAAATGAGAATAAGAAGAAAAGCTATAGTGAGTTGAGAGTTGGAGAAATTCAAGAGTTATCCCAGGTAGATCAAGAGTCATCTTGGGTAGCTAAAGAGTTAGGAATTTAGAAAGCCAAAAGCTACAAACTAAACTTAGAAATTGACCACCGCCTTTAGACAAATAGTTCTATTTTTCTTCATTGTAAGCTATCTTCCTATGTTAATAAAGAGATCGCTATTAGCCAATGTGTTTATACACTTGCAAAGCTGAATTCGATTGTGGACTATTTTGTCATTTCCAAATCCTTTCGATGCTTGTGGACATGAACATTCTAATTTGTGGACTATTCTCCTGTTAAAATGTTTATTCTCACTTATATTATCTTTGATGAAATTTGATATGCAATAGGAACTTCTCAATAACTTGTGGATTATTCTTGGTTGATCAAAATCTATGATTATGTGTGTACTTTAACTGGTGGACTATTCTCCCTATTTCTATATGCTTCATCACGTATCATCTAAGCTTGGTTACTAATTGGTTTTGTGACAAGGAAGCATTCTTAGCAATTGGATTGTTGCTCTTTGGGAGGGACATGGGAGGTTCTGATTCATGTTTATATTTGACAACAATGGTGGACTATTCTACTTATTACTGGTTCATTTCTATAGCTTGTTGATCTTGTACTCCATTAATTAGGATTTTGTTAGATGCATCTTGCATGTTTTGCATTGCATTCCCATAATAACCCCATCTTCATTTACATCCCCACATTTTACATTAATTAGATTTAGGAAATTAGAGTGCATAATAGAACATCTTACCTTATTACGACAGTTGAACCATATATGGAGGGCTTGTGATTTTCAATGTGGGAGGTCTAAATAGACCCTTTATTTGGGATAAACTGTGTGGTTGATGATGGTTAGAATCCCACGCCAACACAAGTAGATAATATCCAACCCATGGGCACACTCTACCATCCTTGCACCATGGCATACTTTATGAATCCTCCTTGATAGTGAGAATTGTACATGAAACCCTCTCCTTACTGCAATTGTGAGACCATTCGATTAATAACGTGAGACCATTCAATCAATAAGTAGCATGGTTGTTAGTATCACATACTTCTTAGTAGCATCTCTAGTGGAATATAAATTATCTTCCACATTCTTGATTGCATTTTCCATGTCATCTCTTTTTCATACTTACTGTAAAGTGTCTTTTTTTGAAGAAATTCCTCCCCTCACTAAAAAATACCTTCAATAGGTTTTGGAGTCATTTGTTCCATGTTGGACCTCTCGTTTGACTTAGGAGTTGGAGATCCAATAAAAGTACCTCTTACATTAATGGTCAATGATATTACATTGATGACACCTATCTTCACCCTAAATGCAAGTCTTATAGTACTCTAACAACAAAAATATGCAAATGTGAAGTTACCTTAGCACTATGTATCACTTCAATTCTTAAGGACATTGTGTATGATAACAAGTCTCGAGACATGGGTTATCTTGACCTTAGCACTTTATGATTGCAGTTCTTGGAATTATGTACAACTACAATTTCAATTATAAATCAATTTTCCATTACCTTAGCCGTATATGGTTGTGATTCTTGAGATTGTATAAATTGAGGCTTCGTTATGGGTTGAAGAATGTAATGTCCCCATCCAAATAAATCACTAGAAGGGAAAATTCCACCAATCTACTAGTTCCCTAGTTTGGGGTGGAAACATTTAGATTTGGAATAAGGGAGCTATAAAACCCCAAATGGACATTAGATTGACAAAAATATATTGAAAGGGAGATAAATAAATATTTATGATAGGAAATAAGGTGGCACTTGGTCATGAGGGCACATTGGTGGCATGGGACCCACACAAGCAAGAGTCTCCATGCCACATGGAATCCTACTCTCACCCATTTGAATCCAAGGTGGAGTCTAACTTTCTTGGGGGAGTTGGAAGGGAATTATACTTGGCATGACTCAATGATGGTCGAATTTGAGAGGAAGAGTAACTCCCATGGAAGAGGAAGAGGCATCTTAGAGGTATTGTGACACTTGTGCTAGATGCCCTAGCTTCTATGACAACAATGATGAAGATGCTATGACACTTATGACAAGGATCATACCTGATTGCTAACATCTGACCTATATGATATGTCAAGGCTAAAAACATCCTCCAAGAAGGCGCACAAGGGAGTTAGGGCAGCCAAAGATTCCTCCATTCGAATTGATGGAAGAGGGAGGCTAGGAATTGTTGGAAAAGTGGCACACATTGGAATCTCTCCCCAATTCGAGTTGGCATGAAGCTCTTGGAGGGAATTCGAACCATGGAGGGCTTGGGAAGCTAATAAAATACAAGAACAAATAAGGAGAGGGGATTTTGATCATTTCTCATTTGGTAATTTGGAGAGCATAGCTTGTCCTGCAAGTTGAGTGTTTATTCTACTTTCCTTAGCACCAATTTCGAGGGTGAAAGATTCCCATCCTAATTGGAAATTGGATAGGCCATTCAGAACTTTCATTTGGAGCTGCAATTAACTCATTTGTTATGGGTTGAAGCTAGAGGGATTCTCATGATGATATCTTCTTCAACTTCCCACATCTCCCTCACTCTTCTCTTCATATTCTTGCTCTTGGATGAATGGCGCACATGGTGAGATGCTGATCTCTTTGGGGAATTCCAAGGCCCCATTTATTTGTAATGTGATGTCTACACTTTGTATTTGATGCTCATATGAACCTCATATCGAAACTCCAAGTGAAACTATGTAAAAATACCAAACTATGTATGAATGGTGCCATTTTCCCATATATCTTGTTGTAAGAGCTTGAAGTTGTTTGATATGGAATTGTTTCAGTCAATATCAGTGGTTTTATTGTTGTTTGGAGAGCCATTAATGTATTGAAGAAGTTTCATGAACCTTATGCAAGTCTTTGGAACATTTCTCTCAAATTTCATAGCAAGTTATAGCGTTTTTCTCTCATTTCCCCCTATGTTAAGACATGTTTACAAATCTCTGATTTATGGGAGTTGCAGCAGCCTTTAGGAACTAATTAATGATGCATTTGGGTGCCATTGAAGTCATCTAACTAATCCATGTCTCTGTTTTGAAATTTGGGAGGTTCGTATCGCATTTGGGAAGCCATTAGTGACCTCTACCCTAGGGGGTTTGAACCTCGAAATTACTAGTAAATTCCCTATTTTCTCCCTATTGCAAATGAATGTTGCAGAAGTCTTTTGAGAGTGTACAAGCACCTATCAACCTCATTTTTATGTCTTAATACTCTTCAAGTACCTTCATACCCAATTCGAAATCATTAGTATCCATTTGGAAGCACTTAGGTCATCATTAATCCAAAGTTCGAATTGACCAAAAAATTACAAATTATTCAAAAAAGACACTACTAAATTTTTTTCCAATTTTTCATATTATTTATTTGGTGGTCAAAAAATCATTTAAAAAAAACTTTAAATATAACTAAATTTTTATAATTTTTAAATTCTTTTGTTTTTCATTAAATATATTTTATTATAAACATTTTTTTTTAAATCTAAATTTTTATATTTTTTCATCATTATAAAAAATTAATTTAAAACTTCAACCAGATAGTACACACATATAAACCTTTTCAAAATAAAATTTGATCATTGAAAACACATAAAGTTAATTAAAGGAAAAAACACATCAAGTTAATTATATATATATATATATATATATATATATATATATATATAATTAATTTTATTTTTATGTATTATCAATCATTAAAATATATCAATCTATAATCTATAATATATATATATATATATATTATCAAATTTCATTTATATATATATATATATATATATATATATATAATTCTATGGTTGATAACGTATAAAATTAATTTTATGTGTTATCAATTATCAAATTTCATTTTGAAATATATATATATATATATATATATATATATATATATGAGTACCTGCCCCTCCCCAGTGGTTGATTCCTCTCTCCCTATCTCTCTCTCTCTCTCTCTCTCTATATATATATATATATAACATAAAAATCATTGATTGGATGCATGAATATGTAAAATAATTAATATCAATAATTATTTATTGTGTCGAGAGGAGCTTTTTGCAGCCGAGTATGACATATAAGTGTAATTCCGTGCTCAAGGTGGAGTTGACATGTGGTATTTTAATACCTTCTCTCTCTTTAACTCTAATGATAAATTCGGCTTCTCACCATTGTAACCCTAACGACTATTTCTCTCCCCCCACTCTATTTAATTGGCCTTATTCTTTTTTATTTCACAACGGTTTTAGAATAATCCTAAAGATGGGTGGAGTGTCCACTCGAAACATACGTCTATATGTTCTAAACTTATTCTACACACTGATACTCTAGAGGATTTAACACTAAACTAACTCGACTTATTAATTATTAATTATTATATATTTTTAGATTAAATAATTTATATAATATTATACATATTTATTATCCCTCCAAGGCAGGATTATACTTTTCGATGACAAGTCAAATTTTATTGACTTGCATTACTTGGTTTTTTAAAACAATTTTTTTTACAATATTTCATAATTGTTTTTTGCAATTTAAAATTAAACATAATATTTTGAAAAATATAAATAAATTTAACGATTTTTAAAATACAATATTTTAATTTTCTAATTGAGTTAGTACAACTCCGATGAGACATAAATACCTGCAAGAGTGTACGACTATATTTTTTTCAGAGGATACCCAACAGTCTAAAATCTCGCCTAATGCATTTACAATAGATATTTGGCTCTAGTTTTTTCCACTCCAATGTCCTTATAACAATGCTCCAAACAACGACAAGCACTTATGATCGATTCATTAGCTCTGCAACTTCATTAATATTGAGCTTTGATATTCTGAACAACTCAACCATTCAAGTCTAAGACATGAATTAGTTCTGCAATTTTTTGATTTTGCACTTTCTCATTAACTTTCTACGTAGATTGAATATTCTGGACAGTTCAAACATTAGAATCTAAGAAATGAATTTAAAAAACAAAAAAAAGACGATGGAAAATCACCTTCCTATATAGGTTGCCTCACCAGTTAGCCCAAACATGAACATCAATGGACTTAAACCCTGAGATCAAACACATAAAAGCATAATTCCATAATTCCTTGTGTTGTGTCGGAGACCATAAAAGCTTTATGGCTTTGTGTCTTTTTCTCTATGGAAGGGATTTAGATACACTTACCTTTATATCTTTTATTCTAAAAATGTTGGAATTTTTTTAAAAATCAAATCTAAAACTACAAAAACTATTTCAAAGATATTATATATTTTAAAATAATTCAACCAATGGTATAGTTAGCAATTACCTTTATATTTTTAATTCTAACATATTTAGACAAATTTTTTTATATACAATTACTTTTATATCTTTTATTTCGAAGATGTTGGAAATTAATTTAAAATCAATTCTAAAACTACAAAAACTATTTCAAAGATATTTTATATTTTAAAATATTTTTAGAATATTTCAACCAATGGAATAGTTAGTTATTTTTAAGGGTTCTCTAAAAAAATTTAATATCGTTGCACCTATAAATCAATTCCTTACTATTATACAACACATCAAAATACTCGGCGTGGATACAAACTTATAAATCCAAACCCTATAAAATTATTTATTATGTGCTTTCCTTCGCTCAAACCAATATGGTTTGTTCTCTATCATGCATCATGAGGTTAATGAGAGGAAAGTATCGACGTTTAAATTTTTAAGCACCGATATGGGATTGACACCTTAACAATTAAACCTCCAACAAGGCAGGGGAAGTGTCTGCACTTTAAGTGTCAACTCTCCACAATGAGAAGGTGAAGGGTTAAACCTATGATAGAATGAGAGAAAAGGGGGAGTGCAGTATTAAATTGAAATAAACAATGAAATCGTTCTCTTAAGTTTTATCTCAAATCCATAAAGCTCCGATGGTATCGGTGGCACAAGATACACGGAAGTCAAGTCTGTGAAATAATACACAAGTGGCGGGGCATTGTTGAATAGGTGTTCGAAAAAAGCACCGGAGCCTAGTGAGATAAGCCCCAAGGCGCTATCGAATAAGAGCTTGATGAACGAACTTGCACCATCCATTCAAGTGACTTTGTTTATCAAATTGCACAAATCAACTTCATGCTCCACCTCCCTAAATATTCGCAAATGTAGCCCAATTGTTCTTCAAAAAGACTTTCAACTACAACACATCAACAAAAATTCCATCACTAAATTCAATAAGCTTATTCAATTTCCAGAGCAAGCCGATGCCTCGTAATGCCTTGAAATTTCAATGTACAAACTTGCCTCCTCTATTCCATGACCCGTGTGAGATCTGCCACCATTTCCTTGAAAACATAGATTTGAAGTCATTGCCCAACTATAAATTCTAACCATGACTATAGTCGAATGAAATTTGAGTTCATACCACAAATTTACCAAACTGCCTTCCAATGCTTTTGATATGTTGTTGGTTTCATTACAATAAAATGGAGCTTCAGGCTCACATTGTAAAACTCGAGGAACTTATTACTTATAAATTCATTTAGTACACAAGCATTATCCATGCATAAATGCAAATATAATGGAGTATATATAAAAAGGATCCTGGACTATATTAAAGAAAAGCATGATGGCATATAATTGTTTAGGATAGAGCTTGAACTTAGGAACTGGACATATGTGTTTTTGAAAGGTAATGCACATTGAGATTCAGGACCATATCAAAGCAAATCATGATGGCATATAATTGTTTGGGATAGAGATTGAACTTAGGAACTGGACATGGAAGTGGACATATGTGTTTTTGAAAGGTAATGCACATTGAGAGATAGTTCATGGGTAGATGAATATAGTCATGGAATCTTGACAAAAACTTGAGTCACTTGAGCAATTCCATTTTGTACAAAGTTGGAGATTAGAAATTTTGAGTCACAAAAATCATTTATTCAATTTTTTTTCTCTTCGCCCACTCGGTACCTCACCAAATTTGGCATCAAGAGATTGGAGGCTTCATGTCTTAGGAATCGATAAAAGAATGTGACTAAATTTAATTTCTCATAGCTTAAATTTAAAGTTCACACGACGATGTGATAAGTGTTAAGCCTATGCTAGCTAAAATTTAGAGCTCCAATGGCAGCACCATAAGTGCGATGTCTCCGCTAGATTAAAATTTAGGGTTTTGATGGCGGCACAATAAATGCTAACCCTTCGCCAACTTATCAGAGCTCTATTAGTTAGTGCTCTGCACTTATTCATTACGTGGCCCACGATTTATCCTTTTATGCTTTGGCATTATGTGGCCCACCACTTATCCTTTTCTACTCCGACATCCTTTTGGTAGGGATATGCTGCAACGCAACCTTTTCTTGGTTAATAATTATATATATATATATATATATATATATATAATAATTATAATGACATTGTACCTATTGTTAATATTTAGATTAATGACTTCTACATACTTGTAAAAGTTACATTGTAACATACCCTTTTTGTTGAAAAACATTTTATGTTGGAAACATTATCTTAACTTTTATTGTAAAGTTTTATATTGGACAAGTGTCCAAGGATGACTGTAATTTGCACAATATTTTATTATTAAATAAATTAAATAGGAGACAAACACCTAAGGGGACTGTTGAAAGAGTGTTTATTGACCCACTAGGTGGAATGGAATTTGGGGTAGAAGGCAATGGACAAATGGCAACTTCATGAGGCAAGTAACTAGTTGTTGGTATGGGACAACTCCCTTGAATTGTGGTCTTAGTGCCCTAAAAGATGGGACTGGAGCTTGAGGCTCATTTATTGAAAACTGACCGCTAAAGACCTAGGCAATCTTTAAAAGAGCCATCGAATTTTGGACTAAGGTTCATCACTTTTCCTGAAGAGGAAATTTACCCTGGGGTTTTGCTGCTTGCACCCAAGAGATTCGATGAGGGGATATGCTAGTTTTTTATCATGGTGGAAGTCTGCATATTATACTGCTGAGTGCAGAGTCCTAAAAGCTAAGGAGCAAGTCTTAATAGTTTGCTGCCTGTAAAATTTCTGAGTGCCTTGCTTATACACAGAGTTCATCTACCTGGTGGTTCAGTAAACAGGTTCGGGGGTCCAAAGGAGGAAAGTAGTTTGGCTGCTTCTTCTGGAGAAGGTTGGGAGGAACAGGCCTCCTTGGGTGTTTGTCCACCCTATCATCTGTTACAGGTTCTACTTGTCTTTTCCGTTTCTAAGTAGTTAAATTATTTTTTGCAATTGTTGATTTAGTATTCACTAGTTATCATCATACATAAGTATTTGTTTTGAATCCTGATCTAGTCATGATTTTGTGTAATGATGAATAAGTGATTGAACAAATAACTTCTCTGTATTTTTCCCCATACTGTTTTTTGTATAGTACTCTAGTGCAGAGAAGGAAAATTAAGATAGATGAATGATAGGCAGATTGCCAAATGAATGAATAGATTAACGCTATTGTGTTTCATTAATATTTCTTATCAGTATATTCTGTAATACAAATTATATGTTTAGACTCAAGAATTATAAACAATATTTCATAATGCAGGCATTATTGTATTTTCTGTTACATAGTAATATAAGTAAACATTTCATCTTTGCACAAAACCTAGGGTTTTTCACCTCAATTCGTTTATTTCCTTTCAGGATACATATACTATGCATTCTCTTATTTTCTCTTTCAAAACAGCATAGTATTATACTTTCATTTTATTTCTTCTATCAACATTTATGAAATTATAACAACTACAAAATAAACGTAACAACATTTACAACATTTTATTATGTTTCTACTTCTGACCGGAATAGAATAATCTAGGGTTTATGTTTTCCATGTTTTCCTAAACCTTGCAATACTTCTATTCATTCCTGCATTATATTTTATTTTTCAATGTCAAAACAATTACTGACTTCCACATTCGAAGTAACTAACAAGTCAAATGGATTAACCAAAACCGGTTAACTCGCATCACCTTTGCCAAAACTTCTTAAACATAGAATAAGTTATTGGGACGAATATCCTTTTATTATCATACTTCGACATT
Organism: Larix kaempferi; assembly: GCA_027924585.1. Classification (NCBI taxonomy): domain Eukaryota; kingdom Viridiplantae; phylum Streptophyta; class Pinopsida; order Pinales; family Pinaceae; genus Larix; species Larix kaempferi. Next base: position 7,140,595 of record BSBM01000370.1, read on the forward strand.
TTTAGAAATCATCTCAACATCGTAAAATACAGTCACTAAAACATTTATCACATACATTGCTTAAACTAAAACGAAGGATTATTTCAACATCAACATCAGACAGTGGCATTTCTTTGCTATTGCAAACATTACCTACATCAAAACCTTATAAGTACACGAAGCTAGGATATTATTTCAAGTTCGACATTACGAATTTTCCAAAGTCACCTCCTGAACCATATAGGTTAGGGTTTCAAAGTTTCAAATTAAAACATTGAGTTTTGGCTCTCGACCATCACCAAAAACGACAACATAGATATCAACTTACACAGGAATAACAAAGCTACCATCGAAACCTATGGGTTAGGGTTTCCACTGCACAGTACAAGGTTAAAACCTTTGGCACTTAGCCATCATAAACACACATTAGTTCCAAAACATTAATTTATCACATAACCTGGAGCATGACTCACAGTTTTCAACGCACGAAAACATCCTCAAGTTATAGGAACTAAAATCCTTGTATATCCAGAATAGTCGAGGGTAAACCCTCTCGACTGTGTCATTGTCATTACAAATTATCTACGCTGAAAACAAACACCACAGGCTTAACGCCGAATGGGTTGAGGATTTCATCCTCCCCAAGCTGCCAGACAGCTCACAACAATCGACGGTGGTCACTTTCCATATCCTCATAACAAACATGAAGTCTTGGCTAAGAACACAAGAAGGTCCAACAGTCACCTAACCAAAGCATCAGGGAAACCACCGAAGCTTACCATTTCATTTGCAGTTTCCATCTTTTACAACTCAAGCTTGGGAACCAAAGCCGAAGGAACCTGCAACATAAAACCTGAGTTTGGTCAAAACGAGTATCATCAAAGAATTTTCATTAAAACGAAATAAACAACAACTGCAACACTTAAACTAATAGAAGAAGACAGGCTCAAACCCTATACATTACCTTTAGATGAGTTACTTCTAGAGCAATGATGTCGTTTCCATTGTTAAACCGTAGTCACCATCTCCCTACTGAACGTAAGAAAGGTTGAAAACAACTCTAAGATTTACCACTTATCATACAAGAAGACCAACCACTGGTTCAACCTACACGTGAGTTTATCTTCAACCCTGGAGTCTTCAAAAATTCAAAACCATTGCTTTAAACTTGCACAATAGGGCTCAGCTCTTAAATTAGTTACAGGTATCAGAAAAACACTTTCAGGTCACGGGTTCAAACCATGAGAGAAGCTCCAAGAAAACCTGCTAACGAAACCTTAAATTTTCTTAGGCCTGTCGGCCTCTCCACAAAGCCACTCTCCAGCACCTTGAATGCCAAAGGAAAACAATAACTTCGAAACGTAGTGGATATTAGGGTTAAGTTCCAAAGCCCAAGACCCACGTATGATCAACGGTGGAGATCACTCGATAAGCACCTCGTATCCCCAAGCAACCACCATAGTTATGACAACATTAATAACCATGGCCACCGTGGAGACTAGCTAGGAAAACTTTCAAACTAAATCAATTACAACTCGACCACGTTGACTGCTCTATCACAATACCTTCACGTGTTAAGAACCACGATGGCAGCCATGGTGATATTCCACTGAACCGGTAGATAGGAGTATTAAATGCCAAGGTTGGATGCGAATGCTTGCCAGCACAGTTTCCACTACATCATTAATATCCAAACCTTATCACACGTTGCTACGTTGAATATGGTTTCAACCCTGTCATAACATATATCATATGGTAAGTCATAGTTTGCATTGGTATCAAGTCACTAGGCATTGATCATATGATTCAAAAGGATCACGCCGATGCTCATACTTTGGTTATATTAATTCATACATAAGACCATTGCATAAACTATTGCATGTAGTTTATATGCTATAGGAGCTATACGATATCATACATATAGTTTATATGCTAATAGGAATTACATATAAAATGCATATAGTTTTTAGGCTATAGAAAATATAAAGGATTTGTATATAGTTACATTCTAGGAATTATATTGTAAAATGACGTATAGTTTATACTATAGGATATGCATATGACTTTGCATATAGTTCTTGCACAATAGAAATGCACAATAGTTGCATATAGTCGATATATCAAAGGATTTGTATGATATTTACATACAGTTAGCAAAACATAGGATAGAGCATGAAGCACATAGCTCACCACTTTTAAGACTCAGTCAAGTCATCATAATAATATGAACCTATTTATATAATATACTAAGTATGAAACGAATAATATGGGAAATGAGAATAAGTATAACAAACATGCTTTTTAATATAAAACTAGATTATAACTAAAGAGATCTCACCCGAATACACTTCATTATTATTCTCTAAAATCATTAAGACATTTGGAGATTACTGGAACTAGTTAGGAACTCTTCTGTCACACCTCGTAAACATTAACGCTCTTACCTGTAATCTGCGAAAGGAACGATTCAAATGCTTTAGCATGAATGCTAAGTAAGCCTCGGGGTACCCTTAGGACCCCTTTCATCATCAATAAAAGAACAACAATTAGCACTTATAAACATTATATTGATTGAACATTGACATAAGTAATATAAAAATATAGCTGAGATGAGAAGAACATTCAATAGCATCAAAATGTAGATATTAATTATCATGTCACAAACAATACATTTATGATCATTACAAACATTTAGTACAACAAGACGACATAGAAGCATTTATTATAATTCCGCACATTTAATATATGCATTAAAAGCTACGTTGAAATTTTGTGAAATTTTGTGAAATTTTGGGATGTTACATACATATTTAGATTAGTGACTTCTACATAATTGTAAAAGTTGCATACTTCTAGAAGGTTATATCCAAGCGAATTAATGGTATCTTCTCATCAACTATCTTTTTGAACAATATGCCTTTCTTGAGGGCTGGTAGTGTTAGTGCTAGAACTTACCTATCAATTTTTTTGCATCTTTGGCCCAATTTTAAGGTTGTGTAGCGCATATGTCAGTTTGTCAGAAGATTGCATGAATTTTTGAAGATTTCATAGTCTATGGAGATGTTTTGCGATGCTTTGATCATGTGTAGGAGGTGGTTCTCAAAATAATCTTTGTTCAAGAGTTTCACCATTCTGTAGCGAAATCTTGAAGTTCCATATGTAATGGCGCTACATAATGAATTCTCATTCTTCAACACACCACATAATGAGTTTCAATTCTGTAGCCAAAAGGGTGCTGCAGAATGAGTCTTAATTTTGCAACGTCAATTGAAACAGGAATCTGTCAAAGTGCTGAAGAATCGCCTGTAGCTTCATGTTTTAGCGACCAACTTCGGGCTCCATTTCTTATCAAACGGTAAGGAATCATCCAAAACTATTAAAAACCCACTTCCAGAATGGGCCCAATTATTTGGAACTTATGTCGGATCCCCGAAATCAACAACTATTTGGGATCCACAGGTGGCGATTTGAAGCCAATTTTTCCATATTTTACGAAATTCTATTTAAAAAAAAACCATTTGACTGCCACCTCATCAGCTCGTCCTGTCAGATTCTGGTTTTTTGCTACACATTAGAATTAGATCCATTGGTTTGAGGATCGTTCAATTGGTTACTTACAATCAAAATTTATAATTTTTATTTAAGCATGTATTGTGAATGAGAAAAGGGGGGCTCTTCTTCTTAGAAGGAAGCAGGGGGGTCATAAGGAGCAAGTTTTTTTTGTGTATTTTTTCTTTAGCTTCTAATACATCAATGGATTTTCATGCTCAGTGATCATTAGTTCAATGGTCAGACTATGTTTTCTTATCCATGTTTTCCTCTTAAATGACTGCAGAAAAAATTATTGTTGTGCATTAAACATCTTTTAAGTTCCAAATCTAATGGTAGTTAGGGTTTTCTGTTTATTTCTTGTGACTTGAAAGTTGCCTTCATGTACATGATTTTAGACTTTAAACCATGTTTTAAGTTTTGAATATATTGTTATGAATGTGTGGCTTCCTTTACCCATATGTTCATAAGAATGTTGGTAACAATATTGTAAATGCTTGTGATATTACTTCAGATGCATTTACTGTTTCAAATATGAATGAAGACCAACCTAGGTATGATGAATATGAGGATAATGAAGAGTTGAAGCATCATATATCTATTTTTGATGAATATGCTAATTCAAATTTTCTTAAAACAATCATTGAAAATCCTATTGGAAAATTTATGGATCCATCCTCACGTGAAGAACCTGTTGATCAATATTTGTTTCAAGAAGTTAGTCTTCAAGAGGAAAAACATATTTTTAGATCTTCATGTTCAAATATTTACAATGATAATACTGAGTTTTCACAATCAACAATATTTCCTTTTGCAAAGCATTCTGATCGATAGTGTCATGAGAATATTGGATCCATTGTCCATGAAGAATTAGATCCGGTCTATGACAGCTTTGATTTAGAAGATGAGCAGATTTTTACCATAACATCTTTACAACCTCTTAGCAATGATCCTTTGTATGAAAACTCTAAACCAGATTTTTGGGAAGGCAATGACAAAGATAAGAAAGAATCATCAAAGCAACTCATCATGTCTTCATCACCAACAATTGAGTGGCAGTTTCTGGATCAACTAGAGCTTTTCTATATTCTTCATGATCCTGTGGCTCTCTACATCGAGTCAGTGTTTCCAAAAGATCAAAACGTTGCATCATTCAGCATGCAATCAAGTTGCAACAGTAAGTATATGTTATTATAGGTTTGTTGCAAAAAATTCTATATTTGTGCTTTTTTTCATTCAACTGCAAAGAAGATGATGATTCTACCAGACCAATGTTTGCTTGGTTGCATTGGAAATTTGTATATACATGATCAACTTGACTTCTGCTGGTTAAAGTAGGACATGTACATAAATTAGCTCACCCTTTGAGCTTTGGATTTTCAGTTGGTTTGCAGTTGACATGATATGCAACAGAATAGAATTGCAGAATAAAGACTCCATAGCCCAATGGAGGAAGACACTAGTGCAAGTAGTTTGCAGCAGTTTGGTTTTTTGACAAGTAGAATGCTTTCATTTTTCAGTTTGTATATAGAGCATGCCGGTTTATAGTGGATGGATTGTTTTAAGACTGATAAATAACAATTTTAATTTGCAGTTATGATTTTTACAAACATAGCAAGTTATCAGTTTGATTAGTTTCTAGTTTTCAGTATGCCAGGAACATAGCATATTATAGCATTCAGTGTGTGGTTTGGTTTGCATGTCAAGATTACAGAATTTTCCGATTGGGGTATTTTCAGTAATATGTCCTTTGAAAATCCTGCAAATAAACAATACTTGTAATCTTCGGCAAATCAACAATGTTCTAATTTTTTTGCTCAAAATAATATTTCTCAACATTTTGGATAATGAAGATCTAATTATCCTTCTTGAAGTTAAAATCAAAATCTCGTCAACTCTTTTGGTTGAAGAAACTGCTGTATTAAAATCATTTTGAAGCTCACACTTTTGATCAAAAAGGGCAGAATTTTTTATAGTTCATGATAGTTATGAACATAAATTTGTTGAGAATCCTAAGGAGGATAAAGATTATAGTTATTCTAATCATGCTAAAAACCAAGTTTCTTGTTCATTATCTGCCCTTGCCTATGGTTAAGCATATGATATTTATACGATTTCTCAAGGAGAACATGAGGAAAACATAGCACTAATGTAGATTGGTTATTTTCAAAGCATATACAAATTCCATCTTTGTTTTAAGTATGCAGTCACCAAAGTGTGTCTTGAGCTACATTGATTTTCAGAATGAGGGCATAGGTCTACAGGTTATTAGCACCTCACAGGGAAGTGCTATCTCCAGTTGGAGCCAGTGTTAGTGCTAAAACTTACCTATCAATTTTTTTGCATCTTTGGCCCAATTTTAAGATTCTGCAACACATATGTCAGTTTGTCTAAAGATTGCATGAATTTTTGAAGGTTTCATAGTCTGTGGAGATGTTTTGCTATGCTTTGATCATGTGTAGGAGGTGGTTCTCAAAATCATCTTTGTTCAAGAGTTTCACCATTCTGTAGCGAAATATTGAAGTTCCACATGTATCGACGCTACAAAATGAATTCGTATTCATCAACATGCTACACAATGAGTTGCAATTCTGTAGAAAAAAGGGTGCTAAAGAATGAGTCGCGATTCTATAACGCCAATTGAAACATAAACCTGTCAAAGTGCTGAAGAATCGCCTATAGCTGCCTGTTTTAGCAACCAACTTCGGGCTCCATTTCCGATCAAACGGTAAAGAATCGCCCAAACTGTTAAAAACCCACTTCCAAAATGGGCCAAATTAGTTGACATGTATGTTAGATCCCCGAAATCAACAACAGTTTGGGTTCCATAGGTGGCGATTTGAAGCCAATTTTTCCATATTTTACGAAATTATGTTTTTTTTAAAACGACCATTTGACTGCCACCTCATAAGCTCAACCTTTCAGATCCTGATTTTTTTCTACATATTAGGATTAGATCCATTGGTTTGAGGATCTTAGTTTCAATTGGTTACTTACAATCAAACTTTGTAATTTTTATTTAAGCATGTATTGTGAATGAGAAAAGGGGGGCTCTTCCTCTTAGAAAGAAGCAGAGGGGTCATAAGAAGCAAAAAAAAAAATACTGTGTACTTTTTCTTTAGCTTCTAATACAACAGTGGCTTTTCATGCTCAATGATCATTAGTTCAATGGTTAGACTATGTTTTCTTATCCACGTTTTCCTCTTATATGAATGCAGAAACGATTATTGATGTGCATTAATTATCTTTTAAGTTCCATATCTAATGGTAGTCAGGGTTTTCTGTTTATTGCTTGTAACTTGAACGCTGCCTTCATGTACATGATTTTAGAATTTAAACTATGTTTTAAGTTCTGAATATATTCTTATGCATGTGTGGATGCCTGTCATGTCCCAAATTTGGTATTGGGTCACAATGGCCTAATCACATTGGCTCTATTCATTAGAGTTTGTCAAATTGATGCTAAAGGTCAAATAATTGCCAAGGAGGAAAATTACTAGTTTCCTAGGTTTGGGGTGGAAGCTTTGGGATTTGGAATAATGGGGATAATAAATGATGTTTGAACATTAGAATGGAATAAATATTTAATAAAGGAGATAAATAAATATATACAAGTGAAAATCAAAGTGGCATTTCATGATGAAGACACATGGAGGAAGTGGGACCCACATATGGCTAGATTTCCCCACTACATTTGGCATCATTCTCTCACCAATTCGAATTCAAGGTGAATGGTAACATACTTGGGGGAGTCCAAAAGGTATTATTCATTGCATGACTTATCCAAGGTCGAAATATAGAGGAAGAGTAACTCCCATGGAAGAGGAAGAGGCAATTTGGAGCTAGTGAGACACTTGGGCTAGATTCCCTAGCTCTATGACAACAATGATGAAGATGCTATGACACCTATGACACAAATCAGACCTGAAGGCTGACATATGACATATATGACATGTCAGGGCTAAAAATAGACTCCAAGAGGGCGCTCAAGGGTGTTAGGGCAGCTAAGATGCTTCCACATGTGATTTGGTGGAAGTGGGAGACTAGGAATTGTTGTACAAGTGGCGTTCTTTGGAATCTCTTCCCAACTTGAGTTGGCATGAGTCTCTTGGAAGGAATTCGACCCATGGAGGACATTAGAAGTTTATAAATGTCAATAACAAAGAATGAAACCAGCTTTTGATCATTTGTAGAATTTGCAATTGCATTTGTGAAGAGGGAGAGCTAGTGGATGACTAGTTTCTTGCCTTAGCCAATTTCGAGGGTGAAAGATTCCCATCCAAGTTGGTAATTGGAAAGGCCATTCAGACCTTTCATTTGGAGCTTTAATGGAGTCTTTATTTGCAGGTGTAAGCTACAGGGCAGCTCATGGTTTCTTCTATTGCAGCTCACTCCTTCAACCATTTCCGGTTTTGATGGCATATTCTTGATCCTTGAGGGAGGGCGTTTTTGGTGAGCTATTGTACTCTTTGGGGAAGCTTTTAATGCCCCATTTCTTTTGTAATATGAAGTGAATACTCTGTTCTTCATCTCCAAAAAGTTTCAGGTCGAAATTCCAAGTAGAAATGTATAAATCTCATTTTTAATGGAAGAACAATGCCATTTCCCCACTACCTTGTTGTGAACCAATGTATTGATGATGATTTCGAATGAATGGATGATTCTATGATGAATTTGTGATTAGTGGACTTCCATGGATGTATTTTACAAGTTTCATGTACTGTACTTGAGCATTTGAAGTATTTTTACTTAGTTTAATTGCACTGGGAGAAGAAATAGTGCCATTTCCCCAAGGGTTGAATTGGTGATTTTTGCAGTTGAATGGGAGAGGGTTGGAACAGATATAATAATCAATTAATGGTGCACATGAGACCTTAATAACATCCGTAATACATTACCTACCTCTGTTCAGAAATTTGAGTGGCTTTGGAGGCATTTGGGAAGCCATTTTCAATACTTACCCCAGGGGGATTTGAACCCCAAATTACTAGTAAAATTGCATACTTGGTCCAGAATCTTAAGAGAGTTTGCAGAGGTATTTTGGTGGCCATATATCATCCCTGGACATCATATTCAAGTCTTAATATCATTCATACACCTTCCTTGAAGATTTGAAGGCATTTGGAGTCAATTCGAGACATGGAGACCAATACTAGTTAAAGGCAAATTACTAGTAAAGTTCCCTACATTGGCCAGAATTGAAAGAGTATTTTCAGAAGTATTTTAAAGGTCCAAAGGCATCCTTAAAACACATATTTATGTTCTAATCTCATTCATATACCTTCTCAGAATATTTGAAATCATTTGGGGCAAATTTGGGACCTAGAGATCAAAACTAGTCAAAGGTCGAACTAGGGAAAAAAAGTGGAAAATTGCAATTTTAATAAAATTCCTAACAAGGGACATTACAGTGGTATCAGAGCATGGTCTTGGCACCTTATGTGGTAGAACATTAATGAAGACCAGGAGTCAAAGAAATAAGCCACCACCCTTAGAAACTGAAACTGGATGTACTTTGGTGAAAGGGAAGAAGTAGGAGAAGAAGTGCATTCATTGGTCACCATGAGTAAGGATGAGAAAGGAACCTTAAAGGAGAATGAGGAGTTTAGGAAATTACTTGAACCATCCTTTGAAGACAAGTGGAGACAATACTTTCAAGAGTTCAGATTGTTGCTTAGTGGAATCGGAAGCAACTCGGAAAAAGTAATGAGCAATGGTTCTCTTTTCAAGGAAAAGGAGGAAACAATTTATGCCACAAAAGAGGAAACTAATGTAATTGTGGAACATGAGGTACATGTTGATATGCAGGTTCTTGAAGATACTACACTAAAACAAGAAGAAGGACAAGCACTTGTCCTTGTTCAAAGGGATTATGAGTTGCCTCATGGAGAGAGTTGCAAAGCCTTGGAAGAGGTACATGATTTCACAATAGTTGGACCAACCAATTATGGAGAAGATGAATTAAATATTTCAATGGGTAAGAGTTGTAAAGAATTAAAGTTGGTTCATAATTCCTCACCCCACACTTCTTTTCCAGCCACATCACATTGGGATGAAAATTGGGTGAAAGGTTTTTTCCTAGTGGTGCCACATGAGGGGTATGAAACTCCTACCTCTCCTTTTGATGATGACATGAATAGAGCACCTCATTATTTAGAATTGCAGCAGCATATTGCTTTACCTTATGATGATACATATCCTCATGGATGTATGGATGAGACTTCTTTGAGTCCTTTGAATTCTCCTTGTTTTTCCTGCTCATTATTTGGTTCAGATTTTAGTGGAGATTCTTCATTCACTTCTTGGATGAAAGAATGCATGGCTGAATATTTTGATGCATATCACATTCTCTTGGATCAGCACTATTGGACATGGGATCCTCACCTATGTCATTGGAGCAGATTTGATGGGTCACTTGAAGATTGTATGCACTTGGAAAATGGTGGTCTACATGCTTGGAGGTATAAGCACTTTCATGACTCTTTGATGAAGCATCTCCTTTATGTACATTTTCATTATGTTGTTATGTACTTTGATGATATATATTTTGTACTCATGATGTTTGGAAGAATGCAAACAAGAAAATGGGATCCAGGAATCCTCTTATCTCATGGTATGGGTTGGAGAGCACTTTTAATTGTTGGGGTGCAATACAAGCAATGGGACCCTGGAATAATTTTTATCTCATTGGTTTCATATTTTTTGGGGAAGCAAGCAGTATGGGAGATGGATTCCCCACTTAATAAAGTGATTTTAATCAGAGTAGTGCAGCATCAAGCATGGTGGTTCCTCCCTAAAATCTTCATGGAAACTCAAAGACTCAAGGTTGGGCAATTCAATGGCAACTTCAAAGAATTATACAGAAAGCAGGTTCTTCAACACCCACATTTAAAATTGCTTGAGGACAAGCAATATTGGGAAGGGAGGATTTGTCATGTCCCAAATTTGGTATTGGGTCACAATGGCCTAATCACATTGGCTCTATTCATTAGAGTTTGTCAAATTGATGCTAAAGGTCAAATAATTGCCAAGGAGGAAAATTACTAGTTTCCTAGGTTTGGGGTGGAAGCTTTGGGATTTGGAATAATGGGGATAATAAATGATGTTTGAACATTAGAATGGAATAAATATTTAATAAAGGAGATAAATAAATATATACAAGTGAAAATCAAAGTGGCATTTCATGATGAAGACACATGGAGGAAGTGGGACCCACATATGGCTAGATTTCCCCACTACATTTGGCATCATTCTCTCACCAATTCGAATTCAAGGTGAATGGTAACATACTTGGGGGAGTCCAAAAGGTATTATTCATTGCATGACTTATCCAAGGTCGAAATATAGAGGAAGAGTAACTCCCATGGAAGAGGAAGAGGCAATTTGGAGCTAGTGAGACACTTGGGCTAGATTCCCTAGCTCTATGACAACAATGATGAAGATGCTATGACACCTATGACACAAATCAGACCTGAAGGCTGACATATGACATATATGACATGTCAGGGCTAAAAATAGACTCCAAGAGGGCGCTCAAGGGTGTTAGGGCAGCTAAGATGCTTCCACATGTGATTTGGTGGAAGTGGGAGACTAGGAATTGTTGTACAAGTGGCGTTCTTTGGAATCTCTTCCCAACTTGAGTTGGCATGAGTCTCTTGGAAGGAATTCGACCCATGGAGGACATTAGAAGTTTATAAATGTCAATAACAAAGAATGAAACCAGCTTTTGATCATTTGTAGAATTTGCAATTGCATTTGTGAAGAGGGAGAGCTAGTGGATGACTAGTTTCTTGCCTTAGCCAATTTCGAGGGTGAAAGATTCCCATCCAAGTTGGTAATTGGAAAGGCCATTCAGACCTTTCATTTGGAGCTTTAATGGAGTCTTTATTTGCAGGTGTAAGCTACAGGGCAGCTCATGGTTTCTTCTATTGCAGCTCACTCCTTCAACCATTTCCGGTTTTGATGGCATATTCTTGATCCTTGAGGGAGGGCGTTTTTGGTGAGCTATTGTACTCTTTGGGGAAGCTTTTAATGCCCCATTTCTTTTGTAATATGAAGTGAATACTCTGTTCTTCATCTCCAAAAAGTTTCAGGTCGAAATTCCAAGTAGAAATGTATAAATCTCATTTTTAATGGAAGAACAATGCCATTTCCCCACTACCTTGTTGTGAACCAATGTATTGATGATGATTTCGAATGAATGGATGATTCTATGATGAATTTGTGATTAGTGGACTTCCATGGATGTATTTTACAAGTTTCATGTACTGTACTTGAGCATTTGAAGTATTTTTACTTAGTTTAATTGCACTGGGAGAAGAAATAGTGCCATTTCCCCAAGGGTTGAATTGGTGATTTTTGCAGTTGAATGGGAGAGGGTTGGAACAGATATAATAATCAATTAATGGTGCACATGAGACCTTAATAACATCCGTAATACATTACCTACCTCTGTTCAGAAATTTGAGTGGCTTTGGAGGCATTTGGGAAGCCATTTTCAATACTTACCCCAGGGGGATTTGAACCCCAAATTACTAGTAAAATTGCATACTTGGTCCAGAATCTTAAGAGAGTTTGCAGAGGTATTTTGGTGGCCATATATCATCCCTGGACATCATATTCAAGTCTTAATATCATTCATACACCTTCCTTGAAGATTTGAAGGCATTTGGAGTCAATTCGAGACATGGAGACCAATACTAGTTAAAGGCAAATTACTAGTAAAGTTCCCTACATTGGCCAGAATTGAAAGAGTATTTTCAGAAGTATTTTAAAGGTCCAAAGGCATCCTTAAAACACATATTTATGTTCTAATCTCATTCATATACCTTCTCAGAATATTTGAAATCATTTGGGGCAAATTTGGGACCTAGAGATCAAAACTAGTCAAAGGTCGAACTAGGGAAAAAAAGTGGAAAATTGCAATTTTAATAAAATTCCTAACAAGGGACATTACAATGCCTTACCCATATGTTCATTTCCTCTTTCCGCTTTCCCTTATGTTTATGTCTGGTTTGGCCTTTTCGAGTTGTATGCCAATGACTTATGCAATGCCACTCTCCGTGTTAGATATCATTCGATTTTAAACTTCAGGACTTCTCATCCTTATGACCTTTTCCTCTGATCTACCTTACAAATATTACCTACAATCAATCAAAACTATCCCAAGTTTAAGATGTGCTAGCCATGTGTCTTTTGCAGTCGTTGGACATCTTTTAGCACTAATAGGTAGATTCATGATACCATTGGTATAGCACAAGAAGTTCTTCATTTGACAAAGATGAACCATTTTCCAACAGTTGTTATAATTTAAAGCTGATCTTTCCAAAGCATATGATCAACTAAACTGGACCTTTCTCATGTTGGTTCTTCTACAAGTTGGTTTTGATCTCTCCTTTGTTAACTGGATCCTATAATGTGTTTAGTCTGTTTCCTATGCAATTTTGATTAATGGCTCATTAACCTCCTTCTTTAAATCGAGAATAGGTTTAAGACAAGGTTTCCCCCTAGCCCCACTTCTTTTTCTCTTAATTATGGAAGGTATCAGTAGAGCTATACTACAGGCTAAGAGGAGTGGATCTCTGAAGGGCATCAGGATTGGAGGCTATGTATATATCACTTATCTACTCTTCGTAGATGATATTATGCTTTTCTCAAAGGGAAATTTCTAAACTCAAGTCCATTTTGTCTATTTCCTATGAAGCTACATGAATGGTATGCAACTCTAAGAAATAATTTGTCTTGTTCTTGAATTTAAGCCTTGAATCGACATAGTGGATAACTTCCCAATTTGACTTTGTTATCTTGGATATCTCTCAAGGTATTAAGTATCTAGGGTTTTTTTTTATCAAACCGAATGATTATCTTTTATCGTGATTGGGTTTGGATTATATGCAAAGTTGATAAAAAGCTACACCTCTGGTGCAATAAGTGGCTTTCCAAGGCAAGCAAATTTCCTGATTAAATGTCTTGGAATCTCTCCCAATCTTTTGAGTGTCCATGGCTTACGTCCCTTCTAGCATTTTGGAGACTATCAAAAAGTTGTGTTTTAGTTTTCTTTGGAGAAGGAAATTTGATGAGAAACCATTTCATTGGGTCTCTTGGAAGAAGATTACTCTCCCAAAGGAGTTTGGTGGATGGGGCTTGAAACATCATCCTTGTTTCTCTAGAGCACTTGCTGCAAAGGGTATTTGGAGAGTTTTAAAAGGTGGACTATGGGTTCGTGTGGTATATCAGAAATATATTTTTCCCACCTACTTTGAAAGAATGGTTCATAATTCGTGGCAAGCCTATCAGAAATGTCTCAAACATGTGGAAGGATCTTATCCTAGATTTTTGAGGTTATTGGCGTTTGGATAGCTTGGGAGATCAGTAATGGGAGGAATGTTCAGATTGGTAAAGATCCTTGGCTTGGCTCTTCATTTGATCACAGACTTCCTTTGAGAATGATAGAATCTTTGATGGATAGAGGATTTATTTTTCTGAATCAGATCCAGGACTTACAAAACTCTTCCTCATTACGTCAAGTCTGGATGTTTGTTGATGACCTTGGTTTTGAGGCATATGAGAAGATCTCTTGGGATGGTTATATTAAAGCTCTCCAAAAAAACCATATTCATTTGGTGGATCATGTTGATAATCTACTTTGGTCTAGGAATGCCGATGCCGGAAATTATCTTCCCAGTTTGGGTTATAGGATAATCAGAGAAGAAGAAGATCACCTCGATCTAGAGCGGTGGAATCGGGTAATCTAGAAGTTACAATGCCCATTGAAGAATAAGTTATTAATGTGGGTCATGTTGTTTGGGACTTTCTGATCCTTAAATTTTGCATTGGATGTAGTTTTTTCTCTCTATGTAGGGAAGCAGGTGAAAGTATCAATCATATTTTTATTTCCTATCCATATATGATCTCCATGTGGAATTTCGCTTCTCAGGGTAAAGGGATCCGATTCTATTGGAATGGGGGTGAACTCCTTGAGGTTTTTTAGGCTTGGCTCAACAATGATAATTTCTTAGCTTATAGGGATCTCCTTGCTCTGTTGATCTGGGGGGCTTGGCTGAAATGTAACAAGGCCGTTTTCTAGGACATTTACATCCCTCCACATGTTTATGCTGCAAAGAGTTTTTCCATTCTTGATCAATTCGCATAATCAGATGAGCCAAAAATTCCAAGGAGGATTTTGGTGGAACATATTGACAAATCTAAAAGCTGGTGTTTTTTCCATGGTGCTTCACAAGGAACACTAGGTGTGGGTGGAGCTGGGGGGGGTCATATATTTATCATACTCTCTTTGGTATAAGTTCACAACTAGATTGGGTCAATCTTCCAACAATAGGGCTGAATTAATGGCAATGAAGTTAGTTTTACACTTGGCAAACTCTATTGGTATCCAACATCTTTAGATTTTCGAGGATTCCCCATTGGTTATTAATTGGATTGAATTGAAAATACCACCTAAGAATGTTTTACTTAAGCCCCTATTCGAGGAGACTCTTCGCATTGCAGGTTTATTTCAAAACATCTTACTAACATATTTCTAGGGAAAAGAATGCTCTGGCAGATCAACTTTCAAAGAGGGGTCTCCAAGTGGGTGATGGAACCTGGCATGTATGTGAGGTAACAAATGGCTATATTAATGAGCATGATCCAAGCCCACATTTAGGATAATCATCATGTTTCTTTTTGTATTTAAGCTCATATTGACTCTTTTTTATCAGACCGTCTTTCTCATAGAATAATTTTTATCAACAATCATGATCTTAGATCTTTTTTGGAATGTTTTTATGCCACCTCATAGTAATGGATTTTTGAAGAATAATATTACTTGTATAATTCTAAGTTTATGATGTCCAGCATCTTGATATATGACCTTTTGGTATAATGAACAATGCAGTTCCGTTTTTTTATTAATAAAATTGATTTGCTAATTTAAAGAAAAATAAAAAATAAAAAATCTATCGATTATAACATGCTTTTGTGTTCAACATAAATTTATTTGAAAAATAAGAAGTTTCATCTCAGAGTGTACACAGTATACACACGAGCTTATAGTGTGAGCAAAATTTGATGATTACATGTAGATGATTTTTTTAATTAATAATATTATTACAAAATTTGAATTTGATAATTAATCATAGACAATGTACATGTTTGCACCTTAATGTGTTTTATAATGAGAATTGCTTTTTGACATTCATGTGACATAATATGCCATTTGGTTGATGTGATGGTAATTTCTTTATGTTGTGTAATTGGTTTAGGTTATGACCAAATTTATACTTATTTATGGATTTTTGTTTTATTGTAATTTGCAATTAGAAGGTCGTGAAGGGTCATGAATCCATTAAAAAAATACATCAAATGATTTTAGTTGAACTTTCACTAACAATCATCATCATAATTATAGTAATCAATATTTCAATAACATTGAGGTCATCATAATTATAGTAATCAATATTTCAATAACATTGAGGTGGATTTTTCTTAGGGATTGATGGAATTTTCAAAGTTTGTTTTAGAGTAATAAGTAGAAGAAACCAGATTTATCTTTCTTATTAATAATGCCTTAAAAAATCTAGATAGAGAGTGATATATGCAGGATTCAGGATTGAGGGTGGGAGCCAACGGTGGGGCTTATGGCTAACACGAGGGAAGCCCAGGTTCAATTCCCTGTAGGGGGTGTGCTTGTGTGTCCTTCAAAACCTTGTGCGACTTTGATGGAAATCCTACTCCCACTGGGAAGACTGTTCTTCCACACAACACTAAGGCTGGCCTCGACTCAGGGTTTGCAGCGTTGTGAAGGGGCCTCAATCATGTGAAGTCCCGATGTAAGTTCTCTAGTTAATAAAAAAAATAAAAAAAAAGAGTGATATATACATGGCATGAGTAGGAACAATGGGACCATACCAACAAAGCCACAATATGGGCATTGGATTATTATTGGGCAAGCTAAATAAACTTCGGGAGGACCATAATTACCATTCGTAGCCCAATCAAAAGATGAAAAATACTCTTGTTGTTTTTGTTTCAACCGCCATTAAATTCAATATCTTTCAAACAAGTGCATCCTATAAGGTCAAAATAAGACTTATACACAAGCTCCCATAGAGGAGTCATGCCCAAAAAGGCCAAGTCTTCCTACCGTTTTTTTTTACGGAAATGGGTGATTTTGTACTGATAAAGGCTGCAAACTTCAGCGAAATAGTACAAAATTTTCCTCAACAAAGTTTCATAGGTTCTAGTACATAGCAAGGCTTAATTACAGTCATCCAAAAGATAAACTTCTACCAAAAAACTATAATCCCCAAAATACTGTAAACTCTTACAAAAAGGCCTAAAAGCAAAATGCAAAAAAAATAGACTAAGAACTGGTGGCACTAGCTGCATTCTGAACATCTTGATAAGAATATTCAGAATCCTCAAAACTTCCATCTACATCACCATTAGGAATATCAACCTATGCATTATGAAGATATTCCATATTATCATCCATTTCCACATCATGGGTACCCAAGTTTTCTTCCGGAGTGTCATTAGTTCCTGATAAATTGGTGTTAAGACTATCCTCATCACTAGTACTAGAATTGTTCACACAAAGGGGTCGCAAGACAAAATCATCTATAAACTTGTCCTCAAAATTTTCATCCAACCAAGAGTTCTTTCCAATTAACATATCATCATGCTGTAAAAATGAT
Source organism: Larix kaempferi (assembly GCA_027924585.1). NCBI lineage: Eukaryota > Viridiplantae > Streptophyta > Pinopsida > Pinales > Pinaceae > Larix > Larix kaempferi. The sequence goes on from BSBM01000370.1 coordinate 7,157,820, forward strand.
TTTGATATTTCTTTCAACTGATCATTACACAGAAGAACATGCCCTTCAAACCATATAAGCGAGCGCCAAGCCCAAAAGTATAATATGTAATTCTATATGTGGTTTGCTCAATATCATCGATATGAGAATCCACAACTGAAATGTGAGAAGAGATATACTGAATAGTTGATCTTAAGCCCTCTATCTAAGACCTCATACCTCTCAATTGAGTACAAAATTCATAGATGATAGCTTGCAGACTACCAATTATGTCTGAGAGTTCATCCAATCTCTTCTCAACTTCCATTTTTGCAACAAGAGTCTCATAACACATTACAAGAAAATTTCAAAGAGGCATATGACCATACTTTCTAGAAAAGCTCTGTATTTCCCCTCCAATCAAATTAACATAGTCACCAAGGCATTGAAGAAGGAGCATATTCTTAACTGGGTTTAAACTAATACCATCTCGAGTCTAATATAGAGAGTGACATCCAATACAATTTACATAATTATACAAAATTTTCACATTGAAAAGGAACGACACCAATCAGGAAATAAGAGAATAGGCTTAACACTTCAAAGCTAAGAAGGCCTCCCAATAGAAATAAAAAAGCTTCCCTTAGTCCCAGATGTCTCTTCCCTAAAGACAACACTAGAAACTAGAAAGTCAAAAGAACCAACAAAGTCGACCAACACCTCTGTTTGGGGAAAACAATTTATCTCAACCAAACTCAGACTAGAACCAATAGAATTACAACTCTCAAGAGCCACATTGCCCTCAAAGAAATTTTCCTTTACCACTACAAGAATCCTTTTAACAGGAAAACCGAGGGAATTTTTGAGTCGCTGTCCCAAACTATCTAAACTAGAGCGAGCAGAGAAAATAGTCTATTTCCACAATCCCACTCAAAAGAGAGAACACTGAGAAGAAGCAAGCGCCACACTCCCTGTGAAGTGGAGATGGTAGATACCTTAGCATCAAAATACACCATACTGAGACTGAAAACCACAGAGATAAACCTCCCAACAATGTTGAGAACAATTCGAATTTTTCCCAAGATAAAAGAACCCATGCCATCACACAGGTCCCAAATATGCCCTTCTGTTTGGAGCAAGGGAGAGTTAAGAGCAACAAATCCTGGAATGTCCAACCTCCACCACTTGTCCAAATCATGACATCAATCAAATCATAATAAGGAAGTTTGATAAGAATAAAAAAATCCACATAGGCGAAATAGAGAGCATGATGAGAGGTTCATTAATCATCAAGTCCAAATATGATTATGGCAAAAAGCCATGATTATAAATTCCATTTTCTAACATAAACCCCTTTGCAAGAAGAGAAGCTTGGTTTTCCAAGGCATCCGCTAGAGAATTATGCTCTTGAAGAACATGAAAATTTTGAATAGAGGGGATTCGATATAGTAGGCCCATTATTCTTAGATGAAGACGATTTGCAATTATATCTTTTAAGATTTGTCTATGTCTAGTCTAGGAGATAATAATAAGAGAGTCTCCAATTATTGTTAAAGAACAAATTTCAATTGCAACATCTTGTCTCAAACCAAAAAAGAGGGCATATTGCTTAACCTGATTGTTTGATTTATACCTGTCACGTACCCGCCCATTCAACCAATGCATGGCAGGGTAACATGATGCCAAACTCAGGGCTTTCACATGATCTCAGCCCATTGTTAGATTCATAAAAGTGTGAGTGTGCAAATGTAAATCAGAGAAACTATGCACAGGGGAATTTAAAACAACATCCACACACACAATTTCATATGCATACAGCATATCCAAAAAACAATTATCAATCTAAACATTGCCGAAATAAATGCATAGACAACAAGACACTTATCTTTATCGCGCAATTGTCCCAAGCAACTAGATATGTCGCTGCAACGTTCCACCCAACCATAGGCTCTCCGACAGCTTATACTGAGTCCGTCCGAAGGCCACCCCCGAGCTGGGCATGATTCTCACAAGGAAAAAGGGGACATTCATGCTCACACACAGTCCATTAACCATTTCATTTTAGCACTCAAGCTCAAGCCAAAGCAACAGATACCCATCACCCATACCCCAACATACCCTTTCTACACACAGCAAGACGATCATGGAGCAGGGATACACCATTTCAACACGGGTATTTTACAAAACAGGCCCCATGGGATTTTTCCCAAATCGTGGCTTACTAAAACGGACTGTGGGAAGGAAAATGCATCTACACGGAGGAAAAACGTTTCACCCCCCCCCCCCAACTCCCTCAGCAGTTAACAACAAAAATGATCTCTATGGAACCCCCGTTCCATTCTTCTTCTTCCCCACTGCTATACCACACAAAAAACGCCCTTCTCTACTGGGAGGATGGAGGAAAACACAACAAACATGCCTGGAAAAACGCCCAGGTAGCACTCAACTCATGAGGGAGAATGAATGATCATGGATAATGGCTTGGGGGAGAAATTCATGGCTCTTTTCTTGCCCAAGGAGACAAACACGTTTTTCCATAAATGGTGGCTTGCCCATACTCGAATTTGGACAGCCATACCTCTCCATTCCCAAGGCATTAACTACCTCAACCAACTCTTGGGAGAAATCAAAGATTGGGTACTAAAGTCAACATGGGTAGATGAGGGTTTGATGGGTTCTCTTATTGACACTTGGCTTGACTTGGTTGGCTCAAGGGTTTGAATGTTTTCCCTCCCAACTCCTTGTGAAATCATGCCCCCATCTCTTTGTTGCATTGCATAGCTAGTTGTGGGTATTTTTATTAAAATGCATATTACATGATGTTGAAGTTCCAATGTGCCTGGCTAGCACACAAACCATATGCATCAATAAATCGATGGCGGGGCCTTGGCCTTGAGCTCCTCACCACGACTTCATAACAATATTACATCATTTAAAATGTTAAAGTGATCGGGTCTAGATGGGGACGTGACATTCCCCTCCCCTTGGAATAACACCGTCCTCGGTGTTCCAACACTTAAGAATAAATACCCACTTTACATATGCCTCAAAATTCACAACTGGGGCAAGCCTGTCCTGCGTTTCATCCCTTTACTTGAACTTTCCGGATCAAGTCCTCTAGCTTCCACAGGCTTCTCCTGCTAGCTTTGGTCTTCCAGCTCTTCAGGTGGGCATCGTTCCACAGCAACCCCTTTTCGTTTGTTTATCTTCCAGCTGATCTACAAGTCTGTAATTTCATGGATTTCATCTTCCTTGCTGTCCCAGCAACTATCTGTGAGACTTATCATGGCAATTCCTGTTAGGACAAGCATAACACAATAATAAAATTAGTCAATTATTTTCCTAATTGACTTGGAACGTCCATGCTTTACTCATGAGACTTCCACACATTTCATGCTTTCCCACACACGCATGAACTCATTCATGTTCATCCTTTCACAAGAAAATAACTATTTTAGCATTCACAATTCATTTCAAGCAATGAAACACAATTGGTTTTCATTTATGACATGCATTCAACAATCCTTTGTTTCTAAGATGCATCAATCAAAGCAAAGAGAAGAGTAAGAGTTTTTCCCCTCTTAGTCTTGTTCCAATCCGGAACCACACCATCACTAGTGGTTCTATGCTCCTTGGCCTCTTTCACTTCAATGTGAATGCTTGACTTGCCCTTTCTTGGCTATGACACTTTAGTGTCTAAGGTCTGTCTAATGGCTTTCAACTAGGGAACCATTTCCCATTGTCGCTTACAGAACCTTTGGCTGCTAGGACCCACACAGTTCCACTAGCACCATCTTTCATTACTGCTCATACTGAGCTCTTTAGGATAGTCATATGTCCACACGCATCCTCCAAATGCTTTCATAGTCCTTGCTTCCAACAATACCTACATTCAAACATTGAGTCAATTCACATGTTTAGTGTATTTTCATAGGTTTTATCTCCAAACAAGGATTTAAGAAATCATAATTAAATCATATACACATGTATATTCATAAGCAAGAGCTGCAAGGTAACTGAATACTTCTCTGTATTGGATGTCTTCACTTTATTCCACGGGATCCTTCTTTGCTTTACGAGCCTTGGATTTCCCGTGAACACAATAATGAATGTTGGGCTAGCACGCAGGCTACTCCGCAACCATTCGATCAGGCAATGCCAGGCCAGTACGCTGACTGGTTTTATCAATTGTTTAAGGGGTGTTGGGCCAGCGTACACGCTGCTTTACCATATCAAGTGGTTACTGCCCAACTAGTCACTCTCTGGACTTATCAAGAACTTTATAGCGTTCAACTAGCTACTCCCTGGATTTCTTAATAATTTATATCGCCCACTCATTTACTCTCTGGATTTACCAGCAATTTATAGTCTTTCAGGGTCTTGCCTTCCTGCAACGACCAAGGTTTCCACAACGAAACAATACTGTATCAGCTTAGCTGTTAACGACTTATACCTGTAATCTTCATTATCCCAAACAAGACATAAATGAAAACGAATACTTATCTGTATTGTGCGTTTCCCCTCTAGTCCACAGGATCCTGCTTCGCTTTGCAAGCCTTGGGATCGCCTATGGACTTGGATATAGTTAATGCTTAACCAGTACGCCTCCCCATCGGTTGGATTTACCAAGCATTTGGTGGTGCCCAACCAGTTCCATACCTAGTTGGCCCTCTCCAGTGCCGAGCCAGCACATTCGTCTGGGTCATCGACCAATGGAAGGAAACTGCACCACCGACCATTACAGGTCAAGGCTCTACTATGGAACCATAGGTATCTCAGGGTTTTCAGTCAGTCCTCGGTGCCCGCCCTCCCACTGCTGACCCAATAGAGATTTCATGCCTTTACCAATGTCACCACACCTTCTTGCATTGTAACCCTTTACACACATCAACTCTTGGTTTATACAAGGACGTCACTCCTTCTCTTGTGCAAATCGGTGGTTCCTTTTAGGAAATTTATAGGTGACTTTCTTGACTGCAAGTTAACATAACCCCTACTCACACAAGGATGATACCTTCTTTTATTACACAGCTCTTCGGGCCTTTTCATCCCTTCTGGTAATATTTCACGTGAGCATAGAAAGGTTGCCAATTCCCATACAGTCTCCTTGCGTAACCTTCTTCACTTTTCCCTTTAATGTGCAGTATCAATCTGCATCTGTGTAGGCTGACAACACAAGAAGGATAAGCAAGCTCATCAGTATTGCTGTTCAAATTCTTGACCACATTTCATAACATTCACTATCAAGTATTGAAACACCAGGAATGCGTCCATTCCCTTAGGGTGTAGTCAATATTGAAAACCCTATCATGACCCAGCACCAGAAAAGGTGTGCACCCCCTTTCTGATGGGCGCCATGTAGGCCCTAATCATACTCAAGCAGTTTGCAATGATATACATAAGATAGAGCACGCTCTGCATATTAACCCTAATAATTTAGACATGCATGTTCTTGTCTAGGGTCACAGAATACTCATTCATTTTGCATATGTGTCTCACATGCCTTCTGGGCATAGCTTTACCATTTCACTTTCATGGTTTACCAACATGCGGTTTGGTTGAGACATTATCAATGGCGTCTCACCCGAAACCCATTTCCAAAGCATGGGATCCTTCCCATCTAGTTTGGATTCTGCAGGCCATCCCACATGACCTTCCTGCAATATGTCATCCTGGCACACTTTATCAAATAGCCAAACAGTCAGCAACATTTAGCAATAAGCTTCAAATATGATTGTTCCATAACAAATCAATAGCACTAATAATTAAATTCAATATGAATTTACAATTCTATCTCCTACAGAAATTGATTTGCTTAGCAATGAGGCCCTCCTCATATTGCTTGGCTCTTGTAAGTGGTATCACTCTTCCCATTATGGTTTCACCCTTGCTACCATACCTGAACATCCACCTACAGCATGTCCTCCTGACACAATTCTATATAAGCCAAACAATCATTAACAATTATAAGCAATTTTCTCAAATCTGAAATTTGTAACTCTGTTTTCCTACAGAAATTAGATTTGCAACTATGAGACTATTCTCATAAACTTAAACCAGACAATTTTTAGATTCGTTTCATGCGTAAATTTACAACCATGAGAACCTCCTCATAACCTTTGGCTTTTGCACACAGTAGATCCCGGTCTTTACTATGGACTTATCCTCATTGCCATACGCAAGACTTTTCTACCTGAAAACTGAAACTTCAATCAGCCAAACACGTTGCGAGTATCTACGTACATAATCACTCATTGCCATAACAATCACTGAAGTGATCTCAGAATTATAATGCTCAATAATTCAAACACCTTCAGCTGTTTAACATTTGAAATGCAATGAAATATATATGCATTTCTATATATGCATCATTATCACAATAGAATTTCAAGACATAGTCACAATATCCATGCAACTTAAATAAATCGTAAATACTCATTATCTCATAGTCATATCATTCATACAACTCTGTCCTTCCATAGAGCATTCTAGCAGCCCATCGATCCTGATTGGGCTCTTCATGCACTTACTATTCTGCATTCATAACAGCCCATGAAATGGTCCTAGAATTATCATCAAATCATCATTTCATTCATTATTTATTTTGCAATAACATATGCATCATCCCTATGCATTCATACAATGCATCACAAGATTTATAAAATCTCTTAATGCACATCTACTCAATGCTACCTTGCATTGTTTCATGAGTACTATGCCTTCAAGCATATTATGATCGAAACATGACTATCTCATATAACTTGCATTACCATAATCAGGACCACCAGTCCTCACTTGCTTTGGTTATTAAGCACATAACCAACATACACATGGCAGGATATAAATTCATATGAATGCATTGAGATTTCTAAACAGTCATAGGGTGTAAGGATCATTTCCTTCACTTATCCACACATCACCAAGCTTGGTAGGTTAACAGTCCCAATCGGTATTCAATATCACATGCAAACTAACTCAACATAGCTCGAACATAGTTGAAGAGATCTTACCAAATCCTCTTTCAACCTTCATGCACTTTGGCACCAATAATCATTACCTGCATGGTTACCATTAACATCGCCTGATGTTACCTGATCAATTGGCCTCTTACCAAGGCTGCTCAGTCCTTTTTGCCAACTTTATGATCATAGATTTGTTGCACCATCCTTTCTGCATAAGGTTGTTGGCTTCATGCAACAACATCCTCAGCACATTTAGCCATGCTCTTTGTTATCTTTGGTCCTACAACCAATACCAACATCAATAGTGATTATCAACCACAATATTCTCCATTAGTGGTTCATTGCATATGCATACTTCATTATTCTACCAATATGCAATATCCCATTTATGCACAAGCATTTCCATATGTACTAAGCAATGTTTGTTAAGATGCCATCTAGTGCATATGCATCTATGTAATCCCTAACATTTTTATGCCATATGACAATTTCATAATTATAAGTATGATAACAAATAGGGGTTTAAGGAATTCTTCCCTTTTCGATCCCTCATCGTAACATGGAATTCCTCTTCCATATCATGCAATTGTAAAAATTGCCCATATTGACAACAAAATTTGTTGGTCAAAACAGCCGCTGGCACTCTTCTGCACTAAATATCTATGATATATGTAGACCTCATTCAAACTCTGGTCATGCATCATTGTTCCCTACTAGACAAGATTTCCAATGCCTATCTTCATGCTCCATTCCGACATCAGGTGCGGAAACTGCATCTCTTCAAAAATGACAACTTTCACTCCAATTCTGCACATTTTACACAGTTGTATTTTGGTCCAGAATGCCAACTTTAGCCACCTGTGGAAGAAAATCTATGAGGAATCACAAAAACTTATCAATCGGGCGAAGTTAGTCCCTATAATAAGGAACACTCAGCAATTCAAGGATTTCAATTCCGATGCACCATTCATCTTCTATGAATTTCTGGGTTTTACTACTTCTCACTTTTCACATTTTTCCAAAATTCCAAATTTTGGGCCAAAAATGGCTATCTCCCAAACGGTGCATTTCTGGGAAATCTTCGTCTAACGGAAACTGTCCGTCTTAATGAGAATATGAAATGTCTAGTTCAGTAAAATTTCTGATTCCCACATCTAGGGTCACTTTTACTGTCCACCAGCTTTTCAAAATCCCGAAAAAGTGGCCCGGAACAGTGCTTTTTGGCCTTCTTGCTCACCCCGACTTCACATCCCTTGGAGTTTGGCTCCAAGATTCTGAACTTAACATCGTGCCTGCTTCATGGCCGCGCCTGATCAATTTCGGCTCGAACCGACCTTCCGTCAAGCCTCGGGATTCCGTCCTTCAAAAGTCACTATTATCCATTTTCTGTCAAATCGGAGGGTAATGGGCTAGGGGTCTTCACTGGTTCTTTCATGGCCCTCATCAATGGCCTCCGAGTCCCACAGGAATCATTCCATTCTGAGTCCGGATGTTCCTGCTATCCAAAAATCAAGTTTTCGTCAGTTTTTTTTTTTTTTTTTTTTGCGCCGCCGTTGCGGGCCGGTTCTCCGAACGCTTCCACAATTGCGGAGCAATTTGCCGAACGCTTCCGCAATTGCGGAGCAGTTCGGCGAACGCTTCCGCAATGGCGGGGCGATTCGCTGAATGCTCCCGCAACTGCGGAGCCATTCGGCGAATGCTCCCGCAACTGCGGAGCCATTCGGTGAAGGCTTCCGTTGCGGAGCCATTTGGCGAATGCTTCCACAATTGTGGAGCCATTCGGCGAAGGCTTCCGCCGTTTCGGAGCCGTTCGCGGAATGCTTCCGCTGTTGCGCGGAATGCTTTCCCGGTTTCGGGCGGTTTTGCGGAAAGCTTCCGAAATTGCGGAACGATTCGCCGAGGTCTTCCGCAGTTGTGGAACGATTCGCCGAAGTCTTCCGCAATTTCGAAACGACTCGCCGAACTCTTTCACGTTGTGAAACGATTCGTGGAATCCTTCCGCAATTTTACTTTCGACGCCAAATACTTAGAAAATTTTATGCTTTTTTTGGAGCATTTCACCGAATTTTTCCGCGTTGCGGGACAACTCGCGGAATCCTTCCGCAAATTTCGGAAGAGAATTCCTTCCGCAAATTTTCGGAAGAGAATTCCTTCTGCAATTTTCGGGGTGACTTCCCAAACTCCTCCGCATTGCGGAAAAACTCGCGGAATGCTTCCGCAGTTTCGGAGCAATTCGCCGAATGCTTCTGCAGTTTCGGAAGACATTCGGGAATTCTCTCCGAAACAGACTTAAATGAATTTTTTCAAAACAAATTTTTGAAACAGACTTAGGAAAAATTTGAAAACTTTCTTTCTTTCAGAGATGACTGTAATTGGATTTGGCCCATAGAGGCCCAATGCTGCAACCAGTAGCTCTGATACCATTCTGTCACGTACCCGCCCATTCAACCAATGCATGGCAGGGTAACATGATGCCAAAGTCAGGGCTTTCACATGATCTCAGCCCATTGTTAGATTCATAAAAGTGTGAGTGTGCAAATGTAAATCAGAGAAACTATGCACAGCGGAATTTAAAACAACATCCACACACACAATTTCATATGCATACAGCATATCCAAAAAATAATTATCAATCTAAACATTGCCGAAATAAATGCATAGAAAACAAGACACTTATCTTTATCGCGCAATTGTCCCAAGCAACTAGCTATGTCGCTGCAATGTTCCACCCAACCATAGGCTCTCCGACAGCTTATATTGAGTCCGTCCGAAGGCCACCCCCGAGCTGGGCATGATTCTCACAAGGAAAAAGGGGACATTCATGCTCACACACAGTCCATTAACCATTTCATTTTAGCATTCAAGCTCAAGCCAAAGCAACAGATACCCATCACCCATACCCCAACATACCCTTTCTACACACAGCAAGACGATCATGGAGCAGGGATACACCATTTCAACACGGGTATTTTACAAAACAGGCCCCATGGGCTTTTTCCCAAATCGTGGCTTACTAAAACGGACTGTGGGAAGGAAAATGCATCTACACGGAGGAAAAACGTTCCCCCCCCCCCCCTCAACTCCCTCAGTAGTTAACAACAAAAACGATCTCTATGGAACCCCCGTTCCATTCTTCTTCTTCCCCACTGCTATACCACACAAAAACGCCCTTCTCTACTGGGAGGATGGAGGAAAACACAACAAACATGCCTGGAAAAATGCCCAGGTAGCACTCAACTCATGAGGGAGAAGGAATGATCATGGATAATGGCTTGGGGGAGAAATTCATGGCTCTTTTCTTGCCCAAGGAGACAAACAAGTTTTTCCATAAATGGTGGCTTTCCCATACCCGAATTTGGACAGCCATACCTCTCCATTCCCAAGGCATTAACTACCTCAACCAACTCTTGGGAGAAATCAAAGATTGGGTACTAAAGTCAACATGGGTAGATGAGGGTTTGATGGGTTCTCTTATTGACACTTGGCTTGACTTGTTTGGCTCAAGGGTTTGAATGTTTTCCCTCCCAACTCCTTGTGAAATCATGCCCCCATCTCTTTGTTGCATTGCATAGCTAGTTGTGGGTATTTTTATTAAAATGCATATTACATGATGTTGAAGTTCCAATGTGCCTGGCTAGCACACAAACCATATGCATCAATAAATCGATGGTGGGGCCTTGGCCTTGAGCTCCTCACCACGACTTCATAACAATATTGCATCATTTAAAATGTTAAAGTGATAGGGTCTAGATGGGGACGTGACAATACCTATACCACATGCATAAGTTGCTACTTCTCCTCCCCCCCAGGGAAAAAGTAATGCCCCCCCGCACGTGCCTCTCCAGTACCAAGTCTTCCTACCTTACCCACATAAAAATCAAAACATCTATTATATATATTTATTCATCTATGTTGTTTAAGCTTACACTCCCTCAACAAGGTTCGCATCAGGGATTGATTTTGATGGGAAAATTGCCCATCAAATACGGTCAAAGTTTAAGATTAATCATCACATTTCTTCATTACAATGCTTAAAACGTCTTATAAAATTGTTTTCAAATTTGACAGGTGGATTAGAGGATAGGAATTAGGCCTCCCACTATTCATTTATATGTATTTTTGATTTGTAATTCGAGTAACAAGGTATTTGAGCCTTGTAAACTTGCATATATGGTAATTAACAAGGGACTTTGTAAGGTTCTCGAAGCATAAGAGGCCAATGCCCAAAATGATTTTTCATTCAAGTAACAAGGTATTTGAGTCTTGGAAACTTGCATAGGTGGTAATTGACAAGGGAATTTGCAAGGTTCTCGAAGCATAAGAGGGAAATTTGCCCATCAAATACGATCATAATTTAAGATTAATCATCGTATAAATGTCTTATAAAATTAATCATGAATTCACCTTGAATTATATGTGTGTGTGTGTGTGTGTGTGTGTGTCTATATATAAAGAGTAAGGTTGTCTTGGTAGAGTAATACGACATGCCATATATATTATATTAATAGAAACTCATTTACTTATGGGTTTAGAGTAAGAAATTACAAATATAAAGCAATTTAAACATACAGTTTTGGTTTAGTTGAAAACAAGTTTTTTTTTTTTTTAAATACTGTTTTTTAGTTATGTTTAAATCATTATCTCATTTTTTTTACCAATATTATAAGAAAATTAAATAATTATTATAAAAAAATTAACGATAAACATTAATATATACAAATATTTATGGAAATAAAATTATGTTTTTTTTAATAGAAGTGGTTATATTTATATTGAAAAAGGATGAAAGAGTTTAGTAAGTATTACAAAGAGATTCTAATAGAGTTCAACAGTCTAAGATAAACAGTTTGCAAATAAAAATTGACATATACAGTATTCCAAATGGAGCTATAAGCCTTCCAAAATTCTAAATACCCTAGACAACTGTAGATTTTCATATACTGTCCAAGTAGCAAAACACAAAAAATGGCATATTATGATCAAACTAACTGCTAGAATGACTAATTGTTTCCTACTCATTGAAATCACCTTCGTCTTCATCACTGTCCGAAATCTTGTCTTCATTTCCTGTAGCTTCCTCATCCATATCTACCTCTGCATCATATGAATCGATATCCATCTGTCCTTTAGATCCATTCTCCGTGTCAATCTCTTCTTCCTTTTCTGAACCATCATTAGAAGTACCCTCAGATTCACCTTCCTATTCTGTAGCAGTTATATTAACAAAATGTTTTCTTCATCACTACGTTTTCCGGAATTTATTCCATCCTTTTCAGAACCTTCATTTACTTACTGGAGAACATAAATTCCATCACCATTGTGAGCCACACAATTCTCATCTATTTGGGAGAAACACCCACCAATCTGGTCTCCATGATTTGAGACTAATGTTGCCATATACGTAACTTTGTCTTCACAATTCTTGATCTCTGCTTGTAAACTAATAAAATGAGATCCATATTACCATTAATATCGTGATACATCTGCTCTATTTGGTCTAGGCAGTTATCCAACACTGGGGTGTGAGCAATCGATCTGATGAACCACTTCAAACATACCTTCCATTCTGTCCTTCATCCATTTGAGATGGATTTTAAAGTCATTTATACTAGCAGTTACAACATTCACTTGGTCTACAAGAATCTCAACTTGCTTCTCAAGGTCCATGTTTAAAAGGATTTATATATAACTGACTCTTATGGAAAGTCCAATTATTTGTAGACTGGAGTTTACTATATTAACAAACACAATAACATAATCAGAAAAGGGCAACCCAAAAACTTCCCTTATGTTGAAGAAAAAAAAATTTCCAACACAATTTGGCCCAAACTCAAGAATTTCTAAATACAAACACAATCCAGTGTCCCGAACCTGCCAGTTGAATGCAAGAGCAGAGTCGAGGCGAAATACCTGAAATGGAAGAGAAACTAGAGAAGAACACCTTACTTCTTGAGCTAAGGAGAAGGATGAAGAAACCACATTCCCTGCTACCATTCCATACAAGAAATCCCAAAGCGCTATACCCGTGGTAACCTTCAAAAGCAAGTTCTTATCAGAGAGGTAATTCATTAACACAGAGCCTCCACAAACAGAGGAATAATGAGTGCGAAACCAAGGAGCCAACCCCCCTTAATGCAATTACTGCCACCATCAATGCGTTCACCGCCATCGAGAGGAATGGACACCTTCCCATTCATACAATCCAAGAAATAAGTGTCATGGAGGCATGAAGGGACATTCCACATAATGAAACATTTAAATGTTATAGATTTTTTTTGAACCATTAGGAAATCCAATCATTCTGAATTGTCCCTCCATCTAATATTATCTCTCCTTGAGATATGAGGGAATCTCTATTTGCAAAATTGTCTGCTAGATGATTTAAGGATCGCTTAACATGAAATATTTTGATTGACTCAAACCGTGGAAGGATACCCAAGATACAATTATGAAGATGACCAGCTAGAGGATCTGCAATCAATTGACGATTTCTTATTTGAGACAAAATAACCATGGAGTCCCCAATCACAACTAGAGGGTGACATCCTTCTTCTAAAACCAGTTTTAGTCCTAGGAAGATAACATAATGTTCCGCTTGATTATTAGTACCCGTTCCTAATCCCCAAGAAAAAAAATTTCACTATATTTCCACCAGGGTCAAATATCACCCCTCCTGCACCTGCCTCCCCAGGGATAAAGTTGTGTATTATTATGTATAAAGGCTTTATGCAATATAATACTTTAATAATTTTGTAATTATAAATATGCCACTTCATCTCTTTTCTTTGCTCTATAGATTATATATGTTTGTTAATGATGCAATTAGGAATAGTTGACATGTCATCTTGAGTTTATCTTTAATGTGGAGTATGCTTTGTCCCTTAAGAGTTTCAATCATGCAATACAATAAATGTGACTCTATTTTGGTCTCCTATTATAAGGCTAGAGTTAATATTACACTTTGGATTTCTCTTTCTTTGAATATTTAATCATTTAAAACACATTTGGATGAATTGTTTATTGATTGCATCTATTTTACATGAGAATTTGTTGTTGTGTTAAAATGCTCTCATCATGCACTTATCTTATTATTTGATTGATTTACTTTATCTTATTATTTGATTGATTTACTTTGTAGGATTCAATTACCATCTTAGAGTGCATTGTTGAGCTTCTATATTCCCATAACTTAAAAGACACATACCAACCCTACTAAATCCATAAGTAATTATTTGTTATATTTAAAACCTTTTGCAGTTGTATTTTAAGCATCATGTTACAACTAATCCAAATTAATATTGATATAGGAGACAAGGGATACCCAAAATAGGGATAGCTATAAAATCAATAATAGTGAAGTGACGTAAGTGTTACTGATGACAATGGGAATCACTTTTGAGTTACTTTAGGTTTGTTCCAAATGGTACTTTGAACTTGCTATTTTAAGGAGCAAGTTTGAGTGATAACAAAATGACACCATTTTCAAGAACAACTTTAGTTATTAGGAATCAATAATGTGTACTACAAGTACATTTGACGAATGAGGTATCTAGAAGATTATTTTTCTCATTTGGTGAATTTGCATGACAAGGATCAACAAGATGAACACACAATAAGATTATCTCTCTTGGATCCATCTTAGCAAATTGTTCTACCATTTGAAGGCCCACACATCAAAAGAATCAAAGGAACAATATAAAATTAAGTACACAATGCATTGATTTCACCCTAGAAGAGATTCATGTTATTTATTTATGAGATATAATAAAAGAATGCATAGAGTGTACCTAAAAGTTTAATAAATAGCCATCTAATAGTTTCCCTTATTTCAAATCATATAGCTATTATCATTACTCTACCAAATGGTTGGTAAACATATACACCCCCTTAGAATTCAATGGCATAGTTGGGAATGCTCATGCTTTCCTTCATAAATATAGAAAAGCGTTTCTTAAAGTTTATGCAAATAATTGCATATCTATTGAAGACCATCTAAAGGAACATTGTAATTTTGTCAATGATTTCCAAGTTGAACATAAAGATGTTGTCATTAAATAATTTGGATAATTATGGAAGCTTTTTTGGATCTAGATTGTGTTAGTTTTGAAACATTTTATTTGTTTTGATCAAACCAAAATAATAGCATCAACACCTCATTATTCAAACCAAATCATTAAAGAAACCCTAGAAATTGAAAAACATTATAATAATTGTAATCACAACGCTGAGTATAAACTGAACCATTATTAACAACCCATCATCCAACTGCTCTACCCTTCTTATTTGTTTTGATCAAACCAAAGTAATAGCATCAACACCTCATTATTCAAACCAAATCATTAAAGAAACCCTAGAAATTGAAAAACATTCTAATAATTGTAATCACAAAGATGAGTATAAACTAAATCATTATTAACAACCCATCATCCAACTGCTCTGCCCTTAATATTATTTGTAAGCCTTTTCTCATTTCCCATTCTCCACTTTGGATACTACCTACTCCCTGCCTTTTTCACTTTATTCATCTCTCTCTAATTTTAAATATTTTAAATATGTTTTCCCCCTTTGTCTAATTATGTAAACTAATTTATTTTATAGATTTTATTGCTATGTAAATCTCTTCTTTTTTAATGTTATGTATATATAAAATATCTTCCAATTTTTCATTTTTTTAAGGTTTGAATTTATATTAAACTAGAAAAATGAACTGTACATTGCATAACTAGAGCAACCTTAAGAATGGTGAGACCAAATGTCATAGATAGGGTTGGTTTTCCAAAATTGAAAATGTCTGTAGATCATATCTAAAACAACAACTTCTATCTAAGTCCAAAAACCATCACTAAGTTTAAGGACCAATTTTTCAGTTGATTCCCCCACATGCCGGGGGTTATGGCCAACGAAAACAAGAATGAGGAGAACCAAGCCAAGTTCCTACTAAACATGCAACTAGACAAACTAAAACAAGGATTAATCATCATAAAAAATTGTAATATAGGATGAACCAACACCTAGATTTTCTTTCTTAGTAGCTCTCTTGACAACGTCCATGCATTGACAGAACACCAGCTGCATGGTCGAAGGATAGGTTGGAGGTGGCCTACTAAATATTTTCCCTGTAATCTCCTTGGACGGAACATCTATCTTGGCATTGATATGCTTGTTTGAAATGACATGGTTGCGAGCAAGCCTGCACATTCCCTCTTCTAAACTTGCAAGCCAGGCAGTCATAGAAGGGTCGCTCATATATTCCTGCAACTTGCCTTTCATGCTATCTTCTAGGGCCATATTGAATAATGACTTCATGCACCAAAATAATCCCAATGTCTTGGTATGCCGCGTCTCATGGGTTCTAGTAGAACCAAAGTCCTCAACCAGACCTCTGAAATCCTCCACGAGCTTTTGGGCGCCAAGGCTCAGAATTTCCCTACATAATCTCCTTTCCATGCGCTCAGTGCGCTCCCTAGCATGCCAACTAAATCTGGTTTCAAAGAAACCTTTAGCATTCTCCATTTCCTTGAGGCCCCAAGCCATGTGTGATCGCTTGGGGCCATTAATGGTCTTCCTATTGGTAGTTTTGGTACCATCATTATGCAATCTCTGAAGCTTGGTAGCCAGGCCAAATGCCACCATCCCCAAACTTGGAGAAGAAATGTCTATTTCATGGAGGAGAGCCCAATCCAAGAACAAAAAAAATTACTAGACTTAGTGTAGTGGGTTCGATAAGGACACCAACAATGGTACCCCCAAAATAGAACCCTCATCACTTCATGAACAACTTTCCCGTCATGATTGAGGTTGGCATGAGGTGCCATGAAATTTCACATAAGGGGATGCCTAGGGGATTGTACCATGAACTAGAAGTTGATCAAGAAATCGTACCCTGCTCGTAAATGTCGTATCATACCAAATTCTATTTCATGTAAGTTTGTTGAATGGGAGTGACCACCTGCCTACCTGCATGATCCCTCACACTTGTCTTCACCTTGAATACTCAAATGCCCCGTCGTGTGTCAGTTCTATGATGACACCCGTCGTGGGGATTTCCAAATTTTCATTATAACACTATATAAATCTCTTTATTTTATTTGAATTTTATGACCTATAATCTAATTAATATAATTCGCTCCACTCCAATTTTTTCCTATACTTAATTTCTAACAATTATCAATATTCATCTTTTTTTAGAAATTCACTAAATCCTACCATATCTTTTCTATTTTTTTTCTAAATTTTAAATTCACTCTTATTATATTATAACTATTTTTTTCTTAATTCTAATATATATATATATATATATATATATATATATATATATATATATCTTTTTATATATATATATATATATATATATATATATATATATATCTTTATATATATATATATATATATAATCATTACCATCCATCATTTCCTTTTTAATTTTAAAATTCCCCTTTATTTTATTAATTCCCTTAAACTTTCTATTACCATCCTTACTTTCATATAGTACATACTATTTGTTCCCCTTTATTTGAGTAATTGATGTATCTACTTCTATTACTTCTATGTCTATAAAATTAAAATTCCCTATCCTTATATATCCAATTTAATAAATAAATAAATTTCCCTCTTCCTTTTTAGAAGCTAACTATAATTTATTATTTACTATTTATTGGTTCGATAAAAGTTTTCTTATTCTTAGTAATATTATAATATTATTCAAATTATTTTCAATATTTAAATAAAAGTGCTATTTTTCTCTACATCTATTTAAATTTAATAATGATTATTCTTTTCTATTATTCTAAGTTTATAATTGATATTTTGATGATAAGTGGAATGTTAATTCAAAATATTGAGTATATCTCAAAATTAATATACAATTTAAACTCATAAAATCATCCATAATTTTGATTAATTTTGAAAATCTACATTCTTAGTTATTTGTACAAAAACCTCAAGGAAGATGCTAAGATATGGTACTAAAATTTACTAGAAGGTGATATTGCAACTTGGGACACATTCGAAAAGAAATTTAAAGATAAATTGAGTGATGACAAAGATATTATATATTTATTAGTTGATTCTAAAGAAAAATGAAAATAAGACAAATATATAGTTTAATAATAGATTTAATAAAAAATGTGAAAATTCCTTGTACAATTAAGCTAGAAGATGTACAACCCCAGTATTTTAATCTAGTGCCTTTGACCCTCATTTTTCTTGATAAGGGAAAATTATCTTCCAAACTTTGAGGCATGCTTTAATAACTTCCCTAAATGTAAAGTGTATCATAATTATTGTAGGAAAAATAGAAGGATTTGAAGCACCAAGCAAAGGAGGCAATAAGGTGGGAATCGTTGCAAAGACACCCGTTTATAATGTACATGGTTGATAAGATGACAAATAAATTTGATAGCATGATCAATTCATTAAATCATTAAGTAACATAGTCACTAAGATAGAGAGAGGATGAGCTTCATCATCTCAAGCTTTTAAATCACATCAATAGAGACCCTTGTGCCTTAAATATAATGATTTTTTCATAACAAGAGCAATAAGGTGGAAGGGGAAGTAGCAACACATCCCATGAAAACAAATGATGTAATAGGTAGTTCTTGTTGGTGCATAGCTCTTCATAATGAAGAAGGGTGCATAATTTATAAACATTTTTCCCTTGAAAATGACGACAACAATGTTTGTGTGATGAATTTGCTAGGAATTCAAATTACAAAAACATACAAGAATGTACATGCCATGGATTCAAGATATGTCAAAGTTTGTGAGATGTTTAAGGACTTATAATTTAAATTGCAACCTATTTTGATATAAGTTTTTTGAGGGATGTACTTGTTGTGAATGTCTTTGATGATTAGGGAATGTTGTTGTCAAGGAAATGGGCACTGACCTCGATAGATATAAAAATTAAAACATAAATGGCTATGCATCCATCCTAACATCCCCCACTACTACACTTGGGATCAAATTTTGACATTGATATCTATGTTTGAATAAAAAAATTGATTTTAACTTAAATTATCAATTAAATTTTGTGATTTTTTTTTCCCTTGATAATAATTGATTAAGTGATGTTATAGGCAAGGCATTGATTAATCGACATTATAAGCATTCCTTAATCAATGCTTTGGTGAAAATTTGTTGAGTATTTCATATTGTTGATGTTTGTGAAAAATTGTTTAGTATTTCATATTTCATAACAAACATCAACAATATGAAATACTCAACAAATTTTCACCAAAGCATCGATTAAGGAATGCCTATAATGTCGATTAATCTATGACTTGCCTATAACATCACTTAATAAATTATTATCAAGGGGAAAAAAAGAAATTTCACAAAATTTAATTGATAATTGAAGTTAAAATCAAAATTTGTCTTCAAACATAGATATCAATATCAAGATTTGATCCGAAATGTAGTAGTTACTATATATATATAAAGTGCTTTAAAAAGTAACCATAAGAGCGAAAACTTATTTTTGTCTAAATATTCGAGATTAAGTGAAATACAAGGAGATGATTTTTTCTACTTTATTACATTGTTCAACTTATTATTTTCCACATAATTAGATTTTTGTTCTTGTAAAATTGTGATATGCTTCTTGCACCAATGCCTGAGTTGAATTTGTTAAAATAAATAATAATATAAAATAACACTAATGCAAATATCCCAAGGGGTAAGCTCAATTAGCTATTGCTAGTGTTGCTAAGAATTTTGCTAGTTCAATGTCAACATATGCCCCATTTGAGCCCCCCTTGGTTATAATGCGCACTAGTCTACATTGATGATTTACTAGGCATGCCATCCACTAATGTGGGGAAGTATCCCTTCAATTTCCCCGTGATAATTTCTTTTTAGGAAAAAAAGAACACTAACACAAGCATTTATGCATGCAAGGTGTTGAACGTGAAGGAACTAATCAAAGAAGCCTTGGCTCTCATCATAGATATTGATCTTATCAATTGTGATTATTATGCATGTGAAAGAAATTGTCAAAAACCATTCCATTATCCCAAAATCCTACCAACTTACGATGGGAAAGACAAAAATGCTTGGGCTTGAAATTCCTAAGGTTGCAATTTGTAGTAGTAATGGTGAGGATGGAGTTGAGGTTGATCCTATGGAAGAAAATTATATTGGTATAATTGAGAATGATGGGATAAATAGGTTGATCCATGAAATCCTTTTTTTACATGGATGAGAATTTGTTGAAATAGATAACAATATAAAAATAACACTAATGCAAAAATCCCAAGAGGTTAGCTCAATCAGTCGTTGCCATTGTTGCTAAGAATTTGGCTAGTTCAATGTCGACATATGCCTTGTTTGAGTCCCCTTGGTTTGGTGCATTAGTCTACATCGATGATTTTATTAGGCCTGCCATCCACTAATGTTGGGAAGCATCCCTTTAGTTTCCCCATGAAATTTTCATTTGAGAAAAAAAAAACACTTAGCACATACATTGGTACATGTAGGGTGTTGAACCATAAAGGAACTAATCAAAGAAGGCTTGGATCTCATCGTAGATATTGATCTTACTGATTGTGATTGCACATATAAGAAATTGTCAAAATTTTCCCAACTTATGATGGGAAATTTAAATTAGTGCTCTTACAAGAAATGGGAGTGCTTACCAGTAATAAGAATTAACAAGTCAATAACTAGAAAACATTTCTTGAAATTTGGGCACTTAGAAGGGGGAAGCCAATTTCACATGTTCATAAGAGAGATGAGACATTTTTTTATTAACAAGTCAATAACTAGAAAACATTTCTTGAAATTTGGGCACTTAGAAGGGGGAACCCAATTTCACATGTTCATAAGAGAGATGAGACATTTTTTTAAGGTTTCAAATCCTTTAATATTTCTATACTAATTGTATTTCTTTGTTTGTAAATACAAAGACAAAAAGGCTCTTGCTTGGAATTCCTAAGGTTGCAATTTGTAGTAGCAATGGTGAGGGTGATAGAATTTAAATTTATCCTAAGGAAGAAAACAACACTGATATAATTGAGAATGATAGGATATATAGGTTGATAAATGAAATATATATATTTTTCCATGGATGAGGATGCACCCATGGATGAGGACTATGCCAATGATATTCACAAAGTACATCATATTGATTGATAAGGCACAAAAACCCCATACGAACACTCAAAGGAAATATTGTCTTTGATATTTTGTTGTTTGTCAATTTGAAGGTATTCTTTTCAAACACATGTATGTCACAGATCCTAAGGTATGCAAGATAGTTATTTATAAAAATATAAGTTTTGTCTATATTTAACAATCACAATAAGAATGCAATATCCACTATTCAATACAATATATATATTTTTGTAAATTGTTAGGAAATATTTCCACCATCAAATACATTACCTTGCACATACAAAGAATCATGTGCCTTTATGAAATATATATGAATGGATTATCGAACAATTGATGCATGTATTACTGATTGATACTATGGAAATCATGCAATGAAGTTGAAATCCTATATGTGAAATTATTAGATACCGAACTGATCAAAGGAAAAATAGGGTGCTCCAGAAGGTTCATCCCATCCTCACAATTCCATAGTTCCAATGATTGTTCAGGTGTAAAGCATAACACCATTTATGGATTATCATGAATGGGAGAGAAGTGAAGGTAGTGCTATGTGAAAGCATGTGGTTGGATATGCATTTAGCAACATCAAGAAGAGATGGCATATTTTAAAGGACTTCCTAAAGCTATACTTTTATTGGTAGCTAACGATGTCAATCCATTTGGGGAGCACATATCCATTTATTCAGCATGACTAGTTTTTCTAATAAACAACAACCTTTCCCCTTGGATGTCAATAAAGAGGGAGCACGTGATGTTGGCATATTAATTATTTCAAGTATTTATTTCGAGGAATGTTTACAACATACTAATTAGTTTTATTGTTTGTCACATATCTTATACGTACAAAGAATTAATTATGTTTGGTTTAAAATATTTAAAATAACCGAGTGTAGTGAACAAATGGATTTGTGCTACCATATGAAATGTGAGGGCAGGGATAGAGGACCTCTCAAGCACACACATGCTACTTAAAAAGGGGAAAGAGAGGAGTGGAGCTGCTATTTAATTTTAGGGTTAAACTATGAATGCTAGGATGAGGAAAGTGAGGATCAAGAAGAGGGGACATTTTATGATTGAATTTAAACATTTGTAACGTATAATGACCAGTGCCAAGAATATGAATGTGATTGCTGCTGTGTTGTGTCGTGAAAGTATTGCAAAGGCTTGTTGTAAATTTTATTTTATTAATGAGTATTAAAGGAATGAATTTATTTTTTGTTTGGCCCAACTTAGAATTGCTCCTTTGGAATGGGCGTTGTGACAGCTATACCAAGTGTCCAACAAGCGAAGATGAACCTTCTTACGACAGCCTATCGACTCTAAAATTAGCCTCACTCGACCTCCCAAATCCTTAGGATTGAGACTTTGTAGGATTGCCCTATTAAAACTAGTCACTCTACACCCTTTTCTGATTGAGCTAATTGTTCATACTAGGCTGCAATGGTCAAGAGCATACTTCGGGTCTCAAGTCTTGATTGATTTTATTTGAGGTATCATCAAGGCTTGAAACCCGAAGTATGCTCTTGACCGTTGCAACCTAGTATGAATAGTTGGCTCAATAGAGCATACTTCGGGTGACCAAATTAAAACCTCACAAAATGAATGAACTGGAGATGCATAGTATCAAAAACCATGAAAAAAACCAAACATAAGGTGAAGAATTCAAACTAAGTCCTACTAAAAATATGATATAGATAAACTCACGACATTTTATGATTGAATTTAAACATTTGTAACGTATAATGACCAGCGTCGAGAATATGAATGTGATTGCTGCTATGTTGTGTCATGAAAGTATTGCAAAGGCTTGTTGTAAATTTTAATTTATTAATGAGTATTAAAGGAATGGGTTTATTTTTTGTTTGGCCCAACTTAGAATCGCTCCTTTGGAATGGGCGTTGTGACAACTATACCAAGTGTCCAACCAGGCGAAGATGAACCTTCTTACGACAGCCTGTCGACTCTATAATTAGCCTCACTCGACCTCCCAAATCCTTAGAATTGAGACTTTGTAAGATTGCCCAATTAAAACTAGTCACTCTACACCCTTTTCTGATTGAGCCAACTGTTCATACTAGGATGCAACGGTCAAGAGCATACTTCGGGTTTCAAGGCTTGATTGATTTTATTTGAGGTATCATCAAGACTTGAAACCTGAAGTATGCTCTTGACCGTTGCAGCCTAGTATAAACAGTTGGCTCAATAGAGCATACTTCGGGTGACCAAATTAAAACCTCATAAAATGAATGAACTAGAGATGCATAGTATCAAAACCATGAAAAAAACCAAACATAAAGTGAAGAATTCAAACTAAGTTCTACTAAAAAATATGACAGCTTATTTGAGCCAAAAAAATCCTCCCAAACTACAAACATAAAAAAATTGAGATATCTCCTGCCACATGTACAAGAGGGAAATAAACAAAACAATGTATGGAAGCTCAAAGATGAAAGGGAGGAAAATGTATGAATTTTGGAGAGAAATGGGATCCAAGACAAAGAAGCAACAAAGAAGATAATTCGAAAAAGCTATACCAAGCAACAAAGAAGATAATTCGAAAAAGCTATACCATTGTAAGGCAAAGAAAGAGGACACATTAGAGATTGGAATTGAACACATAGATGAAGAAGAAGAATAATCACATGACCATCAAAGTATTACGTCACAATTAGAAGATGAGAAAACACCACAAATATCATGAATAGCTAATGAGTGTTGCCCACACCATAAACATTAAAATTAAAGGCGCGCATCAAGCAAAACAATGTTAAGGTTCTATAGACTCAAAGTACTCATAATTTTATCGATGCCATTGTCACAAGAAGATTACACTTTTTGTATGTCCAATTCCATGCCTGAAACTCATAGTGGCAAATAGCAAAAAGATTCATGGTATAAGAAAATGCTACAAGGTAAAATTAAAAATACAAAATTATTACTTAGAAAGTGGATTCTACATAATATCTTTAAAGTGAACTAGATATCATCTTAGAGGTTCAATGTTACATAGGGTACCTATGTTGAAAACCACCAAAAACGTTCTATTAAATTTATGTAGTAAGGGGAGAAATATAAGTTGTATAGATTCCAACCACCTCCCACCCAAACCTCACATCAAATGAGAAATTAACTCAGAAAATAGCATCAACATATGTGGCAAAACACTATCAAATGGAAATCCTTTGTTAAGCTTTTGATGATACAATACCTTATCCAAAAACATGAAAAGGCATTCCAAGACCAACCCATGGAGTTGTCACTAGAAAGGAGAATTGAACATGTGATCTAGATTACACCTGTCAATGTTAAGCCATACAAATATCCACATAGACATAAAACAGATATCCACATAGACATAAAACAGATATAGAAAGGTTGATTGAGGTTCTTTTGAGATATGGGGTTATTATGAAAGGCAGAAGGCAATATGCAGCACTTGTTGTTCTAGCGTGGAAAAATGATGGATCTTTCAAGTTATGCGTCGATTATCAAGGGTTAAGATAACGATAAAAAAGACATTTCCCATTTTGTTCATAGACAAATGCTGGATAAACTTTGTGGAGATACATATTTCTCAAAATTAGACCTAAGATAAAGGTATTATCAAATCAAGGAAAAATTGGAAGATGTCACAAAATTTGAGTATTCATTAAGGACATTATGCATTCAAGTGTAATGTTACTTGGTTTAACAAATGTTCCTGCAACATTCCAAGCAACCATAAATGAACTTTTTCAGCCCTATTTGAGAAAGATTGTATTTATATACAATTTTCTCATCTACAACAAATCATGGAAGGCACACCTTAAGCACATTGAAGAAGCATTGAATCTTGATCATTTGGTAAGAAAACAAATTTTATTATAAAATGTCAAAAGAAAGAGTCAAAGTCGATCTTTAATAAAATTAAAGGAATTACATAAAGGTCAAATCTGAAAAACATCTCTTTTATATATATTATTATTTCTTATCTTAATTGGAATAAAAAACAGATTAAGTTATAACAATGTACATTGTTTTATTTTTTGAAACACAGCTCAGCATTCTTTAACTTTCCTCTGCATCTCTTGATGATGGGTGAAATGTCCACTCAAAATATCACAATGTTTATAAATTATTAACACATTGCATTTCCAGAAATTACTTCATAATGAAATAGCTTAGCATGTTGAGCCTCTCAAAGGGTCCTTTTTTCTTGCTAATCACTTAACCTAATTTGCCTTTTACGTTATATATTTTATTCACAATGCATTATTGGCATGTTCAGTCATTTGCCTCGTGAAAAAAAAGCTATGCAATTTACCCTCCAACTTATTTCAGCAATAACTTACATTGTCAGCCATTACAAGTTTTGTTGTGCTTGCATTGAAAATAATTGCCAGTTGAAACTGTATTAACTGTGTAACCAAACTGTCAACTAGCAGTAACCTGTAACTACTAAAGAAGTTGCAAATTTATGGAATTTCTAATCTCTTCTGATCATTATGAGTTATAAATATAAGCACCCAAATTCTTTGCCACAATCTTTTCCTATATTAACAGAAATAGAATTGAGGAACATGTCCAACTAAATTAGTATACTCGTGCACTGCCATACCCCTACCCATAAGTTATTGTCTCATGTACACCATCTAAATTGATCTAACAAGCCCACATGTAAAACATTACAATCCAATCAACATGTCATGTAAGTTTGTTCTGCAAAATGAAGAGTGAAGCAGAGTCTTCTACTGTCTGTCCTCACCATCCACAAGACAATCTTGGTTGTCAGTCGTATGAAGAAAGCTGGTGAACCAATGAGCCGATGACTTTGGATGTCGCTTAAGGTCATTCTTGTAATCCACAAATACTATACCAAAGCGCTTTGTATAGCCTTGACCCCACTCAAAATTGTCTAAAAGAGACCAAGCAAAATAACCACGAACATCCACACCTTCCCTGCACAGCTCGCTTTACTCAGTTTGTAAAGAAAATAATGCAATATTTGTGGCAACACAATTATATTAATCTAATCCAAAATGCTTCATTACAATTTTATCAATCAGATGGAACATGGAGAAGGAAAATCAAATCTTTACTAATTTTGAAGGCATATTTAGATGTCTATCTCAGGGAAACAAAAGTAAAAAGCTACCTGGATGAAGGAAGGAGATAGGGATACCCCCTCCTTCGATTAAGTCATCAGCGGTCCAGAGAAATACAAATGAGATTACCAGATGTTAGACATTAGGTACAGTGGTGGAGCTTAGGAATACATGAAGAGAGAAACTGAAGAGAATTTTGAAAGCCTTCATACTGAGCCAGATATTGATAGAAGAGAATCCCAACAAATGTTTGAAAACTTTCCAAACTTGGTCACCTAGGAGAAAAATGCAGTAATATAGTTTTTAAGCTGGAAGAAGTTGGACAGAAAAAGAATAAGACCTGGCCAGATGGGTTTCATTTTTCTTTTTTCCCTTGAACTATATCGAAAATTATGGGGATTGTGCAGAATGAATAGAGTGGGAGACGTCACAGCAATTTCCACATCTTTGGCTTTATTTCCAAACCTTTAACCGTACAATGCTACAAATCAATTTCTTTATGCAACGCATATTATGAAATAATTACTAAATTGATGGCAACTAAATTAAGAGTTTGTTTTGCCTTTTCTTAATTACAGATGGGCAGGGGGCATTTGCTAGGGAAGACAACCATATAACGGTATTACAAAAGCCTACGAAGCATTTAACTAGGCTAGAATTGAGAAGAGGCCTGGTGTTTTGTAAAATCGAACATGGCTAAAGCTATTTTTTGGAAATATGCTTCAAGTTCATATATTCAATATAAACGATATTTACAGAAAAAGTGGGCGACAGAAAACGTTGCCGACAGTGTCACAAAGGCGCATCAAATATGAAATCCCCTTGAGCTATTTAATCGAGGGAACATCAAAATGGGCATTAAAACTAAATCCACATCCATAACTGTCTACAACTGACTAATCGTTGACCTTGGGATCCAAAGAGATACATTACACAAATTAAAGTCTGTACCAAAGTGTGCGTCAACATTATAATTAGAAAGATAAAAGCTTTGTGTAGAAGTTTCTGGACTTACACTCTGTTTGAGTTTAGAAGCATCCCAACGTTTTGAGTGTACACTCCATCCATCATCGGGGATCTAAACAGAGCTTTAGTATAATAGAAAAGAGCATGTGTTGGAGTTTAGAAACATCCCAATGTTTTGAGTGTACACTCCACCCATCATCGAGGATCCAAACAAAGCTATAGTATAATAGAAAGGAGTGAGGAAGAATAAATACAGGTTGAGAAATAGACATTAGATTTAGTTAAGAGACTTCTCCAAGCTGCCTTCCTGACTTCTCCAAAAGGTATCTCGCATACTGTGTTTGTGAAAAAAAAAAACTTCATTTGCCTACCAAATTTCTAATCCTTAAGAGTAATGAAGCAAACTAAAATCTGCTATATCTCAAATTTTGTTGTGTTTAGCTGATTTTTCACCTCTTAAATTAAATGAATATGGTTATGAGAGTAGTGAGGTGCTCTACAGCCTAGTATAGGGGAGATGTCACGTAACATACGTAATGCTAATGTGGTAACTATAACCACATCACACAAGCTAAAAAATTAAAACCAGCATAGATCCATATTAAACTCGGATCTATTAAGCACAGAGAGAGATCAAATTACTCGTAAATTTCTTTTTGATAAAAAAAATTTACACCTCAAGAAATTTGATCCCTCTTGGTGCTTGATAGATCCGGATTTAAGATGGATCTATGCTGGTAATTACAATCACCTACATACACTACTAAAACAACAATTTCACCATTTTTTCTGTGGGTCTCAAGGAATCCTAAGGAACCCATCTTTATGAAGAATGTTGATCAATCTCAATAAACCAAGCTCTTGTCCTACGAAGCATACTAGAAATCATAGTAGCAAGATTCAAATATGAATTCAATTCAATAAGGAATAAATATGTAACAGAAAAAACCTAATAGAACTATAATACAGAAGTATTGATCTCATAGATACGAAAATGTGCATTTTGCTTAAAATTTGGAAGAATTTCAAACTCAGGTACATGCAATAAATCAGAAAAAATAATTCACCCCTTGAAAATTTGTGGATTTAGTTTATATTAATTGGTTTTTTAAGGATTATTTAAAAATAGGGTTTGTAGGCTTTTCTTGGGGTATATGGACGATGCCATATCAAAGGCAGTGAAAAGTAAGTTGACCGTACTATATGTAATATTTGTCAAAGTTCGTACTGCTGCAGTGCTTTTGTACATCAAAGGCCAATATGACCAAATCTTGCTAGTGTATTTAAAACTATACAAAGCCTTGAAAAGTTTGCAGACATGTCTTTGTTTACCTTTGAGAACAATCCTTCTAGCTACTGCATATACACTTCTTCCACAAGATTAACATTCAAGAAGGTACTCTTAACATACATTTGATTTATCTTCCAACCAAATTGTGCTGCAAGATATAAAAAGTAACTTGATTGTAGTCAATTTGGTTGTTAGTGTGAATGCGTCCTCATAGTTATGTTTTTTAGCACTACCTTTGGCAATCAATGTTTCCTTGTGCTTGTCAATGCTACCACCTGCTTTAAACTTGGTTCTAAAGGACAATTTGTTAGTTGATTGCTTTCTACCAATTGCCACCAACCCAGAGGTGTTACTCTAGATCAAGGCATCATACTTAACCTACACAACACCTATTCACTGTTGTTTTTCATTTGCTTTAATGAAAGAAGTAGGTTCTTGAGTAATCACCATTTGGCTCCTCAATGAGTAACCTGCAGAAAATCTGTTGGCTTGGGTGACTTTTTTGGCCTACCTCCATCTACCATATTTGGCCTCCAAAACAATATCATGATACCATCTTGTTCTTTTGCATGCATGTCCTTGCTTCTCCAACAATCTATGAAGCACTAGGCCCTACATTTGACGAAATTCTTCTACCATACACTCTTTTTTATCACTATAAGCAAACATGCATTGTTCAAACAGTTGCTGCTGGATACACACCTCGAGAAAGGGTTAGCGTGGCAGAAATATTGAAGCCATTGGATGTGTCCTTGGGGGCAAGTCTCGAGTCAAGTGCTGTCATCTGATACTTGACTCCTCCATTTAGGCAAACTCCTAACGAAGCCAAAGGGGGTAGACACTAAGGAAAGTTGCTAAGGTCATTTTTGTCTTAGATGTTACAGTGGAAGTAAGTTTTTTAGGAGTTAAAGATGATACAAATACTCTTCTTCCAAGCTAAGCTACCTGCAATCTAATCACACACTTGAACACATACCCGTGAGATCTGATAGTATATAAAAAAAGAGAACAAATGAACATGCATATAAACTTATAAGCAAGTAATATATAAATCTCTTATCACATATCTAAGAAGAAATAGAGAGTAAGCTTACTGACTATTTCTTTTCTATCAACTGATAATAGTCCTATCAAGATCGGATTCACAAGATACATAAACAAGAAATGTAAAACTTCACAAGTTACCTCAGCATGAAACCGTGACAATGTTCATCCAACACAATGGCACCACACACTTAGCCTCCAAATCTTTTGATCTTATTCCAACAATACAAAAAAATGAAACAATTACAATCACGAGCCTTCTCCTTGACTCTAACTAGCTCAAAGGAGGAGAGGATGCTTGAATATATAGAACATGGGAGAAGGTTGGGTGAATAAGCTCACGAAGAGAGCAATGGCGCATGATGGGAGATATTAGGGTGATTGACATCCCATTGATTGATACGACTTGCATCCAAGCTGAAGGAAGGTGCGCCACCTCTCATGAGGTAGGAGACCTCCTTCTTGGTATCTCCTCCCACCAATCAGAAAACGTCCAAGTAAGCACTCACGCCCTCCTTCCTCGAAATTGATTGCCAATCACGTGGATTTGGTTTGATTTTATTAAAGAGGTGGGTGCCACCTCAAAGGGAGGTGCGCCCCCTCTCCTTGGTATCTCCTCCCACCAATGGGAATCGCCCAACAAACCTTCATGTGAAGATGAGATGGTGGGCGCACTATTTATTTGGCACGATTCGTATCCCCTTTGACTTTACAGTAAACCATGTGCCATTACTCTCTAACTAGTCGACCACCACCATGACATGGCATGCCAAGTCATTTGGCATATGCCTTTTGTCTTTTTTTTTACTTTTTATTTTTTTGACTTGTGCAATTTTGGTTTTTTTTAGCATTTAAATACCAATTTGTCGAATCCATAAGGAAAACCGCTCCCAAAGGCGAAGTAGTCGCCCGGAATGCAGGGAAAGTGTGTACTAAGGTAAAGAGGATGCTCTGAGCGTCAAAACTAGCATCCCCGCACCAAATTCGGCCTCCGGATCACACTTTTATTACAATTTGAATTTTTCCATTTAAACCATTAAAAAATGGCTTAAAAAAACGGAAAATTTATTTTCTTCGGAATTTAAAAAAAACTTAGGGGGACCTAGCACATGTCCATATGAATCAATTTTAATATCTAGCATGGTAATATACATCGACACCTGAACTCTAATAACCTCCCAAGATCAAGAAATCATGATGACCACCCCAACTTTGGAGGTGTGAGTGAAAAACTCGAAAATTATATGTCGTTTATTCAACAACATATAATTGACAAGGGAAAAAACACTCTGGGGTAGTCGAACTGATAATTGTCTTAGAAAAGCCGAGTCCTTTTTAAAAAAACCATCATGCTACAACATTTTTTACAATTTCCCCGTGGGGCATGGACATGTGAATTTATTAAAAAAAAAAGGCCAAGGTGGTCTGTTAGGACTTATGATCTTCTGACTGTGAACAAGATAGACTTGTTCTATCTTCATAGGCTCACTTGAAATCACCTAAGTGCAACTTAGCTGATAACAGTTACATAAGCAAGGCACTTGATCTTTTAAAAGGTTTCTATCTTTTGCTCTCCTTGGCTCCTCTTCCTTTCCTCTCTTGTGAGTTGTCTTTTCCATCTTTGTTTTTGCTACCCTCTTTACCTTTTTTCAGCCCCATTCTCTTCATTCTTTGACTGTCCCAACCTACTTTTTCCAGCCCTCTTCTTCATACTTTTTCCAGCCCTCTCTTCTTCCTTTCATCCTCTCTTTCTTCTTTGATCTTTCTCTTTCTTGTTTATAGATTAGATCTTAACTTAGACTTAATCTAGTTTCATTTCAAAGTTTTGTTTCAACTTGCATTAGTTAGTTGCATTAGTTTTAAAGTTTCTGGTCTACATTTTGTTTCATTTTATTTATAGATCTTAGTTCATACTTAGTCTAGTTTCATTTAAAAAGTTTTGTTTCAACTTGCACTTAGTTAGTTCATTTTCCAAGTTCTCTACCTCATTTCTAGTTTGCATTAGCTTAGACATAGCTTAGTTCCATTTGTGATTTTAATAACTCTTAAACAAGTTAGTGTTCAAAGCTCTCATTTTCAGGAATACAAGAAGCTTCAAATCAAAAACAAGGAGCCCAAAGGCTAGAAGCACAAGAAGAGCAACACAACAAAAAGACAAACTCCTTTAAAAGCACTTCCCTCTTCTTTCACTCTCCCATCCGATATTGTGCTTTCAAGTGAAGAAAAACAACCAAGCATTGTAAAATTTAATAAAGAGCAAGTGGGATAAAGGCTCCCACACCCCACTTTCCCCATTTGGGGGAAGCTTGTATTGTCTCTTGTCTCTTTTTTGCATTAGCTTAGTTTCATTTTTGCAAGTAGCTTAGATCTCATTGTTAGATTAGATTCCATTTCAATATATTGCTAGATTAGTTCTTCTTGTTTAGTTGATTTTCATCAAACTAGTTTAGCTTTGCTTCAGTATTTTCATTTTATATAAATTGCTAAGTAAAAATAAAATAAAATCTCTTGAATCTCACCGAAAGGTGGATCAAGAGTGCTCTCTGTCGGAGAGTTTACTTGTATTTTGGTTTTTGTTGACCCCCTTGCTTTCCCGAGTACGGTTTTAGACCTGAAAGAGACTCTTGGGTAGTGTAGTTGTTATTTTCTTTTTAATTACTTGTTATTTTCATAAGTCTCTTGAATCTCGCCATAAGGCAGATCAAGAGCACTCTCTATCAAAGAGCTTACAATGGTTCTTGTTCAAAACATTTCATAATAAAATTGGAATTTACATTTGCTACACTGTGTATGCTCTTCCCACTTGTGGGATACCCGGAAGCAGTTGTAGACTTATTAATTCTCCACATCTAATTCCACTTCAATCTAATAAAATTTATTTCCAAGAAAACCAACGAAAATCTGGCGTTGATCGTCAAATAGTCGAAAGTGGGCAAATTCTGCCTAGGGGCGTTGGAACTCCTAGACCGAGACCTTAAGGGAACCATTAGACTACATCCTTGGTTGGTGTAGTGTTGAACACGCTCTAGAGACTTCGGCCAGCCAACATGTCCTTGTACGGAACCACTTAGACCATTTTCCGGACATATCTCCTATACCACAAGGTATATCTTGGAGATTCCCTTCCCTTAATAATCAACTTCACCATTAAAATTTACAGTAAAATTCACCAAGAACACTTGCAAAACGTTCTCAAGCACACCCAAGACTATGTATCAAGCATCCCAAGCATTTATTTGACTCCATTTTGGCACTGGTTATATCAAGTTATTTATTTGCTTATTATCTATCTGGAGCACTTGTTTTATCTATTAAATTCATATTATGTTGTGGATGCCTTACTTTTAATTTGTCATTATCAAGTGGTTGTGTATCTTATCATTTTGCAAGTACATGCTTGGATTAACTAATTGATTATTGTAAATCATAAAAACACCCATCGGCATACCATAGAAACATTTAAAACACAAGAGCCTTAGAAACTCTTTGTAGAGTCTACCCCTTTGGCTTCGTTAGGAGTTTGCCTAAACAGAGTCGGGATCAAGTGACAGCACCTGACTCTTTGTTTGCCCCCAAGGCCACACCTTTACACTTAAAAAACAGCGTTCGAAAGATTTCTGCTGCTAGTGTGCACATTCGACGGGCAACAAGCCTAAAATGCTAGATATGTCTTTTTAAAATCACTCTTCCTTAACAAATCTAGATCTTTCAAATTTTTAGATGCAAGCTTAAGGAAGATCTTTCACTAATGAACAATGAGATTTAGACTTTTAAAATTATATATCATTAATGAAACAATGCTAGATCTACCTCTTTCAAATTAGATCTAACAAAGAATAGAACAAGTAACCGAGAAACTTTTAAAAGAGAGTTTGAACGAAGGTGATATAACCCGTTTTGAGTGAGAAAGATTGGGCGAAGGGAGACCACATGCAAGTGAACACGTGAGGGACTACGCTTCCTTTTAGACGATTCCAAAGATCAACAAAACTACCATGTATGCCTTCTCTATGAGATCCAATTACCTGCAAGAACACTTCACAACCAATCTTGCACAAGCGGATTAAATGGTACCGATATAAATCATATAAAAGATACTAAAACATGGACATTCAAACAAGGCATGCACATGTTCAAGATATGCTTCATATAATTGATAATGAGAAATAAAATGTAGATTTTGTTCCTTACCCTACTGAAATAATAAATTTCCTTCAAAGGTCAGCACGAATCCGAACAATAAACAAAGTTTTATGAAGAGACACAGATTACCTCCATGGGATTTGAAACATTAAACATCCACACATTCGATATGAGTCCACAACATAGCCTCCAAAGCCTTCTCTTTATTCTCAAGAACACAAAAAAGATTTACAATACAGGAGCAGAGGTTCCACCTTCCGATGTTACAATGGAGAAGAGCTCATGCTTAAATAGCAATTTACAGAGTGAGGGGGGCGCTAATCCAAAGAGAGGAGCGCATGAGTGATTGAAGGATCCAATGATTAGTGAATGGCGTTGATTGGTATGGATTGGTAGCCAAGCCAAGAGACTTGCGCCACCTCTCCAT
Organism: Larix kaempferi; assembly: GCA_027924585.1. Lineage (NCBI taxonomy): Eukaryota > Viridiplantae > Streptophyta > Pinopsida > Pinales > Pinaceae > Larix > Larix kaempferi. The sequence continues at coordinate 7,191,810 of BSBM01000370.1, forward strand.
GAGGTAGGCGCACTCCACATTGGAATCATCACTCCAAAACTCGAGCTGCAAAGTCATGACGCCCACGTGAGGATAGAGGGTGCACTTCAAAACTTTGAAATAGTCGCTCATCATACATTCGCCCACCATTTGACTTTAGAACATAACACTTTAATCTTTTAAACTAGTCGCCCACCTTATGTGATATGATGCCAAGTCATTTGACATATGTTTAATTCATTTTTTAATATATATATATATATATATATATATATATATATATATATATATTATTTTGGTTCAATTTGTAGCACCATTAGCATTAAAATGTCAATTTGTAGGCCTGATAATAAAAAATGCTCCACGGGATGATTTAATCCACGAAACATAGGAAGACTGTGTACCAGGGTAAAGAGGATGCTCTGAGCGTGAAAACGAGCATCCCTGCGCCAAATTCCGCCTCCGGATCACACTTTTATCGCCATTTGAAATTTTTCATTTAAACCATTAAAAAATGGCTTAATTTTGCGGAAAAAATAGTTTTCTCAGAACTGACTCAAACTCTTGGGGGAGTACATGACCATACGACTTTATTTTAGTGTCTAGCATGTATATATATGTTGAAAAATAGACTCTAATAACCCCCCAAGTCCTAACCACCACTTTGGGCATTCCAGCTTTGGAGGTGTAGGAGAAAAGCTCATTGATTATACTCGGCTAAAGGCAAAGCATAATTGACAAGGGAAAAAACTCCTTGGAATACCTTCTTTGGTTGTCAAGTCCTAGGGAACCGAGTCACTCAAAGACCACCATGCTAGCACACTTTATTACAAACCTCGTGGGGCATGGTCATATATTACAAAATTAAAAAGGGAGGCCCTGAAAGGCCTGATTCAGAACTTCTGAACTCGGATAAGCACAAGTAATTGTGCAACACTGGCGGCTCTCTGGAAGTCCAACTGAAGTGCAACTCAGTTGGTAACAGAGAGCACTTTCAATCCTAATTTACTATCCATTGACGGTTCTGTGGTATTACACCTCTAAAGTTCGTATGATCTATGATCTATCTACAATCATGTGGTATAATGAACACCTTGCAATAAAAGGATAATATAGCAATAATATCTGTGAAAATACTATTTGTGAATGGCACAAAATTGGGTAATATTTCCGGTTTCCCTAATAAAATGGTAACAAGTGGCTGTAATGGTCTCAAAGAATTGATAGAATACTCCTTGCATGTTAAATTCACAAGATGCAAGCCAGAGTACTCACATTTGAATCAGCAATGATGGAATAGAGTCAGTGCTATTGCACATACAAACTACTACGTTGCAGTAAAGATCATGGAGTCAGTGCTATTGCACATACAAACTACTACGTTGCAGTAAAGATCATGGCTTCTAAGTTTACATTAAACTGCTAATGGAAGGCATAAAATATTGCCATTGAGGATGACAACTTTTACTGGAAGCAGGCCAAGGAGATGAAAGAAGGCTGAAAGGAGGCACTTCCAGATGTAAGTGGGATGACCCAAGCCACTAGTCGACAAAAAGGAATGATTTATTCTAGCCATGGAGATGTATGAGGAGGAAAAATGAACGTTTATAGGCCTACGAAAGGAGCTTCATGACATTCATGGACCAGTTATGGGTCTATTGAGAAATACAGTCAAATCAGGAGTGGATTGGAGTAACCTATCAAAGACGAACACATGTATGGGCTGAAATTGGAAAAGCAGGAAGCAAGCATCAATGAAGAGAATGTCTGCATGGCTAGGACATTGGCAAATTTAGATGAATTAGAGAACAGTACAAAGGGTGTTGAGGTTGCTTACAAGGAGTTTAAAAGTAAAGATATGCTTTGGATTACCAGAATGGGCTTCATAAAGCTTCTTGACAAGATACCAGAACCAAGTGTAGGAAGTTAGAAAACTTGTTACTCTTTTATCCAGTCAGTTTCGTAAGTGTGTAACCTCGTATGAGTAGTATTAAAGGTAAAAAGCTGATGACTGATATAGTATCTTGGGATAGAAAGATAGTAATTTATAGTTGCCCCGGTATTTTTAATGATGGTTTGTCACCCACCAGATTTTGAATTGGCAGGACAAAATTTTAAAATATTTATTTTATTCTGTACTAAAAAAGACAAAAAAATTAAGTACAGTTAGTAACAGTCGATAATCTGTTGATAGGTATCATACCTGATGGCCTCAGCCAAAGCTTTCAAGTAGCCCTTGAAATAATTTACTCTTTTTGTATCATTAAGAGCTTGGTCAAGTAATGTGATTTCAGAGTCCTCATCATCCATTCCTAGGGATCACCAGAAAGAAGTCAACAATCTACATTCCATTACAAGTCGACTGTATCGTAGGATTGAAAAATCAATTTTAAAGGTTGAGATGTAAAAGGAAATTACCATTTTCTGTGACATAGATGGGAGGTCTGTTGTATCTCTCTGATAACCATTTCAGTACCTTCTGGAAACCCCATGGAACAATATAAAGCCACTCTGATGCAGCCTGGCATATATGAAGAACTTTTTTGGGTTACTAAAGAATTCCATTATATTTCAGAAAGAATGAACTAGGTGCAGCAAGATAAGGATAGTGAGAATGTATCTTTTTCTATTTTATAAAATGGCATAAGAGAAGCAGTATGCCTCGATACTCTTCTGGGCAGAAATTTAAAGCCATGTTTTTTTCTATACTCACCCCACTCACTCTAACAACCATGACTAGAATACTGAAATATAATATCTTATGCTCTGCCATCTACAGATCTACCTCCATGGACATGTCTAGTAATAAGGCCAAACAAAATTTTACATATGTGAAACAATAAATAGTAATACAAAAAACAAAACCTCAATGTTAGGCACCATAGCAATTCCAATCTATTGAACAATGCACATAGATTAATATTTTATGCTCAAGTAAAGGATAACCAACCCTTCTTACCTTGCATAACATCAAAGAATAGTGTTGGCCAAGCCCCTTGCAGCTTGACTCTTGTTCTTTACTTGACAGAAAATTATGTTAAAATAGGGATAAAGGAGAGTACCACAGAGAATATCTAATCTAGATGACTCTACAAATTGGAAACAGTTCAACAAAATTTTAATTTTTGTAGACTTGCTCAAGACTTGGGCCACCTTCAATTGACATTGTGGATCCCTTCCAATGTTACATGCTTAGTTTGAGTGTCTTAAATGCTTTCCATAATGGATGTAGTGCCATCATATTTCTTTTTGCTTACAGATCACAACATGATGAATGACTCAACCCCAAAAGTGGCACTGTAAATACCATGGACACATAATGTAATTGAAGTGGTTCAGCTGATGCTATAGCTTATAACTATTAGTCTGCATTGTAATATTGTTGGTGGGAAGAGAAAACTGTGTAGGGTGTGTGCATGTCCATGAATGTGTTTGTGAGAGTCTTAGTGCCAGTGGGTGACAAATACAAAATGAGAAAAGTACGTGCAAGTTGAGCAGAGGCATCTCTCAGATACAGCTTAAAGAGACAGAAACTATGAGTTAACATCCATAATGAAAAGTAATAAGCATTTTCTTACTTTTTCTCCAATGGTGTTTCCCTCCCATTCAGCTGCAACAATCACTCAATGAATCAGTCAAGTCTTTGATAATTTTTTTGCAAAAATGAAAAGATTATTTTAACCTGGGGAGTGAGTATTTGTGTACTTAATATATATTTGTAGGACTTACCAATTCTATGAATATCTTGATCAGCAAAAAAATCATCTTGTTCAGAGCTCTGGAAAGATGGAATCACATAACGTGTTGTATAGTGATTGAGTCCAACAAAATCCACTGACCCAAGCAATAGAGCAACCTCATCAGGTGAAAACTGAGGAAGCCGGTCACCAAGCTTCTTGCGCATGATTGCAGGATAGTCACCAAAATATAGAGGATCTAAGAACCTGCAATACAAATCCTATTTAACTCATTTTAAAATATACCAAGCAAGAATTGGATGTACATATTTATTTTTCGAAATTCACCCTTGTTTTCACAGAGGTTACAATTATAGTAGTTATATAAAATTTTAGTCCTAAATCTATACATTGGATGCATGAAGAGCAATCAAATCCTTTCAAGAATACCTGCCAAACCACTTTCCCTAAAGCCATATAGCAATTGAGCAACATAAAGCAATGAAAGAGATGCCCATTTATCCAAGTTATGACCTTAAGATAATATTTTGACATAAAAATCAAACTTTCCCAGTGATGGAAAACATATCAATAGGAAAAATACCAGCCAAGCTGAAATTCAAGGCGTCTTTGTGCTGCTGCTTTATCCCCTTCTGCATCTGTGAAGGGCTCTGCCCATTCACCATCTACTGTAATACCTATCACACCCCCTTGTTTACCCTGAGACGTGTACAGAAATTTACATGAATATGAATCATAGAAAGAAAGATAATAAGACTAGATCAATTGTGCATAAATGATAAAAACCAACACAGCAGAAATTATGCAGTTCAATTGTTTTCTGTACAACTAACATAAATAGTTTCAGAAAAGTTTTGGAAAAGATGAATTTATCCAATGTTGCAAATATCATTTCAGCGAATATATCTCCGAGGGTCTGAAATATAACTTATCAGGAAAATATCGAATTTCGAGTAAATCGCAATATATTAAGGTGATATCATCACCACCTTGGAAATCTTGTGATATTTGTAACACTGAATTTATGAAATGAGCCATTAATATGTGTCACATTAGATATTTTATTATAGCAGAAGTCTTCCCACTATCCACAATTACATCAAGAGCTAAGGTGGGTTTACAACCTCACACCTAGTCTATTCTCATGTAAAAAGGCTTGCCTTCTAAAGATTATCACATCAACAACATACAATAGTTACTCAACATAAAACCCAAAATATCCAAGAGAAGAGACAAATGGAAAGAGAGCCTCACATATGCTTGCTTGTACATTCAACCCTCTTCCTCGTGATCTTCAACTAATCTTAGAGCCGTTTGCCCTATCAACCTAACCATGAAAAACAAACGAGGTAGCTACTCGTTAAACATAGAGCCCTCTCATGCCAAACATAGCCATTGAGAGGGATAGAACCATGTAGAAAGAGGTGCATAAGAGGAATGCTCTCCTAGGGCAACATGCAAATCATGCCAAGATGCCACATCAATGCTAAACAAGCACACAAACCCTAGGGTGTTTCTCCACAAGGTCCAAATATCAACACATATTAACATCCTACTCCTTGGTGGGTTAGATCATCATACAAATGTGTAAAGGTAGAGCGATCTGTTGAAATATTATAACTTCGAAGAATATTCTATTGTATTTATTATTGTAATTTATTCGGATATGTTTTATTCCTCCGTCGGGATGTTATTATTACATTTGGTCATGTAAAGTCATTGAGGTAAATCATCCCTTGTAAGTCGGAGCATTAGATCTCCCTAGAGTCATTTGTATTAGGGTTATTGAGTCTCCTAGAGGAGTCGACCCAGTCAAGTTTAGTTGTGGCCGACATGAAGTGAAAAGGTCAAGTGAAAGATAAAGTATAAATAGGAGTGATGTGCTCCTCATTTGAACACACACACTCACTTCTGTAATTCACATAGGAGAGAGAGAGAGAGATATCTGCAAGAAGAAGGAGCACTTGTTTGGGGTTTTGTCTTTGTACTTTTGATCATCTATATTGAGGAAGTTTTGATGGGTTTTATTCCCCTAGAGGGTTTCCCAGGATAAATCTGTGTATATCTTGTGATTGTGTTTCTTTCAGTGAACATGTATATGCTATTGTTGTGAAATTAAATTGAATAATGATGTTATCTATCTTAGCATATTGAATCTTAACATGGTATCAGAGCTAACCTGAATAGGACAACTTTCACAAGGTGAAACTCTCTCTCTTCTCCCTCCGACAAGAAATTAGGATTTCTGTCAAAGTTGGAATTTTGAAAATCTTATTGCATAGAAAGGTGTGCCTCTCCAAGAGCGAAATTTTGAGCCCTAGATCGAAATTTTTGAGTGGGTAGATCTCCGAAAAAGTCAAACCCTAGTTTGACCTTGGACCAGAAAACTACAAAAACTGCAAATCAGAATTTCGCAAGTCAATTTTGAGAGGTGAAAATTTGGAATCTCCAAAAACCAAGTGTACCAGTCATTCGCCTCAATCAAGCACATCTCCTGGTAAGGTCAGTTTTGCATTTTGAGAAATTTCATTTTTTGGTGACCTCCTGGATAAGATGGCCCCAAGCACTAACTAAGCTTGAGGATAAGCTAGAAGGCATAGAGAATTCCCGAGCATGGAAATATAGGATTGGCCTCATTCTTGAAGAGAATGATCTTGCCAAATACATCGAGAAAGAAGTTGCAAAACATGAAGAGGATGAAGCTAAGGAGAAGCACAAGGACCTGATTAGGGCAAAGAGGATCATTGTTGATTCTATCAAAGACCACTTGATTCCTCAAGTGTCATCCAAGAAGACCCCGAAGGAGATGTATGATGCCCTAGCGAAAATGTATGAAGGTAGGAACATCAATAGGAAGATGAATTTGAGAGCTCAATTAAAGAGTACCAAGATGTGCCAAGGAGAATCCATCCAAGACTACTTCACAAGGGTCTCCCAGTTCAAGGAGCAACTAGAAGCCATTCGAGACTCCCTTGATGAAGATGAGCTAGTTATGACTGCTCTCAATGGTCTCACTAGACCTTGGGATTCATTCATCTAGACTATGTGTGCCAGAAAGGAAAGCATGAAATTCGACATTGCATGGGAAGATTGCATCCAAGGGGAGGCTAGAGTAGCCAATAAAGAAGCTCTAATTAAAGAAGATGATCAAGCCCTAGCCACCCATACCAAGAGAGGAAGAAGTCAATCTAACTTCAAGAAGGAAAGCCATAAGGAGTCTCAACCTCCCAAGAAGTTCTAAAGGACAAGAGGAAACAATCCAAGAAGAAATGACTCCAACTTTCAATGTTTCAATTGCAACAAGCTAGGACACATTGCCAGAAATTTTAAGTACTTGATAAATTATCTAAGCAAGGAAAACTTCAAGTACAAAAAGAAACTAAGATATAGATAAATAAAGCTTTAACAAACAAATATCTAGATGCTAGAAAGTAGATCTATAAAAGATGAAAACTTTTAAACTTTGAACTACTTTAAGGAAGATGAGAGAATAGGTGAAAGAAGGATAAAACTTGAAGCTTAAAACAACCTATTGCATGCACAAGAGCGAATAGGCTAGATGGATGAAACTCGAAGCTTGAAAACCTATTAGCTAAGTGGAGAGCGAATGCATGAAAGATTGAAACTTTTAGAAGTTGAGCAACTCACTTTTGTAACCAACAAAAAGGGAAAAGAATTTGATTTTAGTTTTAAGAGGGTGAAGAGAAGAAACCCAAGCCCAAGCTTGAATAACGAGATAACTTTGGAAATTCCTGTAGGACAAAACTCATTAGCTTTGTAAACAAAGGAGCAAAGAGAAAGAGGAAGCATTTGAACTCCAAATCCTACTTCGCCTTTGATGATCTGCAAAACTCAAGCAACCTTCAACACAAGATCAAATATAGTGTGTTAAATCAAATAAAACCAAAAGAGCATTAGTATAACTGAATACAACTTGCTACTTTTAAATCTTAGACAATCTAGCACAAGCAAACAACTTGAAAACCTCAAATGTCTACTCTATGGACTTCTAGAAAGCCTTCTAAGATAATAACCTTGCATATAAAGAGAGATTAAATTAGACAAATATCACCTCGGTTCAAGCATACACCATGAGATTTTGCACCATTTAGACCTCCAAAGTCTTCACTTTATTCCAAACTTGCTTGCCAAATAGCAAAAGCATTACAAAATAATACAGCAGAGGTTCCTTGCAAAAATTCCACCCTCAATGATGGAGCAAGAGCCTCTTTTTATAGCTAAACAAAGAGAATGCGAATTGAGGAGAAGAGCTAGGTTTAGGAAGGCGCAAATCCCAAGAAAGGAGAGATCAATGCGCTTGATTGGTGGTAGAACTGAACCTTGGTTGTTGAGATTTGGTGACAAGGCCTCCACATAAGCAAGGCGCCCACCACAAACTCCTGGAAACATCAACCATCTAATCACGAGCTGCCAAGTAGGAAAGTCGCCCAAGCTAGAGAGGAGGGCGCAAATCCCAAGGAGAAATCACATCTAGTGCTCTGATATCGATCTGGATTTGGTAGGTGATGATTGGAATATTCCAAGATGCTGACTGCCATGTCATCTAGCTCTTTATTTTGTCTGTTTTCCTCAATTTTGGAGTTTTTTTATTTTCTCCAAATTTATTATTTTTAATTTTTTAATTCTCTTTTAATAATCTGGAGAGAATTTTTATTTAAATGAATAATATTCATTGAAAACTTAGGAAAAGTGGGCTAGGGGTTTTATGGGTGCTTCGGGTTAGAAAACGAGCACCCCCATGGCAGAATTAACCTCCTAACCCATCTTTTATCATTTTTTATGATTTTTTAATTAAATCGTTAAAAAACCCGGGAAGCGAGAAAAAATATTTTTGTCGGAAATGTCTGAAATCCTAGGGGACCTAGTGCATGTCCACGTGACTCAAATTAGATGGCTAGAATGTAAAAAATACTAGACACTAAGACTTTAATAACCACCTTAGGTTCGACCACCATGCTAAATACTCCAGCTTTGGAGGTATGAGTGAAAAACTCGAGAATTATACACCACTGAAGCGCAATGCATAATTCCTAAGAAAAAAACACTCTAGAGTATCACCCTGATAGTTAAATCTAAGGAAAGCCAAGTCTTTTATAAAAGGACCATGCTTAGACCAACTTTATACAATTCCCCCAAGGGGGTGTGAAACATGCATTTTATTACAAATGGGGCAAAAATTGCCCTGAAAATGACTTCTGAACTTCTAAACTATGAAAATGAACATGCATCATGTTCATAAAACTGGCGGCTCACTAGAAGTTCAACTATTGTACAAAATAGTTGGTAACATTCGGCTCCAACTGCGGGACGAGCACTCGTATGATTTTCAATCAAAAAGAGTGTTCAAGAACCCTAGAATCTCTGGTTCCTGCATGAAAACATAAGTGCATCAACCCACATATACATGATAAATATGCCAAAATAAAAACCAATATATAAAAATCAAATCTATTCTACAATGTTAGTATACAACATGTAGTATAAAGCACTAATAAACACTTATTGTACATGAGATATTATACAAAAATGATATACAAAAAATAATGTAAAAAAAATAATGATACAACAGAAGAGGGTTTAGAAAAGCCCTGAAATGCCTCCATGGGCATTTTTAAGTGTCATTGTTGTAGAACAGCTTCAGATGTTGTCCATTCACTGGTAGGTTCAACCTTTCTCCTTCCATGTTGAGCAGAAAGGAAATTGTGCCAACAAGATCGTGAATGATAAATGGCCCCTTCCAGAGGCTATCAAATTTCCCATGTTTGCCCGGCTTGTCTCTTCTTTTATCCCGCATGAGGATTGTGTCCCTAATCTGGAAAGGTCTTGGTTTGGCTGACTTGTCAAAGGTGCTTTTCATGCTTTCCTGATGTCTTAGACTCTGATCTAAGGTTGCCCTTCTATTCTCATCAAGCTCAATAATCTGATTTACTCTCTGCTCCATCTCCTCTCTTTCTGAACCATATTCCATAATTATTCGATACATTGGTATTTGCATGCTAACAGGTAACTCAGCTGTGAGACCATATACCAGTTCAAAGGGAGACTTCCCAGTAGCATTCTTCTTGGTGATTCTATCGGCCCAAAGTGCATACTTGATCTTACTATCCCATGCCTTTTTGTTGTTTCCCATAGTTTTCTTGATGATGTTCATTAAGTTTTTATTGGTGGACTCAGGAAGTCCATTTCCCTGGGGGTAATAATTGGATGAGTGGGATAGGGTAATGCCATACTTGAAGCAGAAGGAAGTGATATCAATGGAACTGAAATCTTTGGCATTATTTGTTGTTATTTTAAGAGGGATACCAAATCTTGTGATGATTTTATCCTCAAGGAAATCGATAACAACTTTCTCAGTGGTTGTTTTGGTGGGTATGGCCTCTACCCACTTGGTAAAATAATCGGTAGCTGTAAGGATCCAACTGAATCCGTTACTTGAATTATCCTTGACTTTACCGATGAAGTCAAGCCCCCATTGTTGAAAGGGGGCAAGGACTACTACTGGCGTAAGGGGAAGAGCAGCCAATTTCTGCTTCCCAGTAAAGGGTTGGCACTCTTGACAACACTTAACATATCCATGCACATCTGCAAAGAGGGTTGGCCAGTAGTAACCTGCTCGGAGGATTTTGTGGGCAGTTGTATTTGTTGCGAAGTGGCCTCCACAAAATCCTGCATGGAACTCTATTAAGATTCTTTTGAAATCTTGCTCATTGACACACCTAAGTATTATCCCGTCCAGGTTCCTCCAACCCAAACCTACTTGAGTGAGACAATACCCGATTGTTTTCAACCTTAAAGCAATTCTTTTATGACCCTTGAGATGATCTGGGCAAGTAAGGTGAAGAAGGAAGTAGATGATGTCTAAATACCAATGGTTGTCAAGGTTCTGCAATGATGGGGTCATAACTAGCTCAAACCTATTGTTCTCACAGACCATTCTTATGGCTTCTTCATTCTTCTGAGTTAACATTTTGACAAGACCCTGTCCTTTGATAAGCTTGGTGGGCTTTATTTCTAAGTCATATTCCTGAATTTTTGATACCAATGTGCCCCTTATTCCTAAGCAATCTTGTTGCGACAAGATGTCTTTTACTGTAGCATGGGGGACATACCCTATGACTTTTGAATACCCAATATAGGTCCTAAAATGTTTTAGTGACTTGACCAAGGCATAAGCCTGCTTTTCCATGGTGGTGTATTTCAATTCGGAATTCTGCAAAGCACGACTCATGAAAGCAATAGGTTGCTCGAACCCTTCGTGGTTCTTTTGGAGCAATACCCCAGCAATGGTGTCTTCAGATGCAAAAGAAAAAATCATGAAATCCTTAGTATAATCAGGGCTTACTAGGACAGGTGACTTTGTGATTGCATCTTTAATACAGGAAAAAGTCTCCCTTCCCTCATTAGTCCAAACAAACTTGGCATCGTTCTTTAGTAACTTTTTCATAGGTTTCATTAATTCAGCCAAGTTGGGGATGAATCTTCTAATGAAGTTGATGTGTCCATTGAAAGATTGGAGGGGGGCTTTAACATTCTTGGGTAAAGGTATTTTCTTAATGGCCTCTATCCTTTCAGGATCAACCTTGACCCCGTCCTTAGAAATGATGTGTCCCAATAGCTTTCCTTCGTCAATCCCTAGGACAAACTTGGCTGGATTTAAGGAAATTCCATATTTCCTGCATCTTTCAAAAACCTGTTTCAAGTGATTAACATGGTTTGACCTTTCTTTAGAAAAAACAGTTAGGTCATCCTGATAGATTTCAATGATTTTACCGATTATCTCCTTAAATGCATAATCCATGGCTCTTTGAAAGGTGCCCCCTGCATTCAAAAGGCCAAAAGGCATTCTTAAATATTCAAAAGTGCCCCATGGAGTTGTAAAAGTGGTTTTATGCTTATCTTCTTTTTGGATGACCACCTGGTTGTACCCTGAAAAACCATCTAGCATGGACATCATGCTAGCACCTGTGACCCTTTGGAGGAGGGTTTCCATGTTTGGAAGTGGATAGTTGTCCTTCTGACAAGCTATATTAAGATTTCGAAAATCAATGCATATCCTTATACTTCCATTCTTTTTTCTAACCACCACTAAGTTAGAGCACCAAGATGAATGTCTTGTGGGTGCTATTATTACCGCAGCTAACATTTTTTCAAGCTCCTTCTTGACAATGGGAGCTAACTTAGGGTTGATTTGCCTTATTTTTTGTCGAAAAGGCTCGACTTCTTTTATTTCTTGGTTTAGGGTTATGGTGTGTTGAAACACATCTTCTCGATATGCTTTTAATTCATCGTAGGTAAAGGCAAACACATCCCTATATTCTTTAACCAAATTGATTAAGTCATTCCTTTCCTTTTCCGAAGTACCTTTTCCTATTTTTATCATTTTCGAATCTTTCTCTGACCCAATGTTAATCTCTATATAGTCCCTTGGTTTCATGGAGTCAATGTTATTCTTTCTTCTATCCTGCCTATCAAAAATGTTTTCCAATGCTATAAGTCCAGTGGCACAGGATTGAAGAATTGGTCGCCCTCTCCCTGATACTCTTTACCCTCTTCTTGTTCATTGACTTTAAAGTTTGAGAACTCATCAATATTATGAATCAATTTTAATATTTGTTCATCATCTTTAAATACCTGCCAATGTTCCATGTTATCTGGTACTGATGGTCTGAAATTGATTTCCAAGGTACAATCACCATTTAACATTTCATCTGAAGGTTGAAGGGTTGATGTTGAAACTGCTAACCTGTTCGCTGCACTGTTCTGATCTCTAGGGATAGCTTCTATGTTTAAGGCATCGAAAAACTCCATGGTGTCCCAAATTGCATTTATGTATTTCTTTAACCTCTGACACTTGCATGCAATTTGGTTCTTTACTTGTGATACTATTAAGTCGAAGTCGCCTTTTATGCTTAACATTTTTATCCCCATGTCTTTTGCTAGTTCAATTCCAAGTAGGAGTGCCTCATACTCAGCTACATTATTGGTTGCCTCAAATTCCAATCTAAAGGCAAAATTAAAAGTCTTCCCTCCCGGTGAACTGATGATTATCCCAGCCCCTTTTCCTACTCTTGAATGAGCACCATCAAAGTTCATTTTCCATATTTCATCTACCCTTTCATTTTTAATCTTTTCTTGAATAGGAGCTAGAAAGGTAGAGTTAATTGCATAACTCCCAAGATCATCGGTATTATAAACATATTGATTTCAAGGTTTCTTGGGATTTTCCACATGATATTTCTTTTCTTTTTCTTTATGCAATTTCACTAATGTGTCCTCTGATGCTGGTTCAGTGGCATAAGACCAATCCATTTGGATATAACCTCCTAAAGTGGCAGCCCACTTTCTGGAAAGTAACACCCCCCATTTATCAGGGACATCTATGACAAGAATGTCCATAGTTACATGGATATCCGGATACTTGGCTAACCTCACTGGTTGATTTTCAATAATGCCAACCACCTCAACCTGTCTTGAATCCATGGCACAAACATTCTGATATGGTCTAGTTGTTCTAAGGTTGAATTGATATATAACCTTTTTAGTCATAATGTTGGAAGAAGACCCTGAATCTAACATACAGTCATGTAGAAGATCACCTATCATCAATGATACATAAAAAGGGGGATGATCTTCTCTTCTTGGGTCCTTGGTATGTAGAATTACTAAGGGTGGAAGGTTGTTCTACCGTTCCTGAAAAAGTGACATTTTTAGAGGTAGGAGGATTTTATGGAGTAGGAGAATTTAGAGAAGTAGGAGGATTTAGGACTTTCAAAAATTTCTCTTTTTGCTCAGGGATTTTGTATAGTTCAGTAACAAGTATAGGTATTTTTAAAGTTTTAAACCAGTTACCCCAATCAACATTTAACTCATTAGACTCATTAGGAATTATTACCTTGGGAGGATATTGCATGCTGGGACCAGCATTTCCCTTTCTCTGGTAGGTGACACCTTTGAACTTTTGCAAGTCATGGATCTACTCATGAGAAGGCCTTTCTCCATAGGTTTTGGTCAAGTTATCTATTTCTTGACTATATTGCCTAGCTTGCTTCCAGCTTTCCCTAGGAATAGCGTGGATATCACCTACTGCATTAACAAAATCAGGCTCGCTTTAAACCTGCTCACTGCTGCTACCCTCCGGAAACCCATGTTCTTGAACATAACATGCAAAGTAACAAGTGGATTCCTCATGGAAATCTTTACATGCCCTACAGAAGGGTGTATAGTTCTCAACCATGTTAGCAGCTTCCAACTGGTTGGGAGGCCTCTTTTCATGGTTAGGACCCTCTTTGGCCAATTTGTCTTTGGAGGGTAATTATGAATGGGTTGGGTTTGAGCTCTTTCCATGGCTGTGAACCTATTCTGCATTTCTTTTAATTGAGAAAGATATTTCATCACCATGTTTTCCATTTTTTCATTTATCTCTAATATCTTTCTATCATGAATATCTTGTTGGGAAAAGGAAGCATTTTCCTTAGGTTCAGTTTGCTTCATGGGAGTCAAGGCCCTTGAATATCCAAGAATGTTGGACTTGCAAGATGATTGCATGTTTCTATCAATTTTAACAGACATATCTTGGGCCATCAAAAGGGTGGTGGGCTCTTTGTCTCTAAGCTGATATTGCATTTCACCACTTAGTGCCTCAATGTAATAAACCAAAATGGACTGCACTGGAGGCTTGAAGTCTGTATGTATATTGTTTATTAAGTCCGTGAACTTCTTGTTAAACTCATCCATAGTTTCATTTTCACTTCTCTTGATATTGTTTAAGGCAACTAGCTGATGACGTGGCTCTTTCTTTTCCCCAAATTTGTTGGTGAAGGCTGTTTTGAAAGTTGCTAAAGTTGCAAAAGAGTTATCAGGTAGGTTAATGAACCAATCACCAACATCTCCTTCTAAAGATAGGGAAAAAAGCTTCATATAGACATCTTCATGTTTGTTTGTTGAATCCCTGACCCAACTACTGAGACATTTGGAAAAGCTCTTTAGATGATGACTTGCAGAAATGGCATCAGTGCCAGTGAAGTTAGGCAGTTTGTCAATAGCTTTGTCTGGCAAATCATACCGTTGACCTGCTATCTAAGTAATTTTAAGGGGACTGAAAAATTCTCCCATTATGTCAAACAAACAATTATTATTTTCTATGAAAAGACAATGGATGTCCAAAACAGACTCAAATCCTAAATTCTCAAAGATCCTATGAGAAGATAACATGTTTAATCTCCTCCGATAAACCCTTTCAAGTTCAGGGATGAAATCAAACAAGCCTATAGAGTTCCTTCTCGGTGAATACCTTGGTAAGTTTAAAGACAGTGGAGTCGCTAGATGGATCAAGTCTAATTTCTGAGAGTTATTTAAACTAAAAATCTATCAAAAAGATTAAGGTAAAAAACTAAGAAAAAACTAAGGTAATGTCGTCCAGGAACAAAAAATTTGTCCCCGGCAACGGCGCCAGAAATGTTACCCGTCGATGTGCACACAGAAGCGGAAATATTTCGAAGTTGCTTTTGGGAATGTGTGGCCTTGGGGGAAAGCAAAGAGTCAGGTGTTGTCACCTAATCCCGACTCCTCCATTTAGGCAAACTCCTAACGAAGCCAAGGGGGATAGACCCTAGAAAAGAGTTACTAAGTCTCTTAAGTGTTTTTTAAGTTTTTTTGCGGATTGGGATGGGTGTTGTTTAGGAGTTTTTAGACAATTTGTAACATACAAAACACTACCACAGTATATGATGATAAATGACAACAGCAGCTTTGTATGATTTAATCAAATATAACATTCACAGCATGATATCATAATATGGATAATAAGCAAATAAAAAGATTGAATAGTTGTTATTGTTGGACCAATGCCAATGAAGTCACTATCTTGTTGGAATACTTGGAGTGCTTGGAGATGTTTTGTAAATGTATCTTGGTAAATTTTATTGTAAATTTTGAAAGTGAGGTTGATTATTGTGGAAAAAGAGGATCTCCAAGATATACCTTTCGGTACAGGAGATATGTTTGAATACAGTCTAAGTGGCTCCGTACAAGGACATGTGGGCTAGAACGAAGTCTCAAGAGCGGTGTTCAACACTACACCAACAAGGATGTAGTCTAACTGGTGCTCTAAGGTCTCTTCCCAGTGGTTCCCACGTCCCCAGGCAGAATTTGCCCACTTTTGACTGTAGCGATCAACGCTGGATTTTCGTTGGTTTTCTTGGGAGTTTATTTTATTAGGTTGAAGTTGGATTGAATGTGAGGAAATTAAATAAGCTACAACTATTTCTGGGTATCCTACAGCTCCGAAGAACTGTTGATGGGTAGAGCATACGCAGTGTAGTAAATAGGTTCGTTCCAATTTTATTTATGAAGTGATGAACATAAGATCCATTGACTCTCCAACAGAGAGCACTCTTGATCCGCCTTATGGCGAGATTCAAGAGATTTTATGAAACAAGTAATGCTAAAACAGAAGTAAAATTAAAACAAACTCTCCGATAGAGAGTGCTCTTGATCCACTTTTCAATGAGATTCAAAAGACTTTGGATACTTTTTAAAGCAGGTTTATATCAAACTAAATCTAACTAAAACAGAAAAAATAGTAAACCTCTCCGACAGAGAGTGCTCTTGATCCACTTTTCAATGAGATTCAAGAGACTTTTTGTTCTTTTTAACACTTTTATATCAAAGCAATGAAATCTAGAATCTAACTAAACAAAGCTAAAGCAATGATGATTATTGAAACTAATCTAAACTAACAACTATTTAACTTGTGCAGGTATAAAGCAAATGAAAAGAACTCAAAGGACTATACAGGCTTCCCCCAAATGGGGGAAGAAGGCTGTGGGAGCCGTAATCCCACTTGCTCTTTATTTATGCTTTACAAATGATGAGTGTTAATCTTCCTTTTGAGGGCACAAGGAATAGAAAGGGGATGAAGAAGGGGGGAGATAGAAGTTTTTTGTGCCCTTTTGCTTTGCTTTTCTCTTCTTGCTTTCGCTTTTAGCCTTTGGGATTTTTGCTTTGCCCTCTTGCTTTCCTGTAGATAAGAGCTTTGAACAAAGACTTAGTTAAAGAGTTAGAATTGTTAATATATAAACAAAAGAGCAAACTTTTAAGTACTTGATAAATGATCTAAGCAAGGAAAACTTCAAGTACAAAAAGAAACTAAGATCTAGATTGATAAAGCTTTAACAAACTAAGATCTAGATGCTAGAAAGTAGATCTATAAAAGATGAAAACTTTTAAACTTTGAACTACTTTAAGGAAGATGAGCGAATAGGTGAAAGAAGGATAAAACTTGAAGCTTAAAACAACCTGTTGCATGCACAAGAGCGAATAGGCTAGATGGATGAAACTCGAAGCTTGAAAACCTATTAGCTAAGTGGAGAGCGAATGCATGAAAGATTGAAACTTTTAGAAGTTGAGCAACTCGCTTTTGAAACTTTTAGACTTGGTTTAGTTTTGCTAATTCATTCATAAACTCCTAAATAACACTCTTTTCAATTACCAAACATCAACTTAAAAAAGACTTATAACATTTTTTAGTAGGATCTACCCCCCTTGGCTTCGTTAGGAGTTTGCCTAAACGGAGGAGTCAGGATCAGGTGACAGCACCTGACTTAAGACTTGCCCCCAAGGCCACACCGAGCCGCTTCGAAAGATTTTTGCAGCACTTCCCCCCAGGTGTGTGTTTCGATGGCAACACCCCCTACCACAAGGAAATACAGAATAGTTGATTTGGTGGGATGCAGCTCTGTCATATGGTTAAGTTTATGCAAGGTTGGGGATGGTTGTGTTATCACCTATTTTGTACAAATAGTTGAAACCTTATTGAGCTGCCAATGTTGGAACACATCAGTGTTCACTTCCAGAGTATCTGGGTTTCAGATTGCAGCTGTTAGCCAATTTTGGCTAGCCAGTTTTTGTTTTTAGTCAATATGACCATGGCCCAACGGGGTTTGTAATAAAGTGTGCTAGTAGGATCTGAGTGTCTCGGTTCCCCATGACTTGATTAAGCAACTCAGGTATTCCAGGGAGTTTTTTCCCTTGTCAATTATACTTTGCCTATAGCCGAATAATCGATGAGGTTTTCTCCCGCTTCCTCCAAAGCTGGAATGCCCGATTTTGAAAATTTTGGCCATGGGGGGTTATTAGAGTCCAACTAATGTATATAAGCCTACTAGACACTATTAGAATAGGTTTTGGTCATGTCCCAGGTCTCTAGGACCCTCAGAAAAAATTTTGAAAAAATTTTACTGGGTCCGTCGAATTTGGGTTTTAATTATTTTTTAAATTTTTAATAAATTTCTCTATAGTTTAAATCGAGAAATGTCAATTTGTAATATGGCAGTCGTCCGGGGTCCGAATTCAGTGATTGATGGCTCGTTTCATAAGCCAAAAATCACACATGACATATTGACCAGCTAAACCCAAGTTTCGGATGTCATTTAGGCCTCATAATTAATATTTTCTCTAAAAAGCCATTTACAGATAAATTATTAATTAAAGTAATAAATTTGAATATTTTGGAGAAATCCAAATCTCTCCAAAACAATCAGAAATGAATAAAGTAAAAGGCTAAATGACATGGCATCAGTCATTAATGAAGATCCCAGTCAACTCCCAGTACTTTCAGTGAGTTATCCAGTCACCAGTAGAAGATCCTCTTGGAGAAATTCGCCCACCTTCATGCAAATTCGTTTTTGGGGATGTGGATGAGTTATTAAATGAAAATTGGATTGAGTTTGAGTTGTATTTATTACAAAGTGGGCGCCCTCCTAAAAAGATGCAATCACCAAGACTTGGCTCCTTTACAAGTCGAGTTAGCACCTACCACAATTCACACTTTATCTCCCAATTGGCTCACATCATCCTCTTGAAGACTCATACACTTGGCAAACTCGAGTTTGATGGTGGGTTATGGCTCCAAGCTTGATTTGATTGGAGTTAACATGGATTTGATTGGTTTTTGACTATGTTATTTGGCTCTCTTTGGCCAAATTCGAATTAGGGTTTTAGCACTTGTGTTTTGCTATATAAGAGAGGTCATTTAGGGTTCTTCTAGGATGGAGATTTTGAGCATGAACACTCTACCAAAATACTATTGTAATACTTGTTTATCTTTTGAATAATATATTGACTTTGGAGGTCTACACAAGTGCTTTGAGGATTGCTTTCACATTGCTTGGTGATATTCTTCTCACCCTATTTCTTATCTCAAGTTTTGCAATATTAAATATATGTTCTATAAATCATAGAAGTGTATTATTCGGTATAACTTGTTTGATGTTCAAGGGTTTTGCAGGATTCATATAAGGCGGAGAATGACTTGGAGATCAAGTTGCTCTTTGTATTCCAATGGTTATTAGCACCTAATCGAAGTTGTCTTGCAAGTTTCCAAAAGATTCATTGTTCAAAGAAAAGAAACACTTCTAAAGAGCTCTAGCCTCTCCCTCCATCAACAACTTCTCAAAACTTTCCTGGTTACATTGGTTCTAAGCTTATCTCTTCAAGCCCATCCCCATTAGATTAGCCTCACTCACCCATTTGTTTTGTCCTTTCTCTCCTCCTCCATCCCATTGCTTTCTACCCTAGATCTACCTTTCACCCATTCGTTTTTGCCATCCTCAACCTCTTTCAAGTCTCCTTCCCTTCGTTTTCTCCTCATTCGCTCCATTCGTCCACCTTAAAAAAGAGCCCTAAACACACAAAAACTCCAAAAAGACGATTTGATAAGTTTAGTTTGCTTAAGGGTTAATAGTTAGATCTCTTTTTTACATCTAGTTTATAAGTTTCATGCATTGAAAAGATAGCTTTGGAAGCATTTTAGATCTATTCTTTTGCACTAGTATAGTTTGCATTGTTTAGTCTAGTTTCCATTTTTAAAGATAGAATATTTTCATGAAAATTTTCCTAAAATTTTTTAAGTCTTAGATCTCTTTCCCATCATGTTTTAGGAGTTTGTTGTTCGCTGATCCGTTTTCCCATACAAATATTTTCAAACAAAAATCTCATACTTTTTATGTTTTAGGCTTTAATTTTTAAGATTAGACTTGGTAGATTCCAATCTCATTTGATTTTTGACGTTTAATGGGTGCATGTTGAGTATATTTTTCGAGCTTGTGTAGGTTCTTTGAAAGAAGAGATAAAACTTTTGAAGCACATTTGAAGAGGAGCAAGCATATTCAAGGAGAAGATCCAAACCAAGCAATAAACAAAAACACAATCTCCTTTTTGTACTAGCCTTCAAAAGCTTCCAAGTTTTATTGCAATCATTTGTTTAGCTTAAGTTTCTCAGAAAAGACCTTTCAAGGGTTAAATTCCCAAAGGCAATTGTATAAGATTAATAAAAAGTTCAAGTGGAGAGGCCTCCACTTTTTTGGTTTTCTTCTCCATTTGGGAAAGAGTGTTGTGGTCATTTAGCTTAGAGCTTGTATTTCATGCTTTAGATTAGTCTTTCATTTTATCTTTGCACTCTCTTCCAAGTTTTGACCGGAGGTAGTATCCTTGGGATTTCATCTCAAGGGCAAGACCACATAATTTTGTGGTTACTCCTCTCTCCCCGTTAGTTGCCTTGGTCAAAATCTCAGCTAGCTAGGAAGTTCTCAAGTGCTAGCAGTTCTAGTGGTTGACCTTGTTCAGAGGTTGATCCCACCTAAGAGTAAATCTGTTGGTAGAACACTAAAATTTTGCTTTCTGTTATCTTCAAGCATCTTATATATCTTGTAGTTGTTATTTTTTACTTTCAGTCACTTTAAGTTTTCTTTTTCAAGTTTCACAACTGCTTTATTTTTCTTGCAATAAAATAAACAAAGCCTCTTGAACTTGGCCAAATCCAAGTCAAGAGCACTCTCTGTCGGAGAGCATTGTAGATTTGCATTTTTCCCTTGCATTGAGCATTTTAGAGGAGAAAGTCTCTTGAACTGTAGTCTTAAGACTAAGTCAAGAGCGCTCTTTGTCGGAGGGTTGAACAAGTGCTCTTAATAATTAAAATACTTCAACCCATATTCCGCCTTAATTAATTTATTTTGATTATTCGTCCAACACCCGTATGTTATGCCAACCTGCAAAGGTTGGGCTAGTACTCAGAAAGGTGAAGGACTTGCTAAACTTACAAGTGATAACATAATTAAAACTTTACCCAAAACCAGAACCAGTATCAAATCACTGAGGTTGCTTCCTGAAACAGGTGGTGTCGAGAATCCACTGTCAGACTCGAGGGTGGTCAAGCCATTGTGTACACTTATCCTCTTTGTAATCTGGGTGCTCCCAACCTATCATCTAAGAGGTTGCCAGTATTTGTTCCTGGTTAAGGTTCTACTCTTTTGATATCCTTGGTTTTAGCCTTAATAATCAAAGACCATTAAAATATTCAATTTACCAAGATAATCTTCATAACGATCTCACAAATAGTATTCTTTCAAGACCCACACATTCAGCATCACAATCATCTTTTCTGTGACTCCATAAGGCACTGGTATTTACAATTTATATCTTAATCAGGACCATTTGTCCTTGTGTTAATTTTCATGTTGTGAATGCTTTATTTGATCACAAGTCTTGAAGTATACTGTTAGTTTTGTTATTTCATTTTAGCAACGTGGATTGCTTTGTTATCTTGTGCCTATCTCATCTTTTAATTGGTCTCATCATAATAAACTCCTAAACAACACCCATCCGCATCATTTACACTTAAAACCTTAAAACACAAGAGCCTTAGTGAAACTCTTTGTAGGGACTACCCCCCTTGGCTTCGTTAGGAGTTAGCCTAAACGGAGGAGCTGGGATTCAGGTGACAGTACCTGGCTCATTGCTTACCCCCAAGGCCACACCTCTCCCCACTTTCCAGTGAGGGAGATAGCTTTCGAAATATTTCTGCTGCTGGTGTGCAGTTTGGTGGACAACATGTTGATTGCTCGAAAGCGTGGGAGTTAAAGGAGGCTCGAAAACAACTAGAGAAGGTTCATGTATATATCAAGGAGGATTTCCACAACACTTCTTTGAGAAGTGTACTGGGATATGGTTGTACAAAGAGAGGATGAGTATATTTCCAAGGAAGCTAGGGTTTGTTAGAGATAGTGGTTTCTCGGGATGTCCTCCATGATTCAGATGCCTTGCATGGAGGTACATCAGTATGGAGTAGAGGGTAAGATACACTCTACTCAGTGGCATGAATCCATTGGCGGATGCATGCGTACCTTCTAGGGTGTTTTGCCTCATGCATGCATGAGATTTGCATGTACAGTTATTAATTAAAAGATGCATGCAAAAGTCACTTTTTGCATGCACAGATATTAGGTTTTTCGTAAACCTAATTGACCAGTGAGATGATATAAGGAGGCAAGAGGTCCCCGGATGAGGTTACTCAGTTGGCTTATCAAAGAGAGATCAGTCAGAGTGAGGAGGGTGCATTGTGCATGCAGAGAGTGACTTTCTGAGAGAGAGAGGAGCTTCTGCAGTAGGGAGAGTGGGGTGATCTAAGCTGGATAAAACACCACTTGATCAGAGGCACTTGGCACCCAGTTCTGTGGACAGAGAGAGTTCATCAGATTGGTTTCTGTAGAGATTGAGGAGGACCACTTTCAGAGAGAGAGAGGGATGCATTACCAGAGGAGAGAGGAGCTCGTTCTGGATCCAATTGATCGATTGAGCAGCTGAGACTTTCGAAGTATCCTTGCCTCGGTGTTTGAGGAAGGACTGTGACGATCAGAGCTCAAATCTGTTGAGATCTAACTCTGTACGAGCATTTGACATCTTGAGAGAGGGCACACTTTTCCATGCAGAGGAAGGGCGCATTCATCAGATCTAGCAGTTGGCCCTCTTCCTTGGCTGAGCAGATCAGAGCAGTGTTGTGAGAGAGACAGTACCAACACATTGTTACCTGCAAACAGATCAAATCAGATCCAGTTGACAGTTAGGGCACATTTCCTCTGTGCATGCATTAGTTGTTGCATGCAGATCTAGGGTTTTGACCCTGTCAGGTTCCGTTGTTCCATCTGAGGTATTTTTGTATGTACTTGTATTCTGCTTACTTTGCTTTGGGCTCAAGATAGAAGAAATCCCCACAGATAGCTGGTTTTCCCCATTTGGGGTTTCCAGGGTAAATACTAAGTTGTGTGATTGCTACGTTTTTCATTGTGGAAGTGTTAAGAGATCTATAGTATTTGTATCTTAAGTCATTATTGTATTTCTGATTTATAGAGACTCAAACCGCTTGAGATCTCAGGGCATCCAGAGGGAGTAGTGATCTCTGGATAAATTAACAAGGTTCACACTCACGTCCAATGGATTAATGAAGGGAATCTAGGATCTAAATTCTACTTTTAATTTTAAAGCATTTTCTTTGTTGATCGAATCCTAGGACTTCGTTGGGAGGATGGGTCATTGGAGAACACCTCCAGGATTAGAGATTTGTTTGGTTTGCATTTTCAATACATTTTTTCATCTTATCCACTTTTTGACTCTGTTTTGGAAGCTAGGCAAGATTGTTACCAAATGATCCCCAATAAGGCTGGTGTGGTAGACAAAGATCGGTTGGAAGTTGTGCTTTCTACAAAGGAACTCCTTGAGGCCCCTTTCTCTACAAAGAATAGCAAATCTCTTGACATTGATGGATTGCCTTGTTAGTTTTTTATCAAATCCCTCAACTATGGATATGATATGGTCAAAATATTGTTGATCATATTAAGTTGTATCCATATCATATGGTAAGGCCATAAATATGCTGTGCTATAGAAATTCAAAAAAGTCTTAAACCTTAACTATAATTTTTTATTTTCTAAAGTTTGTAAAATTTGCATGTTTTTCACAGAAATGGGATGTATACTCCCATATGAATATCTGACCATATTGAATATTTTCAGATGTGTGTTTTGCTGATCATATCATATCAGTATATGTATCCGAATATGTTAACTATAATACATATGACACCTAAGAGACATGACTGCCTATATGGTATATTAAATCATGCACACCAAAAAACTTGAAGAAAGCCATCGAATGTACAACTCCTAGAGTGTTTTAGGCCTGCATTCGATGTTGATCCATCAGTGCCCCTGTTTAGGTTCCCATAGACTAGGTAACCTCCCTTTGCTCTAGATTGCTAACCTGCAATAGCAAGCAGTCCTTGTTTGTGAGGTAGCTCTTGGAGGCAGATTCTTCCTATTCAAGACAGGTCCAGTAACATTACTAGAAACATATTTCCTCACCAAGAGGTTTCACATGTTATAACCTACTGGACAGTCTATCATATCTAATGCAATTTCAGGACGGTCTATTGTCTCTACTGCAATTTTTGGGGTTTGTTATTGTCATAAATGTGAATAAGAGGACAAGGACATTTGTTGCATCTAAGCCTTCAATAGAAGGAAGAAAATTTAAACTGGCTAAAGAAACAAATGAAACACACTTTGTCCATATAAATGAGAAAGATTTCACATAGTCTGTTCATAGTGAGACTAATTTCCCATGTTTATGCAAATACTTGAAATTAACAAACTTAATAAGCAGAGAGAAATAAAAGACAACAATTCACCTTGAACTTGCTGTAATGGACGTGTTTTATTTTTCTGATTAAGCAAATACTTCCTGTTAATTTTAGAATTATGGTGACTAGGACATCAACAAGTTAAAGCCATCAATACCTGGAATTTCTTTCTATAGATATCAACAGCAGCTGCATGAGCCAGAAGTTGATTATGTGCAACCAAATATGGTTCAATAGATGAATCTCCAACAGGACTCTTTGATCTATCAGAACATCTACCAGGAGCAAAAATTCCAGTGGCATAACCATTGACTGCAGTTTGTAAAGGCTCATTCAATGTGATCCATTGTTTTACTCGATCACCAAATGCAATAAAGCATGTTTCTGCATACTGTGCAAAGTAGTTTCTGGAATTTGACAATGTAAGTGCTCAGTATAGGTGAATGAGGTACCAAAAGTCTGAATTCAAGCAAAATCAGGCAAGAATCTTTATCTAGGCTAGACTAAACCAAACTATAGAATGCCTGCAGTTCCCCCAAGGATAAAATAATACGAAAAACATATCTAAATTGCAAGAAATAGTTGCTTGCGTACAGCATAGCCAGCTGCTTCATAGCCTGTTACATCTTACCATTACTATCAGTGCAAGAACACTACAAATAAACATCTATAAAAATATGCAAACACATATTGCGTGCACCACTATAGCTGACTTTGTGCTCATGGGACTGTAACATGACACAAATAGATGCTGCTTCTGCAAATTCAAATGTCATCACAAGTATGATGTCTTACACAATTTCCCGATTAAGCCATCCACTCATCGATTCATGAAGTTTTTGAGGAAGATCCCAATGGTACAACGTTACAGATGGTTGTATACCTGAATGTTAATGTAACTCTACCGTAAATATGAGGTTCTAAAACATCAATTTGCAATCTCATCCAAGTTATATTTGTCTGATACAGCGTCTAAAAGCCCTAGAGCCAAGACAAGAAAATAGTCAAATACCTTTCTGCAGAAGAGTATCAATGAGGTTGTTGTAATATGCTATTCCTTCCTTATTCACTTCAGCTCCAAATCCATCTGTCAATATTAAGAAGAAAAAAATCAGACATCAAAACTGCTCATAATAAAATGGTATTAAGCAGTATTAAAAGGGAGTATTTGGATGAAACTACATTCTAAAATATTATCTTATAAGTGAGTCTATCTATGAACCCATGACCAGATGAACATAGATTAGCAGAATGGAATAATCACTCCACTTCATTCCCAAACAACAATATAATCCAATTTTCAAAATTTATATGTAGTCTGTGGAGGCATCATAGAAACCGTAAGTTTGCATGTCAAACCATTCACAAAGCTATTATGCATATGTTAGCATGCAATGCAACGTTGTCACTCATACTCACTGCTTGGTAGTCTTTACTACCAAAATTAAGACTTGATAGTCTTGAAAGGATCATTCTACAGGTTTCCTATATATTTTGACTCTACTCTTATGATCTTTTTAGGCAAGCCATATTTAAAGAAAACCTTGGAGAAGAGTACTCTAGATATGTGACATACCTTGCAATTCGTTTGACAAGGAATGATTTTCAAAATTTTGTCAATCTGTCTACTACCACTAAGATTTGATCATTTTGTGTCAATGTCTTTGGTAGGTTTGAACTTTGTAACAACATTCAATGACATGATTTCACATTTGTTCCAAGAATGGCATTAAACTTTTAGCTGTTGGTATTGTTACCCCCCATTTTGCATGGGTATCCACTTGTGATTTTATCACAATTTCAGTAGGGGTTACATGTTAATTGAGATTTGCATGGCCTAGGTTCTTTGATGCTAGATTATTGCTTCATATTATGATGATGTTGATGATCCCCTAGCATATGGATCTTCATGATGTGGTTGTAGCTATGGGATGTGGTTTTTCATGATGTTTGTCTATTGATGTATTCTCCTATGGACGATTACGAGATTTAATGTTCTACATCACTGATACATGGCATATTGGTCATCTCCCTAGTGAGCACCTTTGTCTTTTGTCACTTGGATGAATTGTATGGATGATATGGTGACATGTGGAGCCTTTTCTTGCCTAGCGCTATTGCTCATTTGATGATCTTCATGCTTATGGGTGCCTTGTAATGGTTTTCTTCTAGAACGCTCTTCTTCCTAGTCCCTTGTTTGGACCATAACATGGTTTGCCATCACATTTCTTGTGGAGCATTCTTGATCCTTGGCACATAGACAGTACAATACCTCATAGTGCTTTTGGGTATCATCTTTGGTCTCATCAAATGCAAACAGATAGTATCTCATCTCATCATACTTGTGGAGTTCGGTGCTCGACCCTTTCAATTTGGGATTGTGTTTAGCCTTGTCTCACTCTTACATCAAATCGGAGCTTCACCGACTCAACAAATGAGAAGAACATGTACCCGTACTTATCGTACTGCTTACTGGAGTCCATTTCCTTAGCTAGGTCTTCAAGACGCACTCGGTGCTGGTATGCGAGGGTCTCGGATCTTTTAGAGCCTATCGGTATTGCGATGGACCGACTTCTTATGTTTAGGTATTCCCTAGACGTGCCTAGCTGCATCTTACCTACTAGGCAAGAGTTGAACAGAATCATCTGAGATGATATCTACAAGCATTTTGTGCAGGTCACTTGGCTCAACCCTCAAGGCAAGTTACATCCAAAGATGGCCTTTGATGCTAAGCACTTCATGGATCTGAGGGACGAACTTATAGTTCATCCTCATAACACACTCCACCATTGGACATATGCTATTTGTACTCCTTTAGGCCAAGTGAGAGTGGGTTATCATCATCTTAGAGTGGAGACAGATCACCACACTAACCGATTAGACAAGATCTACCATGAGTGCCACCTTCTAGAAATTGAGATCGAGGAGCACTTCATCTTTCGTTGTCCTGTTTACAACGAGATCCGAAGGCAGTTGTGTTGTCTTTTTAGGGAGCTTCTTCTCAGGAAGTGTTATCCACTAAATTGCACTTAGTGGATTCCGAGTGAAGAGTCAAAGACTTGAACAATCTAATTGTTCATCATCAGTGTTCTGAGATCCATCAGGCCAATTTTCAGCCCTTTTTCAAAAAATAAAATTGCATGTCCATACCCCCATGGGGAATTGTAATAAGTTGGTCTAAGCATGGTCTTTTTGTAACAGGCTTGGCTTACTTTAGGTTTATCTGTCAAGGGGATACTCTAGACTATTTTTTCCTTAGGAATTATGCATTGCACTTCATTGACGTATAATTCCTGAGTTTTTCACTCACACCTCCAAAGCTGGAGTATTTTCCTTGGCAGTCAAATCTTGAGAGGTTATTAAAGCCTAAGTGTCTATGTATTTTTACATACTAGCCATCAATATTGAGTCATATGGGCATGCACTAGGTCCCCTAGGAGTTTGAGTCAATTCCGACAAAAATATTTTTTTCTTCCGTAAAATTAGACCATTTTTTAATGGTTTAGATGGAAATTTTCAAATTGTAATAAAAGTATGGTCTAGAGGCGGAATTTGGCGTGGGGATGCTCGTTTTCACGCTCAGAGCGTCTTCTTTACCCTATGACCCACTTCTCCTATGTTTCGAGTGATTAAATCATCACTCGAGGCATTTTTGCTTATTGAAGCGACAAAATGGCAGAGAAATGCTAAGCACACAACAAAATGCACCAAAATATAAAAAAATATATATAATTAAAAAAGCTATTGGCATGTTTGTGTCTTATGAAAGGCGATTTGATTAAGAGGATAAAGCACATTTTTAAAGATCATATCTTATGGAAGGGGATTGGATCTTTTTTAGAGATGCGCCATCCTTCACTTAAAATCACATGTGGGCATCTTCTCATTATGTGGCAACTCGTGGGAAGATGGATGGAGGTTACAAAGCTCAAGAGAGGTGCTCCTCCTAGGTGGCATCCATCTCATCATCAATCACATCAACCATCCCATGGATTAAGGCGTAAATTATTCCACATTTTGAGAGATGCGCTCCCTTCTGATTTCTTGTATAGGGATTACCGGATTTAATCCCCTTTTTACCAGTATTTTTAGCTATGCAAGTTTCCTTGCTTGAAGGATCGGTTGATCTTGTTTGACTCCTCCGTCGTTCAAGCACTTTTCGAAGGACATAGTCCCTCTGCTTCCCACCGTTGGATTCCTTAGATCCAGACATTCAGCTTGAGCTCTCTTCTCTCCCTCCTTCACTTCATTTCAAGCAAATCTTTATTTTCGTTACTTTGGCATGCTTAGACTAGTTAGTTTCTTTATCAAAAGCTAGTGTGTTTAAGTATGCTTATCATTAACTAGATCTAAGTTTAAAGCATCATTCATAGAATAGATCTAGTTTCTCTTTAAGTACTTGTGCTCATTTTTTATCTTTTAGTACTTAGAGTAGAAATATTTTTATGCTTTTGAATTCCTTATATAGCAATTTGAGTGCTTTCAGGTGGCTGGTTTTACACTTTAGACAAACAAGTGAGAGGAAGTGTTGGCGAAAAATCGAAGATTCGGGTCACCCAGGACCTCCCAAAGCAATACACCTTGATCCTGTTTCATTTCAGAACCTTGTAAGTCTTTGGATCCAAGTCTATAAGGACCAAAGGAATCCACCTTTTAAAAGTTGTAAAATAATAATAGAAGCAAGTGGGCTACCTAGCGCCCTCACCCCATCCCCCTTGGGGGTCTGCATCATTTTCATGACGTGAAGTTTTTCTACTTTCCTGCTTTTTTTTTGTTTGGATTGGCTAACTTAGATTAGTTTCTTCTTTTGTAAAGTTAATTAATCATTTACACACACTGCATTAAAGTAGTTAATTTCATTTCATTCTTGTCGCAATAAAGTACGGTGCTACTTGTTGCCTACTAAGTCATACTTAGTTAGATTTCAAGTGAGCTGGCCAAGAATGATCAAGTGTACTTGGTCATATCAGAGTTCAGAAGTCCATTAGGCCTCCTAGGCCCTTTTATTTTTTATACCACATGTCCATACCCCCTTGGGGGAATTGTAATAAAATGTGCTAGCATGGTAGTTGTATGTAAAAGACTCGGCTTCGTAGGACTTAAACATTAATCCAACTAGCCCAAAGTGTTTTTTCCCTTGTTAATTATTTGTTGTTGAACAAACAACAAATAATTTTCGAGTTTTTCACTCATACCTCCAAAGTTGGGGTGGTCGGCTTGGTGTCTCAGCCTTAGGAGGTTATTGGAGCCTAAGTGTCAATGTATTAGACCATGCCAGGCATTAAAATTGAGTCATATGGACATGTGCTAGGTCTCCCTATGTTTTTTTTAATTTGTGAGAAAAATAAATTTTCCCGTAGAATTAGACTATTTTTAATAGTTTAATTGGAAAAATTAAAATTGTAATAAAATTATGGTTTGTGGGCATAATTTGTCAAGTGGATGCTCGATTTCTAAGCCAGAGCATCCACTAAACCCATAAACCCACTTATCCTAAGTTTTGAGTAAGTATTTATCTCAAAAAATAATATTTACTCAAAAAACCCAAAAAGACCAATTTAATTGGCAAAAAAGACATAATAAAGACAAAATCTCAATCCCACGGATCAAGGAAATGTGTTGGAATCAAATCTCATTTGATTGGCAATCAAATCAGGGAGAATATTGAGCAAATAAATGATGATTTGATTGAAGATTGGAGATCCACCAAAGGGGGGGCGAATTTGTGGTTGGAGAGGTGTCAAGTGGAGGTTGAAAAGTGTCAAATGGTTGGAGAAAGGTGTCATTAACCTCCCCGAACCTCTCACATGTGTCAACAAGCATTTTCCAAGTATATCAACTCATTTCTCCAAGTGTCAAAGAGGATCTCTCTTGGTTTTGCTATATAAGCAAGGTTCTCCATCACTATTCTCATGAAGTGTGGAACCTCTGCTCATAGTGTAAGCTTGCTTTGAATATTTTGTTAATGGAATAAGGCTTTGGAGGTCTCATTGTGTCTTCTCTCATGTTGGATGATCATTGCTCCATGTGCTAAGTGAGGTAATCTTGTGGTTTCATTTTTCATTTGCTCTTGCTTTGTAAGTCTTTAGCCATATATGATTAGTATGATCAATAGGATTGAGTAATGTAGTTTCATTGCTCAATTAAAATTGCTAGTTTAAAGATCTAGGATTTTGCATATTGGTTTGCTTATGGGTATGCTCTCCTTATTTTTAATCTAGGATTTTACTATGATTTAACAAGTTTTGTGCAAGTGTGAAGGGATCCGTAGGTACCTTGTTGGACTTTGCAAAGGATCTTGTTTGTTTCCTTTGCTCTCCAACTTCCTTTTTGTGAGAAGCATATTCTTTCTCGGAGCTACAAAGGGACTCCATTGCCCATTCCTCAAAGGGGGCATTCTCCACCCTCTTCTCTAAATTTCTCAAACACTTTCTGGTTACTTCCTCTTGTTCTTTAGATCTACATTATTTGAAAGTTAATATCTTTTCTAGAGCTAAGTTATAAGAGTAAATTGCATAGATCTAAATATTCATAAAGTTTATCTTTCAAAGGATAGATCTAGATTAGAAAATAGTTGATTTTTGCAAGTCTTTTCAAAACAATTTTTTTACTTATTAATCAACTAGTTTTCTTTCAAGTTTTAAAAGTTAAAATCAAGCATTTGAGTGCATTATTGGTTGTCTTTTCAAGGTTCTCCAAGACCCTAAGAGGGTTGGCTTTCTAGCCAATCCATCTAAGTTATTTGCTTTATTTAACTAGTTTTTAACTTTAGATTTTTTAGGTTTTTTTCTAACTTGCGCAAGTCACTTTTAAAGTGATTTTGGGCACTTTTGCTACTAATTTCGTTTGCTGGTTTTTGTTTTATGACAGCAGAAAAAGAGACTTTGGAGGACTTATTTTGACAAGATCAAACAAGTTAAGGCCCTCTTGAACCATCTCTTTCCTCCCAAGCTTTTCCTACAAGCTTTGTGACCTCTTTTCTCCCAAAAATTATAAAGAGAAAGTGGAGTTCTTTTACTTTAGTTGGCATTGTAATCTCATAATAAAATCACTTTTGGAAGTGAGCTCATAAAGCTTGCTTCTCATCCCCCCGGGGGGGATTGGTGTCAGTGACCTTTTTGTGGTTGTTTTTACTTCTTTAGTTTTCCCACTTTTTACTTTAGTTTAAATTTGATTAAAATTAACTTAGAATAATTAAAACTTGTCGTCGTAGTCCAATCCAAATATTGGGCCATTGACTCACTCAGGACATAGGAATTTTTAACTCTGTTTTGTAGACCTTATACTTTTACAATTACAGTTTGATTTATCTTTCGCAAAAGTAATCAGATACTAACCCACTACTTCGATAGTGTAGTAATTAGATAACTTTTTATTCTTCAGTCTTTCTTTTACTTTTAATTAACCCCCTTGCTTTCTCGAGTATGGTTCACGGACCTGAAAGAGACTCTTGGGGTTTTAATAAACAAGAAAACTTTGTTTAAAAATTTTTAAAATTAACAAGGCTTCGTCCCCATATGCTCTAGATTTCTGCAACCTAGACTGAACAGTTGATCATACCAGAAAGGAACTTAGTGACTAGTAATTAGTCTTAACACCTTTTAATTAACCTCCCATAGACGAATATCCAGTGTCTCCATTTTGCTTCTGTGTGCACAAATTTCACAGAGAAAACGAGAACAACTAGATAGTGACCGCGGGGCCTCGTCAAACTACACCCTCGTTTGGTGTAGTGTTGGACACACCCGCGTGACTCTAATCTAGCCCACATTTTCTCGTGTGGAGCCACACTTAGTGAGTCTAGACATATTCCCAATCCCTTCGTGGTATATCAGAAATCCCCCTCATAATCCACTCATCTTTTCCCAATAACTTAAAATTGACCAAGAGCATTTGCAAAACATTTTTCAAGCATTACAACAATACTCTATTTGACTCCATTTTCAGCAGCGGTCTTTGCTTTTATCATTACAATCATTTGTTTAATTCTATCATGTGTTGAATGGTTGTGGAACCTTGATGATATTTATGATGTTATGCTTTAATTTCATATTGCAAATCTCTTGTTTCAATTTCATTTTCATAAACTCCTAAAAAACTCACTCATCCACCAAAACCACTAATTAGCTTAATCAGCCTTAGTAACCTTTAGGGTCCACCCCCCATGACTTCGTTAGGAGTTTGCCTAAACGGAGGAGTCAAGAATCAAGTGACAGTACTTGACTCAAAGCTTGCCCCCAAGGACACACTTAGTGGATTGAATATTCCTGCCACGTTAACCCCCAGGTGTGCAAAAAGCGGCAACACTACTGAAAAGGCTTGCCTAAGTAGGTGGTACTCGGAAAAGAGATTCGTAGTTTAGGATAATTAAATAACTTTTCATCATTTTGCATAAGTTGTTAATTCTTGTAAAACGAATCTCAGCTCAAGTCCCTGTATGAGCCTGTGAACACTGCAGGCCTTTGGCTGGATCAACGAGACAATTAGAAAGGGATTAGAGTGTCTATTCTTTTTTTAACTAGGGGAATCGGCAACTAGAGTTGGGTTGGTACTCGCGTGACATGAGGTTAAGGGATCCAAACTCGCTACCACTATACCCCTAGGTGAACCAATAGGGCCCGAACGATGGCGCACGGGTAAGATTGGGGGGATTCGAACACGTGACCTTCCATTTACAACTGATTACAACTTCTCATCTTTACCACTTGAGATACCCCCCACGGGCTGGATTAGAGTGTCTATTCTTAATAGGACAATCCACCTAAGATTTATCTTGAAGAGCTCCGGAGGTCGCATAGATGATAGAACTTACCATAGAGCCAAGGGGCTACTTTAAGCAGGTTATGCCTCGCCCCATTGGACACTTGGTATAGTTGCTATCGCACTCAATTCAAGGAGATAAATTCTCAATGGGCCAAACCAAGAACAAACCCACTTCTAATCCACTCATCATAAAAAATCTAAAACTAACCAAGAAGCACGACAAAATATTTCTTTTTATCAGCAGTTATTCGACTCCAATGGTAATAGTCTACTATTTAGTCATTTTGCTTAAATCAATTATGTGTCATTAATAATCATCTCGCATGCTGCTATCTTTAATTCATATGTTGTTGCTTTCTTGTTTCAGTAATTTAAACTCCTAGATCTTTCTTTTATGTTGTAGTGTAAAAGCCATAATTTTATTTTCTTAGGGACCACCACCCTTGGCTTCGCTAGGAGTTGGCCTAGGCGCAAGAGTCAAGTATCAGGTGACAACACTTGACTCATGACTTGCCCCCAAGGACGCACCTAGTGGCTTGAAGATTTCTGCCACATTACCTGAGGTGCACATTAGGCTGCAACATTTTGGCGTCGTTGCCGAGGATAAATCTTTTTATTCCCGAAATACAACTTTTGTTTTCTCCTTTTTTGTTTTTCCTTTATTTGATGTATCTTTAGAGTAGATCTTTAAATTTCCTTCTGGCGACTCCACTAACATTTTTCCTTTTTATAAATTTACAAAGAAAAGCAAAAAATTAACTTTGTGAGAGTTTTTTAAATGCATATTTTGTTCTCACATGGCGACTCCATTAAAGGGATAAAACCATGTTTGTCATAAAATTGTCAAGACTTATTTTTGTGTAGATGAGCCCATGCAACACGGTATGTTGAAGAATGTAACTTCGGAAGATATGCTTATTGTACTTTTATTGTAATTCCTTCGGGAAATATTCATATTGTATTTGATCATGTAAAAAGCCTAAAAGAAATCAAGTAAAATAAACAAGTCGGCCCAGTGGGTAAACTGCCCCAAACAATGGGCAGCCTACTCCAAACAATGGGCAAAACTGCCCCAGTCAAGTTGGCCCAGTTAGGGAAGGATAGGTCGGCCCAGTTAGATAAAAATGTCATGTTATAACTAGTATAAATAAGAGTGGCGCCTAGCTCATTTGGCACATCAATCACTCAAGCTAGTTCACATTAGTAGAGACAGAAAGACAAGTTCGCCTGCGAGAAAGAGTAGTTGCATTGAAGACATCTTATTCTTGGGTTTCTTTGTTCTTGGGTTATTGTATGAGATTGACATTGTACTTGCTGACGAATCTATATGGAAGAAGTTTCGCTGGGTTTTCTGCTCGAAGAGGGTTTCCCAGGATAAATTGTTGTGTACTCTTGTTTATGCTATGCTTGTCTATCTTTCTGTGATCCTATTGCATATAGTTATTGTGATAATATATAAATTGTTTGAAGATCTAACATAACCATCCTTGAAGTATTAAAATTCTAACATGGTATCAAAGCTAGCCTGAAAGAAGACTTTGTGCAGCAGAAACTACCGGAAGTGAAAACTAGGGTTTCTTGTTCCAAAGGGTTTTCACCATAGATTGACCTGAAAAGGAGGGCAAAGCAACTCGCCCTAGGAGGACACATTTTTCTATGGAGGAAGTTTCCAGATCAGAGAATTTTGAATTTTGAAAACCAGGGCATCAGATTTATCATACTTCTGTCCATAGATTTGGCTAAAGGAGGAGTTTGCACAACTCACCTTAGGGAGGCACATCTTTCCCTCAACTCAGATTTGCAAGATTTCAAATTTGGAAACTTAGGGTTTCTCTGACAAACCCTAGGTCAACCAGATAGCAGATGTTAGAAGGCATCAAAGCAAGCACTTGGTTTGAGCATCTTGATTGGTAAGCACTATTATCTTTATTTCCATTTGAGGTTCTCATTCTATCAAGATGACAAACAATACCAAGCTTGAGGATAAGCTTGAAGGAGCTGATAACTTTCGAGCTTGGAAGTATAGAGTACTACTCATTCTAGAAGAGAATGATTTGTAAAATTATGTTAAGGAGGAAGTTGCGGAGCCAGAGGGAGATGAAGACAAGGCTGGACACAAGAAGAATTTGATTAGGGAAGAGAGGATCATTGCTGACTCCATCAAGGATCACTTGATCCCCCATCTCTCATCATTGAAGACTCCTAAAGATATGTTTGATGCATTGAAGAGACTATATGAAGGAAAGAACATTAATAGGAAGATGACCTTGAGAACTCAACTCAAGGGTGTGAAGATGCAGAACTCAAAAAGTATCCAATCCTATTTCACAAGGGTCTCCCAAATCAAACAACAATTAGAAGTTATCGGAGATCATGTTGAAGAAGCAGAATTGGTGATGACTACATTGAATGGTCTCCCAATATAATGGGAATCATTCATCCAAAAGATTTGTTCTAGGAGGAAGCTCACCAAATTCAATAGACTATGGGGAGATTGTACTCAAGAGGAAGCCAGAATTGAAGCCAGAGAAGAGAAGATGGGTGAAGATGATAATCAAGCATTAGCAACTCATGCAAAGAAGAGCAAGAAAGAATATCACTCTCACAAGAAGCCTAGAAGATTCCAAAAGAATCATAGACCTCGTAAGGACTATTCAAATTACAGATGTTGCACTTGTGATGAAAAAGGACACCTTGCAAGAGATTGCCCCAAGAACATGGGAAACAACAAGAAAGGAAAGAAGAAGAGGTATCATGATCATGCTGCAGAAGATGATGAACTAGTTACGAAGAGAGCAAGTGAAGATTCCTCAAGTGATTAAGAATATGTCTTGACTTCAGCACTCATAAGGTAAAAACCTTTGGTAATACAGTAGTAATTGGAGAGCAAGAGGAAGGCTTGTTCAAATTAAAAGGTCAACCAGATCAAGCATTGGTTCATGACACTATGGAACCAAGTGAACTATGGCACAGAAGGATTATACACTACAAGGCTTTACTGATTGTAAGCAAAAATGGTGACTTGGTCTACCCAAGATCCAGACAAAACATGATGGTGTATGTAAAGAATGTGAAGAATCCATTTCTAAGCAAAAGGAGATCTTGCATCCAGTACATGAGGACCAAGGATGAAGACTTCAAAAAGTTCCAGACTAGACGAAGAAGAAGATCAAGGTCTTCAAAATCAGAGGATGGAGCAGAGTGTGCTTCCAAAAACTCCAGTAACTTCTGCAAGGAGGCAAAAACTAAGAGGGAGCCTACAAAACACATGAATGATAAGTGTTATCAACTATTTTGTACAAATAGTTGAACTTCCGATGAGCCGCCAGTTTATTGAACATGATTCATGTTCATCATCAGCATTCAGAAGTTCAGAAGTCAATTTCAGGGCAATTTTGCCCCTTTTGTAATAACTGCATGTTCATACCCCCATGGGGAATTTGTAAAATGTTGGTCTAAACGGGGTCCTTTTATAAAAGACTCGGCTATCCGTAGGTTTAGCCATTTGGGGGATACTCTAGAGTGTTTTTTCCTTAGGAATTATGCGCTACTCATCAATGGCGTATAATCCCCGAGTTTTTCACTCAAACCTCCAAAGCTGGAGTATTTCCCATGGTGGTCAAAACCTAAGGTGGTTATTAGAGTCTTGTGTCTAGGATTTTTTACATGTTAGCCACATCGATTGAGTCGTATGAACATGCACTAGGTCCTCTAGGAGTTTCGTTTGATTCCGGCAAAAATAATTTTTTCATAAAATTAGACCATTTTTTAATGGTTTAATTAAAAATTTTCAAGAAGTGATAAAAACCTCATCCGGAGGCGGAATTGGGCGTGGGGAGGCTCGTCTTGACGCTCAGAGCATCCTCTTCACCTTGGCACCCTCGTTCTTCAGTTTCCGGGCAGTTACCTCACCCCAGGAGCAATTTTTGCTAAAAATGCATCATTTTGGCTAGAAAATGATAAAATACACTAAGTGACAAAATTCAAAAAAAGTCAAAAATCATTATTTTAGTGTTTGGAAAAGCATGGGTTATATTTTTATGAGATGTACGACCCACTTTAAGGAATGATGAGCATGATGCCAAAAGTCAAAATCAAAAAATTGAATTAGAATGAGTGTACGGTTTTCCCCACGTGGGGCCTCTTCACGTGGATTGGCTTACGGATTAGCAAATATGGTGGGCGACCATCTCAAGGGTTAAGTGCACATATCATAAACCAAAACTTTGGTTATATACGAATTGATTTAAATAAAGGATGGGATATACGTATGACGTGAGCATGAAGTTTAAGCGTGAGGCCTTTCACGTGGGCATTCCACATATGCAAGCTCACGAGTATATGGGGGGCGTTGGTTTCAATGGGAGAGGGGCTCCACCTCATACCCCACCAACCCCAATCACGCCTACTTCCAAACTCCAAGCTACCAATCACGGCAGTCTCTCCTTCAGTCATGCGTGAGACTTAGAGTTGTTTGGTGAATGCGCCCTCCTAGCTCCCTCTCTCATGCATTTCGAATTTGGCTCTCCTCTTCTCTCATTTTTGTATAAATAAGAGCTCTCTGCTCTTGTTTGAGATGGATCTTTTGGGCATAGAAACTCTGCTAAATTTGTAAACATCTTTCATTGGAATAAAGCTTTTCGACTTTGGAGGTCTATATGATTCGTTCTTCATTGGTGGATGTGATTCTTATGAGATCTATCATTTGGAGAAGAGTGAGAGCTCGGTTGCATCGATCTCATCTCCATCATCATAAGAAATTTCTAAACTTTTGTTGTCTTTCAAGATCTATATAGTTGGGCTTGTTTCGAAAGGATAAAACATAAGGAGATCTTACTCCTAAACTCCATCCCCTCATTACAAAACTTCAAACTCTTGGTTACCGGTTACTTGGCCTTGTTTGGCCCTCATTCCTCTCCTCTTTTCACTGTTTGTTTCCCACTCATTGGCTGCCCATTGGGTCCGCTGTCCACTTCATTTTGCTGCCCACTGTCCTTGCTTTTGAGCTGCCCCTTGAGTTAACTGTCCACCCTTCATTTTTTGCAGCCATTTCACCACTGTTTGGCAGCCATCTATTGGCTGTCCAAACTCTCTTTTGCTGCCCTATATCCCTGTTTTCTTCTCTTCTCTTTTGCTAGCCTTCCTCTACCCTTTCGCCATCTCCTTAAATCCTTTAAAAAGACCCTAAAAAACATTTAAAAAACACACAAAACAATTGTGAACAGTTAGTAGGAGTTAGTTATTTGCATTAGCATTTAGTTATGTACATTAGCATCTAGTTAGTTGCATTGCATATCATTTGCATTTGTTATTTCGCTTAGCGAATTTGCTCATTATTTGTATATTCTTGCATTGATAGTTAGTGCATTTGCTTGAGTAGATTGCTTCACTTAGTTGCATTGCACGCTACTTTGCTTGCATTTTGCATGTCAGGTTGCATCCTAATTTTTTTTTTTGCTTGTCATCTTAGAATATTTTGCTTCTCTTAGTCTTAGTTTGGCTTCATTTTGTTTTGATTTGATTAACAAAAATAATGGGTGCTTGAGTTGTTTTTCATGTGTAGGAAAGCAAGAGGGAAATCTTCCTAAGCAAAAGCAAAATTTTGAAACATAAACCCAAGAGGAAGCTTGAACCATTTTATTGAACCAAGAAGGCTAGACCTTTTCACTCTCCTTTGTGCACTCATAAAAGTGATTGTAATCTAAGTCTTTATTTTCTGCTAAGTCCTTCAAAGGGTTAAAATCCCAAGGCGTTTGTAATTCATTAATAAAAGATCGTTTTGAGTGGGGTTTTAAGTCCCCATTCCCAACTTCCCCATTTGGGGAAGTTTGTTGGTTGTTTGTTTTCTTTCCGTACTTAGTTTAGTTTATCTCAGTTTCAGTATCGCTCATGCATTGCAAGTACATCAATCATTTACATTGTTAAATTAATCAACTGTTTACTTGCACTTTACTTTCCTATCATAGTGATTTTGCTTATAATCTGCATCTTAGCTTAACATTTTATTTCTGTAGCTCTCTTCCAACCCTTGACCAGAGAATAGCTGACTTTGGGATCGTACCCCAAAGGCCACATAGTTTTGTGGTAGCTTCTCGCTCCCCCATCAACTTCTTGTGGACATCCAGCTAGCTGGAAGGTTTCCAGGATTGGTGGCTTCTAGTGGTTGATCTTGTTCGGAGATCAATCCCACCTAGTAGATTAAAGTTTGTGTGGTAGAACACTAGATTTTCTCAGTTTCATTTTATTTCGCAAATATTATTGTTAGTAGTATTCATATCTTGTGATCAATACTATTGTTTAAATCTTGTTTCAAGTTAAGATATACTGCTTTTACAATTCATTTGCCTCTTTAAAATAAACCAAAGTCTCTTGAACTTGGCCAAATCCAAGTCAAGAGTACCCTCTATCGGAGGGCATTTTAGTTTTTTGCATTTCCCTGCATTAGGCATTGCTAATATAGCAAGTCTCTTGAACTGTGGTCATAAGACCGAGTCAAGAGCGCTCTCTGTCGGAGAGTTGAACAAGGTTTTTCTAATAATAAAATTTTCCACTCATACACCCCTTAATTAATTTATCTTGGTTTCTGTCCTACACCCGTATGCTATGCCAACCTGAAACGGTTGGGCTAGTACTCAGAAAGGTGGAAGACTTGATAATTTACAAGTGAAAATTTAATTAAAACTTTCACCCCCATAACCAACCAATCCGGAGTTGATCGATAAGATAATTTCAGTGGGTAATCTCTTAGTGAGGGCGCCGGGATTCCATGTTCAGCCTCTAGTTTGTTGGCTTGCATTGCGTGGCCTGGCTAGAGCACTGGGTGGCCCGACATGTCCTTGAACGGAGGCACTTGATATTGTCTTTTCCGGACTTTCTTTGAATACCCTTGGTTTTAGCCCTAATAATCAAGACGATTAAAACTTTGAATTTACCAAGATAAGCTGCACAACGTTCTCACAAACTTTCCATTTCAAGCACTTGTATCAAGCTTTTACAATCACTTCTATATTTGACTCCATAAGACACTGGTCCTTCATCATATATCTTTGTTTTGCTTAAATATCTATATTGGAGTATTTGTCTTAATTTGTGTAAAAAGTGATTTGCTTCTTGTTCAAGTGCATCCCTTATCTTCTGTTGCAACGTGGATTGCGCTATCTTGTTTCACATTCAAGTATTATATTGTCTCTCATTCAAAAAACTCCTAAACAACACCCATCCGCATCACAACACCTAAAAACACTATAAATACTAGAGCCTTAGTGAAACTCTCTTTTAGGGACTACCCCCCTTGGCTTCGTTAGGAGTTTGCCTAAACGGAGGAGTTGGGATTCAGGTGACAGTACCTGGCTCATTGCTTGCCCCCAAGGCCACACCTCTCTCACTTGTAGTGAAGAGACAGCTTTCGAAAGGTTTCTGCTGCTGATGTGCAGTTTGGCGGACAACAATAAGTATTTACTGTCATTTGAATTCCTAAGTATTTTTTAAGGATATTTTGATTCTCATAACAACTACATGTAGATCTATGATACAGTTTTCTTTTATGCATTTATATATGACTAAGATTGACTAGCAGTAGGCTCATGTAGTGCATGTTATTGGTAAGTAGCCTATAGTGTTGCACAACATCCCATGAGCCCTTGATGGAGCTAGTCTAGGATGAAACCTCTCTGCTAACATGTTGAGAGCAATGCAACTGCATGCTCTTAATAGTATGTTCTGGTAAAGATGGAAGGCATCTAGATAGTTACCGTGTGTATACGAGATATGGATGAGTCTTGTGCTGAAGCATTGGCTAAGATAGTCTCTTACCCTAGATAGTCTCTTGGAAAGTGATGTGCACCTCTTCGAGTAGCTTTTTCTTTGGCTTATGGATGAAAGTTGGACGTTTTCTAAGGTTTTGCTCATGCATGGTGGATGCTAGGAATTGTTGGAACAACACAAAGCTCAGATAAGTCTTGTTTTAGCCTTGCTTGGTGAAGGTAGGTGAGTTTCTTGCTTCTTGATGATTGAATGGTGGCCATAGAACTGCATTTTTCTGATTTAGGCCTTCTTGTCTGCCTTCTATCGTCTTTGCATGGTGGAAAATGATCCCTAGAGGAGTTTTCCCTAGTTTGGCCTTGGATCTCTAATTTTTCCCTAGATTAGGCTCCTATAACGAAACCTAAAAGTTGTTGTAGGCAGCCCTAGTTTAGAAGTCAAAGAGAAATTTACTCCAACAGGGAGGCTAGTCACCTCTCCTCTAGGCTAGGGTTTAGGGTTACATCCATCAAAACCCGTGTTTTATCAAAATTTACCAAATTTGTTTGCATGTTCATGTGTAATTTTGCATTTTCATGGTAGAATTAGGGTTAGAATTAGGTCTGCAATTTTATGTCTGAAACCATAAAAAAATCAAAAAATATTTTTTTTCAAATTTATGGTCTCCCTAAAATTTCGGCCCTCTCTCCTACAAATTCGGCTTGCCTATTTACCCCTAAAAAACCCTAGGGCGAAATTTGTGGGAGCCTGAAATATCAAAAGTCTTTAAAAACCTAAAAATATTAAATTTTTGCAAAATTTCCAGCTCTGCGGCACTATCCTCCTAACTCCCAAACCTTTTCTCCTTAACCCTAGCAGCCTTCCTCCTTCTATTAGCAGCCTGTCCATCCCTCCTTTCCCTCCGTCACAGGTCTGCAAACAGCTGCAGACTGTCCACTCCTCTGCTGTCCTAACTCTGAAAGCAAAAGCAAGACATCAGAAAGACATAAAGGTTAGCAAAAAGGTTACCTAAATTACCTATTTAATGAAGGTTGATATGAATGTTTAATTTGCTACTGATATAAAGGAAAGTTCAAAGCTACAGGACTGTCTATTGGTCTGATCAAAGAGGTTGAATTTGTTCTTGTTAAAGTTTTGCTGCCATTAATAGGATTGATATCTCATATTGCTTGGCTTGGTGCAATTATTGGCTTGACCCTTGTATTCACTTGTTTGGTTACACTCATAAATAAGTCCTTAACACTGTCTAGCAGAGATTTACATAAGGGACTGAGTTTGTTACTGTATGCATGCAACAGAATTCATATATCAGACCTTGATAAATTTGCTTCATGATAGCTCATTAAAGTTAATTTGGTTTTCCGTATATTGAACATCCTAATTCTTTGCTATATCATAATTGTTTGATAATTTCTTGACTGTTTACTGCTGGGGAAAACTGTCATAAATTGGTGGTTATGGTTGGAATTATATTAAGGACACCTGTGCAATAATGGTCATACAGTTTGCTTCTCTATTTGATGAATGATTACATGCCTAAATTAAGTGTTTGATGAAGGAAGTTTTACTATAACAGTGACAAGGTTTACTTTGGATTGATAACATGCATAAGATTCATAATTTCATAGTATGCCTTCTTCATTCCTCATTTGACTCCATAAAAAGCACTGGTCACTAACACAAATTGCATAGGAAGATCTAGAGTTCGGTGGCTAAGTATTTACAGGTGTTACATAAGGGCTCCCCCTTTGGAGGTCAAGATTCTCCGAAGAAGTCAAAGGATTGTGACTGAGGTGACAATGGGTCACATCCTTCATATGTGCTTACTGGGCTACCCTGCTAGTTTGCCCGGTAACAGGGACTTTGGTTAAAGACTTTAAAGCAGCGTACATGGACAGGTGTTAAGAGTTAGAAAAGTGTTGACAAATCAGTTGTTGGACAAAAGAAGAGGTAAGAACGAGAAGGGCACAAAGAGCACTTGGAATGTGGTGACTGAAACATGAAGGCAGTTACAAAACCAATTAAGGAAGATGAAGTAACCAAGAAAATCAAAGGCCAACCAGCAGAAGAAGCAGTTGCACAAGTGAAGATAAAAACACAGAAATATAAACGAAGAGGGGATGCTCAATAAAGGAGGAGAGAATATGAGACAAGGATTGGCATGGCCTACAACCTGGTGGCCAAAGTAGTTTGTAAATTTTGAAGGCGGCCAATGAAGCAATTGTAAAAATTCTATATGCAAAAATGAATAAAGAGAGAGAAGTCGAGCAAGTTGACATTGGTTTTTCCCTGCAAGGTTTCCACATTAAATTTACATGTTCATGTGATGATATTGTTGTTGATGTTGTTGTCTTTTTACAATAAATGATATGTTTATTATCGATGCATAGTTGAATAGTGTCATTGAATGATATAGATCATAGATGTTAGATTTATGTATAATCAATGAATCATGTAATTAATAACACTGTGTAGATGGGGTTGTCTGCTGTGAGAATTTGGTATTGTGGAAGGGCATTGTCCCTTTGCATCATATAGTAAATCTGCAATTATGCAGTTGTGTTGAACATAATGATCAGTACTTGGACAAAGATCTCTTACAAGTTTATGCTCTATTATGATCATGCTTAGTAAGATCTTAAGGAAAGCAAGTGATGAAAATTAATTGCCTAACTCAACTAGCCACTATTCAAGCACATTTATGAAATGTGAGACATCAAGCGGGAGTGACAATAACAATTGTACCAATAATTAACATTGAACATTTGAAAATAGTTTATAAAATAATGACAGCCTATAAATTATTGCTAATACTTCCTGGCATCATTGGAAATGGCCATAACTTTGACAATTGATTTTTTCATCAATAAAAGTAGACTATGAGAAAGCCTTCTGGAAACAACTATGCATATGAAGCTTGACAAGGACTTTAATGCAATTTTTACATTAAAAATTCAATATTAAACATTGATCCATAACACAACTCCCTCAACAATATAAACAAATGAAATGGTATCATAAGCAGGTTCAAATTGCATTGATCTTAACATATATATATATATATAATCTAATTTTAAGGTCACAGCCAAGCCAGACACCAAATTGGTGTAGGAGACCCCCTTGTTTGTGGGACAAG
Organism: Larix kaempferi; assembly: GCA_027924585.1. NCBI lineage: Eukaryota > Viridiplantae > Streptophyta > Pinopsida > Pinales > Pinaceae > Larix > Larix kaempferi. The sequence goes on from BSBM01000370.1 coordinate 7,235,638, forward strand.
GGACCCCCTGGTGCAGTGATTTGACTACTAAAGTCTACAGAGGTGTACATACCCTACCGCCCTCCGGATTTGAACCTATGACCTCCTAGGAGGAAACACATATTCTTAAACATTAGGCCTTTATATATATATATATATATATAAGACGCGTCATTGGCTTCTTTATACTCCTTGAGTTTGCTTACACAATTCTATATTTATCTAAATGCTTTAAATATATATATATATATATAAGACGCATCATTGGCTTCTTTATAATCCTTGAGTTTGCTTGCACAATTCTAAATGCTTTTGTAAGAAGACTACTGAGAAAAATTATTGTCAAATAACATCTAGGCTGAGAAAATCTTTGAAAGAAATATACATTGCTTAAGGGTCAAATTTTTAAAACAAAGATTCTTTATTTATTTCTTTAAAAAATTATTTTAGTTCTATAAAGCTAGTACTTAACACTTTCATTCATTCTTACTAAGCCTTCTTAATGACATGTTTGACTGCATACGACAGGCTAGTCTAATGAAAACAATTCAACCAAATAATTGTCTTATATGGTGAAATTGTTTTCATGGCATATAATTGTACATAGTGATTTGTGTATGTGTGTGCTTGGACACGTGAGATGGATACATGTATATGGTGTTATCATAGATCAATGTAGCTCGTATCAGAACTCGTTTTAATAAACAAATCGATACCTTATCATGTTTTTTTTCTTTTTGTTTTATGGAAAATGCATCTTATATTTCATTACATCACAACAAAGTACAAAAAAGTATACATCAAAGCCCACGCTTTAATGGATGACATTAAGCACAAAATCTTGTGTAATAGTTCCAAAATGCATGATCCTTATTTCACTTTGGATAACATGCTTACACATGAGGTCTTTATTGTTTCAAATCTTATCATATGTCGTTACTACATTAGGTATTTACAATGAATAAGATAAAAAAAAATATGAACATACAATATATTGTTCATATTACCTGGAAAGATTCGAGACCAAGATATTGAGAAACGATATACATTGAATCCCATTTTGGCTATAATATCCACATCCTCCTGTCAATAGGACATCTATAAGATTATTCCTAGTAACAGAAACCACTAATTGAAGTAACGGAGTCACAATTTGAATTAAACCTTTGAACTCAAAATGAGTTGCAAATACCACAAGGATGGGATATAATGCTCACTAGTACAAAGTGTAATGCCAAGGAAGTCTCTACTATTTCAAAAAAACATACTTGAAATGATATTAAGACCTTACCTTACCTAAAGTGATTGGAAATTCAAGCATGATATATGTTACAAATTGTTGATACCTAAAACAAAACATAACATATCCAATTCCATACTTTAATTCAAACTAGTATAGATGAGTTTCTTTTTCTTTTCTTTCTTTCATTTTTGTAAACGAATCTCATTACATTATTGCACAAAAAAACAGATGAATTTGTTTCTATGAAAAAATTTCCAAAAGCTTTAAGAAATAATCATACAATGAAAATATTAGATCTAGAATGACTCGATGACAATTGCATTGTGTTCAACTCTAAATGCTTATAGTTTTGTGTGGGAAAAAGAAAGGAACTCACATAAACAAGCAAACCAATAAAATAATGATTCCATCTGAAACTATATTGTTCAAAATGTTTGAAGTTTGAGGAGCTTCAAAAGGCCACAACTATATACCATAATCCTTTAATTTGTATAACACAGCAACCATTGTTAATCTAAACAAACAAGGGTCAATTTAGATGTTTTTCCACAAAATATTAAGTAGACACGCCCACTTGTATTTTGCTGATGTCCATATACCACAGGTTGTTCATCATTTGTATACTCGGATACCATAGACTTGAGGCTTGACATATATAGATTATATCAACAATTGCTCCTTTAAGATGAAGGCATATCCTTAAAACCAATTCTTAATTATTCTCATTAAATCATAGGAATGCTATATTTTGGCTTCAAGAAGTATGTTCATCACAATTACTTAACTCTATTATAATAAAGAAAACAACCTTGCTAGCCTTTTATATGGCCTTAAAAATGATATTCGGCCAAACTAAACTAGTATTTGTCTAGTTGGCTTAAATTAGGATAGAATGTCCCAAACCACGCAACTTGAAAGATGCAACAAGGCAAAGGTCAACCAAAAAAAGGGCAAAATATAAGGTCTGCCAAAATTTTAATAAATAAACGACTCCCAAATCAATATTTTATCAGAATCATTGTAACAACCCTAGTACCTCCATCAAGATGAAATATTCATCAAAGAAAGATGCACATTTCAACATAGAACAAGTTGGCTTAGCCCTTGAATGCAGACCATATTTAATGCTGGCGAAGGCCAATTCTCTTGCTTCATTGTAGATGCTTCCTTACCCTCTATGGCGGTTTTCTTCTAAAGAACATATAAAGCAAAATAGATCTACTTCTTTCCTTCCACTTTCTACCTACCACTTATCCATTCTTCTTTTGGTTCAGATAGCTCCTCCAACTAAACATCCTCTAAGGTGTAATAATACCATATGATCCTTTTCTTCTCCCCTTGGCTCCCCAAAACAGTGTTCTTCTCTGCCTAATTTGAGTCATTTTCAGCCAATTCATGGTTGAAAGATCCTTGAAGCCAAAATAAGGAAGATTGTTCTTCCTCATGCATCTTTTCCCCGCACACATTGTGGCTGACTTTTTAAAGATCAACCCTCCTCACTGATTTTCAGATCTGATCTCTAATCTAAAGTGGGATAAAGAGAGTCCCACATTCTCATTCATGATGACATCACAACTTAACGCCCCCATGTTAGTAAGAACATCAATCAACATGTAGGCCTTGAGTTGCTCACTATAATTGGTGAGCATGATTGGCCACACTTTCTCAAAACTCTATGCTACAGTCCTCCATATGAAGCATTTGGGGGAGCTTGAGCAAAGGCAACTTAGAGCTAGAGGACAGGCAGGATTACGATCAACACCAGACTATTGATCACATTCTTACAATCTGAGCCATCATTGAGGAGTGATGGCATCGCTCTTGGAAAGTTTATTGTTGCTTTGTAGACTTTCAAAGAGCATTCAACTTCGTTCCCAGAGAGGCAATGTTCCATAAGCTTAAAGACATTGGCATTTCCAAGACCCTATTGATTGCCATCATGCACCTATTTAAGACAGTTCTTGGTCGTCTCCACACAATCCATAGGTTATCAAACTTTATCAGGAGTACCATTGAGGTCAAACAAGAGTGCCCCCTGTTACCAGCTATGTTGCACTTCGATGGTTTCAAGTGAGCCTGCAAAGATAGAACAAGTTTACTTGTTCATGTTCAGAAGATCAGATGTCCTAGCAGGAAACCTTGGCCCTTTATAATAAAAAATTCACATGTCCATGCCCTGCGGGGAATTGTAATAAAGTGTCCTAGCATGATGGTTTTGTAAAGAATTTGGCTTCGTAGGATAGAGGACTTAGCAATCAATCCGGGTATTCCAAGGAGTTTTTTCCATTGTTAAGTATTTGAATTTTCATTTTTTGTTTAAATGATAGTGTCCAATTGTGTACACATTTATTTAGGATGTGTGTTATGCATGTTTGCATTGATATGCATTTGATAGGTAAGTAGCCTATGGTGCAACATTCCATTGCTACTTATCTAGAGTGAAACCTCTTTGCTGACATATTGGTAGTGCACACTATTAATAATGTCATGGTAGAGATGCAAGGCATCTAGAAAGTTACCATATGAATGTGGGGTATAAATAAATTGTGTTATTGATAGCGTTATGACAAGTGTGACTTATGCTTTATACATATGTCTTGGAAACCATGAAATGTTTCTAACCATGCTATTTGACTTGTAGGAAGTATCGTACAAACGATCACTTACAAATGAAGAATGATGAGACTTGTTCTGTAGAACAAGAGACAATGGTTCAAACTTATGAAATCAAGTAGAGGAAGTCGGCTATGACGAGATGTAGCCAGACTCATGGTGTGATCAAGATATCAAGCAACTTCCAGGACTCAGAAGACCACATGTGTGCAGATTGAAGAAGATTTTCTACGGGATAGAATGATGAGATCAAGGATCACCTAGAGTGATGAGACATCAACTTTTGCTACAAGGTTGAAGATGAGAAGATGGGTGCAAGAGAGAACTTGCAACAAAGTTCAAGATATTTGGTTGTCCAGTGTTTGTGCATATTCCAAAAGAGAAAAGAACCAAATTGGATCCTTCCGAAAAGAAAGGAATCTTTGTTGGATACTGTGAGGTCTCCAAGGCCTTCGGGATCTATATACCAGGCTATCATCTCATGGAGATTAGTAGGGATGTGACATTTGATGAATATGCAGAGAGGTATGGAGCTCCAGAAGGCTCCACAAGAGAAAGCGAGAAGCCAAAGCCATTTTCCAGTTATGTGGCTTTGATGTGTGATCTTGTAGACAAAGAACCTACTTGCTTCGAAGAGGCCATTCAAAAGAAAGAATGGGTAGAAGCTATGACGGAAGAATACCAATCAATAATGAAGAATGATGTGTGGGACATAGTTCCCAAACCAAAAGGTAAAAGTGTGGTATCTTCCAAATGGATATACAAGATAAAACATGCTGCGGATGGAAGTATTGAGAAATACAAAGCTAGGTTTGTGGCTTGAGGATTCTCTCAAAAGGAAGGAATCGATTATGAGGAAACATTTGCTCATGTAGCAAGGTACAATTCAATTAGAACCATCATGGCACTTGCAGCCACGATGAAGTGGAAGTTACACCAGATGGATGTGAAACCATCTTTCCTGAATGGTGTTATTGAGGAGGAAGTGCACATAGAATAGCCACAAGGTTTCCAGGTTGAAAATAAAGAGATGCATGTCTACAAATTGAAGAAGGCTTTGTATGGGTTGAAACAAGCTCCACGAGCTTGGTATGGAAGAATTGATAGTTTTTTTACGAGCTTGGGCTTTACTAAGAGTAACGTTGATCCTAACCTTTACCTCAAGGTTATGGATGATGAACCAGTCATATTATTGCTATATGTGGATGACTTGTTCCTGACAGGTAATGAGAAGAGAATCTCAGAGTGCAAAGAAAAGCTCGCTGCAGAATTCGAGATGAAAGACCTTGGCTTAATGCATTATTTTCTAGGTCTCGAAGTATGGCAAAGCCCAGAGGGAATCTTCCTTAATCAAGGGAAGTATGCAGTAGAAATCTTGAAAAGATTTGATATGTTGGAGTGCAAAGCCATGGCCACACCCATGGATACCAACTTGAAGTTATTATCTGATACTTCGTCAGAATTAGTGGATGTGACTATACAGGCATATTATTGGGCCACTGATGTATTTGACGAACACGAGGCCAGATATATGCTTTGCTATGAACACCTTGAGTCAGTATCTGGTTGAGCCCAGACAGGTGCACATTGTAGCTGCAAAGCATGTGATGAGGTACCTAAAAGGTACAATAGATTATGGTCTCAATTATTCTAGAGATCATGAGTTCAGACTGTATGGTTATACAGATTCCAATTGGGTTGGAAGTGTCTCAGACAGGAAGAGCACTTCAGGTGGATGTTACAGTCGAGGGTCAGCCATGATCTCATGGCTAAGCAGGAAGCAATCTAGTGTTGCTCTCAGCACTGCAGAGGTAGAGTATATTGCAGCCTGTTCTGCGAGTTGTGAAGCTATATGGCTTCGAAAGTTGTTATTAGGTCTGTTTGATCTGGAGTTGGATACCACAGTGATTCTATGTGACAACCAGAGTTGTATAAAAATGACAGAGAACCTTGTGTTCCATGAGAGGTCAAAACACATAGAAATACGGTATTTCTACATCTGTGATATGGTGCAAAGGGGAGTTATAAAGCTCCAATATGTGAGCACGGATGAACAGGTTGCAGATGTGTTGACTAAGCCTCTGTCTCGAGTGAAGTTTGAGCACTTTCCTAACAAGCTTGGTGTAGTTCATAAGGACTTCCCTCGAAAGGGGGAGTAGTGTTGATGATACTGTGGTGCAGTGGGATCGATCGTCCCTAGACTGAGATAGTCTTAAACGATTGTGTTGGGATCGATCGTCCCTAGACTGAGATAGTCTTAAACGACTGTGTTGGGATCGATCGTCCCTAGACTGAGATAGTCTTAAATGATTGTGGTGAGATTGATCATCCCTAGACAGAGATCCCGAGTTCCGAAAGGAAGGATAGTCTTAAATGTTGATCTAGTGTTGGACTTAATCCCTGGTTTCGAAAGGAAGGATTGTCCATGATCCCTGTTCCGAAAGGAAGGATCACCAGAGTTATTGGACTAAGGAAGGATTGTCCACGATCCCTATTTCCGAAAGGAAGGATCATGTGTGTTGCAGGTGATGCTCCTGATGATGTCCTAGTACTGTAGATGAGGATGCTCCAGTGCTGCAGATGATGATGTTCCAGTGCTGAAGATGAGGATGCTCGAGTGCTGCAGACGATGATGTTCCAATGTTGAAGATGAGGATGCTCCAGTGCTGCAAATGATGATGTTCCAGTGTTGAAGATGAGGATGCTCCAGTGCTGCAAATGATGATGTTCCAGTACTAAAGATGGGGATGCTCAGGATGCTCCAGTGCTACAGATGAGGATACTTCAGCTCTGTATTGAAGATGATGTTGATGATGTTACAACAGTTTTTCCAATTGCTGATGATGATGTTGAAGAACTTCCAATGATTTATAGATGTATCAAATGATGTTATTGTTGATGCCCTCCTCCCTCCAATGATGTTGTGTAGAGTTACACATGCAGATGTTGTTGTCAGTAGAATACCCTTCTTGTTAAGGGGGAGTGTTGAATTAATGTAACTTCAAAGTATATTCTACTTGTACTTTATTATTGTAACTGCGTCGGGGATGTTTTACCTCCGCTCGGGGATGTCATTATTACATTTGGTCATGTAATGGTCATGAGGTTAACCCTCCATTGTAAGTCGGGTCATTAGCACCCAAAAGAATATAATATAATGTTATATTGAGTCTTCCTAGAGAAGTCAACCCAGTTAGGGAAGTGGCCAGTGAAAAGTAAAGTATAAATAGAGGGAGAGTCTCCCTCATTTATACATTCACTCACTTGTGCAATTCGCATTAGAGGAGGGAGAGAGAGAGAGAGATATCTGCGAAGGAGAAGGACGAGTGGCTTGAGTCCAGAGTTTGGTCTTTTTGTCTCTTATTTGTGAGACATATTTTTGGGGCATTGTACTTGATCATCTATATTGAGGAAGTTCTTGCTGGGTTTTCTTCCCCTTGAGGGTTTCCCAAGATAAATTGTTTTGTGCTTTGTGATTGTGCATCTTTCAAAGATCCTTATTATGCTGCTATTGTGAATAATGTATTGAATGCTAATGAATTTGCAATCTAGTCTATGGTAGCATATAATCTTAACATTCCTTCCAATTCCATCCCTTCCTTCACCTTCACCTTTCTAAACCCTCGCTCCTTATCCTTTCAACCTCTTCCCTCTTCTTCCCTCTTCCTTTCCATCTCTACCTCCTCCTCCTTTCTCTTCTCCTTTATTTTCCCATCCTCTTATCCCTCCTTCCCTTCTTCCTTACCCGCAGCCTTCTTCTTGTACCTCTCCGCCTGCCCAAACAGCCCACAGAGACCTTCGGCCTTGCCTCAAAGGACCTCGGTCCTCTCCCCCAATACTCCCCTAGCCCTCGGGCTAGTCATAGGGGTTTTGGTCCCTCCTTTTGGCGCCTCTCCAAAGGCTGCAACAGCCTCCGAACTGAACCCTTCTCTGCTGCATATCAGCAGACTGTCCACCCTTGACAATATCCCAAAACCAACTTCACACCTACACATTCAACACAAACAAGGTTAGTCATTCATTACAAATTGCCACTGTTTTAAAGGCTGATTTATTGAAGATAAAAAAAGTCTGAAGTTTGCATTACATACAGTCCTGAAAAGTCACATTCATTTGCATACATGTTGATAAAGGAATTAGAAGTGTGATACATTATTTAAAAGCCTAAATCCTATTGGTTACACTCCTTCATTATTGCAAGATTAAGGCATTAAGTGACTGTCATACTGCTGTTAGGACAGTCGTATAGAGTCCGAAACTTACTCATATTTGGTTATCTTAAATTTTGGTTAAGTGTTGAAGCTATATCGTTTACATTGAAAAACATTTATTATGCACATTTGCACTTAGCTTATTGTTGTTAAACTGTCATAATAGGACTGTTATATTGAGTTGACTGTGATAGTATATTGCATCAGTCCTTAAACTTGTCATGGAAAGGATATTGGTTTTTCATACACTATTGTCACTATTGAATGACATATGGTTACATGTTGATGATCTCTTATGTGCTTGGAAAGTCATTGAACGTCATAGATTGCTAATTTAGCACTATCTTGAAATACCTGTATCGCATTGCAACATCTGTTCTTAGTATCTACAAACACTTAATATGAGTAATATGTCTTCTTCATTCCTAGGATTACATTGATCTAAGGCACTGGTCTCTAATTCGGTTATCTAGGAGGCATAGTTTTCCTTGTTATAAGTGTCTTGCAGATCATTGAAGGGCTCTCAACTTGGAGGTTCCGACTCTCCAAATTAGTTTGGAAGAGTGACTAAGGTGACAGTGGTCACTTTCTCCGCACATTTGTTCGTTGGATACTAGTCCTGCTAGTTCATCCGGTAACACTCTCATCCAACAACTCCACACTTGAAGACATTGGAAGACTCACCTGACAAATCCACAGTTTTGACATGAGGTATAATGGCTATGTATTTTCAAAGTTCCATTCAGTATTGCATATTAAAGATTTGAAGTAGAGAAGCATGGCATTGGCTCCATGTTTAGCTGAATGGTTATCATTAAAGAACTATGGCTCCATGTTTAGCTGAATGGTTATGTTTCATTGTTGAAATTAAAGCATTAAAGAACTATGTTTATCCACCCGATTTATTTTGAAGATTGAAAAAGAGCAAGTGAAATTTAACGTTACTAATGGTAGAAATACTGCCCCAATTTCTGAGGCGATATTTCTAAGGTTTAATTGCAAAATTGGTAGCGCCAAGAAAATTTAAGAGGCAAACTGGCATATGAAATTGATCTTGAGAAGAAATTAGAAGATATTCAACACATCCTTAAAATATGCTCATTAAAATTTGATCACCAATTTACAATCAAAAGATTTGATATACTTTAACCTAAAGAAAACATGATGCTGACAAGTTTCTGTATTGATCATAACTGGAATCTACCATATTTTAAGCGAGGTGTTACTTTTCACAATTATCTATGGAACCTCCTTACATTTATGCTGAATAATTCATGGAAAAAGAGATCCATTCAGTAATGATGAACACAAAAGTTTCGAAAAATTTTGGGGAAATTAGTTCTTCAAGTAACGCTGAATTTTATATAAAGAGCCTATTAAGGAATCCTCTAATGCGAAAATGAGTTTGAGATCATGACAAGTTCTCAATTCATAATTTATGTTAACAATTGTTCCTTTAACGTGTAAGCATGATCCCAGGATTGAATTTTGTTGTCTAATATTATAAAGATCATTCTTACAGATCATCAACCGCATCCTCCTATCAACGTCATTATTCCACACTCTTCTTATTGCACAAGGAAGCTACCTTTTACACATGCCATCCGATTGTCATGTCCATGACCCTGACAAAGAATATGGCACCTTCTTGCTCGAGGAAGTTGTCCCAATCCTTTATTGAGGTCAAAGCATGTCAATAAGAGGAGTCTTGTTACATACCTTTCAATCATGTACTAAATAATAAATATATTATTACTCTTTATTACTGGTCATGTATATTGTCGTGACTATTCATGTTGAGACATCTTGAACCCTCCTCTGTATTCATTACATCACTTATCCATTCCATATCATCATCATCATTATTATTATTATCGGCAAACACGTGAATTCCTAGTTTATTGTAGCCACACATAAAGTTACAAAATATTGTATATATTGGTTTGAGCAAAACAAGGATCTATATTCTAGAATCAAAATCATATTCAGACAAATATGATTTTAAAAACTCGTAGAAGACAACAGTCAAAGCAACTCTACTTTTCTTTACCGAAAACAAAGTAATTTATGAAAATAAAGCAACTCTACTTCATAAAAGGAAATCAACTAAAGAAACTTGCCTTGTACCGATGATATTGATCCACTGCAACATCCCCATTTCTTCCATCAAAAATTTTCCCTGAGAACAAGAACAAGGATTTTTTTTAACTATAAGAGTGTATCTACATTTAGTATGTTGCATGAAAAAACATAGGGTCTACATATTGTACATGTGCACAAGAATGTTCATTTTGCTAAAATCTAGAAGAATGAAGAGCTCATGTAGACAAATGGCCGAGATTGATGATATGGAAGAATAAAGAAACCTGGTGTATATGAAAATGCATCCCAAATACTAGGGCCTCTTCCTCCTTCTTTTGCAGCACCTTCAACCTAAAACAATGATTAAGATAACTAACAACGGCTCAGTATTATTGAGCAAATGAGGATTAGGAAATATAAAAAATTAAATGCAAAATCATAAAGAAAAAGGGTAATGTATATGGAAGCACAATTAGGTAAATGAAGACTCGGAGTTATCAAGAAAGACTAATACTTTACATTTGAGAGCTAAATGACTCACATTATGACCAAGAAAGATACTCTAGCTAGACAGAACATTTTCAACTACAAAACTACGGTCTTTCTAGAAAAACAGCAATTGTAATTAAATGCCTCCCAGAAAGAATCACAAGTTGAAGAAGATACCAGCATAGATCCATCTCAAACCCGGATCTATCAAGCACCGAGAGAGATCCAATTTCTTGAGGTGTAATTTTTTTTGTTTTATCTTAAATTTTTTACACATTAAGAAAAAAAATTACCCCTCAAGAAATTGGATCCCTCTCTTTTAATTTTTTAATTATTTTTTTTATATTTTTGATAAGTTATGAGCGAACATGAAATTTTTAATTACTTTTGATTTTTTATAAGTTATGAGCCGACATGGAAACGTAATGTGACAAATGTGACAAATGTGACAAACATGACAAATGTGACAAACATTACAACATCTCCCCCATACTGGGTTGTCACGTGACAAACGTGACAAATGTGACAAATGTTACACCATCTCCCCCATATTGGGTTGTAACGTAACGTGACATGTGACATGTGACATGTGACATCCGTTACAGGATCTCCCCCATACTACAAACGTGACAAATGTGACATGTGACATGTGACATCCATTACAGGATCTCCCCCATACTATTACATTTTACATTTTATTACTTTTGAAAACATTACATGTGACATCTGTTACAGGATCTCCCCCATACTATTACTTTTTACATTTTATTACTTTTGAAAACATTACATGTGACATCCGTTACAGGATCTCCCCCATACTGGGTTGTAAGCACCTCGTTTACACTCGGTGTAATCAAAGCGTTGTTTGCTAACAATTTTGATGGGGTTTTCAGAAGAAAACAAAGCTGACCAGAAAAGATTGGAGGGAAGGAAGAAAATGTTGTTAGATTGAGAAGAAACAAGATGAAGGCTAAAAAGTAGAGCAATTTGGCTTTCCTGGGGAGACAAGAATACCAAAAAAAAAATGAAACTTTGCAAAAGGAAGAAAACTGAGGAATACAATTTGGGAAATGCTGAAAGATGATGGAAGTAAAGCTTCTACTTTTAAGGAACTGTCTGAAATGAAAGTGTCTTACTTCAAAACAGTTATTTTATGCTAGTAACACATCTAACATTGCTGAGGTAATCAGAATTGCAGAATATTTTCCCAGGTTTATGGATATAGAAAGAAATGAATATTTATTTGCTGAAGAAACCAAGGAGCAACTAAAAGAAGATGTGTTTTCTCTTCAAGAGGAAAAAATCCCAAGACCAGATGGATGGTAGATTGATTTTTTCCAAGGATTTTATAGTCAGTTAGAAGAAGGCATCCTAGCAGTTGTCGAAGAATCAAGGGTCTCTAGTAAAGTGTTTGGAGCTTTAAATGCAACACTCCTGGCCCTAATTCCAAAAAAAGATAGTCCTTCTTTCTTTGAAGACTTTAAGCCTATGTCTCTCTGTAATTTCATTTATAAGATAAATTCAAAAGTGATAACAAGAAGGCTGAAGCCAATACTCCTCTAAAGCTATTTCGGGAGACCAGTTTGCGTTTTTAGATGTAGGCAGATCCACGATGCTGTCGAGGTTGCTCAAGAAGGATTACACTCTATAAAGACCAAGAAATTGTCATCAATGGTTATTAAGTTAAATTTGTCCAAGGATTATGCCAGGGTCAAGTGGTTATTTCTAAGCCTTATTCTCATTCACATTGATTTTGGATTGGCTCTCATTAACAGGGGGTGTTGGCAACTGGGAAAGGTATACTCTAGTTTATTTGAAGAGGCGGATGGAGAACCCTGCTCTGTCCAGTGACAAAACTCTACCTTGTGTGGTGTCTTGGGCACTTTGGGTCACAAGATATAGAATCTTGTTTCAGGACAAATCCTATTCTCTTCTAGAAGTTTTTCACAGTATAAAATATATTTAGGTGATCTCAAGGTGTCGGCCAACCCTAGAGCTCCAAACAACAGCGAACCCCTGGTGATAGATAAAACTATTGCTTGGGACTTTTTTGATGGGGTGAGCCAGGGTAACCCTGGTCCTTGTGGAGCAAGGGTGGGTACTTCATGTTTCAAATGTCTCCAGTTTTCCTTTCAGAATTAGTCCAGGCAATGGTACCAACTACCAACAACTGGTCTGAATTTCATGCTTTGTTGATTTTGTTAAAGATTGCATTGGATAAAGGACTTGACAAACTGCATATATTCAGGGCTTCCAAGCTGGTTATTGAATGGATTAAGGACCCATACAGGCTTCAAAATCTAACTCCATTACCTTTGCTGGAACAAGTGCAAGTTGCCACTGGGCAGTTCCAAGTTATATCCTTAATGCATATCAAGAGAATTCACATGGATGCTGATGCTTTAACGAGACAGGCTGTTGCTGGTCAGGTGGGATCTCCGTTAGCAGAGGAGCATCGAGGAGGGAGTTCTGCTCCTGATGATCTCTAAGGGTCCAGACCATCCAACAATATTTTGATCACCTTCCCCCTGTTAAAAACTCAAAATCTGTGTACTGAAATCAATAGCAGATGTCATCAAACACTTAGTACATTTTGGTCATAGTCTTCTATAGGCACAAAAATAACCACATTTCACTGGCATACAATTATAGTGATACTGTAAGCTAATGCACAGCACCAAGATCACATTTTAGCAGCGGAAATAACACTTGACAGCAGACTGTCATAAAAAAAATCAGACACGGGAAATTTGGTCAATGACCCTGGAAAAAACCCCTAAGGGAAAAACCAGCCAGGAGAATTTTATTATTGAGCAGCAGTCAAATCTCAGAACTTGTAACAGCAGTAATATACAGCATTAAATGTTCAGTACAGTACAGAAATTTTCTCGAAATCTGGGCCAAACAATTGCCTCAAAAACTGTGCTATTTGCTGCCTAGGAAAATGTGCCCAACTGACTGTGCAGGCTGTACAGCCCAGGACAGTCACTCAGCAAACCAGTACACCTCGATTTCTGCACCCAGTCACTTCAGCAGTACGGCCTCTCTCTGCTGTACGAATTCTCCAGCAATAAATGCTGTCAAACTGCCTCAAAAACAATGCCTCCTGCCTCGTTTTCTGTGCAGAACTAAATAGCAGTATGGCCCCGCCAAACTGTACATTACGTCCTACTCATTAATGGCTGTAAGTTTCCTTGGGAAATGTGCCCACATGCCTTGGGATTTGCACCCCCTCCTGCTACTGCCCCTTCTCTCCTCTAATACTCAACAAAAACACTCTCTTGGAACTCGAGTTTCTCACCAAGCTGCTCCTTGGAACTCGTGCCTCTCCAAACTCCTCACTTTGGAATTCATGCTGTTAGCACTCGGATTTTCCTTGGGCTGTATCAAAGAAACCCGAGGTAACCTATTTCAAACCAATCTTTAGACTGAAAGTTGGCCTCCTTCAGCCAGAGAGGGCTCTCTCGGCAAATCTGCCATCCAATGTCACCACGACAGCAGTTTGACAATGAAACTCAAGGGCCAATTTGTAAAATAATAATAAAAACTTAAGGATTTTTAATGAGGTGGCTAGATCAACATGAATAAGATACCATTGGGCAATGGAGTCGAGAAACAGAAAAATATGGACCAGCAGTTAAACAAATATTTTCATACAAAGGCAAGATAGCTGTCTTATTACAGTCAATAAGATTTTTGCAGGTGATAGGGAAAGAAATAAAGACAGTCCATTAACAGCAGGCATCAATTTTCAGATGAATCTACCGTTAATTTTAGAGAAATAAATGGATGCTCAGAAGCGAATAAATTGAGGCATATAAACATGAATCTCAATCTATATAAACGTTCATCTAAGCATAGAAGAAAATGACATAATGAAAGGCATAACGCAGAAAGTAAACTTGCACGATTAGAGAAAGGGAAAGGCACAGACTGCAATTTTTAAACAACACATGAATCTTTTATGAAAAATCTGCTCATTTCTGAGATCTGTATTAATTTCTGAAAACCCTGCAAAACACCCAAAATGGGTCTCTCCTTACAGAAAATCCAACCCTTTGCATGTTGTAAAATGCATAATTTATACAAAAATTTGCCCTCTAAGCAAACCCTAACTGTATTTTTCTGAAAATAAACCGCCGATACTAAAATAATAATCAAATAACTAATCACTATTTTACAAGAATTAGTTTTTAAACGGTAAATAACAGAAAATCTGGAATATTGTTCTGTCATATCCTCGGAAACTAAAAAATGGCTGCCAGCTGCCTCTATTTTTTCACTTCTTCCATCGATATTTAATAATCTGCCACTTGTCGATATTCTACCTGGAATTATGTGTTTCCGGAGATTGATGAGTTGCCTCTGCTATGCTATAATGTATTAGGCGTGGCTCTCCAGAAATGTGGTCACATCGTTCTACTAAAGCTCGATATACTCTAAAAACTCTTCGACCAAATATACCAACTTTTTATAGAACCTCTCTGCCCGTTTGGAAAATAAATCTGCATCCTCTTCGATTTGGATCTTTGATATCCATATCTGTCAGGGTTTCATGAAACCATTTTGAATTTTTAGGGTTCAAATGGATTTTCCCATTACTAAGAATAAGAACGGTGAGATTCTGATTGCAAGATAGCTGGTTTTATTGAGCCACAATATACAATACGTTTGAGACTGTAGGATTGCTTCCTGATGAGGCCGTTTCACTTAAACCATGTTGCATCATTCTCCAAGAACCTTTTTAATATTCATCATATGAAATGGATTGGACAAAAAATAGCAAACTCTCCAGCTCTTGGACAATGGCGTCTTATATCTTTGTATTTTAAACTTTTAGCCTTTAGCTTCTCGCTCAACATTTTGGCCAGGCTCATATCGCAGCAGTCAAAGACTCCATCGAATTTGGCTTATGGTTTTGGAGAGTGTGACGGCTTTGGTCAAAAGAAGAAATAAATACTACAAATGGGACCACCTCCCTTTTATGATGGCGGTTTGTATTCCGCGACCACCAACCGTCGTTATCTCACGTGCATGTAGGCAATGCGGGATAAATAGAAGACCGTTGATCTTCTTCTAATGGTCGATCAACCAAGAATCTGCTCCCTTTTTAATATTTCTACTATTTTCCTTTCGGGTCAAAGATTTTTACCAACAGCCGACGATCCATTGCTTATAGATCGTCTAAGAGATGGCTTTCGACTACTAACCCTGCTAATTGTTTGGAATCATGCAAATGTATTTCCATTTTATCGGGATCATTTATATATTATTCTTTGGATTGATGCACTTTCTGCAGACGTATAAGCTGGGGGTATGCCCCAGAAAGGTTCACGATGAGCTGGGAATGTGCACCCTTTTTAACAATAAAACCACGCTGGACCACAACAATCATATCAGCATTTCTGACAGTAACCAGACGATCAATGCACCCCTTTTTTTTTCTTTTCACGCATGAGTTTGAATGCTTCTAAAATCTGTTCATTACAATCAATGCTAATGGCCTCGTCACTGCTGACTGGGTAATCACATTTTCCACGTATGGCTTATCCATTTCAATAACTGGCACACTTCTTAAATGATATTTCGAAAGCAGCAGCAAGACAGTCAACATAGAATCATTTGGTTCCACAGGGAGGAATGGCATCCATCTGAAGGATGTTAATGATTGTCCCAACTTTGGTGAACTTGAATGGCTCTTCCTGAAAGACGACCTTGTAAAAGTCATCGCCTAGATAATCTGCTATATTCTTTGAAAATCTCCATCTTCTGCAAATTTTATTGAAAACATGCTACAACTATCCACATCACGATTTTCATTCAAAAAACAAAAACTTCTGAATCTGTAAAATATGTTATCTTGGAGTGAAGAAAATCCGGCTTCACTGTGTGAAGGTTTATGGCGTCCATACTCAACATTAGTCATGATCAGCCATTTGCAATTAAAACATTCCAACAAAAATTCTTCAATCGCATACCCTGATTTAAGCACGAAATTTTATGTAGTGCCAACACATGCCTCTCCACTTCCTCACTTTGGAATGTGTGCAAATGAAGTCTTTTTATTATTCTCATTAGGGTAACTACTTGTCTTTTCATCTTCTACGGCTGAGATTAGATCTTGCCCACAAGACCAATGAATGAGATTTAATCTCAAATTCACTTAAATCTCTTAAATGAACTATATGAAATCGCACACATTCGAAAAGTCACTTTCAACCTAAATTAATAAAAAGTGCACTTTATATCATAAAGTCACTTTATAATGCACAACCCACTTTAACAAAGTACATCTCACTTTAAAAATATAAAGTCACATCATAAAGTAATTTAGAAACACTTTTTATAAAGTCACGTTATGTCATTAATAAGACCCCCTTGTTCTCGGACCCCTGCACCTAGGCACCTGATGCAAGAGTACCTCCGAGCTACCAAAACTAACACTCCCTCTTAGCGAGGGAGGTACTACTGGCATCTCCTCCACCTAGATCTGTGTCCAACCTCTTCTCTCCAATCACTGAAGCTACTCCCTCTAAAACTGAAAGTTCCTCAACCACCTACCTTGGATAATGTGTTGGGGTCTTGGAGATCTGTGTCCAACAAATGACCAAAAATAGGTCAGCGAGACTGCTCGATACACAAGTGATAGTACAAAGTGGGAGTGCAGAGGCCATTCCTATAAAAGCAAGAATCAGTACTTACGCTAAAAAGTCTAAGAACGACTATCACAATGCTAAAAATAAGAAATACAATGCTCTAGAGCGAAGTACCAAGGTAAGAGCCTTAATGCTCCAAATGCCACCATCAAACAAAATTGAAAGGCAATCCTCCTCTAAAGTTGAAAGGGAAGTTCTCCTAGCATACGAGGCCAAAGGAAAGAAACTCGGTATAGAACTAGTTGGAGGAGATGGATTTGGTCTAGGAGGTGTTGTCCGCCAAAATGCACACCAGCAGCAGAAATCTTTCAAAGTGTTGTTCCCGTGTGGGAAGGTATGCCCTTGGGGGCAAGCAAAGAGCCAAGTGTTGTCACCTGATCCCAGCTCCTCCGTTTAGGCTAACTCCTAACGAAGCCAAGGGGGGTAGTCCCTAAAAAAAGAGTTGTCTAAGGCTCTTTTGTTTTAAGTTAAAGTGTTGATGATGTGGATGGGTGTTATTTAGGGTTTTTGTGATCACAGATTTACAATAATTGAGAGTTAAACAACACAAAGGAATATTTGCAATAATACTTTAAGAAATACACCACAGATTGATAAATTAACAACTCAAATATGAAGCATCCACAATGATATAATTAAAGTAAATAATACATGCACTTCAGATATAATAATCAAATGAAACAACTAATGAACCAGTGCCTTATGGATTCAAAAATGTATTGGGATGCTGAGATACAAGAGTTCAAGATTGCTTGATACAAGTGTTTGTGGTGTGTTGAAACTATTTTGCAAGTGCTCTTTGTAAATTTTATTATAAATTTTTGGGTGATCTTGATTATTAAGGTGAAGGAAATTTCCAATATATGCAGAGGTATTGGAAATACATCCGGAAAATGCTCTAGGTGGCTCCGTAGAAGGACATGTTGGCTATCCAAGTTTCCAGCGAGGTGTTCAATAACTTACTAGCCACTGGAAATCGAGGTATAGTGATCCAAGGCCCCCAGGCAGAATTTGCCCACGTTAGAGTATTGACGATCAACGCCGGATTTTCGTTGGTTATGGGGTGCAAATTTTATCATGGTTAAAATTGTATTAAATGTGAGAAATTAAATAGTCTATATTGTTTCTGTGTATCCCAGGGGAGGGTAGAGCATACGTAGCATAGAAATGATAAATTCCAATTTTAGGGGATGGTTTGTTGTGATAGTGCAAGAAGTAAAACAAAAGCAACTCTCCGACAGAGAACACTCTTGATTCGCCTTATGGCGAGATTCAAGATATTTAAGATGTACGGAATTAAAGAACTGAAATAAAGATCTATTCTACCCAAGAATCTCTTTCAAGTTTTAAGGCCTTACTCGGGAGAGCATGGGGGTTAGTAAACCAAAATGAAAAGCAGAAATGACTCTCCGATAGAGAGCACTCTTGATCCACTGTTGAGTGAGATTGAAGAGATTCATGACTTTCAACAGTTTATATGAAAGATGCTAAGTATGGAAACAAGACTAGCAAGATGATTTTGACTAATCTAGAGCATATCAAAGCATGAAAACTAATTTAGCAATTTATAAAACATGAAGCTGATCTAGTGATTCAAGACTAATCTACTTGCAGGTATAAAGCAAAGACAATGCGAAAAAATGGACAATGGACGATACAAGCTTCCCCCAAATGGGGGAAGAGGGGGTGTGGGAGCCGTTATCCCACTTGCTTTCATTCAACTTTTTACAATCTTTTTTGGTTTTTTGACTTATCAAAAGATGGTTTTGCTTGGTTGGTTTGTTTCCTTAGCCTTTGGGCTTTTTGCTTGTGGTTTTGTCTTCTTGTTCACCTGTGGACAAGAACTCTCAACAAAGGCTAGTTAAATTGTTAGCATAAACCAAGATTTGACTTGTGAAGTGAAAGAGGCAAAAACTCAAAGAAAAGAGGCAAAAGACCAAAGATGGTCAAACTCAAGTAAAAAGATCAAGAGGTGAAAAGATGAATGGATCTAGGAGAGGAATGCCAAAAAAGAGAAAAATGACAAAAAACAGTGATTTTAAGTCAAAAATCAGCACTTTGAAATAATTGGAAAAATCACTCTTTTTAATTAAATTTTGCATGATTTTCGAGAAAAAAATTTAGGAAAATTTTTAAGAAAAAAAATTGGAAATTTTTTTTATTTTTAAGCTAATTTCCAGATCTGTAATTAAATAAAAATCAGCAAAAAACAGCAGTCAAAAATAGGCAGAAAATGGCACGTTTTTCGAGAAAAACTTAGAAAAAATTGGAAAAAAAAATGAATTTTTTTATTGTTTTAGGCTAATTTCCAGAACTGAAAATCAGCAAAAAACAGTGAAAAAACAGCAAGCTTGGATGAGCACGAAAATCGAGAAAAAGTCAAAAAAATTTGGTAAAAATTTTTGCTGTTTTAAGCTAATTTCCAGAATTGTAAAATCATGGAAAATAGCAGAAAACAGTGGGCTAAATGACCAAAAAAAAGGGCACGCTTTCCAATGCAAATTTAAAAATGAAAATTTTAGGCAGAAATCTAAGTGTCTTGGGCACTTTCCTAAGTGTTTTTTTGGCACTCTTCTTGATGAGAACAAGGCAAACAAATCAAAGATAAAAGTGGATTTATGACATCTATGAATGAAAAAAGATAGAAAACATGGAAAAACAAGCAAAAAACTGAAAAGATAGAAAAGATGGATCTACAACTTTGAAATCGAAACTAGATCCTAGATCTTAATAATTTAGGCTTTATGAAAATAGATCTAGACCCAAAAGTAGATCAAAGTGTGAAGCTTTGGTTTACTTAGACAATAAAAGTGCAAGATTTACAAATATGGACTTTGAAACAAATGCACTATTTAAAAAATAAAAAAAAACGAATCCAAGGGATAAAAAACTTTAGATATGGAGATCCGTTTTGTAGTAACCAAGAGATTGAAGTAGTTTGTCTTTTTGATGAGATGGTAGTAAGATCTCTCCTTAGTTTTTCTTTGGATGAGAGTTTGAGCACTTGTAGATCTTGTAATCACGAAAGTGTTAAAGAAAAATCTTGATGATGAAGCATGGGATAAATGCAACTGAGCTCACACCCTTCTTCACTTTGGCAACACCTAATCAAAACACATACAACTCAAAGCACAAGTGAAATCAATACAACTAGTATGCTAGGAAAATCAAGATTAAATCAACAATGGTATAACTGACTACTTCCTGTCCATTTAGATCTTGATAAACTTTGCATAAATAATCAAGTTGAAAGCTACAAATGATTACTCTTGTGTGCTAGAATGATAGCCTTCCTAAGCTAGCCATTGATCAAAGAACTTGCAAATTAAGAGAAGGGTTTAGAAAGGTATCACCTCAACAAGAGATGAAATTCACCACCAATGAAGAAAACTCATGGACCTCCAAAGTCTAATATTTATTCCAATATGAAAGCAAAAGATTTACAAATTTCTCCAGAGTGCTCTTGCATAAACCATCCATCTGAAATATGGAGCAAGAGTCTCATACTTATACAATTTACAAAGACCAATGACCTAAGTCGAATTGGCATAGAGAGAGCCAAGCCAAATCGCATGAACCAATGAGAAGAGAGCACCACATCATGATTGAAGAGTTAACTAGATGTTGGAAGGTGTGACTAGTGTTATAGGTCAAATCTGCACTTCTTCGTCCATGATCACATTGCTCTGTTGATCACACAAAAGGACACTATGGATTGAAGAGTAAGATTGACCTTGATGACTTATTGATGGTAGTACACTCTTCAGCTAAGAATTTGATTGTTTCTCCTGACTTCACCACATGTGCGCTACTCTTGCTATAGAAAACCAGCGCACACCTTGGTAAAAGTTGCAAACGCTTGTTGCAAAGCACAAAAGTTGCTCTCTGTGCGCTACTCTTGTTGTATAAAACCCGTGCACATCTTAAGATGAAGTCAAAAATATATTAAGATTATGAATTGGGATTAGTTGAAGTTGGTTCTGCAACTTCCCCAACCTCCCAATTCAACCACCTTTCGATTCTAACTGCCTACCTTGTCCCATAAATACAAGGAGGATCCATGAGAGAGGGACCTAGAAATAATGCTTTAACTGATGTTACGCTGGAGGAATTCCCAAGTCATTGTGAAGAGCAGGAGCCCAGGACTCGGTTGCAGAAGCATCTTGACACGTCGGGTATATTTGTACTAATTCATGTTTCTTTGACAATAAAAGGTGGAAATACCCTTCCTATCCCAAATCGAATGTCTATTGGATTGTATGTTCATTTGGCTTAATGTCTGATTGTATTTGATGTTAAATTACTTTCTGATTTCATCATATTTATTATAGTCAAGATACGCTGAGGGAGGTTAACTTTGTGTTGTAGGTTCATCATAGCAGAAGATTAAGTGAAAGCTAGGACCAACCATTGATAAAAAGGTGCATCTTTCTATATCTTGATCTCTTTCCATTTGTAGAACTAATGCAACATAATGAATGTATTTACCTGTCACCCTGCCCAAGTTGATAGTGTCTTCTCCTCACTATAATGTATTAATCCTGCACAACAACTAGGGTGGGGTGGCCTCCACCTAGGCAAGGCGCCCACCCTAGCACCTAGATCTCATCACCCAACCAACAAAGGAGTGCCACACAAGCAAAATCACCCTCCTTTGGAGAGAGGGCGCAAATCCCAAGATAGACTTGATCTTTAGTGCTCTGATGTTAACTGAATGTGGTGGGTGATGATTGGAATTATCATGAATGCTCTCTACCATGTCATTTTGATCTTTACTTTATTCAATTTGGCCTTTTTTTAGAGAATTTGATTTTCTCCAATTTATTATTTTCTGAATATTTTAATTAATAGTTCTTATTTATTGATTTTTTGAGAGAAATATTAATTATGAGGCCAAATAAATGTTTGAAACTTAGGATAAGTGGGTTTGGGGTTCAACTAGGATTTTTGGTTTAGGAATTGAGCCTCCAATCTTTTAAATCCACCCCCAAACCACTTCATTATTACATTTGGAAATTTTTCAATTAAAATAATTGAAAATTTTAATAATAAAAAATAAAAATCCAACGCGTCCGATAAAAAAAAAATTGGATAACGTTTTAAACCACCTAGGGACTTAGGAAATGACCATATAACAGACTCATAGTGTCTAGTAGGTTCATATTCAACTGTTGGACTCTAATAACCCCCCAAGGGCCAACTTTCAAAATCGGGCATTCTAGCTTTGGAGGAAGTAGGAGAAAAACTCATCAATTATTACTCGGCTAAAGGCAAAGCATAATCGTTGAGTGAAAAAACTCCTTGGAATACCTTAGTTGACTATCAAGTCTTAGGGAACCGAGCCACTCAAAACCCCTTACTAGCACACTTTTTACAAAAACCCCATGGGGCATGGTCATTTCAACAACAAAAATAAAATGGCTAGCCAAAATTGGCTAAGTCTGAAAATCTGAACTTATGATACTCTGGAAGTGAACATGGATCATGTTTAAACACTGAAGGCTCAATGGAAGTTCAACTATTGTACAAAATAGTTGGTAACAGAAGGGGTTTCCTACCAATCTAGTGTAAGCTATCTAAAGATCTCGTAGGACAACACCACGTAGGTCTCCCTACCAAGGGTCGGGCTACCTCTCGAGGTCTCACAGATTTGGGAGTAGGAATGGTGCTACTACACTCTACCTGCCTCTCGATGCCCCTATTAGAGAGCACCAAGAAGAAAGTTGTGATCCTCTATGTAGTGTCCTGTCAAGAGGAGGCAAATAATGTGAACTCTAAGCCTAAAATCCCTCCCAAGCATAAGGACAGGCATCGTTGGTCTAGGTGCCAAAAAAAGGTGGAGAGGGAGTTATGGAACTCCCTAAATAGGTAATGGAACCAACCACGTATCTCATAGTAATGGGGACATCAAAAAAAAGTGTTCCTCTATCTTTGTCTATTGTAAATGGAAAATCAACATAACCTGTCCTCTCATGGTATCTAGTGCTCAATTCCCGCTAGAAGCTTATGAGAGCCCACTCAAAATTGGCCTAGGGGGATCTTGAGTCCATGCATCCTATGTCGAAGCACGTAAGGGGAGTGCACTATGAGGTCATCTCTAAGCTCCGAGAAGTGCTTTACATAAAAGGCCATCATGGGTCTCCAACCCCCAAGGGGTGTAATCCAAGTGACCTTAATATGCTCTCTGTAAATATCCTCCCTAATAATCCCATTCATCTCTTGCTTATTAGGAAAGAGGTGGCCAGGGCCCAGGAGCATCCACAAAGTAACTAAATGAGGGAAGGCGATCTAATCGATATACAGACTGGCTGAAGGAAACGAGAAACCTCTAAATACCAACATTTTTCTCTCTCTTCGAAAGTCTACTGTTGCTTTGTAGATTTTCAGAAAGCTTTTGACTCCGTTCCTAGGGAAGCCCTATTCCAGAGACTTAGAGATATTGGCATCTCTGCAACCCTATTGACAGCTATTATGCGCCTATATGAGTCTGTTCTCGATCGTCTTCTCACAGCCCATGGGATTTCTGATTTCATTCGGAATACTATTGGGGTCAAACAAGGATGTCCACTATCTCCCACCCTGTTTGGGATTTACATTGATGAGTTGGAGGCATTTCTACACGAGCATATCCAGGACACAGATGGTTGTCTTCTTCACCAGGTTTTGATATCTATTCTACTCTTTGTTAACGATGTGGTCCTCCTCTCCTCATCCCCAGAAGGATTACAAAGGCAGCTAGATGCCTTAGCTCTGTTTTGCGATCTTCGACAGTTGACAGTCAACCTGAATAAAACCAAGATTATGATCTTCAATGGAGTGAAGAAAACTTCAGACTTTCACTTCCTATTCAGAGGAAAGGAGATTGAGATCACCAGCACCTATACTTATTTGGGGGTGCAATTCTCAAATCCTCGCTTCAATTTGCGACCTGCTCTTCAGCCTCGGATCAACAAAGGTTATGGATCATTAGCCCTTCTTGAAAGACAGTGCTTTCGACATTATTTCCAGGACATCTCATCCAAGATGAACCTCATGGACACCTTGATCCGTCCCACTGTTCTATATGGCTCGGAGATATGGGGGCCATCTTTACTTGAGTCAGACTGGGCCTCAGTGGAGAGAGTCCAAACCCCTCTTCTTCGCCGCATTATTAGATGTAAACAGACAATACCTCAACGCATCATCCTTGCCGAGTTCGAAGCTCAACCCTTCAAGCTTGAGACGGTTTTCAGTTTGGTCTCATTCTTGCATCGTGTCCGGGGCTTTGCAGACTGGGTGGAGGGCAGAGACCGGTACCCTTACCTAGCATACTGCTCTTCCGAGGCTATTGCCCGTTCTACCCATTTGGGTCGGGCCCGATGTTGGTTTACACGGGTTTCAGATCTCATAGAAGCAGTGGGCATTCAGGTGGATCGCCTCCCCCCCTTCCAACATTCGCTGGATGCTCCTGGACACCTTTTACCCACTAGACAGAAACTGAACAAGATTATCCGGGAAGACATCTACAGGCAGTTCGTCCAAGTCACCTGGGTCAATCCTCCAGGAGGGTTACGCCCAAAGATGGCCTTTTACGCAGAGCACTTCCTTGAGCTGAGAGACTGGCTCATTGTCCGACCCTAGTATACGCTTCGTCACTGGATGCATGCTCTTTGCATCCCTCTAGGCCAGTTCAAAGTCGGTTCTCATAGACTTCGGATAGAGACGGACCACCAGATTGATAGACCAGATAGAATCTGTCAAGTATGTCACCTACAGGAAGTGGATACCGAGGTGCACTTCATTTTTAGATGCCCCAGTTACTACGAGATCAGAGGACGGTTCTATTGTTTGTTTAAAGACTCTCAGACTCTCGCCGAGTTTTTCAGGTACCCTGATCAGAGATGTTTGGCTCTCTACATGCAGGAGGCTCTCAGATTCCGAGCGCATATTCTTCAGCCTCCCATCAGACCGGATCCCACGCAGAAGATCACGTCATTTTTCAGGGTATTACCTTAAGACAGAGGCACCAAGAGACCAACCCATATCGATAGATATCCAAGCTATAGATCAGTGAGGATTTGTGGGACCTCACCCCAACCCACGAGATCTCAGCAGCAGATTCATCGCAGACTCCGTCCTGAGAGACATGCTAGGTACTCCAAACGTCAGCAACGTACGAACCCCCCAGGCAACGAGTTTGTGGGAAGTCCGCACTCTCTACTAGCCCTTCATCGGGACAACAGACTTTGTTGAGCTTTTTTCAGTCCTCTTCTTTCGGCCTCGGATGTTAGGAGAGGTGGGTCGTCCTCTAACCTTTTCGCTCCTGGATCTTTTCCACTAGGACATCTCTGCCCCATTGCGGGTTTTCTGGATCCGCATCTGCAGTCAAAGCTCTCTCATACTTCAGCCCTGTTCACTCTTTTCTTTCTTTCTTCGTGCATTGTATCTTTTTATAGGAGATCGTTTGCTTCTCCCGCTTTGTACCAGTGTTATAAAAACCAGACCGGTTCCGATCGAATCGGCCGGTTCGACCGGTTCAGAGGCGTCACCGGTTCAAATCGGTGTCTTAAACTGGAAATGGCCGGTTTCGTACGAAACCAGCCAGTTCTGACCGGTTCCGACCGGTTTTACCGGTTTCGATCGGTTTTCCGATTCTGGTTCTGGTTTTGACCGGTTCAGTACATAACCATACATCGACATTTAAGAGGCCATCTTTTATTTTTATTTTTTAAATAAACAAGTTGGTTGAGTGGGGAAGGTTCTAGATAACCCTAAGCCCCTAAGAAAGCTATAAAAGTAAACCCAACCGCTCTATTTCTCTCACACTATTCACTTGAGTATTTTGAGTTAAGAATCATTCTTGACATTCTTGGGAAGTGTAGCAGCCTTGAAAGGGTATGCAAAGTACCTACAACAGTCCTGGTTATATCATCATAAATAAAATACACCCAATAGTAGTTATCTACAGCAATAAAGAGACTTTGAGCAGCCCTGGCCCCTAACAACAACTCTGAGCTAATTGTGTAGTTAAAAGAAACTTTTGTGGGCATATTCCAAGGTGAATGTCTGTTACAACAACCTTGAAACAACCCTTTCAACAACAACAGTTTCCTCAACATGTTAGACATATGATTTAAGTGAAATATGCTTAGTATGGCACCTAGCAAAATACATACAAGACCCCTTTTTGCAAATTTGTGTATAATGGTTTTGATTCACATGGTTGAACATATATCTATATCTATATATATATAATTTTTCAAAATTTGAACATTTTATGTATTTTTGGTGGACCGGTTTTGTGATTTGGTTTTTTTCCCGGTTTTGGTCTGATTCTGGTTCTCGAGGTCGACCGGTTCGACCACCGGTTCGGTTTTTATAACATTGCTTTGTACGGACATCATTGTAATCAGCAATCCCTTTGACCTACTTTGTGGTCATTAGTTGGACATTAATATAATTATCTTATCTTATCTCTCAAAGGGGGGCAAAGTGAGCAATGGCCTTTGAAGATCGACAAGCAAGATATGGGTACCTCTACCTGTTGTCAAGTCAAAAAATCTCCAAATGCAATGCAACAACCCTACAAGTGTGAAGGCAATCTTGATCAAAAAGGATGTGCCACAAACTCTACCTACGTGATGAACTAAGGGACCATCCTCTTGCATCTAATGATGTAGTGGAGTAAGAGGGTCCCCAATCCAACTTGATCAAACTCAACCCCCATAACTCTAACTATACAAAGTTGTGGGTCTGATGATGGAGTCCATGAGGTCCACTTTGGACGAGATGTCCTAAAAATGGTGTTGGAAATGTCACCTTCTAAATCTGAACAAAAGATAAGTTCAAACTTCCAAGTACAAACCCTAGAGAAACTCTTGGAAGTTTTACCCACTGTCGCCTCAATGAAACCTCCCTTCACTATATGTCAGCTCTCATCCAATAGAAGGGGGGCTTCCTTAAAATTAAAGCTCCAACGAGAAGTGTTATATGGTTATCGCTCACATCCGATACTAGTCTAGTATGCATCTTAACCTTGAATCTATTAAATGTCTAGAGGGATCAAAAAAAACTCGAGATGCAAACCTCAATGTTTTGGCACACTTAAATACTATTTAATAAACATTGAGGTTTGCACCTCACTTCTGTTAAACATTGAAACATGCACCTTGTCAATGCATAATTATTTCCACTATAAAGATAGATCTATGCTAATTTATTTATAGTTGTTTAAAGTTGGTAAGTAAGATAAATAATAGGCCAATTTTTTATGTTATGGTAATTTAAAAAATAAATTGTCAACTTTTTTATAGTACAATAATTAAAAACTAATTCATTTGTTCTTTCATTTTGTTGCACCGAGAGTAGAGAGATCTACAACCCAATATGATAGAGATGTTGTCACATGGGTAACACTAACATCATCGTATGTTGGCTTGAAAAAAATACATATATTTATAATGAATAATAATAGTAATACTATATGTTAGCCAAATATAGATACAAACAAACAAACAAAAACTCTATATACATGAAAGAGAGAGATTCAATATATACACCTAATATAAAAACCATAGTTACATATATCGACGATATATCGCCAATAGCATGATATATTGCGCTACTAAACCCTAGGCGATATATCGCCACCAAAATAGCATGACATTTCTGATATTTTTAATGTGTCGCGATACATTGAATACGTCGCAATAAATAAGGAAATTGACGCGATATTTTGGAAAATATCGGCCTACTCATAAAAAAAATGTGCAATTTGGGAGATAAAGGCACTAGTTGGGTTTTGGGTAGTATTACCAAAACCGGACCGAAAACGACCGGTTCGATTCAGTAATAATCGGGAAATTAAATTCTTAAAGTAAAAGTGGCATTCTCCTTGTCTTTCATTTTCTATCCTTTTACTTAAATTTTTAACATTACCATTAATTGTTTCAAGATGTTTGAGAGTGGTTCCAAGTTCCAACCTAATAATCAGACTTCACATGCAAAAAGTAGAATTTTAGATCCCATTCAGAATTCAACAAACTTAATGGTTTTTAGGATTTCAGGATTCCAGAGTTTCCACCAGATCCTATCATATATGAGGGTATGGGATTGGCATTTTATCAATCACATCAACCCCTCTATGTACCTTGATGTTGGTGTTGTTAATTGTTGAACTCCTCTATCATGACCTTCATAAAAAATTTACTCTTCACTCAAGCAACATCACTTATTAAGCATGGGAAGCTTTTACTACCTTATTTTAACGATTGGATTAGGAATTTTCATCAAAATTGTAGGGTGTTGACTAATGTCTTTGGAGGATTAACTTAGAGATTCGAAGTAGAGGCAAGGGCTAGAGCCTAGAGGAGGGAGGCATAGGGCACAATTGATGTATAGGGTCCCAATATAAGCAATGATTTTGATGATATGTAGTTATGGGAGGAGATAGCTCGCATTGGCTTCCACCTCAACCCCATTACCTTCCACCATGCTCGAGCAATTGGAGCTTCCAGTTCCACCCCAGGCTCATCTAGAACACCTACTGCTTCTAGAGGAAGAGGGGTGCCCCTTGCCCGTAAAAGGGGTAGAGAGAATTGATGATTCCTATTGTTTATCATTGTACTATATAATATGTGGTATCTAGATGCCTCATGAGTCATGATGATTCATCTCATTAGATACATTTGATGTGATTTTCTATCATTCTATCAGGAACATATTTCAATATTTTTAGTTTATTATTGATATGTGATCATGATCTACCATTTGACATCTTATGCATCTTATATATTAGTTGTATTTTCATATTTATGTTTATTTGATGTTTTTTTAACTAAAACAAATTAACTTGTATTAAACAAAAGATGCGGCCAAACCCTCCAACCAGGAAGAGTACAAAATAAAGAGGAAGATAATTCTGTCTACCCAAATTCAAAAATTCTAGCATCTATGGATTTTGTCCACGGTTTCCTATTTCTATTTTTGACTACTGCTATTCGACTAGTATAGATCCGTATGAAGTTATTACAGCAAAATTGACATTTGCAGAACATGATTTAGATAAAAACATGGTAATTAGAAAAACCTGGAGGTCTTTATGCCTGACATGATGCAATTGACTAGTTGGTGTTGGGCTATGGTCGCATAAGTTGGGCCTCATTCTTGTTCACCGAAGGTTCTTCCCGCTCGGGCCCCTGATATGTCTTCGAAGATCCCACTAAAGAAGTCGCCCCATGCCCGGTTCTTCTCAATCTGGGTGCCAATTCCTTTTTCACCTGACAGACCTCCTCCTGAAGCTCCCTGATTTGCTCTCCTTGCTCTCACCCTCTTCCCCGTAAGCAGCAAACCTCCATCTCTAACATGGCATTCTTGGCCTTCAACCGGTCAAATTGGGCACTAGAAACCTCATATTGTTGGATGGCCTCCCTTATTTCTATCTCAGTCCTCCTTTCAAGATCTTGTTTCCATCCATCCAGTTTGCTTAGCAGGGATCCCACCATTTCCTCCAATTTCGCTATTCGCCTTTCTTGTCGATGGGGAGAAATCAGGGATTGAAAGCTAGAGCCAACCATTACGGCTCCAGCTCTACCAACTGCAGCGCCACGAACCAAGACACCCACAACTAGCCAAATTTCTTCGAAGAACCAGACGTTAATCATCCTCAGAACTCATGCTCCTCTTTCGCCTATAGATAACGCTCAATGAAAATAAAATGTTCACCAGCCCTCGTCATCACCATTTTCGGCAATTTCCCACATGCTTCAAAGGAGGTATGAAAGGATTTGTACTTCAATTGGGGAGGTACAGGAAATAACCATAAGCACGAGCTGCCTTGAGATAATAAGAGGCCACTTCGCCACCTTGCGTCTTCGTAATGAATCCTCCCTCTTCACACTTGTCATTTTGGCTTGCATGAGAAAGGTCTCGAAGGAGAGGGTAGCACTTAGGGGATGTGGGTCAGATGGGTGCCCCCCCCAATTTTGGGGAGTCCACGGCTAAACAAGCAAGCAAGGTTAGCCTATTTATCCGCCTCCTTGTTGTGCTTTTGTTTTATATGGAAGGCTTGGAAAGAATTAAATTCCTCACTCCTTATGAGAACTCTAGCTATTGGTCTACTTAAGTTGGGATCTTTGGGGGGGGCTTTGTGTACCAGACAATGAATAAGCATTTTTGAATCCCTAATGATGATAAGCTTCTTGTATCCTTTTTCCACAAGAGCTCGACTCCCTTCCATAGAGCTAAAGCTTATGCTTGGTTGTTCGAAGTTATGCCTATTCCACACACATATTTCAGCTCATGTGGTTCTTCGAGGTCAAAGAGCACCCCCCTGCACACCTGCCGCCCCTAATGTGTTTATTTGATGTTGTTGTTATTTTGGATGTTAAAAAAATTGAAAAAAAATGGTTATTTTTGTATTTTTTGAGGTTTTACGACATACGCCAATAAGTTTTATTCCAGACCCTCAGCGATATAATCGCCAAAACGATATATGTAACTTTGATAAAAACCACTATATAAAGAGATCAAAGAGAATGTCAGATTTACACATAAATCGAAATAGCATAGATATGATATTTACATAGAAACATTGCTATGATGCAAACATAATTTTGACAACAATAATCAAAATTGTATTTTACATATCCATATCTATATAAAGTGTGATTCCTGAGTTCTAAAAGGTTGAGTGAGAGTACAACTAGCCTAGAACCATCTTAAATGAGTACAAAATTTACTCCTCAAGAGATTTCAAGAGATTTGATCCTTCTTGGTGCTTGATAGATCCAAAGTAAATATAGATCTTTTTATCAACACTGCACACAAAGATCTCCCCCACCTTCTCTCAATGCAACAGAGCTTCTCTCAATGCAACAAGGAGATGTCTCACGCATTGAGATTACCAAAAAGGCAAATGGAAGGCGAACCTTTTACTAAATAAATCAAAGGCTTACCTCCATAATACACTGTCTATGCACTGCATCTGCAAGAAATTTCAAAGAATTTCACGCTAATATATGAACTACGCATGCCGGCAAAATATCGGACTTAACGACATAAGTTTTTCAACGGATCAAAGAGGAGCCATTAAAGAGCAATATTTGAACATATTTAACTCTGTGAATTGACGGTAATGCATGATGACAGTAGAATATCAAATTTTAACGAAAAAAATATCGTTCACAAGATCAAAGGGGATCCGCTGCTGGCCATGTCATTTGCAGGCAGAGTAGTAAAAATTAGAATTGTCAAGCCTTTAAGGGAACAAAATTTCCAGGGAAAGAGCAATACTTTGGCAGGTTTAAGGTTGTGAATTCACAGTAATATATGAATGACAGTAAATTAACTACCTGATTTAGCGAAAAGGAAATCGTTCAAGAGATCAAAGAGGAGCCTCCGCTGGCCAAGGCGTTTGCATTACAGTATTAAATATTACAATTTCCAAGCCTCTGATAGAATAAAACCTTCAGGGGAAGAGTAAAATTTTAGCAGATTTAACTCTGCAAATTCACAGTAATGTACGAATGACAGTAAAATATCAAATTTAAGGTAACAGAAATCGTTCGAGGGATCAAAAAGGAGCCTCTACTGGCCATGGCGTTGGCATTACCGTAATAAAATTAGAATTTCCAACCCATCAATGGAATATAATATTCAAAGAAAATGCAGAGCTTTTGCAGATTTAAACTTACGAATTCACGGTAAATGTATGAATATGAAATTTAACAAAACAGAAATCGTTCAAGAGGAAAAAGAGGAGTCTATGCTCAGATTCGAATTTCCAAACCTTTGACGGAATAATACCAATATTTTAGCAGATTTAACTCTGAATTCACGGTCATGTGTGAATAACAGTTAAATGTCCACTTCAACAAGACAGAAGTCATAAGAGAGATCGAAAAGGAGCCTCTGCTGGCCATCGCGTTGGCAATGCCGTAATAAAGATTAGAATTTCCAAGCCTTAGATGGATCAATATCTCCAGGGGAAGAGCAATATTTTAGTAGATTTCAGTCTGTGAATTCACGGTCGTGTGTGAATGACAGTAAAATATCAACCTCAACGAAACAGAAACCGTTCGAGATATCAAAGAGAGGAACCTCTGCTGGCCATCGCGTTAGCATTACCGTAAAGATTACAATTCGAAGACTTTAATGAAATGAAATTTTCATGGAAATAGCAATATTTTAGCAGATTTAGTCTGCAAATTCACAGAAATTGCGAATGAAAGTATAATATCAAATTTAACGAAAAATTGTATTTCGAGAGATCAAAGCCGAGCCTTTGCGGGCCATGGCATTCGCATTAAAGATTAGAATTTCGAGAGACATCAACATTTTAGCAGATTTAATTTCTGTAAAAACGGAATAAAGTCTCGCTTACTTGATAGGCGGAGGTCGCAACTCCGAATACAAAACCCTCGGGGAATTCGTCTCTGCTAATTTCTTTGACATCTTTGCTTTCTTCCTCGTGCAGATCGAGGCTAGCGGGAGCTTCGACAGTAGGCGCCATTACTTGGCTTGGCGTTCGAACAAAGTCACAAATGGTCTAATTAACTCGCGCTAAAAGCGCTCTCGTATTTAATACGGGGTGCTAACATTGGCCCTCGTATTTAACTTCGCCATGTGACCGGACGTTGGAGCTGGGTGAGAAACTGTGGTCGTTGGCGATGATAACAATGATTAATCCATTTGATGGTTGATATTCGAGCAAATGTTCAAAGTAAAAGTATGTCGGTCTTGGGGGTTACCACGGTGAAAAATAAGCCACGTGATGTAGAACGGAAAAATGTGATTCTCGTCACTTTTCATAGTGGTAAATTAGAGATTTTCATGTCGGGTTACATTTCAACATCTATCTTTTTATATGGGGCCTAAGGTTGTGAGTCGGCCTTATTCTCTGCAGGTCACTGATGGGCCATGGGCCTTAATCTCTCAGGTCAGTGATGGGCCATGGGCCTTATTTTATGGTGTTTGAGAATTTTATGGGGTGTTTGAGAATTTTATGTAAGGTTACATTTCGACATTTATCTTTTTCTATGGGGTCTAAAGTTGTGAATTAGTGGTGGGGCGTTATTCTATGTAGGGGTTGCAGCATGTTTTTTGTGGGAGGTCTTGTTTACAGTAGTATATAGATATATTTGTGATTTTGATGCGATGTGTTTATGTGACAATTGTAGTAGATTGACTAAATTTTAGGCATGTGTAGAGTTTTATTATGATCGAAGATTTATGTACGATGGAACATTGTTTTTGAGGATTTTACCCAATTTTTAATTAACTTGGATCTTCAAAATTTTGATGAAAGAGTCGGATATATGGGAACAATGAATTTTTTTCCCCTGGAAAAAACGATGTTACTTAATATTCAAAAAAATTGAATCAAAGATAACAATAAGAGTTTTGACTACTCTTAAGAAATAATCCAAAAGTAACTGACAGACTATCATATCTTAAAAATATAAGCTTAACAGCCTCAATGCCAACAAATGATGCTTCCTTATCAAATACAAGTCCAAAAAGTAATGTGCCCCCCCTTCCACTTCACATCATACAAAAAAACAAGATTAACATGATACCAAAAAAGACTCTAAAGTCTCCAAACTATGAACCAAAGGGAACAGAACTGGGTAGACCCATTGGACAAACTAGAAAACCTGCAGAGATCCTTTTGTGAAGACATGGCAGTCCTGAATTTCTTTAAAATAAACAAGCCCCTCCTTGAATCCAATAGCATTTTTTATAATCTATCTGCTTGAGTGTTAAGCTAGCGAAATATATGATTGAAAGATAAATTTAGGACCTTCCCCTGTAGATCCTTATCCTTTGTTTCCAATGATCTAAGAGAGTCGCCTAAAGGTTTTCTTTCTCAGAGGCCTAGTCAATTATCACTCTGGAATCACCTACCACTTGTAAAGATAAAATTCCTTTGAAATTACTAAAATATAGTAGCCCCCATAGGGCTAACAATTCCACCCTACTGTTGGTGTTGTTAATGACTAATAGTCGCACACATGCGACATTTCGGCGATTCATCCAGTAAAGCGTCATCAACATAAAGAATGCATCTCAGCACAAGCATCATCAACAGATCTAAAACACAACATGAGTCCACAAGTGCCAAGAAACAGTCAAAACAAAGGGTAGCGCGGGTATTACACAGTTGACCTGCGCTATAGCGCAGGTTACTTGAACAATGTTCGCGCTACACCCGCGTAGCTTTTCCTTCCATAGTCACGCTACTGTCAAAACGGTGGGACCACTCACGCCCAACGATGCATTAAAGGCTCAATCTTCCCAAGGATCAAAATTCGGCTCCTCACACACTTAGGGGCATTAATCAACCCCCCTTGTGTACCTTGGAACTAGCTCATGAAGGAGGAGAGTTCACATTTGGATCTAGTTGTTTGATGGCCACATCTTGGCCTATAAAAGGAAGCCATTGGCATGCATTTTGTAGAGAAAAATTAGAGCAAGGTTATGTCGGTGTATTTGAGTTGGAGCTTCCTCATAGCCCACCATTTCCTACCATTGTAAGCATTTCCAAGCTTGCTTTCCACCTACCATCAAGGGGCAAGTGTTTCTCTCCATTGTTCTTCCACCTACTTAGCATTTAGTTTGGACAAGAAAGGCCTCCCTAAGGGAGATTGTTGGCTTCCCTTGAAGCCTTCGCCTCCTAAGTGTTGTAGAGCTATTCCATTGGGAAATACAAGAGTGGTTTAGCATACCTTTGGGTTGTTGTTGGAGTTTGCATATTTCCCCCGTCTCTTTTATTTTGTTTTCATCAATATTTTCATATTTGAATGTGAACTACACTAACAATCTCTTGCATGATCACTTGGAGGAATACCAACCATCCAAAAGGAGCTCCAAGGGCTGAGGCCTTTAAGCAACCTACAAGGCTTAACCCCTCACCAAGTGGAAGAGTGCACTTATGCAATTTTTTCCATAACAGTTCTAATGGCAACCATACTTATTTTTGTTCATTTTTTTAAAACTAGGTCGTTTTATGTTAAGTATCTAATTTTGGGTGTTATTCACTTGCAGGAGAGCAGGTATTCCACCTCTTGCTTCCAAAATTTGGCCCCATCACGTCCATAGTTTACTTTGTTCCACAATCGTGCAGTTCTCGGCGCCTCTACCGTGTTGATATCACAGATTCGACTAGGTCAGTCGTGTGCATAGCGCATGCTACCAGTTTCATACCCGCGCTACATCGCTCATCGCACCCGCGCGGAAGGTTAGTGTATTTTTTTTTAACAGAAACAGGGAAAAAGAGTGTATTTATAAAAGCTGTGCACAGCTATTCATTACATGCATACGATAGAGTTTTTTAACAGAAGAGGAAATTTTTGAGAGATTGTAACTGTGATTTCTAGCAACATATCTTTAAAAGCTCTGAGCCTTTTCTTTCTAAAACTGTTCAAAATGGTGCTGGGATAAACCCTGATAAACTGTCTGTTGAGTATAATGCAGAAATACATTGGCAAAATATATACAAAATTTTAAAACCTGAGCTAAACTGAAAATTAGCCATAATTCTTGAGCTGAGCAGAAGCTGCGTCCACCATTTCCTGATTGATCTCTTGATTGACCGTGGGGGTTTCCTGCACATAACTTCCCTGTGTTTTCCCTATCAGAACTGCCATATCTTCCTAGAACATGTCAACCTTTCCCATCAGCTCAAACAAATTTTTCTCTAAATCATCTATCCTCGAATCCTGGCAAGAGAGCTGGGAGACTGTGTGATTAAGATCCACGGCCATCTCCTCATTTTGCTTCATGCTGGTGCAGACGGCGTCGTAAGTGCTGCGAACCAAGAGTTTAATGTCCACCACAGTGCGGCTCAGGGCAGCTATGGCCGCCATAACACTTTGCATTGTTCCAATGTTAAACGAAGGCAGCAGAAGGGGACGGGAAGGAGGGGAGTCCAGTTCGCAGAGGGAGAGCCGACTCAGAGCGCGGGAGGAATGAGGAGGACGAGCCATCGTGGGGGAAGAAGGGAAAGGAGCGGAGGGAGGAGTTAATAATGGCTCGTGGGAGTTGACAGCACCGTAGGGATCCATGTGACAGATGCGTGGAAGGTCAGGATGGCGTGTGGCAGAAGCAACGGGGGTCGAAGGGGAGAGCATATAACCAAACATTAAGTGAGGGATGAGGAGGACCCTCGTGAATCCAAAGGACCCTACCTTTAGTCTTGTGATGAATTTATTAACCCTTAACATTATCTTAGGGGATGAAGTGAAATCCCATGGCACCATTGTGATCCTTTACGTGCCCAAGTTCTAACAAGATTCCTTTATTAGCCTCTAAGTCAGCAAGCCTGTTGTTCTCTCGGCGGATGTGAAAAAAAGAGGCATTTGGGAGAAGAGCATTGGTTTTTATTCGTTACATATATCTGTAGGCTTTTGAACCTTGAGGAGCAGAAGCCCTTCTCATGATTTGAATTACATGTCTAGAGTCTCCATAAATTCTGAGATTGTCAATGCTGAAGGAGGAGGCCAAATCTAATGAGAGAATAAGTGCTAGCCATTCTGCCTCATTATTTGTCTTGCTACCTAGGCCCCAAGAGAAGGGTGCGACTTTATTTCCTCCGGGATCAAAGAGTATCCCACCCGCACCTGCCGCCCCAGGATTCCCTTTGGAAGCCCCGTCGAAGAAAATGTTGTGACTGTTTTGCTCCTTCCACCACTTGGAGAAAGAGTCTAGATCTTTCCTGATTTCCCAATCAGAGTAGGGATGTATCTTTTTGGACTGAAGGGAGCTGGCCTTCACGAAGACACTACTCCACTGGAATTCAAACAGAGTGAGAGGTTCCTGAGCCGGGATGATGACTCTTTTTGAAGATAGAGACTCGGATATCATTGTAATGGCTTTGATGGCAGCTCTATAGTTGTTTGCACTACTGCCCTCGAAGATACTTTTATTTCGATTTAGCCAGATTTGCCAGCAAATGTTCATTGGGATGAGGTTCCAAATTCTTGACATTGTTCTCTTGGATCTGCCAGGAAAGGAGCGACCCTAGTGGTCAGTAAGTTCTTCAAGAGTTCTAGGAAGAATGGATGGTCTCCATTGATTCCCCAGACTTGGACCCACACTTGCTTAGCAAAGGAACATTCCAAGAAAATGTGGTGGGAGTTTTCCTCGGCAAGTTTACACAAAGTGCACCTTGAGGGACCTGCTATTCCCCTGGCTCTGAGATTTTCTGCTGTTAACAATTTGTTGTGAGCCAGAAGCCAGAAGAACATATTATTTTGGGTATACCATCCGAGTTCCAAACTTTCCCCCATCTTTTGTGAACCGGAGTATTAGAGAAGGTGAGTTTTTCATAGCCGGCCTTGACTGTATATGTACCGGCTTTCCCCCATCCCCGAAGATCTTTTTCTTTTATGTTTACCAGGGCTTTCCCATGCAAGAGATTGAGAAAGATTTTATAATCACTTTTGAGATTAGCAGGGGGACTAATCTGCTTCCAGCTCTCCCATTCTCCAGTGTCCTTCCATATCACGAAGTCTTTTAGCTTTGTGATGCCCACATTTTGCAGCTAGTCTCGAATAGAATCTAGACATCGCATTGTTCCAAGTGGCTTGTCTCCATTTATACTGTCGGTCCAGAGATTTATTCTTTTCCCATTACCAGGGATCCAATAGAGGCTTTCATTTATTAAAGCAGCTGAGGAGGAGATGAGTCCCCATATTGCTGTTCCTTTTTTGACATTTGGTTTGTCGAGGCATCTTAATCTTGAGCTTCTTGAATATTTTCTCCTTATTACTTCCTTCCACCATTCTTTCTTTCCAGAAACAATCCTCCATGCTAGCTTGGCGCCCAAAGCTTTGCTTACTAAGACAGGCTCACAAATTCCAAGCCCTCCTCTCTTTTTTTTTTCTTTGACCATCTTCCAGTTTATCAAGTGGAATTTTTTATTTTGTGTCTTTCCCCCTTGCCACAGGAACTTTCTTATCTCTGTGCTAAAAGCATTTTGGACAGAGACAGGGGCCAACATAATTGTTGCTATGAAGACAGGCAACGAGGAGAGGACAGATTTTATCAAGGTGACTTTCCCAGCTAAATTCAACCAGCGAGTTCCCCACGAATTTATTCTATTTTTTAATTTCTCAAGGATAGGAGTCCAAACGAATGAGGTAGGATTTTTGAGAGAGATAGGAGTGCTAAGATATTTAAAGGAATACCAGTCTAGGTAGGGTTTAAAATCCAGTATGGCTGATATGAGTCTAACAGTGGCAGGCCGGCAATTCCAAGTGTATATATTGCACTTGTTTTCATTGGTTTTGCCCCCAGAGGTCTTAAGGAAAAGGTCGAGGGTCGATTTAAATCTTGCAGCAATTTGGGGAGAAGCACTGCCAAGGAGAATGGTATCGTCAGCGAACTGAGCATGGTTTATAGTTGGTACATTTCAGGCGTAGGCAATACCCGAGAGAGAGGCTGAAGCTAAAAGGGAGTTGAGTTTTCTGCTTAGGGAGTCAGCCATTATGACAAAAAGGAAGGGAGAAAAGGGGCAGCCTTGCCTCAGTCCCCGGGAGAGGCGAAAAAAAGAGGAGGGTCTGCCATTTAGGAGAGGGGAGATCCACGGAGCTCCTATACAAGCTTTCACCCAGCTAACAAACTTTCCATCAAAGCCAAATTTTCTCAAAACTGCATAGATAAAGGCATGCCTAACTCTATTAAAGGCATTGGCCATGTCTAGTTTAATTGCCATACCTGCGTCCTTGTTCTGCTTGCTTGAATGTATAGCCTCTTGCACTAATAAAATGTTATCATATATTTGCCTACCTGGGATGAAGCCGCCCTGATTAGGAGAAATTATATTAGGAAGCAGTTTCTTGATTCTATTTGCTATGACTTTTGTAAGAATTTTATAGGAAGAATTGCAGAGTGAAATAGGTCTGAATCTTCCTATAGAAGTGGCATTTTTCTCCTTCAGGATTAGAGCTATGAAGGAGGTGTTGGTGCCTCCTCCTATCTTCTCTCGATTCCTGGTCCAATTTATCATTCTGACAAGGTCTCTTTTCAACAGATGCCAACACTTTCTGTAGAAGTGAATGGTGAATCCGTCTAGGCCTGGAGATTTTTTCGAGTGTAGAGACCAAACAGCTTTCCTGACTTCTTCTTCAGTTACCTGTTCCAAGAGCATATTGTTATCTTCAGCTGAGATGAGGTTGGGAATGTCTTGACACATTAGATCCAGGTCTGCAGCTGGCGGCTCCTCTTCCTCTTTATAGAGGGACTCGAAGTGGTTTTTGGGAAGGTTAGTGTATTACACGTGCTACAACGTGTTTGTTTTGTATTAGCCCACAGTACGCACGGCAGATTTGATTTAGCCGCGCTACTGTTATTTATTTGCTTTTTATCTGCGTAGCTTAGTTTGGTAGCCCAATTGTTGTTTACTAGTGAACTTAAACTAAGGCTAATTCACCCAATTACTTAGTTTTTTTTAGTAATTAGTCCACTTAGACCAATATTAGGAAGTAAAGAGTACATCTCTCTTGAAAATTAACTAGGTAACCAACTTTGAGGATTTCAACGGGCCCCGTTGTTGTCACTAGTATTCATGACCATTTCTTGTTTATGCATCAAATCGACATGTTGTTTTTAGTAGTATTGCTAGTGTAGAAAACAATTTTTTCCCACAAGCAAGGACCTAAAGACACTTTTCGCCCGAACTATGCTCTTCACCTCGTGCTTCATGTGAGCTCGGTGAATCAGAAAAAGGGTGAGAAGTGTGAAATACCTCCATTGCACACTTGTCTATAGATAGATTAATTCAATTTTGCGAAGCGCCATGAGCATCTCTTAGAGTTAAAAGTACATATTAATTGATATACTCTTTTAGTTAATTTGCCAACGGAATTATTTGTTTTTGCATTTATCACATGTGTTTGTTCCACTAACACACAATAAGAGGCCTAAAGACTCTTCCAATCCAAAGTATATTCTTCACCTCACACTTCATGCGAGCTTGGTGAATCAGAAAGGAAGGAATTGTGAAATACCCCTCTTACACTCCATAAGTGAAACATACAAACCCCTTAAAATCAACATTGTAATTGTCTTAACCAACTAAAATACTCCACTGGAGTTCACAAAACAATATTTTAGTTTGGTAGGATTGATTGGGTTAGGCATCCATTAATGCCCACCAATCTAGTTTCATTAGGAATATTTTGAAACAGAACATTATTGTCCTTTTAGGTACTTACAAAATCCTGCTATAGACAAGTGTTAAAACAAAACCCGGATCAGAAGTGCGTTGTGCCCAAGGAGGTGAACGCCAAGGTATAGTTTCCCTACTCTCCCCAACAAGCCACTCAGCTTGTTGTAGGGAGATGACACTATACCGTGCAGGCCGAACCACTGATCCACACTTGACTCAAGGTATCTTAGTGGCCCAACTTAGGATATCACCAAGGAGCAATTGTGAGTGCAATTGACTCCTAAAGTTAGCTATTGTTGTTGGGAGGTGTTGGCAAGTCTTCTTGATTGGATCATTGGCCCTATTGCCGATAGAACTATCACTTTGTTACCTCCACTAGTCGATTGATGCGTGGATACCATCATCACCATCAATTGTGCTTTTGGGAGGCCCAGTTACATTTGAGAGGAAGGACATTAGGTCGTCTAGGGAATTTACATTTACTTTATTTTTAAATACAAGTTCACTAGCTTGTAATAAAAAGAACCTACATGTGGGAACTCATGCACTAAAACCAATATTGCACATATCACTCACTTGTCGCACCATTTTGCATTTGTTGTGGTTGGCATATTTTTGCATTTGTTCAATTGTGTTATTCCATTATCACTCTCATATTGACACAAATCCTTCACCATTGAGTAACAAAACAACATACTAAGACAGTCTCGTAGACTGCAAGGCCTATCCCCTCTCTCGAGGGGTGTTTTCACACCTTCCCCATGTATTCCATGCGGAGGGAATTCAAGCTGGGGTCGTTCCCAAGCAGCATTGATAGGGTCATCTGGTCGAGGCCAAACCTTGCTAGATACATTTTCTCCCCTCGGAGAGTCTATCAATTACACCACTTCTCCCCCCATCATAAGTAGTACCCTGTTGTCTTCTCCCCAAGGAGATCACTCGGATCTCTTTGATCCATCCTCTCTCATAGGAGATCAACCGTTGTTCACAACACCACTTGGGCCTCCCCTCGTGGAAATCACATCCCAAACAGAATGGCAAGACACGCCATCCCTACCTTACCATTTATGGCTAGTTTAAATCTACCTGATTGGCCAAAGTAACAAATGACCCCATTGCTCATGATGCGACATGGTCGGCTATGCCATACAAGCTTCCTTCCAATATTCCCAAATTTGAAGGAAAACAAGAAGACGATCCCGCCAACCATGTTATGTCTTTCCACTTTTGGTGTTCATCT
Source organism: Larix kaempferi (assembly GCA_027924585.1). Lineage (NCBI taxonomy): Eukaryota > Viridiplantae > Streptophyta > Pinopsida > Pinales > Pinaceae > Larix > Larix kaempferi. Next base: position 7,277,300 of record BSBM01000370.1, read on the forward strand.
AACATCATAGTGGATGACCCCATAAGGCTTCGCCTATTCCAGCGTACCCTCATCGGAATAACAACAAAATGGTACATAAACCTAGAAAGTGGCACCCATTCCACATGTGCAACATTGACCACCGCATTTCTTACGTAATTTCAACTGCCAATCCAACCTGATCTAGGCCTCGAAATTCTCAATGAGTTTCGTCAAAATACTTCCACCCACATCGCAGACCATATCCACGAGTGGCGTAGATGCCGCATACTATGTAAGATCAAAATACAACCTCCCTTTTTGTTGGATTGGTTTATCAAATCTCTCCAACCCGCCATAGCTAAAGATGTTGCCACCTCCATGCCACAAAGCGAGGAAGAGGATATTCTGAAAGCACAACATTTCGACCTCATATATGCAGTCCGGATATCTTTACACAATCCTCCTTGATGCTCCACGACATCGGTCGTTGGATCCTACACCTTCGACAGATGGGCTTATTGGGTCCATTTCCCATTTAGGAAAGGTTCCTCCCACCGCATTGGTACCATTCAACATGGTTTCGTAGTACCCCATACATCGGCACCAACACCATCAATTGGTCAATTAAAGTATGGACCATATAGTCCTAAATACCCAAACGTTAACCAAACAATGACAGTTCCTACACCGTATTTGGCGCCAATCGCTCCTACATCCACCTATTACGGAGCGCAAACGGCATTTATCCCACTGCAAGGATATAATCTGTATTACCCTTTCCCATGCCCATCTGGTCAGTAACCTTCCCCCCACATGGGGGTTAACCTAGTTCAACCTACTTATGTTCAACAAGCTCAACAAATTGAGCAATTGAACACCGCAAACCCCCATAATCCACAGACTCGGGGAAAGAAGAAAGGTAAGAACATGTAGAACCAGTAGTCGGGGCAAGGGGGCAATCCCCCTCCCCAACAAAACCAGAATACGGGTGATCCAAATGCAAGGGCTAACAATCCACCCAAACAAGGGAAGAATCCTCCCCTGAGAACTAATTATGGTTGCTCCATTTGCGACAATTATGGTCACTACACACATCATTGTCCTCTTCTCCCCGACTTCCAACAATTGTTGGAAGTTAAAAAGAAGATGGTGACGAACCCTCCTCAAGCAACGAATCCTCCCCAACCACAAACAACAGTGTTACAACAACCCTTCGCTAATAAAGGGGCAGTTACACAAGAACAAGATCCTCGTCCACCTGGCAATGGCTCTTTCCAAAATATCTATACGTTGGATATAAACCTCTAGACACGAGCCAAGGGTTATGATGGGCCTTCCACCCCCCCTAGTGGAAGATGTTCCTATCCCCTCGAGGGGGCTTCTACAAATACCACGCCCGAATACTGAACAAATCCCACGGATTCCGAAAGTACCACTCAGGTGTACCCTTAATACCCCCCATATGAAAGCCACCCACAATTACAACATTGTGGATGACTTGGCTCAATCCCCTATGGCTATGTCCACATTAGAAGTGTTATATTCTTTCCCAACACAATGACAAGCATTACTCAACGCACTTGATGCAGTCGACCCATCCGAATCGTACATAATGACCTTTGATCTTGACAATGGTGACCCGTGACTACCATCATCAATCGCATTTCAAGTTCCAGTCATGGTTAAAACCGTCATGATCCATCACTGTATCATCGAGGAAGGCGCATCCACTTGCGTTATGTCTGTAAAATCCTGGAAACGATTAGGATCCCCCGAGCTGGTCCCCTCATCTATCTCTCTTTGCGCGTATGATGGGAGACCATCCCAACCAAGAGGATTGTACCAAAATGTCCCCATAGAGCTGGGGGGAAAGATGGTTATGATCGATATTGAAGTAATCGATGTTGAGCTCAACTACAACATCCTCTTGGGGCGTAGTTACATGTACTCCATGAAGGCGGTAGCCTCCTTAGTCTTCGGTATCATGATATTTCCCTTAAATGGGAAAGTAGTTACCCTCGACCAGCTTAACTATTATGACCATGATACCACGAGCAATCTCGACAATGTCCTACCAACTATATTGGGCGATGATCAACCGTATGTTGACATCGCTCCCGATATGTACAAGGACTCCAATTTGTTAGGAGCGTATTCAGGACCACCACCAAAGATCCCTACATCTACCGATGGCCTGATGTGTGCAATCTTCACCACTGAAAATGGAGCCGCCTCCACCTCAACATAGTCATCGGCACCATCGCCGATTCATGGCATTGAACAAATGTTGAGTCCATCGGTGCCACCAATTTTTCAAATCCCTTCTTGTATCCTCCCACAGGTGTACAAGGGACATCGGTTATGGCTCAGTGAACTCTGCCTGGGCTAACTTTGGGAATCCCAATGTGATACCTTACACCACCCTTCCCGGATATGGATTCCAAACCAGTCTCCCATTATGAGTTTGTCCATGTGACGGCTACAAGGCTAGTAACACGAACAGTTATAGCAGCCCAATCGCAACTACCGCACAATCGGTCATCGCTAAGACCGCCAATGGGGGCACCAAACAACTAAAGTTGAAAGGTACCCTATTACCAAACCCTACATCCAATTCAGTAGAAACGACTAAGCCTAAAGCAAGGAGCATCAACCATCAGGAATTAAAAGCCCCAGTTATGTTCAATACTCCCACCCAAAGGGTCACACCGTCGTGTTCTCTTTGCGAGCAGCAAGGCCACGCAACTAATCTATGTCCTACTCTACCAGAGCTAAGGAATTTCCTCAACACTCTCGTGAGCATCACCCACGCTCCACCAACAATGAAAGGGGGCACACCTCCCTCGCCCACATCTAAATCCAAGACATTGCATTTCCATAACAGGTGCCTTCCCCACATCCCATCCAAACAAGAAAAATGTGATTGTTCCTAAGCCGAATCACCATACCTGCACCACATTATCCCAACTGCGAGGCACAATAAAAAAAACCAACAAGTTCATTTCTAGAAAAGGTGGGCACAGTGATAGGTCTAGCAACTTTATCCATTAATCCCTTTAAATGTTCCTTGTAAACTCCCACAATATTTGAGCTGAGCCTAGAAACACTTCCTTGGCCATTCTAAAATACTTGAGTTGAGCCTAGAAACACTTCTTTGGCCATTCTAAAAAAGGGCTAGATTTATCACTAGATTATGATAATTAAAGGAAAGTTTGCTACAAGACAAAACAACTCATGTTCAAGCATAGTTGCCCAAGTCCGACTAATCTATCAACATACTAGTAATCTCACGGTGGCATGTTCACACCAAGGTCATAGTTGTCAGAATTGGATAATAATCAAACTAGTTAGGTGTCAACCACTAAGGTCATTCAACAAATCGAACTTGTGACCTATCAAACCGTGAGCACTAGAAGACGCTCAAATAACCATCTCACCTATAGGGCTAAGCCCAAAGATAAATGTGTATGTGTGTTTTAATATATATACTAGTTTTTAAGGTTAGTGGGTAAATGATGATTATCAAGGTCGAATTCATGTGTTTTTTACATTATTTGAGTGCATTAAATATTAAGATAATATCAACATCAAAAGCTTTGTCAATTGAAAAGATGGTTTTAATTTACAAGTCTTTATGATCAAATTTTCTCACTTTAATATTAGATAGTTGTCATTTTGGTACTGACCTTTGTACGTCATCTTTAACTTATGGTTGTTATGCCTTGTCATAATATTGAAAAGATGGTTTTAATTTACAAGTCTTTATGATCAAATTTTCTCACTTTAATATTAGATAGTTGTCATTTTGGTACTGGCCTTTGTACGTCATCTTTAACTTATGGTTGTTATGCCTTGTCATAATATTGAAAAGATGGTTTTAATTTACAAGTCTTTATGATCAAATTTTCTCACTTTAATATTAGATAGTTGTCATTTTGGTACTGACCTTTGTACGTCATCTTTAACTTGTGGTTGTTATGCCTTGTCATAATATTTTTGAGATATGGTTGTTTTTTAATGTGGTTCATGCCTTGTGGTTCCTTTTAGCTTGTTGTGATTGTATATATTTGATGTTACGTTCCGGGTATCTTTGCTCCTAGCCGTTGAAGTCTTGCAGTTCTGGTTCCGGCCATTTTACCTGGGGTTCGATTTTTCTGGGTATTTATACTCTTGTCCAGTGACATTTGCTACTTCTGGGTCCGGTTCCTTTGCTGCCGGGTCAGTTTTACACTTGGTCGGTATTTGCCGTGGTTTGTCTCGGGTTTATGTAACCTGGGGTGTGACCGACCTATTTGTCGTGGAATCTGTTGGGGTTTTTGGTGACCTGTTGCTGCTCGGCTTGCGGCGAACTAGGGTTGATATATGGGGTTTCCGATTTTTCGGGTTTTGTTATTTCTGGCAGTTTGATTTCTTGTGGTGTTTCGGTTCCGGCCGTGTTTTTGCTCAAGGTTCGCCGGTCCCTGTGCCGCCGGTCTTTGTCAAGGATATGACTAGGGTGGATGCGAACTGTGTTTCGAATGCCCCATAATCCTAGGCATCATTATCTTCTTGGAACCTGTCGGGGTTTACATACAGTTTGCTGCGAACCTAGGGTTTTGTTTCCTTTTGAAGGGAGCTGCACGGGTTCTTTACACTTCTGGTACCTGGAAGCTTCTATTGTGTTAGCGTGAACGGCTTCCACCTGACAATGGGGGAACATGTGGCGAATCCACATGTTTTGGCGGAGAACTCCCTGACCGCCTCGGAATACAGAATGGAAGAGCCGGGTTTATTTAAACCTGACTCCTATTTTCGAGATATGCTGCATGGAAAACGTCAACTTGCCTCGGGTAGTCGGCAAAGAGCTCCACGTGCCAGACATGGGGCAAAAAAAGGCCATTTGCCTTTATCAGGAGCTCCTGGGTTGACATCGGGCTTAGACCCGTCAGTTGATAGCACGCGGGCATGTCTGTCTCATGTGTAGGAGAGGAAAACACGATATGTCTCTCATGCTACTCATCGTTTGAGTGAGAAGTTTTGCTGTCATCCCGGGGAGGTCTAGCTAACAATGGGACGGGACTTGGGCTTAGAAGAGCTCGTCGAGTTCAATGTGACGGTTTTGGTGGGGAAATTCTCCTATTTTGCCATGGACCGAAAGAACATTGTGGGTTGGGTTACTGAAAAATGGAAGCCCATTGTGGGTTACACTCCTCAGGTATTTGCTTTGGCACGTGGCTGGTATGGTTTCAAGTTTGAGCAGGAAGCTCATTGTTCTACTATTTTAGCCCAGCTGTGGCTACATGGTGCTGGCGGCCTCATGTTATAGAAGTGGTATACTGATTTTGACCCGGATTCGGCCACTGTTCGCCTGCGTCATTTGTGGGTACTCATACCTGGCCTGCCGCTTGCTCTTTGGAATCGGGGGGCGTTTGAAGCTATTGGCAATAGCTTGGGTCGGTTTCTTCATGTGGAGGAGGAGCACCTTACGGGTTTCGACCGGCATATGGGACGGCTCTTGGTGGAAGTAGACATCTCTTTGGGACTCATTGATGTTCTCCACATCAACTGGTGCGGTCGTCGGCTGGATTTGATTATCGACTATTGGGGGCATCCCTTTCCGTTGCTCCAATTGCAAACAAGTGGGACATCTTTGGCGGCAGTGCAACCAGCGGTTTTCTTCTGGTCGTCCGGTGGGGGCGGATCCCTTTTGGTCCTCGGATGATGGCAGTGACAAAGACTTGGATACGAATGGTGGTCTTGACGGTTATTCCAACAGGATATCGTCTCCGGCTACGGGATTATTGGGTAAGTTGGAATCCAATGACCCATCTTTTTATCATTCTTTGAATGATTTGGACATTAAATTCATAAATGCATTGGAGCTCAACAATGGTAACTATTTGAGTCGTTTATATCCAAAGTTGTCAATTGCCTCTGAGTCTGAAAAGGATCCAATTGTCTCGTCTGATAATGCGTCTCCCACCTCTGATGTTCCACTTACTGTCAGTACTTCCTCCCCGGAGACCTCGTCTGTCATTCCCATTTCGCCTGTGGCGTTGGCCTTTACTCACAGTCCTACTGTAATCCTTTCCTCGGATTGCGAGGAGACTTTGCCTGATTTTGCGTCTATTAAGGATGGGCCTTTGTTATCGGAACCCCCGACCGTCACCCATCCCTCACATACTTTACCTACCTGTGAATCAGAGTCTCGGGATCGTGTATTACACATCCCCTCCTACTCTGAGATGGTCCAAAAAACACCCCTCCTTGTTTATTTAAATAACCGGGTTGTTGTTGATTGTGGTCCATGTAATGCAACCTTGGCTGATCCCCCGGACTCTGCGACATTGGCCCCGGATATGGAGGTGATGAATAACAATCCATCTGTTGCTAATTTGACTACGTTGGGCGACCAATGTATTGCGAAGGGGGCTCGGCTGGGCGGGTTGGCAGTTGATTTCTCTCCATTAAAAACGAGAAGTGTGAGGAAAAATTCAAAGGTCAACACTCTGGGGGGTACTGACAAAAACGTACCGAATATTTCCGTCTCTCCGGATACCAGGGCTCTTAGAGGAATCAAAGCCTTAGCCAGGGGTCGATAATGATTTTTATCTCCTTAAACATCAAGGGTGTGGGGGGTATGCCCAAACAACTGGCCCTCAAAAGAGTCCTACAAATTGTTAATCCCGATTTGGTTTTTTTACAAGAAACTATGGTATGTGGGGAGAAAGCTCGTATTTTTTTCAATAAAATTAAGCCAGGGTGGTGTATGTCCACTATGGATGCGGTTGGTCTTTCTGGTGGCCTCCTGGCTGCATGGAACCGGGGGCTCTTTAAGCTGGATCCTTTTATTACTTCGCTGGGCATACTTCTGACTAGCAGATTTAGGGGATCTGAAAAAAGTTATAAATATTGTGAATTGCTATGGGCCCTACAGTAACAGGCAAGCTTTCTGGAATCTGGCATGCTCGGGACATTTATTGGCATTGGATAATTTGATACTTGCAGGTGATTTGAATTTTTCATGGGGAGCAGAAGAAATCTGGGGTAGTGTGGCCAGAAGGGACCCTCTGGGGACTGAAACCTTTTTTCCACATACTCTTTGGTTGATGTGGAACCGAGGCCATTGACCCCTACGTGGTCAAATGGTCGACAAGATGAGAATTTGATCTCTAAACGTATTGACCATTATCTGATATCTGAGACACTTTTGAGCTCTTTTCATTCATACAGAACTTGGAGCCTGCAGACCCATATTAGTGATCATCTCCCCATTATCTTGCAATTTGAAATCGATGCTAATCACCGTGTATATCCATTCAAATTCAATTCTGTATGGTTAAATGATTCGGATTATGATGAAGGTGTTCGATCTCTTTGGGCAAATACCGATGTTTCGGGGGAGCGGTCGGCAATGGACAACCTTGTTGTCAAATTAGGGTCATTAAAAGACTATACTATAAAGTGGGAACGATCCAAAAAAGCTGAGCACACCTCTGAACTCATTGCGCTTGACTTAGAAATTGGTGATCTTAGGGATCTATCCCTGAGAGTGGGGATCTCACCATCTGGTCGTGCCCGCCTTGCTATGCTGGAGGAAAGGAAACTCAAAATACTCCTCATTCATGAAGAGTCCTGGCGTTTAAAGAGCCGGGCTATTTGGCTTAAAGCTGGTGACTTAAACACGAAGTTCTTCCATTGATATGCTGATGGCCGCAGAATACAAAATAACATTTGGGATCTTAATGATCATGATGGGAGACAGATTCGTGGTGATGAAGATTTGAAGTCTGAGGCTTCTCGACATTTTCTAGATTATTATACTGATCCTGTAACTACGTCCCTGCCTGAACAGTTTAAGCTTATAAAGGAATATCCTCGGATGTTCAGAACACACTTCGGGACTTTGCTAAGGATAAATCTCCTGGGCTGGATGGGTGGACGGTGGAACTGTTCATACATTTTTTTGAAATTATGGGGAATGACCTCAGGGATGCTGTGGATGAATCTCGGTCCTTGGGACTGGTCTCGGGGGCGTTAAATACCACTTATCTGGCACTAATACCTAAATCAACACATCCTGAGAGTTTTAACGATTTCCGTCTGATTGCTTTGTGCAATTTAGTATACAAGATCATATCTAATATAATTGCACAACGTATCAAACCGATCTTGTCCTCGTACATTTCTATGGAACAATATGGTTTTTTGGATGGGAGGCAGATTCACGACGTGGTTGGAGTGGCACAGGAGGTTTTCCACAGTATTAATCAAAAGAAGTTGGAGGCACTCATACTACAACTGGACTTGGTAAAAGCCTACGACCGAGTCAATTGGACTTTTCTCAAATTGATTGTTATTCAAATTGGACTACCTTGGAAGGTTATGAAGTGGATTATGGCCTGTGTTTCGTCTGTCAACTATGCAGTACTTATCAATGGTCAGCCGACTGAATTCTTCAAGGCGTCTAGGGGACTCCGTCAGGGATGCCCTCTTTCTCCCCTTTTGTTTCTGCTGATCATTGAAGGGCTGAGCCTCTCTATTCACAAAGCTAAAAGCGAGGGCTCTATTGTGGGTATCAAAGTCTCGGCTGGTGTATCAGTTACCCATACGCTTTTTGTGGATGATGTAATGCTATTTGGGCTGGGAATTCTGGCTGAATGGTTACAATATAAGAGAATTCTTGATTTCTTCTGCTTGGTAACTGGTATGCTCATTAGTATGGTGAAATCATTTTTCCTGAAACACCCACTGGAGGTGACTGTGGAACATAGTGTCAGGTGTATTCTTCCTTTGGAATTTAAGGAGTTATCTGAGGGCTCAAAGTATCTCGGCTATTTCCTCAAACCTGCAAAATACAGGACTAATGATTGGTTATGGCTTGTTAAACGTTTTGATACGCGCATTGGTCACTGGAGCTTGAGATATCTTTCGCTGGGTGGTTGGATTACTTTGGCTAAGAATGTCCTTCAGAACCTGGGAGTATACTAGTTCTCCCTCTATAAAATTCCGATTTCAATTTTACGCATAATTCGGGGGAAATTCTTCCGCTTTATATGGTCTGGCGGGGGAGAGAAGAACAGGTTTCATTTAATTAATTGGAAAAGTATGGCACAACCATATATTCTTGGGGGCTGGAATATAAAGAATTTGGAGTTGTTTGTGATGGCTCTCCATGCTAAGAGCCTGTGGTGTGTTTTATTTAATAACTCTATGTGGGGATGTATCATTCAGGCCAAATACCTCAAACATGCTACGGTTGCATCCTGGTTTCGGATTGGCAGGCATTCTGTTAATGGTACTTCAAATATTTGGCGCGGGCTTATGGGCTCGTTTACTGTTGTTGCAAAATGGCTCTCTTGGATACCTGGCAATGGCCGGGATATCAGACTTGGATCGGACCCTGTTTTGGGGGCATCCCCCTCGTATCTTTTCTCTCTCGAACTTCTTGCACATCTCTGAGCTAGGGGGCTCTTTAACCTTGCACATGTTGTTTCTTTCAATAATGGGGGATGGATCACTGCTCGTCAACTTGGCATTCGTGGGGCTATGGGAAAGGAATGGTCGGAATACACTATGCACCTCTGCCAAGCAAACATCCACCTCTGCGATTCCCCGGACAGGCTGGTTTGGTCATGGGATGTTGCTTGTGGCTTGGTCACTTCAAAACTTGCTTATGATTCATTATTTGCAGACTGTCAACCGAAGATGGTTTGGTGGCACTCTGCGATCTGGAAGCTTGCCCTCCCTCCGAGGATTAGATGTTTTGTTTGGTTGGCAATGGGCAACAATATTCTTACTTGGGATAATCTCTGTCGCCGTGGCTTCTATGGTCCTGGCTGGTGCCCTTTATGCTGCTCACATTTGGAAACGGTTGATCATCTCTTCTCTTCGTTCCCGATCATAAATGAGCTCTGGATGCTTATTGCTAATTCCCTTGGTATATCTGCAGTTTGGCATTCGTCCACATTGAAGGACAGCTTAGGCCAGTGGCTCCGCGACTCACGCTCTCTTCGATGGTTAGAACTCCCATGTTATATGCTGTGGGAACTATGGAAGGCCCGCAACCGCTACGTATTTGATGGTATAGCTGTAAATCTGAATTGGTTATGCAGTCGTATTATTGCTTTATATAAGGAATTTGATTCCATTTCAGTCCTTGCAGGAGGCAGGACTATTTCTATTGTTAAACGAACTGGTTACCGCATTGCTCCTCCGGTACTGATGTATCCTTGTGGGTTCTTTGATGGGGCTGCAGCTGGGGGGGGAGGTGTTAGTGGGGCGGGTGTGGTGCTTCATCTAAACAACTCTGTTTCCTATCGGATCCATTTAAATTTGGGTTGTGGAACGAACACCCGCAGTGAATTATGTGCACTCTGGCTTCTTTTACACTTTGCTCGGCGCAAACAGGTTTCTTCACTTGTTGTTATGGGTGATTCTTCTTCCATAATATCATGGGCTTTGGGTTCTTCCCCTCTTAATGTGTTGATCCTCACAAAATGGTTGGCTGCTGTCAGGAAATACATCAGTGACTTTCAGCATATTCACTTTGCCCATGTTTACCGCGAGATAAATGTGGAGGCAGACATCCTTTCCAAGCGGGCTTTGGACGCACCGACTGGTATTATCTTGTGGGAGGAATGGCATGAGGACCTTTTTTTTCTCCCGGGGTTCGGTTGATTTGCTTTGGATCTGATTCTTTTGGTCTGGACTTGCGGCATGATATGATATATTTTTCTCATGTTTATATGCGGCTATATATTGTGCAGGTTCATAGTCACTATCTCCAACTACTTGTTGGATTTTTTATCTGGTTGGATTATGCGGCTCTATGCTTTTTGATATATTTGACCCTTGTGTCCAGGCCTTTGGCAGTTTTGGACTTATTATTGGACTTATATTACATGTATTTATGTCTTGGCAATTTGATACAATGCCACATGGGGACTGTTTAGTTTTGGTCATGCAGTTGTTGGGGCTCTGATGCTTTTTTGTGGCATATTTTCTGGTTTTTGTTTGGGATTTGGTATGGATCCTGGATGCTGTGATGTTATCTTGGGGCTCATCCTATGCCCGTATGTGTTCTGACTTACATGCCTTTATGGTTTGATGTCTTGATGTCTTGATCTTATCTACTATTTCGCGGTATTAATAGTAAGATATATTTTTATGTGAAAAAATATATTTGATGTTACGCCTTGTGGGTCCTCATATATATATATGAGTTACATATTGCTATTCTTTCATATTCTCGTGTTGGGATTTCACTTCACACTAGTATTTCATTTTAATTGTATATTTATATTGGTTGGATGTGTTGTGAATAATTCATCATGCATGAAAATGGTGAGATTGACCTAGGTGGTTATTTGGAATTGTCCTTTCTCAAAATTGATATCATACCTTATTAAATTTATGATAAATTTTCAACCTTCAATTTTGAAATCATTTTTCAGGCCCTAACAACATTTTATGGGGATGATCACACGTGAAACATAAATCCTTGGGCTTTACTTGGTTTGGCACCTTTCATTCTATAAAGATCATCACGATCATTCTAATAGTCCAAAGAGCACCCCAAACTAGGTTCATATGCAAGAGTAATGGCCTTGATAAGTTGACATACCACCTAGGTTCCTTGAGGTTGCATTCCTTTCTCTCCCTCAACTTTTGGGATAAGTGTTATGGTATTTTAGGTTTTTTTTTAATCTCATATTTTTTGGACATTATGATAGAATGTAGTTTCAACGCCTTGTTATGGGATTTTATTTAAATGAGCGTAGCAATCACATCTCTTCATAGATATAAGATACCACCATTCTAGTCATTTGTATTGCCATGTACAATACAATGTTTTTCACTAATTGATTCATTGTTAGAATTTGACTTTAACTATAATATTGTGATTCGTTAGTGTGTTTATGTTACTTTTGCAATATTTCACGAACTCTTTTTTGTTCTCAATCCAATTTGGATAGAGACGAGGATGGTATATAGAGCATCCCTACACCAAAATATTTCCCAATTGAAAAGTTGGCTTTGGATTGCAAGTCCCCAAATTGATGTGACAGTGTCCTCCCTCACTCTAGGACTAACATCATGGGAAATTTTGATGCCATGCTTTGTAGGCCATCTTCAACATGTGATTGTTCGCTAAGTGGTGTCCATCCTAGTTGCAAGTCTAATTACTAAAGTGGCATAACGTTATGTTGGGTTTTATTCCACTTTAAATCCCACATACATAATAGCGGTGAGACAAAGATGGTTTATAAGGCATTATCTCATCAACAAATTTGTTGATCAAGACATCATCTTTGACATGTAAATTCTTGGATCAATGTGATAACATCCTCCTTTATAAGGCATTTTTGTTTATAAGGCATTAATTGCACCAAAATATTTGATAATCCAAATGTTGGCTTTGAGCTGCAAGCCTTTGGACTCAATGTGATAACATCCTCATTTACAAAACAATTTCCATATTATGTCTAATAAGTTGTCTTTGACTTATGGAAATTATTAATGCGATAACATCCTCCTTATAAAATGTCTTTAACTTCTTGGATGCAAGTGTCAAACACCAGGGTTTAACTCTGCAATCAATATGACATTAAACCGCAAGATAGGTGGCCCGCCGATGATTACGAGTGCCCGAGCTCTGACCTAGGCACGCGATGCAATTCCAGGTTCTCACGACGTGGGGTTAAATTCTCCATGGATTTGGATTTGGTTAAGGTGGGTGAAGGACAACAAGTTTATCATGTACATGTGCAACCCTTATATCTCTAGAATGGCGGCCATGGTGACTTTAACATCTCTTAATTGTGACACATTTGGGAGGATTTTGGACCATGTTTGCGGAGCCGAGGTAATCATAGTCACGGGAAACAAGTATGCCACTTGCACAAGGTACGACGAGAAGGAATTGAGAGTTATGGCAAGCTCAAGGGAGATCACCTAGAAAGTTAAATGTTTATGGGTGACAAGTTGAGCTAACCTCTGTAAAATTCACCATTTGAAAGTCATTTGGGTGCTTTGCTTCTTGTGGAATTCTATGGGTCTTGAATTTTGGGTGGAATCTTGTTATGTTTGAGCTCTAGACGCAATGAGTCTGAGGCAAAGAGCTCGATGTCGTAGGGGAGGGGGTGGTAGAGCTTGTCTGGTGGATGACACTGGAAAATCAAGCCACTCCTTCAGTCAACCTATCCCATTTCACACTGGGAAAGCTATATATATGATGGAAGTTATGTTCATCAAAGAACAAGAGTAGGACACAAAAAGAAAGGAACCCATCAATCCATATTGGATATACTAAAGAACATCCTTTCTCATGTCCTTATCGAGAAGGAGTTTATGCAAGCAGAGACCCTCAAATTCATTGGGCAAACACGAGAGAATCCAGACAATATCCACAATCAACTGGAGAACTTGGCTGACACGGTGAATGATCTATTTCACATGGATGTGGACGAAGGGGAAAGTGTATGGGTGCATCGGATGAGGACCTCCTCGGATGCGACAATTCAAGGCAAGGATGATATCCATGGGTGGGCATACGTTCTGTTATGTTAGTTCTTAGTAAATTTTCCTTTCTGTTATGTCAATGTGGAACCGTTGTGCCATTACTTGGTTTCCCTATTCAGGGTAGGCTTGGAAAGCTGTCTTTGGTCAATTTTGTTGCTTGTGTCACTCGTGAAAGACTATTCTCAAGCCTGATTTCCCTTCTTTGGACATGTTCACGGTCATTTCTGTTTTAATAGTAAACTTTGACACTTAAAGCTAAATGGAATCTCTACTATAGTTCGACCTGATTTCTTTGAAGATATATCAACCAAAATGCTTATTATAAATTATATTTTTTCTTAACTAATAGAAAAACCCTACTCTCACTTAAAAAAAAACATATCTTAAATTTTTAATTATTATCAATATAATAACATCTTCCTTTATAATATAGCTTCAATATCATATTTTAGAGATTATTTTAACACATCATAATTATTATTCGTATGATATTGAATGATGATATGTTTTTAGCTTGTAATTATTACTACAAAACAATGTCATTATCATATCTTATACATTATTTTTAACTAAACTATTTTATACATTATTTTTAATATAATGTTATTGTATCTTTATATTAAAATTCCATAGATCTTAATTACTATTATTATCTCCCTCTTAAAATTTTATTTGACTATCCCTGGATGCGGGTGCTAGCTCCACTCCGAGGCCAGATGGCTACAACCCGGTGACACATAATCACACGCACATCCATGCTGATGTCATTGAAACGACGTCAAACGCCGATGCTAGTTAATAATCCTGTCCTCAACGTCGCCTCAGCCTCTCTGACCACCATGATGGGGATCCTCCTGCATGTGAACCACAGGCCCAGGGCTCAAGGCACCGTTCATTCCGTCTGCTTGTTTGATGAGGCACTCTGGACATCTCATTCTCCAGGTTCTCTGTGCTCTCAGCATTGCTCTCTCTGCGCTAAAAAATCTCTACAACTTCAACCACCTGCAAGCGCACTCCTGTGTTAGTATCACCTTTCCTGTGGCTACTATGGACAAAACTAAGTGGGCTAAAGCCAAAATCATGAAGGAATCCAATGCTCAGACGGAAATTCCTCAGCGACAGGGTTATGGTCCAGCTATCTCCATCCCAATTCGATTGCTGCTGGATAATTGGGAAGCTAGGATCAATGCAAAACCATGGCACCTGGACAACAAGAACCGGCTTGGGACCCGTACTGGTTGGTTAAGAACATGATGGGGCAGCTGATGGAAAACATGCAATCCAACTGGGTTGGCACCCTACGCAACACTCAAAGCTGGGACTCCTATGCTCCCACCCATTCCTTTGGCCGCAACTTTCACTTTGGAAGCACCACCCCTGGAGCCACCTCGTCTGCTGCTGCTCTGAATTCTACTCTTGGCTTGGACAATCTCAACTCAGGTGGCAACTCTACGGGCCTGACACGCAGCAAAGCTCAGACTAAAGGTAAGGAGAAAGCTCAGACCTCATTTCCCATTCATTGTACCCTAGGCCCTATACTGGCGAAACGCACGCGTAAGGAGCAGTCCACCTTCGTCCCTATGATGCCAAGGAAAACTGCTCCCCTACCTGTCAAGCCTATAATGGCTCTTGGTTCTTTGGCTTCTATGGAGGAGAACGCTACCCTGATCTCAAACAAGGTGTGGAGGGACAATGCACCTTACAACTGCCCTATTCTGGAAGAGACGCCATAAGCTTTTGTTTAAGCAGGTTTCTCTGTTGTTTGTTTTTGTCTTTTTTTGCCCTAATATGTATATGCAGTCATCTTAATGCTACTAAGACCATGAACTCTGTCAATTTCCTTCTGGTTCTCCCTTCTTTAGACAGGGGTTTTTTGTATGATATTTTGACTGTCATGAACTCTCTTGACAAACATGGATGGCACCTTTGCGCCATGCCATTATGGATTGTAATCTATTTTGTACTCTCATTAATCCAATATAATTTGCAGCTTATACAAAAAAAATAAAATTTATTTGACTATCTTATAACTTACACACCTACATAATAATAATTTATTATTATTTTCAATTAATTCTCGACAACTTTGGTGAAACCTTCCCTCCCAACCTTAACACTATTTTGTAAAAATATGAATAAATTATTGAATGACAAGATCCATAAACAACACTTAAATAATAATAATTTATTATTATTTTCAATTAATTCTCAACAACTTTGGTGAAACCTTCACTCCTAAACTTAACATTATTTTGTAAAAATATAAATAAATTATTGAATGATAAGATCCATAAACAAGGTAATAATAATAATAATAATATATACCTTGTAGCTTTAAAAATGTTAAACAATGTAATACTTATAGCTTTAAAAACGTTAAACAATGTAATAATATATACCTTATAGGTTTAAAAAGGTTAAACAATGTAATAATATATACCTTATAGCTTTAAAAACGTTACACGTATAGATATGTTTTGAAAAATAAATCTAATAGTATTTGAGTTTTCTTAAATAAAATATTTTAATTTAATAAATTATTAAATAATAAGATTTGAAAATAATGTTAAGATGTAAATTGTAGTTGAGGTGATAGTTTAACTATTTTTAAATATGTATTTTCATGTAAAAAGTTATAAGTTTAAATGTGAAGGGTATAGGGTATATACGTTTTCATAAATTTTAAAAGTTAAATTTATTGTAAAGAGAGGTTTCTTTGTTCCACAAACAATCAATAATGAGTTTATTGGATGTAGCTTGGGTGGTTGGGAGGAATGATTGTTACTCTCTTCACTCATATTCAATTCTTCTAAATAACATGATGCTCTTATTAAGCCCCTGCGTATCTCATACCAACCCCACACATTATCTACCCTTACTCTACTTGCAACTTAAATTAAAAAAAAAAATAACCATCTAAATAATAAAACTGTTTTTAATTATTATGTTTTGTCAATCCCATCGGTTCAACCTATGCTTACTCCTAACCTAAGGTCCAGCAATGCAGCTCATCTGGTGAGTGATGAGGCCCAAGCTTTTCAAATGATGTAGGTTAGGGTTCAATTCCCCTGCTCTCTTTCGCATTAAAAAAAAACAAAAACAAAAAAAAAACAACAACTCCTAACCTTAAGATTGATTGCTTTGTACCAATTTGAATAAATTATTAGGTGATAACTTTTGAAAACAGTATAATATGTACCTCATAGTTTAAAACGATACACGTCTAAATCTAATTAATGAGAATATCTTAAAAATAAATATTATAATATTGAGTTGTTTCAACTTTGAAAAAATAATATTTACTAGCAATTGCCCTAAGAAGGTGCAATAACACGCCGATATGTTGTTGTTGGAGAGTAAAAAAGGTTAAAAAAAAAACTAAAATCCAATTGATGTAGAAATAACTTTGTACCTTGAGGAAACCAAAAACAAATTTTGGGCTCTAGGAAACACCAACATCTTGAGCTCCAATTGATGGTTGATCATGCTGTTAAATGAAGAAACAAAATTGAGTCAAAATCATATTTGCTTGTAACCTTTAAATGTTTGATTGTGAATGTCATAAAAAAAAGAAACGTTAAAGGAAATAAATTTTAAAAGCACTAGGAGTTTTTTTCCAAGGGTGAATGAAAACAAATATAAGAACAAAATATTTTAAAAACGTGCACATTTACGAAGAGAACAAACAAAACATTGAATAAAAGAGAAATCACAAATAAGTATAAATTATGAAAACCAGAAAATTATCTTTCAATTCTATTGTTGCCACGTATATCCTCTAAATGGCTAGTACTTTAACATGATGGCATCCTTGGTATCCTGAAATTCAAGAATGTAGCTAGCCAGTTGATAAGACTAAAACCATGGTTCTTTGCACCTTCATCAAGATATTTACCATCCATCCCATGAAATAAGAACTAGCCTACTTAGTAGGAACAAAGCTAATGAGAAAGCTAATTTTTTTACTATAAAAAATTCTCTTGAATAATGTTCCTTGATAAGTGGTAAATCTTGACAATGTTCCTTGATAAGTGGTAAATCTTGACAATGTTTCTTGATAAGTGGTAAATCTTCCCAACTCTAGGATTGGATTAATAATTCTACAAGTAACCAAATGTAATAGGAATAATAATATTAAATTGCCTAAATTTGACTATACTTTGGTGCGAAGTTAGATACTTGAAGTCTATGCTTGAGCCAGATAGATATACTCAAGTCTATGCTCGAGCACATAGAGCGGGCTATTGTATAAGTACATGTGTCCTATTGACAAGCTCTAAAATTCCTACATTAGCGGTTGCTTCTCCTTAAGTTTTTTCAATCGTATGATTAATACAGTGTTTGACACGAACAATCATCTAGTATCAAATTGGTATTGTAGGATAAGATTAAAAATATTAATTTTGCCTTAACATTAAGTACAAAGAACATTGAATGTTGTAGTATCAAAAAAAGAAAAGAGGAAGACTATTTCAACTACACCCTTAACATGTAGATAAAATATATAAATAATAACCACTCATTTACAACACACTTTCAAGGTGGAATATAGTAAAACATGAATGGGAAAAATATGACAGAAAAGGAAAAAGCCTTGATCAATTACATTTACATAAATAGTACCATTATACCATTATATAGTACAAAAAAGAATGTCACCTCGTGAAGAGTTTTGCTCTAGGTAATCTTATCCATATCACCTAGTCACCATTTAGGATAAATGACTAATATCCTAAATAAGGAATACAAATAAAGGTGAGAACATTAATGTTTTTATTGTTAGGTTAAGCCATAGGGTTAACATTCTCCCCTTCAATCACAAGTTTATGTATCTGTATCAACTTAAGCAATAAACACTAATGCTAAAGTTGATATGATGGATCTTTCAGAAGCCTTCACATGTGCTTCAATGAAAAAATTGTCTGAAAAAATAGTCAAATTGGATGTTGAATGATTCATCTGAAATGAGATAGAAGAGAGATGAAATTTTGGATTGAACAACTGCCATGTCTAAACATTCCTTGTCTGCTTGACAATTCCATTATTTTCCAAGTGATTTAGTTACAATAGGTTGGCGTCTTCTGCTAATTATTGAACATATAATATCACCATTCCACAATCAGTGAATCCTTGAATTGCTCTCTGTATATTTCGACATTGTTATATGTTGATAAACATCCCAATTCATTATGTAATTGAGTTTGCCAGATCTTCAAACTTTTTGTTGCCTTCTTGGCAATTTGGAGTCTGCCATCTACATACGTTTGTCCATCTTCATAATATTGTATTGGAGTTTTCTATCTACAGACTTTTGTCCATATTTAGAGCTTTGTTTTAGAGTGTGATATCTATAAACTGTTGTCCATATTCAAAGATTTGTTTAAGAGTCTGCCATCTACAGACTTTTGTCCATTTGATTTAAGTACTCCCCCCATTAACTTGAAAGAGAGTTTTTCTAATGTACCCACCCTTAAGATGCAAGAGAGTACAATTTAGGTTTCAACTCAAAGTGGGCATGTGGAAACAACCACATGTTATCTCATCTCATGAGGGCCATGCTCAAAAGCTACGCCATAAGGGGAGCACTGGAGTTATATACTATCAGTACAAAAAGATTATGTGCTGCAAGATGAGTCTTTACTCAAGATTGAATTCTTCTGCAAGACGAATGTAATTTCTTGGTTGTTGATGTCCATTGCCAAAGATTGATCCACCCATAATGAACCTTTAATCTTGTAGGATTATTTCTCTTGGAAATTTTTTTTGAGGCATGATTACACTTGCCACAATGCTGGCAGGGATGGAGATAAAAACATTATGTCTCCAAATGACCAACTTGATTACAATGCTGGCATTTAGGATCTTCTTCCATGTGTTTTTTATAACCTTCTTTATTAACTTATGGATCCTTCAAATGTGCATGAATGAATCCTGCACTCACAAACTGAATTGGTTTGGAATAGTCTGGAATATGAAAAGTCACATCCTTTTCATATCCAAGTCATATTCTTTACTTGTTGCTGATTTCTTCCCAAGGTCTAATGATGGGCTTGGAAAGAGTATTTTGAATCGATTGCTTCATAATCTAGGAAGCTTGATTGACTACATATTGTTGCACTGTTGAAATGTTTTATTCATTGAACTCAAAATAAAATGCTTTAACTATAGGTTCATAGATAGCTTCATCTTCATTGGATACTGCTTTTGGATTTGGCCCATTGAATTTCTTTTGCACTCTTTATTGATCAACAACATCATCATCATCGATATCATCATAGACAGGACTGTTCTAAACAAAAACTAGTTTAGAATGTTTTTTATGCTTGAGTTGATTGAAATCATCCTC
Organism: Larix kaempferi; assembly: GCA_027924585.1. NCBI lineage: Eukaryota > Viridiplantae > Streptophyta > Pinopsida > Pinales > Pinaceae > Larix > Larix kaempferi. The sequence continues at coordinate 7,297,110 of BSBM01000370.1, forward strand.
TTCAAAATTGTTTATCAAGGATTCCTTCTCATCACTAGATAAGGAATCAACAGTCATACTAGTCTCTTTTTCACCATTTTGTACTAGGTCATCTGTATGACAAGTAGCATTAACTATATGACAACTTGCATCAACATGTTGAATTAGATCACTTGTGTCACAAGCTTCATCGATCATTTCCTTTCTAAGCAATTTTAGTTGAAGAAAAGTAATCACTTGCTCCTTCATTCCAATATTCTCTTGAAGTTCAACAATTTGATTTTCAAAATTTTCTAAGGCTTCTTGAAGTTCTTTGATCTCTTGATTAGCATTTTGTAATCACTTTTTGCCTTTTACCCATTGTCACGCTCGCTTGAACTCGCTTGTTTTCATGCTCGCTTGTAATCTCTTGCTTGTACTTCACGCTCACTTGAACTTTTGAACTCACTCACTTGATTTTGTTTCTAGAAAGATGAGGGTGTCAGATACCACCGAAAATGCACCCAAGTTTGTGATTTTTACAATGATATGTTTGATGACAAAGACCTTGTTATTCCATTTAGGTAGGTCTGATTTGGAAAAATCAATTACAAATTCAACCACTCAACTATTTCAAATTTTGACTCGAATATTTCAATCTGGACTTGGAAAATCAGTGTCTAAATCAAGTCCTAGGTGTAGGGTTCACCTGAGAATGCAACTGTCATTTACAACACAATTCAACACTGACTTAACACTTACAAAAAGAACTATTGCAAGAATACAATGAATGTTGATCTGGAAGTTGAATTGACTGGAATTAATGTTGATGTTGAATTGTTGTTGCTTTGATTACTAGCTAGATTTTTCCACTTGCTTCAATATTCTTTAACATTGCATGATTTAAGATTGGCATTAATTTGTGCATGAATTGCATTTAGTTACCTAGTACTTTGTGTGTGTAATTAAATGTGTCCCAACTAGACAAAAAAGAGCCAATAAACAATCAAAAAAATCCTCCATCATACATAAACACAATGTCCTTAAACCCCCGTATTTAAACACAATGTCCTTAAACCCCTTATTCAATTTCAATGTGGTCTAAAATATAAACCCGAAATAAAATGATTTTATTAAAAAAAAAATGAATATTACCAAAAAAAACTTGCAAGATAAATCATAAGTTTAAGTTCTTTTTAACAAAAACTTTTGATCACTATAATACTTATACTTATGATAATATTCTTTAATACAAGGTAACGCCCAAATTGCTCTCTTTTTTACAATGTGGTGATTACCAAAGCATTAAAAAAATGTTTCCATTTCCAAAGCTTTTATGTTTTTGTCTTATCTCTACATTATTTTCTTTTTGCATTTGAAAATTTTCACAATCACCTTATCTTTTTTTTATTTATTATCTTTTTTAAAGTAATAAATGATCTTCTCTCCACCTTTTTTTTTTTAAGAAACCAAAAATAAAATGTGCTAAACATGGAAGCATTCAACATGGATTTCTTCAAAGAAAAATCACAAGTTTAAGCTCTTTTTAACAAAAACTTTTGATCACACAATAATACTATTATGATAATATTCTTTAATACAAGGTAACACCCAAATTCCTCTTTTTGTAATTACCAAAGCATTAAAAAATGCTTTCATTTCCAAAGCTTTTCTGTTTTTATCTTATCTCCACATTATATTCTTTTTGCATTTGAAAATTTTCACAATCACCTTACCTTTTTTTTTTCTTTATTACCTTTTTTGGAGTAATAAATTATCTTCTCTCCACTTGTCTTAAAGAAACCAAAAATAAAATGTGCTAGAAGCATTCAACGTGGGCACTTATCTCATGTGTTTTGGCATTTAGGTGGGCTGGTTTGAGGTTTGAAGGAAGCATCAATACTTATTTAGCCCGCCACCATTTACTCCTTTTGTCAGTTACAGGTGAAAGTGGATGTATGTCAAATTTAACTTGTCATGGTGGCTTTCTTTAAAAACATTTATATCGATCCTCAATCTTTTGAAGGCCGCACCACTCTTTTCCTAGGTTGCTAAGCTGTCTCCATTCTCTATGCTAAAAACATGTGTCAATATTCTAGCTATCAAAGCATGCCACCGAATCTGTTGTGGAATCAATTTTGAAAATCAGTATATTTGTTATTTGTTTCCTCTCTGAGATTACTGGAGGCCTGAAGTGCTTCCACCAGCTCACAGCCATGGACAAAACTTACAGGTTGAAAACGCGTGGGACATCCCAACCCAACAGATTTTAGGTGGTGGTTTCTAGATGAGAAGCTTGAGTCCTTGTTCAATTGGAAACGTGAGAAACAACCCTCCATGGATAGCGAGATTTTGTCCACATTGACATCCCACAACCCAACCAATATCACTGTCTAGGCCTTGTACATAAGAAAAATAGATCTCTGTCTTTGTGGGTCATTTGCATTTGCTTCTGGGTCTATTGGTGTTCTAATTCATGGCGACTTCAATGGTTGTTTTCTTCGCCACCACCACAACAATTTCATGAGTCCACCCAACAATTTCTTTAGTCGATTTACATAGAGTCCAAAACCCCCCCATTGATTGGGGTCTCTCCTGCCTATTTCCCAACTTTGGCGTTAAAAACTCTATTGCCAAAGGTATGGGGTTCAAAACCTAGAGGCCCAACAGAATACACATATTGATTTATCATCCTAGGACATTATTCTTTCTGGTTGATGTAACTAAATCCATAGGGTTTCTCCCCCTCGTCCGTTGTCTTTGATATAAGGCCTACAGAGGTGAGGGAACTGAAAATGAAAATAAAATGAGTGGGGCGAGACCGCTTAGATTTTTGCGATCGAACTGCATGGTATAATTCCTGAGAGGGCGATATGGGGAATTATTTTCGCCTTTCACAGAGACCCTGGTCCCCTTCCCTTGGTTGGCTTCTTTGTCCTAATTGTGAATTACAGCTCCGCAGATTGTATTGTATTCTCTGCGACAAGAATATGAAGAAGGGAATGAAGAAATTAGAAAAATGATTTTAAAAATATGGTCCAGTAAAGGCCACAGTGGTGGATGTAATCGCTTGGAACAATTCAAAGAGAGTGGCTGGTGCAACATTGTTTACGGTAAGCAAAGGAACAATGGTAGCTGTTTGCACATACCTGTGAACAGACGAAGAAAGTTCGTGACTGCAACGAAGTGAAATCGAAGCCATGGGACTGGGTATACGTATTGAGAGAAACCCAAACCGCCACATTTATGCACCAGCTACTGAGCAACAAATTGAAATAAATGCATTTACTGCAGAGTCATGGACATGAAGGTGAGAGAGGGAAAGACGTGGAGAGCTGGGTATGGAGACCATTATATGTAAGTGATGGACGTGTTCAGGAAAACTTGGAAAGGACGCAACCAACAGGTTCTCAAAAATCTTAGAGACCACTAAACAAACCGCGGGGCACAGCAAACCCACAGCGGACATTTCAGAGTAGATCAAGAGGACACGTGGTGACAAATTAGTGGTCGGAGGGATGACGAAAGAGGAACAGTGTTCCTCAAAACGACCCTCGGGAAATAACGCCTATCGGCGTAAAAATACTTTAAATTACTCTTCTTTTTAAATCAATTATTCTTTATTCTTCTCGCAACCATATTACCAATAAAATTGTCTTAAAAATAAATATAAATATCATAATATTCGAGAAAAATATATTTAAAATGATTAGTTGATATCTGTCATTTTCTTGTCATATATATATTATTTTGTTATGCGTAAATTTTATATTCTTCAAAACACATTAAAGTCAACAATGGGATTTGAAATATTATAAGGATTTGGTTACAAGTAGCAAGTATGCCACTTGCATAGGGTATGACGAGAAGTGATTGAGAGTTATGGCAAGCTCGAGGGAGCTCACTTGGATAGTTAAATGTTTTTGGGTGACAAGTCAAGCTAACCTCTGTCAAATTCATTGTCTGAAAGTGCATTAGGTGCTTTGCTTCTTGTGGTATTATGTGGGTTTTGGATTTTGGGTGGAAGCTTGTTTTGTCCAAACTCTTGATGTAATGAGTTTGAGGCAAAGAGCTAGATGTTGCAAGGGAAGGGGTGGCAGAGCTTGTCCGATGGCTCTGGTCGCTTGGGTTAAAGTTTGCAAGCCAAAATCAAAAGGAGGCATAGGCCTTCGAGATCCAGAGATCCTTAATAAGGCTCTCTTTGCTAAAACTTGGTGGAACCTTGTCACGCGCCCCCTCACCTCCTGGGATACAATTTGGAGGGATAAGTATGAGCTCCTTAGCCTCACGGAGAACCTAATAAGGGTCACAATCAACATAAGAGTTTCTATCACATGGAACTCTGCCTGGGCCCAAAGAGATCTCATCAGAACTCACAGTTTTTGGGAAATCGGAGAAGGAAATCATGCTCTATTTTGGGAAGTTTCTTGGCAGCAACTCCCCCCTCTTATTAAGCATCCATATTCAACATCTCTTATCAACCATCCCCTTTCAAGAGACAATAAAGTCATCTCTGGTTACTGGAAAACTGACAACAATTCTAGTGAATGGATACAATGGCTAAATGGAGAACACTGGAACTCGAGCTCGGAAGAGCCTGATAGGGATTCACTTTGGAATGAGCTTCAATGTAGGAAAATTAAAAAAAAAGTAAGGCACAGATCAATTGAGATGGGGATACAATACAACAGGTACCTTCATTATCAGAGAGGCATACATGCTAGTGTCAGAGATCTGTAACCAGCAGGACGAGCCCGTTTGGAATAAAATCTGGAAAGGCAACTTCTAGCCAAAAAATTCTTTGTTTCTATGGCTAGTTATCCACAACAAGATTCTCACCTTGGATAAACTCCTTCGAAGAGGCTTCATTGGTCCCTCCAGATGCTACCTCTGCCTTATGCACTAGGAAGATATGAGCCACCTGCTCATCAAATGCCCCTTCACAACCAATTTTTGGGACAAAGCGGCCAACCTCTTCATACAGTCCAACAGAGACGCATGATCCATTCAAAACACTCTGGACAACTGGAGAATTAAGGATTTCCACAACAACATTCTCAACATAATATAGAATCTCATCCTAGGCTTCATCATCTAGTTAGTTTGGAAGGAGCACAACAGAAGAACCTTTAAGGGAGACAAGCAAAAGTTTGAGCAAATATGGAGCACCCTTCAATCCAACATTCAATAGACTCTCAACCAAACTACTTGGACGGATGAAGACAAGCAGTGCGAGACTCAGGAACAAAGTATATGGAACAATTGGAATCTAGTCACCAGCATTCAATGTCCCTTGACTACTCTAAAAAATCTTCACCCCCAAAGTAATTCGTTTTGGTATGCTCCTCCCAAGGATATTTGCAAGCTCAATTTCGATGGATGAATGGTAGAGCTGTATATTGGATGTATGTTGGATTGCCAAGCCAACCTTACAATGCATCCTCCATCGAATTCCCATTCCATATATAGTTACGGCCCATCTGTCTCGTGCTTTCTTGCCACACCGATATAGTGAAAACATAGTTGATGAAAAGATGCAAGACTGGCTCTTCATTGTCTTTGCAGAGGTGACACCAATTTGGGCCCTCGAATCTACATTTTCGTAAATTATCCCAAGTTGGGATTTTATTATCCAACGCACACCACATTAACAATCTATCCTTCAGGGGGCACCTGATCTTCCATATCTTCTTCTACCACCATATAATATCCATGTCATGTAAGTCAATACTCAATTGAATATATCCTTGTTTGGGTGTATAATTGCATGATGGTGAAAAGTCCCATATCACTTCAACCTCATCTTCCCTGATTCGAACATGACTATCCTTAAGAGAATTTATGTAGTTGTTCCAGTGAACACTATCTTCCCCCTCTAAAGCCAAGGATTGAGCCAACTTCCTACCCTGTAGCCGACCGCCTACCCTGTCCCCATAGGGACGTTGAAGCAGGATCTACGACTTGATTAAGTGAGTAGTAACCCTCTTCATTTAGTATTCCCACTAGTCCTTGGGGGAGAAGATTCTTGCCATTGCTTCTTGGCCAAGGATCAAACCCTAGTCTCACCCTATTTCCTTTGCTTGTCTTCCAGGCTAAACCCCGCCCAATAAGAGAAAGAGTTCACCACCGCCTTCCACATTATAGATGAACTAGAAAACCCTTTCGTAGGATATCGAACCCAATCAATAATCAAATTCGTAGCAATGTGGTTGATTTCCACCACATTAGTCCAGAGGCTAGACGTAGATAGAATATGTTAGACACATTTAGCTGCCAATGCCTTTGAGAAAATAAAAATATTCTTTAGGCCCCAACCTCCAAGGGATATTGCCACAACAATTTTATCGTATCTTACCCATGGCATTACAGAGTGATCCTTATGTCCACTCCAGAGGAATCTAAAACATAATATTTTGCCCCTATCCAAGATTCCCTTTGGGATCCATGCTGGGGACATCTAGTACACCGGTATAGCTTCAAGAATCGATTTGACAAGAACTAGTTTACCTGCTCTCGAGAGCCATTTGTTGCTCCATACATTGATTCTCGTTTCCAATTTGGTGATCATACACATCTAGTCTCTTTTCAAATAATTGTTAGGTTTAAGATGAAAACCAAAGTATTTCAAACCATTTTCCAGTTGAAGAGAAGGGTAAGGAAAAAATTATTCATAGTACCTTACCTCTTCATCCTCCATATTCAGACAGGATAGAGTAGATTTTATGACATTATTCACCATACCAGTGGCCAAACATAAAATATTCAGAATATTGTTTAGAGTGACTGCATCCCTTCGAGATCCATCACAAAAGAGTAATATATCAAACAACATATGAGTGATTTTTAGCAACTGTGAAATCTTGATTCCTTTAAAGTTTCCATGTCTCTTAACATCCATCAGAGATCCACTAAGGCCCTCAACAACCAACAAGAAAAAGGAAAGGGGAGAGTGGGCACCCTTGTCTGAGTCCCCTCTCAGCTTGGAAGAATTGAGAGGTTGCTCCATTGATGAGGACATCATAAGAGATCCCAGTTATGCAACTCATCACCAATCAATGAATGGTCCTTCAAACCCCAAATGAGTAAGAAGACAGATATACAACCAGTTAACCTGATTGTGTACCTTAGAGAGATCGATTTTAATAACTACCCCTTTATCTCTTCTTATCTTCATACTATGCAAAACCTCCTAGTAATCCCCAATAGCTTCATGGATTTGTCTTCCTTCAAGGAACCCAAACTGCTCTTTTGATGCATGCTTCGACAGGATAGACCTTATACGTCTGGCAATGATTTTTGCCACAATATGGTAGATCCATTTGCCAGTGAAATAGGTATGAAATCATCAAAGGAAGTATGATTATCCACCTTAGGGATTAGGGAAATGAAAGTGGATTTAAAATTCCATGGAATTCTTCCATTAGTTCTAGTCTCCTCCACGAAATTAAGAAGATATTCCCCTAAAATATCAAAACTGTCAGGGAAGAATTCAACTGGCCAACCATCTGGCCCGGGGCTTTTTTCCTTTTGAAAAATGTGGAGAACTTCCTTTAATTCATCCTGCGTAACTTCTTCTATCAAATCTATGTTATCATTTTCTTCAACAAACTTGGGGAAGGGTTGTGTAATTCGGATAATCTCTGCAATGGATGCCCTCTGTTGAGCCTTATAAATATTCTAAAAATGATATTTGCCCATATTCTCCAACCCATCAAAAGTGGTGATGGTTATCCCTTCCGGATTCGACATCCCCAAGATAGTATTCCTCATAATTTTTCCTTTTGTGAAGGCTTGGAAGAATTTGGTATTACCATCTCCTGCATTTAGCCACAAGGCTCTACTTTTTAGCCTCCACATCCCTTCTTGATCTACAATAAGCTTATTCCTCTAGGATTCTAGTTGATAAAGTTTTTTCTTCGAATCATTTGTAAGGAAACCACCACCTTTAGGCACATGAGTAGTTCAGATCTCTTCCTCCACTCTTATAAGGTCTTGATCATCCCATAGCTTCTTTTGATATGCCCAATTGATGGTGGTCTGTTTAATATTTTTCAAATTGTTTGTAAAATGTACAAAGGCCATTCTATGTGACCCTGATCCATATCTCTGTCAAACCTCCTTTAAGAGATTATTGCAATCGTCTTCCTTTAGCCAGCTTGAGTTGAATTTAAAAGGGCTTAGAGGTTTTTTCCCCAGATCTTTAACTTCCAGAAAAATGGGGCAATGATCGGAGTCCCCACCACTCCCGATCCATTGCCTGACACTATTCATCTTATCAATTAACAGGGTCACTAGAAGGAATCTGTCCAATCTCTTGGATATTATTTCCTCACCAGAACTATTGTTTCTCCATGTCACCTTTAGATTGACTAGTTGTATATCTAGGAGTCCGATTGAGTCCATCTGATGGAGGAAATATCCAACTAGAGGGTCCTAGACTACCTTTGGTCCCCGTACCTTTGAGGTCCCGAGAGTGAAGTTCAAGTCCCCACCGACAATAAGATTTGGAGACTTCATCATCAATTTTGCTATCAAACCATCCCAGAAGGTTCTTATGTCTCCATATAGGCCATAGATATTTAGAATTATCTAATTTAGACCAAGGTCTTTCACTAGAACCTCGATTTCCAAAGAAGACTCACAACCTTAACTGTCTTTGACCCCAATGACTGACGGATTCCATCGTACGGCTAACCCTTCCGATCTACCCCTAACACTAGAGGCAATAAACTGCTAATCCTTAAACAAATATTTTAGTTGTTTTTCCACATAAACCCCCTCACCTAATGTCTCTTGTAGTAACAAAATATCAGGAGAATTAGTGATCATCATTCTATGTAATTGAAAGAGCAAATTTTCATATTTTAACCATATCAAGGGTCCTCACCGCTCTAAGTTCCCTAACAATATAAGATTGTTTTCCAGAATCCACATCTAATTTGGCCTTCTCATAAGAGTAGTCAAGGTTATGTCCCAAACCCTCCAAAACACGATTAGTCTCCCCCTGCAAGGTATCTCTTATGTGCCTCAATAGAGTCTTTGGAGTCTCTTGAGGATTCCACTTGAAGTGATACAGTTGATTTTGTCCCCCCCTTCTTCCCAAGAGGTAGGGAACATGACAGGGATGGTGGTTGTATTAAGTGATAGAGTAGCCAATGGAACCACTAGACTGGATGTCTCAATAAGTGAAAAAGTGGGAAGATCGGTTAAATGTGAAGAAGAAATATCAGACTTATGATAAAAATAATCCATACCTTGGATTGATGGACCTGGAGTATCTTTGATTCCCACGGTCTTATCTTCCTGAATCACCTCCTCATGAAGAATATGAGCCATCGAACTCGGTGGAATGTGTCCATAGCCCTAAGTGGGTCCATCAGACACAATATGAGACAAAATGGCCCTCCCGACCCTATCTTCGTCATAGGAGCCACCTTCATATCTACCTACTTTAGTTGGTGGGATTGTCTCTACCACTGGTCTAGAAGAGGAGATTCTCTTATTTCTGTCACCCACCTCCTTATAATCCCGCCTATGGCTAAAGGGCAAAGAATAAGAATCAATGAGATGACCATACTTGTGGAATCTACTACATCTAAATGGAACCCCTTCATAATCCAGAGTCTAAATAAAAGTCATATTACCATGCTCGATCTCTATATCTTCCTTCAAACCTTCTCTGGTATCCAATATTACTAGGATTCTTGTAAATTTGAGATTGTGTGTCTTTAAAAAAGACATGTCGGCCTCGATATATTCACCCAAAATATTCCTGATCCCCCTAGAAACATCTTCTGACTAGAAGTCAAGTGACAAACCAGGAAGTTCCACCTAAATTGGGCCAATATCAAGTCTCTCCTTCTTTGCATCAAAGAGTGGTGTCCAGGGTTTGAGGGCCATGGGGGGCACGCTAATGCACCAATTCTATTGCAGAACCCACTATGCTTCTTCAGCCTTCTGAAAATAAAAAATAAACCATCCTTTGGAGAAAACTAGAACCTCTGGTACATACCCAAATATTTATGCCCAATTTACTCAGCTCTAGTCTGTGAGGATCTTGAAATTGAAGTGTCATCCCCGAACCCTACCAGTAATTGTCCTCTCAGCCATATTCACCACATGATTTAGTTGGATACCATCCCCCACCATGTATTTATTTTCCTTGCCTTGGTTCTTCAATGAACTCTGCTTCTTTCGACTTCTTTTCTCCCCATAATTTGTCCCCGAAGTCAAATGTTATTCATTACCCCATCTCACATATCCCAAATTTACCCTTGTGTCCTCTTGGCCACCAATCAAAACATGTGATTTCCTCTCTGGTTTCCTACCACTTGAATCCCTAGTAGGCAAGCACCTCGACCCTAAAGAGTAAGCTATAAAACCATCTGGAACAAATGTAATGTCCTCAAGCGAGTCTATGGCCTTCAGAACCATAACCGATAGATTATCTAGAGGAGGGAGCTCGTAAAAAAAGCACCATTTTCTAGCCTCGATGACCCGAGGAACTATTCCAAAGCAGGAAATGTTGAGTGCAGGCCCGAACGAAGTGATTCGGTACGTTCCGTAGTGTTAGATTCCTCCATACCAACGACATGCCCACCCTGAAAAATTGCACCATAGATACCTTCGCCCACCAATCTTGATACCTGATAGATAGAGAAAACCTCCTCCATTTTCTTGCCACTGTCACGAGACTTCTGTCCAAAGGAGGGTGACCCTAAATATGTCGGAGGCCCTACCATACCTAACACTTTGCCAAGTGGGACATCCCATACGTCAACCCGTCATATGGATCGGGGGAGTAGTCAATAATATCCTATGGTTCCTCCATACAAAATTAACATCTGTTAAAACTAAACCCTCGCATGATGCCCCCTTCGCGAAACCGCAGACCCCGAAATCGCAGACCCCCCTCCGCTACCCTAATGACTTTACATTACCAAACTATCAGCTACTTTTTTTTTAATAACAAACTACCTAAAACTTTGGAGGGATGATGTTATTTTGTAAGTCACATTCTTTCTCTTTTAAAGACACATAACTCCCTAACTTTTATACGAAGTTGACATTGAGATATTATGATGTACCAAAGCTCTTCCATCTCAAAGTCTAAGTAAAAACAAATTACATGTAATTTATTTTCCAATAAAAAAATTGTAATCCCTTTATTTCGAGAATAAACAATGAAATTATATTTAACATGCATAAAAAATAGGACACTAAGCCAAAAGGGGTGTAGCAAGAACCTCAACCAAGACATCAAAGCATTAGAGCACAAACAAAGGAACCTGTGGCCAAAACATAGAACCCACTAAAAAAACCTCAACTGTCACCAAGAAGCTGTCAACCTTACTCATCACTAATAAGCTTTCAAAATTTTGAGCATAATAGTTTCTAGTTTCTTTAATACCAAAAAGGCTATTCATAAAATAAGCACCCAAGTACCACAACCCATGCAACAGAAAGTGACTTGGGATCCATAAAGTATCCACATGAGAAAAGGGATAACAAAATAGAGAAAAATAGTTGAAAGCCACCAAGGAATAGTTACATGGGCGTTTATGAGGGATAAAACCATAGGAATCCCTGCCAAACATATCGAGGAAGAAAGGACATAAACCATAAGAGCTAAACTTGCAAACAATAGCATTCCAAGCAACTCTAAAGGCCATGGGCCAAGAGAAACCACCCCATTGAAGACATCACCATCCAAGGAAGAAGTAGTGAACAACAAAGCCAATACAAAAACCAACGAGCAACACAAAAAATGAAAATGCCAATGCCGACTAGCCCTCAAAGACAAAGGTAAATTGGAGGAAAACCCCAATGCATGCACAAAGTTGCAGAGCTGTCCACCACCCTCAACCAATCCCAATAAACAAAGAATGTGCCAGACCCATCACACCTCTAGCAAAGGACCACAGAGGGCGACTACAAACAACTTGAATGGAATCTATTTGCAAGAAATACAACATGAATTGTTCATAAAATTGGATATGTTTCCTTTTCCACGCATTGATCTTCAATCTGTGATAAAGTACTTGGGAGTTTTCATTAAGCCAAATGATTATTCTAAAAAGGAAAGTACTGGCAGTGGCTGCTGTCGAAAGTGGAGAAGCGTTTTTCTTTGTGGTGTAATAGGTGACTCTTGTGAGGGGGTCATCTCAATCTAGTCAAGTTAGTGATCGAGGTGGTTCCTGTTTATTGGATCTCTCTTACCTTTGTGTTGAAAGGGATTACGAAGCATATAAAAAGATTAGTTTTGGTTTTTGTGGGTTGGAGGTTGGGATAAAAGAGTCTTTATGTGGGTTTCTTGGAAAATGATTGCCTTGCAAAAGGACTCGGGAGGATGGGGGATAAAAATCCTATCAGATTTTGCTCAGGTTCTTGCTACAAAGAATATTTGGAGGCTCATTGAGGGGAAAGGGTTATGGGTCAAAGTGATATGTAAAAAATATTTGGATCCATTGTTTGTAATTGATTGGATTGGAACTCTAGAAAAGTCTCATAAACATGCCTTAGTTATATATGGAAAGCGATTGTTTTGAGTTTTCCCGTCATAGGGAATTGGTTGACTTGGAAGGTGGGGAATGGCTCGCAGGTTCGTTTGGGTGAAAACCCTTGGGTGCGTAGTGGGGTTTTTCATAGGATACCAAGGGGAATGATCGATACTCCGAGAGACAGAGGTTATTATTTTCTTAATCAACTGACAAACCATGGACATACTACTATATGGAATCGAGAGTGGTATCCAACTTAGTTTTTCGGTTTTATGGGGGTAGATCGGTAGGCTTGTAAGGTCAATCGATCATCACTATGTTCCAACCATGTTCATTTATCTGATTAGGAAGATTGCTTAATATGGTCGAGAAATATTGTAGGTGGTAGGTACACCCCGTAACTAGGTTATAAGGTGTCAAAATTAGAACAACCTATACCAAAGAGGCCATGGTGGTACAAATGTATTTGGTGCTTTAAGTGTCCATTGAAAAAACATATTTTCATGTGGCTTCTCTTAAATGATAGGGTCCCAACATGGGATTTTTTCTAGCGGAAGAGTTGTTATGGACCTGAGCACTATCCTATGTCAAACAAATGATGAAAGTGTTTCCCACTTGTTTATTTCATGTCCATATATTATTGTTGTTTGGGGGGATATTAGCAAAGTAATGAGTCTTTGGGATGGCTAGCAAGGAGGGATTGTTGATTTATGTTTCACTAAGTGGTGTGGGAACAGTGTGTGCAAGTCATTTAGGGCTTCACCGCTTCTAGTGGCATCGTGAGTGTGGCTTTCTAGAAATGCATGCTTATTTGAAGATAAGCTCATTCCTCCTCATATATGTGCTCATTAGAATTTGATCATTTTGAAAATATTTAAGCAAGAGAAGAATGCACCAATGCCTCAAATTATTATTCCTGAATTGATTGTTAAGACACAGTGTTGGGCATATTTTGATGGTGCTTCACAAGGGGACCCTTAACGCAGGGGTGTTGAAGGGTTGCTATATTTTTTCATATTCTCATTTTATGAAGGTTAAAGGAGGCATGGGGGAAAGCTCAAATAGTAGGTTGGAGTTATTGGCATTAAAGTTGATCTTAAATCTTGCACTAGCATGAGGTGTTCAAAAGTTACAGGTAATGGGAGACTTATTAATTGTCATAAATTGGTTAAAAGGTTTGAACATGGTTCAATTTTTTTTACTACAACCAATTTACAAAGAAGTGTCGTTGTTAAAAAAACACACTTCTAATATTTCCTTCTTTCATATATACAGAGAAAGGAACATGCACACATATTTACTCTCAAAAGCATGACTGGAGATGGGACTTGGTTAGTGGCATGTTTGGGACTTACAAGAAGCTTTTTGGACACAATATGATCTTGGCCCTATCATTTGACCTATAAATCTCTCTTTTTAGTACTTCGTCTTTTTTCTGTTGTAACTTTTATATGGAATTGTAGTATTTGGAGAAGAAGAAGTTGTATTTTTATTTCACGCCTTGAAGACTCTACAGTTTTTGTATAAGCTACACAACAACATATATTTTGTAAACGAATGACTGCAATTATAGGACATGATGGGTAAATAACTGATGGAGTGGTGGATTATTTTTCTGACATTTTTTGTTTCCTAATAAAGTAACGAAGTATAATGATCTATACATACGGACAATAAATATAAATGACAATGAACATGTACACAATATAATTTTGTTATATATAACAAGAGCCACGAGGTGGCAATGTCTTCAGCATTGCTACTAGCTCTTATTGCTATAAGAGAGAAGATGTACAAAGAATAATGTAGAAAAAATAGCATGCAAAAGAATTCAAATGCACAAGAAATAGAAGCAAAAAAGAATGTTTTCATATAATGTGCAAAATAGATCTCAAATGACAATACTATTTTGAGAAACCAGATTACATCATAGAAAATCCCTTTAAGCCTATAGTTTTTCATAACTATTTTCTTTTCGGTATATGTAAGAAGGCATGAACATGTATGCTCAAATGACAATATTGTTTTGAGAAACCGGATTACATCATAGAAAATCCCTTTGAGCCTATAGTTTTTTCATAACTATTTTCTTTTCGGTATATGTAAGTAGGCATGAACATGTATGCCATGGAAACTTTAGCTACAAAGTTTCAGAATTCCCAATAATGACATTTAATACATGCCTAAGTGATCAACATTTAAATGATTGTTTTGGAGGTTTGCAGTACATCCAATCTGCTAGCAACACCTCCTACTTTTCAATTGTAGGTCATTAAAATGTTTATTCAATTTCATGAGCGATTGGATATGAAGTTTTGGCAAACATTGAAATAGTTAAAAGAGCGAGTTAGCTATAGATATTCCATTGATACAGATGATGAAAAGCATAAATTTTAACATTTAAATTCTAAAGTTATATAATGCCAAGGAGTCGCTTGCTTTGGAAATTACCTCTAAAACCGATGAAGGGACAGTAATTTCACCAAAACAAATGATAGAAATGGGTGGACTGAATCCCTTAGGCATTATCACTAAATTTGAAATTTAATGGTGGCCATTATAACTTAAAAGACTTAACGACTTAGGAAGTCAGTTGGTCACTTGGATTAAGAGTATAAAATAAAAGTACAAAAACCAACTCAAGATTTGTAAAATCCTTCAAATAAATTTTTTCTTAGGTTTTAGATCTTTCAACTTGATTAACCATCTTCTTTTCCAAGAAGTCAAAAGAAGGGAAAGCAAAAGTGGGACCTCGATGAAAAACCATTTTATAGTTAGTAACATAAAAAAAAATATTTTCCAAGAAGTCGAAAGAAGGCATGATAGGAAATGCAAATGATACACAAGTAGTTTTTAAAAACCATCTTCTTTTCCAAGAAGTCGAAAGAAGGCACGATAGGAAATATAAATGATACATAAGTAGTTTTTAAATACTTAGGTTCTTAAAACCATCTAATGTCATGGGCTTAATTACCTTTTAATGAACCTATCATCTCATATATAACTTTAATGAAAATATATTTTATTTGTTTTTCTCGCATAGAAACAAACATATATATTTTTTTAGTCCCCGCCGTAGGCAGGAGACTATATGTTCCAGTTGTTTCTATTAATTGCAATCAATATATATTTTTTGTAAAGTTAGATTAATGTTAACATAAAATTTGTATTTATAATTAGTTAGAAAAAAGAAATTACTATTTTCTAATTGGACAATCACCTTGAATTGACTATTTTTTCTCATTGCACGACATTAAAATAAATAAATAAAATAGATAAAAAATAAAACCTTACCTTAAAACTTTACCCGTGCTCTAACTTACTTGTCGTGCAAGCAATCACCTGCAATTTCTGAAGGCTGCAACTTCAGATCAAATGATTGCATGCATGCACATATGTGTGCATGCAGTTGAATGCATGTCCTCCACCTGTAGGATGAACAGTTTTTTTGGTGAGAGCTTTGATCTGGGCGTCTCTTCTTGTTTTTCATCTTGAAGACTCGGTTAGGGTTTTCTGAACGATCTGGAGGTCTAGAGACAAATTGTTGATTGCTGCTTGGTCTGCACGAAGGAGTCTGGACAAGTGTCTTATTATTTTTGTAGACATTGGAAACGGATCTGTCTCTGGGGACTTTAATATAGCAATCTTTCTTTCTGGCTGCAAATCCTGAGTCTTGAACCGGTGCCTATTGGAGGGTAACTGTGACCTGTTCGATTTGAATTGTTGGCAAGTTGTGGCTGTTAGAGCCAAGCTCGATTGATTTGAGGGAAAAGAGATCTGATGTCTACTCGCTGATTCGACTTTGATCTGTCCTCCCTTCCTTCTCAGATCTGACTATTCAAATATTTTTTTAAGAGGCATTGTTTGCCTTCCTGTAAAGGAGGAAACGCGGCACAGCCTCCCACACTACCAATTTCACTCTTTTTGCCTTTAAAGGGAGGATTTAGCATCAAAGTGGGCAATTACTACGTCGAACAGTTGAAGCCTGAAAAGGTTAGCATCCGTCTCATGGTGGATCAATTAATTTGCAATCAGATCTTGCAGTCAATTGCACTCAGACCATGGTATATGGTGTCACCGTTGATGACCCAAAATTCAACTTCTTTTAAAAGATATATCCAATTATTCTTGAAATATGTAATTTTAATTATGCAGCGAAGAGAAGCCCATTCCCGAAAATTGGATAATTTCATGGGCAGCCGAAGGTTCTATTATGGAAATTGGAGGCGACGCAACAAATATAGGGCTTGGGCTAGATTTGATTGGGTGAATCTGCTACTTCTGGGCGTGTGATTGAATCCGCCGTCGGCTGAGAGCTTCCACATTAAAAGAACCAGAAGTTCAAGGGAGGATTTCACTTCGATTCCGGTGACCTCTCTCAAAAAAGTCTCGCAGCCCTGACAAATTGAAACGCAAGCTATATACATCTTTGGATTGTTGGGTCTTATGTAAATCTGGTATGTAAGGTTGAGGGTGCTCTTGTTCTTTTTGCGATTTGGTTAATTGAAATCCTCTCATCGAAGCATCCATTTGTTTTCGGTACTAAATCCATTCAGTTCTGCGTATCCTCCTCTCCCGCGAAACCGTCGAACTATGATAAAATGGTAACTCTTCGTCCACACATTCATTGAATATTCATGCTCAGGTGAACTTCATTTATTTATGGGAATGCTTCCTTTACGTAACCTGCACATTCAAAAACAAAAAAGTTAAAAATGTGCCAATAAATATCCGCCAGGAAAAGGCGAACGATATTAAGCCTTATGTAAAATTATTGTAAAAATAAAAAGATAAGAATTATCCCTTTTGACTGCAATATTTCATCGCATGTATTTTTGGATCTCTAGATTAATATTGTGATGTCCATGGCACTGTAAATTTGATAGAAAATATGGTACTTGTAGAGCCATTCTAGGACAGAATCTTTGCCATCGTGATCTCCAACTGAATAATTCCTTTTAATCAGCAACATTCACAGCAAATTCATGGAGCTCTTTCGTTTCGGCGCACTAATGAATTTCACTTTTAACGATCGCACTAACTCATCTTTACATTCTTGTAATCCCCAGCCAACAGCATGATTCCTTTATCGAACCGAACTCTAGAAATCTTCCTCATCTGATGGAAACAACTTGCCTCAAATCAAGCAACAACTGAGCGGAACCGTCACTAATTTAATGCATTTTGGTGACAAGCTTTATTCCTTTAATCATTTCCACTATCATCTAACGACAAATCGTTAGCTTCGGTGGCATCTTCTTCATATACTGCTAGTTTAATTGTGGAGTGATTTTATGGTAGACAGCTGGTTGTTCTTGAAAAGTGGCATTTCGACGACCTAGAAAGCTGGAGATGTAAATTTCAATTTGATCCAAAGAAGTCAAAACCTACAATAGTGATACAATAATTTAGACCGTAGGTTAAACTTCTAAACAATTTAATGGTGATACGTCCACGATCTAGATAGAAACACAATGATATCCTTAATATATTGCTTGAATCTAAATATAATTGTTCGATGATGTGCTTTCAATAGTTTTGACAACCCCTTTTTTATTTGAATTAATTGTCTCATATTCCAACAATACTTGACACTTGGCTTCTTTTAATGCTTGCTCTTAAGCGTATTGATATTTCAGGCCCATTCCTTAAAATTCTAAAACGTGAGGAACCATTCTTCACTTTCCAGAATCTGTGAACATAAAGAGAAGACAAAAGCCATAACATTTAAAATTCATAAAACAGGACTTTCTCCTATCTCCTTTTAAATATATATTCACAAATCAACCAAAAGTATAATCCCAACACAAAGTATTTGTCAAATAAATTTGATGAATGATAGTAACAAATGTCCAAGTAGTCAAATAAATTTGATGAATGATAGTAACAAATGTCCAATCATACTAGAAGAAAATAAAAATATAATTTCTTTTCTTGAAAATGATAATTTTCCTTTTTAAGTATGATTGAAATATAAACACCATCCAAATAAATAAATAGGGAAAAAGAAAGGGCCATATAAATAGAAAGATTTTACACAAGGTGGTGAGCATCCCTCTCAGCTGAAAACCAAACCATCTCCACCTTCCAATCCCAGTGTCTTCCTCCAAGACATGGGAAGAAAATGTCAGATGAAATTTGCAACTTTTGTGGTGTTCAAGGGCATCCAGATTCAAACCAACACATAAAGTATTTGTCAAATAAATTTGATGAATGGTAGTAACAAATGTCCAATCATACTAGAAGAAAATAAAAATATAATTTATTTTCTTGCAAATGATAATTTTCCTTTTTAAGTATGATTGAAATATAAACACCATCGAAATAAATAGGCAGGGAAAAAGAAAGGGCCATATAAAGAGAAAGATTTTACACAAGGTGGTGAGCATCCCTCTCAGCTGAAAACCAAACCATCTGCACCTTCCAATCCCAGTGAGTCTTCCTCCAAGACATGGAGGAAGAAAATGTCAGATGAAATTTGCAACTTTTGCGGTGTTCAAGGGCATCCAGATTCCAAATGTTTCAAGAAACTTGTTGCATTGAATGAAGCCGTGCAACAACACAAAATTTATGTGTCCAAACCTTCTTCAATAAGCAAAGGGCATGCTTTATTTGGTCGAGATATGCTTCTCCCTATTCAAAAGGACAAATAATATTTTTATTTGTTTTGGGTAGCACAATTTTGTTTTGATGTAGAGAGGATGTTTCAATACCGGTGTATTAATTAATTTATATTTAAGATTTTATTTATCTAAAAAAATGTTTTTTATTTATATATATATTTATTTAAGGCAAGGACTAAACTGCACGCAGCTCTTGTTTATCTTAAACAAATGTTTTTTTATGTTTAAAAATACAACCATAACATATATGTTTAACAATACAATAATAAAAGAGAATGAGATAGCAGACGGTAAGAGGATGAGTTCGCAGCTAATTGAAAAATATCTTAAACCTGCCTTCTTCAAACTTAAAAAACACATTTTTAAATTAAATTACAATATCCCACAATAAATAAAGGGGAATTTGTTTCAATGTTGTGCTTACCAAGGAAATCCATAAAATAAAATAAAAACGTAAGAAGATTACAACCATTATGCATCGATAATGCTATATGCGGATTTTGCAATCTAATTGGCTCATACAATTATAAACTATAATCTCGAAAGAAGATTTTGTAATTTGTAATTTATAATGTTATTGTTGTTATAAAAACAATCAAATGGAATAATAATTGTTTTATAAATTGGAATATATATAGTTGAATTAATAAGTATAATTCACTACTGAAATAATAGTGTTGTGTAAACAAAATTATAACTGTATTTAATATATTATTTTTTAATATAAAATATTTCAATTCAAATAGTAACTTTAGTTACTCTTTATATCTCCTTCGGTATTTATTGAGTAAATAGTATTTTTTGGACGAAGTATATGCATCATGCTATCTCTGCACGTATCTCAATACTTCTACATCATGCTATCTCCGCACGTATCTCAATGCTTCTATCTTCATGCACATACCCCAATAAACATAATCGGATATTGAAAGATGTGCAGAAATAACATGGTGCATATACGTGGCCATGGCCGTGGCCATGTTACAAAGTCGTACAAATAAAATAGTAAAAAATACTGTAGACAAGATCACGACTCAGGGTGAATTTATGAGGGCACTGTTCAGTAATACTTCTATTCCAGATAGTCCAAACCAGGAAGGCGTATGCATAGCCAGGCTTCAATCACTACTACACAGAGAGGGGTATTAAGACAATATTTGTGTAAATTGTCTCAACTTAAGACACAAAAAAATTGTGTATGGCCTTAAATATTGTCTTTAAGGGAGTGTCTTAAACTATTGTCTTAAATTATTGTCTTAAACTATTGTCTTAAATTTAAGACAATAGTTTAAGACACTCCCTTAAAGACAATATTTAAGACAATACACAAATTTTTGTGTGTCTTAAGTTGAGACAATTTACACAAATATTGTCTCAAATATTGCCTTAATACCTCCTCTATGTAGTGGTGATGGAATGCAAATATTTATGATAGGGCACGGTGGAATCAAACCACCAATCTTCTGCATTATAATGCAGATACTCTACCATTGAGCTAGTACACTACAACTTTAAATGTGAAAATTCAAAATATGTTTCTTCACCCAAATAACTTAATACTAAAACAAAATGTGATATTTACACCTCCAAAGCCATTGTGTGATTTGAGGAATCCCAATCTTTGAATGACTTATGAGTTAAATTTTCACTTGATGCCACTTTCCAAATCCCAACATTAGTTCCAACTTAAAATATTCATCCAATTTACTAAGTTTAGAAATCATTTCATTGTTAGAGTGCATTTAAAACAAAACTATATTTGAAGATATTGACTTTAGGAGCCAATTGTAATACAAGATTATGGCCAATGAAATTGTGGATTACCTAATAGAGTTGTCTACTGCTGAGGATGAAAATCCATGCTAACAACATTTGAACCCTGCTAACTTATAATCATGCACATTACATTAAACCCAAAAAAACACAATTCAATTGTTATACCACAAAACATATAAATAAGTATCACTAAGCACATATAATTAGGTATTACTAAGCCTAATTGAGGAGTGATATCTCATTCTTGTAAATTTCCTGAATCCTAGAGGATACCCATGCCTTAATAATACCATAAAATAATATCATTAAATAAATCATTTGATTATTTCATAATCTAAGGTTTTGGGCAACCTTAGACAAAGGGTTATGGTTTAAATTAAGCTATTAATTAAAAAAATAAGAGGATTCAAAAGGAAATCTATGAGTGTATTGATTTGAGTAATCAAGCATCCGGTGTTGAAGAGTTTTTATGGAAAGCTACCGATAGACACCTTGGTTGTTAGAAAGGATTATCTAATAATATGGAGAGCCATGGAGTTGAATGGGAGTAAGTGTAGTGTTTTTTGTTGTAGCATGAATGGATGTTTGAAATGGATGGTCTCATCCCATACATGGAGGTTGATGTTCATGCTAGGGTCTAGTAACTGGTGTTTACAATATTACCCGGGCTCTTAAGATTAGAGGCCTCTATTATTTGATCAATCTTCTCTACTTACACTAATATTTTGGTATGCACTGTTGATATAGCTGTTGGGGAGGTAGTAGCATGTTATCATGGTTATTAAGAGGTAGTAAAGTGTCCATAAATATTTTTATCTGTTTTGAGTGAAGAAAAGACGACAATAGTGTTGAAACCCTAGCAGACTTATATTAGTGTTCTCAATGGTGCCTTTACCAGAATTTATGAAGATGCAGCGAAAGCTAAAGCAGGTGTCCTCTAAAGGCTGGGCAGTAAAATATTTATCTATGTGTTCAGTGCATACAATGTAGCATAGAAAAATAATGACCTTACCAAACATGTTGAAGTCAAGGAAGCAATAATTGTGACTGGACCAATTTTCATCACACAAAATAACCCCAAGTGTTAGTTAATTCGTTGGTGTTATTGTAGCCAGAGCAATGCTAGTAATCCACCATGTTGTACATGCCCTTGGTTCAATTCCGGTAGGGTCAGATGTACTAAATCTAGTTTGTCACGGATTTATTTTCTAAGAAAAAATAGAATAGATGAAATAATAAACTAAAATAACATAACACTGATATACATTCAAGAAAATTGAAATAAGGCAATAATTGCCACAAGAAATAGCACTTGAACAGTTTTGAACTTAAGAAACCTCCGGAAGAAATAATGAAAAGAAAGCTTAAGAGTAATTATGTCGCATGCCTCATCAACCTGACCAACCTTGGATAGCTTCATCACATGTTTAGAATCAGTTAACTGACAAACAAATATACTATTGCTTGTTGGTGGAGTTCTAGGTCGTTGGAGCAAAGCACCCGAGATTATTATGAAGAAAACATTAGAATCAAACATTGTTTATAGTTAATTTTCTTTTCATCCCACCAGGGGAGAAAAATCTACATCTATGCTCCAATTCTCAACAATTTAGCATACAAGGATTTTTTAGAAGCAAACATATATGATATAGATTATCAGATTCTAAAGAATATGAACCACCTAACCTACATTTGGACGTGGCACAAGAGCAGTTGCACCATAAATTACTGCAACATGATGTATAAGAGGGCTAAGGTTTACCACCCATTCCGGAAGACTACGAGCGACAGGACCAACTGAAGGTTGAAATTGCTGTGACCAATCAGATTAAAATCTTATTAAAACAAGGGTAGATACAGACTGAGATCAACAGATCATTGATGCTTATTCAAAAGGTAGAGGAACATGAAACAAATATTCACGATACTAGTCAAAGTGGTGCCTCACAGCGTTCATAGTACTAGGATGAAACGAGCTCCCTGTTTGAATCAACCCCATAAGATTATTATTTACTAGAGGTGTTGTTAGAGCTTTAGTTGAAAGCCCACGTGTGTGATCAACAAACAATGTTCTCATATGAGGATTAGGTTGAGGAGTTTTGCAAGTCATATGCTGCCAGTTAAGACTGAAGAAAAGCACAGTACACATAGAATGCATCAGATTATTGTTAAAAGTTATAAGAGGTCCAAGGTGAAACGTTCCTGCCATATCTCAAGAAAATTTTATAAAATCCAGAAATAGGTTTGATTGCAGTGCAATAGTTGACAACATGTGTAGACAATCCTTGTGAACAATTTATCCAACAAATTTAAGTAATCCAACATGCAACTATTTTGTTGAAAAGAATCACAATATATAAATATCTTCTAGATAAGTTCTGAACCTGAATGAAGAAATCTTAATGAATAAAAGAGGAGAGAGGCATAACCTTTGATTTATGAGGGTTCGAAGCTTCAAAGGTCTAATGCTTGGCAACATCAACTTGGTGCCGGTTATAGGGTTGTCTTGTACAAATGTTTTAATATCTTTAAGCAGGGCAATTCGTTGAGTTGATGCATCCTTATAATCTTTAAGATGCTGGTTTTCCCTACATGTAACAGAAATTCAGGTTAGACCTTTCACAAAGAAGAAAATATTAAAGACAATAAAATATACACAATAAAACAAACATGCTTATTATAACTATTGAAGTATGATCTCTCAACTGCTTTTAAATAAACAGGAGCCACTTTTTGTTGGCTCACCTGCAAAATGTGATCACAAACAAAAGGTAAGTGAGTTTAAAATATAGATATTGCACCCATGCAATATCAATAGCTCTTACATTATTTTCCATTACCAAATGAATCATGGTATTTCCAGTCAGGGCTACAATTGTTCGCCACGGTCTATTTAACTCAGAAATCAAACGTTTACAAATCTTCAATAACTTCAAATGTCTCATAAAACTATTCAAATCGACAATTGAAACGTGCTCTACAACTCGGATGGAGGTGGTGGGATCTATGTAACACTTCATGTGTTACTTTGAATGTGAAACAGTGCATTTGATCTAAATGGTGCCATAGGTGATTGAATATGAAGACTATCACAAACCAATCTAAACTCGAGTTTAATATGCGCTTGAGAATGCATATATCTTGATTTCACACAGGTATTCCATTGAATCACGGTGAGGTACCTCTAGCTTTACAACCTCTAGGTGAATATCAGACTCGAGATTAGATGGGTATGTGTTAGTGCTACCCCCCGTTAACAGTGTAATTGGGGGCATCAGGAGATGCAAACCCACATATATAACACTAATTATACACCATGGGATCTATACTAATCTCCCCTAATCTCAATTCAAGACAAAAGAAAATCAAGCGAGTATGAATTGGTTAGAAAACCTAAGAACCCCCATCCATGTAAGTAACAACTTGATCTTTTATCCATAAATCTGCAAAGATGAGCAGCCCACCGTCTAACCAAAAGGGTTGAATGAATGAATAGTAAGCTAACCAGATGTACAGGGGCTCTGATGTGCTTTACAAGGAAGGAGCTGCACTGATTCCCCTGTAACTCATGTCTGTGGTGCCTACACACCAATTCTGGCCCAGAGGGGTTTCCAAGAGACCGCCCACAGTAACTATACGTTTTAGGTTAGCTAAACAATGTTTAAAAACTAAAAAAAATTAAAAACCTTGATGCGACGGCAGTAAGAAAGAAGGCTTAATGAGTAAAAGACTCACGTTGCTCTCTGCTGCGCCTTTTTTTTTTTTAAAACCATGGGAACAACAACCTCCCAAGGGTATATCCAACAGCCTGCAAGCCAGATATACCAGAAACTTGTGACTCAGCAGGGGCCGAGACGTCCCGAGACCCTTTATCCCAAGGGAGAGCCTCTATCCCAGGGGTCGCCTACCCTTCGAGCCTTGTCACAGCGGGCCAACGAGCAACCCTACCCCCCGCCGGTTTTGAACCTGTGACCTCCTCAGAGATAACACATGTTCTTAACCATTAGGCCCACTCAGGTGCTCTCTGCTGCGCCTTTGCATGGGGCTGCTCCCATTCGTGGAAGTAGTAGAGGTGCCACTAGATAAAGTTGAAGAGTCTCGATCTGCTGCATTTTGTTAATCCACGTGGATTGCGAGACTTTGGCATCTAAAACCAGAATTTGACATGAAATCAAGGCAAAGAATCAGTAATCTTGAAAATGGTGCAAAATATAGGAAGTAGATATTCGTAGAGATTCAACATCTGCAAGCAGAATAGAATGCCCTGAATATACACACCTAGGTTAACTGTTTCCTGGTTGAGGGAAAAGACTAAAAATTCACGTCAAATTGAGTTACATAACTTATGGAAACAAGCCAATCAAATAGAACCTCAACTATGGTTAATATAGAGCGTTCATGATAAATGACAGATTATCACGCTGATTCCCTGCTATCTCTGTCATGATGACGGCAAATAAGCCATACCCAATTTGGATAACAATTAGCCATAACAAATAACTAGCTATGCCAACTCAGTTGAATACCGATATGCATGTGGGCAAAGGGCCCAGCCAGAAAAGAGTAAAACAATAGTCAACCAAGTGTAATGGATATGTGTGCCAAGTGGCCAGCGCTTTGATTAAAAAACCATTGTGAATTCACTTTGCATGCATTTTCTAGAATGCACAACCGCTACCCGTTTTCCGCAGCCAAGTGGTTATCTTTTTGAAACATGTGGCTCATATGCAAATCTTTACTCACTGTGTAAATCAACAAGAAGCCTGGCCTTAGCCCTGCTTCTCTGCTCGCCTTAGCCCTGCCTTTGAGTTCTCAAACTAAATTGATTTGGGAAGCCTGGAATCAATGGGAAGATTAGTCGATTGATTATTGTGTTCTTCCATGCACTGTGCATCTCAGCTGATAGACACAATTAGTGCCCCGATGCTTCAGAAATTTACACCTATGAAGTAGTTACAATAGGTATTTCTCCTTGATTATCTTTTAATTTCCTGAAGTGTTTTCATATAAAGCTACTAGAGGTTACAAAATCGTGTACAACGTGCAGCTACATCTACCATTGCTGGAAGCAAGGAAAACATCGCTTACTAATTCCCAGAGGCTCGGGGTCAGTGTACTCATGTCAGTGGCGTCTTACCAGTTTATTGTTTTATATTTTTTTGATTTATCATTGATTGTCAAATCCTTTGAGCACAAAGATTGAACATATAATATTTTTATTTACACTCTCAGTTTTTCTAATTAGACAGTATAACCAAGATGAGCTACAATGGTTGACATGTCCTTGGAAAGGGTTGCAGTGATTCATGCATTCTCAAGCACTGCCTTCACTCGCTAAGCATCGTATGGATTGAAAAATATCAATAGTAACGCAACGGCCTTAAGCATTTGAGGCCTAGCACAAGCTTATTTAAATATACACCTCTCTAAATTTTAGCGATATTTATAAATCCAGATCTAAATCTAAGCCTATTAGGTGGATCATCTTGATCAAATAAAGACGGGCCTAATATATACTTTGAGGTTGCAAAGGTGTATTGCTTTGACATAATGTCCGGATTGCAAAGTAGCTATATCCACAAACCCTTTTTAATTCATATGCAACGGTACATTGCATATTTCAATTTTACATTTGCCACAGCTGACACAACTTTCTGTCATATGCATATGTGAATTTTATAAACACATATTTAGTTCATTGTATGCATTCAGTGTTTTTGCCTCTTTAATTGGCCTTTCTGTCATATGCATATGTGAATTTTATAAACACACATTTAATTCATTGTATGCGTTCAGTGTTTTTACCTCTTTAATTGGCATACAGTTATGTCAATTCCAATGTTAGATTGTATATATTATGTGTTTTTATCCTTTTTTGTCTATTGTTTTTTGGGACATTTTTTAGATTTAAATTTTAAATTGTAGTGAAGTGCTCGGTGCAAAGCGAGTGGTAAGCACAACAATTTAGAATTGGAATAGCTCAAAAAGAAATACTTTAAATGATTTAGGTACTTGGGATTAACCCAATTTAAAAAGCAAATTTATGAATACTTAGCTAAAATTGTACCTATAAATGTACTATAGACTCGATGTCCAAACTGCCCAAAAGATTGTTGTCCTTCGTTCTTGCTCTTTCACCTTCAAAAACTTGCATCAACACACCAAGCTGATTATCAGAGTATGTAGAGAAGACATGTTCTTTCTTCGTGGGATCAAAGTAGTCATCACACCTCGAGCAGTTTCTAGACCAAGAGACAGTGGAGTAACATTCAGAAGCAAGAGGTCTTGTACCTTCTCATTTTCTTCTTAGATAAGAATTGCAACTTGGACTGCAGCACCACAAGCTACAGGAGAATTGGACAGGAAAATTGTTCAAAAACGAAATGAAGTGCAAATCCCATGTGAATATTGATTCAAACCATTATGACAAAAAAATACACAGCATTTCCATTCTCCGGCGGTGCTCTGGAAGCAATTGCCCTATCCTCCAGAGCCGCAATGTGTTTCCGCTTCAGGGACTTGTGGAGAGAATAACCCTCATCCAACTTTTGCTTTCCCAGCCTTGTTTTTTCCACGACGATGGATTTTTTGGAGCCACCACTATATCTCTCAGTGGTTTTCCACTAGTTGTACACAGATGGCTCCGTGGCCTTGTTGGTTTCCAAGGACTGCACAAAATCCCCCACAATGGAACGCTGAGCAGGGCTGAATCTGCCATACCAAACCATATGGACATCCACAGTGGGTTTGGTGGTAAGTAAGGGACCATGGTGATAAGTCAACACAAGAGCCTATATCGATGAACACAAATCAATCAGGAGAAGCATACATACAGAAACTTACACCCACCCATTCCCATATTCTGATACTCTACTATTCAAAAAGACTAGAAGAAGGTGTTGGAGGCTTGTAAAACAAGAAACGTCTGAGAGTTTATATGCGAACTTTGGGCCCTACCTCTTTTCTACACTTAGTGGTTGTGTGAAAAGAATGGTTTGCAAATGCCGTGATGACTGACCAACATGATATTAGCGTTGGAAGAAAAGCAGAGCGACAACTAGGCTTCCCTTCTAGATGATGCCGGGCCATTTAGCCTGATCGGTTTCCTACCCACTATTTTCCACAGAGGAGCGGTACCATAGAACCCTAGCTCATAGATAATGAATTATTGCATTATGGGAAACACACCTCCCCATTCCTCTCAATCGATACAGACGCATCTAGACGAAACGTGGCGTTCCGGCATTGGCACATTTGGCATGTCAGGCACCGTCCTCGTCAACGTAGTTAAAGTCTAGGGTCGGGTTTAACAACGAAAGCCTGAAATCCACGTGAAGAAAATGAATAGGAGGCGTTTCACAGAGAATTTGAATTAAGCCAACTGCAAATGCTATCATTCGGGAAGACGGTGGGTGGGAAAATTGCAATAATCTAATATGCTTACAGTGCCATCCAACTCTCATATCAGACCACATAACACAGACAAGCTCTGCACATAAGCCAACAAGTGTCCTGTCCAATCCAATTGTTCTTAATAAAATTATAATAGCATACACAAGCATTTATGGATGGCTGACGAGAGCGCGCCGCCGAGGCCTGGGGCACAATGCCCCAGGAATACGTCACCTGCACGGAACCAATGGACGAGTAGATAAATACAGTTTAAAAAAAAATTATTTAATTTGTCCAAAAATCATACTATAAAAAACTTTAGAAAAATGAACAAAAATCAATCTGCAACCTTGAACTAATTGACCTGCACAAAAAATATATGTTGAAGACATAATAAAACTCCTTTTTTCTTAAAAAAATACTATACATAAAACCAACAATTAATAAAGTATGAAACACAAGCAATTCTAACAACAATGTAATTAGACATAAAAATTCTCAATAAAGTAAGCCTTACCACAATACTCCACAACTTAAATGCCACTATATCTCCTATCAACTTTTGGGATGTTGTTTCAACCTTATTAGTCCATGCCTTCGCTGCAGGGACTATAGAAATCGCGCAGCGATGATTGTATTAATCCTGCACGATTTCTTATGCAATTTAACCAAAGTATTTTTGGACATTTTGTGTTCTGGCCAATGAGCGAATTGAAGGCCTTATTTGGCCTCTTTCTGAGGCATCTCAATAATGCATTAAGCAATGAACTTTACTTTTTTATATATAGGTTGTTCTTAGTGCTATTTGGATGTTCGATGGATCAAAATCAAGCTAATAATTATCCAAATTTTTAGGATTCTTCCATGGTTTCTTACCAGACAGAGGTTTAAATGTTTGATTGCCACGTTGTTTAATACAAGACACTTGTTAATTGCGATGTTATCCACTGGTATTTGTGGTACACACGTATTCAAATGCAAGACCCCATGTGGCAGGTGAACTAAAATTTGGTTGAGTTAGTTTAAACTTTCTCCTTGATGTTCTACAGAGCTCTGGTTCGGCTCTGTGAGTGAGACTTAACTGCCCACTCTCCATCACTAAATTTAAAAAATTGAAGTAATCAAGAACTCTGCATGCCCGGGCCAATACAGTTGAAATATATCATTTTCAATAGTCATTATAGAGAAAATCTTCGTCAATCACTACAGAAACTGTGTGCTCACTGTGGCCTTTCAGAGTAGATAGGCATTGGTAGAAGGTAGAAACTGCATTGTTTGCACCTTCCTAGCTGCAAGCTTCCAAGCCCTGATACCTTCTTTCTACTTTATGATGTAATACAACATGATTCTTGATCCTAGAATGGAAATGGACCATGTTTGCAATTGATGATTAGCCTCTGTTGAAATTTGGGTGTTAGAGATGCTAATTGATTGGTAACACTTCCATTATAGGTAATAGCAAAATGCAAAGGATTACCGCTTGCTTAAGGTTAAACAATATCTGAATATCACAAAATGGGTCTTTTGAAACGCTTGGCTACAAGCACAGACATCTTGGAAGAAGCCCGATGGTGCTTTTTCAACATGGGAATATTTCTAGAGGCCAGGAAAATCTCCGTTGATCCATAATTGGACTTGGGGTCTTATGTTCATGAGTTGCAATGGGAAGAGGCTTACACAATATTAACATAACTTGCAATTAGAAATTTTGTGAATTTGGTGAACAAAAAAAAGTAAGTCACTCACATTTGTTGTCTTATTGCTTATCCTTGATAAACTTATATTGGGAATTTGAACTAGTTTGTGATAGAGGAGGCTTATTCAAAGCTTCTTCGCATAGTACATTATTTGATTTAGATTTTTTTAACCTCTTTCTCAAAGCTTCTTTCCATGTTATATTTGATTGTTTTAGAAATTTAATGGATACTTCTTTCTATTTGGAGATGATATTCTTAATAAGTCAGTTCATCTAGATTAGTGCACTTAACCAAATACGACATAACATTACGAAAACCTCCTTGAACTCACCCATGATCTACATTACAATGATTTTATAGGATACAAGAGTAGTTCTTTTGTTGACCACCGATTAAATCATTTTTTGGTTCTTTTGTTGATCACATATTTAATAATTTTTTCTACAGGCATAGTGACTTCGATTTACCTTTCAGACGTCCTATGGACTCATGTGGCACAATCTGTCATCTTTACTTTAAGTTTATTCAGCATGATATGATGCGAAACATGGCTATCTATTTGACCGGGCAGGACCTTTCAATTAATCCTCACAAAAGGCTTATTTATGCCTAAAAAACCCGATTCTATTTGTGTTATGGCTAGAATTTAGTCCATCAATTGCACATTACCAAAGACTTCAAGGGGGAGTGATTCTTCAACATACTCTACATCTATTTTACAGACTTTACACACCATTACACCAACACTAAGACCTTTATAAATTGGTTGTTTTTAATACGTTTATAAGACGATAGGATTTGGTTTATGCCTACCTTAGAGAGTAACAACCAGACCGTATACCATCGCCATTATACTCTGTCCTTTACCCAGATACGAGCGGATGTTGGAGTTAAAACGAACTGCTTTCCTTTCAACATATTTAGTAGCTTTCGATTTAATTTTGGAGCAAAAGGAGAAAAGGTCGACCTACACCTTCATTTCTGAAACTCCAATAATAAAATTATGCTTACATATAATCCAAGCCTTCTTTATGCTTGTATTTGATAGCGACAGCATATAATGGGAGCTTGAATGGGATATGTAGAGGCAAACATGTTGGAGTTCCAATGAGTAATAAGATAGACTAGGAAGACATAGTATAAAAAACCACTTGAGTATAAGAGATGCTTCAATTGCTCATGCATCCTATTTGCGATCCAAGTGCCCCAATATTGAATTAATAATAGTAGTGCCTTTTGGTGAATAATGGGTCGATTTTTTTTTTTGTTAACGTGTAGATGAGCTAGCGCGAGCACATGGCACATGGTGAATAATGGGTCGACTTGTGTTTGAGTTGCTCCCATAGCTCTATTAATTAGAGTGATGTATCCATGCATTTCATCATCGAACATGCATTGAACAATCTTGCTACCATCGGGTCGCCCTTATTATCATATACGAGCGGCATCTTTTATATTAGTAAGCATGGCAATACTTTTCTATATAAGACTTGATATTCGAAGTACTTATTTCCTAGTTATTGCCATCTTATTCAAAGGTATAACTGTGGCCTTGAAAGAAACCTTATTCATTAAATAATAAGGGTCTATTCCCTTTTAATTCATTGATCAAGGAATACAGAGCAGAGATGAATGCATCGATTTTCTATTCATTGAGAAATAGAATATGGATGGGGTACACGCACCCAGACCCTTGAAAGATAGATCTGCGAACATCAAAGAGCGTAGCCTGAAAATGCCTCAATTCCCTATACACATTCTTCTCTCTCAACTCATGTATACTTTCTGCAAGTAGTTGCCTTATGAACTCATAAAGGAAGACCTTGTATGTCACATAGGTGGCTCTCCTAAACAACCTATTATTTGCATGGGAAAGATATGTGTTTTGATTACATTAATTACAAGTGTTGTAGCAGGTCGATGGGTCATCATAGTATGGATGAGGTAGCGCATGTGTCATCGCAGTGGGAAATCTATGCGAAAAAGTAAAAATATGCTTGAGGTTCCTTCTGCCACATTGATCTTCGTTTTATAAATGATAACGTCCTGTGGCAATGTGCTGCATTAGGTTCCGTGCAAACTTTTTTATTTTACTTTTCTTATCAAAATGACATGTTTAATTTGACTACTTCCAAGAATTGTAGTGAGATTTGTATCAAAACATAAAGTGTTTTTTAATCAACTCTAGTGTCGTATTTGTCAAAAGACATTAACATTATATAGAGGACGATACCATTGTATCTATGTGCAGAAATCACAATTGCAATCAATCTCCTCCTTGCTTCTTAAATGCATATCATATTGCAAAATTGCAGATTTTGCCACAGGAACCCAATATCCATTTTTTCTTGTATTATGAACAACAAAATTATCATTAATATTTGGGTGGATGGTTGGTGGAGTGCACATTCAGACTGCATTTTTAATAGTAAATATTTGCGGATGAATCTGCCAACAATTTTATTTAACTATGAGGATTTAAATATTGGACTTTATTACAAGGAATGGTCGTGGCCTTCACTTCAATTTGGTTTCAACTCACTGTCTACATTAATGGGCAATGCCTTCCTTCGGACAATGCCTCCCTTCATTAAAAGACTTCTTCATGAGGTCAAAGACCTTCTTTCTTGGTCTGGTTCAATTACTTTTGTGAAATCGTGATCAAACACCTATCTCAGAGAATGAGAATATAGACTCAGTCCTTCCATCATCATATTCGCTATTACATATACAAGCCAGGCATTTCAAAGTTGTTGTTGATTCGGAAATTAGTTCTACAACTATGATCTATAAATTGACATACACAAGAATAATTAATATTTCAATCCATAGACTTTAACGGTTTGACATGGCCGCCTAAAAATAATAATAGAGATTAGATTTTCCACTAAAAGTGAAATGGTGCAAAGAAACTACAACATGATCAACATGGGCATGATCAACATGGATGATGGTCGTTGTTGCATCACAATCAACTAAGAGAACCAACACGCATGTCATGGACCATTAGATTCCTTGATCATGACCAATCATAAATCACTTGACGAGTACCATTGTCCACATTATTTTTTCTGAGGATCACTATCCATATTATTTCTGGAGGGACTCGTTGGGTGTTTTAGTGGACAACTTTGCAGGAAAGATGTAGGCATCAACTCAGTTCATTAGTTGACTATGAAGGCATGCATGTGAAGATATAATATGGGTAAGTTATTGCTTTGACAATTGCAATTATATCACTGCATGCTCCCAAAATACATAAATAAATATTGTGCTAGGAGAAGCATAGAATATAAAAGTACAATATAATTATTGGAAGAAACCACTATTGCATGCGGCAAGTTGCAAGCCGAAAAAGTGCCTTTAACAATTTTGTCCTCTGCCAAATGGACGCACTTGTGAAATTTTTAAGTGGTGAAACCCTAGACTTACAAAATACATATGAATATGAATGTCATTCAACAATGCTAGTGAGATACAGTATTTGCACCACACGTGAAGGAGATAGGCGCTTAGATTATAACTTTTAAACTGGTGTTGTTTCGGTAGTTGGCAGCTTTGCGCGTAATGATATGAAGAAAAATTATTATTTATTTCTTCTAACGTACTAATCTATAAGCCTAATTGAAATTTATTATTCTTAAAAAGTGAGATCAATACAATTTATCTTTTACGTTGCAAAAAATCTTCCCACATATCCGTAAACAAAAAACATGCTGGTTTGTGAAGGCAAGCCATGTTAAATTTAGCAATGTCTTCTTTGAACTTATCATTATTTATATCATAATTCAATAAGACATTAACTTAGTTAACTAATAAATATTACATTGTACTCTCAAATTATTTAGGTAGGGACTTGCCTGGCTGCCTTAGAAGCTACCCTTGTTATGCCGAAGGCATATTTTAAGGGGCTGGCTCCTCTTAGGCCATCATCGTTTGTCGACGGCAAATGAGGAGCCGCCACCTGTCTTGTAATTCGCGAATGAGCGACAAACTCCCTGAAACCCGAAAATTATCAAATATTGTCAGTGGTTCTAGATGCAATGTCAGTATCTTCTGCTTGGGAGCATGTTTGAATCCTTTAAAATCTTGAAGCCCGTCACAGTCAGATGCCATGGCTAGTCTACGAAGCAAAGGCTTGGCACTGGTTTTCTGATCTTCTCCGCTTAAAGAAATACTCTACGGTTGGCCGCGAACTCTCCTTCCCTTGCACACAACACAATTGGTGATGATTTTGCATATATTGTCTCTGTTGAAGCCCCTCGAGCTATCAGAGCCGGGTACGTCGTTAAATATTTGCTTTGGAGTAAGGTCTCCATTTCGACTCTCTTTGATAGGCCATTCATGCTCTTATCCTTCCATTTTTTAGCAGAAAATACATGTGATTCGCCTACCCGGGACAAAATCCTCTTGAAAACGTAGGCATTGTCTGTGTCTTAACCATGAACAGGCAGTTCGGAACATGGGCGGATAAGCATGTATCAACTCTATGCATTGCAAGTGGGT
Organism: Larix kaempferi; assembly: GCA_027924585.1. NCBI lineage: Eukaryota > Viridiplantae > Streptophyta > Pinopsida > Pinales > Pinaceae > Larix > Larix kaempferi. The sequence goes on from BSBM01000370.1 coordinate 7,331,562, forward strand.
TCTTTGTGATGCTCTTCATTACATTTTTAAGGAGAAATATATAACCATCGCTCTTTCTGATGTTTCTCATTATGCAGTGATTCAATGGCTCATGAGTTCTAAAAAGTTCATTAATGCCAAAAACGTGTATTTTCTAAATTCTAAATTTTTTCGGTTCGTTCATGACCAAAATATATTATTAATGCAACCAATAATTTACAAGAATCGTAATTTTGATGTACAAACATATGAAATATTGTTTAAGAGTATTTCATATGAAAATACTTATTGGAAAGACTACTATTATCTCAAATCTTGAATCTCAGACGTAGGGAATATGGATTTTGTGTCGTATGTATCAACTCTGTGCAGTGCAAGTGGGTTATTTGTGATGCTCATTACATTAATGAGAAATATATAACCATTGCTATTAAAGTAGCATGTGAATTCTCTAAAGAAATGCACCAGCGAAATCAAATCAAGTGTGAAAGACAGAATAGCAAAAAGAAGGGCTAATTTAGCAAAAACAAGAGCTAATTTGACATAAATATATGGATACAGGTTGAGAAGAATACATAAATTATCTCTGGGTTATCCTCATAGCTTTACAAAATCTCATCCATGAGAGATGAGACATTACAGTTGGTGAAGGTATCCCGCCCTTGCAGTTCCAAAGGTTTTCAAAATTAAGTGATATCAATAAATGATAAATCTATTTATGCAAGAGTGAAGATGCAAGCTTTCGAGATGTTTTTTGGGACCCAAAAACATCACTATAACAATAATATAAATAATGACAACTTTGGCCACGACTGCGTACAATTTTTTCCCTGAAATGAAATGGTTCCAGCTATTAGAGTTGTAACAGGTAGTATCTCCATGTGAGCAAGAATATGAATATGGGTGAGATCTCAAGTGTATGAAATAAGCCCGAAAGAAGTCATCGTTCTCTCTCGAGAGGCCAAATTGCCATACCATTGCCATTAATATTGATTAGCACTGATAAATATATTTAAAATCCATGAGAAGCAAGTAAAGAATGAATGAATGAACATAGAATGACTAATAAATAATGATGCTATCGAGTAAATGTCATGCCTGAACATTGAGATTGGCGTTGGGGTTTTGGTGCCCAAAACACTCTCAAACATACCAATGTTTCCATATGTAGCAGCTCTTCCAATGAGCACCATAAGATACCTTAAACAAAATCAAAAGGTAAAGATACCTAAAAGAAAACCCAGCCACAAACATAGAGATAAACGAATGGCAAAAACAAAATCAGAGCAAAGCACCATAAAATTACCTCCAAGCTCAACAAAAAGGGGAGACACAATGATATGAAATGTATGCACCTGGGAGTATTCTTAGGTAAAGCCCGAGAGATGATAAAACTCCAACTATAATCTGTAGTAAATCAGCTTGCTTTAAATTTTGATATTTCAATACAGTCCTTCGCAAAACTGAAGGTTGTGGACTCGATAAATGCATAGATTCCCTCTATGCTAAGACCTTGAGGTACCATCGACCCTTGAAAATGAAACGCCTTGCTCCCATAACCTCTTCAATTCGGATGCTCTATAAATTGAACCCACGCTAGCGTTGTCATCTGCATGCTGCTGAAATTCCACATTTTCCTTGCCAGGCCATACTCAATAGGTTGCATGCCTCTCAGTTCCCATATTCGTTTTCCTAAGCTCCTCCAAAGGTACCATCCTCTCAATTTCCATATATGTCTACCCGAACTCCTCCAAAGGTACCATCATTCCCATCCATGGAAGCTCTAGGAAATTACCTCACTTAGCCTAGCCACCAAGGAAGGAGGGTTGCACCCTCAAATTTCTCTTCAAGCTTAAACGAGAGGAGCTCATGGGGTTCACGTGCAACAGGTGAGAAGAGATCTAGCCAATTCTCATTCGAGAAGAAACAAGGATGTGGAGGTTTTCACGTGCAGGTGATGAGAGACCAGGCCAACCCTCATGTGAGAAGATAGGAGGTCATGGGAGAGACCTAGCCAACCCTCACGTGAGAAGACCTAGATATCATTGGATAGACCTGGCCAATCCTCACGCAAGAAGAAAAGAGAGGTTGCAAGCATTTAGGAAAGGAGAATCCAAGGCTAACCAACCCTCGCAACCATGTTCCTGCAGAAAGCCCTATATTAGAAGAAAAAAATCACACACCATAAAAAAATGAGGGAAAAATCTAGATGCCATGGGTATGGATTCTCGTGCCACCTGGCTATTGAAATTAAAATGCATGAAGACAGGGTTACAAGGTAAAGTGGAGGTGGTCAAGGCGGTGATTTTTTTAATTTGTGTTCTCTCTATAATATATAAAAGTTATTATATATTATATCATCCATCGTGTTCTCGCTTTATTTGGCCAAGAAATGAAGAGGTTCAACAATCTTGCAATGTGTATTAATGACCAAAAGGGTGCCATTTGGATAATAAAATAAAATATAAAACCAAAGATGTACTCGTGGTCTATTTTTTCTGTCGCTACTTAGCGTTAAAGTTTCCTATTTTAAACAGTCATCTATAATTTGTCATAGAACATTGAGAAGGAAAATACACAATGGCTGTGCCACATCAAGGAGTGGGGGTTACAATGAGTATGGTCGAGAATGGGACTCGACAATTTCCCATTGTTAAGAGAAGCCAAAATCATAATCTAACCCAATGTGTGTCTCTTGGAGTTCAAATTCTTCACTCAATGACTTCTAACCTTACTTTGTTGGAAGAGATCCAATGCATTATATGTGAGGAGGCAAACCAATCTAATAAGATGCGAACCTGAATCATGATGTGAGCCAATAGATCTAACCCCAATACGCTACACGCGATCTTCTAGAAAGAGTTATGCAATCTGGACTTGGTCACAAAGAGAACAATAAGATTGATCTCTGAACAAGAAAGATGGTAAGATACTTAAACCAAGCCACATATATGAGATCTCAAAGCTCCTCTACAGTTGCGAGAGCTAAAAATTTGGGCTCCCTCATTTTCAGACTTCTCTAAGTCCACAAGGTAGTTGAAGCAGCTCGAAAAAATGGCCATTTTTCATGCATTAATAAAAATCATTCCAGAAGAATTTGAGAATCATGCTGCCACAATAATTTTAATTTCGCACCCGCTACTTCTAAAACTCTTAAGTTCTTCATTGGATTCCAGTAAGGTAGGCAAGGGTTTCCACACCTGTACCAGTTAAGCCACATGATATGTGGTGACGACACCCTCCTCAATATGCGTTCTGGATAACACTCTTCAGTTGCAAGAAGTTGAAAATTCAAAATACCATTGAAACACCAATTGATTCTTCAAACTGATGGAGGGGGGAGTGTACCGGAATAAAGAAGGAAAAAGGCCTGTCATTCAATAAAAATATATGAGATATACGCCATGGCTAATTGAGTGAGTGCCCAGGCTGTCATCGCAGGCTTGGCAGTTGATGCAGCAGAGCCTACACTGTGATTTGTCCTTAATATGATGTAATTAATTCCTGGAAGGAAAGAAGCCGCTCCCACCATTCCAGCTATCAGTGCAAATATGACCATGAATCCCATTGCAACGTTTCCAACAACTATGGCTTCTTAGTGCATCCTCAACGGTTCAAATTTTTACTACAAATTCATATCCTCCAATCATACAATGTTATGCATTGAATAAGAGGAAATGTAAAGAAAACGTACAGTGTAACCTAAACCAATGTTGAGACAAGCTCTTAGTACGAAGTAGAATGTAGAAAACGATCAAGCATGCAACCGAATCATTGATTGGAAAACATCAACATCCTCACTATAACGACTATATGATTCTTATACCATGGAACAAGTCTATGCAGTCTAGACACCATTACTAACGCACATAGTTCTCTGGACATACATAGCTCTAACCAAGCACATGAGAATCAATGGTTTAGAAAGAAATGGTTTGACCGAAAAGAAAACTCTCACACATCTTGACGGGGTTCATAGAGTGAAGTTGTCGGGTGATCAAACCTAGAAGGTTTGTGATCAACACGCACATGTTTGTGTTACATGCAAGTCGCCATGGATCATCTGAAAGAGGATCGCAGTCTTCTCTATACAATTCATGAAGACTTATTTCCTTGCAACATGTCCAAACCCCAAGCCGTCAGCTATCATAAGAGGACCGTTACCTCACTCTAATTCGCGGTGGCACTGGCCTACCGTCCATTTCACAAGCCTTGCATTAGCCACGTTGAAGTGGAGGGATAGCCTTGTCGTTGTCTTACTCTTGACAATTTAATGTTTATGTCCTACTTTTCCATTATGACACTACTAATATAAAACATTCATTTACTGCTTTACATTTACTGCTAGCAAGGTTGTAGTGGGCCTAGCAATGAAGAAGTGTTCTTTTAGTCTCGTTGGAATTGTCTTAATATAAAAGAGGAAATATTGAGTCCATTTACTTTGTATGAGAATAAATATCTCACCACATTTGAAGTGGAGATTCTATTTGTCACTGGAAGATAGACAACGCTTTCAATTAGCTCTAAAAAATTCATTAATAATGTTTGGTATCGAAATTTCAAACTGCAATCCCAATGTTAATTGCCAACCACACAATAAATATTTATATATATTGCATTACAATGGAAACTTGATTGCCAAAGCTGCCTGCTACGGGACTGTCAAATATCTAGATTTTCTACTATCGGTACATGATATATCTGTCCAATAAGTATATATGATATCATCAACCATGCCATTGACTCATTTGTTTTGAACATTGGATTCAGAGGAGTAGCAACAGATTACACTGCAATTTTGAAGGCATTAATTAAAATAATATTGTAATCATCAATTCTCAAGCCTTTGATGGCGTCTCAGCTAGCTTTTGCGTTATCTTAGAACGTGATATTCCTCAGAGCTGTCACACGCTTTTCCCAATTTTAAATATCCAGACAACCAGACAACTCCCAAATACCTAATCACTCCATCTTTGGTACCATGACATTTTTAAATTCTCCATCAAAGTTTGGGAAATAAGATATGCCTGAGTAACCGTCTTAATTCCCTGAACTTTCGTTATTCTTGTTTATTCAAGAAGGGTATACAAAGCACAACACATACCTACCATGATCTCGAATAAATAAACTTTAAAATTCATCTTTAAATTAAAACAAAGGGAGCAACTTTAAATATTCATATTTAATCCCAAAACCAAGGAAGCAACTCTAAAATTCATTTTAAAACCAAAACAAAGGTTTGAATTCTCCAAGCCCTTACACGAGACTATCGTTCCAAGAAATATTCAATGGTGTTGGTCGTGTGATATTGGATCTCCATATATACCAAGTTGCTTCACTTTGTTGATGGGAGAAATTATGTGTTTTTGTAATCAACGTCAAAGGGTGATGTTACTTTAATTACGTCGTATGCATTTCACCACGGAGAATCATGAGCTCCACGTCGACTAGATTCCTCGCTCATAGAGCGAATGGAATCCTGCCACGTGGCTGCTCATGCTTCCCCTACCGCCGTGAGCTCCCTCCTGCTGCCGCGACCGCCGCCTGCCTCCTCCCGTTGCCGACCTCCTCGGCCTCCTTCGCCTCCCGTTTTCCTCTTCACATGCCGCCGCTTGCCTCCTCCCACTGCCGACCTCCTCGGCCTCCTTCGCGTCGCATTTTCCTCTTCACACGTCGCCGCTTGCCCCTTCCCGCTGCAGACCTCCTCGGCTTCCTTCGCCTCCCATTTTCCTCTTCACACGTTCCATCAGTCCTGATCCCTATCCAACTCACCACGCTCCTCCCATACACCATCCGCACATCCTTCCCCACCTGTACACTACACCTCCTCTTCCACGCTTCCTTCGCTATTAGCCGCCTGCCCTCCACTGCTCCACACTCCCTCGTCCATTCCCCTACGCCGCTCTACTCCCCACCTCCGCCCTCGCTGCCACCCGAACCACGCCATCCCCTCGCCTTCTCACCCTTGTCGGCGCTTCCCTCCTCCGCCTGCACTCTCTGCGCGTTCACTTGCGCCTTCCTCCTCTCCCGCAGCTCCTCCTCCCGACCACGCCCTTTGCTACACGCATAACGCCTCCCTCCTTCGCTCGCATCACACTGCTCGCACCACTTGTCCCGTCAAAAAAAGCCAGAAAATGAATACCACTAAGCTGTAAACAAGGAGACAAATCCAATTTCAAGCAATCAGTTGGCTGAGCATTACATCCTACGATAGCCATAACAATCTACGCTAATCTGGCTACAACACAGAAAAACACATAAATCCTTTACATTAATAATGCTATTATTATATTATTATGTATCATACCTTCACAATAATGCTATTAGTATCAATATCATATCATTGTTCGGACTGACCATGTGTTTTTTTGGATTGTCATCCAATGGTAAGAATTTTCAAACTCGTAGCATAATAATGATTGTCATTCAATAGCTTCCACTCACGGTTTCCCAACACCTCATGCCTCTGTCTTTTGAACCGTGACATTTCCAAATGCCAAAAGAGATATGGGTTATGCTCGACCCAAAATCTATCCTCACGCACTCCAAACATGATGCTATGAACCAATGAAATTCCACAGACTTCGGTTGTGCAGGACAGCCAAAAGCAAAAGGCTAAATGCAGAACAACAAACGGTTTTCCAAAACGCGTAAGGGTAAATGTGGAAGCAGCGGAACAACAAACGAATTTTCCAAATGTTTGATGAGTATTTTTCCTATTACAAAGTAGAAAGAAAGGATTTTCCAGTTCTATGACAAATTTACAGAACAAACTTTGATATGAAAACTAAACTGCAATCTTTTATTGAAAGAAATGAATATAATCTAGTGGAGAGATAGAGCATCCCATGTTTTTGCAGTGCAAGAAAAATGAATGTGTTAAGTCCAGTTAGGAGAATGCCCACCCATATAGGTATATGGAACAACATATTAAGAGCAAATGCAGTGCCCAGGGTAAGATGAAATAAGAAGAAATTAGAAGTGCAACCTAGGAACTAAAGAAAAATCAATCGTTATTTTAAATGGAAAGGTGATGACCATAGAACCAACCATAGAGATTAAGGTCGTCAATACCTTTGCCTGACCAGATAAACTTATTATCCCAACTCTTTCCAATCAGCCACTGAGATTAATTCAAGATTTTATGGAATTTTGCCGCAAATGTGACTAAGGTGTAACCTAGGGCCGCAAATGTTACTTATTCACAAAAACTGTATTCATGTCCTTTCCTATTGCTATGAACTGTAGGTTTCGCCACTGTCACGATTTCGTGATGATTTGTGTGTGTGTCCGTTAGGATGACATTTGCTGTTGGCCCTCCATGTTTCCTTGCACCTGTCCTTGCCTTTACTCATGCAACGTGTAGCTGGGCATGAAACTTGTAGTGTAGGTTGCAGCAGGTGCCACGTTGGTCTATGTAAACATAGTTGATCAACAAAGTAGGTGGTGGAGTGGTCGTGGGGCTTGGTCCCGGTGGGAAATGGATGTCGGAGATACTAATAAGAGCACTCATATTAATTCTCTAATCCTCATTTTGATAATTAGAAGTTGGCTTTCTTTCAAAGGGAATCTTAGGTGCCACGTTGGTGTATTTAAACGGGTGCCATGTTGGTGGCTTGGTCTAGGTGGGCAATGGATGTCGGAAATAATAATACGAAGAATCGTATTAATTCTCTAATTCTCATTTTTATAATTAGAAGTTGGCTTTCTTTCAAAGGGAATCTTCTCGTTCTATTACAGATGTATGTGCCAATTGCCATAATTTGGAAAGCCAATGAATTGCCAAATTGTTGCCATAACTCGTGGGGGAACCGATCGGGAGAAGCAGTGCTGGAATAGTTACTTTGTGACTCAACTTTCCATTCATGCCAGTAAGGGATTCCCCACTGAAGCCTTAAGTACTGAATATTACTTATCATGGACCAAAAGTATCGAAACGACCAGAGTTCTGCACTATATTTCTGGTTTTTCGTTGTCTTTCAATATCAAGAAATAATTAAATGTTTCTTTCTTGCTATAACTTGTTGATGCTAAAAATGAAAGTCTTGAAACTTATGGGTCTATGTTGGGTTGAGAAACTCATTTTACAACCCTACCATACATGAGCATGCAAGAGACGTGTGCTGAATGAACCAATGTCATGCTTACATCAAGATAATTTTTTACATTAAAAAAATATAATATACATAACAATATTATTTCCATTGTTGCTAAAAAATGGTCAAAATGGGTTTAGGTAAACTTTTCTCAAGTTTTTCAAGTTTCACAAACATAGAAGTTTGCATCTCATGATTCATTAGTTTATGTGCTTGATAAATCCTAGATTAAGCTTGAATCTTAGCTGATCTAATCAATGCAAAAGATTAAGGTATATTTATACTAAGTTGAGACAAGCATAAATCGAGAACTTTTGTATCATATCCTTTAGCGCACTTCTTATCTAGTTGCAATTAGGCTAGAAAACATGTTTCTCATTACATTAATTTATATTCCTCCCTAATTAGTGATGAGGAAGAGTTTGTGGTTAAGGTCTGAGAGAAGACATGCAATGGACGTGGTAGCATACCAATTGGGTTCCGTGAAAAGCTAAAAGATTTCCATAACATGGTAAATTGCCACCAGTAGTTACTGCAACACAGTAGGAAGGCTAAGGTTATCAACATTGTGGTGTTGGTGGAGTTGTGGAGACAAACCTGATAAAAAGATTCTTCCAACAATAAGAGATTAAATTACAATAAGTATTGTGTTTTATTTGTTGCAAGAGAAAATGGATTACCGTCATTACAGAGTAAACTTTGTATACAAGGATTTGACTCGAGTAAATTAGTTTAGGTATTATGCATATAATTGTTGTAAGTATACTTCAAGTCAGATAATATATTATGAGATGGTCATAGTCAAGGATTAGTATTTGCTTTTGGTCTTCATATAGTAGATAGTGAGAACTTTATAGCAATTTGCAGTTTTGCGAGTCACAATATGATGATGCTTCTTCTTTATCTTCTTGGATGAATATGGTAGACGGTGGAAATTTTTTAGTGATTTGGGCTTTTCCCCGTAGCTAGCAATCCAACAGGGTGTAGGGGCCTCATGGCAAAGTCTACCTTGAAACAGTTGATTGGAACATCATGGCAAACTAATATATAGAGTGCTCTACAATTCCTAAAAATCTTGGATGAAAAAAAATGTGCTTATGGATTGTTTGAACTTCTTTCATGTAGAGTATATGAGTATAGTTTATGTATGTAAGCAAACTTTGATGCATACATAACATTTTAACATGGAGATGTTTGAATTCATTTGGAAAAGTGGAAAAGAGAAGTAAAAAGTTTGTATGTACAAATTATTATTTAGGAGAGAAATTTCTCCATCTATTTATTATTTGTGTATTCAAGTTGATGCAAAGTTGCACTTTGTTTTTGTATTTCTATGTTACTGTAATTTGTGTTTAAAAAAGTCAATATTTTATTTTCTTGGAATCTTTTGTAATTTATGTTTAAAAAAGTCAATATTTATAAATCCATCTTAACTTAATTTCTTTTTAACTATCACAATATTTACATCTTAATGAATTTTTCTCGTTGTTTAATACATCCAAAGTTAAAATAAATCTATACTCATATAATTAATTAATCGGAATTATCATTATCAATTTACCAATATAATAAAAATATCCCAAAATTATGATATCAAAATTCTACCTATTTAAATTAAGAAAAAATAATTTCAAACATATCATTTTAAGTTTTTCAAAAATCCAACTAATAAATAATAAAACTAAAACCAATAAAAAAATTATTTTCAAATTGTATAATTTTAAAATAGTAATAAATTTTTGGCACATATGCATGTTGAGACTTGCTCTAAAATATGGAAATCACACATATGGAAATCACACAACCTGTGATTCATACTGAAGGATGTTGCAAGAGCAGCGGTCGCCAAGGGAGGATGTTCCCACAAAAAACATTGATCTCTTAAATCACACAACCTGTGATTCATACTGAAGGATGTTGCAAGAGCAGCAGTCGCCAAGGGAGGATGTTCCCACAAAAAACATTGATCTCTTTTTGTCCAAAATCGTGTCACTACAAAAAACTTGAACATTTTGAGATATAGCAAAAAACATGGGATCTCCAATGTCTCCCAGAAGTAATAAATTAAATAAATTATTCATGTGTTTGTTGAACATTTTGAGATATAGCAAAAACATGAGATCTCAATGTCTGCCAGAAGTAATAAATTAAATAAACAACAATTTGAATTAAAATCAGAGTTCTCAGTACATTTTTTTCAAACCAGAGAATGCAGAGCCCCATACGACAATAAAAAAACCCACCCACGTCCTAAACACATTTATGGGCACATCCTACAGCTATCCATTCCGGGCATGGACACCGCAACAAAGAAGTGTTAGATCGGACCACCATCAAGCTGATTTTGTGCCTACTCAGGAGGGATGTCACCTTTGCCACCCTTATCTCAACATGTTTATACCTTCATAAAACTGTATCCACTGTAGATGGTGACTTTTGATAAATATTTAAAGTCAATATTATATTGTTTTATACCCCATAGTTCTATGAAAGAGTTGGATTTTTCCATTCGGCGTGCCCCTCTAGAAGTAAAGGAATTCTACCTCTATTTCCATCTCTACTTTTGGGGATGTTTTTTTTTTTTTTTTTTTATCTCTTAAGAAAAAGAGGACTTCTACCCTCTATATTAGAACAAGAAATTGCTACAACCATTTTTAGAAGCTCCCATTTTTAGAAATTACTATAGGGCCAACAATGTAGCTCACTTGGTGAGTGATGAGGCCTGGGCTTTTCTGATAGTGCAGAGCGGGGTTCAATTCCCTTGCACTCTTTCGCATGAAAAAAAAAAAACTCCCAGCAAAAATTGAACTCGCGACCTTTCGCTTACGAAGTGAACACACTACCACTATGCTATGAAACAACGACAATAGATTGTAAGTGCCAAAAGCACTTGACATTTGCCAAAATAATAATAAGCAGACCACGATCATGAAATACACACATCATAAGGTGCTCACATGTTTGCAAATAAAACTTTAGAGGTTAGCTGTATAGTGGCAAGAAAGGGCTAGGGTTAGGTTTAGAGTTAGAAGAGCAGCCGGGGTTTGGTTAAGGTTATAGGGTTTCAAAAAGAGCTATTAGGGTTTTTAGAGTGTTTTAAGCTCGTTTCGGAGCCTAGATGCTTTCTTTGAGTTATTTGGATTGCAGAAGGCGTCTGGCGGGGCTCAGGGATTTCTCCTCCACCTCTTACTGAGCGGTTAGCAGAGACATCATGGTTAGTATTCCATGGCTTTTGCTATTGTTTTCCTCTTATACATCTTAAAGGTGCTTTATTTTCTGTGGTTCGTGAATATGTGATTGGGGTTGTATATTTATGTGGATTGTCGATCTGTGAATGGGGTTTTATTTAATCCATCTGAAAGCTGGTGGCGGTTCGAACACCAGGGCGGAACTTGTGGCCCTGTGGGGGCTCCTTTGGTTTGCCTCTGTGAAGGATATTGCGCTCACACACATCTTTGGGGGTTCATAGTGCGATTGGGCTGTGGGGAAGTCGGTTTTGAGACCTCTTCTTCTCAATCACTGGATGACGAGAGTCCGTGGGTCGATCCTTTGCTTCAAGGATTTAACCTTCTCTCATCTGTTCTGCTGTTATAATGGGGAGGCTGACAGACTCTCCAAACTGTCCCTGGGTATGATGGATGGGGGACTCTATTACGCCGAATATCTGGATGGTTCGCTGATTCGCGAACACCACATTGAATATTGACAGATGTGTTTTTTTGGGAGCTTTGAGGTCTGTTTTAACACTGGACATACTATCCAAAGTGTATTTTGGAGGATCCGATTTCTGATGCATTTGGTGACTATAGCTACTCCAACCAAATTCGGCTATTATGACCCAAGGAGTTAAAAGCAGTACCGTAAACTATGTTTTCTTTATGTCTGAATTTTTGTTGATATTGATGACGAGGCATGCACATTGCCTGTTTTCATGTTATATGTAATCCTTTGTTACATCCTTTCTCTTTTTAATAAAAGGTGTTTTTTTTCGACTTGAAAAAAAATCTGCGATTCGTGGATCTGTCTAGACCCTTGATTGGGCGGGCAAAGCGCACTTTATTGTGAGTAAAACCCCAATGTTGATCCAGTCTCTATGGGGTGAGCTACCTTTGAAGGCATGCTTTTAATTGATCATTCATACCTGAAGCTACTAGGTAAAACTCATACTCTTTGGTAAGATTTCTTAGGTCAGATAGAAAGATAATAAGATATGGCCGGGTGAAAGCTTAGATAAAATGAGAACAATATGTTATAGGGGCCATCATATATGGCTGGGTTTAGGCTGTTATCAAAGATAAATTAGCGGGGATACGGCTACTAAGATATGTCCCCATATGCAGCTGCACAAAAGCTGTTATACGGCTACTAAGTTATTTAATATGCAACTGGATTAAGGCTGTTATCCAATACATGGCTCCTCAGATATGTCCCATATGCGGCTGCATTAAGGCTGTCCCCAGAACTATAATAGGAGGCCTCAAAACAGTTATTTTAATGAGGGTAATCCTAGCTCCACCTCTACTCCTAAAGAACCTGTCTTGGAGAAACCTAGTAAAGAGGCAGTGAATCCAAATCCTAACCCTGGGGTTCAGCCTACAGCGGTTGTCCCTCTACCCCTGAAAGATATAATATTGTTGTAGAATTGGGAAGGATTAAATAAAATGCCACTCTGCTAGATTTAGCTAGTACCCCTTAACAAATATAAAACCTTAGAATTGTTTTGGAGAGTGGAACACAACAAAACACACACTTTATTGCTTAAATAGATGAAGAATCTGAGCATATTCCTAAGGAAGTAGCTGGGACTGTATCTACTTATAAACAGCCTAAAAAGCCTCACTTTTATGTTTCCATGAATATCATGGATAAAATTACTCACTGCTGTCAGATTGATGGAGGATCGGGACCAAATGTCATGTCTAAGACACTAATGGAGGAGTTGGGTCTTTCATGCACCAATTAAAATCCAAGAAATATGCTGGCCTTCAATAAACAGAAACAGCCAACTATAGGGGAGGTTCAAGATGTTACTTGAGTCATGTGTTCTCACCCTTAAATTAGGACCACCTGCAATATACAAGTCATAGACATGGGTGTCAGCAATTACTCAATCATCCTGGTAAGAGATTGGCAATCTCTGACTGGTGTTTATAATTCCATGGATGGCACCCATATTATCATTCCCAAGAGTCCCAAAAAATCATAGTCTACAGAGAATAAAGAATAGTGCCTTATATTGATAACCTTTCTCAACCCTCAGTTAATTACATTGAAGATGACTTGGGTATATATTCCATTTTTGCTGAAGGAGAGACTGATTCAATAAATAATTTAAACCCCCCTGAAGACCCTAAAGAAACATGGTAGATGTTCTTCGATGGGGCAGCCTCCCAACATGGCAATGGTGCCGGAATCCTTTTGCAAAATGGCTTTGCTAGAAAACACACTTTTGCTTTTCGGTTAAACTTTGCATGTACCCAACAATACTGCTTAATTTGAAGCTTTGTTGCTAGGGCTAACAAACGCACTTGAGCTTGGTTATCAAAATCTTCAATTATTTGGAGATTTGGAACTGATTGTAAATTTAGTAAATAAGGTATATAAGCCTTCAAACAAGCTTATGAGACGGTATACAACCCTTGCCCTGGAAATGGTTTCAAATTTTGCTAACTTCAGCATTACCCATGTAAATCGGAACATGAATATAATAGCAGATGGCTTAGCTGTGTATGCTGCAAGACCTGATAGGTATGATATGGCCAACCAACCAGATTGTTCCGTAGTCACATTGTACAGACCACAACTGTCTTAACTAACCCAATTGACAAAATCTGGGAGATTTTACCTTCACTGGCTTCCATATTCTTTCTTAATCATATGTATATAAATTGTATTTGGTTTAATATAGAATGGTCTATATTTTACATGAATGTCGTACTAATATTACCTTGTTATATATTGCAGATGATGTTTTATTTTATTTATATATACTCATTAACTGGGATAAGAACTTTGGTTTGTTTTTTTGATCTCTCTAATATTTTCTATGTTGCTCTGACTTCGATTTCAGGCTCGTGGGTTGAAGAAACATTTAAAGAGGCTCAATGCTCCTAGGCATTGGATGCTTGACAAACTCGGTGGTGCTTTTGTAAGTTAAAAATAATAGAAAATTTTGCAAGTAAATATATGACTGTAAATGCAAACATTTTCAAGACATGGTTAATTATTTGTCATTATTTGCTGCAAACTATTAATGCTTCTTACTTGGGGTCTGTTTTACTTCTGCAGGCACCAAAACCATCACCTGGTCCTCACAAGGGCAGGGAATGCCTTCCTCTTGTGGTTCTTATTAGGAACAGGCTGAAATATGCTCTCACATACCGTGAGGTTATAGCCATTGTGATGCAAAGGCTTATTTCTGTTGATGGAAAAGTCAGGACAGACAAATGCTATCCTGCAGGGTTTATGGGTAAGTGCCTTAGTGGCCTGAGCATGTAGACTTTGAATATGCCATTATTTCCACTAGTCTAGAAGATGTAATAAATTTCTTTTATACCAAGTGAGGTCTTGTTCATGATTGGTTGTTTTATGTCCTCCAGATGTCCTGTCAATTGCAAAAACAAATGAGAATTTTAGACTTCTTTATGATGCAAAGGGTCGTTTCCGCTTGCATTCAATCAAGGATGAAGAAGCAAAGGTATCAGTATCATGTTTTTGGTTTGGTATTCCAAAACATGTAGACATCAAATACTATGTTTAAGTTGCAGGGTCGTAACCAGTTGTAAAGTGGTATTTTCAGAAAAATAAAACTAGACACAGAATGCTGAAAATTTTGGAACTTAAAATTTGTAGCTTTTGGAGTAAATGTCACACCTATCATATGTTGAAAATTTGCTAATGTTTTTTAATTGTCTTTTGCAGTATAAACTTTGCAAGGTTCGTTCTGTACAATTTGGAGATAAGGGTATCCCTTATCTCAACACTTATGATGGACGCACAATTAGGTACCCAGATCCATTAGTCAAGGCCAATGATACAATCAAGATTGACTTGGAGACTGGCAAAATCAAGGAGTTCATCAAGTTTGATGTTGGTAATGTTGTAATGGTTACTGGAGGCCGCAACAGAGGCCGTGTTGGAGTCATTAAGCACAGAGAAAAGCATAAGGGAAGCTTTGAGATTATTCACGTGCAAGATGCTGCTGGGCAGGAGTTTGCAACCCGACAGGGTAACGTGTTCACAATTGGAAAAGGGACAAAGCCCTGGGTTTCCTTACCCAAGGGTAAGGGTGTCAAGTTGTCCATCATTGAAGAGGCCAGGAAACGCCATGCGGCTGCGACTGCCGCAGCATAAGTTTTGTTCATTGGAATACTTGATGGTTTTGATAGTCAGAATTTGTTAGCTTAATATACTTTTCTATCAGAAACTTTGTTGGGAAAACTTAGGAGCTACCGTTGGTTTACGGTTAGTACGAAAGGGTTTTATTTTGCATTTTTAAGAGCACATTTGAGGTCCTAGTGAAATCTACATATGCTATTTTTTGACATCAATTTTTCTAACCGGTTTAAATGCAATACTGAATGTTTTTTGTGGCCATTTAAATTATCCCGTTAGTTTTGAATAATAACAGTTTATTGCTTTTTAATTTTAAATATTTGTCAAACTTAGATTCTCTGCAGACAAAGATTGACTTCTCGGCTGTTTGTGTTTTAAATTTTACTGTACAAACAAGCAAAATGATTTCATTGTTATGGTGTGTTGATTTAATGGAAATCTCTAATAGCCAATGTTAGAATTGTGTGTTAAATTTTACTGTACAAACAAGCAAAATGATTTCATTGTTATGGTGTTGATTTTATGGAAATCTCTAATAGCCAATGTTAGAAAGCTTTTGAAAGACATACTCTTGAAAATGTACTTGTTTTTGTAGTCATATTTATATTCAGTTGTTGTTTATGATGCTTTTTACCAGAGTTGTAAAGTAAATAGGTTTGCTCTAGTGAGTTAGTAAAGACATGGAGCTTAGACCCCATGCACAAGCTGAAAACCAACATGGTAGTGAAATTTCTATGTAGATAGTGACTTAGTATTTTGATCAACTCGTGCTCAAGTTTTGGAATAAACGTCTGAAACTTTTACATGATGCATGTTTCCATAAAATTTCATTAAATTTTGATACTGTGCAACCTTCCAAAAAGTGCGTGAGGTGTGCTCCAAATCATGTTTATGCACGAACTTGTGACTAGTATTTTGATTAGCACGCTCTCATAATTTGGAGCTAAGGTCTGCAAATTGGATATCTTGTAGAGGACAGAATTATCTATATTCTCACAAAGTTTTATCAAATTTATTGATTTTAAGTATTGCGCACACCATGTTTAGACTGTTAGAGACAACATGCATAATTTTTCAAAAAACAGAGGTTCAATGTTTTGCCTTGCGTTGAGCAAATATTTGGAATCAAATTTTGTTTTTTTTACAAGATGTAGAGGAAATATTCCCTAGACCATTGCTAAAACATATATATATATATATATGTATATTTTTAAGTGGTTCGAGTAATTCAAACATAGAGTGTGACATGAGTAGTCTGGAAATTTCCACGCATGCATATTTTTCTAATTTCAGCTTTGACTATCCAAACATTGGATTGTGGATATCTGAAATGTCAAGAGCACATGGTTGACTTGTGATATTTGAATTATGTAATGTTTGAGCTACCCAATGAAATATAGCGTATTGGGAGTTTAACATTTAATTACTCTAGCATAAATATCTGAAGCCTTATATGATTGGGGTATTTGGCCTCACATAGATTAGACTGTAGAGTGAGTATGTGTAGAATCCAAGGACCTCGATAGTTGTTGATTCCTGTGTGTAAGCTCTCTGTAAATTTTTGTTTCTGTTATGATTTTTCGCATTGTGATTATGATTGTATCTCAATGTTGCATTATTTCAGCAATTGCAATGAAGATAATGTATTATGAGCTTGAAAGTAGAAAAGGACAACCTGATATATCTAGGTAGAGATCAACATGCTGAGCAAAGTCCGCCATTGAAATCTAATTGCAGTCCTTGGGTAACGCTCAAAACAATAGAAGGTTACTAGTGTATGAATTCATCCTTTAGGGCACACTAAGGTAAAACATTTTAAATTTGGAGTATAAAAGGTGTTGAGCCTCTCATTTTGATCATTTGCTTTCTTACTACTTTGGATGTGGCTCATGGTATGCAATACTTAATTAACCCGTCTTACAAAATTACAAAGACTTGAATCCTTCAAATTTTGTTTTGGATGATAGCGTGTGAGCAAAAAGTATTTGATTTTGGTCTTGGAAAGCTTGCTCCTAAGGACCATCTTGGTTGTATGTCTGGTTGTTTTCAAGCTGCTTGTGTTGTGTGCAGTTTAAAGGTGTTTCTTTATTTAAGATATTTCATGGACAAATGAAATTATAACACAACTATTTTAAACTATTTTATTTGAAACTGAGAACTTAAATACACCGTCTGCATATTTGTCCTATAAAATTTTCAACATTCTCATAAGAGCTCAATGAAGGAGATCCTAGACCAATTCATCTTCATGGAGCGAGGATTTGTTTAGATATACACTAATACATAAAAAACATGGGAGATTCCTAAAAACCTATAAATACGGTCAAAACAAATTTCAATGAGTCGAGACTCTGGGAAAAATACAAATACTTTGTAGGGAGATCCCTTCCAATTTGTGCTCCATAGTAAACTTATCTTCAGGTTCATGAACAACCTTTTTGATCAATTGACCTATTGCCATGTTGAGTTCCCTCTTGATATGAGAGAGGGTGGTCTGGTGCATCCAAGATAGGATATCCAAGATAGGATATGTTAGATATTATATAAAATTGAAGAAGACAACAATAACAATAAAACACGATGTTGACAGAAACCATGTTGTGCCCAGGTAAAGCCATGGGGCAATGGTAGCTTCGATCTTCAGTTTTTTTTTATGGTACAATTATAGGGGTAACTTCTCTTTTATACAATACATATGAAGGTTCCAAAAGGAATCAAAATACCTTAGAAGGGCCTAGAAATTTTCACCTTAGGGGCTTTGCCCCTGCACCTCCAAGCAGGGGAGGCCAACACATACAAATGTTCCATGTGGTCAGGTATGTATCACTATATAGGAAAACATCAAATATATGGATATTGACTTCACCTCCTAACATTCTCCCACTTAAAGTTGATATACAAGAAGTTCCTTACCAATCTTATTCGCTTGCATGCCATTACCAATTATGCCTTCATGTTGGAACAAATTCAGACCCAAGGTTCTAATAGGAAAACATCAAATATATGGATATTGACTTCACCTCCTAACATTCTCCCACTTAAAGTTGATATACAAGAAGTTCCTTACCAATCTTATTCGCTTGCATGCCATTACCAATTATGCCTTCATGTTGGAACAAATTCAGACCCAAGGTTCTAAACCTAAGACCAACAATATTCTTATGAGAATTAACATCTTAATTACTCATGAATGTATAAAGTCTCACCCGAGACTCTCACAATATTTATAGGAACATAATATAGGTTAGGGTTGTGCACATATGAATAGAAAATCTCAACATCATTCATTCAATACTCCATCCAATTGAAACACATAAAGATTCAAGAATATACATAGGAACTATCAAACCATCAATCTAGTAATTATATTACAGTAAAATATCTATCAATTACATATACTTCCCTTGTAAACTGTAAAACTACCATAAGCATTTAGAATCTCATTACGATGAAATATCAACAAACTTTTCAGTCTCATAGCCTTCCCTTTACATACAAGATCACCGACAATTACCATACTATTAATTGTCCTCAACAACTAATTTACTAACATAACCTTACTAACTTAATGTTTAATCTTAATACTAGCATGCTATCTAATATATTACATTTTCTAGCACGCTTGCTCTATACTTCACAGCACAACCATATACCAAACTAATATTACAATAACATATAACAAATCCTACTACACTCCGTCCAAACAATCTAGCATGCATACCAACTGTGGCACCAATATCCCCCCAACACTATGTTTGGCTGGCCCTCGAACCAACAATATTTACTTGGAAAAAATATCTTGGACTAATGGTAACACTTGCTTCAATGGGTCGAAAAAATATTGAAACTGGTTGTCCAAATTGGCAAATGACTGCAGCAAAACTTCAAAATCCTGCACAAAAGTAGCAACCTGCTCTAGAGTCATTGATCCTTGTTGTACCTCCACAACTTCACCCCAGTTCTATGTATTTCATAGTTTGGCTCTGTATCTGGCATAATGATGCTCGTCATGCTCTTGGAAGGCCATCACCTTGGATGGAATTTGTTTTTGATCTATTCTTGCAGAGGAATTTTGTCGAGTAAGAGTGGAAATCTCTGTCATGGCCTCGGTGCCTGTAGAAATGGGCATCGTAGAGATAACTGCTTTTGAATCTGTCCTGATCCTCCCATGCCTTAATTTGATCATATTTTTTCATGCATCTCCTAGACATATTGTAAAAGTGTACAAAGTGAGAAGCTTTAATCTACCAAACTAGAGGCTACCATTGCACCAACCTTTGCTCTCTGAAATAGCTCCTCTGCAACACTGATATGATTCTATAGCTGTAACTATCCTGGTGTAGGGACCTTAGTCAATTTCTCCTGTAATGCCACTTTTTGAGTGTTAAAAAAACAACCTCCATTTTAACTATCTTACTCTTCTTCATTGAAAGATCATATGGTTCCTGTTGTTCCTTAGTTCGGATGCATGAATACAACTCATAAACTGCAGTTATCAAGGAGGCATGCACAACCACCTCCTTAGCATGCCATTTCTGAACATCTGCGTATGCTCGACTCAAGCCTTTATGGTGCTCACCCAATTCTGCCATGATATCCCCCATATAAGAATGAAGTTGTTGATATCCCCCATATAAGAATGAAGTTGTTGAGAAGATTTTTTGCTAAATCAAGCTCAAGTATGGAATACTAGAGGAGGTTGAAGAAGAACTAGTAGCGTCATGATTTGTGACCACTCGGGGATCTATTATGTTAACACTACTCCCAATTGCGCGTAGAACACTCCTACCAGGGCTTGGAATTGGATCATGAACAATAAATTCCATGCCTGTACTCGACAGACGTAGTGTTTGAATTACTTGTAATACAGAGCATAACTCACCCATTTAGTGAGTAGAGTCCAATTGCAAAACTTGTCGAGCTTCAATATTTGTGTGGAGACTCGAAGAGTACCAATAATGTTCTACACAACTGTCAATTCTGTACTTGTAGAAGTCTGTTCAACCTGATCTACTTCGAACTTTGGAAGAATCTGTAAAAGGTCAAGGTTTTGTATCTGGTGATGGTGTAGGTGTTAGCATCTTTTCTTTCGTATCAAGGGACTCCTGATACTGCATAGAAGAGAGTTTGTTCATCAGTGTTCTCTTCCCTTTTGGGGGAGTCTCCTTATCTTTTGTTGGCTCTTATGTTTTCCTCTTTAATGCTGAAAGTCGTGGAGACTCCTTTATGCTTATACTAACAGATGGCTCGTGGGGTTCAGAATCATGTTTCTTCTTGGAGCGATTCTGGTATAATTCTGAAACTGCAAGTATGGGAACTATGCTTCATTCTGGAAGTTAAATTCCATGAATTTTAGAGTTGGTACCTTCCCTGAAAGTGGTTTCTGAATATCCACCTTCTCATGAATTTCAATGGTTGGCATTTGAGCTTCCTTTGCATCTTTTTCCTTGGGTTGGGATTTAGGCATTGCATATGTTGATGTAATTTCTCAGAAACATAATTGTCAATAGCACATAAATATCACAAACTGTTATCTCCTTTAACACTTCAACTCCCTCGGAATGTCACGGCATTGTAATTATGTTCCCACTTTATAACAAATTCATGTTTCTCAATTCACCTTCTCCTCTAGTACCATTAATAATTGCATTTTTTCTCAGCATAACACAGGACAAAGTTTTTAATTAGGAAATCCAACTGAGCCACTTTATAACAAATTCCCACTTTATAACAAATTCATGTTTCTCAATTCACCTTCTCTAGTACCATTAATAATTGCATTTTTTCTCAGCATAACACAGGACAAAGTTTTTAATTAGGAAATCCAACTGAGCCACTTCAACTTCCCCTCAGTTGTGTATCCATCACAATATTCATTATGTCTTATCGGTATCGTTACTCCAATCTCTATCCATAATGTCAATACATTCCCTGATTACATGAGCGACGAAAAATCCTGCCAAAAGTTTTTAAATCTATATGATTTACTAATTTTCACTTCCTACATGCTATCTATCATTTCAATGCATTAATGAGCAAATACTACTTGATACCACTAAGCTACTTTCTCTCACCACTAAATCTAATATGTACACAAACTTAAATGACATCCATTCTTGACTATTCCGACCCCTGAGGGCCATAGTAAGATTTCAAATGACTTCTATTGACAAGACCCTTTAATGGATCACCCCATAATTTCAATAATTTCATGGTGCCAACTTTAGTAATAAATGTTATATGAAATGGTCCCATCCACCTCATCCGAAGTTTACAAATATTTCTAATATATATGCTATCATAAAGCAACACCAATGAACCATATTCTAACTCTCTTTGTATGATATTCTGATCATGCCACACCTTTTGTCGCTTCTCCACTTACTGACTAAATACTGCAACCAATCTATCTTCTTCCAATTCCATTGATTCGTTCAGCCTATGTTGCAATGATTGATCATCTATCATTGGTTGCGTCATAGTTGCAATCCATATGCTAGTTACTACAAACTCCAAGGACACGACTGCCTCTGTTATCCAAACTAAACGAAAATGTGTATGCTTGGTTAACTTCTTACAAGTAGTTTGATAAGCCCATAATACATCATGTATTCTTTGGTCCCAATCATCGCATTCTACATTACAAACTTTAGTCAATGCATGCTCCAGTACCTTATTAAAGGATTCAACCGTACCAGTACCTTATTAAAGGATTCAACCGTACCATTCACCTGTGGATGATAAGGTGTGCTATTTTGATGATGAATCATGAATTCCCGAGTTAAAGCATGAATAACAGTATTCAAAAAATGAGACCTTTATCACTCATCAACACCTTAGGACATCTGAAACCTTGTAATAATATTTTCAAATATAAACCATGCAACAATTTCCAGAAAACAATCTTTCACAGTGCCACTTTTTCCCATTTGGTCAAATACTATGTTAGTAATGATATATCTTGCACCAGTTCTCTGTGCAGGAGGATTGATTGGCCTAACGAAATCAATGGCCCACTTTTCGAATGATTCCAATGCAATAACCAGAACAAATGAGAGTTCGTCTCTTCCAGATGGATTTCCAATTCTTTGACAAACATCACAACGTTTACAATATTTGTTAGCATCCTGGAATAAAGAAGGCCACCATAGTCCAGGGCGCAATACCTTTCTTTCCATTGCTTTCCCTGCATTATGTCCACCAACAATCCCTTCATGTGCTTCATATAAAACTACATCACGTTCATGATCCATCACACATCTGCACAGTATGCCATGCATGTGCTCCAAGTTTGTATAGATGTCCTATAATCAACTAGTAATCTATGCTTCTTGTTACTAATTGTCATTTTTGTGCTACTGTATAATCATTTGGTTATTCCCTATCATAAAAAATGTTGATATCTTTGTGAATTGATGTGGTACTATATCTACTAAAAAACGTTGTGCGTTTGGTAATTCATCCTCCAAGCTGCCACCTGCTTCTCCAGATTCCAATCTCGATAAATGATCTAGGCCTACATTATGTTTACCAAGCTTTCCTACCATCTCAAACTCCTGAAACACCAACAACCATCAACAAATTCTCCCCCCCAACACTGGCTTATTGACTAAATATTTCAATGCAGAATGACCAGTAAAGAGTTTAAAGGCATTTTCTAATAAATGGTGTCTACATTTTTGCTAAGAATATACCATCGCTAGGCCTTTACACACAGTGTTGGTATAATTCCTTTCTGAATCTGATAATTTTCTATTTGCAAAGGAAATTGGATGGTCAATATTACCTTCTCCAAGTTGCGCGAAATTTACGCCCGGGGCGATAGAAGATGCATCCACATGTATGTGAAATATATTTGCCCAATACAAAAATATTAAGATTGGAACAATTACCAATTTATACCGTAACAAATCGAATACCTCTCGACACTCCTAAGTCTAGACATAGTTGGTTTCTTTCTTCAATAACTCTTCCAACGGTGTAGTAATCTGAGTGTAATTCCTTATAAATTTCATGTAATGCATAGTATGTCCCAATACTATGTGCAATTCCCTTATTGAAGTTGGGGATGACATATTCACAATCACAACAATATTCGTTGGATCCACAAGCAAACCCTCCTTGCATACTGAAAGGAATAACTCCCGATGATGATTTTATTGAGCATAATCACTTTATTTATACAGCAGTGAAGTGACCTTTGGAATTCATCTTCCAAGAAGTGCTTTAGACTTCTCAAAGACTCTTAGTCTTCTTCTTTAAAAAACTAAAAAATAATTATATACATGGAACCAATCCTTACGGATTAGGTTCCCAACACCCCCCCCTTAACCCGAATGGATGTTTGCGAGTCCAAGCATCTTTCTGAACTTTTCAAGATTTTCTCTTCCATTAGTGGTTTGATGAAGATGTCTTCAATTCGCTCATTCGTGGAACAATGTCTCAAATGAACTGCCTTGGCCTCTACATGATATCGAATCAAATGTTACTTTGTGTTGATGTGCTTGTTTTGATCATGGAATCTGACATTCTTGGCCAACTTGATTGCAGTGTCGATCAGTCGGGGAGTGAAATTCTCTTGTTTCTCCTGCAAATATTTAAATATTTTCCTGAGCTACACAATATCCTTCGTTTCTTCTTTAGTAGCCACATATTCTAGCTCTGTTGTGGAACCAGTTGGATTTGATTATTGCGTGACCTCTAGGTGACAACTACTGATCCAAGGCTCATGAGGTAGATTGAAGTAGACACTCCCGTCTTTTTGTCACCATCAAATTCTAAATCAGAATACCCAATAAGTTTGAAGTCATCCACCTTAGAATATTAATTTGAGTCCAAAGTCTTGAGTACCCTTAAGTATCTTAGAACTCTTTTTGTAGTAGACCAATGTCCTTCACAAGGTTTTTGCATGAACCTAGAAAGGATCCCAACAACAAATGAAATATTTGGTCTGGTGGTGGTAAGCTAGATAAGGCTTCCCACAAGCTGTTTGTACTTGGTTGCATCCTCAAATTCATTCCCTTCTTCTAGGAGATGACTATGTACTTAGGATTTCGAATCACTTCAATTCCCAAGTAGTAGTGAAGTTGTCCCAAATCTGTCATCCCAAATCCCTTCTTCAATTCTTTCTTTATGGATGCAATGTAGCTTTCATTGTTCATTGTCATCAAAAAATCATCTACTTACACCACAAGATATACAATAGATATTCCAACTTTCTTTACAAATAATTTTGCATCATCAAGGTTAAAATGTTTGAATTTTAACTTCAGAAAATGCTCGGTTAACTTTTCATACCATGTGCGAGGTGATTGTTTCAGTCCATACAATGACTTGATGAGTTTGCATACCTTTTGTTATATCCCTTTCACAACAAATCATTTTGGATGATACATGAAGTCATTCTCTTTCAAGTCTCCATTCAAGAAATCTCTCGTCACATCCATCTAATGAACTTTCCACACATTATGTGTAGCCAAAGACAATAAAGTGCGAATGGTAGCCCATTTTTCTATGGGGGAGAAAGTCTCCCTGTAGTCAATGCCTTCCTTTTGTGCAAAAACTTTCACCACAAGCCTCACCTTATGCTTGTGAAGTGAGCCATATGATATGTAATTGTTCTTATAGAACCACTTGCATCCCATTGGTTTCGTTCCAAATGGAGGATGCACCAACTTCAAAGTCCCATTCTTAATGAGAGAAGCATATTCATTTTGCATGGATCCTTTCCACTCATCAAGAAAAACATCTTATTCAAAGGACGTTGGTTGAAGGTTAGCAGATAAATTCAATTCACAAGCATATGAGACATCCATATCTTCTACATCATCTGAATTTGAATTGTTTGCATCTCCTCCATCGTCTTGTTTGGTTGAACTTCTTGTTCCCATCTTTCTGAATTCATCAAGATGGACAGTTTCAAGTGTCTTTGTGACCCATTTCAAAACTTTCCGTGAAGGTCCAGGATGCTTAGCTGGTGGTGCTTCTTTTTCTTCAAGATCCAGTCTTCCAGTCCTCTCAATTACTACAATCATGGATTCTGAGGAATTCTTGATACACCTAGGTCTGCATCGACGCTGTCGTTTCCATGGAGCAAGGATTTGGGAGTCCATGGAGGGAGGAGGCACATGTGGATTAGGAGCGTGGAGGGGTGGGGCAGTGATTGGATGAGGAACTCAAGATGTGGAGGGAAGAACACATCAGATTGGGGATAATGAGTCAGAGAGGAGGATGGAGCTGATTAGTCATGGTGGTCGAAAGTACAGGAGAACAAGAGGGTAAAAAACCCACGATGAGTTTGCTTCTGACTGCATTATTTGGAGGGGATGTGTGAAATCGTAAAGCAGGGAAAGCAAAACAAGGAAGGAGACTGTAGAACCCTAGTTGAGCCTAGGAGCGCCTTCATTTCTTGGAGCTCCATCGATATATATACACATGCACGCACCGCATGTATTCGTCCTAGAAAAATATGCAATATGATTTCTAATTTTGAATTTTGGTATTTATAATATATTTTATATTCAAACAAGGAAAGTACTTCAGAGTACTTCACTTTATTTATAAGTACTTTAAGAGTGTGATATTCGTCCTAGAAAAATATGCAATATGATTTCTAATTTTGAATTTTGGTATTTATAATATATTTTATATTCAAACAAGGAAAGTACTTCAGAGTACTTCACTTTATAAGTACTTTAAGAGCGTGTGGGTGTGTGTATATTCAAAAGTAATTTACAAGTACTTTTTACAATATGAATATGGTTAACAACTATGGGTTTTCATCCATCATTTGAAATTTGACAAATAAGCAATCATTAACTTGAGCAATGCCACCTCATCCATAATGGATGATGTCATTCTCTAAAAGGTGATTGGTTCTTTTAAATTGGATTTTGATAGTGAAATTTTTTGTTAAGACCCATTTTAAACCTCAAAATTCTCCCGATTGATTTGTTTAAAAAATTTATTTCAAGATAAAATTGTTTGAGTGAATTCCTAACATAATAATTTGCAGTTATGTTTCCTTCCCGAGGTTTACCTCCTATTAAATGAAGTTCAACATCCATTATTTGTCCCCTTTTTATCTCTTTATTTCATTATTGATTTTATCAATACTAATTTTTAATTTAATTGCACCTAAGATAAACAAGGTGCGAGGAGAGGTGCCTTATACATATAAATGCGTTGCTAAAAAAACTCACGTTACTATAGTTACATAAAAAAAATAAAAAACATAAATCCAACTTAACCACATATATCTTGGACATGAAGAAAGATTAAAATTAGATTTTCATATGTAAGTGCATATCCCCATGCTTAATAGATGATTATTACCATAACTATAAAATAAAGATATAATTTGCCATAGATCCATTTTAACTCCAAAATTTATAAATGAAATTGTAACAAAGTTCTATTAATGCATACGTAATAAATCCAGAGTTAAAATGAATCAATACTGATTTATAATTATATTTTCTAAACTGTGAATTAAAAAAAAACCTTTTAATTTTGAAAGATTAAAATTAGACTTTATAATTATATTTTCTAAACTGTGAATTAAAAAAAAACCTTTTAATTTTGAAAGATTAAAATTAGACTTGTAATCCAAAATTAAAATAACTGTTAATTTATTCTTTTATTTTCCAATTTAGAACTTAATAAAAAACAAATCATCCACCAGTATTATTAATTAACCTCATCAATATAAACATGCCCATCAGAAGATAATGGCTAGTCTTCTCTAAGTTTTTCTTCTTGTTAAACATATATTTCAATTATTTGATGTTTGTTGACAGTTTCTTCAACAAGCCATTTGAGATATTTCAGTTCTTTGTTGTTTATTGATTAATTCTGCACCTAACCATGTTCTCAAAGACTGCTACTTGTTTAACAGTATCAAGCAATCAATTTATCTCCTTTAGACCTCAACTTTACACAGCCATTTTCTTTGTCTACCTTTTATGGAAGATTAATTCTCTAACATCGAAACATCCGTTCCAAAAAATTTAGGTAATGTCATTCTTTATTTTGCTAGTGTTTATCCAACACAATCAAAGAGATGATAGAGCTTTTGGTTCTAAACATAATGCCATTTTGTTTAGGATCTTAACTTTTTTAAGTTGATCATCTATTTAAAGCCAATTTTACATCCTGTGACGTGATATTTAAAACACACATATAACATTGAAAGTAGTCCTTGATATTAAAATCCTCAAAACACTTTCTCAGCCATCAAAGCTTTCAGAATTTTCCCATGGACAAATTAACAAATAGTTAAATAGTTTAGTACCTGTCACAGTTACACACTCCATTGGACATAACAAAAAAATCCACTTATTGATATGGAGATTTCCATCTGCTTATACAAAACAAACTGAGCATGTGAATTTTTTCTCTACAAATTACACTTTTCATATCCACGTGAACATTTAATTCAATTCTCGAACTACTGAAGTTAAAGATTTAATAATTTTCTCTAGATTCATTTAATCTTCCAATGCAAACAGAAAAAGGGGTATGCAAATAAATGTCACTTGATCCATCTGATTATCCTTAATTTTTCTTTCCACTTAAGATATTGAAATTAATAGCCTTTTATTCTAAACATACTAAGGCAAAAGACAACTTACCTAGAGCTAAATCAGTAAGCCTTGATGTCCTGTGTTTCATGACATTCTTGCGAATTGTTCTCAATGTTCAATATCATAATGCCCATGTTTGCAGTGGAGAAAAGCAACCGATCCTATCCCTCACAAGTCTCTGCTTGTTACCATGACTTCGTCCCATTAGTCTTGTCACGAGGAGGGCATTCCTCAATTTAGTGCCCTTGTTGATTTCATTAAAGTTTTTATCCAGTGATCTAACAGAATCGTTCTATTCATTATGACTAGTGATAGCAAGGTCTGCAATCCATAGCACAAGAGAAAGTGGCATCCAAAAGGATATTTCGTGAAGCCCATTTTCCTCTGCCGTTTTAGTTCTTCCAATACTAGGAGGACTATTCGGATCTGTAATTTGTAGGTTTCCAATGCAAGTATGGGGGAGCAATGCTTCCCTTCAAAAAGCAAACAAATTAAATCAAACGCTTCCCTTTTTCTTTGACAAAAAGAGAGTTTATATTCACAGGGAAATGATACAGCAGTCTCGGCTATATCCATATGACCGAACGATCCAATGAAGACGAGAGCCCTCAAAATCCGCCATGTCAGTTTTAAAAGGACTCTCTTTCAAAAAAACACAAAAACTTAACACACTCCAAAACATTGGTTTTTCTTTTTAATATTGAACCTTTTATAATTACTGTAACAACAAATCTAACATCCAAGATTAAATAAAAAACGTTTTACAAATATACCCTTAATTCAGATGACCAAAACTTGCTCGTGCCTCTTTATTTGATGGTCACAACACTCACAACCCATCTATGATATAGTTAAAACAGCCTTCGAGATTAAGAAAAAAAGGGATGGCAAGTTTCCTCAAATGCAATAAAAAAATGGAATTATTGTGCAACTCCGTACTGCAATTTGGCGTACATTAAAGCAAAGATGAAGATCCTGAACCCACATTGTTTGGTATAAGCATTAGAATAAATTATATGTGCTCCTCTTCAGGGCAACGATAAATAAAAAAAGTAGCATTTTGCATAAACTTAAACAAGACAGGTGAGGGCTTGAACATACGGCATATAAGTAATTTAGGGGGTAATAGTTAAAGTCAACGCCGACTCTTTTCACTATTAGAAGGTTCCAGAAGCCGTGTTCAGTCTAGTGGCTAAAATCTCACATTTGGCAACCATCAGTCAAAAGTTCAATCTGTAATGAACTAACATATGCAAAGAATGTAGATGAATCCCAACAAATTGAGAAACTAAAATTCACTAAAACGGGGCTTCAATCACCTGCAGAAATTAACCTAACATGGTGGTTGTTTTTCACAACGTATATCAACAAGTAAACATCAGTGTCACACAGTAAATTTTATCTGGAAAAAGTAATCATCAGCAGGTTTACAGCATTTTCAAATTCTTATGTCATTTGAAACATGGTCTTTATTCAGTTGCATATGGCAATACATTTCCTCGTACTTGTCAAAAGTCTGTTTAGAACTACAAAATGAATCATATTTCCTAACAGAATTGTGAAACCATGACACAAAAACTTTTTGTGGTTGCTGTTTAATTTTTATGCAGAAAAATTGCATAGCCAAATGAAAAAACAATCTATGATAACTGTTTTAAGATAAAATATCCACTATACTAAATGTGGATAGGCTTGTCATATGTTGCCATGGCAGCTTCCTTAACAGCTTCACTGAGTGTTGGGTGTCCATGACAGGTTCTAGCAATATCTTCACTAGATGCTCCATATTGTAAAGCAATAACAGCTTCATGAATCATCTCCCCAGCATTTGGACCCATAATATGCACACCTAGGATCTTGTCAGTTTCTTTGTCTGCAATTATTTTCACTAGCCCATCAGCATCATCAATAGTTCTAGCCCTACTGTTTGCCATAAAAGGGAATTTTCCAACTCTGTATGGAATATTCAGAGCCTTGACTTGCTCCTCTGTCTTTCCTACTGAAGCTACCTCTGGATGCGTGTAAACAATTCCAGGTACAGTGTCATAGTCCACATGCCCAGGCTTTCCTGCAATAAGCTCTGCACAGGCTACGCCATCCTCTTCAGCCTTGTGTGCAAGCATGGGGCCAGGAATCACATCACCAATAGCATAAATTCCAGGAATATTTGTCCTGAAATGATCATCAACTTCCACACGTCCCACTTTATCCATTTTTATTCCAAGCTCTTCCAGTCCAAGACCTTTAGTATAAGGTGATCTGCCGGCAGCAACAAGAACTACATCAGCCTCAAGAGTGGTCTGTTCACCTCCTGAAGCTGGTTCCAATGTCAGCTTTACCCCTGTTCCTGATGCATCAACACCAGTCACCTTAGTTTTCAGCATGAATTTCATTTTCTGTTTTTCTAATGTTCTTTGGAAAGATTTTCGCACCTCCCCATCCATGGTAGGAACAATCTCAGCAGCAAATTCAACAACAGTAACTTCTGAACCCAACCTTCCCCATACTGAACCCATTTCTAAGCCAATGTACCCTGCACCAATAACTACAAGCTTCTTCGGAACCTCAGTCAATGATAACGCTCCTGTGGATGAAACAATCTTCTTTTCATCAATGGTGATTCCAGGAAGGCCCTTCACATTTGAACCAGTTGCTATGATGATATGTTTTCCTTTAACTACACTGCTACTACCATCTGGAAGATCCACTGACACCTCATTTCCAGAAATAATCTTTCCGGCACCTTTAACATAAGTGACTTTATTCTTCTTAAAAAGTCCTTCAATTCCTTTTGTCAGACCAGTAACAGATTTTTCTTTCTGAGCCATCATAGCAGGGATGTCAATTTCCACTTGTCCCACTTTCACACCATGGCCAGCAAATGCATGCTTAGCTTCATGAAACATGTGTGAGGAATGAAGCAATGCCTGCAATAACAAGAAATCAGATACCTTTTATTAAAATTTATGATGTGATATCGTTGTTGTTAATCCATTCAAATGATTACAGTAGATAGCAAAGGCTCTTTATGAATACAGAAATTAGAAAAATGGCTAACAGTGTTAGTTCTTCATACTAACAGCTTCTCTAGAAGGAATGCTTTCATGTGGTGCGAATGATTTAGCCACTATGTTCGTAGCTTTATAATGTTTGGTTATGCTCTTATGCATAATCTAGATATACCAGGACAGCTGTCCGGTGTAACAAGGCTACTAAGAAATATTCATCATACAGGTAGGGCAAACAGTTATATTCTGGTTTATTATCCTCCTTGGGCATACAGTCTAAACGGACTTCTAACTATTTAAAACACAAGAGCATATCTATCTGGAAATTTGAAATGCACTTATAATTGTAGGCATTGGATTCAAGATTTCTCTAGTCCTTCCAAAGTCCGGGAAAAATGCATGTCAGGGAATTTTAAAATTGGGATTTCTTTGGGTTTTCGAAAATACTACATCAATCTTTCCTTTACTCTTAGTAACATTTGTACAGCAGCAGCAGCATCACAAAAAATAGAACATGTTAAATATTTGGTGGCACATTCTAGTGTATCAGAATTTTTTTATTAGCCTCTCTCTAACACCAGGTAAGTGAATCTCACGCCAGAAAAAATATCAGCACCATACAATTGTTTATTCAGAAGCAATACGTTGGCCAGAAATATACAGATACAATGCATATATGTCAGAACATTTGATGGCATAGGTATATAAATATTATTTTCAGCAACAGTATCAGATGTGGTTGCAGCAATAAATAAATAAATAAAAAGTTTTAACTTGAGTTATCAGATTAAAAATTAAGACGTCGTTGTGGAGAATGTCCAGCTATAGAATTACAGCCCATTCAAAGGGAAAACAACCCAAAAACAAAGCTTTTTTGGTTGACAGTCAATTGAGGTATGTCTCCGTGGCCTAACCTTTGCAGCAGAGTTAGAGCAGACAAAGAACACACCAGGCAGGTTGAAAATGCCAGAAATAAATGTCCAGGCAGTAAGATGTCTGGACAGTGCCAAAATAGTTGAGGGTACTGGCACACCAATCTAGGGCATGAAGATCCCAGACACCAGTCTGAAGGGGTAAATTTTACTGAGTTGCCCTGCTAGGGTACCGACAAAAAATGCCCCGCGGAGGTTGATGAGGAGACATGGAAGATACCTAGAAAAACATGCTGATGTGCAGACAAGATTGTACAGTTGCAGAACTGCAGACCAATTGCAGATTGTTTGCTCATGACAAGGTAAGCCTTTATCTTTATTGTACAAGAAAACAAATATTCATACCTCTGAGCAGCAAAGGCATAACATTTAAAAGAGTAAAACTGTTAAATAGTGCAAAAATTAGTCAAATTTATTAAGGGTGAAGTGGTCAGTTTACCAAGAATTTTGGCCAGAATCTGCTCAACTTATTCCAATTGATCTGAAGGTACATTTCGGATTTAAAAAATGTAATTTCATGGGCTAGCTTGATCACAGTTACTATTTTACCCTAGTAATTTGTGAAACAAAGGAGAACACCAATAAAGATCACTAATTTTTTATTGGCTGCTAAATCTCTTCAGGCAAAATGGTACAGAATTTGGTATGCTTGGTTTGATAGAACATCAAGGTGAATCTAACCTAACTCTACCTTCAAAGAAGAGGACGATGACAATCTGAGAGACCAGAGGTGAGAGATTGTCTAGGAGCATCGGTAGATTCTGCCTTCAAAATGAGGGATATGGCTGTTTGATAGAACACAAATGAAGAGACCTGAATCTGGATATGAGAAAGAGCTGAAGACACAACATGTAAACATGTTACCATCGTGCACTCTAGATGGTTACCCATGTGCCCTGGTGGATCCTGGTGGAGCCTGGACCCATATGCAGTCTTCACATCAACATATATTTTAGTCATCTTGTATTCGTTAAATTTTAGCTCTAAAAGTTTGAACTATTGTGTGGAGGGGAGTAAATTATGGGTAAAAATAAAGTCCTATTTCATGTTAAAGTGGATTGTTGCGCCGAGTGAAACGAGGTGCTCTACAGCCCAGTATGGGGGAGACGTTGTAACGTGTATGTGTAGCGTTACATGTGTGATGTAGCGTTACATCTAATAGTAAAAAGTAATAAATTATATTATCTCGGCTCATAAAATAAAAAATTAATGAAAGTATTTAAAAAAAATCCATTTTGGCTCATAAAATAAAATATTATGAAAAGTATTTAAAAAATCGATGTTCGTTTATAAAATAAAAACTTAAAACTTAAACCAGGGTCTATCAATCAAGAGATATCAAATTTCTCGAGTTTAAATTAAAAAAAGAAATACACCTCAAGAAATTGGATCCCTCTCGGTGCTTGATAGATACGGGTTTAAGATGGATCTATGCTGGTCATATACAGTGTGGAGAACTGCTAGAAGCTTTGCTCCAAAAACAAGTTGGGAGCAGCAATATAATATATTCAAAAGTATCAAAAAAATAATTAAAAAAAACAACAAATATAAAAAATTCAAATATAATTTATGTTTACAAAATATAGTAGATGCATATATAATATGGTCCTAAAGTATGACCTAAAACAGTTTTTGCTTGGTTAAGAACTCATCTTTCTCTGACAGAAGGAAACAGGTTAACGGCCCAAAACCAAAGGCCTCTGGTAGGAGTGGAAGTCTGCCCCCTTACGGAACACCAGCCAGTTATTTCAGGTGGCCAAGTTTTGTCTGCACATGATGATGTTGTTGCACGTTGGGGTCTTGAAACTGTATCAACAGAGGCTAGGCTGGTAGCCCTCGAGTGTTGTAGGCTTTTACCCCTTTTGAATATATATATATATAGGTTAGTATTGTAGGCTTTTACCCCTTTTGAATATATATATATATATAGGTTAGTATTGTAGGCTTTTACCCCTTTTGAATATATATATATATAGGTTACTAGCCCAAGAGTTTAGCTCAATCGACTGTCCCCAACATTGGCAACAGGTGCCCAGTTTGAATCACCTTGGGTGAGGCACAGTAGTCTGTGCCAACAGATTTACTAGGGATGCCATCCATGAAAGTCGGGAAGCATTCCTTGACTTTCCCCATGAGGTTTTTTCCTTGGAAAATAATATATAGGTTAAAAATTATTTAAATTTATATCATCTAATAATATAAGATTGTCATATGTATCATCCCAGGTGCATCATGCAAGGGGCACTTGACAAACAAGGTAATCCATCAAGCAACAAACATTGGCATTTCGTTGATCAGTAAATTTGCAGAGGCTATGAGTGGTGTTGTCCGCCGAGTTGCACACCGTCAGCAGAAATCTTTCGAAAGTTGTTTCCCAAGTGGGAAAGGTGTGGCCTTGGGGGAAAGCAAAGAGTCAGGTGCTGTCATCTGATCCCGACTCCTCCGTTTAGGCTAACTCCTAACGAAGCCAAGGGGGTAGACCCTACAAAGAGTTACTAAGGCTCTTGATTTTAAAGTGTTTTTGATGATATGTGTGATGTGGAAGGTAACCATCACATACCTGACATCGACCTTTAGACGAAGCTCCCACAATATGACTTTGTTAGGGCAGTGAAAGTGCATACATGGCTAAGCAAAGTCAAGCTAGCATTCAAGATGCAACATGTATTACCAAAGAGGATAAGTTGAACTTAGCACTACAACATTTGGATGCAGTAACCTATGCTTGGAGTGAGAGATGAATGCTAAAAACCTGAGGGGATTTTAGTAACTCTACGGATGCATTAACTCATAGAGTAGACTGTAACTGGGATGAACCTTATGATGTTCAACTCAAGCACTTTTTCTTGAAGGATTTGACAATTGAAGAAAATACATTGAGATGTTCTAGTTCCTTAAGTCCAAGGCCAAACTCTCAACAAATTTGATGCAACGCGTCTATATTTCAAATATGCAGATAGAAATTCAAACTATGGTAAAAAAGTTTGAATCTAACTCTTCTGAAGAAACCGTTACTATATAGCTAAAGAGAAGAGAGACATGTTGAAGCTAATAAAAGAAAAATACTTGGTTTTGCTAGAATTGGGTATATATGTGATAGGAACACGAAGAAGAGAGAAAAAATGAAAAGCCATAAATAAAAGCCCCTAGCCAAAACCCTGACCCCTCACCATCAAAACTCCATCGTAAATGGTCTCAACCATGGTTTAAGGGTCATGTCTATAATACTCAAAAACATTATGGCTATAAACCTACACCGATCTATCTCGGAATATAAGTCTACAAAGGATATTCTTCTTGAAATACCAAATAATCACTCCAATCCACAAGACAAATACCCCCTTCCACCAATAGAAACTAGAGAATCCTTTGTCTCCTTTGTTGCAATGACTACGTTGGGTAGACTAGTTGCCTTAAAGTTAATGCAAATATTAAAAAAAAGGGTCCTTTTTACGATAGATCCTAGTACTACACTAGCTATTCTTGATAAGAAACAAGTTAAGTGTTTGGGCCGACATCTAGATACTTCTGAATACTTTCCCATCAACATTCTAGGTCATAAGCATATTCAGTGTGAAGGTGTGGTGCATAAAGTGGGACTTAATAGTGGAAGACTATTGCCTCAGGGATGACTTCTACATCAATAGTGTCGGAGAAGTAAATGTGTTCAGCATTCAATAGCTTATTTCCATAGGGACTTACTCCACTAACCATATGAAGAAATCCCTCACCTTCCAACATGATAGTCGTTAGTCACTGTCAAACCATTGGAACCTAAAAAGCATCCAGGCTTTGGACTCAAAGCACGTCTAAACTTTTTAAGAAAGGTCACTTTAGCTTCATGGCTCGCTTGTACTACATGTAGGCAACTCCTTCTAAGCGACACTCTACTCTAGGCCTCTCTAAATTACTTTAGAAGTATAAGGTGATCTTCAAACAAATGCATAAAAAATACATCTAATCGAGGCATCGAACATGTTATTGAGTTGGATCCTACCAAAGCTCCCACGGTAGTGTGCCCCTATCCATATCGCCACTTTCAAAAGTCTGAGATTGAAAGGCTTGTGGAAGAACTTTTAGAAGCTGGGATCGTAACTCTTAGTAACAACCCTTGTGATGCCCTAGTTGTCTTAATAAGGAAAAATGATGGTTCTTACCAACTCTATATTAATTATAAATCACCTAAGCAAATCACTATCAAGATTCAAGAATAAGTTCCAATGCCTTGCATAGATGATTTCTTGGATGAACTACATGGTGCAAAGTTCTTTTCTAAGATTGACCTTCATTCAAGCTACACTACTAAATACTTGTATGACTCCAAGATCAAGAAAATATTGCATGTTGGACTCATTAAGGCCACTTCCAATTTCAAGTGACGCCATTCAACCTCTACAATGCTCCTACTAAATTTCAAGCTTTAATAAGCAAGATGTTTGGTAAGTATCTCAAAAGTTTGTTCTAGTTTCTTTGATAATATACTCATATATCACAGAACATTCACAAAGCATCTAGAATGGATCTTGTATAAGATACTTTATTCCAACATAAGCTCTATGCAAAGGAATCCAAGAATGAAAATGCCAAGACATCACTAGAGTATCTCAGATATTATCTTTGCAAAGGGTATTTGTACTAATCCTGCAAAGATGCAAGCCATTCAAGGGTGGCTAGTGCCTACAATCCATGAGAATCTCTAAAGATCTCTTGGATTAGTAGGGCTCTATCGTAGATTTGTCAACAACTTCTTTGTTATTGCTCGTCTCATCGCCGACTTAATAAATAAGGATGTGTTTCATTGGTCCACAAAGGCACAACAAGTTTTTTAGAGCTTAAAAAAGAAGTCCTTGCTATGGTGTCAGTACTTACAACCCCTAATTTCACTAGTCCCTTCACTGTTGAGTATGATTCCTCTAGGTTCAGTCTCGGTGCAATACTCTTAAAGGATGATAGACCCATTGCCTTCGAAAGCCACAAGTCAAATAATAAAAAGAGGTGTATGCCTAAATAGTAAGTTAATACAAATAAATGTTGGCATACTTCATGCAATGGCTATATGGAATATATTCCTCCCAAATACTAAGTTTCTTCATTAAAACCAATCATCTTGGTTTAAGGCAATTAATAACACAGTATTTAATAGAGGGGCAACTAAAGTGGATTGCCAAACTCCATGCTTATGAATTCAAGATCATCTATAACAAGGGTATGGAGAATATTGTTGTTTACACTTTTATCTCGATGAGATGAACCACTCACATTTAACTCTATCTTAGTTGGCCAATTTACTTGAGTACATAGAGCTCCTAATAGACTACACACTAGATCCTCCCATAGTTTAACTTCAGCCCGACATTATTGATAGCAAGAAGGGCCAAACTTGGACACTATCAAGAGTGTGCCAACCACCTTAAAAACCGCATCTATTTTTTGCCTGAAACTCCTCTTATTGTAAGAGTTCTTCGACACAGGCATTTATCTTCATCAATTGTTCATGTGCTCTTCCACAAAACTTATAGGAATGTGTCCTCCAACTTTTATTGGACAAAAAATGAAGTTTGATATTTAGTGGTTTGTAGTAGAATGCAACACTTGCCAACAAAGTATGGTGGAAATTGTTCCCTATCTTGATCTTCAACATAATGTCATCCCCAACCAAAAGTGGAAAGAGGTATGTATGGACTTCATCATTGATTTGGCACTCTACGAAGGTAAGGTTGTTATCTTTCTGAGGGTTGATTGTTTAACTAAGTATGCTCATTCATTCCCTTAACTACCAAGTTTACATGGTCTGAGATTGTTGATTTATTCTTTAAACATGTCTATGAACTCCATGGATTCCCCCATCATATCATTTGTGATGCATATCCCAAGTTTATTAGTTACTACTTGCAATAACTTTTCAAATTAGCATGGGGCACTTTTAATATGAGTATTATATATTGACCTCAAGCAAATAAGCAAACTAAGGAGGTTAGCAAGTGCTCATAGGGATACCTTCAAATGTATACAAGGGATAAGCAAGGTAAATAGATAAAGTGGTTGTACCTCACAAAAAATTGGTATAATACTACCTACCACTCTTCCACCAAAAGGACCTCCTTCAAGGCATTATATGGCTGTGAACCCCCATCACCAAAGAATTGGATCATTCAAACTGTTGTTGTTGACACTCTACAAGAAATGCAAAACATACTTAGCATCCTCAAGGACAACTTTTCCATGCCAACGAACTACATGAAGCAACAACCCAATCAACACCACCTTGAAAAGCAATTCATAATGGGAGATATGGTCTTAATTCAACTGCATCCATACACGCAAACCATTTTACAACAATAGTGCAAGAAAAAGCTTCAACCCAAGTTTCACGAGCCATATAGAGCACAAGCAAAAGTTGTGGAGGTTGCCTACACACTAGACATTCTCAGCAAGGAAAGAAAAAGATTGGCAAACAGAGAATACCCTTGTGGATGAGGAAGGTAAACTCATTTTGGAGCTTGAGGGCATCTTGGAGGTAAGGTCGAAAAAATTTCACAGATGGCAAATTTCAAAAGTGGAAGCCACATAGGAGTTGGGAGTCTTTTTAGCAAAATACCCAAGTTTGCACATGTTTAACAAACCACTATCTTGAGAAACCGTCGACTAAAAATAGACCCTCTCCTTTCAAGGTTCAAATAAAATCATGTTTTACTTCACGTGGTTGCAGTAGTACTTCTTGAAATAAGTGGTATAGGGTACAAATCTTGCTCTCTATTCTTAAGGTGACTTAAGACAAAGTGTGAGCCTTTTCTTAGCACCCTCTTCAAAAAAAGCTTGGAGGCCAAATGAGGGGCTTGGCCACCAAAGTTAGACAATTTGAAGCTACACACGAATCCAAAGGCATGTTTTTGGCTTTTTGAAGTTATTATATCACATATTTTGGAATTTTCTTAGGTCGACAATGCATCTTTTCAAATTTTCTAGAAGATTTCAACATTGAACTTTATTGCTTGAATTTTCAACTTTGTGGGCAAAGCTTTTTTTAAGAGGAAGGGCAAGTGGTGTACCTAATCACGATGTCCTTAGTGGGAATTAAACTATATGTACATGCTTTATTTTGTGTGCATGTTTATGATTTTGTAATAATGCTATAATTGTAAAAGTACCACATTATATAATAGGCAGTAGTGACTTAAGCATCAAGTTAGGGTTTTCTAAGAGTTTTTTCCAATCTATTTTTATAAATAAGGATTTCACCCCTCATATGTATCTCTTATCATTTTATCAATATGAATCAACCAATTTTTTGTGCTTAATGGAGACATCTTCCTCCATTACTCGGATTTGCAAGTGCAAACCACCTTAGGTATGGAAGTGACCCCATTGTTTCTTTGTGTTTTTTTGTTATTATTGTTCCTTTTCTATTTGTGTCGCAATAGAAGTTCCACTAGGTTATAGGACCACTACACATCCCATATGTGATTCCAATGAGTTTGCTAACACAATAACCTGAAGCATTGATCAAAACTTAAACGAACTCTATAATGTTCAATAGATGCAAGTCAATGCTGGTTGTAGAGCACAAAAAAAGGATTTGATCACTAGACTCCAAGATAAAATTATGTCCTGGTCTAACGCTATTAGATTTTCACATCGTTGCTTAGTCACTAGTTCTCTCCTTCTATATGGCACAGGAGTGTCAACAAAGGCTTTCTCAATACCTATGCAATCAATATGAGGGTGAAACGGATCAATGTAACAATGTAGCACTAGAGTTCTTGGGAGCAACGCTACAATTATGTAGGATAGAGAGGGTAAGGGTGCATACTAAAGGCATGCATGCATCAACCTCTTCCAATTCCTATTTTAGATTGATGATCCACTTTAGTTCACTTTGTTATTTCAAGTTTTTTTTTGTATGCATG
Source organism: Larix kaempferi (assembly GCA_027924585.1). NCBI lineage: Eukaryota > Viridiplantae > Streptophyta > Pinopsida > Pinales > Pinaceae > Larix > Larix kaempferi. Next base: position 7,371,403 of record BSBM01000370.1, read on the forward strand.
CATGCCAAAATGATCCATTGGTGAAGAATGAGGAGTTTTTCAATGGGCAAGGTTCAACTCTCGTCGAGGCTTTTCCAGGAGCCATGGGGTCACCTTGAGGTAGTGGTCAAACATGTGGTTGCACCCACAAAGATTGTACTAAAATGATCTCGTGACTCCTGCACACATAAGTGGATCAAAGCCACCTCCATGTCCTTCAAATTAGTTCAAGTGGTCATGCGCCAAACATGAGATCTCTCCCCCCAAAGTTGTGGAGGTCACATGTTCACCTCTCTTGATCCCCTCAAGGTTAGGCTTTGTAACCAAGGTCAATGGTTTACACCGTTTCCTATCCATGAATCATGGGGAAGTACATGGAGGGCTTTCTACAAAATTATTCCTTGGGAAAAAATGCATGCATGCCACAATTATCCTCCAATTAAGGTGCACTATCTCCGACACTTCTATCCATGTAGGAGGTGCACTAGTTGAATAAATTAGGGTTAAGGTTTCACTGAGTCACATTGGGTGCTTCATGCATGTGACCAAATACACTGTATCTTCTCTCTATGTCTTGTTCTGTAAAAGAGACCTAGGGTGCCCCATTATGTTTGTTAGCAAGTTTTAGTTTTGAACCATAACATCGTAACTTTTAGTTTAATTCTTTCAATAATAAAAGATAGATGCAATCTTGAGTGTTCCACATTGTGCATATGTTGTTCATAATTTCTAGCAGTATGTATTTGTAGATTAACATATTCAGAGATCATTGTTTTGATTGAGGATATCAGTTTTAACTTTTAAGCATCCTAGGCTTAGGTTATTTGTCTAAGTGTAGACTCTACTAACCATGGTCTACAATTTAACATTATATCGAAGCATGTTAAATAAAATCCTTGAGATTTGTGTATGGAATGGATCACTGCCCAAGAGAGGGAGTTATCGAAGGGTTTCAATGGGTGTGAGCCCAATCTTTAGTGACTGAAGAAAATCTTGAATTGTGATAGTTTATTGGGTGAGATGCCTAAGACTTCCCAGGAATTGGAAGATTGTTGTTGGCCTTAGATAAGGGATCTACACACGAGTAAGTTTTGGATATGATTTCTTTTGAGACTAATTTGTTTGTTCAAGTCTGCTTTTAGGGGTTGCAACAATGGCCAATTTTTGTCTCCCATAGTGTCGTGGAAGGCACCTCCAACTTTGTACTATTGAAGTGGAAGTTAGAATATCTCTTGGAGGAAGTTGAACTATGGTATCTTGTAAATATAGAGTTCACACCAACCCAATGATACCAAGGACTTGGTAGAAGAAATGTTAAATTTTCTCAAACCATTGACCATGGTAAACATATTCTTCACTCTCAAGAATTCCTACAAGAAACTAAACAACAAAAAACTTAAAGCTACTCAAAACTACAATATCTAATTAAATACTAGAATCAATAAACACATACTGTAGAAAATATACAACGAAAACACAATAAATTGACTGTCAAAACAGATTATTGCTTTTCACTACTAAAAATGAAAACCTGCTTCAGGAAAACAATGAATTGCTAACTACTGAATTGAAACTTGAATTGATAAACCTATAGCTCTACCTTCTCATTTATAATCGAGAAGAAGAGTTAGTACTTAGTACAATGAATCTGGACACATGCACAATAATAACTCAACTAGAGATGATCTAAGGCATGCAAACATCTATCCTCCTCGATATCTATGCCTTAACTACTAGGGTGCATGCATTGCACTATATTGAGCTAGGTTGCATGCACTTCACTAAATCGAACTGGGTTGCTTGCACTTCACTAAATCGAACTGGGTTGCTTGCATTTCACTATACTGAGCTAGGTTGCATGCACTTCACTAAATTGAACAAGGTTGCATGCACCCACCTTACACAATTAAATTGGAAACTAAAAGCATGCAAATTCTAACTTAAGCAAAACCAGAAATAGAATTGAATTGCTTATAAAAGGCATCTAAGTTGAAACTAAAGTGACGTTGGTGCATGCATGTACCCTCATCTCTCTCTCTGTAAATGCCCTTGCTCGCTCATTACTATACGAAATTGTTGAACTGGAAGGTCGCTTTGCCACAACAAAGACTTGCACATCTATCACACATGCCTTCTCTATGTGGATCTAGGTATTCTTTACTTGTTATTGACATTAATGGCATTGTGCCATACACTTTCTGAGGTACTAAAAATCCAATAAAAAATTGGCCATGGAAAAGTGAATCATCCTTGATTCGATAAAAGACTTGATCCCTCACATCGCAAAGCAGAAGATGATGATGGAGATGTTTGATGCCTTGGTCATGTCGTACTAGTGTCAGCGTATCCTGTAAAATGCTTCTAAAGAACAAGCTCATTGGTACCAACATTGGCAAGTGCGATATTGTAGCGAGCTATATGATGATCACATAGATGAGAGATTAGCTCACAACATTGGAGAAGAGATTGATGAGAGCAAGCTAGTTCGAATCATTGTGAATGGATTTGGTCCATCACGGATTCACTTTGTTCAGTGTATTTGTGTTTGTAAGAAGTTACCCATTTTTAAGATGTGTGGGATGACTTCATCGAAGAGGAGATGAGGAAATGATGTGATCCTTAACCCATAAATTGAATCACTAATGATATAGAACCCTTAAGCTTCATAAATAAACACAAATACATCCACACAAATATAATGTGAAGATATAAAAATAGCACTCAAGGTAGGGTAACACCAACAAATACTCCTAAGGAATAAATCACTCCACAAACCATGCTTGTTACAATACAATACATCCAACATAACAAATACAATGATATTCATGTGTATTTATACTTTCTCATGAGTATTCCAAGGGGTCTATGCCAACTACCCCCTATTATTATATTATTTCCTCTAACTACCTAGTGGGCCTATTTATTACCCACCAACTACTAAATTATGTCCACATCACATACATTATTCTCTTGGGTATTTCCCTAGGTATCACATTTTATCCCCCCTAGGTACATTACATTCCACCCACCTTCCTATGTTTCATCCTTGAAACATGGGAGGAAACCATATAATATGATCTACTAAGCAATGTAGCCAAATGTTATCAAGCATGAGCATCCATCCATCCTAGTGAAATGTGGACATGGGGTCCAGCTGCTTCCCTGCCACCTCGATCTTGATTTCAGTTGCTCATTTGGTTCTATGTTGTCATTGTGCTACTTGGATATCTCCATCCATTGTTTTTAATTCTCCATGTGCCTCCATATTGGTTGCCTTTTTGGTTCCATGTTTGTCATATTAAGTTTGTCAATGCAAACGACCTCACCTTAATGAGTATTGTTTCTCTCAATGGTGTGGGTGGTTATATATAGCAACCTAGATATTGGTTCTTTGGTCTCTAACACTTCTGCATGTGGTTCCTTGGAGTCGTGTAGCTCCTTAGACTCTTCTTCTTTTTTATGCCATTCATAGGGATTTTCTCCATGTGCTTTTGTAGCCCCTTCTTCTAATTCAACCTCAAACTCTTCATTTGTTGTGTCTGAAGATACTTCAACTATTTTCCTTACAAGGGATTCTTCATGTGTCCTCTTGGGCCCCTCTTGTTTTGTAAGAGAAATATCCTTCGTTTCAAAAATTGATCAACTCGATCTTGAACTTGGTCAAGTCGACAGAGTTGACCCTCCATCGAGTCGACTCAACCTTCAAACCATATCGGGTGACTAATACGGTACCGAATCGACCGAGTTGGTGTCCGACTCAGCCGGTTTGGTGCCGAACTAATCAACTCAACCGAGTCCCAACCTAAACAAACCAAGTTGACTATAAAAAAAATATGCTATGTTTAGTTACTCAGTAGTATTTGGTAATACTAAATGGTAATGTTAAATTCTTAAAGTAAAAGGATGACACCACCAACATCAAGGTATATAGAGGGATTGATGTGCCCAATCCCATACCCTCGTACATGATAGAATTTGGTGGAAACTTTGCAATCCTAAAACCCTAAAAACTATTAAGACTATTGTATTCTGAATGGGATCTTAAATTCTACTTTTTGCTTCTGAAGTCCGATGAGGTTGGAACTGTTGTCCGCCAATTTGCACACCAGCAGCAGAAACCTTTTGAAAGCTGTCTCCCTCACTGGAAAGTGGGGAGAGGTGTGGCCTTGGGGGCAAGCAATGAGCCAGGTACTGTCACCTGAATCCCAGCTCCTCCGTTTAGGCAAAACTCCTAACGAAGCCAAGGGGGGTAGTCCCTATTAAAGAGTTGTCTAAGGCTCTTTGTGTGTTTTTAAATGTGTTTTGGTGTAGTGATGCGGATGGGTGTTGTTTAGGAGTTTTTTTTTTTTTGAATGATGACTAGAACAAAATTAAACACGCAATCCACGTTGCAAAATTAACAAGATACAAAATTAAAATATGACAATATACCTTGACTCAGGAATTGAAGTAAAGCATCCACAAGATAGATATTAAGCAAATGACAAGGACATATGGTTCAGATTTCAAAGATGTATAGATATTAAAGACCAGTGCCAAATGGAGTCAAATAAAACTTGTGATGCTAAAATAAAATAAGTCGAAAGTAAATGTTTGTGAGGACGTTTTGCAATTGTTCTTGGTAAATTTTACGTGTTTTAGATGTTCTTGATTATTAGGATAAGACCAAAGGTATCAAAAGATGGTGGAACCTTACCCAAGGAAAGTACTGGCAACGCTAAGTGATCTGTCGGAAGCACCCAGATTCATAAAGGATAGGTGTCCAATGTTTGAACCGCCCTTAAGTCTGACAGTGGATTTCCGACACCACCTCTCGTGGGAAGAACAGTAATTTGCCTTAGTTGAGGTTTTGGGTAAAAAAATTTAATTAAGTTATCGATCGTATATTATCAAGTCTTCCACCTTTCTGAGTACTAGCCCAACCGTTTCCGGTTGGCAGAGCATACGGGTGTAGGACAAACCAAGATAAATTAATTACGGGGTGTGTGAGTGGAAATTTTTATTATTAGAAAACCTTGTTCAACTCTCCGACAGAGAGCGCTCTTGACTCGGTCTTATGACCACAGTTCAAGAGACTTGCTAAACTTAAAATGCCTAATGCAGGGATGATGCAAAAAACTAAAATGCCCTCCGATAGAGGGTGCTCTTGATTTGGATTATGGCCAAGTTCAAGAGACTTTGGTTTATTTTTAAGAAGCAGAAATTGTAATAGCAGTATATTTAACTTGAAACAGATTTAAACCATAGTGTTTGATCGACAAGATAAAAATTACTACTAACAATAATGCTGGCAAGAGAAAATGAAACTAAGAAATTTAGTGTTCTACCACAAAAAATTTTAAACTACTAGGTGGGATTGATCTCCGAACAAGACCAACCACTAGAGGCCACCAATCCTGGAAACCTTCCAGCTAGCTAGATGTCCACAAGAAGTTGATGGGGGAGCGAGAAGCTACCACAAGACTATGTGGCCTTTGGGATACGATCCCAAAGTTAGCTATTCTCTGATCAAGGATTGGAAGAGAAACAAGATAAAAATAATTGCAAGAAATGAAGCTAAACTACCCAAGAATCTCTTTCAGGTCAAAGACCCTACTCGGGAGAGCATGGGGGTAAGTAAATATGGAATGTAAGCAGAATGATTTATTGAAGTAAATTTTAAACTAAGAGCATGAATTTGTAAATCTAAGCTAAATCAAACCACAAGACCCAACACCCTTCCCCAAATGGGGAAGAAGACCAAAAAGTGGAGGCCTCCTCCACTTAAAATTTTTATTAAACAATTACAAATGCCTCAAGGGAAAATCCTTGGAAGGTCTTTAATGGGTACCTAGAAACAACTTATAAAAATTGAAAAAATTGAAGCCCTTAATGGCTTTTACAAAGGATAAGAAGGTATGTCTCGAAATATGTCTTATGATGCTTGATTTCTTCTTCTCTCTTCGATTTGATCTTTTGATTTAAGAGATCTTTCTCCTCCCACAATCCTACCACAAGGATAAGCCAATAACTCATGCACCCATTAGCGTTAGAAATCTAATCAAACTTTGAACAATCAAGTCTAAGTTTGCAAAATAGGACTAAAACATGAAAAAGCATGAGATTTTGTCTTGAAATATTTAATATGGTAAAACGGACCAGCAAGCTAAAATGCCCCCAAAAACGGTGGGAATGAGAACACAACCACAAAATTCTACACTATCCTATATGCCAACTAGTTTGTCTTTGAAATGAGATTACAAAACTTTTGAAAAGAAAGACTAGATGCAAGCCCTAAATGACCTTTTGATATGCCTAACTTAAACTTTCAATGCATAAATCTTTGATTTTATAAAAGAGATCTAACCATTAACCCGTTCAAGAGAAGAACAACTAGCCAACTACTAACTTTAAACAAATATCTAACAACTAACTAAGCACGAAAATTATACTAACTACTTGCTAATACCAACACTTGTTTGTTTTTTGTTGTTTGTGAAGTGTTTGTAGGGCAAGATGGGAATGGACGGTAGGGGCTCTAAGGGAGACAAGGAGGGAGGAGAGAAGCTAGAGGATAGCTAGGATGAAAGCTGGGAAGAACTAGATGGACGAGGGGTAGAGGAAAGGCTTGGAAAATAAGAGGAGCGAAAGGGAGAAGGTAAGGAAAGGCGAATGCTAGGAGAGGGAGACCAAAAATGAAGTGGGACAAAATCTAGGATGAAAATAATGACAAACTTAAAGTGGGACGAATGGGAGAAGATGAAGATAAAACCAAGGAAAAGTAGATCTAGGGCAAGGGCTTCAAGTGGAACACTTGAGATGGTAAAAACACCGCCTTGGAAATCCTCCGGTTAACCGGTGATACGCCGACAACGAGTGTTGAAGAGAGCACAAGGGAACAAATCCCAAGTTATTCCCCAAGGTTGAAGGAACTTCAACCTTATGGCAAACTAACCTATGGCTTGAGAACAAGAACAATCCTGGATCAAGGCTAGAGGGGCTAGAAATGGCTTAGCAAGTCAAAACAAAAACTCAAGGAGCAAAGTAGAAGGCTAGAAGAGATGTAAGCCTATAGTAACAAGTAACCAAAATTGTGTTTTGAAAGTTTGATGGAGAAGATCTAACTCCTTTTGTTTCTCAAATCCAAAAATTAAAACTCCTTTGGTCTTGTTTGTAGAGTGAAGATATACCTGCAAAAACCTTAAGCATGGATAATATATTTGGAACAAAACATTCAAGTGAAAAGAACTAGATACATGCTACTTGTGCTAGATTGTTAGCCATCATGAACATGATCTACAACTTAAGAACCTCAAATGAAATGTAAAACAATATCACCTCAATATCAAGTGAATAAAAGCACATCAAGAGCCTCCACGTTTTTGACCTCCAAAGTCTCAACTTTATTCTCAATTAAAAGCGTTTACAATTTCATCAGAGTTTCGATGCATCAAAATCCATGAGATAATAACCCAACAGGGCCTCTCTTTATAGTAAAACACACTAGAAACCTAAGCCTAAACCCTAGGTCGAATTTAGTAATGAGCATGAGGCCGAATCCAATCAAATCAAGGCTTGGCACAAGCTAAAGTCGAGTTTGAGGTTGGTAGGAAAAGGCATGTGGCAAACTCGACTTGGTAGATGGCATGGGAAGTAACATCAACGAATGGGCAAGCTACAACAAGGAAGGGCGTGATCCTTGTGGGAGATGCGAGCTAGATGTGGTAGGTTGAGTGTTAGTCTATTGGGTGACAAGTGGAAAGGTAGGTAAAACTCGAGTTTTGAGTGGGAGCCCAACCAATAACGAGTTCAATCAATGGAATGGCGTGGATCTAATGGGGATTGACGTGAGGAACAGGCTAATGCGAGTGGGTTGTGAGGATAACACGTGGTAATAGGTAGGTAAAACTCGAGTTATGAAGGGAGCCAATCTATGGTGGGTGTGGTGAGTCATGAGGGCGCCCACCTTATCATTAATACAAAACCACCAACCCAAACACCAAGTGACACATCATAAAATCGATTTTTTATGAAGGAGGGCGAATTTGTTTGAAAGGATAAACTTCTAGTGACTGGATGGATGACTGGATGGGCTTGGAGTTGATTGGAATCTTCCTAAATGCTCATTGCCATGTCATTTAGCCCTTTATTTTAATCAAATTGATTAATTTTGGAGAGATTTGGATTATCTCAAAAATAATCAATTTTATTATTTTAATTAATAATTTCTCTGTAAATGACTTTTCAGAGAAAATATTAATTACGGGGCTGAATTGACATCCGAAAGTTGGGTTTAGCTGCTCCATGGGTCATGTGTGATTTTTGGCTTATGAAACGAGCCATCAAACACTAAGTTCGGACCCCGGATGACTGACATATTACAAATTATTATTTCTCTATTTAAACTATAGAGAAATTTATTAAATTTAAAAAATAATTAAAACCCAAATTTCGACGGACCCGGTAAAATTTTTTCAAAATTTTTTCTGAGAGTTCTATGGACCTAGGACATGACCGACACCTATTATAACAGTGTCTAGTAGGCTTATATACATTAGTTGGCCTCTAATAACCCCCCATGGCCAAATTTTCAAAATCGGGCATTCCAACTTTGGAGGAGCGGGAGAAAACCTCATCGATTATACCTCGCCTTAAGCAAAGTATAATTGACAAGGGAAAAAACTCCTTGGAATACCTTAGTTGCTTAATCCAGTCATGAGAAACCGAGGCACTCAGATCCTACTAGCACACTTTTATTACAAACCCCCATGGGGCCATGGTCATGTCGACTCAAAAAACAAAACAAGCTAACCATAACCGGCTAGCTACAAAATGCAGGATCATCTGATACACTGAAGTCAAACATTCATCATGTTTGTCAAATGGCGGCTCTCCAGAAAATCCAACTATGGTACAAAAAGTTGGTAACAGGAACCAATCTCAAACACCCTGAAACAATTAATGGTAAAGTTGAAAATTTAAGTAAAAGGATAGAGCCTGGAGGATGGAGGCATAGGGTGCTATTGATGAATAGGATTCCAATACAGGCAATGATTCGCCGACATGTATGATTTATGATTTATGTTCCACATTCATTTTTTTAAATGTCCTTGCTCATTCGAAACTCGTCCCAAATTCCCCGTTTTGTGCAACTTAGAATCTAACCCTAACCCTAAAGCTATAAGATGAACCCTAATCTCATGCTTCTAGGCATTCAACTAGTACTACTACTACTACTCCAGTTGTAGATGACCTTGAGGAGTCTGAACTTGAGCCAAATGATGATGCCATTACTAGTCTTGATTCTAGTTCTATCAATGGTGATGAGTTTGATGGTTGATCATGTTGTTCAATGACATGTATGAGGTATAATCATTGATGTATGATGCATGATGTAGTGGCACCATAGCATGTTGTTTTTTAACTCTATAGGCATTTAGGCCTCATTGATTATGTATTTTGTTCCAGATATGTATTGCATGGTTGCGCAGTACACTTCGTGCCATTTTGATATATTCACCCTTATATACTAATATAGTATATACATGAGCAGACTTTGGATATTTTGTCTCTAATGCTTTGGAATCATGGATTAGAATCTTTAAAATATTGTTTTTCGTTAAAATTCAAATATTTATGTATTTTTGAGTAAACCAAATTCATTAAATTCAAATCGGCCGAGTCATTACCAATTTCGAGTCCGAGTCCGAGTTGACCCTCGACCGATTTCGAGTCCGAGACATTCAAATATCTTGCAATGTAATTTTCTTTTTATTGTACCGAAGCTTCATAAACTTCTTTTGCGTGTTGATATTAATTGTACCACTTCAGTCCATCCATGGATATCCTAAAACAATATCCACATCATCCATATCTGTAGCATAAAAATATGAATGCAACACATATCTATCCATAATAATCTTTATATTTTTAAAAAGGTGGACATTCTCACCCTCAACCTATGCACTTTGAATATGTTTTGTAGGGACTTGCAACCTTTTAGCTAAAGTTAACATTGATGAAATTACACTTGCTACTAGGGTTTTTAGAAATAATAGCATTTTCCTATTGAATAAACCTATAATACAAAGTTTGTGCATGAAAATAAACCCTTACGACTCTCATTATCATTCTTCACCACATGAAGACCACCTATCTAAAAATACTTGTTCATATGCTTCATCTGAAAGTGCCCTCATCTTGTCATGGTTAAGCCACTCCCACTATCTAACGACATCTTACTTTAAATTATAGCTTGCCCAACATTTCCATTGCTTTCCACATACTAAGTTCCTTTCTTTAGGTATTCTTCAATAGTAGGACCATCAACTTTTCCTATAAAATGCATCTTGCTCGTCATAACCTCAAAAAATAGAATTAGGGTTTTGAAGAAATGACATACTTTTCAATGGAACTCGTTTATGAAATTAAGGTTTTGAGATGACAAATTTGAATAATCATAACTCCATCAATATTGCTCAGAATCTTTATTATCACCACAATTATGAAATGCCACAATCATTTTGCATCCAGTGGAGTTGGTTTGACAAAAAATTGAGCACTATAAGAAATAATATCAATTCTGCAATCTGCACCATTGCCACTAAAAAACCCTAAAACAATTGATTTTAACTCAGCAATAACTCTTCCTAGACTCCAATTTGGATGATTTTTTTAAAACAAGTTGTTTTTTCAAGAGGAACTCAAATCTGCAACTGGTTTCTTCAAATTTTGCACAAATAGCTTCGAAAATGGGTTTGAATGTCATTGTTCTCTTTTTTCCTTGAAAATTTTGCAATAAGAAAAAAAATTCCTCCACTATGTCGCATGGAAGAGCTCCGGTACCACTTAAAGTGATCCTTAAGCTATAAATTGAATATAGAACCCTTAAACTTCATAAATAAACAAAAATACATCCACACAAGAATAACACCAAGATATAGAAATAAACCTTAAAGTAGGGTAACACCATCAAATACTCCTTATGGAATGAATCATTCCACAAACTATGTTGGCTACAATACAATACATCCAACATATCCAATACAATGATACTCATGTATATTTATACTTTCGCATAAGTATTACTAGGGGTCTATGCTAACAAACCCTTATTAGTAAATCATTTCTTCTAATTACCTAGTGGGCCTATTTATTACTCATCAACTACCAAGTGGACCTATTCCATGATTATGCCCACATTACATGCATTATCACATTGGGTACCTCCCTAGTACCCCATATTATCAACCCCGAGTACATTATAGGAAAGAAGGGAGGATTTGGAAAGGGTCAAAAGAAGGAAGACTTGGGATCTTCAAACCATAGGAAAAAAGCTTTGAGCCATGTTAAGTTCTTTAAGTGTCACAAGTTTGGCCACTATGACTGCCAATGTCATGAGAAGAAGGGAAAGGGTAAGCAACAACAATTTGCAAAGCGCGTGCATAAGCTTTCCTAGGAGCTAATAAGTTTGCATCCACAATAAAAATAGCCTTCCTCCATGGTGTCACGTCTTTCCACTGACACAATTTATAGTGTCAAGTGGTATGTGCACAATGGAGCTTCAAGATACATGAGAACAAATCAACATTCTTTAACTAGAATGAGATTTCGACCTTGAAGTGGAGCTTGGTAATGATGACAAGTACTCAATGATTGGGATGGGTTCTATCTCATTCAACATGCCAACATTGGGTATTGTATATCCCTATTGAACCAAGAATCTTTTTTTGGTTTCTCATCTAACAAGCTAAAGTGTATTCGAGAGTTTGATGATCAACAAATGATCATCAGAGAACACAACCCTAATACCGATCAAGTTTTGACCATAGGTGTGCATAAGGGTGGACTTTACAAATTGCACAACAATGAAAATACACATATGTTTAGGTCATTTACACTATGGAACTTTGCCTCTCCCGAGGGACATGGTGGTGGGACTACCTGATTTCAAAATGGAGAGGACAAGAGTGTGCAAGCATGCATGTCAAGACTACTTTCCCAATCAATGAGCACAAAGCGAGAGGAATTGTTCATCCAATATATGCTAATGTGTGTGAACCCATGTCAAGAACTCCATTGAAAAGTAAGATCTATGACATTTCTTTCATTGATAATTCTTTTAGAAAAACTTGGATTTATTTTATCAAGACCAAGGATGATGTCTTTAGCAAGTTCCAAGAGTTCAAAGCTCTTGTGGAGAGAACCTAAGAAGTAAGAAGAAGAAGATATGGAAATCTAATTATGATGGAGAGTATACCTCCAAGAAGTTTGATTCCTTTTGTAAATAAGATGAGATAATTTTATTAATGTACAACGAATGACCACAAAAGTAGATCAATGGGGACTAAAAGAATACAATCAATATAAGTACAATGTGGGAGTGCAAACGCAACTCCCACAAAGTGTCGAAATTAAATCTATGATAAAATAAAAGAAAATATAGAAATAAAGATACAAGCAGTAACACAACCTCGTAAACATGTATATAAATGTATCTAAGGGACGTGATGTAGAAAACCAGGCGAGTAGGGCCAAGGCTGGATTGGATAGCTCAAAAATCCTCAAAAACTCGTCAAGAGAGAGTTGAACATGAGGACGATGTTATCAAGAACATTTGTGCTGATAGTTGATGGCGATGGGGGCAAAGTAGGCACTCGCTCGCTATCGAAGTCCCCTGGAACCACCGAGGTGTCCAGTTAAATGATTCGAGGGGGATGTAGGAGCAAGGGATACTCCTAGCATCCAAGGTCGAAAGAAAGAAACTCCAAATAGATCTTTGACTACTCTGCTGGGGCTGAGAAGGGATCCTGCGAGAAGGGGTGCCCTGCTCTGGACCTGTTGAGAACCGCTCTCTTGATGCTCTGGGGGATCAAGAGAGAGTTAACAATGCCTTACAACCAACAGTGGCATGGGGTTGTTGAAAGGAAGAACAAAAAATGAGGGCTATGCATGACCTAATTTGCTTATGTTCATTTTGACAAAGGCATGTAGTACAGTTGTCTACATCCTAAATAGGGGTCCTCACAAGGTATTGAAAGATAAAACACTGGAGGAAGATTTCAAGTGAGAAACCCTAGGGATCACACTTCAGTGTTTTTGGTAGTCCTACATGATGCAGGAGCATCCTGCCTTCAAAACCAAGTACTTTTGATCAGACCTAGAAGGGGTCTTCATTTTCTAAATTAGTGGTTCTTTCATGAAATAATTGTAAATAATACCATGTTTTAAGTGTGATTCTAGATAGATGATGAGTCACTAGGTGAATGATGAATCATTGAGTGAGTCATGTAACTAAGCCCTCATCTAATGGCAGCATTTGGTGGAGGTTTAGTATCTCATTGAGCGAGTCATAGAGATAGGATTGAGAGTTGCTAATATTAGATTTCGGTTGATATGATGTAGGAGTATGTTGAGAGTTTATTGGATCTAAACCATAATTGGTTTCAGAATCCTTTGTTTAAATGTGTGTAAGCTTACAAGGCATGGAGGGTGGCCAAACAGTGAGAAATCAGGCCAAGGAAGGTGATATTGTTTGTATCAGACCTAAGAGGATCAGAACATAGGTTCTGAGACAATTGTGAATGTACAGGTCTCTTATGTGTGAATGAAGAAGGATAATTGTGCATCTCTGTATCAATGAATGAATTGTGTCTCAAATGTGATAGTTTGAATACCTGTAAATGCTTGATAGATATGTGTGTAAAATGCAGCCTGAAATTGGGGTTTTATGAATTGAATGTTATAGAAGACGTTTGACTGATCTTTGTGTGTGAGTGCATGAGTAAACCTTGTATCATTGATCACTGAAAGCATCGATGCTCTGTATGTACGAATCCGCAGAGGTAAAGCTCGGGGTTAGACTGGAACGAGCTTGTGAAATCGAATTGAAGTTCTAAGAAGTGATGTGCAGGTTTAGCTATGGAGATGATGCTCAGATCTAGCGAAGGAGATCAAGTCCAGTGAAGGTCGATCGAGTTTGATTAATCGATTCTCTGATCAATCAACGCACAGTCGCAAAGTTTACATTCGGTTCGTTTGACAAAGTTTGGACAGTCTAGAACGAAGCAAGAAGACACATCAACGGCGGGGAAAGGATCTCGCTGGGTGAACATGCGCGGAAGATAGATCTCCGCAAATCCAAAGTGAGTGTTTCGCATTTGATCGCAGATCGACGGACGAGAGAAGCCGCGAAGTGATCAATGGCTCGTATAGCGTTCCGCAGGAGAAAGAGTTCGAAGTTTAATGGCCAGAACGGATGCAGAATTAGCAACTAAGATTGGAGTCCACCGTTGATTTGGATCCGACGGTCCAAAGTAATTGCGGAAGGAACTTTACGGGAGGCAATTGCGAGGAAGTTACGGAAGGCACACCCGCAATTGTGGAAGGAAGGCGATTGCGGAAAGGCGGTTGCGAAAAGGTGATTGCCGAAGGGAATTGCGGAAGAGGATTGCGAAAGGCATACTTGCTCAACGCTCCGCATTCACTTGAGACCCAAAATCTTTATGTATTGCAGCTCACCGCCAATTTTGAAGTCCGCCTGTGTAGAGAAAGACTTAGCGGTCTGCCAAGTTTGGTGAGATTCTGCTAAGTGTGGAATCAAACTAATCTTGGGGAAAGCGGGTTGGATTGGTTTTGTTGATCCCACCTGCATCATTTGGTATCAGAGCATCAAGGTTTCAGATGTATACCACTTGTTGTTGCATCAAGTGGGATCAGAGCATAAAAAGATTCCGCATGCATTGAAAGGAGATCAGAGCACAGATCGCTCTTGGAATTAGGTATGTTCTTTTTGAATTGATGCCTGGAATGACATATAAATATTTTGGAATTGAGCAGAGAAATTAAGGTGATGCGGGTCTGCAATAGAAGATTGCAGCAGACAGAGGATTGGTATGTTTAGAAAAGGTATGTTGGTCCAAAGGAGATAGATCAAAAGGGAGAATAATAGGATCTTGGTACAGATCTTATAAGAGATTGATTGATATGTTTGTATTAACTCTGGCTTGAGATTATTGTAGATTGAAGCCTATGACAAGGTTGATAGTAGCAGACAGCTTGGAAGCTATGACAGAGAACATGTTTGTGAACTCTTAGAGAAAATAGGAAGCGGTGGCAGAACTTAAGGATCCAACAGAGGTTGGACAAGAAGGGGACAAGTTGAATGTTCTTAGAGAGAAAGTGGATCTACAGAATCCTAAGAGGGGCAAAGGAAGTTGCTCAAGAGGTTCTAGAGGAGAAGGAACCAAGGATACCAAAAGGACAAGCTCAAGGAGAGATAGCTTGTTGAGGTATAGCAGGTATGAAGACTTGCTGAGAAAAGGCTTGGGAGCAGTCCACAAGTGAGCAAGATGAAGTTCACAGAGAAAGAGGAGATGGAGACAATGACTACTAAAGGTCATTGCATAGGTTCAAAGGAAAGCCACAGCATAAGGAAAGATGCCAAGACAAAAGGTATCAAAAGGATGAGTCAAGAGGAGTATGACAGGGAATTGGTTGAAATAAGCATACATATTAGTCTACTAGAAACAAGGCTACAAGAAGACCAGAGGTATGGTTGGATAATGAAGAAGAAAAAAGTGAGATGGCATTCACTACAGGTGAAGCTCAAGAAAAAGATGCCTGCCAGATTGAAGGAAGAACTCGGGACAACTGAGTCTGAGATGGAAGTTTTTGAATGTGAACCAGAACAGGGTCCTTTGCTTGGAGAAGATGTGAATGAGGATGATGAAGCAGGGATTATAGATAATTTTCTGAACTCTCTGATAATTTTAGAACCACATGAAGATAATATGGTTGAGACTTCAGATGAGGAGCGTTATGTTTTTAAATTTAATGGTTTGTGTATGACTGCAAGTATTGAAGAACTCTTCGGTGATGTGTTTATGAAGGAAGAAAATGAACAATCATCTTGGATTGTCAGAGAAAATGAAGGAGGAGAAATGCTTTTCAAAAGCACAGCAACAGAACATAATCCTGTCGTAAAGGAAGATGAAATGGTAATGCATCATGTAGCTCAGACTATAGAAGAAATAGATGTTGGTGAAGAAATGAAGCTGCTACAAGAGATGACTGAAATAGAAGAGTTCTTGACTGAATATGTATTCAAGGACAATGGAGATGGGTAGTCACTTGAAGAGGTGAAGGAAGAAAAAGAAATGTACAAAGACATTTCAGGAGGACAAGATCATAATTGCATTCTGATGAAAAGAGAGGCTATGTTGTCTCATGAAGATTACCAAAGGAGAATTGGAGAGAAACATTCTGATGCTAAAGAAAGACATGGACGAGGTCTCAAGAACTTTTTGAAAAGTTCAAAACAATATGAGGAGTTGGTGCTACAAGCAACAGAGAGGACCAAAGGATTTTATATTTTTAAATCCGATCATTTGTGTGTGATTGCAGGAGATGTCATTGATGAAAGTCTTGAAGTCCAGTATGATGAAGAGCACCTTTTTAATGAGGGGAATATTGACTTGTTGCAACAAAAAGAACTCATGGATGAGTTGCTATTTGAAGAAAGACAGCCATTGGAAGTTGTTATGAAGCAGGGAGCCAACAGTGTTTTTGTTATAGGGCAACAAGAGAAAAGATATTTAAATGCATTGAACATCTATGAGATGGTGTATGCTGAGGAGGAATAAGATAAGAATTTTGAAATTCTGATGTAGTTGGAAAAAGAATAGCAACAAGTTCACAGCAAGCAGGTGTACCAGCCAGTGAATAGACTGGACAATGAGATTGAAGAAATGAGGATGTTGATGATGAAGTGTCTCACAGAAGACATGAAGAGAAAATGAATATTTACATCAGCGGAGCAAGAAAGCAAAGCAAGTGTAGAGGACAAATGACCAGGGAAGATTACAAAATCAAGGCCAGTGGAGCATTGCAGCAAAAAGTATGAAAACCAGGAGAGTTGCAGTCAGCAAAAAGACAACGGAACAGCCATGAAGAAACTAAAAAGCTTCAGCATAAAGTTTGGGGCCCATGCATATTGAAGATTGAAGGTTATGACCAGGAGGTCATATTTCTTTCTTCCTGGGGAGTCTGATGCAAGAGCATCCTGCCTTCAAAATCAAGTACTTCTTATAAGACCTAGAAGGGGTCTTCATTTTTTGAATTAGTGGTTCTTTCATGAAATATTGTAAATAATACCATGTTTTAAGTGTGATTCTAGATAGTTGATGAGTCACTAGGTGATGAGTCATTAAGTGAGTCATGTAACTAAGCCCTCATCTAATGGAAGCATTTGGTGGAGGTTTAGTATCTCATTGAGCGAGTCATAGAGATAGGATTGAGAGTTGCTAATATTAGATTTTGGTTGATATGATGTAGGAGTATGTTGAGAGTTTATTGGATCTGGAACCAAAATTGGTTTCAGAATCCTTTGTTTAAATGTGTGTAAGCCTACGAGGCATGGAGGGTGGCCAAACAGTGAGAAATCAGGCCAAGGAAGGTGATATTGTTTGTATCAAACTTAAGAGGATCAGAACACAAGTTCTGAGACAATTGTGAATGTACATGTCTCTTATGTGTGAATGAAGAAGGATAATTGTGCATCTCTGTATCAATGAATGAATTGTGTCTGAAACGTGATAGTTTGAATACCTGTAAATGCTTGATAGATCTGTGTGTAAAATGCAACCTGAAATTGGGGCTTTTATGAATTGAATGTTATAGAGGACGTTTGACTGATCTTTGTGTGTAAGCGCATGAGTAAACCCTATACCATCGATCATTGAAAGGATCGATGCTCTGTATATACAAATCCGCAGAGGTGAAGCTCGAGGTTAGACTGGAACAAGCTTGTGAAATCGAATTGAAGTTCTAAGAAGTGAAGTCCAGGTTTAGTTATGGAGATGATGCTCAAATCCAACAAAGGACATCAAGTCCAGTGAAGGTCGGTCGAGTTTGATTGATTGATTCTCTAATCAATCAATGCACAGTTGCAGAGTTTACATTAGGTTCGTTTGACAAAGTTTGGACGGTCCAGATCGAAGCAAGAAGACACATCAACGGCGGGGAAAGGATCTCGTTGGGTGAACATGCACGGAAGAAATATCTCCGCAAATCCAAAGTGAGTGTTCCACATTTGATCGCAGATCAACGGACGAGAGAAGCCGCGAAGTGATCAATGGCTCGTATAGCGTTCCACAGGAGAAAGAGTTCGGAGGTTAATGGCCAGAACGGATGCGGAATTAGCAGCTAAGATTGGAGTCCGCCATTGATCTGGATCCAATGGTCCAAAGTAATTGTGGAAGGAACTTTACAGGAGGCAATTGTGGAATCCAATTGCGAGGAAGTTGCGGAAGGCACACCCGCAATTGCGGAAGGAAGGCGTTTGCGGAAAGGCAGTTGCGGAAAGGTGATTGAGAAAGGGAATTGCGGAAGGAAATTGCGAAAGAGGATTGTGGAAGGCATACTTGCTCAACGCTCTGCATTTAGGTGAGACCGGAAATCTTTATGTATTGCAACTCACCGCCAATTTTGAAGTCCGCCGGTTTAGAGAAAGACTTAGCGATCTGCTAAGTTTGGTGATTCTGCTAAGTGTGGAATCAAACAAATCTTGGGGAAAGCGGGTTGGATTGGTTTTGTTGATCCCACCTGCATCACTACATATATTGATATTCCTAAGGAGAAAATAACTAAATTGGAACCCTCCATCATGAAGAGTGTTTTTGTTGGATACAGTGAGTCCTCCAAAGCTTGCAACGTCTACATTCTATGACAATGAAAGATAATAGTGAGACAAGACATAAAGTTTGATGAGGATGCATGGTCCTCAAGGTCTCGAAAGCCTCCAACAATAGTTGAGGTGGGAGAAACACTTGTCCCAAATGTTGATTGGAAGAAAACGAAAAACTTCATAATCAAATCAACAAAGTTTTGCAGGTGGATTGATGCTTCAATACCTTCCACTGCAACCAAGAAGCCTAGGTGGCTTACCCAGGCATTGCGGGATGCACATGAGCAAGTTGTAGCTCCAAAGGTATTGTTTTAGGTAAGTTATCCTTCTACAAAGTTTGTAAATTATGTTGCATTCATGTCTTCCATCATATTGATGCAAAGCCTTCTACTTATGAGGAGGCAATAGGTGAGCAAGTATGGCAGAATGCCATGATGGAAGAGTATAGCTCCATCATGAAGAATGATGTTTGGGAGATTGTGACAAGAGCAATTGGGAAGCCAATGATTGATTCCAAGTGGCTATACAAGATGAGGATGCAACAACTCACAACATAAATAGGTACAAGGCTTGGTTTGTAACAAAAAAATTCTCCCATAGAGACAGAGATGAGTATGCAAAGACCTTTGCTTAGGTTGCCAGGTATACTTCCATTAGGTCCATTATGTCTTTAGCATCAGTTTTTGGTAGCCATTTATATCAAGTGGAAGTAAAGACAATGTTTCTTTATGGTCTGATTGAGGAGAAAGTATGCAACAATCACCCGATAGGCTTTGAGGTGCATGGTCAAGAGACCCATGTATGCAAACTAATGAAGGCCCTTTATGGGATGAAGTAGGCATCGTGTGCTTGGTACTCAAGGATTGACAAGTACTTGCTAGTTTTTGGCTTCACTAACGCTACTACAAATCTGAATCTTTATTATATTTATTTGATAGCTCTAACCCACTTGTTTTAGTCATATATGTAGATGACCCACGGGTAGTCACAAGAAGCTCCAACATGGTGCAAGGCAATGTTGGCACACGAATTCAATATGAAAGACATAGTCCTTGTGCACTATCTCTTGGGTCTAGAGATTTCGTAGAAATCCAAGCAAGGTTTTCCTCATACAGAGTAAGTATGTAGTGAAGATTCTAAAGAGATTTCAAAGGATGGATTGTAAGCCCGTGGCTACTCCTATGATACCAAAGTTGAAGTTATCAGCAGATTCAAATTTAGATTTGGTAGATCCATCTATATACAAGCATGGATTGATTCCATTGTGTATCTACTCAATACCAAACCTAATATTTGTTTTGCAATGAACACTTTGATCCAATACATTTTCATTATGTATTTGGCGAATAACAAACCTGATATTTGTTTTGCAATGAACACTTTGAGCTGGTAGATCACTAAGTAGAGGTAGATTCAATACATTGTTGCAAAGCATGTGCTCTGATACTTGAAGGGCATAGTGAACACTTTAAGCCAAATATATCACTAAGTTGTGGGCGATTCACTACGTTGTTGCAAAGCATGCCCTTTGATCATGGTCTGAGGTATGTAGGAGAGAGGGAGTTGATCTTGCATGGTTTTGTAGATTTTGATTGGGCTAGAGATGTAGGGAGAGTAATCCAGGGTTTTGCTTCGTTTGGGTTCATGTATGATATCCTAGTTCAACATGAAGCAAGCAGCAATGGCACTTAGTTTAGCAAAGGTAGAGGACATGGCAATTGGCAACAAGTTCTGTTAGTTGTTACGTCATCTGGCTTTGCAAGTTGATAGTAGAGTTGACCGACCAAATATTAGAGTCTGCTGTGGTATACAACCAGCATAGATCCATCTTAAACCCGGATCTATCAAGCACCGAGAGGGATCCAATTTCTTGAGGTGTAATTTTTTTTTTTAAATCAAGAAATTTGATCTCTTCCGGGTTTAAGTTTTAAGTTTTTATTTTATAGACGAACATCGATTTTTTTTAATTACTTTTCATAATTTTTTATTTTATGAGCCAACATGGATTTTTTTAAAGTATTTTCCATAATTTTTTATTTTATGAGCCGACATGAATTTTTTTAATATTTAATATTTAATTTTGTTAGGCAGGAACGTTACAACATCTCCCCCATACTGGGCTGTAGAGCACCTTGCTCCTCTCGGTGCAACAACAATCATCAAAGTTGTATCAAGCTCGATGAGAATTCAAAGTTTCACAATTGCTCCAAGCATGTAGACATTTGAAACTATTTCCTTGATGTTAGCACGCAAATCCACACTTGTAAAATAGTTGAAATGGACTTGTGAAATCTGTTTGAAGAGCATGCAACTTGTAGGAAATTTATCCCTCATGTCACTGATAAATTCGTCTCTGTTTGGGCTGGTGCATGCCAACCACAAGGGGGGGGGGTCCCTAACTTGTTATATGCTTCTAATATACCTATAAATCTGCGTTAGAACATGGATAAAAGGCAGGAAATATGGCTATTATAAGCACTAGAACATCAGATCTATGAGTCTAAATGAAAACACCGACGTGTTTGATCAATCTAAGGCTGCAAAATGAGCTAATATGACATGAAAAGCCTACGAATTAAACTCAGATCTGCAATTAAAAGTTTATAACAGCAAACAAACTTGCCCTTTTGGAACGCTGTCCTTTCTCGAAAACAGCAATAAAGGGCCTAAAGGCTAAAACGGTGGTTAAAGATGTCTTTGGCCAACAAGCTAATGCTGCCAAAGAGTTATAATGGGAAGTTTTGTTTTAAAATGGACGAATTTATGGCATTACAACAGCATACAAATGATAATACGTGAAAGAAAAACGCTACAAATGAAGGTTAAATTCGAAGTACAAGCCTAAAATGCTACCAAAATCAATATG
This sequence comes from Larix kaempferi, assembly GCA_027924585.1. Lineage (NCBI taxonomy): Eukaryota > Viridiplantae > Streptophyta > Pinopsida > Pinales > Pinaceae > Larix > Larix kaempferi. The sequence goes on from BSBM01000370.1 coordinate 7,392,912, forward strand.
CAAATACAATCACGGATCAATAAGATACAGGAGCTGGAAAATCTAGCATAATCTAAATTCACTTTGCATTAAATCAAGAGGTTGGTCCACCATAGAGACAAATACAAGTTGGTCCAAGAATGTCCCTGCGCTGAACCTAATCTTCTCAGTTTTAAATTCAACGAATTCGAATTAAATAACAAAATCCACCAAATGTTATGACTTAGGGAACATCTATGGCATGTTAATGAAAAATGGTAACAGCATGCTAGTAACAAATAAAAACAATGTTTGGAGAGAGAAGTAGCCAATTTCAGAAGAAGAAAAAAAACGCACCTGTATGTTGACCAAAAATAACTCTAGCAGAGATATTGAATCAACAGGGAACATCTGGGAGATGTCCTCTGTTATGCAGGAAATGCATGGACGTCTCTTGCATTAATAGGGGACATCTGGGAGATGTCCTCTGTTATGCAGGAGATGTATGGACGTCTCTTGTGTTAATAGGGACTTCTAACCAGCATAGATCCATCTTAAAAGGGGATCTACCAAGCGCCGAGAGGGATCAAATCGCTCAAGGTGCAAACCCTTCCTCAACATTTCAAGTGTGTAATGTAATGTTTATGATTTTAAATTTATCTAATTTGTGTAGTTTTATATATATGCCATTCTAAATGTTTTAAATCTAATTTGAGCCAAAATGTTATTTTTTATAATATTTTTTTATTTTTTATAAAGGACACGTGTCAGCTTAACAATGAGCACTGAAGGAGTTACACATCCCCTTACTGGCTGTAGAATGCCCCTCTTCGGCACAAACATCCCCCACATAAACAGGGGACTTCCAGATGTCTAATGTCCAACATCAAATAAATGGAATACAAATTTAATATTGAAGTTATTTAGGGACAATTAAGGAGTGGATGTTCTGAGTTTGTTCTGCTGGAGCCTGGAAGAATAAATTAATTTAAAGTTGAAACCCAGAAGTTTTTCTGGAGTTTTAGATTTTTTTTCTGAGTTTTAAATTTCTCTTGGGAGTTTAAGTTTTAAGTAACTTTTTGACCATCCTCTTACGGTTTACCCTCATTATCCCCATCCCCTGGAAATTTGGGAGTACCTTCCAGCTGTCCCTGGAACCCATCCCCTCATCCCATAGAAACAATTTCTGAGTTTTAAATTTCTCTTGGGAGTTTAAGTTTTAAGTAACTTTTTGACCATCCTCTTACGGTTTACCTTCATTATCCCCATCCCCTGGAAATTTGGGAGTACCTTCCAGCTGTCCCTGGAACCCATCCCCTCATCCCATAGAAACAACATTGGACATAGTTTTTTAATTTTTAAACAAACATATAAATACAATCTCTATGTTTGTTAAGCCTAATAATGTAATAATGCAAGGAATGATAAAGCCATAACTTCCACTGCAGCAGTGAAATCATATAGTCTCAAGTCATTTTCTCCCTCAACTCTATGGCATATTCTTTTACAATAGAAGTGATTCCTTCCATATTAGAAACAGCTTGGCTCCACCTGCTATGTGTAGATATTTAATGACACATACGAGAAACAGTCAGACATGATTATCTAGGAGTATTTTATGCCTTGGTTGCTTGAGGCCAATTGTCTCGTAGTCTATTATGTGATACTGCTCGTCATTTTTAAGTGCTAGACTGTTAACAGAACTTAAGAATGGCCTTAGTGTCGTAATGTGATATCTCATCATTTTAAGTGTTAACAGAACTTAAGAATGGCCTAAGTGTCGTAGTGTGATATCTATATTTTGCATGGTGTACTGTGAATAAGATTTCTTTACTGCCTTCTTGTACTGAAACATTACTCGAATAGAGAATATTTCATGCCATGAACAGGAATAGAAAATCAAAACATGCCTAGGCTGTCATCTCCAGACAGGAAGATCAAGAACACAGGCTATTGGGCAGAACTAATATATGTCTATGGAAAAAGATCCAAAGGCTGTATCAAAAGAAATTGGCTCAGAAACTCCATAACACAGTTTAATCTGCAGAAGGATTCCTTTCTTTCATTGAGTAGTGATGTGAATTGCCACGTTGAAATTTATGTTCTGGGTTTTATCATAGAATTTGCCAATTCCATGTTCTAAAATGCACAGCTTTCTCAGAAGACCTGGTGTGTCCTCTAGAAAACATGTTATTTTTGTTTCTTGATGGCCTGTGTCTCTGTTGATACAATTTGCTCTCTCTAATTTCAACATCTCGACTCTCGTTGTTCATTGCATGGTTACCATACACCCAGTATGACTCCCAAGTACTTGCAAGTATGCAGGCAGGATTTGGCATCTAGCCAAATGCTTGGCTCCACACTATTCATAGTTATGTTGACTGAATTCTGAGTATAGTATGGTGACTGTGCCAGATACCAGGAGTCACCTGCCTTGGCAAATAAGGGTAGCGTAAAAGTACATTAACCATTGTTCATTGGACTATATTTGCGGTGTGGTTGAATTCAATTTTTCATGTTTAGGGTTTGGAATTCAGAGGTCAAAGCAATCACCAAATAGCTTAAAAATTATTGGAGCAGTATAAACCATTGCTTCTGGGGCAAAGAATACCAAGCAGAAGAAAGTAATATCACCTCAAGAAAAATAGGGCAAAACTCTCCCATTCCATCTCAATGATACTCGGGCCTCAAACCATCATAGAAGCAGAATTTGGATTACAACCCTGGAGGTGATTAAGACGAGCTATTTCAAATGCAGCAGCAGGTCTGTCTGCATTTACTGAGGAATTCCAAGGCCTAAACCCTCATGTAAAACAAATTAAACGGGCCTGATGAAGATCTTGTAAAAAATTTCAGATGATGCTTGCAATCTACAATGCCCATTGCCCATTATAGAACTATTACAATGAACTGTAGCCGGCTTACCCCAGGAATGTCCAATATTCTCCACGCTCGAGAGCACTTCATCTGAGACGCAGCATCTGGGTATCTAATCCGCCGTATTCGCCCAAGACTTGCACCTCGCCTCATCCGCAAGAAACAGCCTGCTTACATAAGCGAGACAGCCAGCATGCAGAGAAGAGACATCCCACGATGGGAGCACATGTGTCGGGGGGATTTTTAATCAGATCGGGGCTACAGCGATGAAAGTATTTCATCGGGCAGTGATCAATGGATCTATGTATGTTTGACATTTAATTAGGAGGTTTGAGCTTCGAATCCCGCAATGGTTAAAATTAATTAGGGCTTCCATAAAAATAAAGTAAAGGATGACATAATGGTAAAAGTAATAAATACCTTCGAGGGGATGCATCCCACATTGAGGCAGGTGCCTCCAAGAGAGCCGCGTTTCTCTATGCAGGCCGTCTTGAGACCAAGCTGAGCAGCTTTAATGGCGGCAACGTACCCTCCCGGGCCTCCTCCGACCACCACAACGTCGTTCTCTTCGGCTGATGACGCTGAAAATGCTCGCAGAGCTCCCACGCATCTTCCCAAACCCTCGGAAGAAGAAGAAGTGGGTTTCAAGGCTTCGTGGATCAAGGCCAATTGGCTTCTCCATCTCCCTGCCATTGCTGCCATGGATGGATGGATGAATGGACCTCACAATACACAATCAGGGTATTGTTGTTGCTTTTATATTTAGAATGGTGGAGAAAAAAACAGAGATTATCGCAGTTTGGTGGTTAGCGATTGCCTATTATCTTCTTCTGGGTGGAAGCTTTGTGGCCCAATGTTTGTTTCCACCAAATACTGTAATTTTTTTTGGGCTTTTCCAATGGCCGCTTTACAAGTATGAGGTCACATAGGTAGTCGTCGCCATAGCATGAAAATCTTGACCATCTGCCTCTTGGCTTTTCAAAAGGGTTGGTGTAATGGGACTCAAATGCTATCTATCCCCGAGTCAAAGCAACCAAATCCAATACACGGCTTTTTGTTTGGTTGGTATGTATAAAATGCTTCTTTTCACTAGTATGTTGATGATACCATATCTCTACACCAGGCAATGGGATGTAAAATTGAATTGGGAGATGATCTCTAGGATGACCTAAGAAGTAGTTTTTGTTATTTTTTAATGTTATAGAAAGGAGGATTGCAAAGTTGCAATTGAAGCAAGAGTTCATTGTCCATCAATGGAGTACTTACCACTTGATCTCATCTTTGGTTATATGGTGGCTTTGGATTTCAATTATGTTGATATCTCATCAACCACTGCATTCGAACTATTAGTCAAATTGATTCAGCTTTGATTTGTATGTTAATTTTTCTTTGTGGTTCTAAAGTAGAGTAATTTTGGTTTTGGATATATAATGGGTTTTTTGGTTCACTGATAAGGAAGGGAGTTTTTTTACGAGGGTGATCAGATTTGTTGGTTGGTTTCTGATTTTGGTTTGACACATCAATTTTGGTTATGGACGCAAACTAATTTTTTGGAGTTTCCTAGTTTTTTTGGTTTCTTGGGAAGTAAGGGAATTTCTTGGTGAGGATGATTGGATTTGTCGGTTAGTGTCTCTTTGTAGTTTATTGCAAAAGGGTTTTGGTTTTGAATGCCCACTGGTTTTTTGGTTCACCAACAACGAAAATAATTTCCCAACAAGGATTGACAATTTTTTTTAAAAGGTAATTTTTTGGTAATGGTTTGACAAACAATACGCCATACATAAACAACTCTTGCATATTGACCATTTTCAAAACATAAACAAACCCTAAATACACCTTTGGCATAGTTAATTAAATATAATATGTACAAATTATGATTGATGACATTGTGAAGACCATTAAGACCTATTGGACAAATAAAAGTAACAAAAAATATATATATTCTTTAAAATATCATTTATATATTTGAAAATATACTAAATGAAAGTTCTAAGGTTATTATGGTTATCATAAACCATAAGGCCTTTGAAGAATAATTAAGTGGATTCTATAGTAACCACTACAAGCAAAGATAAATTGGTGCAAAGAAATTCAATGTTCATTTGGCAAGGAACACTCTATGTCGCCACCCAAGCCTAGTGAGTTTTGCAAGTATAAATTGGTGCAAAGAAATTCAATGTTCATTTGGCAAGGAACACTCTCCGTCACCACCCAAGCCTAGTGAGTTTTGCAAGTGTGTCATTATTTTCTCAAATAATTATATTCATATAAAGATTGACAAAAATTAAAGTAACAACAAATCGTATAAAAAACTAAATAAGATGAGTTTGCTTAAATATAAAATCATTTATTTTCTTCCAAATAAAAAAGGACCTCAATTTTAATGTATTACCGAGTTACTTGAAAGTATTTGTATTTTGAAAGAACAACCTTCGATATGATGATATGATAAGGGCATGAGTAATTGGGCACAAAAATTTTAGACTCACGCAAAGTAGACAAATTTAAATAGCTACAAAATTGAAATCACTATTTAAAGTTTTTGAGGAGATGATAGAGGGGGCATTTTGGTTGGGGGGTGTTGAGGTAGACCAATTGATGACCAATAATCAAGGCCCCGAGGATGATGACTAGACAAAAAAAGGCTTTCTTAGGCTTGGCCAAGGGTTTCCATAAACTACAAAGCCAAAACATCCAAGTCATTTGCTTGGATTTGAGCCTCCAATTTTTATCCAATGGAGTTCATATCACATGTTGAGAGCAAAGCCAACTATATCCATCCAATGGTTTACCCTTTTTAAAGACCTTGGACTTCCTATAGTTCAAATATTTCCACCAAGTGGGTATTTCAAACCTAGCTTTATGAGAAGAGTATCAAGGATAAGTTCCTTGGCCTTGACAAGGAAACATTGTCAATATTCTTCAATCTAAATCCAATTCCCATCTTTGACCACAATATGCATTTTTAAGTTTGAGCATTAAATAAGTCTCTAACTGTATCGATGCATCTCTTATAAAACATTAAAAAAAAATTGTGTTGTCTCAATGAGGTTTTCTCTTTATGTTGCAAGATAAGGAACCCCTGAAGAAAATGTTCATTAGAAGATAAACCAGACCTAAGACCTTGTCTTTTCTAGTTCAAAGAAGGCTTCCCAAAGCTTCAAAATAATTTGAGCAATAAAATAAAATTTCATCCTAGCCATGGTTGAGGTGGTAATACGAGCTTGCAAGTTCAATTCTACTCCTAATTTCTTGGACAATAGAACTCCTTCAAATATGCAATTTTGAAAAACCTTTTAGACCTCATTTCCTTCTAATACCCTGATAAACCATTTGGCACACAAGCCCTGAGCCTAGGTATGATTTCTAATAATCCCCATTCCCCCAATACTTGGGTAAACAACAAAATCGCACTTGACCATATGTAAATCTTAGCCCCCTCCACATTAACCCAAGCAGAGTTGCAGAGAGACTTCTCTAAACACTTGTATAATTTTGTCAAGGGGATCCAACAAGAAGAATAATATACATGGGTGAGAGTTAAGATCTTCATGTAGATTTGGAAGCAATCAACCATAGTCAAAGGCTTGGTTAGACATTTCTCAATTTTATTTTCGACTTGTTGTAGTACCATCTTCTGAAAGTCCCTATGTGTAGCTTGGAAAGCAAAGACAATACCCAAGAATTCAAAGATCTTTCCTGATTGAATCTAGGACCAATGTCGATTAACCAACCAACCCAAAAGGTCTCAAGGACTTTGTTTTAAAACATTGAGTTTTAGACCATGGTGTTGAGAAAAAATTTGTAGGCAAGCCATTATGTTCTATGTCAGTTCTTGTTCCTCCAAGTTTGTAGAGAAGGAATCGTTTGCACTTGTCCATGACCCACTGACTAATTCCTTGCTTGTAGAGGGGAGTGCTTTTTGATAAACCCTTTGTTAACATTGTGAGAGATCAATTATCCTAGGGTCATCTCTACTACCATCACCTAAATTGTCATGGATAATTGACATCCTTATTGAATGGATTGAAAGATACTCACTTCTTTTATTCTATACATGTTAATAAATAAACAAATTGTAACCTTTGTGAAAATAGTGATACCCCTCAACTCAAATTATTTTCCTTCCCAATAAAATTTCATGAAAAGTTCTTGAAAATTAAAAACCATTGTTCCCAATGATTGTAACCATTGGACCCCTAAGGCAAGATCAACACCACCCATTGGGATGGTAATCATTGGACTATTCAATACATATCCCCCCCATAGTAAGAGTAATCTTATGACACTTCCCCGAGCAATTGATAGTTCCTCCATCTATAATCATTACTTGAAACTCCAATGTTGAATATATAAAGCAATTGAGAACTTTGGCTAATTTACAGTGAATGAAATTATGAGTACTACCAAAATCAATTAACATTGTTACCTTTCTCTTTTTTATATATCATTCAATCTTGAGAGTTTGAGGAGTGCTAATTCCATCCAATGCATGACAATATATGGTGGGAGTAATTTCATCGAGAGAAATCTCTTATATTTCTTCGCCTTGACATGGTTTTTGTTCTTTTGCTTCTTCTTCTTCTTCACAATCTATGTAGAATAATCTCTTCTCACCACACTTGTGTCACATTTCTATACTTGTTGTCACAAGTAAATCACATACCTTTTGCTCTTCTTTCATCCATTTGTTGAGGTGTCAACCTTGTAGCTTGAGATGGGTTAGAATAAGGAATATTAATCTCTCTATGGGTGTTAGAGGTGGTCCATCTAGTAGCCACTGCCATATTTTTTTGTCAACCTTCCTTGCCACAATGAAATCATTCTTTAAGGATGTTGATTTGAATAGATGCACCTCATGTTGAATGCTATCCTTCAAGGTTCCAATAATGAGATCCAACAATTTATCATCCAATATGACATTCACTCTAAGACTCAACTTTTGAAATTGTTGAATGTGCTCGGTTACTGAACCCTTTCGCCTTAGATTTATCAGTTGGGTAAAGAAGGAATTGTTCTTAACATCATCATAATATGATATCAATTCTTATGTAAAAATGGACCAAGAGATAATGGAGTTCTTTTTGTGTTCACAAAGCCATTGGTACCATACAAACTGCTAAGGTTATAAATATAAAGATGCAATAGTTACCTTTTATAGATTTGGAACCTAGTGTATTTCAAAGAATTGCTCCAACTGGAATATCCATGTTATGGGGTCCTGGCCATTAAACTTCCTCGTGTCAATATTGGGGAGTTGGATATCCTCTGGGGACCATCCTTGATTACTTCCATTATTAGAATCAAATCCTCTTGGAGTATGCTTATTAAGGGATGGTTGCTCAATATGGACACTATATGTATCTTCCTAAGTAACATGGGCCACATCCTCACCTTTAAGAAGCTTTTCCTCTTGGCTTTGTACGAGCTTAACGATCCTTACCATATTTTCCTCCATCTTCTCCATCCGTCCCATCCTTATCTCCATCTTATCCTCCATATTAACTAAATCAACCATTCTCACAGACCCTTTAATAAGATCTTCCAACTTGGACACCCGAAAAGTTAAGTCTTCACTTTCATCGTAGGTAAGGGTTGAATACTCTGTTGGTTTGAGTGGGGTGGTGTGGCCTCTTCCACCACCTTTTGGTGCCATGTGGATCAATAAAAATAGATATCTATGATCTTTATCACACCTTTGGGATCAATCCAAATAGATCCTTCTACTAGAAGTTATTCAAATTTGTAATGGCATGCCTTTTTAAAACTACGATTTGGAGATTATTTTGTTGGCCGACCTTCCACCTGATGGAACTCTGATTTTTTTTTCTGTGATATCCTGTTATGCCTTCTTTCCAATGCCCCAGGTTTCGTTGAATTCCGATGTGCCAAGAGGAAATGGCTGCAACTTTCCCACAATGTGTTGATTTTTTAACTTTTCTAGAGAGTGAAATTGCACGACTTGCCACGTGTTCAAATTTTCAGATCTGAATTTCAAATTGCTACCACATATACTACAATCTATATTCTTTCATATGAAACATGTCTCATTCAATTTGGAGCTCACATGCTCTAGATATAACAATTTTTCCAATGACACCTTTTTTATACTAGTTTTTGGGCTAGTAAAAAACCTTAAATTCCACTGGGTATAAATCCTAACTTGTAATTAGTCAAGATCTGAAATGTGTACCACATATAGCTCGATTTGTCTTCTACTTCACCTCCGAGTTTCGTTGTCTAAAACATCCTAAAAAAAAGTTATAGCAAAAATGCCAAGGTGGCTTGTTTTGGAAACGTCCAATCTTTGATACCAAGTGTTATGCAACAAATTCCTTAGAAGATAATAAATAGTCAAGAAAGAGTAATCCACACCTTAATAATGAAGAAAAGTGATGAATATCAAGCCTTTTTTAGGGGGAAACCTCCTTATACAATGGACAAAATACACAAGACAAGACAAGATTATTCAAATGAAAATGTCTCCTTGATATATATAGGAGACAAAGAGGTACAATTACCACTAATGGACTCAAACCGACATCAATAATATAACAATACTAATATAAAGTGCCCAATTTAGAGGAGATCAGGCCACAATTTAGGGCTTAACACCATTTGGCTTATGAACAAACACATCATGAATGTGCATGTAATTCCCTCATTATTGTAACACATGGTAAGTTACAAGCTCAATTACAAGCTCGTTAAGTTCTAATGTTGTTGAAATAGTCATTTTATTCTAATAGATTGACTAGTTTAAAAATTATTCATTGTCTTGAAAAAAAAGTGATGTAAGAAGAAATATGACTTATTATATGAACAATGCACATAATATTAGTTTATATATAATATAATAATATTTGCATAACTTTATAATTATTTGCATGATTTAATATAACTTTAGAATGATTTGCATGATTTAATATAACATTTAATCAAACAAATGGGTGCAGCTACTGTGAACCACCATTAAAAAATCAAACAAATGGATGTAAAAAATTTAAAAAAAAATATTTATAACTTTTTCATGATTTAATATGCATTTATGTTAACACTATATAAAATTGGAGAAATATAAATTTTGTTAGTTTATAGGGGCTAGGGGTTGTGGGATAAAGGGGTTTTAAGAGTTATACACATAACATTAATTAGATATTGCGAGTTATGTTTTAGGGTTACTATGTCGTGAATCAAAATGTGATATGCTTACTATAATTTCATATAAGTTAGGCATATTTAGCGAGTTATGTTTTAGGGTTACTATGTCGTGAATCAAAATGTGATATGCTTACTATAATTCCAAATAAGTTAGGCATATTTAGTATAGAGTGTTAGGTGTTTTTGGAGATCTTGAAGACATATTTCAAGGAAATATTGTAATTTTCAATCAAATTAATTTGTAATTCCTCTTTAAAAAATAAAAATGTTTACCATTACTAAACATTGTTATATTTAATTTAAATCTAAAGAATATTTTTTTACAAAATTGTTTACATTTATTGTAAAAATATAAGAGTAATTGCACTGTTACGAATAAGTTATTAATGGATGTAGCTCGGGTGGTTGGGAGGAATGATTGGTTACCCTCCCCATCCAGGTTCAATTCTTGTAAGTGACATGATGCTCTGGTTGAGCCCCTATGTAATGACTATGTAATGATTGAGTGGATTTTGTAATTCTGACCATACCTTGATTCTCTGGAGTAGTAGGTGTTGGCGTTTATCCCAGTGGATGTATCCCTTGACAACGGTCAACCACCAGTTTAAAAAAAAGTTATTATTGATGTTTTTTAATAAACACATCTCACAATTCTTCAAAATAAATATGCATGATGATGTTTTTCACGATTTAATATGCATGATGTTTATACACAATATAAAACTGGAGGAATAATTATTTTATGCACATCTAAAAAGCACAAATAATCACATCTAATATCACTAACATCATGTAACCTATACACCTATACATTACCCAATATCATCTAAGATACAAATATAATAATCACGTCTAAAAAAAACAAAAGAATTAACTAACATCATCATCACACACATCTGACATTACCTAACAAACACATTTAAGAAACACATCTAACAAAACACAAGCATTATCTAACATACATATATAATAAGCACATCTAGTATACACATCTAATAACCACATCTAACAAAACACAACCATTATCTTGCATCATCATCACATAACAAACATAAGCATCATTTAACATACACATCTAAAATTAGATAATATTATATAACATACACATCTATCATCACCTATCAAACATAACCACAATCTAACATACACAAAAAATTAGCTAACATAATCTAACATACAATACATCAATCACATTTAACATACATGTCTAAAAAAACACAAGCATTATATAACAACATGCATACACATCAAACATCACCTAACATACACATCTAAACATTACCTAATATCATCTAACATATACATCCGACAGATATAAACATCATCTAACACACAAATTTAATAATCACATCTAACAAAACACAAGCATTATCTAACATCATCATCACTCACATCTAACAAACACCATTTAATATACACATCTAGCAAACATATATAACGTGACCTAACATACACATCAACATCAACATATAAATAAACATCAGCATTAACATGAAAAATGCAGTGTGTGTGTGTGTGCGTGAACAACAATATCCAATAACTACTATGAGATAGTTGGTCCACCTCCAGAATCTGAAGCATCGGTACCTTTGTCAGCAAAGGCAGAGGCATCAACACCTTTTCCAAGAAAAAACATAGACTAAATGGTATCATGTATATATCCATGAAGATCAAGTTCACCAGATGCGACCATCATATATAGAACTGAGAGGTTTGGAGTAGGAGATGGTGGATGATCTGCTCGTTGGGGAGGAGATGGTGGTTAGTCGACCTGTAGATGAGTCGAAGATGGTGGTCAGTCGGTTGGGTGAGGAGGAGAGGGTGGTCGGATCGACGAGGAGAAGGAGGAGGTGGAGGAGATGGTGGTCAGTCGGCTCAATGGGGATAAGGAGGAGGTGGAGGATCACCACCCTCATCAAATAAAGAAGAGGAAGATTGACTATCATGGGAATTCCTCCTCTTAGATAGAAGGTTGACTACACTGACAATATGATGCATCAAATTCATCATATCATGTGGAAGAATCCTCCATATCTCTACGAGCTCGGTGTCTCACATAATCTCCCAAACCCGTACAGGTTGGACTCCCTATCGAGCCAACAATGCATATAACCGATCTACCAACTCCTAGCAGAATCTAGCATCTAGCTTGCATCACAGGCCAGGTCTCTGCAACTAAGGCACTACCTTAGGCTCAACCATCTCCTCATCCGGTACCTGGGGAAGCCCCTCCCTAATATAAGCACCAACATCTACAAAACATATAATACACAACAATAATTAGACAATTTCTTTAAACAATTCAAAGAAAATATTAGAATAAATTACATTTCCATTAAGTAAGACAATAGAATGCAACTAAATTAATTAAAACATAATGCTAACATTACCTCTAGCATCTGGTGGCTCATCCTGGGTGAAAAGGATGTTCGGACATCCTTGCCAGTCTAGCCACGTATGGATATGGTACAAGATCTAATTTGTGATCATCCTTGTTGATAAGTAACTATAGTGTCTCCAAGGTGATGTTGATGTATTTGTAACTTCGGAAGATATTCTTCTCTGTATTACACTTGTACTTTATTATATTCATGATGGAGATGTATTATTCCTCCAATTAGAAGTGTCATCATTTGTATTTGTAAGTGTCGCAAGTATTATTGTAAGTGTCTCAAGTATTATTTGATGGGTTATTAGACCACCTTGGTGGGATCGGTCATGCATGTGTCACGTGGATGGGTTATTAGGCTTCCTTAGGAAGTCGGCCCAGTTAGGGATAAAGGCAGGTTAAGTTGTTGTATAAATAGAGAGTGTGTCTCTCTCTATTCACTCATTCACTCACACATCCAACTCGCATAGTTGAGAGAGAAGAGTGTGCACAAGTGGAGGAGGAGTAGTTGCTGGAGTCATCTATATTTTGGGGATTGATCTGTGTGATCTTTGTATTGGGGCTTATTCTATCTCTGAGGAAGTTGTGGGGTTTTTCACCTTCTTGGTTTTCCCCGAGGAAACTCTGTGTCTCTTGTGTTTATGATTGTTATGTTGTGCATGTTATTCTCTTAGTAGGATCCTAGATAATTTTTGATTGAAATTATCGAAAAATTTAACATGGTATCAAAGCGGGACTAAGAAGAAGACACTGTGCAGTTGCGGAAGCTAGGGCTTCTTAATTTTTGGGTTTCCATCCACAGATCATCAAAGGCAGAAGGCTAGGCTGAATCTCCTTGCAAGGGCGCATCTTTTTGTCGAGACAAAATTCAATTCTGAGCACTTTCAGTTTTTGGCCCGTCACTGCTATGGGAAATTAGGGTTTCGGAGAAAGTTGGAATTTTTGGAATCTGAGACCATGGCTGGATGCTCCTTAAGAAAATCAAAATTTAGAGACCAAGATTGAATTTTTTGGTTGGGAAGAACCCCGGGCTCCATCAAACCCTAGTTCGGGATTTTGATTGGAAATGTGGAAAATTAGGGTTTCTGCAAAAGTTGGAATTTTTTAAATCTGAGACCACGGCTGGATGCTCCTAAGAAAAATCAAAGTTTAGAGACTAAGATCGAACTTTTTGGCTGGGCAGAACCTTGGGCATTATCAAACCCTAGTTCAGGATTTTGACCAGAAAACTAGAAACTGCAGATCCGAAAGTTTCAAAGTCAATTTTGAGGGGTCAAATTTTGCAGATTTCAAAATTGAAGTATACCAGTTTGATCATCTCAACAAGGCGCATCTTTCCATCCATTCAGAAGTTTGGAATTCAAAGTTTGGATTTTTAGGGTTTCTCTAACAAACCCTAATCCAGCTCCAGATCCAGTTTCAGCAAATCAAGTGGTAAGACCTAAATATTTTATTTCCATTTGAGTTTCTCATTAAGATGTCTCACCACACCAAGCTTGAGGATAAGCTTGAAGGGGTTGTTAACTTCCAAGCATGGAAGTATAGGATTGGGTTAATCCTAGAAGAAAATGAATTGGACACCTACATAAGAGAAGAGGTTCCAGTTCCAGAGGGAGATGAGGCTAAGGCCTTACACAAGAAGAACTTGGTCAAAGCCAATAGAATCATTGTTGATTCTATAAAAGACCATCTCATACCCCATGTGTCTTCCCTAAAGACACCTAAGGAGATGTTTGACTCCTTGACCAAATTGTTTGAAGGAAAGAATATAAATCGGAAGATGACTCTATGGAACCAATTAAAAGGGATAAAGATCCAGAATGGAGAGACCATCCAATCTTATTTTACTAAGGTCTATCAAATCAAAGAACAACTTGAAGCTGTGGATGAAGTAGTGGAGAATGGAGAAATTGTGATGACCACATTGAATGGCCTACCTAGGTCATGGGACTCCTTCATCGAAGGTATTTGTGTAAGAAAGAAATTGATCTATTTCAGTCGACTATGGGAGGAATGTTCACAAGAAGAAGCTAGGCTTGTGGCCTGAGAAGAAAAGATGGGAAATGAAGACCAAACCCTCATTGCTCACACCAAGAGAAGTAAGTTCAAGAGGGAGAAACCCCATAATATAAAATCTTCTCACCATCACCAAAGGGAGAACATTAAGGAAGATATCTCTCATGGTAGATGCTTCACATGTAATGAGAAGGGACACTTTGCCCAAGATTGTCCCGAGATTAGAAAAGACTTCAATAACAATAAGAAGAAGAACAACAAGAAAAGCCATCATGCTCACACTACAGAGGATGATGAACCTCCCAGGAAGAAGGCTAGATAAGAAAGTGAAGACTCTTCAAGTGATGAAGAATATGTTCTAATTTATGCTCTCACAGGTACTGTTACACATGGGTGTAATGATTGGCTTATTGATAGTGGGGCTTCCAAACATATGGCGGGATTTGAAGAATCCCTTATGGACCTATCTGAACATGAGTCACCTCATAAGGTGAAACTTGGGGATGACTATCAATACCCTATAAAAAGAAGTGGTGAAGCCTCCTATAAGCTAGACTCTAGGAAGTCTTTAAAGATGCAAGATGTTCTATATCCTGGACTCAAGAAGAATCTTCTCTCCATATCATCTTTGGATGCAAAAGGGACGAGAGTTGCATTTGTGGATGGCCAAGTACTTATGTGGCCAAAAGGTAAAACCATAGATGATGCAGTAGTGATTGGAGAGAAAGATGGAGGATTGTACAAATTGAAGGGATAACCTGAACATGCCATGGTGCATGAATCCATGGAGCCAAGTGAGCTTTGGCATGGAAGGCTTACCCATGTGCACTATAGAGCACTACCAATTGCAAGCAAAGCAGTAGAAGGTCTTCCTAAAATCCATTCAAAGCATGAAGGTGTTTGTAAAGGATGTGCAAAAGGAAAGAACACAAAGAAGGCATTTCCAAGCAGTGAAAGCAAGGAAAAAGGAATCGTGGAGATTATCCACTCCGATGTATGCGGTCCAATGTCATCTAGTTCTCTGAGTGGGTATGTATATTATGTTTCTTTCATTGATGATTTCTCTAGGAAGACTTGGGTTTATTTATTGAAGAATAAAGATAAAGTGTTTGATAAGTTCAAGGAATTCAAAGCCTTGATAAAAAACCAAACTGACAAGAAGATCAAGATCTTTAGATCCGACAATGGTGGAGAGTTCATTTTAGGAGACTTCAAGAAGCTATGCAGTGATTCAGGGATTAAGAGGGAGTTGTCCTCTCCTTACAATACACAATAGAATGGGGTTGCAGAAAGGAAGAATAGAACAATCATGGAAGCAACACGAGCAATGCTTCATGACAAAGATCTACCTATGCACCCATGGGCAGAAGCAACAAGGACAGTTGTATATGTTCAAAACATAACACCACACAAGATACTTGACAACGAGACACCAGAAGAAGTTTTCTTTGGTAAGAAACCAGAAGTCATCCATCTCAAGATATTTGGCTGTCTAGTATACACACACATTCCAAAAGAAAAGAGGACTAAGTTAGATCCTTCAGGAAAGAAGGGTATATTTGTGGGTTACAGTGAAAGCTCGAAGGCATACAAAATCTACTTTCCAGGGTTCAAGAAGATTGACATCAACAGGGATGTGACTTTTGATGAAAACTCAGCATACATCAAATCAAGAAAGACACTTGTTGAAGACAATGAAGAACCAAGGGTACCCAGAATACAAGACACCACCATGAACGGAGTAATTCCAAAAGTGGATCGTGAAATAGAAGATGCACAAGAACCTGTAGATCCACCCCATGAGAAGAACTCTCACAAAAGGAAACCAGCATGGGATAGAGAGCTCATCCAAGATGCAAAAAGGTATGGTATTCCAGAGGAGGAAAACAGAGAAAGGAAAAGGACAAGATCACACACCAGCTATGTTGCCCTACTCTGTGACATAATGAACAAAGAACCTTCCGGTTATGAAGAAGCCGCAAAAAATAAAGAATGGAAGGATGCCATGGTCGAGGAATACCGGTTGATCATGAAGAATGATGTTTGGGATGTGGTCCCAAGACCATAAGGGAAGTCTGTTGTGACTTCCAAGTGGATCTACAAGATCAAGCATGCTGCAGATGGTAGCATAGAGAAATACAAGGCAAGATTTGTGGATCGTGGCTTCTCCCAGAAAGAAGGGATAGAGTATCAAAAGAATTTTGCACATGTAGCCAGATACACTTCCATCAAAACAGTACTTGCCCTGGCTACAATAATGAAGTGGAAGATACACCAGATGGATGTCAAGACAACTTTCTTGAATGGTGTAGTCGAAGAGGAAGTGTATGTGGAGCAGCCACTCGGTTTTGAGACACATGACAGGGAGTCATATGTGTGCAAATTGAAGAAAGCTTTGTATGGCTTGAAGCAAGCACCCAGGACATGGTACGGCAGGATAGACAACTTCATGACCAATTTGGGCTTTACCAAGAGTAAAGCGGATTCCAACCTTTACTACAGGTTGAGGAAGGCAATCCAGTGATTCTCCTACTGTATGTGGATGACTTGTTTGTGACAAGTGAGGATAGATTGATTGCCGACACGAAGAGGAAGCTTGCTGCCAAGTTTTGAGATGAAGGATTTGGGTATGATGAATTACTTTCTAGGTATGGAGGTGTGGCAGAGTGCAGATGGAATCTTCCTTGGACAAGGGAAGTATGCAGTAGATATCCTGAAGCGGTTCGGGATGATGGACTGCAAGGCCATGGCCACACCTATGGCATCGAACCTGAAGCTATTGAGTGATGCTTCATCAGATTCGGTTGATGCCACGATGTATCGTCAGATGATTGGGTCCTTGATGTACTTGATGAACACGAGACCAGATATTTGCTTTGCGGTGAACACCTTAAGCCAGTTCCTGACAGATCCCAGACATGTTCACCTAATTGTTGTAAAACATATTTTAAGGTACCTGAAGGGTATGATTGATTATGGGCTCAAGTATGATGCGAATCAAAAGTTTAACCTGGAGGGTTATGTTGATTCAGATTGGGAAGGCAGTGCTGTAGATAGGAAGAGCATTTCAGGGTGCTACTTCAATATGGGATCAGGTGTGATCTCTTGGTTTAGCAGGAAGCAATCCTGCTTAGCACTGAGTACCGCCGAAGCAGAGTATGTCGCAGCTTGTTCGACTAGCTGTGAGGCAGTATGGCTTAGGAAGCTATTGTCTGATTTATTTGATCTACAGTTGGATGCTACCTGTATCTTCTGTGACAACCAGAGTTGTGTGAAGTTGTCTGAGAACCCAGTGTTCCATGACAGGTCGAAGCACATCGAGATCAAATGTCACTATATCAGGGATATGGTGCAGAGAGGAGCAGTGAAGCTCCAGTATGTTGCGACAGATGAGCAAATTGCAGATGTGTTGACCAAACCACTAGCCAAAGTGAAGTTTGAATACTTCAGAGAGAGGCTTGGTGTTCTTCAGATAGAAGATACTTCGAGGAGGAAGTGACGGGACACATTTGCAGGAGCCATTCCAAGCATGGTGGTAGGAGGATCCTTACCATGGCTGTGGATGTAAGTGTTGTGTGATGAGCATCAGGACGATGCTCCGGATGATGTTCTACAGGATGATGATCAGGATGATCATATGTGATGATATGCATCAGGATGATGATATGATGATGATCAGGATGATCATGTGATGATGATATGCATCAGGACGATGCTATGATGATGATCAGGATGATCATGTGATGTTGATGTGCATCAGGATGATGTACTGTATGATGATGATCAGTATGATCATGAGCATCAAGATGATGCTCTGTGCGAGGATGATCAGGAGGATCATGAGTATCAGGACGATACTTCGTGGTTGTGGATAGGTTGTGCGATAAGCACATAATAGCGCCCTAGGAGATTTGCAGATACTCTTGCTAGGTTTTTCCTATGGCATATAATAGCTCCTTGGGAGATCTGGAAAATGCTCTTTCGAGGTTCTGCTTATAGGGACATATAATAGCTCCCTGGGAGGTTTGCATATATTATTGCTAGGTCTTGCCTATGGAATATAATTGCTCCCTGGGAGATCTGGCAAATGCTCTTTCGAGGTTTTGTCCGTGGCATGTAATTTCACCTTGGGAGATGTTGCAGGTTGTGCTGGGCACGTAATCAGTCTTGGGATGCTCTTGCTAGGTTTTGCTTGGCAGCATATAATAGCTCCCTGGGAGATCTTGCAGGTTGTGCTGGGCACGTAATCAGTCCTGGGATGCTCTTGCTAGGTTTTGCTTGCCTGGTCGCATATAATAGCTCCCTGGGAGATCTTGCAGGTTGTGTTGGGCACGTAATCAATGTTGGGATTCTCTTGCTAGGTTTTGCGAGGTCACATGTAATTTCTCCCTGGGAGATCCTATAGGTTGAGCAGTAAGCTCGTAATCAGTACTTGGATGCTCTTGCTAGGTTTTGTTGATGCATGTAATCAATCTTGAGATTCCACTGGATGGCCGCTCGCAAAGATGATGAAGACCTACAGGAGGCTAGGCCTACATCCAGCATGAAAAAGGGTTGGCTCTGTAGAACTTCCTATGACGAGAAGAATTTAGAGATAGCCCAGTGATCGAGATGACGAGTACAACAACAATGACGATGATGCTCCTTGATCCAGTGACGATGATCCAACTCCATAATTGAAGACTTGTGGCGATATGTATTGATCACCCGTGTTTAGAGAATACCTTCCTAGTTAAGAGAGAGTGTTGATGTATTTGTAACTTCGGAATATATTCTTCTATGTATTACACTTGTACTTTATTATATTCATGATGGAGATGTATTATTCCTCCAATCAGAAGTGTCGTCATTTGTATTTGTAAGTGTCGCAAGTATTATTTGATGGGTTATTAGACCACCTTGGTGGGGTCGGCCCTGCATGTGTCATGTGGATGGGTTATTAGGATTCCTTAGGAAGTCGACCCAGTTAGGGATAAAGGCAGTTTAAGTTGTTGTATAAATAAAGAGTGTGTCTCTCTCTATTTTCTCATTCACTCACTCATCCAACTCGCATAGTCGAGAGAGAAGAGTGCGCACAAGTGGAGGAGGAGTAGCTGCTGGAGTCATCTATCTTTTGGGGATTGATCTGTGTGATCTTTGTATTGGGGCTTATTCTATCTATGAGGAAGTTGCGGGGTTTTTCACCTTCTTGGTTTTCCCCGAGGAAACTTTGTGTCTCTTGTGTTTATGATTGTTATGTTGTGCATGTTATTCTATTAGTAGGATCCTAGATAATGTTTAAATGAAATTATCAAAAAATTAACAGGTGATCCTACATGGGAACTCCTTCTAGCCCCTCTTGGGAATCATCTCTCCCCACATGTGCATACGCATAGATCATCAACCTAGGAGGGAAACGGTCAAACGATGGCCTATTGACCAGAAACCTCTCAAAAAATAAACAAAACAACTATGAAGCAAAAGGGAAGTTGACCCTCCCCTCAAACTGTGCACGACATTGATCCAGAGCAAAAAAAAAATCGCCACAAAAAAAAGGAAGACCGCCTAATGCATATAGGTCTATGCACTAAAGAATCTACATAAAATAATAGAGGGCAACTAATGTGTTTCACATAAGTGGTGAAGTGAGTCAATGTCGTCATCAAAAGTGAGAGGTGCCTAACCTCCTCTGCACCGAAAGAAACTATCCATGGTTATCCACTAGAAACCTAAAAATCAACAGCGTCAGTGACGTGAGAGTAAGTGAGTTGACTCTAATGCAACACCGGGTGGGACATCAAGGAACTAGGGAAAATACTCCCCTCTCCTGGATACCCCAATGATGAAATATATTTCCTACTCTGTGGGTTGAAACCACAGAACGAGACTGAATTGAAATGCATGTCTGCGTTGATCCATTAAATGACCCTTTTATATATTAAGATCAAATTTTTTCTTCTCAAAATACATGAATTCCATAAGTGGCACACCTACATAACAAGAAAGCACTGTAAGTTGTGCTTTGGTTACCATAGTGCACCGCGCACGGTGCTCTTTAATAATAACAATGCACCAAAGATGCAAAACAAATATAATAACATTGCAAAAAACATCAGTGCACTATAATAACTTTAACCCTTGGTGTGTTATAAACCATATACGCATCGTCAACAGTACACTTTGTTGATCATAATGCACCGTCTAGTGGACAAATTATGTTTACAATAAACAAACACAGTGCGCTTTGTCAACTACACAACACTAATACATTATATGATTTATAAGCTTCATGTATGGTGTATATGTGATACTAAAATGCACCATGACCCATATTTACTATGTTATATATTAAACCAGTGCATCCTGTAGTAGAGAGCACCAATGCTTTACCAATATGTGTCTGCACCATCTATGGAGTGCATGTTTTTATAAAATGCACCGGTATCGGCATGACTATGTGTGAATATATTAAGGAAGATGTGGTGATTTTTGTTTTGAAAACACAGTTTGGTGCGTTTGTTTACAATAATCGCACTGGCGTGACATGCGCTAGTTACAATGCATCCCGTAGTAGGGAGCACTGGTGCTTTACCAATACGTGTCTGCACTGTCAACGGTGCACATGTATTTATAAAACACACTGGTATCAGCACAACTATGTGTGAATATATAAAGGAACATGTGGTGATTTTTTTTGGAAACATAGTTTAGTGCGTCTGTTTACAATAAGCGCATCGTCGTGATGGTGTGTTAATTACACTACATCCCGTAGTAGGGAGCATCGGTGCATGTACGCACCGTTAAAGGTGCGCATGTTTTCATAAAACGCACCGATATTGACACAACTATGTGTGAAAATATTACGGAATATGTGGTGATTTTTTTTGGGAAAGGCAGTTCGATGCATCAATTTACAATAAGCACACCATCATGACGGTGCGCTAATTACACATTATGACATGTGCGTTTTATAACAATTTCACACCGTAGACTGTGCGTATGTACTATTAATACACATTGAACTATGTGGTGAAAAATAATTTTTGTTCCTGCTCATAGTGATGCATTTGTTAATATGGAGCGCAACGGTCAAATGGTGCACTATATGGTAAGAAGGTTCGACCACCCCGCTTGCGATGCAGCTTGCAAATTTTCAGGGAGCACCGAAGTGTGTGGTGCGCGAGTCGACAGTTTGAACGCACCTCATAAAATTTTTATATTTTTTTAAAAGGGCAAATCTAGTTGAAATTTAATTTTTAATCCGCTAAAAATTTAAATTAGAATGTAACAAAGACATTATATGGACACTTGCGCATTGGTGAGGCATGGTTGCCACGTACACAAAATAATGAAATTTTCCCACTGTATGGCGAAATTCCAAAACCACGTCGGAAGTAACAAATGAGAGAAACCCAACCACAAAGGAGGAATAATGGAAGTGCGCTTCAAGGAGTCAATTGTATCACCGATGCTTAGGTGGTCTACAACATTGCAGGTTGGTAAAAATGGTTATTTTGTGCGGTAATTTCATATTTTATTTTACCTTGTTTTGGTGTGCCCGAGTTCTCGACACACATGTGTGATTGGATGATTGAAATGCATGGTTGTTAATGAATAAAAATATAAAAAGTTTCTTTTTTGAATTTTACCGTAATTCGGTGCTCCTTATTACACGCACCAATGCTTTGGAAAGATATAAATGCACCATTAGTGAATATAAAATTATAAAAAAATAGTTTTCCGTCTGGAAAGTTTTTAATTTTACCCTACTCTTGTGCTCCCAATTACACAAAGCACAGGTGCATTACTGTATCTAGAATGCATCATAATGTTTTTTTTTTAACATATTTTTTCAGCCAGGGGCGTGTATTTGTGTTTGGAAGCAATGCATTATAGATGTGGATGCACCAATTAATGTTGCCGGTAGAATTAATAATTAAAAAAAAATCTTCCGCATTGAATGAGGATTTTTAATATCAATGCATTTTGTTTTTGTCTACAATGGTGCAAGGAAAACTTACTATAAAAAATGCATTTTACTTTGTTGGAGAGCCATATAGAGAAGAGACGACTCATACTCAATTGTGTGTTGTCGTTGTCTCTATTTTACCTCCAAAACAACTAGCGATAGTCACTTGCATGAAGTTAAATCTTAACAATAATTAGGTTTTATGTTTTTGCAATGGTTTTACCCCACAAAAAGCTAAAGCTAAAGATTGAAATTGGTTAGGCTTTATATTATGGAGTTTAAAAGGAAAGTTTTTTTAGCTTTTATATTAGTGTGTAATCGACGATGTTTTAACAAAGATGGGTTATAAATTACAAATATACTCTTACTCTCATCTGTAGGAGGATGGGTGGTTGGGAATGACGATATGTATTTGTGTTGATAGGGATTTTTTGAAGTTATACATTAACTTGTAATCTATGATATTTGAACAAAGTTAAAGTTGACTACAACTCAAAAACATATCAATAAAAATGCTTTACTCATTATCATGCATAATCTTATTATCTATAATTTTGTATGCCAAACATCCAATCTTGTTAGGCCAATATAAGCATGCATGCCTAATAAACTATAAGATCGCATACTCAACTTTGCCTTCTATAGTTCAATTTTTAAAGTAATTATAACGTTTTTTATTTTCCAAATACAAAAATGTGTTTATATTTACAAATACTAAGGCCTTATATGTCGAGGATTGTTCCTCTCCCATGATATTTACACAAATAATTGAAATCAAATTCTAAATTACCACCATAACCATTAAATAATCTTTCCCACGCTATCAATTTTGGTGGTGGAGTCTACATTGGAAAGTAGTTCTCTTATATAAAACAAATTGATTATTCATCTTGATTATCAATGAAGTAACCATCTCTTAATCCCCTCATTCCACCCGTATAAAACAAATTGATTATTCATCTTGACTATCAATGAAGTAAGCATCGGTTAAGCCCCTCATTCCACCCATGCCTCACATATGTTTTAGTTAGAAAAGAAGACACCAAATCTAATTTAAAACAAGTGTCAAGTGCCACTTCTAGCACGAATCGACGCTCTCCCCTTCAAAGTCCATTGTTTCGTCTAAGTAGAAATCAAATTGAATGAAAGGGCGGGACATTTCAAATCTCAATCCTCTCACGCCTTGAACAAATTCAAAATTTAAATTTACATGGCATTAACACATATTGCATCCATCCATACCTTATGGGGTAATTGACGTCCATCGGGGAGCTGATAACCATCCAGGGAAAGTGGGATGGATTCATGGTGCATAATCCATGTTGCAAATATCCATTGTTTCTGTAAGGTGTAGGTACATAACGATTAACTGCCATAAATTGTTTTACGACGAAGTGTATACTGTATATGCATGAGGTTAAGAATCAGACGAGTCCACATGGATGCTCGAAGGCATGGGATGGAGGAGTCGTCTGTGTATAACAGAGTACAGATGGGTACGACAGGCCCCACCATTTCTGAGGGAAAGGCAAACTCCGGGAAACAAACGCCGGGTGACAAACGCGGTGAGTGGGCTCGGGTCTCGACAGTGCAAATCGTCGAGAGAATAGCCTACTCCGAATTTTGGAGTCTCCAATGATGGGATGGGTCTAGCTTCTACTGAAGACACTGTTGGGAAGGAAACCTGTCAAGAAATTCCCTTGAAGTCCTTGGTGGGTTGTCCTATTGAGATACAAAACCATGCTGGGAAGTTGGGTTGGTCAAGCCAGGTGTTAGGAGGCGTGTAGGAGGCAGGAAGGACCGCAAGAAAAAATGACTTCAAAAAAATTGAAAGCAAGGGGTGCTAGACACAAACTAGTGGTAGGTCATGACATAAGAAAGGAGGAACTGGCGGAACTATTGTCCAAACTACTTGTCAACATATTTCGCTATTGGGCACCCCCAAAGAACTCGCTTAACTCTCAGATGGAGGACTTTTGGCTTCCAGTTATTCATTATATTACAAAGGTCTCTTTCCTGTCGCGAGGTCGGTATAGCTTCCAGTTCAGAGATATAAGAGATGTTGATAAAGTTTTGGGTGGTGTTTGGTTGTGTGGAAAAGGCAGTCTCATGCTAAAATGTTGGCATATCAACTTTGACCCTGACACTAAAGAGTTTCACCTTAGGCACATCTGGGTTTTATGTCCAGGTTTCCCACTTGCATTATGGAAAAAAAAAGCGTTTGAAGCAATGGAGAATGCCCTAGGTCAATTTATTTGTGTGGAAGAGTAGTTGTTAAGTGGGAGAGACAAAGAATGGGAAAAATCCTAGTGGAAATTGACATCAATCAAGGCTTATTGGAAGTTCTCAAGATAGAATGGAGGGGGGGATATTTCTATCAAAAGCTGGACTACCGAAGATTGTCATTTTGGCGTGCCATTTGTAGACAGATGGGTCACCTGAAGGCTTCTTGTCCCCTTTGTAGGTTGTCAGTGGATCCGACGTTGATGGAGCACCGTTCCTTTGGAGGTGGTTGCTCTCCTCATTCTGGTCCTCCTTGAGATTGTAGGGGTACTTTTGAATCTCCTACCGGACAAGCTTTTAGTAGCCTCTTTCTTGAGGGCTCAACTCCCCTTGATTGAGAGGAATTAGATCCTTCAAGAGTTTTGAGTCTTGCTTCTCCTAATACCAAGGATATTGAAGAAGCAAGTATGGCCATTATTCCCTTTCAAACAATAATTCAAGGGGCATATGACGACTCCTGCAGGGATAAAATACCAATAAAGGATTTGGACATGATTGATGGGCATTTGGAATGCACATAGAGGCATGATACTTATGCGGTGCTTTTTAGTGGATCTCTGTAAATCTCTTCTTTGGAGCTTGTGGGAAGCCAGAATAGCATTGAAAATTTCATTTCCCCCGAGAAACTAAGTGATGATATCGCCTTCCTCAAGGCCATGACTCCTAGCGTTAAGGATATCTTGAAAAGAGCACATCTCCAAATCTTTTCCGAAAATGGATATTCTCCCATTCAAGTTGAACTGGGCACTCTGCCTCCAAATCTTAATACCACCTATGTACAAATGGGGGTCAACAAAAGTGGTTGGAAAGGGAGACATGAGTCCAAATGTGCTTTGAAGGGAGGATTGAGTTCATAAATTACTTCTTCCTCTTATGGTGGTGAATAGATGCGAGCAGTGGGTATTGCTTCCCTATAATTCCTGGTGGGTAGTGTTAATGGTGGTTTTCAGCCACTTATAGCACAGAAGGCCCTCGCTCGAGTGCCCAAATGATATTAGTTTCCTTAAACATCGGGGGTTTGGGAGGGCACCCTAAACAAATGGCCCTCCGCCATTTGTTTGACAAATTATATCCGACGATTATTGTTCTGCAGGAAACTATGTTGAGTGGAGATAAGTCAAGAGATATTTTATCGAAGATGTTGAAATATTAACATATGTGTGCTACTAATTCTGTGGGGATTTCTGGTGGCCTGCTAATATCTTGGGACCATCGGAAGGCAAAGCTTATCCTGTCTATGACAGTAGCTGGAATTTTAGCTGAAGGACTTGTCAAAGACTTCCCGGAGCCCTTGAGAATTATGAACTACTACGATCACTACCAAAGCATACTGATTTTTTGGAATTTGGTTATTGATTCCAGGTTTTTGAAGCTGCCTGGTCCAATTTTAACCAGGGACTTGAATTTTATGACCTCGACGAGAGAAATTTGGGGCACTATAGCTTGATTGGACCCTTTGTCCCATTTTTTCTCTGCGATGATTCAGGAGGCTGACTTAATTGACGCCATTCCTGGTCCAATGGCGCCAACCTGACGTAATGACAGATGCGGGGAGTGGGGCATTGCGAAGAGGATCGATCGCTTTCTTGTTGTTGTTGATGTGGTTATTGATGTAGCTAGATATCGTTCTTGGATTGATCCTAACACCATCTCATATCATTCGCTATTTGTTTTACAATTAGACACAGGTTTGAACAAACTTAACTATCCTTTTAAAGTTAACCATCCGTGGTTCATGGAGGAAGACTTGAAGATGATCATTATATATGTTCGGGATTCCTTTGCACCCAATCCCTTAGATAACAAGATGCAGGATTTTGCAAAGAGACTCAAGGAATTAAAGCAGTCGATTCTAAAGTGGGAGAAGCAAAAAAGAAAAAAAAAGATAAGAAAGATTTGTGTGATATTGAAGGACAAATTGAGACTTTCATCTCCTCCGGCATTTTGATGGAATAGGACAAACATTCGGTTCTGAGATTCAAAGAAAGAAAGAATAAAATACTTTTGAAGGATGAGGAGACCTAGCACCTGAAGAGTAGGGCCATTTGGATTGAGCAAGGAGACCTCGACACTAATTTTTTCCACTGGTTTGCGGACCATAGAAGGAATGCCAATGCAATTTGGGAGATTTAGGAGTTCAATGGGAGCACTCTTAGGACTCAAAAGGTTTTAGAGGAGGGCGGGGAACGTTATTTTAAGGAGTTGTTCAAATATCTAGACACTAACCATATTGATAGTCAATTGAGGATTCTTTTGTGCTTCCCCCGGTTCTTCTCTCATGAGGAGGAGAAAAATATGGCTTCTCTAGTTTCTTTGGAGGAGATTGAAAAGACTCCGAGGGGGTTTGCAAAGCGCAAGAGCCAGGGCCCGAACGATTTTAATGTTGAATGTTTTCTAAAGTTCTTTGATTTTATGGGGGGCGACATCCTGAAAGTGGTAGAATAATCAAGGACTACGAGAACGGTTTGTGGAGTGCTTAATTCTACTTTCTCAACCCTTATTCGCAAGAAATCCGACTTGACTTCCTTTGAAGACTACCGCCCAATTACACTCTGCAACTTGATTTACAAGGTAATAACTAAAGTAGTTGCTGCTCACATTAAGACTTATCTCTCCTAGTTCATTTCGAAGGAACAATTTGGTTTATTGGGCGGCAGACAAATCTTGGATTCCATTGGAGTGGCTTAGGAAAGCATTCATTCGATTAAGACTAAAAATATGAAGGCCATTGTCTTAAAACTTGATCTCGTCAAAGCTTGTGACAAGGTTAACTTGGGTTTTATTAGACTCGTGCTCTTGCAGATTGGTTTATGCTTCGAGGTAATTAAATGAATCATTGGTTGCATTTCCTTGGCAACCTTTGTTGTATTGGTCAATGGTGTGGCCTCCCCTTTTTTTAAGAGTTCCAAGGGCTTGTGTGTAATACCATCATTTTGACCCTTAGGAAATATTGGTTTTTAATGTAAATATTGTATACATGCGATGTATGCTTCCCTATCGTGGAGCTCAAGGCCAAGGCCTCGCTAGTGTATGCTAGGATTTTATTTAAAATGGACAAATATTTGATATTATGTTATCCATGTGCTATTAAGCCATGGAATATTATAAATTGATGTAAATATTAATATTGCAATAAAATACCAAAAAAATTGATTATGGAAGCAACTAATAAGAGGGGGCCATGTGTATCCACTAGGGAGTGGTGAGGGGGATTGTGGGGTTGAACCATATGCTTCCAAATGTCATCTTGAGAACCCATTTGACTTCATTGCTGACATTTAATTCAATTGTAAGGAAGTAGTTGAAGAATCAGTCCATGGCTTCAATGGAGCACGGGAAACCCAGAAATTCGTATGGCAGGTATGGGCTCTGTTTCCTTGACCCACAAGTCACTCTACCTCATGGAAATTTGTTCTTCCTCATTCCCATTCCATTGTTGATGATCCAAGCTTCCGTTTCCATCCATTACATAGACCGAACAGTGAGAAAAACCAGAAATCGTAACTTTGCATTAACCCACATTTGAAGTGCCATAAATGCCTAGAATTTCGTGTGGATAGTGAAATCTGATGGGAGATCCATAGACATGAACCTTGGGGCGAATTTGAGAGTGTTAGATTGCCATAAATCCATAGAAAAACCCAGATTTCATAGCCCAAAAATCCAATTACAGGATTGAGTTATTTGGACACCGAATTGAGAAAATCCAAGTGTGAATGATAGAACAGAGGTTGGGATTGCTTGATAAACCCAGTGAAGGCTAGAATCTCAAGGAATTAGCATCCGGACCTTTCTATGCCCACCCTGAATAACACTGGAGGGAAGGGGCGCCCAAGGGACTGTGCAACAGATAAGGGGACCTTCCTTGTGTTGGGTGTGGTAGGTATTGTGGGTACCATGATTGTTTGAGTTTAGTTGAGATGCTTGTAGCTCTGTGGTTGAGCTCACTGGATTAACATCCTCCTCCTTTGTCTCTTGCATGCTTGATAAACCCAACTGTGTGTTGGCTTAGCATGACTATTTGTGTGAGACCATGGTTGTGAGTGAGCCTGTTTAGTTCCTCCTTAGTGGATACACATCCCAACTTGGAGGTGGTCTCTCAGCTGAAAGAATATAGGTTGGAGAGACCTATGGTTAGGTGGAACATTGCTCTCACATAGCCAGTTGCTTGGACAATTCATTTTGAAGATAAGTATTCTCTGTGGTTTAAATTATATTCATTCTGTCTTCTGCAATGTTTAATTTGTTGACCGTTATGATTATAGGTTGAATGCATGATGCAATTGTGTGTGGATAGTGTATCATCCCGTTGTGTTTATTTTAAGTATGAATCTGCACACATAAGTTTTATTTATTATGAATTTGTTAGTAATGTATGGGGCTAAGTTTATCCAAATAAGCCCTGGATTGTGAGTCATGTTTCCTCCCTTGCATCGGATCGACGAGAGGGGACGTGACATTGTGTCAGGGCTGCCCCTTCTCCGCCATAATTTTTGTTCTCATCATAGAATGTTTAATCCTCTTATTTCATCAGTCGAAATCCGAGGAGAAGTTAACATGTGTGAATATTTTAGAATATGTAAGGGTTACCCATATCTTCTTTGTTGATGATGTTTTTCTTTTTGGGAAAGGTCACATTGATGATTGGCAGTGCTTCAAAGATTGCTTGCAAAATTTCTTTAAAGATTCAGGTCTTCAAGTCAATGTTAAGAAATCTTGCTTTCTGGAATCCAATTTAGATTTGGGGATGAAAGAATTGCTGGTGCATACCCTTCCCTTCAAAATGGAGCCCTTGGAGAATGGGTTTCAGTACTCGGGGTTCCTTTTAAAACCAAACCAATACTTGACAAGGGATTGGTTGTGGCTCTTGCAGAAAGTTGAAAAAATACTGGAGTCCTGGTGTTACTGTTGGCTCTCCTTAGGGGGTAGACTCACTCTTTTCGAGTCAGTGCTGGAAAATACTCTTGTCTTATGGATGCCTTTAGCCAATTTACCCAATTTATTTTGGACCAGATTAGACAACGATGCTTTTCCTTCCTTTGGTTTGTGTCCTTTGAACAAGCTAAGTTTCATTTGGTGGGGTGGGAAAAGTTGGCCAGGACGAAATGTGGGGGAGGGGGGTTGGGCCTTGAAGAACATCTTCGATTTTGGGAAAGCTCTTGGTGTTAAAAGCCTTTGGTGTTCTGTATTTAGTAATGGTCTTTGGAGCTTGGTTATGAAAGATAAATATCTCCAACGGGTTTCTATTGTTGATTGTCTAAGGCGATCTTCTTACCCTCGAAAAGGGACTTCAAACATTTGGATCGATCTCCTTAACTCCTTGGAGGTCCTCAAAGACTGGCTTGCTTGGAAGTCGGGCAATGGTCTTCAATTTTGGGTGGGGGAGGATCCCATTCTTGGTGGTGCAGATTTCTCCTTACTTTTTGGGGAGTTCGTGGCTGATCTTCATTCCAAGGGCATGGTGGTCCTAACTCAAATTGCCAAAGTGGAAGACTAGGATAGGGGTAATCAATGTTGGATGAGTGACGGTAGGTATCTATGAGTACTTCCATCTAGAGTGGAACCAATACATTAATGGTCTCTTTCATGTGGGTGTTCACCTTTCCGAGGTCGATGATACTCTGCTTTGGTCTTGGAATAGTGCTAATGGGGAAGTGACTGCTAAGATAGCGTACAATTCCATCATCGATTCTAAGGGAGCCGAAGAGGGTAAGTGGTGGATCTCTTGTCTTTGGATTTGGGGTTGCCCTGCCAATATTAAATGCGTTACTTGGTTGCTACTATAAAATAAAAATAATTACATCAAAAATCAAAAGGGGTGGTTTCGGTTTGGGCTTATGCCGCCTTTGTAGAAATCATTCTGAAAGCATTGGCCACCTTTTTGTTCACTACACTTTCACTCAACTGGTTTGGAAGGATGCTGAATATTCCTAAGAGTTGGAGTGGAATTTCGTTTGATCGAGATTTCTTCAACTCGATGTTGGTGGATAGATATTGGGAAGAGGTGTTGATCTATCTCTGCTGGACTCTTTGGAATCACAAGAATAGAGCCCTCTTCGAGGGATCTATTCCTAATATTCATAAGGTTATCTTGGTCTCCTCGGCTGCATATCTTGAAAGAAAGAGAGGAAAGAGGGTTACTTAATCCTTGCCCAAACTTCCTCTGTTTTTTTATTGGCTTATCCCTCTTGGATTCTTTGGAGGTACAACGTAGGAGGGAGGAGCAGTTTTCGGAGCGAGCATGGTTCTTTTTACAAATCGGAATCATTACTTCAGGTTGATGATGGGTGGTGGGAAAGTAACTAACTCCATAGGTGAACTGTTGGCATACTATGGTTTGTTTTCTTTGCTCACCTGAATCATATCAACAATTTACAGATTGCATGTGATTCCAAATTTATCGTGCATTGGCCCAAACATCGTTGCAACTTACAGGTTTTCCTTCTTGAAGGCTAGAAAAGAAGAGTAAGGTGCCTTCAATCTCGCTTCCTTCGTTTGCAACATTTTCACATCTTTCAGGAGTACAATGTGATGGCTGATTACCTTTTGAAAAAGGTGCTAGATGCTCCAGAGGGCTTGATATTCTATGAGGAATGGGAGAATTCAACCTTACTTTCTCAAGATTCGGTTCCCTTGGTTTGATGGTTCTTCTTTAGCCACTTCAAGGATGGTTTGTGTGCCGTTGCTGAGGGAGGTTTTCAGTCCATTTTCTCCTCCTTTTCAATCTTTGTTTTACCTTCTTTCTGGTGAGTTCGCGAAGTATGCTGGAAAAGTTATCGGCATTCCATCTACCTATTTACAATGCAGCGTGGTTTCCTCATATTTGGGAGGCAGAATGGTCTTTTTGTCACTGTTACCTATTGGTCTTTTTTGTCATTACTCCCTTTTTCTGTCACTGTTCCAGTTTTCCCTTACTTCTATTTGGACCTGCATACATTGCTCTCGCCTCCATTTTGTGGCTTCGTCCCTCTGTACATTGCAAGGTTTTCTTCAACTTTGCAAGGTTTGGGTTGGTATGGTTTTTATATCAATGGTTTGGAGCTACAGAGCTCGTGATCGTTGTGTATTTGTGGCAGCATGTTGTTGATAGAAAGTATGTCTCGCAATACCCCTTGTATATTTTGATTCTCCATTGAATAACGAGTATAGCAGTTTTTTCCCGTGTGAAAAATAAATCAATTAGATATAGACGTTGAGAGTGAGAGTGAGAGTGAGAGTGAGAGTGTAGTTGGAACTAGGAAAAGTATGGGTTGAGAACATTAAGTAGTGGTTAGAGAAATGGTTATAAGAATAAAATGAGCTTAAATGGTAATGAAATCATTTTTATATTTATAATTCATACATTTATGTATATTTAGGCAATAAAGCCTTACAACTTTACCTTGTTCATTTAGAATCCCTCACTTAGTATTATGTTTGTAGTGTTCTATGGAAAATGACGTTTTGGACGACCATTCAAATTTGACAACAATATCGAACTTTAAAAGCAAAGTTATATAGAGATGAATATGAGGGCACCTAGAATTGTTTATTGTTGAATATTTACAAAATATGCTTTAGTTGGAATGCTTTGGGGGAAAACATATGTATCGGACATGTTATTCTGTAGAAACATGTCACTTCAATTTAGGACTCATTGGAATAAAATTAGATCACTGGAAAGATTTCATAAATTTCATTCAAATTTGCACTATGAAGAGAAACATTCCTCTCTACTTCATGTCATTAATAGAGACAATGGATTTTAGTCAACAAAGAACTATGATGCAAAATTTATCTAGGCATCTCGTAGTTTGTACATCATATCCCTACTAGTATGGTTGATGTGATGATACTCTCGTGCAATGTGATTTATTAATCTCACTTGAGTGAGTTGTACCAACTACCCATGAAAATGTTCTAAGAAGTGATGATGACCCTCAATTAAATGGAGTATTCGATACTCTAGGGCGATTTTTTTAATATATTAACCCTTGTACATTATGTTCTCCCACTATACGTGCATTTACAAGTATCCTACTTGAAGATCCTTTTGATTAGCACTAATTGTTAATTTAAGAATGAAGAACAAAAACAAGGACTCTACCTTAGTGTTGAATGGATCCTCTATTGATTATTGATTACTCATGGACCATCCATAGAAAAACACACCTCTTGTCTATAAATAATGCAACTATTCTTATTCACTTTGACGTTTCCTTTTCTGCACTTTGAAGATATGTTAGTACATATAATTGTTGGATGTTTCTTATTGATAACATTTCAATGCATTTGTAAGTACAAGCTATGCTACACAACTCTTACACAACTCTTACAACAAGAGATCATTAAGCAATCATATCCATCATAGATAAGGACAAGTATCGTTTCTACCTTCTTAGTCATATTGCAAGAGAGAAGACACTAAGACATCACATCTAATGTAAGCAAATACAAGTATACTACCACTTCATTGTTTGCTTACAATGGATGTTTTTGGTTGAGTTTCATTGCTATTATTGAATTCAAAATTAAAAGAAAGTTTTCTTGGATTACAACTTCCACTTTGGCACATTATTTAATGATAATTTTTTTGTGGTGGGTTTTTATCGTCCTATGTGCTGTGAATCTTTTGGATGAATCACCATGGTTTTTTATGAAAAACTTTGTATATATCTTTGATGCTCATTGTAAAGATTAGATTCCATGGTTAAAAATAAAAGGAAAAAAATAGGCTAGAAAAACATGATAAACTTATGATTAAGAGGATAAAAGAGTCAATTTCAATTTCCCTCATCTTTAAACTGGATGTATAATCCCCAATTCATTAGTAGAGGGATTGGTGCTGAATTTTTTTTAAGGCCTTTAAATGCTATGATCGAAAGACCACTAACACTGGGGATTTGACCTACCACAAAAAATATCTTAAATTATAATTGCTAGCAAAGATTAGGTGATTATATCTCTCAAACAATCATATTAGAGGCTTCCCTTCCCATGTTGTGCTTTAAGTATGCATGTTTATGAAGTGCACATATATGTAAAGTTGTCCTCTAGCTCGTGTGATTGTGTAACGAGGTACATTTTGTTATCAAATTTATACATAACTTGGATCATTTATTAAGTATCACCCTTCTCATTTGAATAGATTATAAGTTCATCAATATATGTAGTAGATGGGACACCTTCTTTTAGAAGTCTTGTTATTTTGGGTTGCAATATCAATTTTACTTGACCCATATACTCTTTGAACTTGTTTGTCTAACATGAATATGTTTTGTTATTATAAATATGTTAGGTCAAATATTAGGCACAACCCATTCTTATTTGAATAGATAGTAATTTCATCCATATTTATAATAGATGGGACACCTTTTCTGGTAAGTCTTGTTATGTTGTGTTACAATCCTATTTCTACTTGACCTATACTCTTGGAATTTGGTCATTACATTGAAATAATTACATATTAATTAACCATTTTGCTTGATCTCTGAACCATTCATTAGATTCTTGACTGATCATTAATATCATGTGGGACAACCTAACCATCTTGTCATATATTGTTGGAATATTCAACTATACTGAGAGGGGGGTGAATCAATATAGAACAAGTTTTACACTTTTGAAAATGATTTACCATTCACATTAGCCTTTAATGAGATTGAGTAGCAGTCAATAAAAATGCACAATATAGGAGACACAAGATTTTAATGTGGAAACCCAATAAGGGAGAAAACCACATAAATATGTTCTTTCAATAAATAATGATACAATTATTCGCAGACACCCATCTATTGGAGACACTAATCTCCCAAGTTTACACAACAGCTTGTACGAGGAACCAACCCCCTAGATTTTCTGTCACCAACTAGAAGGAAGCACCAACTCCCTAAATTCTCCAGCACCAACTGGAATAAAGCACCAAATCCCTAGATTCTCTAGCACCAACCGGAAGGAAGCACCAACTCCTTAGATTTTGTATTGATGTATTGCACAACACCTTACATGTTGCACTTTTTTTTTCTTCTTCCGTGCAAGGCAATATTTACCACAACCACACTCTTCTCTATTGCTCTCTACTATGTGCACTCTGATCTGTGTACGACAAACCTAGCTTTTGTAACGTGCACCAACTTTCCTATTACGCTATGCATTGTGCAAGATAATATTCACAATTGTCACACTATTGCACTCTACACTGCACCGAATAATCTTCACAATTGTCACATTGTTGCACTCTACACTGCACAATATAATGTTCACAACTATCACATTGTAGCACTCTACACTACACAAGATAAGCTTCACAACTGTCACATTGTCGCACTCTACACTGCACACAATAATATTGGTTGTTGCGCATCCATAACAATTCCTACTTTTAACAAGAGAATAACTTGTAAGAAAACATTCCTTCCTTTTCACAATGTGTGCCTCCTCAACCTTAGAAAGCCTTCAAGAACATCTTCAAGAATCTAGAACATCTTCAATAAAACCCAAGAAATTATCTTCAAGAACCTCAAAAAAATCATCTTCTCCTTGGAATTGCGCACATTTTAAGAGCTCCATACTTTCTTAGATGGATAATCAAATGAGGAGAGCGCTCCACTTATTTATACAAGTATTAAATGACTTTATGGGCTGACATAACATTGTACAAAATCCTGGCAAGGCCAACCTAACATTCTATTTGGGTTGCATTTACAAATTCTTTCATATCTTCTCATTCCTATAGAGTTATAGGGACTTCCATATACTATTGGAAAAATATCAGAACAAGATTTCCAACCATGTAACATATACTCCAATTTGAGATAGGTGTCTAGTGTAAAAATTCCTTCAAAGATAGGGTATCCAAATTGGACATCAAAAACAATATTTGCAAAAATATTCCTCTTGCCATCTCTCTCTGTAGTCTCCCTTGGTATTTAACATTAATGATAACAATATATTTTTTCCTTTGATATCAATGACAACAATATTTCCAACAATCCCCCCCTTTTTCATTGATCGCAACCCTTAGACAATTCTGCAACAAAGTTGTAGATATTCCCTTTGTTTGTAATTATGTATATGTGCAAGTATGTTTCTACGCAAATTTGTTTCTGTGCAGTATTTGCAATTACCCCCCATGCACAACTTCTCCCCCTTTGACATCAATGGAAAAGGGATTCTCCCCATAGATGCATGCTTCTCTTTCTTCTTCTGTTGCTCCCCCTATCTGAATGCTTATTTGTTTTTTTCAATTCCTTTAACTACTCTTGAGCATTGCTTTGTTCCCACAAATTTCGGCTTTGATGAAGCTTGAGAAAATTAATAAGGAGTGGGAATTAATCCCAATTTTTGTCTGAGATATTCAAAAGTATCCCTGGGAAGAGGATTTGTGAATATGTCTGCAATATACCTCTTGGTGTCAACATAGTCCAACTTGACATTGTTCTTAGTGACTTGTTCTCTCATGAAGTGATATTTGATAGGGATATGCTTTGTCTTGGAGTACATTATAGGATTCATGGAAATACTATTGCACTAGTGTTATCACATAGGATTGGAATAGGTTGATTGAACTCTACGTGGATATCCTTCAAAGTTTGCTTTATATAGAGAACTTGAGCACAACATGCTATTGTTGCAATGTATTCTACCTCTATTGTGGATGGGGACACTGAAGATTGTTTCTTGCTCAACCAGGACACCAAGTAGTTACCCAAATAAAATGTTGCTCCACTTGTACTTCTTTTGTCATCAATACTTCCTACCCAATCTGCATTTGTATAGGATGCCATAGTCAATTAATTTCCTTTTGCATACCATAGCCCAAAATTTGTTGTTCCTTTGAGATACTTGAAGATTCTTTCTACTACTAGAACATGAGTCTCCTTAGGTGCAGCTTGAAATCTTGCAAATTGTCCAACTGCTTACATTACATCTGGTCCCGAGGCTGTCACACAAAGTAGAATTCCAATCATTGACCTATAGAGTCTTGGATCCACTTCTTTAGCTTCATCCTATTTACTCAACTTGCATCCATTGATCATAGGAGTACTTACAGGTTTGCAGTCCTCCATTTTGAACTTCTTGAACATTTATTTTATATACTTGCTTTGGGAAATGAAAATACCTCCATCTACTTGAGATATTTGGAGTCCTAGGAAGAAAGTTAGCTATCCAAGCATAGATATTTTGAATTCCTTCTTCATTTCCTTGACAATTTTTTGGCTTGATCTATCATCATCACTTCCAAAAATGATATCATCAACATACACTTCAATGATAATCATATTTCCATGTTCAACTTTTATGTAGAGATTGTTGTTTGCATTACCCTTCCTGAATCCTTGTTGTTGCAAGTACTTGTCTAGTCTTGAGTACCAAGCTCTAGGAGCTTGCTTTAATCCATAAAGGGCTTTCTTCAATCTATATGCATAGTCTTTATTTTATGATAGTAGGAACCCTTCTGGCTGTTCTATGTAAACTTCTTCTCCTAATTCTCCATTTTGAAAGGTTGATTTTACATCCATTTGATATACCTTGATATTTTTGGAGCATGCATAAGACAAGAACATTCTGATTGATTTCATTATGGCTACATGAGAAAATGTTTCTTCAAAGTCTATTCCTTCAACTTGAGCATACCCTTTGCACAGTAGTCTTGCTTTATTTTTCATTACTTGTCCACCTTCATTCAATTTGTTTCTAAAAACACATTTAGTGTCAATTACATTTTTATTTTTGGGTCTTGAGACAAGTTCCCATGTATCATTTTTCTCAATTTGATTCAGTTCTTCTTCCATAGCATTAACCCAATGTTCATGAGTCCTAGCTTCCTCAAAACAATTTGGCTCTATTTTGGACAACAAGGAGAGGTGTACCTTTTCATAAGTGCTTTCAAATTTACCCTTTCTTGTTTGTATACCTGCAGTTTTATCACCAATGATTAAATTCTCATAGTGGTTCTTTTGAACATACCTAGAAGGAGCCTTTATATTTGGTCTTCCAATTTCTTCTTATTCTTCTTAATGTACTTCTTGTTGTTGTTATTTTTGTTGAAATTCCTCTTGTAGTTCTTGTTGTTGTTGTTCAACTGCTGGTTGATCATCTTCATCCATGTCCACATGTCTTCTTGATCCGTTAGTCATTGTTTCATATACTTTCACATATGGGATTTCCACCATCTTGTTTTTCCTTAAATTGTAGCATTTATAGGCCCTGATTCTAGAGGAGTAGCCAAGGAAGATGCTTTCGTGAGACCTGGAGTCAAACTTTCCCAAATTTTCATCATTTCTTTTGATGTAGCATTTGCTCCCAAACACCCTAAAGTGTTTAACTCTCATTGGTCTACCTTTCTAGACTTCATGGGAGTCTTGTTTCTATCAAATCTGATTCATCCCCTATTTAAAATGTGGGAAATAGTATGAATTGCTTGGGTCCAAAACATATCAGACAGTTTGGAGTCCTTCAACATTGTTCTAGCCATCTCCTGCACAGTCCCGTTTTTACTCTCTGCTACTCCATTTTGTTGTGGACTCTCGACGGCTGAGAATTGTCTCTTAATTCCATGTTTCTCACATAATTCCTCAAATTCATTTTAGGTGTACTCATCCCCATTATCTGATCTTAGGCACTTGATTTTTAAGTCAATTTCATTCTCAACATATTCTTTAAAAACTTTGACCATCACAAAGGCCTTTGATTTTCTTTTGAGAAAAGAGACCCAAGACATTCTAGTATACTCATCAACGAAGAGAATAAAGTAAGACTCACCATTTAGACCTTTTGTTCTTGTTGGACCACAAATATCAGTATCCACTAGTTCCAAAGGTTTTGTTGTAGAATATTCTTTTGTCTTGAAACTTATCCTTGTTTTTTGTCCATGTAAACAATGCTTGCAAACAAAGTTTGAGGGCTTTGTAATTTTTGGCATCTCTCTTACTGCTTACCTTTTGTTGATCTTTACTAAATTGTCAAAGTTTATATGACCCATTCTCTGTTCTAGAGCCAACTTTCATCTACTTCCGCTATGCAACATTTTTCTTCTTTTCTCTCATCTAAGATGTACACATTGTTCGGAGTTCTGGATGTTGTTGCTTCTAATCTACCCGAGTCTTCTTTTCTTACTTTGCATTTCTTAAAGTCAATAGTGAGGATGTGCCCTTAATCACACATTTGACTTACACTAATCAGATTATGCTTCATATTTTCAACAAGTAAGACATTTTTTGCTTTAGCCTTTTCACTCCTAAGACTCACTATTCATTTTCCAAGAATTTTGGCAGAGCCATCATCTCCAAAGTAAACATTGCCTCCTTTTTCCTTTTTAAGATGTAGAAATTTGTCCTTATCTCCTGTCATATGTTTGGAACAACCACTTTCGATATACCAGTGACCCCTTTTGCTTTGGGCATGTAGGCCAATTCACACTCTTCTTGACTTGGTTTTTTCTATCTTTCTTTGCCAAATTTGTGTATGATCTTTCTCATGTTTATAGTAAGAATAATTGATTTCATTTTCCTAAGTAGTCATCAACTAGTTTCTATAGTCCTAAGCTTTTTGGCCATAATTATGACATTAATAACATTCAATTTCTAGTTTCAAGGGGCTAAGGGATTGAGGTTTCCATCCAAATCTCCATTAGACTTTTTGATTTCATTGTTCACATGACTAACCTTGGAGAGTTTATATGAATTTATATTTCTCTCAAAATCATATTTTCAATATGCTCTGCAATTTACAGCTTTATGACCAAAATTGTTGTAGAAATAATAATGACCCAAAAAGAGAGTTTGATACTTGGTAATAAGAGATCTTCTAGGTGGAATAACTTCTTTGTTCATATGATATTATTGTTGATTATCCTTCCTTTTGAGATTATTGTCTTCCCTTTTGATAGAACTCTTGAGCACATATGCATAACTTGTTGTTTATGCTTCATAGTTAGGCACCATTGAGCTTGAGCCTTCATAAACATTTTCTTGTCCATATCCTAATCCAGATCTGTTAGAAGATGGTGTTTGGTTGTTGATGATATCATTTCATACTTTAGTGCCACTATCAAATTTCTACTGATATTTTAATTGGGTGCTTACTTTCTACAGTCCTTTCTCAAATAGATATTTTCAACCTCCAATTTCTCACGCATTTTCTCCTTTTCTTTCAGCTGTCTTGTTAGATCTTCTTTTGTTTTTCTTTCCTTTTCTAGCTGATTTTTTTATTATCTTTAATGACTTCTTCTTCATACTTCAGTAGTTGTTCCTTTGGCGGCTTATCCTTCTCTCTTTCTTTCCTTGTGTCATCTAAAGCACTAATAAGTTCCACCTCAAAGTCTACTTCAACATTCACTTCATCTTCATAATTTTCATTCTCAAGTTCTTCTTCCATTGCCATGAAAAGTAGTTCTGTGGTATAATCGTCACTATCATCTTCATCTGATGAGTTGTTGTCCTCTTTAGAATAAAGAATCTTCTTTTGCTTATTGAACCTTTTCTTATTTTCATATCTGCCCCCTTTGTACACCTTCCTTCAAAACACTTAAAACGTAGCATACCTTTGTATTTGCCACAACCTCTCTTGAGTTTCTTCACAAAGTTTGCTTCTTCATCGTCAGATTCATCAAAGGAACTCTTACTTGACTCTTGCTTGTTGCGTTTTGTCGTTTTTGAAGCCTTGAAGGCTACTTCTTTCTTTGAGGGTTATATTTATTCAATTCTCATATCAAAAGCAATAAGAATTCCATGAATTTCATCCATTGTTACTTTGTGAAGATCCTTTCTATCTTCTAGGACTGAAACTTTGGAATCAAACCTCATAGGAAGAGTTCTCAATACCTTTTGTACAATTCTTGCTTCTTTAACTTATTCACCAAGAACTCTGATAGTGTTGACTACTTAATCTACACGAAGAAAGTAAGCTGCAATATTTTCATCTTCCATCATTTTGAGGCTTTCAAACTGTCTATGTGAGTTTTAATTTTTGGCTTCTTTACCGTGGCATCCCCTTCATAAATATTATGAAGTTTGTCCCATATCTCTTTTGTTGATTTATACTTCATTACTTTTGTAAACTCTAAATCTTCTAGACCACACAGTGATGCATTTTTATCTTTTGCATTACATTCATAAATATTTTTCTTAGATGCATCTGTTGGTGGAGTCTTTGGAAGTTTATACCCATTCTCAACTGCCCGCCAAATGTCATCTCCAAGTGACTGCAAAAAGACTTCCATTCTTATGCTCTAAAATGCCTAATTAGATCCATCAAATCGTGGTACTCTATTGGTTGAGAGACCTTCCTATCTATCCATGTATGTGTAGTGATCTTCCTTCCAGTAGTTAAATTGTTTCTAAACGAACTTGCTCCAATACCAATTGTTGGAATATTCAACTATACTGAGAGGGAGGGGGGTGAATCAGTATAGGACAAATTTTACACTTTTGAAACTTATTTACGATTCACATTAGCCTTTAATGACATTGATTAGCAGTCATTAACAATGCACAATACAAGAGATACAAGATTTTAACTTGGAAACCCAATAAGGGATAAAATCACTGCAAGTTGTTCTTTCAATAAATAATGATCGCAATTGTTTGCAAACACCCATCTACTAGAGACATCAATATCCCAAGTTTACAAGCAACAACTTGTAGGTGGCACCAACCCCCTATATTCTCTAGCATCAACTAGAAGTAAGCACCAACTCCCTAAATTCTTCAGCACCAACTGGAAGGAAGCACACACTACCTAGATTCTACAACACCAATTGGAATGAAGCACCAACTCCCTAGATTTTGTATTGATGTATTGTGTGACACCTTACTCGTTGCTCTATGTTATGTCGTGCAAGACAATATTTACTACAGTCACACTTTGCTCTGTCCCACTCTGCTCCGCGTACGACAAATCTAGCTTCTGTACTGGGCACCAACTTTCCTGTCACACGCTGCACTAGGAAAGATAATCTTCACAACTGTCACACTATTGCACTTCGCACTGTGCTAGATAATCTTCAAATTCTCACACCGTCGCACTCTACACTATGCAAGATAATCTTCACAACCGTCACATTGTCGCACTGTACATTGCACAAGATAACCTTCGCAATTGTCACATTGTCACACTCTACACTGCGCAAGATAACCTTCGCAATTGTCACATTGTCACACTCTACACTGTGCAAGATAATATTGGTTGTTGCGCATCCATCATAGTACCTACTTTTAACTAGAGAAGAACCTACAAGAAAACATCCCTTCCTTTTCAAAAGGTGCACCTCCTCAACCTGAGAAATCCTTCAAAACATCTTCAAGAATCCTTCATGAACATCTTCAAGAATTTAG
The DNA here is from genome assembly GCA_027924585.1 of Larix kaempferi. Lineage (NCBI taxonomy): Eukaryota > Viridiplantae > Streptophyta > Pinopsida > Pinales > Pinaceae > Larix > Larix kaempferi. The sequence goes on from BSBM01000370.1 coordinate 7,434,859, forward strand.
AACATCTTCAATAAAACCCAATAAATTGTATTCAAGAACCCCAGAAAATTCATCTTCTCCTTGGAATTGTGCACCTTTTAAGAGCCCCATACTTGCTTAGGTGGATAATCAAATGAGAAGAGCTCTCCACTTATTTATACAGGTCTTAAATCACTTTCTAGGATGACATAACATCGTGCAACATCCCGACGGGGACGACCTAACATTCAGGTTGGGTTTCCTTCACAAATTATTTCATATCTCCTCGTTCCTATGGATTTAGAGGGACTTCCATATACCGTTGGAAAGTTCTCGGAACAAGATTTCCAAGCATGTAACCTATATTCCAATTTGAGCTAGGTATCTAGTGTAAAAATTCCTTCAAATATACAGTATCCAAACTGGACATCAAAAAAAATATTTGCAACAATCTTCATCTTGCCATCTCTATCTGTACTCTCCCCCTATATCTAACATTAATGACAACAATATGTATTTTCCTTTGGCATAAAGACAATAATATTTCCAACAATCTCCCCCTTTTTCATTGATGGAAACCCTCAGACAATTTTGCAACAAATTTGTAGATATTCCCTTTGTCTACAATTATGTATCTGCACAATTATGTTTCTGAGCAAATTTGTTTATGCAATTTCTCCCCCTTTGACATCAATGGAAAAGTGATTGTCCCCCTGGACCCATGCTTCTCTTTCTTCTTATGTTTACCCCCCTATCTAAATGCTTATCTACTTTTGTCAGTTCCTTTGAATACTCTTGAGCATTTATGTGTTCCCACAACTTTTGGCTTTGATGAGGCTTGAGAAATTAAAGAGGATTGGGAATTACTACCAATTTTTGTCTTATGTACTCAAAAGTATCCCTGGGAAGAGGCTTCATGAACATGTCTGCAATATGATCCTTGTTGTCAACATAGTCCAACTTGACATCGTTCTCAATGACTTGTTCTCTAAAGAAGTGATATTTGATAGGGATATGCTTTGTATTTGAGTGCATTACAAGATTATTGGAAATACTAATTGCACTTGTGTTATCACATAAGATTGGAATAGGTTGATTGAAATCTACCTGGATGTCCTTCAAAGTTTGTTTCATCCAGAGAATTTGAGCACAACATGTTGTTGTTGCAATTTATTATGCCTCTGTTGTGGATAGGGACACTGAAGATTATTTTTTGCTCAACCATGACACTAAGCAGTTATCCATATAAAATGTTTCTCCACTTGTACTTATTTTGTCATCAATACTTTATGCCCAATCTTCATCTGTATAGGTTGTCATAGTCAATTCATTTCCTTTTGTATACCATAGTCCAAAATACATTGTTCCTATGAGATACCTGAAGATTATTTTTAATGCTAGAACATGAGTCTCCTTAAATGCAGCTTGAAATCTTACAACTTGCCCAACTGCTTGCATTACATTTGGTTGTGATGTTGTCACATAGAGTAGAATTCCAATAATTGACCTATGGAGTCTTTGATCCACTTCTTTATCTTCATCCTCTTTAGTCAACTTGCATTCAATGATCATAGGAGTACTTACATGCTTGCATTCCTCCATTTTGAACTTCTTCAACATCTCTTTTATATACATGGTTTGGGAAATGAAAATGCCTTCATCTAGTTGAGATATTCAGTGTCCTAGGAAGAAATTCAACTCTTCAAGCATAGACATTTGGAATTCCTTCTGCATTTCCTTGGAAATTTATTGGCTTGATCTATCATCATCACTTCCAAAATTGATGTCATCAACATACACTTCAATGATCATCATATTTCCATGTTCAACTTGTATGAAGAGATTCTTGTCTACATTACCCTTCCTGAATCCTTGTTGCTCCAAGTACTTGTATAGTCTTGAGTTCCAAGCTCTAGGAGCTTGCTTTAATCCATACGTGTCTTTCTTCAATCTATAGACATAGTCTTCATTTTCTAACAATAGGAAGCCTTTTGGTTGTTCTATGTAAAAATTTTCTTCTGATTCTCCATTTAGAAAGGATGATTTTACATCCATTTGATATACCTTGATATTTTTGGAGCATGCATAAGCCAAGAACATTATGATTGTTTCTATTCTGGCTTCATGAGCAAAAGTTTATTCAAAGTCTATTCCTTCAACTTAAGCATACACGACTTTGCACACCAGTATTGCTTTGTTTCTAATTGCTTGTCCATCTTCATTCAATTTGTTTCTAAAATCTCATTTAGTGCTGATCACATTTTTTTTGTTGGGTCTTGGGACAAGTTCCCATGTCTCATTTTTTTCAATCAGATTCAATTACTCTTCCACAACATTAACTAAATGTTCATAATTCTTAGCTCTATTTTGGACAACAGAGAGAGTGTACCTCTTCAGAAGTGCTTTCAAATTTCCTTTTTCTTGTTTGTATACCTGCAGTTTTATCACCAATGATTAATTCCTCAGAATGTTTCCTTTGAACATACCTAGAAGGAGCCTTTGAATTTGATCTTCCAGTTTCTTCTTGTTCTTCTTGTTGTTATTTTTGTTGCTCTTCCTCTTGTATTTCTTGTTGTTGTTGTTCAATTATTGGTTGATCATCTTCATCCATGTCCACAGTTCTTCTTGATTTGTTAGTCATTGTTTCATGTACTTTCACATCGGCATTTCCACCATCTTTTTTTGCCTGAAATTGTAACATTTATAGGCCTTGATTCTAGAGGAGTAGTCAAGGAATATGCCTTCATCAGAACCAGAGTCAAACTTTCCCAAATTTTCATTATTTCTTTTGATTTAGCATTTGCTCCCAAACACCCTAAAGTGTTTAATTGTTGTTGGTTTGCCTTTCGAGAGTTCATAAGGAGTCTTGTTTCTATCAAGTCTAATTTGTCCCCTATTTAAAATGTGGACAACAATATGAATTGCTTGGGTCCAAACATATCAGACAGTTTGGATTCATTTAACATTGTTCTATCCATCTCCTGTACAATCTTGATTTTACTCTCTGCTACTCCATTTTGGTATGGAATCCTGGTAGATGAGAACTGTCTCCTATTTCCACGTTTCTCACAGAATTCCTCAAATTCATTTGAGGTGTACTCACCCCAATTATCTGATCTTAGGCACTTGATTTTTAAGTCAATTTCATTCTCAACTACTTCTTTAAAAATTTTGAACATCTCAAAGGCGTCTAATTTTCTTTTGAGAAAAGAGACCCAAGTCATTCTAGTATACTCATCAAATAAGAGAATAAAGTAAGACTCACCATTTAGAACTTTTGTTCTTGTTGGCGCACAAAGATCAATATTCACTAGTTCCAAAGGTTTTGTTGTGGAATATTCTTTTGTCTTGAAACTTATCCTTGTTTGTTTTCCATGTAAACACAATGATTGCAAATAGAGTTTGAGGGCTTTGTAATTTTTGGTATGTCTCTTACTGCTTGCATTTTGCTGACTCTTTAGTAAATTGTCAAAATTTATATGACCCATTCTTCTATGACAAAGCCAACTTTCATCTATTTGTGCCATACAACATTTTTGTTCTTTTCTCTCATCCAAGATGTACACATTGTTTGGAGTTCTGGATGTTGTTGCTACTAATATGCCTTAGTCTTCCTTTCTTATTTTACATTTCTTAGATTCAAAAGTGAGTATGTCCCCTTGATCACACATTTGAGTTAAATTGAGAAGATTATGCTTCATATTTTCAACATGCAAGACATGTTCTTCTTTATCCTGTTCACTCCCAAGACTCACTATGCTTTTTCCAAGAATGTTGGTAGAGCTATCATTTCCAAAGCAAACAATGCCTCCTTTTTCCTTTTTAAGATCTAGAAATTTGTCCTTATCTCCTGTCATATGTTTGGAACAACCACTATTTATATACCGGTGACCCCTTTTGCTTTGGTCATTTAAGGAGAAATCACATTCTTCTTGACTTGGTTTTTCTGTCTTTATTTGTGAAATTTTTGTATGATCTTTCTCATGTTTAGAGTAAGAATCCTTGATTTAATTTTGCTGAGTAGTCATCAACTGGTTTCTACAGTCCCGAGCTTTATGGCCACAATTGCGACATTGATAGCATTCGATATCCAGTTTCGAGGGGCCAAAGAGATTAAGGTTTCCATCCATGTCTCCATTAGACTTTCTGATTTCATTGTTCACATGGCCAACCTTGGAGAGTTTATAGGAATTTCTATTTCTCTCAAAACCATCTTTTACATATGCTCTGTAATTTACAACTTTATCACCAAAATTGTTGCAGAAATATCAATGACCCAAAAAGAGAGTTTGATACCTAGTAATAAGAGATCTTCTAGGTGGAATAGCTTCTTTGTTCACGTGAGATGATTGTTGATTGTCCTTCCTTTTGAGATTGTTGTCTTCCCTTTTAATAGAACTCTTGAGCACATCTGCATAACTTCTTGTTTCCGATTCATAGTTAGGGACCAATGAGCTTGAGACTTCATTAACATTTTATTTTCCATATCCTAATGAATATCTATCAAAGATGGTGTGTGGTTGTTGATGATATCATTTAATACTTTAATGTTGCTACCAAATTTTTGTTGATATTTTAATTTGGTACTTACTTTCAACAGTTCCTTTCTCAAAGATATATTTTCAGCCTCCAATTTCTCATGCATTTTTCCTTTTCTTTCAGTTGTCCTGTTAGATCTTCTTCTATTTTTTGTGCTTCTTCTAACTGTATTTTTTTTTTTATCTTTAATGAATTATTCTCCATACTTCAACAACTATTCATTTAGTTGCTTATTCTTCTTTCTTGCTGTTAGTTTTTTTCAGAATTTAATTCATTTTGATCTAGGATATTAACCGAAAGAACAACATGTACAGCATATCAAGCATAAGAGACAAGAGACACAAAACATTTCACCGGGGAAAACCAAGAAGGTGAAAAACCCCGCAACTTCCTCAGAGATAGAATAAGAATCAATACAAGGATCACCATGATAAAACCCAAGAGATAGACATCTTCAGCAGCATGCTCCTCCTCCACTTGTGCGCACTCCTCCTCTCTCTCACTAATGTGAAGTGAGTGAACAATAGAATGTGTAAAATGAGATACACACTCTCTATTTATACACTAACTTGACTTGACCTTTACTTAACTAGGTCGAACTCAACTTAACCACTTAACATAATGCTGACTGGGCCGACCCCCACTAGGGTGGTCTAATAACCCTTTGAACCACATGACTCATATAGGGCCGACCCCATCAAGGTGGTCTAATAACCCATCAAGTATAAGTCACGACACTTACAATATAACTGACGACACTTCCAATCGGAGGAATAATACATCTCTGTTGGGGATGCAATAAAGTACAAATACAATATACAAGTGAATATCTTCCGAAGTTACAAATACATCAACACTCCCTCTTAACTAGGAAGGTATTCTCTTGACACAAGTCATCAATACATTAGGCACAAGTCTTTAATTTTGGAGCTGGATCATCATCATTGGATCACGAAGCATCATCATCATCACTGTTGTTGTACTCATCATCTCGATCACTGGGCTATCTCTGAATTCTTCTCATCATAGGAAGTTCTACAGAGCAAGCCCTTTTTCATGCTTGATGTAGGCGCACCACCTGCAGGTCTTCATCATCACTGGCCATACTGTGGAAGCCTCAGGACTTATTACGTGCGTCACAAAACCTTGAAAGATCATCCCAGGGCTGATTGCGATCTTACTGCTCAACCTATCGGATCTCCCAGGGCAATATTATATGTGACCACCACAAAACCTCGAAAGAGCATCCCAGGATTGATTACGAGCACACAACTCAACCTATCGGATCTCCCAAGATCTTTTACATGCAACTGCACAACCTGTCCATGGCCATAGAGTATCATCCTGATACTCATGATCATACTGATCATGTCATCTCATCGTCCATGAAGCACAACCCAGATGCACATCACACAACACTTACATTCACAGGTATGGGAAGACACACTTCAACCATCTGTGAAAGGCTCAACACTTATATCTACGCCATGGGAAGACACACTTCAACCATGCGAGAATGGAATCGCACTTATATCCATAGCCATGGGAAGACACACTTCAACCATGCTAGGAATGGCACAACACTTATATCGCAACCATGGGAAGACACACTTCAACCATGCTCGAATGGCACAGCACTTATATCACAGCCATGGGAAGACACACTTCAACCATGCTCGAATGGCACAGCTCTTACATCAACGACCATGGGAAGACACACTTCAACCATGTCGGAATGGCCCCAGCCCTTATATATGCACCATGGGAGGACACACCTACCACCATGTGAGAATGGCTCATGTGCATCTGTGTCTTCGAAACTCATCACACATGATCCAATTGATCATGCAATGCATCCACCTGATACATATCATCACATATGATCGTCTTGATCATCACCATAGCATCATCCCGATGCATATCATCCAGAGCATCATCCTGATACTCATCACACATGATCATCTTGATCATCGTCACTGCATCGTCCTGATGCATATCATCCAGAGCATCGTTCTGATACTCATCACACATGATCATCCTGATCATCGTCACTGCATCGTCCTGATGCATATCATCCAGAGCATCATCCTGATACTCATCACACATGATCATCCTGATCATCGTCACTGCATCATCCTGATGCATGTCATCATACATGATCCAACTGATCATACAAAGCATCCAACTGATGCATATCCAAAGCAGTAACTGGAGCATCGTCCTGATGCTCATCACACAGTGCTTACATCCACAACCATGGGAAGGATCCTCCTCTCACCATGCTTGGAATGGCTCTTGCAAATGTGTCCATCACTTCTTCCTCAAAGTATCTTCAATCCAAAGAACACCAAGCCTCTCTCTGAAGTACTCAAACTTCACTCTGGCTAGTGGTTTCGTCAACACATCCGCACCCTGCTCACCCGTCGCAATATACAGGAGCTTCACTGCTCCTCTCTGCACCATATCCCTGATATAGTGATATTTGATCTCAATGTGCTTCGACCTATCGTGGAACACCAGGTTCTCAGACAGCTTCACACAACTCTGTTTATCACAAAAGATACCAGTAGCCTCCAACGGGAGATCAAATAACTCAGACAGTAGCTTCCAGAGCCATACTGCCTCACAACTAGCTGAACAAGCTGCAACATACTCTGCTTCGGCTGTACTCAGTGCTACACAGGATTGCTTCCTGCTAAACCAAGAGATCACACCTGATCCCATACTGAAGCAGCACCCATAAGTTCTCTTCCTATCTGCAGCACTGCCTGCCCAATTTGAATCAACATAACCCTATATGTTAAACTTTTGATTCGCATCATACTTGAGCCCATAATCAATTGTACCCTTTAGATACCTCAGAATGTGCTTTACAACAACCAGGTGAACACCTCTGGGATCTGTCAGGAACTGGCTCAATGTGTTCATCGCAAAGCAAATATATGGTCTCGTGTTCATCAGGTACATGAAGGACCCAATCATCTGACGATACACAGTGACATCAACCGGATCAGATGAAGCATCACACAGAAGCTTCAGGTTCGATGCCATAGGTGTGGCCATGGCCTTGCAGTCCATCATCCCGAACCTCTTCAGGATCTCTACTGCATACTTTCCTTGTCCAAGGAAGATTCCATCTGCACTCTGCCACACCTCCATGCCTAGAAAGTAGTGCATCATCCCAAGTCCTTTATCTCGAACTCAGCAGCAAGCTTGATCTTGTAGATCCACTTGGAAGTCACAACAGACTTCCCTTCTTGTCTCGTGACCACATCCCATACATCATTCTTCGTGATCGACCGGTACTCCTCGATCATGGCATTCTTCCATTATTGCATCCCAGATCCTGGGAACTTCAGATTCTTCAATAGATAGTTTTTATTTGATCTTCATTGTTGGAACAAATGTTGTAGTCCTTTTTGTAGGTGATGGTACATGGTCTTTCCTACAAGACAAGTCCAATTGCATGATTAGAAACTTCCCATAGTTTTTCAAAAACACATTCTTATGCATAAAGACATATGTCATACAGTCATGCAATTATCTTGGCCAATGTTTCAATACAACATTTATCCATATTCCGTAACTTTCTAGATGTCTTCCATCTCTACCAGAACATTGTTAAGAGTGTGCACAACTCCCAACATGTCAACAAAGAGGTTTCATTCTAGATAAGTAGCAATGGAATGTTGTACAGTACCATAGGCCACTTACCCATTATGTGCGTATTTAGTAGTATCTTGTTCATTAATGCAACTTTTCTAATATGCATGATACATATCCTAAATATAGGAACATAAGTATGTATATGACTGGACAACATCATTTAAGTAATCATGTATACAGGAATTGACAATTCAAATAATTATCTTTGTTTGGTTGTAGGGTGGACTCCTTCTTGATCTTTGCTTCCTGAAGTGCTCCCTCTTGATCTTTGCTTCTTTGTAGGAACTTTTGGAGTGTGCTCCCTCTTGATCTTTGCTACCTGGATTACCTGTCCTTGAACTTATATCCATCCTAGACCACTATGCATGCTTAAGTGTGCACTAGTGTCATCCTCAAGATCTCGTACACAATCATACATCTATTAGTATAATCTCAATACTATCAAAACATTATGTTCCTAAAATATGTATGGTCATGATCATAGGTAATAAGCGTTAATATTCAAGGTTTTAGGCAAGACTTATTTTACTCATGCATATTCTTATTTGACCATAGGACTCTTCTGGTTAGTCATATCATCAATCAAAGTAAGAAATATAATATGCATAAACCCTTGATTACTAAAACTTCTAACTTCAAGAATAAACATTATCATTTATACAAAAGTATAATATCCTAACACAAGGTAGGATTCTAATCTTGATATAGGAAAAACATACATGGTTATCATGTTTGCTAGTTATGTCTAACATACCCAAACAATGTCTTCTTGTTCTCTTTAATGACTTGTGCTTAGTAACCTGCATAACTCATAAGTTAACCATTGTAGAACCAAATTATACATACCTCGTAAGTGCAGCTTCTATGTGATCCACGAGTCTTTGTCTTCATGTCACCATGGTCATATGTTCTTGATCTAGAACTTGATTTGTACCTTTCATGTTAGTGGACAACATCAACCTCATACAACACCACAATGCATTATTACAATCATAAGTGTCATAACCCTAATCAATGACTGTATTCTATCATTCACAAGCATTCATTCTTTTACTAGGGTGATGAGACAAGTCTAAGATAATCAAGATTGTACTAACCTCAATAATATGAAGACAAACATATCATAACTTAATCATGAACAGATTTCAAAACATACCTGTATCTCTTCAAGTCATACCTGTCGGGATTGCTTGTAGCCTTCTCATGTAAAGCCTCAGCCTCATCTCCCTCTGGAACTGAAACTTCTTCACTTATGCAGGTGATCAAATCATTTCTTCTAGGATTAACCCAATCCACTTTGATTTGCTGAGACTCGATTTGGAGCTGGATTAGGGTTTGTCAAAGAAACCCTAAAAATTTAAACTTTGAGTTTAAAACTTCTGAATGGATGGAAAGATGTGGCTTGCTGAGCTGATCAAGCTGGTATACTTCAATTTTGAAAACTGCAAAATTTGACCCCTCAAAATTGCTTTTGAAACTTCTGGATTCACTAGACAGGATCCCGAACTAGGGTTTGATAAAGCCCAGTCTTCTGCCCATCCAAAAGGTTCGATCTTGTGTTCTAAACTTCGATTTTTCTGAGGAGCTTCCAGCCATGGTCACAGATTTCAAAAATTCCAACTTTTGCAAAAGCCCTAATTTTCCACCTTTCCGATCAAAATCCTGAACTAGGGTTTGATCAAGCCCGACCTTCTGCCCAACCAAAAAATTCGATCTTGGTCTCTAAATTTCGATTTTGATGAGGATCATCCAGCCGTGGTCTCCGATTCCAAGAATTTCAACTTTCTCTGAAACCCTAATTTCCCATAGCAGTGACGATCCAAGAATGAAGGTGCTCAAAATCCAAATCTGTTTTGATAGAAATATGCACCTGATTGTTTCTGGTTTAACTCATAATTTAAGAACCCACAGGGTCTGAAACTTTGGCCTGTGGTAGCCTGAACTGTCATCTTTCCATCCCCACAGGTATGACCTCAATTGGATTCTTTGAGAGAGAGTTATGCTAAGTGTCGCAACGTGACCTGTTTATGGGATTAAACTGGAGAGCGAACTTGTACAACGTACCACGTGTCACTGGTTCAGTTTCGGCCTCTGAAAAACTTACATGTGAAAGTACAGTCCGTTCCCTACCTGTCACGTTTTACTAAATTTAATTTGGAGCTTCCTAGCCCAATTTGTGACCTTTTTTCCTAGGTCACCTGTTTATGACTGAGATCTGGAAGAGGCAGAAACCCTATATTGTACTGATCATAAATCACAAAGTACAACGAATTAGAAGTTGTGCTTTGGACACAAGGTACATGGGGATGTTATCTACGATCTGTAAAGGTTTCAGATCCTAAAACTTTGCCAAAATGTATTTATAGTGAAAGTTCTACGATGACTGATTTTTGCTATATCAAGCCCTAGCTTCCGATTTGTCGCAAGTGCAACAAGTCTCATAAATGCCATAGCATGCCTTCCTTCAGGCTAGCTCTGATTCCATGTTATTTTTTTAGAATTTAATTCATTCTAATCTAGGATATTAACTGAAAGAACAACATGTACAACATATCAATCATAAGAGACAAGAGACAAGAGACACAAAACATTTCACCGGGGAAAACCAAGAAGGTGAAAAACCCCGCAAATTCCTCATAGATAGAATAAGAATAAATACAAGGATCACCATGATCAAACCCAAGAGATAGACATCTTCATCATCATGCTCCTCCTCCACTTGTGCTCACTCCTCCTCTCTCTCACTAATACGAAGTGAGTGAACAATAGAATGTGTAAAATGAGAGAGACACACTCTCTATTTATACACTAACTTGAGTTGACCTTTACTCAACTAGGTCAGACTCAACTTAACCACTTAACATAATGCTGACTGGGCCGACCCCCACTAGGGTGGTCTAATAACCCTTTGACCCACATGACTCATACAGGGTCGACCCCATCAAGGTGGTCTAATAACCCATCAAGTATAAGTTACGACACTTACAATATAAATGACAACACTTCCAATCGGAGGAATAATACATCTTCGTTGGGGAAACAATAAAGTACAAATACAATATACAAGTGAATATCTTCCGAAGTTACAAATACATCAACACTTGCTTTCCTCAAGTCATCTAAAGCACTGATAAGTCCCCCTTCAAAGTCTACTTCAACATTCACTTCATCTTCAAAATTTTCATTCTCAAGTTCTTCTTCCATTGCCATGAAGAGTAGTTCTCTTGTATCATCATCACTATCATATTCATATGATTAGATGCTTTCCCCTTTAGAATAAAGACTCTTCTTTTGCTTATTGAACCTTTTCTTATTTTCAAATCCTCCCCCTTTGTACACCTTTCTTCTTTTTGTGTTATTATGATCTTCCTCATCATCACTATCTCTACTTTCTTTATAAGGTCATTTAGAAGAAAAATGTCCTATTTTACCACATTCAAAACACCTAAAAAGGTAGCTTACCTCTGTATTTGCCACGACCTCTCTTGAGTTTCTTCACAAAGTTTGCTTCTTCATTATCGGATTCATAAGAGGAAATCTTACTTGACTCTTGCTTGCTGAATTTTTTCTTCTTTAAAACCTTGAAGGTTGCTTCCTTCTTTGCGGGGTTCTCTTTATCAATTTTCATCTCATAAGCAGTAAGAATTCCATGAATTTCATCCATTGTTACTTTGCCAAGATTATTTCTATCTTCCATGACTAAAAATTTGGAATCAAACTAGGCAGAGTTCTCAATAGTCTAATTGCTACTTCTTTGACTTCTTTAACTTCTTCACCAAGACTTTTGATAATGTTGACTATTTATTCTACACAAGGAAAGTAAGCTGGAATATTTTCATCTTCCATCATCTCAAGGCTTTCAAAGTGTCCTCTATGAATTTGAAGTTTTTTATTCTTTACTGTTTCATCCCCTTCATAAAAATTATGATGTTTGTCCCATATCTCTTTTACTAATTTACACTATATGACTTTTGTAAACTTTGAATCTACTGGACCACACAGTAATGCATTTTTAGCTTTAATTTGCATTACATTCATAAATCTTTTTCTCAGATGCATCTGTTGGCGGAGTCTTTGGAACCTTATAACCATTCTCAACTACCTTCCAAATGTCAACTCCAAGTGACTACAAAAAGACTTCCATTCTTATGCTCCAGAAAGAATAATTGGATGCATCAAATTGTGGTGCTCTATTTGTTGAGAGACCTTCCTATCTATCCATGTATGTGTAGTGATCTTCCTTCTAGTGGTTAAATTGTTTCTAAAGGAACCTGCTCCGATACTAACTGTTGGAATATTCAACTATACTGAGAAGGGGGGGGGGAATTAGTGTATGACATATTTTACATTTTCAAAACTTATTTACCATTCAAATTATCCTTTAATAACATTGAGCAACAGTCAATAAAAATGCACAATACAAGAGACACAAGATTTTAATGTGGAAACCCAATAAGGGAGAAAACCACATAAATATATTCTTTCAATAAATAATTATTACAATGATTTGCAGACACCCATCTACTGGACACACCAATATCCCAAGTTTACAAGCAACAACTTGTAGGAGGCACCAACCCCCTAGATTCTCTAGCACCAACTAGAAGGAAGCACCAACTCCTTAGTTTCTTCAGCACCAATTGGAATGAAGCAACAACTCCCTATATTTTGTATTGATTTATTGCGCGACACCTTACCTGTCACACTATATTCTCTCGTGCAAGACAATCTTTACTACAGTGACACCCTGCTCCGTCGCAGTCTACTCTGCACACTCTACTCACTCTGCTTTGCGCACTTTGGTCTGCGTATAATAAACCTAGCTTCTATACTGCGCACCAACTTTCCTATCACACTCTGAACTATGAAATATAATATTCACAACTGTCACACTATCGCACTTTGCACAACGCGAGATAATATTCACAATTGTCACATTGTTGCACTCTACACTACACAAGATAATATTCACATCTTTCACATTGTCGCACTCTACACTGTACAAGATAACCTTCACAATTGTCACATTGTCACACTCTACATTGTGCAAGATAATCTTGGTTGTTGCTCATCCATCATAGTACCTACTTTTAACCAGAGAAGAACTTGCAAGAAAAAATCCCTTTCTTTTCACAAGGTGTGCCTCCTCAGCCTTAGAAAGCCTTCAAGAACATCTTCAAGAATCTAGAACATCTTCAATAAAACCCGAGAAATTATCTTCAAGGACCCCAAAAAAATCATCTTCTCCTTTGCACACGTTTTCAGATCTCCATACTTGCTTAGATGGATAAACAAGTGAAGAGAGCTCTCCACTTATTTATACAGGTCTTAAATCACTTTCTAGGATGCCATAACATTGTGCAATATCTTGGTAGGGCCAACCTAACATTATGGCTAGGTTGCCTTTACAAATTCTTTCATATATCCTCATTCCTATGGAGTTAGAAGTACTTCCATATACCATTAGAAAGGCCTCGGAACAAGATTTCCAAACTTGTAACCTATACTCCAATTTGAGCTAGGTATCTAGAGTAAAAATTCCTTCAAAGATAGGGTATCCAAACTGGACATCAAAAACAATATTTGTAACAATATTCCTCTTTCCATATCTATCTGTAGTCTCCCCCTGTCGTTAACATTAATGACAACAATATATCTTTGCCTTTGAAATCAATGACAACAATATTTCCAACATATACATTTAATCTTTGGTCATTTGTATGTGGATTCAATATTACAGATATTGTACTTATGATGGTTTAGAAAATTGAGAATCCACATCTATGGCCACTCAACCCTCTCCAGTTCAAGATCTCTTATTCACATCCATTTATTTCATGCATTTCCTACAGTGTTAGACTTGCTCCTTCCTTTTTCTAGGCATTGGAGCGTTTTGATGGCAAGGTGTAGGTTTATGCAATATCACAATACCTTTGACTCATTAGGATAATTCCTTTGGTGATGATTGTTTGCTTCAAGCATTATAATGTATTAATGGAAAGATGGTAGGTCTAAGTGAGAGGGAGCTATGGATATTTTTAGGGATATAATCATGATTAGAGTTATGTAGTGATCTTTAGATTAGAGTTGACATGAACTGAATATGTAGTTATAACATTATATATTATATTAGGTTATAGCTCAGGGGTTGGTTCAATGGGATTGCACTGGTCGATGTTGCTAGGCATTTGGTTAGTTTCATGCTAACAAATGCCCGAATTGAATTCCCTCTATGTGAGACACAGTAGTTTACATTGTTGGGTTTATTAAGGATACCATTTGTAAACATGGAAAAAGCATCCCTTAAATTTCCTATTAAATTCCGTTTGAAAAGAAATAATATTAGAATTATACCTCTAGTTATGAACAATTATGTTAACATAAAAGTGCATTGATTAAATGAGGGCATGCTTAGGTGATCATTTTACCCATTTTTAAACATTCTTATGTTGAAATGCGATTTAATTACGAGCCAAAAAAGAAAGACAAATAAAAAGGATAAAAAATGAAACAATAGAGAAAAAGATGAGACATGATTTCAATATGCTTTCAACACATTATTGGTAAGAAGTTGGCACATAAATGGATAATGGATAATGGAGGCCAAGGAGTGCTAATTCTCACAAGGTGGAAAAATATGGTGTAACATGGTTCAAAATAATTATTACTAAATCATTGAATTAAGAATCCTACATAGTTCATGACCTATACACATACATGTGTTCACATACCACATAAATTATGAGGCTAATTATAAATTGCATTATAGAGCTTAAGCGATGGGCATAGTTATTTGATTTTTACACTTCCTCTTTCTTATTTTAGGTTTGATTTTTTTTGTTTTCTTAAATTTGCATTTTAATTGTATCATATGTTCATTTTATATAAAACTGTTGATTTTTTTATTGATAGAATAATAATAAATTATCTTACTAACGTTTCTTCAAACCAATTTGAATGATCAAATATACATAAAGTCTCTTTCATAAAAAATGATAATCAACATTGAAAGATCAAACACCTTCTTCTGTTATATTTACATAGATACCATTAATAATAAGATAATAAATTATCTATAAATTATCTTTCATATATATAGAAAAGGATAATCAACATTGGAAGATCAAACACCTTCTTTTGTTACATAGTTCATGACCTATACACATATATACACATACATGTGCGCACATACCACATAAATTATGAGGCTAATTATATATTGCATTAGAGAACTTAAGCAATGGACATAGTTATTTGATTCTTACACTTCCTCTTTCCCTTTTTAATTTTGAGATTTTTTGTTTTCTTAAACTTACATTTTAATTGTTGATATTTTTGGTTAATAAAATAACAACAAATTATTTTATTAACATTTTCTTAAATTTGGGTTGGCAGGTGCGGGTGGAGTCATTTATGACTCCAAGGGGAACAAGCATAATGAGTACACCTGGGGTATTTGAAAAAAAAAACATTGGCCCAGAATGGTTAGCCTTAATCAAGGGTCTGGAATTAACAAGGATCATTGGCATTGGTGAGCTAGTGGTCATTGGAGACTCGCTAATGGTTACTAGAGAAGCAAGAAACCTAATGAAGAACCGGAAGAATCCATCTAATAAGACTCACTATCTCTTAAAATGCATTGTCAATGAATTCAAAGCTATTAAGTTCCTTCATGTGCTGAGAACACTCAATCAACAGGTGGATAAAATGGCTAACAAAGGAGCAAGCCTAAATTGTGGCATCCTGGTGTGCGATCATAAGGTCTATGATAGAGTTTGGATTCCCTAGTTTAGAGTCCCTTGCTAAAAGTATTTCTGGGTATAGAATTCATAGGAGCAACATGAATTCCCATATCCTAGATAACGTCCATTTCTTAATCCATCATACGATAATAAATTCAGGATCGATTGCATTTATGGGCAGCGATTATGCTGACTATTTACACAGGATTTCCACTCACGCTTCATTAATTGATTTGGGGAATGTCTCTAGGCTGATACAGATGGTTCACATGCATAAAGTCCCGGTGATTGTCAAAACTCGGGCTAGCATTAAAATAGCAGGGTGGTGTGTTGTCTGTATTATTCTCGGTATTTATGCTGCTCGACATCCAAAGAAGAAGCAACCATGAACAATCCTCTGTGCAATGGGTGATCACAGTGCTTAGGTCCCGCCTTTGGTTCGTAGTCAGGTTCCTCCCCTGCCTCAGTGTTTGCGGTGCAGAAAAACCATTCGAAAGCATGAAGGTCTTACAAACCAGGAAATCAGGAACTCGTTTAAGGATGATAGCCATGCAACTCCACACCTTCCAGTAAGCCCTTCTGGTCACGTTTCTTGCAATCTCAATTTCCTTGGGCTAGAAGGGAAATGGTATCCTACTCCGGTGCAGAAAGAATTTGGCAATTTCGGTCCATCTTTGAGGTTGGCTAGAAGCTCCAACTTGACTGAGGGTTTAAATCTTCTTAAGGAAATGGAGGATCAGATTAGAATGCTCCGTTGCAAGAACTTAGAGATGAGGAGCGCTATCACTTGCCTCTTCTCTCTCGCTCAAGCCACGCATTCGGAGGTTAGAATCTGTAGCAGTCATGGACATGAAAGGGCTACTAATCCGGGTGAAAAAGGGGATATTGTTTATGCTGTCAATGTGGACACTAATTTCGACAATGTTATTAGTATTATTAAAGCTGTAGAAAAGAAAGTGGACACTCTGAGAGCTGATGTTGGGCATTTCTTCTCGGGCTTGAAATTTGGAGGAGGTTTGACGAACGACAGCTCTGAGGAACCAGTGATTTGCAACCTTCCCAGGCAAATGGAGGTTCAATATCAGACTTAATCCTTGGGTCTTCGCTATTGTTTTTGGTTCTTTTGTAATGGCCTTCTTTTGTAGAAGCTTTTGTCCAGCCATATTATATGGAATTTTCTCCAGGTTACCAGGAAGTCTACTGCAGGTTTTCTTTCGTCGGGTCTTTTTTATAAGAAGTAGTTGTATTACAGAAGTCCTCTCGGAAAGTAAGGCATTTTATATTCTACATCAATGTTCTATTTATGTATTTGTCTTCTTGGGCATTTTGTAAGGATATATAGTTTGCATAGATTGGGGAAGTTCCATGACTACTATATATTAGCAAAGGATGAACAAGGAGTCATGGAATCAGTCCTTCTGTGGGAGCAATCCTTCTCCATCTTTTTTGTAACCTCTATTTCTTTTATATAATCAAAAGCTACTTATCTGTTTTTGTTAAAAAAAAACATTTCCTTAAATCGTCCTCCTTTGGGACCAGTCTGTTTTCAGAACTCTGTAATCTCCATTTTTCATTTTATATAAAAGCTCCTTATCCGTATCTGTAAAAAAAAAACATTTCCTTGAATCAATTTAAATGATTAAATATACATAAAATATCTTTCATAAAAAAAATGGTAATCAACTGGAAAGATTAAACATCTTCTTCCATTAATACATCACGATCCTCGAAACTAGAAAAAAGAAATTAAAAAACCACCTCCCTCATAAAGTACCTTAGAAAATATTGCAATGAAAAACAAGAGCCACAAGGTGGCAATGTCCGTGACATTGCTATTTGTTGTTTGTTACAATTTCTTTTGACATAATTCACTTGATTGATGGGAGAACTGGTCCAGTTCGTTGTTACAATTGCGCTGAGCTTGGACACATTGCATGAGATTGTTCTCAGCCCCAAAGATTGAGATTGGACACATGCCGAGACATTATCTCAAGCTCATTAAGCACTTGGAAGCATGCAATATACAAAGGAATGCTAACATGGTAAACATATAAGTCAAGATAGTTCAACTCTATAAAGGATCTCTCACGGGATGCTATCTAAGTGTTCAAATTTTTTTCATAGTCTAGACTTTAATCATTGGCATTGCCTTTGAGATTTTGCAACTTACACTCCAAACCCAAATGGTGTTAAACTGTTCAAAGTTCCCTAAAATGTCAATCATTATGTTGCATGCACCAATGCTGTGGTTATAGGTTGTCTACCAACCCAGCCAAAAGACCTACATATGTAGGAACCCCAAGATTACAACACCTCTTCATAGCTTGATCCACTAAATCTTGTGATATTTTTAAAGAATACGTATCAAGAGATTCTTCCACCTGATACTGATGGGGTTTCGGTAATCACTCAACAATCTACATATCGTATTCCACTTTTTATTCTCTAAACATTCCAGTTTGTCTTTTGCTACTTCAAACCCGATACTGAACCAAAGAGATCCCAGAAAGCCAAGGAAATAGGTCCAATATCCCTTGCTTGCCGAATGATGGACAAGACAACTAACGCTTGTAACTTGGTTGGGTAATCCATATTTAATATGTGCCTACAATTTATGGAAGTGTTCATCTGACAAAATTGGGACAATTCGATCTGCAAATTCATGGCTCTCTAAATTCATGATGTAATGGGCCGATAGTTTGGCATCTTAATACATCAAAGAATGATCTGAGGTCCAACGATATTCCCTTAATAATTAGTCCATTGACACGTATATGAATTGCTATAGAATCACCTTCAACATATTACAGGCTTTATCCATCTTCCAAGCATCGACGTGGAAGGAGAAATAATGCTTCTAATTCGGAAATTCAGTCGTTCATATCTAAACTACACATATCGTTCATAAATTAAATTAAATAGCAGAGTTTTCAATTGTTTGTTTCTACGAAGTGTAAACCAACCTCATAATAATCACTCACTTTAACTAATTATGCCTATCTTGAGCACGCTAGTGGAGATTTGGAGCTATGCGGCCGTGTGTCAACTACCAATGCACATTGAAAGTGCATGCCGCACACCCGGCTTGCAGATCATAGCCCAGGTCATTGCAATAGCTCTCCACATTTTTACAGCTGACATGTAGATCGTAGCTCCATTCCAGTGAATCACTAAACGATTCAAGTAAATGACATGAGACTTCATTGTTGCATGCTGCTCTCGTGTTAGTTAGCTTCATGGAGAGTGATACAATTGCTTTTTAGACCTTTGTAAAAGAAATGAATGTCACCATGCTGCAACGATAGATTCAGAAAATAACATTATATGCGGCCAATAGTACGCTAGTGTAAGTCAAGCATATTGCAGTCCAACATCCCCGTAATATTGCAGAACAACGCAGTGATAAAAATATTAATGCTGCTGATGATTGTCGTTTAATGGAAGCTATTCTACAATGAGAAACGTAATTTGCAGCGTTAGCCAATATAGATGACCAGGATACTGAGGAAACTGAAAGGCTGGTCGACCGCCACATGGTTCTTCTACTTTTGGTGTTTCAGATGCATCAACTGGTGGCTTGAATTCATCATACATTAATAATGAAAATGGAGGTGCATGTTTTGTTTTGTTACACAAGTAGAGGAGACAGATGCCACCCCAAATTACACACAAGACGAAGCATCTGTGCAACTGCAAGCTCAAGATGAGGCTGTTCAAGCTGCAAGTAATGAATAATATTGATCCCGCACTTCCATAGGTCCTTCGCCTAGAAAATTTTAGCTTCTCAGCAACTTCAATCTACAAGAGCTGCAAATTATACACCCCAGCCTCCCGCAAAAAAAAAAATCCAGAATTTCTAGTAGCACTTACTTGCATGTATGAGATAGTTTAAATCCCTGTTTTATTGTACATTTATTTTTTTAAAGCTCGGAGGGCTTTTCCCTTAGCAACCTTTTGACATGTTCGGTCGCAGCTTGTTGGGATCGACCTCACATCCTGGTACTTGAGGGGGGATGGACACACAGACTTGGGTCTGGATAATGGTTTTGTGGGTGTGACAAATGATATGGATGGTCATGCATGCCCCCTTAGCCTATTTAGAAGTTGGGAAAGATGTATCCATTTATATTCTTTGTCAATTTACTTTCCTACCTCGATGTTGAACCTCGTCTTCATCATTTTGTAGCAACGGGTAAGGGACCTATTCTCTGCAACAGAATCACACAAATTTGACATCCAAACGATACATCCAATACCAATTAGTGAATAAGGAAGACCAAAACTTGAAATATGTCGTTGTTCAGCTATGAATTAATATATAAACTTGAATGATTCTTAAGTAGTTGAGCTAGCGATATAGTTGTAATGAGAATGGAATAAGGCTGAAGACCACAAACGTGGAGTAGTGATATAGTTGTAATGAGAATGAAATAAGGCCGAAGACCACAAACGTGGAGCATTCATTAGGATAGGAGGTTCGGGGCATAAATTAGGGAGTCTGGGACATAAATTAGGAGGCCGGGGAGCAAGGGAGTCCAGTTGGTAGTCTTTGGTTAGCGGGGCCTGCATTGATTAAACCTCTATGTGCATTCAGACTCTTGGGAAGATCGGAGCAGAAGCGTAGAGTCTGGGAAGATCGGAGCAGAAGCGTACTGCATTAAACAAACAGATTCTTGGGAAGATAAGAGCAGACGCATACATCATTGCATTAAAACTTAGCTGAAGACAATCCCTACTGAATCCTGGGGTACAACACCTTAAGGAAAACGTCAACTACATGGGACTAATGACAATGCAAAAAAAAATAGTTTTAATTTTTTTTCTTTAATATGCCAAAAATCAAACTATGCCAAAAATCAACCAAACAAAAATATTTACCATGCTAACTCGACTAATCGACCACCATCTCCTACCCAATACATTTTCATCATTTAAATTTGATGTAAGTACAAATACAAATAGAGTTTTCTACCTTCTCCTCTCCATCACATTTTCATCATTTAAATTTAATCATTGCATTTTACATGACATCACCATTTATTTGACACTGTATATGAATTATTTTTTCAAAGGTGGAAATATAACATATGTATTTAGATTTATGCATGGTTGTAGGGTTTTCAAAAAAATATAAAATTGATTAAAACCTAAGAAATAAACAAAATTTTCTTTGAAATTAGTAAAGTTTATATAAACTAGTACATTCCAATTAAAATAATAAGAAAACATATTTTATTTTAATTCATTTGATATTCTTCAAAAATATTTGAGCTTACATCTCTGAAAACATCAATCTATTTACCTAATGGAAGAAGCTTTCTAGTTTTCATTTGTTTCCATACATCATAAATAACATTCCAATTTACCTCATTTAGAGAATGAGGTGCACTAAGAGAGAGAAAACATTAACATAACCAATGTCTCCAATCAAAGTCTTGATCTATCATCATTTTTTACCCTATTTAATTTTGAGAAGCCTCTTTCACACATTGTTGTACTTGCTGGAATAACAAGGACAACTTTCCATAATCACATCAAATAGGGAAATCCTTCAAACCATTTAGGTTCATCTCCACATAGATTCCATGCTCCAAACATATGCTTTTTAGGGTGTGATTTATAAATAGTATAAATAAATTCACACCCATTTCAACCAAAGATTTAGCAGTATCCACAATAGGTGAGTCCCCAACACTAAACTTTTCACATAAACATTTCAACCATCTTTTCGTTTGAGGGTCTCTATCATCCATTTCTTCATAATAATGTCGGGGACTGAAAAACTTAGCAGTATTAAATATAGGTAGATACGTGAACCTCATATCTAGAGATTCAATCACCTTCGTCACAAAACATTTTCCTAAAAGAATGCAATCATATAGTGTCCCTGATCTTTGGAAAACTTTGAAACCTCAATGGATATAAATGTACAATACATGTGCTATCTACAAACTCAAGAGTTCCTCATTGTGCTCTAATTAAAATAGAGGATATGTGCATTGCACTTGCCCCAAATATGCCTCCCAAAAACTATTTATAGAGCATGTTAATAGTGACATCTAAAGTAGTGCCGATATAGGTAATATCAACATGATTCTCTTGAAACTTATGATTCAACTTATTTAACTCAATGACCACATTTGCAAGCAATTGGATGCAAAATTGTTCTTGAAATATTGTTGCCAACTCATACATATTTTTCTCCCCTAACTCCTAATCTTTTAACAAAGTGGGCATGACCTTTTCTCTAAAGAGCCATCTAATTTGATGAATTTGTAAAACCTCTAACTTAGTGATTTGAAATGATTCCATTAGCTCTTTTAGTTCTCCATGTATTTTAATAGATTTCTCAAGCCATGAATAAACTTTGTTTGCAAATTTATCATTATACTACAACTCTGGAAAATTAGATGAAGCGTCATTTGTTGCTAATGCTTCTCTATGAGCTACACAATGGATATCTAATCAATGGAGAGCATCTCGATGTATCTTAAAATATAAACCTTCATGACTACCCCTCATGGAAAATGCCCCATCAAATCCAAATCCAACTAACTTCAACAAAGATAGATCCATCAATGTTAGAAGAGTTCTTATTGCATCATACATAGAATGAGTTGTTCCATCTTTTATTTGAAGCAAGCATATGAATTTTGTTACACATTGACCTCTTCCTTCATTGGTCAAACATGCAATATAAATAATCAAATGGTGCTCCATAGTGCGATCAGTGCTTTCATCAACTAAAATTGAATAAAATGGGCTAACAAAAATCTCATCTTTTAGCAGAGTATTCATCTCTTAAAGGCATGTGTGGAGTGCACTTATACCAATTCAAGTCACAAATGGTGCTGGCATATGGTAAGTTCCTGGTTACACCATTAAACTCTCATGGATTCCTCCTAGATTTCTATTGCTTATAGTTCCCACAATAAGCGAAGTAGGACTTAATATTTCATTATTTTGGGATGGGATAGGTTATTCCAAGGGAATTTTGAACTGAAAAGAATGGATTCCTACTCTCGAATCTCAATTCTCCACTGTCCAAGGGATCGTAAATTGAAATTAATATTGATGGGTAATTTAAAAATTCTCCCTTCCTTTGAAATGTTGTTATAAATTATGCCCTTCTTAATTGGACTGGTAGAAATAGGATTTTAATTTTTTTTTGAAGGAAAATTTTAACTTAGCACTTCTAGGATAGGACAAAACCCTCCAGAAGGGCTGGGATGGGTTCAAATTGCCAAAATATGACAATAAAATCTTTGGTGAAATCGTCATTTTTCATTGTTCAAATTGCATTTTTTTTATTGAAGAAACGGATTCAATGCCCTTAAATACCCCTTGACACTTGAATTATGCAATTCCAACATTGTATATATGCAATTCCAAAAATTTAAGTCAGATTTCAGCTAGAAAAATATCCAGAAAGATGGTCCAAAATGTAGAGCATTTAGCCTACTCCATTTTAAAACATAGAAAAGAAAATTAAAAACATTTAATATGGAATTTTCTAAGGGTGTCATGGAAACCTTCACATACCATTGTTGACTTTTGTTTAATAAAAGACCAAAAATAACTTCTTGTCGTTTTTCATGTGTGGTGTTTGATTTTGATGCTACCAATTCTATATATTTTTATAAGAACAATTTGATGTGACAAATTCTACATTTTTTTTGTATATGTTCTTCTCATTTCTTATTTACTTTCTCGATTTTTACGTTCAACTTAGAGCTTATTGCGCCAAAGAGGTGCATTCTACAAGCCAGTAGGGGGGGTGTGTAACTCCTTCTGTGCTCATCCTAGAGTTGACATGTGTCTTTTTTTGCGCCAAAGAGGTGCATTCTACAGTCCAGTAGGGGGATGTGTAACTCCTTCCATGCTCATCTTGGCGCTGTCATGTGTCTTTTTTAAAAATAATAAAATATTATAAAAAAATAACATGTCAGCTCAAATTAGATAAATTAAAAAGATTCCTCAAGATTTGCACTTTACTAAAAGCGGTTTGAACCTAGAGAGATTTGATCCCTCTCGGCGCTTGGTAGATCCCCTTTTAAGATGAATCTATGCTGGTTTACTTTCTCATTTCTATATTTGGCAGGGACTAGACACTTTGTGGCATATTCACTTGTTAATCAACATGATCATATATCCACTAAACAACCATCATCATATTCATTTTAAGTCCACCATAAGATTCCACGTGCATTACCTAAGTTAAGTCCCCTGCATTAATTGGCTCAAGTTTTGAGATCGTTGGAGCTAGTTATTAATTACGATACTCAATCCGTATATTTTCCCATGCTCATGACTAACCACACCTTTCTTTTAGAAAAGTTAATTAAATATGCTACAAGATCAAGATTTTTTTTCTTTCTAATTTGGCTTCCTTAACATTCAAGCAATCTCAAATGCATAGATCCCACAATGGTATTTAGATGCACTTTTTTTTTATATATAAAATAAAAATGGTTAATTTTGTATTTAAAAAATAGGACATGGTTGAATTGTTCAATAGATCAATACAAATTTTGTAGAGCAAAACTATCTTAAAAGTTTCAAAATTCTTCAAGATATCAACAAAATTGCTCTTTCTCTGCATGATTATAAAAGTTCTAGAGCTAGCACTGTTAGTGAAGTATACCTCAAATAGTCTTCTACATCAGTTGATTTGGGAACCCAATCAACAACAACATAGAAGCTAGAGAGGTTGCATCAAAGTTTTCCAAAAGGAGGCACATCACTCTTGCTTTATTGAAGGACAGGGTGCATGCATGTGCATGCCAACTAGCCTTAGATAAGGCATCCACCACCACCATCTAATCTTATATGCGTGCATGCATGTACCAATTAAATATTGAGGTTGGTTATACTTTTTAGTAAATTTATTTCTAAGTTTGAGTTAGAATAAATCAAATAATATTTATGAATTTGAGTCACATGCAAATTGATTTTCATGTAAACCTTAGTATACCATTCTTAGATCTATAAGAGAGAGGATAGAGTTACGAATTTATTTATTGAGTCTTGAGTCTAGCCGATGGCAGTTTAGGGGCATTTTCCTATAGCATTTTAATTTTATGTTCTTAATTAATAAAAGCAGTGGTAGGTGTTGATAGTGACCTAATTGAGTTACCGTTATATTTTGTAATTGCACGTTTCATATATTTGAGCATAATTTACTGATTTCTATTTTGAATAGTGTTTATTTTAGCCTATTTTAGTTTCATGTAGAAACAATTTACCAAGTGAATAATCTGTGTACCATGCATTATAAAAAATGACATGGTATCATAGTAGTTTGATGAAGCCTTCTAGGAATCCTTCAATGGATCGTAGGGTTGTTGCCTATGAGAGGGAGTTGTTGTGAGATTTCAGGGGTGATATGCCTCTGATCCATGTATGATAAAATCACAGTGGACTTATGATAAGGTTTTGTTAGGTTGCTGATATGTTTCTTTTAGTAGAGTATTCCAACACAACGATATGACTAGATTTAGTCTCAGATACAAAGATAGATTGGATGACCCCTTCAACTTCATCTTGTGGAAGTGTCAGGTAAATATAATGTTGGAAGAACAAGATCTATGGAACTCATTTGAGAGAGCAGTTCCTGATCCTACCAAAGTAAATTTGTTGGCATATCATAAAAATAAGATGGCCAAGGTCAAGCGAATTATCCTTGACTTTGTGAAGGATCATTTGATCCCTCACATCGCTAAGATGACCATGGGAAAGGACAATTTTGATGCTCCAGTCACTCTATATTAGAGTGAGAACATCAATTGGAAGATGTTCTTGAATCGGATAATCTTAGAGCCATGTGGATGAAAAACACATTATATACTGTAGCTATCTACATGATGACGGTTATTGAACTCCATGATAAACTTGTAGCAGTTGGAGAGTAGGTCAAGGGTGAAGAGCTAGTACCCATTGCATTAAATGGGTTCGCTTCTTCTTGGTAACCTTTTGTCTATGGGGTCTATGCCCAAAAAAGGTTTCCCAATTTTGAGAGGATATGGGATGACTTCATCTAGGAGGAGACAAGACTAGAGACTATCATTGTTGAAGAATATAACTCGGACATTAACTTCTACATAGGGTCAATGTGAACGTGATGGAAGTAGTTCAAGTTAATTCTATTTTGTAATTCACTTTATAAATGAAGTGAAAGTTTTATATGTAGTTGATTAAGTCTAATAATGTGTATTTATACATTTGTGATTTAGATTAATCTCAAATGTATATCTCACTTTAAGATTAGGGTTTCAACTCTGGTATAAATGTAGGTCAAGATAGAGTGTTTAGACAAAGATTTTTTGGACATGGACAACAACTGAAGAAAGAATATAACACATCAATGGGGAGGTAGACAACAACAAGAGCAATTCATACAACCAAGATAGGTTTCCCAAAGTTCAACATTGAGTAGTAGAGAGTATGTGCAGGGTGTGCACTTGGTAAGCATGACAAGGATACTTTCCCAAGTAGTGACTAGTGAACATAGGTCTAAGGGCATTCTAGACCTAGTGCATTCATATGTATGTGGATCGATGTCAATATCACCAATATTAGGAAGCATGTGCTATATTTTCTTGCATTGATGACTTCTCTTGCAAAACTTGGATCTACTTCCTAAAGATCAAGGATGAGGTCTTTAGTAGGTTTTAGGATTTCAAATATCTAATTGAGAAAAAGACAGTGAAGAAGGTCAAAGTTTTGAGATTGGACAATGGGGGGAGAGTATAACTCCAAGGAGTTCAAGGTTTTTTGCAATTAAGAAGGAATCAAGAGGGAGATGACTATTCCATACAACCCACAATGGAACGAGCTTGAAGAATGGGAGAACTGATCTATCATATGGGTTTCTAAAGCCATGATTCACGACTAGGATTTTCCAATGTTTCTATGGTTATAAGCATGCAATACAACAATCTACATCCAAAACATGTGTCCTCATAGAGTCTTAGAGGGAAGGATACCAGAAGAGGTATTCACTGGTGTGAAGCTGTAGTTGATTCATTTCCATATCTTTGTTTGTCCAATTTATATCCATATGTCAATAGAGAAAATGACCAAGTTGGATCCTTCCAACATGAAGGGGTTGTTTGCTAGTTACAGTGAGACTTGAAATTCCCACAAGGTTTTTATTCCAAAGAAAAGAAAGGGAGTGGTAAGCATGAATGTAAAGTTTGAGGAAGACTTTGCATCCAAGAAGTCTCGTGAATCTATCCCAGTGACATAATATGAGGACAAGGAAGCTTTGAAGGTTGAGCTAGGGTCATTAATGACTTACAATTTAGGGCAATAACCTTTAGGTGTAGAGGAGTAGCCGCCGTCTCCTACCAGTTCTATTAGGAGACCTCGATAGTTTAATCAAACATTGAGGGATGCTTAGAAGTATGTTAAGGATCATGGAGCACATTCACAAAGAGAATACCTTCAAAGAGGTTTTCAAACTACATGGCAATGATGATCAACATCATAGATTTAGAGCCTTCCAATTTTTCAGGAGGCAGGAAGCCGTAGGTTTCGAGGGATTCCATGGTGGAGAAGTACACCTCCATCATGAATGGTGTATGGGACATAGTGCCAATACTAGAGGGGAAATAAATAGTGAGTTCCAGGTGGATCTACAATATTAAGCATGCTATATATGGTAGCATAGATAAGTACAGAGTGAGTTTTGTGGCAAGAGAGTTCTCTTATAATTAGGGAGTGGACTACGATCAGAATTTTGCTCCAGTCACTAGGTACACTTCCAATAGATAAGTGATGTATTTATTTTTCATTATGGGATGGAAGATACATTAGATGGATGTAAAAACAACGTTCCTCAATGGGATAATTGAGGAATAAGTGTACATAGAGTAGTCTCAGGGCTAGTGGGAAGGCATCCCATGTTTGTAGATTGAGAAAGGCCTTGTATGGAATCAAGCAGGCACCGAGAGTATGGTATTCTAGGATCGATGGATACCTACAGAGTATGGGATTCACCAAAAGTGAAGTAGATCCTAATTTATATTTTATATTTGTTGGGTTTGATTTGTTTGTTTTGGTGATGTACGTAAATGACCTATTTCTTATAGGTTCATAGAAGATCATTGTAGGGTGCAAGGCAGATATGGTAGTTGATTTCAAGATGAAGGATATTGGCATGATGCATTACTTCTTGGGGTTAGAGTTTCATTAGAGACCATGGATATTTTCCATGTGTAGGGTAAGTATGTAGTTGAGATCCCGAAGAGGCTCTGGATGGAGGACTGCAAACCTATGGCCACACCTATGATCACTAATATGAAGAAGGTAATAACTTCATATTTAGATGTTGGAGATACCACATTGTACAAGCGACTTATAGGTTCTTTGATGTATCTGGTCAACACTAGGCTAGATATATGTTTTACAGTAAACACCTTGAGTCAGTTCATGGTGGAGTTGAGGAAGGAGCATTAGCTAGTACAAAAATATGTGCTTAGATACTTGAGGGGAATAATGGAGTATGGTTTGAGATATCTTGGAGGTTGGTGAGGTGAATATGAAGGGGAATACATAATCACATTGTCCTAGGCAGTTCCTCGGACGAGAAGACAACCTCATGATGTTATATTAGCTTGGGATCAATGATGATATGTTGGTTAACCGTGAAGTAGACTTCTGTGGCACTCAGATTAGTAGAGGAAAAGTATATGGAAACCAATACTGCTAGTTGTGAGGCCATCTAGCTTTGTAAGTTTATTGTAGGATTATTTGATCAGGAGTTGGATCCCATGATGATTTAATGTGATAATTAGAGTTGTATCAAACTCTCTGAGAATCAAGTGCTTCATGACAAGTCCAAGAAAATCGAGATCATATATCACTTCATTCCAAACAAGATTTAGAAGGGAGTGGTAAACCTTTAGTATGTTCCCACATAGTATTAGGTTGCTGGTAATATGATGAGGTCCTTAGAAAAGGGGAAGATTGAAGCATTTAGAGAAAAACTTGGATTGGTGCAAAATTCCTTCCTCACTAAGAGAGAGTGTTGAGGAATGTAGCTTGGACAAGAGCTTCTACATAGGTTTAGTATGAATGTGCCAGAAGTAGTTTGAGTTAATTATATTTTGTAATTCACTTTAGGAATAAAGTGAAAGTCTTATATTTAGCTTATTGAGTCTACTAAAGTGTATTTATAAATTAGTGACTTAGATTCATCTCAACTACACATCTCACTATGAGATTAGGGTTTTGGTAGATTAGGGTTTCAATTCAAGTATAAATGCATGTTAGGATAGAGTGTTGTACATAATTTTGTTGTACATGGACATCGACTGGAGAAAGAGAATAACACATCGAATAGGAGGTAGGCAACAACAACAAAATACATGTACAGTAGATTTGTACAATAGACTGGTACAAGAATATGATGTATAAAAACACTATTTATTGATTTTCGTGTGAGCACAAATTCTTTTGGAGGTTGTACATTTTAGGTTTGAGGTGAATTTGTTTACCATACATCTATTTTTTTAGTAGACGTGGAGGTTTCCTTGTAAGCTTTGATTAATTTAATGATAAGATGATATGAAGGAGAAATTCCTTATGTGTGTGTGCGTGTGTGTAATTGTTTTTTATGCTTCTGATATTTGCTTTCTAGCTATTGTGTGATTGCTGCTATGTGAAGAATTATATTTCTTCATTTAAATAATAGGATTGTTTGATTAAGAACATAAGGACAACAGTCACCTAAGGTTTGGAATTTTCATATATTGTAGGTATGGAGGAGGAGTAGAATCTTATACTCATCAACAAGATGAAGAAGGGAAACAAGAAAGGAGGACCCATAAAGGGTCAGGAATGGAAGAAGGAGGATTTAGGTTCCTCTACTTAGGGAAATATGGACTTGAGCTAGATAAAGTGCTACAAGTGTCATACATTTGGGAATTTGTTTTCTTAGTCTCATGACAAGGATGGGAAGGGCAAGCAACAAAAGTAGAATAAGTTTGTAGGGAGTGGAGAAGCATCAAATGGAGTGGATGAAGTTGCATCCAAGCTTGAGACATACTTCTTTATTATCTCATGCTTTCCATTTAACACTATGTTTGGTGTCAAATGGTATGTGGATAGTAGAGCCACCAAACATAAGACCTCTATCAAGAGGGATTTCAACAAACTTAAGGAGCAAGAGGCAACCATGCAAGTAGAACTTGGTGATGATGTCATTATCCAACTACATGAGTGGGATCCATATCATATCAAATGTTCTTAAGTGATATCCTTGAGCACACTGGTGTTTTCTATGTACTTGGATTAGCTAAAAAAATCTTTCAGTTTCAATGATGAAAAATATTAGATATATTCATGGGTTTGAAAATTAGCAAGTAATCATCCAGAAGAGACGATCATATCCTGGTCAAGTGTTGGCCATAGGTGTTTGTAAGGGTGGTCTATACAAGTTGTAGGGGGATCTAATTGTGAGAGATTTAGTGCATGACAGTGACAAATTCTGTGAGCTTTGGCACAAGAGACTAGGTCACCTGCACTATGGAACACTGTTGATCTTGAAGAACATGGTTCATGAATTGATAAAGTTCAAGGTTGAGAAGAAAGGAGTATGCAATGGTTCTACACTCGGGAAAGCATGTGATGGATCCTTTTCTTGGAATTGAGCATAGGTTAAGAGAGATTCTTGACCTAATCTAATCATATGTATGTGGACCTATGTATTTAGATTCCTTGTCTATGTATCTTTTTTTTATGATTCCTTGAGAAAGTCCCAGATTTACTTCATGAAGACCAAGGACGAGGTCTGTAGGAAGTTTCAAGAGTTTAAGGCTCTTTGAGAAAGTCATATAAGAAAGAAGATTAAGGTTTTAAGGTATGACAATGGAGGTGAGTCACTACCCCCAAGGACTTTGAGACCTTTTGCAAGGAGAAAGAATCAAGAAGGAGTTGACAGTGTCTTATAACCCTCAACAAAATGGGGCCATAGAGAGGAAGAACATGCCCATCATAAATATATCCAAATCTTTGATCCATAATATATATCTACATATATCTCTTTGGGCAGAAGCATGCCTTACAATTGTCTATACTCTTAAGAGGTGTTCTCATAGAGTGATGAAGGACAAGCGCCATAGGAACATTCACCGGTGAGAATCCTATCACATTTTCGTGTTTTCAGTTGTCTTGTTTACACTTTACATTCATATCCCTAACGAGAAATGGACCAAGTTGGAACCCTCTAATTTGAAGGGTATCTTTGTGGGTTACAATGAGATCTCAAAGGCTTATAGAGTTTGCGTTCCATCTCATCATAAGGTAGTTGTGAGCATATATGTTAATTTTGATGAGGATTCATGGTCTTCCAAGTCACATGAAGCTCCAACAGTGACTGAGGAGGTATAAGTGCTTGCTACCCCAAAGGCTGATATGCATAAATAAAAAAAATCAGGTTCTTATCAACAAATTTCCAGAGGTGCAAGGAGTGCCTCTCTACAATCCAATTTATCCAGAAATCCTAAGGGGTTCACCCAGACACTATAGGAGGTGTAGGAGAAAGTTGGAGCTCCTATGAATTCATTTCGAGTAAGTTATCCTCCCTGGAAATTTCCAAATTATGTGGCGTTAATGTCTTCCATCATTAATGCATAGCATTCTAGTTTTGAGGAGGCAACATGTCAGCATGTTTGGCGAAATATCATGATGGAGGAGTACAAATCCATCATGAAGAATGATGTATGGGATATCATGCCTAGATCATAGGGGAAGTCAATGTTTGACTCTTAGTGGCTGTACAAGGTCAAATAGACTTTTTTCTCTTGTTTATATATATACCTCTATTGGATTCATTATGTCTTTAGAAACAATCTTTGATTTGAGTCTATATCAAATGGATATAAAGACAACAATATTCGGTACTTAAGGGCACAATGCCTTTTGGATTGAGGTATGTTAGTGATGGAGAGGTGTTGCTGCAAGGTTTTTCAGATTCTGATTGGCTAGGTAGTGCTAATGATAGGAGGAACACTTTAGAGCGTTTCTTTAGTTTAGGTTTAGGTATGGTTTCCTAGTTCAACATAAAACAAACTTTTATGGCACTCAAATCAACAAAGGGAGAATGTATGGTAGCCAGTTCTGCTAGTTGTGAAGCCATCTATCTTTGCGATTTTCTAGTAGAGATGAAATATCACACTTTGGATACCACCATGATTTATTGTGACCATCAAAGTTATATCAAACTCTCTGAAAATATAGTATTTCACGATCGAGCCAAGCATATTGGGATTAGGTACCACTTCATCAAAGATAGGGTCCACAAGGTAGTTGTGGTTATGTTATACATTCTAATAGATCAACAAGTCACAAATATATTGACTAAGACACTAGCAAAATGGAAATATGAGATGTTTAAGCAGAAGCTTGTTGTGGTGGAGAACACTTTCCTTGGCAAGAGGGAGAGTTAGTGAAGTACCTCATACAATCTTCTATAGCAACAGATTTAGGCACCTATTCAACATCACCATAGAAGCAAGGGAGGGTGAATCATAGTTGTCAAGGAGGAGGCACATCATTCTTTCTTTATAGAGGGACGAGGCACATGTATGCATGCACCACCACCAATTAGTCTTAGAGGCATGCATGCACTAGCTAGTTAACGATTCAATCATATTTTATTTTTTAGTAAATTTTATTTATAATTCGACTTAGGATAAAACAAATTCTATTTTTGAATTTGATTCATATGCAAATTGATTTGGTAAACACTATTACAGGGGAAAATTTCAAGTATCATAATTTTCTTAAAGTGTAGAATGCTTGATGAATCTTACTAATTTTTAAATTACATCCATAAAATGTTTGGCATTTTTTGTCAAAATATTCAATTTTCGATGGATTTTATATAGTTTCTAGACATTTTTTGTGATATTTTGAGTAAAATATTTTCATCATGTGGAATTTGGACAAATCATTTTAGAGAAAAATGAAAACTAGTGAAACTTCTTTTGGAAAAAAAACATAGAAAATCAGCTCATTGGCTATATTTCGCCCCTAAAACTTTCCATTTCTAGTACACCCTTCTTATATCTATAAGAGAGAGGGAAAAAGTTCAGATTCAGTCATTGGGTCTTGAGTTTAACAACTAGAAGTTTAGGAGTATTTTCTTGTAACGGATTTTTTCATGTTCATAATTAATAAAAGTAGTGGAAGGTGTTGAAAATGACATAAATGAGCTATCATTATATTCTTTAATTGTATGTGTTCATAGATTCTAGAATAATTTACAAATCTATGTTTTGAGTAGTGTTTATTTTAGATTGTTTTAGTTTCCTATTGCACAATTTCACATACTTTGTTTCCCTTCCAAAATCTTCGCAACTATTGAGAAGAGATGATGAGAAATACTAGTGAGAATGTTCTCTAGATTTTTTTGGGTGTTATACCACGTGCTTCAAAAAAATCCCATCTTGGTAGAATTGAAATGAATTGCCACTCGCACCAATTGCAATGAGCTTACAAAAAAAGCTAGGGCTATTAATATGGCGTTATACCTACCCCACGATACTTGCCACTTGTCCTTTTTTAATGTTTGTGTCATTCTATATCTTTGAGTTGAGGAGTAAATCAGATGATGCTTGTTTCTTGGGATATGTTTCATGGGAGATGAAATTTGGAGAAGGTCCCTCCCTTTTACTCTCATTGTTCATGGTCGCAAGAGACAGGCCTCATTTCCCATCCTATCCACTAAGGAGTTTGACACTCACAAAACATGAAAGAAGCTATGAATTTGAAGCTCTATGCCATTCATTGAACTCTATAAACTATCATGCTCAATTGAATTTCCTGCGGCAATGATTAAAGGACCATGTAATGAATAATTGAAAATGAGTCTCCTATCACTAAATATGATTAATTCCCATTTTATTCATAATCGACATCTCTTGCAAAAGAAATATGGCTTAGCATTGGTTATTAGTGGCCTCACCTAATTACCATTGACATGTTGTTTCTTGATTTCCTTCTAAGTCAATCATGACCCCCAAACCTACCACCCCTCACTTAGATGCATTCCTTATCCAATATGCATGATCTACATTAATAAAAAAAACCTAACATGTATTTTTTTAATGATGAGTTGATAATTTTTAATATCAAAATGAAGAAAAAAATCGTGACATTGTTAAATCCATATACCTCTATATTGAAACATAATATACTTTAGAGATCAAATAATTCACAGATGAATTGATCCAAATGTTATTGACATGTGCATAATGAAGAAGAGTCTCTTATAAAGAGAGGGTCATTGATAGTAATATTCTTAGACATTATCAATTCCAATGCTTCACTATTGTTTGGCTTGTTAGGTCCTTTTTTGGTTGTTTCTCTACATTTTAAGGAGAGAAAGAGAGCATAGACCTTGCCACTTGGAAATATATATATTAGTATAGTGGATAGAGTTTGGGGAATAGGGATTAAAAATTCATATCACCAATTGACCAAAGGAAATACTAGGTACTCATTTAGGCATAATCATTCAAACGAATTTAATATCTTATTTCTATTTTTACAATGGGGTTTTGTTCTGGGGTCATTGAAATGGCAAAATGAGAAGAATGAGTTAGGTTACAAGTTCCATTTTGGAGCGTCATTTAATAATGTGATGATCTATCATTTTTTTACGATGTGAAGCTTTTAGATGAATCACCTTAGTTGATCATGTTTCATAAGGAGGATATAAAGTTTATTTTAAATATCTTTCATGCTTGTTTTAGAAATCAGGTTCTATGAACATAATTAGAAAGAAAATTGAAATTAGAAATATCTTCCATTGAGATTAGAAAATACTTGGTTTAGAAATTAGGTTTTATAATCATAATTATAAGCAAAAAGGAGGCTAGAAAATTATGATAAACTATAATGACATATGGATAATCCAACACTATAATGACAAGAGGATTTTCCTCAAGGGCTGATCCCAACTATTGATATTAAAAAATACTTGGTTTAGAAATTAGGTTTTATAATCATAGTTATAAGAAAAAATGAGGCCAAAAAATTATGATAAACTATAATGACATATGGAGAATCCAACACTATAATCACAAGACAATTTGCCTCAAGAGCTGATCCCAACTATTGAGATTAAAAAATACATGGTTTAGGATTTAGGTTTTATAATCATATTTATAAAGAAAAACGAGGCTAAAAAAATATGTTAAACTATAATGGCATATGGAGAATCCAACACTATAATGACAAGATGATTTGCTTCAAGGGCTAATCCCGACCACAACATAATATTTTTCTTAGATACCCTCTTGAATATTTCTTTTAGTATGATGCATTAGTCATTATTGACTTTAATTTGCACATTTATTACTTTTGGAGCATCTTGTACACTATATGATAGTTTAATTTTCTTTGATGTTTTCATTAGTGTGATGTATTGGTCAATATTGTTTTCAATTTACTATTATTTTTAATTTTAATTTTGCACTTTGATTACCTTTGGAATATCTTGTGCACTACATGATACTTTTTTACCAACAAGATTAATTCACCGGAATAGTAGGAAGATACAAGAATAAATTCTTCAGTTATAGTGATCTTTATTTTTCAAGAAAACCTTTTGTAAGGAAATCGAAATGATTCTTCTTCATATTAATGAATGGTGTGGATTGTATCCAATCTTTAATTTTTAAGGGAAATCTTGTAAGGAAATCCAAACGAGTCTTCCCCAATGGATAACATCTCTAATAACTAGTAGATGTAAACTTGAATATAACATTGACAAAATGTCTAATAACATCGACAACAACCTCGTGGTAACCTAACCCCTCAAACAAAAAAAACTCTAAAACTCTAATAGTTAGTAGATGTAAACTTGAACATAGCATTGACAAAATGTCCAATAACATCGACAACAACCTCGTGGTAACCAAACCCCTCAAGTGAAAAAAATGAAATCAACCTCGTGGTAACCTAACTCCTCAAGCACAACACATTTCGTATTTTGGAAAAAAAAATGAAACACTTACTTTTTTTATATACTTGGGTGATTTTCTTTTCTTTATTTTTTTATATACTTGGTAATTTTCTTTTCTTTATTTTTAAAAACTTACATTTTCTGTATACTTTGGTAAATTTTTCTATATACTTTGGTAAAAAAATAAAAATAGAAACACTTACTTTTTGGTAAAAAAAAATTCTTTAATTTTAAACTTTCATATGTTCTTTAATTTCAAACTTTCATATGTACTCGACCATTTTCTGTCCCAAAGCAAAAAGTGCGCACTTCCATTTTCTTTTTTTCAGTGCACTTGATGTTCTTTTTACTTTTATGGAACGGTTGATTTTACTTAGATGGCGATGGATGGATGAGAACATTAACCTACCAAATAAGATAAAATGGATGGATGGAAACGACGATGGATGGATGGATGAGAACATTAATCCGCAAATAAGATAAAATGGATGGATGAGAACATTAATCTGCATAGGAAGGTGAAAGCGTGCCTTTATTCGAATTAGGTCTTTTGGGGCTTGGGGTATTATGGAGTTATAGATATTTCGGATTTTCTTGAACTTGGGGTGCTTCTTGAGATTCTTGTTGTTCAGAGATTTCTCCTTCTTCTGGGACTTCGGGGATTTCTTGGGTTTCTGGTATTTCAAGAACTTTAAATCTATTCCCATTATTAGTAACCAAAGAATTTTGATGTCGGTGGTCTGCTTTCCTTGAGCTTTGACCTTTTGGCAGGGTGTTTGGTCCCGATTTGGTGTTTTTTTGAATAGTTGTCCATTGTTCTTTTTTCCCTCCTACCTCCGGATCTGCGGGCTTCTTCTTGCATGATCGAGCGAAATGCCCATATTCATGGAAATACCCGCATTTAAATGGGATTTGTTTGTAATCTAATTCCTGGATGTGAGACCAGTCTCCCACTGTGAGTTTTATACCTTTTGGGAGTCCATGTTCCAAATATACTCAATGCCGATTCTTGCACATGAAAATTGATCTTTTCGATATGCTTTATCTATATATTTTCCAAGGGTATTTCCGATGGCTTCTAGCGATTCTGGGTTCTGGCAGTGGAGGGGTAGATGTGGAAGTCTCACCCAAACTGGGACCGCAGATGGGATATCTTGGGATGGGTCAAAATTTGGATTCCATTTGTTCATATAAATCCCTTGCGGCCCCATGAAGTATGGCCCATTCCTGAAGATTAACTCACGATCTTGTTTGCTTTCAAAGACGAATGCAAAGTAGCCCTTTCCCAGAAAGTAAGATTTTACTTCTTTCGAGATTAGAGGTCTCCAATTTTTCTGCACCCATATTTCAGTGGTTTTCGGAGAAGGCCATAGACCTGTGAACTGGCCAATCAGTCCTCGTTCCAATAGATTAAGAGTTGTCTTGCCGGGTTGCTCTACCGACAATGCAACGGTGGGTATCTCGTCGAGTTTTTTCACCAATTTTTGTTGAGTAGCGGTTAGATTCTTTTTCCCTTGAGATGCAATGAGCTTCAAAAAGTCCGGCAGATTAGAAAGGGGGGAAGGGCCAAAGTTTCCTCCCGAGGCCATTGGGAGCTCGAGGGTCGAGCCCTAACCGCGGGAGGGGGCAACAAGATGGCTCGCAGTGAATTGGCTCGGGGGCTGAGCCCTAGCTGCAGAGGGGGGTGATTGGCTTACTTGGAGCAGGTCGCGCAAGAGTCGAGATAAAAAAAGAATCAATTCTTGGTTCCTAGGCTACAAGTTCCAATTTAGAATGTCATTTAATAATGTGATGATCTATCCTTTTATGATGTGACGCTTTTGAATGAATCACCATAATTAACCATGTTTCATAAGGAGGATATAAAGTTTATTTTAAATATCTTTCATGAGAAATTGGGTTCTAAGAACATAATTAGAAGGAAAAATGAGGCTAGAAAATTATGATAAACTATAATGACATATGGAGAATCCAACACTATAATGACAAGAGGATTGACCTCAAGGGCTGATCCCAACTATTGAGATTAGATCAGCATAGATCCATCTTAAACCCCTATCTATCAAGCACCGAGAGGGATCCAATTTCTTGAGGTGCATTTCTTTTTTTAAATTTAAACTCAAGAAATTTGATTTCTCTTCATTGATAGATCCGGGTTTAAGTTTTAAGCTTTTATTTTATAAATGAACATCGATTTCTTAATTACTTTTCATAATATTTATTTTATGAACCAACATGGATTTTTTTTTAAATACTTTCCTTAATTTTTTATTTTATGAGCCGACATGATTTTTTTTAATTAGCAAAATGTAAACTTAAACATATCATTAGCAAAATGTACAATAACATAGACAAAAAAAAACTGCTATATGTAAACTTTGAACATATCATTGGAAAAATGTACAATAACATAGACAACAACCTTGTGGTAACCTAACCCCTCAAGCAAAGAAATGCAATAATGCGATAATAAGAATATCCTATAGGACAACACATTAGGAAGCATATTTCCGTATGTTGTCTTCATGCAAATCCATCTGCAGCAAATAGTAATTGATTTAAAATCCCAAACCCCCAACACCTTGCTAAGCTCACAAACAATTTTTCCCCTTTCGCTTGCAGTAAGGTTTATGAACCTCATTCACACTTTATTTTCTTGAGGGGCTAGCAAGATTAGTTAGTTAAAGGAAACACTAATCATGAGGCACCTCTCATCGATTCCAAGGACCCCTTCCAAAGTTAGTTGTTTTCTAGCCTTCACCTCGTTCAATTTTTCTTTTGAGCCATAGAAATAAAGGGATTTCCGACTCTATCCTAAATCTTAGTATTCCTTCCACTATTTTGATCTAACTCCCCTTCAACATCTCCCTCAAATCCCAAGCTTCCACTCTTCTTAGGCATGAGATTAGATTTTGACAAGCTTTCTGAATTCATATTCAATGGATATCCCTTCTTTAATAACCCTTTGGGATTGCTTATACTAAGAAAAGAGATCTCGATCCCAACCCCAAGCACCAATATAAAAGATTCACCCAAAGGGGTGCAAAAGTCTTTAGATAATCCATATAATATGTTTAGGAAAATCCCCTTTCCCTCATTCATGGAAAATATGAATTTGGAATTCGCCCACAACCCAAAAACATAATAGAATTAACCATTGATAGAGAATTAAAGGGAGAGTGGGGGGATCGATAAATTGCTTCGGTACGTTTATCCATTACACCTACCCCAAAGACCAAGGTTTTGTCCAATCCATCGCTCAAAGTCCGTAGGACAAATAATTCTTCAATTGGCTTGGTGTCATTATGCTTCAAATACAATGATGAAACTTTTTCATCCAATCCCTTAAGAAGTCACACTAGAGTATCCTCCTTCTCTTAACAAATAACAACTATTGATCCATATATCCTACCACTAACATCAATATTTGTTGATGTCTCGACCACCATATACTTTCAGACCCATTCTTTTCTCCTAAAAAAATGTGG
This sequence comes from Larix kaempferi, assembly GCA_027924585.1. Lineage (NCBI taxonomy): Eukaryota > Viridiplantae > Streptophyta > Pinopsida > Pinales > Pinaceae > Larix > Larix kaempferi. Next base: position 7,474,227 of record BSBM01000370.1, read on the forward strand.
GCAATCCATCAACATATGACCATATGAATGGCAATGACCACAACAAAAGGGCAACCCGAAATAGTTGAGTGTTTGTTCAAAATGGACATTCCCAACAATCATACACAAATCCACATCAACAAGAATTTGCATAATGGCCAATGAGCTAGTCTCCTTGAAAGACATATTAGCTTCAAGAAAGACCCCAATATATAGCATTCCCAATCTCCATAGGAGCCTCTAAATACCAAAAATCCATAAGTAAACCTTGCAGTGCAATCCATACTGGGATTATATCCACTCTTTGCAACCAAGCATCAAAGAAGGGAATCCAATGCTTAAACAAGAGTAGCATCGGACCCCACTTCCAACATTTACCCAAAAAAGAATCAACATCCCTTGCATAGTGGAAGGCCATCCACCCTCTAGTAAGCAAACAAAAAACTGGGGAGTATCCCAAAAGACTCGGTTAAATTTACCTCCAACTAGGCCCTAGGGTTTTTTTCATTCACCCTCCTCTCATCAAAGTGCTCTATTGTAACCAATCCTCCATAGAGCTGACTTCATTAAGCTTAACACCTTCATCTAGCACTACCAAGTTGATTGGCTCCACCTTATTCTTCATGCACTTTTGACGTTTTGGATTGGACCCAAAGTCAATATCTATCCTCTATCCCAATTATCCTCCAATCCTTTAATTGACCGAAATGACTGAACACCCACACCTTCCATTGGATTTTTTACTCTATTAAATTCCTCTAAGTCCAAACCAACCTCGATGAAACTTGATTTCAAGCAAAGATCCACCAAGTACCTCTCACATGGAGAAACACCAAATAAGTATGAATATATAAGCAATCTTGAATCTACAATCGAGGTGGAACAATTACATTTTCGACATAGACTAATGCAAACACGTGCTTTCAGGCTATCCATGACAAGGGAAGTAATGACACGCCTAGATCCATCGTCAAAAAATGAATCGATGCCCTCAAAAAACATTTGACGAGATGGATCTTTAGCAATGCCATAGCCGGACAAAACATTTAGAAAGTGTCAATACCATCGCAAAAACCATTGTGAAAATTTGTAGCTACCTTCGCAAGGGTTTCAATTGTTTCCTCATTGAGAGGTTTGGAGCCCACTAGCGATGTCATTGGAACACCAAAAATAATATTACTAAGGATTTCTTTGACATGAGAATCCCATATGGATTATCCCTCATCTAGGCCTATGGAGAAATCCATCAACTCCTTTATGCTTAAAAAACCCTATAACCTCATTTTTACATAAATTCCTTTGTTCAACTAACATGTCATAACATTATACCTTTTCTCTCTACTCCAACTATTAATATGTAAACAAAATAGAGCTAATTTATCTTAGATTATGTATTCATGAATGCCATTTCAAAGTGTAGTTATGCATAAGAACTCTTGCTCTACACTTGTATGGTCATTATGGTTATTAAGATTGCGTAGGACATCTTAACCATCTTATCATATACATTTAGTATTTGGCCATACCAAATGTAGATTCAAGGTTATGGATCACTTACTTAATATGGTTTAATAGATTGAGAATCCATGGCAATTGTGACATGAACCATTTCCATACCAAGACATCTTGTGCATCTTGATTTATCTCATGCACTTCCTGCTATGTTAGCCTTGTTCTTTTGACGATGAGTCCTTATTCTTGGCATTGTAATGTGTCGATGGTAAGGGGAAGATCTATGAGATATCATGTCACTTCAAATCATTAGGATAATTTCTTTGGTGATGAGTGCTTGCTTCAAGCATCTTAATGCACCAATGGCATGGTTAGGTCTAAGTGATAGATAATTGTATGTACATACTTGGGAGATGGTCACCTAGGGTCATGTAGTCAAATTTAAGTTATAGTTGATATGGAGTGAATTTGTCATGCTTTTAGTGATAAGCCAGTGTCTTACATCAAATTGAGCCAGTGTCTTACATCAAATTGCAATGATAGAATGAGTGCATAGCTAGGTGATTCTTTTACCCATACATTATTCTAGGCTTGGTGTGATTTAATTAAGAGCCACATTATTCTAGGCTTGGTGTGATTTAATTAAGAGCCACAAATAAAAAGAATAAAAACCGAGACAAAAACGAGAGGAGGATGGGTCATAATTTCAAACCACCTCGATCATGTATCAAATTACTCGTCAAGGATTTAGCCCATGTTTCGAAATAATTACTCCAAATTCATTGAATTATTATGAATCCTACACAATCCATAGGCCATACACATACCACAAGGGAAAAATGAGGCTATTCAAAAGTCAAAATAAAGAATGGAAGAAGGGGCACACTTTTTGTATTCCTACACATACAATTTTCTATCTTAAGTTTGAGTTGTATATTCTCAAGTTTTCATCTACTTGTGCCATGGTTATTTTTACACTGAGAATCTTTTTGGGATGGTTCTCTTCAACCCTTTGTTGTCTATCAAGGGTATACTAAAACCAACTATATTTCCATTAGAAACCAAGCAATATTCTCCCTCCACATGTCTTCTGCCAGTATGTACTATGTATAGTAGGATCATCCTCATCTTGTTCAATGGATCGATGCTCATCGCACTTCCATCTTTCGATAGAGGTAATAGGGGTTTTGAATTTGTTCAAGAATATGCGCTTGGTGTTTTGAGGTCGTCTATGGAGATTGTTGTTTATACCAACATGTAGGGCTCAAACTACAGAATGAACCTTGGGAAGGTGTTGGGTAAATTCTAATCTTTGTTATAAATGATGAACCATCCACCAATATGTACTATGTATAGTAGGATCATCCTCATCCTCTTCAATGAGACAGATGCTAATCGCATTTCCATCTTTCGATAGAGGTAATATGGGTTTTAAATTTGTTCAAGAATTTGCGCTTGGGGTTTTGAGGTCGTTTGTGGAGATTGTTATTTGTACAAGCATGTAGGGTTCAAACCACATAATGAACCTTGGGAAGGTGTTGGGTAAATTCCAATATTTGTTATAATTAATGAACCATCCTATCGGTATGTATTATGTATAGTAGGATCATCCTCATCCTCTTTAGTGAGATTGATGCTCGCCGCACTTCCATATTTCGATATAGGTAATAGGGGTTTTGAATTTGTTCAAGAACTTGCGCTCGGGGTTTTGAGATCGTCTGTGGAGATTGTTGTTTATACAAGCATGTAGGGTTCAAACTACATAATGAACCTTGGGAAGGTGTTGGGTAAATTCCAATCTTTGTTATAATTGATGAACCATCCTACCATTTGTTGTTGTCAACATGTTTTGCTTCCTTCTTTGGCTTCGACCTCTATTGGATTTTGAACTCAATGTATTAAGGCATAGTTAATATGGCTTCTTGCAAACCATTTTATTGATTCTTAATTCAACAAGTCCGACAATTAGAAGGGATTGTAAATTTGGGGTTTCAACAAAAAGGAGGATTAGTAGGGTTTGTAAATTTGAATATTTGAAAGTAGAATTGCTACCCATTAATTTGGATGCTAAGACTACTCTGTTAGAATGCTGGTTGACATCCAAAATTAGTATCAATCTAATGGTATTGTTAGGAATTAGTATCAATCTAATGGTATTGTTAGGGTTTGATGGGAAGCATGTTTGGAAGGAGGTTTAATGTATTCTTAAAGTGAAGAAGTCATATGTTCTTTCAAACCTTCCTTATATATACCATTAACTTAATACAATGCTACCAAACCTTGGTAATATTAGCCTTTTCGAGGAGTTTCAAAATAGTTTCAGTATGGCTTGGATTTTATAGTCATAGTGCGCCTCTTTACTTCATTAGGGTCAGGGTTGAAATGTAGGGTTAGAATTTGAATGGAAATTTTGCATTTAGTGTTAGTGGTAAATTGCACATGTCTTTAAAGTTGGAATGGTGTCTATTATTATGTTTCGACGTCATTCATTTTGTTTCTCCAGTGAAGGTATTTTTTTCTTCCCTTAAATTAAGGTAATAAGCTGTTAAATCTATGGGTTGCATGTTGCTTTTATTATTGTTCTATAGAATTTGATATAGTATCTCGTTCTTTCAAGAAGATAAATGGGTGAATCGATTGTCTAATTTGACTAGTATTCTCTAACAACACATATATTTGATGGGCATTATTTGACAACTATAAAAACTTCTAGTATACTCATGTCTGTGATAAGGAATATTTGCGATAAGGTCTATTGGTTTACAACAACATATGTATATCAGTATATAAATATATATGTCAGTTATAGTAACGAGAAAGTTACTTATCTATTATGTTTCTTGTATTTAGTTTAATTAATACATATTTAGATAAAAATAAGAATATTCAACACTCTTAACTTCTCAATTATTTAAAAAATCTAAAAATCGATGAGAAGTTGTCACTATTATTATTTCTGGAAAAATTATAAATAATAAAAAATATATCACTATTGAAGGAAGAGTTTGTTTAATTTTATATTAGCATTCTTGATCTTCATTCTTTATTTTTAATTCTATTTTTTCATATGATAATTTAAAAAACCTTAGTGTTCTCGTTTTTATGCTTGGTATGTTTTTAGCTAAAGATATTGTGCTTTTGAAATTTGTATTGCAAAGAGGAATAATAAAAATAAAAAACCATCCCGGTGAAGAAATAATTAAATAATAATAAACCAATCTAAATAAGGTGACATTGTTAACAGCTTCATCTGGTCATGCCAAAGTCATGTTTATCTTCGGAACCCTCTTAATTATATCCGATAACCAGTGACAATCTTCCTTTCATCCCATTACTACTCATATCGTTATAAGATTGGTATTAATATTGCAAAACCTTTAATTGAAAACATTTAAGAGATTGGGCTCTTTTATGAGGGATGCTCTGGTTAGGGTTAACGATGGACGGTGACTAGGGTTTGAGGGGGCCGACGACGACCGCTAGTCGAGCTGTGGGCTTTGGTGCCGGATCTGACTATGGTCAGGGTCACAGTCCCAAGGTACCGGTTGCTGCAGGAGGGTGATCAGACTGGGGGTGATGCGGGAGTACATGTGGGAGCGACAGAAGGGTGATACATTGCAGTCGGCGGAAGCTCATAGTGAAGTTTTCTACTACGGTGCCATTTCTTCCTCCGCTTAGGTGAAGGTTTACTGTTACTGTGTTTTCTTTACTTTTTACCGATCATGGAGTTTGAAGAACAACTGGATTTTACCTATGACCACCTGGATAGTGAGGTGATCTGGGCGTCGCCACCTGGCACGGTTTGGGATGATGTGGGAAGTCTGCGCTTGAACGAGGCTCTCGGGGTGTTTGCCAAAAATTGTGAAACTACTCTGTATGGGCCAGGGTTTTCTCCCTCAGGTTTCCTGGTATCCTCTCCATCACAAACTGCCTTTCCTACTGTTCCACAGGTAAATATCTTAGGCGACTCGCCTTTGCCGGATGGTGTTGATGTTCCTTTTTGGACTCCAGGTCATGTTGCTCAAGCTTTTGATGGTTGTTGTGGGTCGGCGGGAGGTGTGAAGATTGGGGCTGGTGTGCGACCGATTGTGAAAGTTTTTTCGAGCACACCTTCTGAATCTCAGGGTTTTGAAGGCCATTTTGGGGTTGCGGAGAGGGGTTTTGTTATTGGATGTATCGGGGCTTCGCTAGTCCCAAGACTGGAGCATTTTCTGAGAAGCGTGGCAGGAAGATATGGCTGAAATCTAGCAGTAACAAGTATAACTATGCCCTTGGAGAAGATATTGAGTGGCATCAGATCATCCAGATGATGGATAAGACGTTGGTAGGGAAAGCATTGGGACAGTCCTTTTCCATGCGGACCATTGTGGGATGGACTGAAGGTCATTGGCTGGCTCATTTGGGGTATGTACCTGAAATTGTGGAATTAACTAGGAAATGGTTCGCTTTCAACTTTCTTTCGGCTGAACATGCTCTATGGGTACTTAATAGGAATTGGAGTTGGGATCACTTCCCTATTATGCTTAAGCCTTGGCACCCGATGTTCGACGCTAGCAGGGAAAGGTTGTATGTTGTATGTCTTTGGGTACATCTTCCAAGGATTCCATTACACTACTGGTCGAAACATTATTTCAGGGGTATTGGAAACATCCTTGGTACTTACCTGGAGGGGGATTATTCTTTTCTTCATACCAAACAACGGAAGGTTGTGCGGATTTTGGTTAGTCTGAATGTCAGGGATGGTCTTGCAGAAGACATGAAGTTGAGTTGGGGCCCCTATACCTATGTGCAGAAGCTTGACTATCAGAATGTCCCCTTTCGTTGCAGGCGTTGTCATGTGTATGGACACCCGGCAGCTGAATGCAAACTTCCACCTAGGACTCGGAATGGTGGTAGGAAAAGATGGTCAGATGGGGTTGGCAACTCTGTACCGGTTGGCACTTGTGTGCCTGCCCATGATGTGTCGGCTCAGGAGGACTCTGGAAGGGAACAGGGGGGTGAACCTTCTTTGGAGGAGGAACATGTCCCAACACCAGCTGTGGAAGTCAATGGGGGAACTTATGACCTTTGCCATTCGCAGGGGTTTTAGTTTGCGGGTACTTCTTCTCCTACCATTACTCCTTTCAATTTTGTTATGAATCATGTTACTTTTGTTGGGTTGGACTGGGTCGAAGCTCTGAAAAACCTAAAAATATCTCCTCCTACTGTTTCAGGTACTTGTAAACTCATTGAACCCCCCTGCCTCCTTGGAGGAGTTGGAGCCTTGCTTGAATCCGGACCCTGACCCGACCATTGAGGAGGAGACCCCCCTGTCTACCCCGACGGAGTCCACTGACTTTGGCTACTTCCTTTGTTCAACCACCAAACTTGCCCTTGGGGGCCTGGGTAGTGGGAAGGTTATGCCCGCTAAGAGTAGGGGAAGGAAATCTTTTATATCAAAGGCACAATCCAAAGCTAAATTGGACCTTTTGGAAGGAAAACAACAGACTATTGAACATGCGCTTAGAGCGGTGCGAACCCATAAGAAGGGTCGTTGATGAAGATTATGTCCTTTAATTGTCAGGGTATGGCTGGTCCCCATAAAATATCAGCACTACGGAGGGTGGTCTCTCTGGATCACCCAGATATCATACTTTTTCAAGAAACTATGGGCGATGGGGAGGCTGTTAAGGCGAGGTTGGAGAGCTGGTTTGGTGGTTGGATGTTTGTAACCTTGGATGTTCGTGGGCGTTCTAGTGGTCTGGCTATTGGCTAGAATGTCAGGTCTGATAAAATTCACAACATTTGGGGTATGGAGTCTGTTCTCGGTTTGTCGTTCTCTGCTCTGGACTTAGGGGAATTCCTCACTGTGGTTAATGTTTATGGACCTTATCTCAATCATGTCCCCTTCTAGGATGATCTTCTCAATAACCCCCTTTCTCAAGGGGACTCTTTGCTGCTAGGTGGTGACTTGAATTTCTCCTTGGGTCAGTCTGAAATTTGGGGGCCTAGGGCCCAGACGGACCCTTTGGCTGGTTATTTCTGACATAAATTTGTTGATAAAAATATGATTGACATTGAGCCCATAAAGCTCAAACCTACCTGGAGAAACAATCGCTCTGGTGATACCAGGGTGGCTAAGCGGTTGGATCGGTTTTTAGTTTCGGAACATTTGTTGGACAGATTCTTTCTCTTGCGTCAATGGGTGGGATCGGGGGGAGCCTCTGATCATTTTCCTATTTTTATTGAACTACGCCCTGGTCCTCCTAAACTTCCCAGTCCTCTTAAGTTTAACAAAATATGGCTGAAAGATGATTCTTTTTTTACTTTGGTTCATTCTCTGTGGGTACCCTACAACCCCAGAGCTAATATTTCGGCCTCCTTTCAGTTTGCTGCAAATCTAAAGAGGATCAAGGGGCCCATTAAAGAATGGGCTCATGATAAGAGGATCAAAGAGGATAGAGAACTCAAATAGATTGAGGCAGAACTGGTTGAAATTTATGATGGAGAGGGTGGAAGCTTGAGAACTCGGGAATCTAAAGAAATCTTGGTTAGGTTGGAAGGCAGGAGAAACATTCTTTTATTGGAAAAGGAAGAAACTTGGCGCCTTAAGAGTAGGGCGAATTGGATGGAAGCTGGAGATGAGAATACAAAGTTCTTTCATGACTACTCAAAAGGTAGGAAAGTTGCAAATACTGTGTGGAGCCTGGAAGATGCTAATGGGGAGTCTCATACATCTTTTGAAGGGATGGCTAGGGTTGGGGTTGAACACTTTTAGGAACTCTTCCGGGCACCTAACCAGGCCACCGTTGCTGAGGTGATCAGAGTCGTTCAACTTTTTCCACGATTTGTGGACGAGGATGACAACTGCGCCCTAATGGAAGAGATTTCGGAAGAAGAATTAAAGTAGCTCTTCAGAGCTTCCAGAAATACAAGAGCCCGGGACCGGATGGTTGGTTTATTGAATTTCTGTTGGCACTGTATATTTTTTGGGGGAAGATTTACTTCAGGTGGTGGAGGACACTAGACTCTCTGGAAGGATCCTGGCCAGTTTTAATTCAACTTTTATTGCTCTTATTCCCATGTCTGACAACCCTTCTTCTCTCAATGATTTTAGGCCTATCTCTCTTTGCAATTGTGTGTACAAGGTTGTGACTAAAATCATTGCTAGAAGGATGAAATGTATTTTGTCCAGGAATATATCTGACGAATAGTTTGGGTCTCTGGAAGGTCGACAGATCCATGAGGCCATTGGTGTAGCACAAGAGGGCCTGCATAGAATAAAGACCAAACAATTGAAAGGAGTTATTCTCAAAATTGATCTATCCAAGGCCTATGACAAAGTAAGTTGGATTTACATTCGTATGCTTCTAACTCATTTGGGATTTGAAATTGGTTTTATAAGGTGGGTTATGAGCTGCATAACTATAGTTTCTTTATCTGTTCTCATCAATGGGACGACCTCCCCTTTTTTTCACTTTGAGAGAGGCCTCAGACAAGGCTGTCCTTTGTCCCCCTTACTTTTCCTTCTGGTGGCTGAAGGTCTAAGCAGGGCCCTGAGGGAAGCTAAGAGACAGGGTTCATTGAGGGGTATTTAGGTGGCTCCTAATCTCTTCATTACACATATGATGTTTGTAGATGATGTACTCATATTTTGCATTGGTTCTGTCCTAGATGCTGAAACTCTTCGTGAGATCCTGGGACTATTCCGTCTAAAGCCACTGGGATGGATATTAATGTAGGGATGTCCACTCTTACTATTAATTTGCTTAAGGCTGAAGAGATTCGAGCATTCAGTGGGGTCTTTCCTTATACCCTCTATGGGGTTGACGATGGACTCAAATATTTGGGCTTCCAACTGAAGCCTAATGCATATAAGAAACAAGATTGGCATTGGCTTCTTGAGAAATTAAATAAGAGACTCAAGGTTTGGAGCCATAAGTGGTTATCGAGGGCTGGTTGGTTGGTGTTGGTTAAATCAGTTTTGGAGGAAATCCCGGTCTACTGAATGTCTTTGTCATGGATTCCCATGGGGATATTGGAGACTGCTAGGAAGATCTGCTTTCGTTTCTTATGGAGTGGGAAAGACGATTCATTTGTATCCCCATGGGTTAGATGGCAACGGATCGTTATTCCTAAAGCTTTGGGGGGTGGGGTTTAAAGAACATCTTTCTCTTTTCTAAAGCCCTGGCTGCAAAAGGGGGATGGAGGATTTTGAAATCAGTGAACTTATGGACTAGGGTAGTAACTCAGAAATATATTGCTCCGGATTCTATTATTGACTGGGTAAGGAACCTTGGGAAGGCACATGCGGGGGGGTCGATCATTTGGAAGGCAGTGGTCACCTCCTTTCCGGTGATTGGTTCTAGTATGGTTTGGAAATTGGAATATTGGTGATGGGCGATGTCTCAGGGTTGGATAGGATTCGTGGTTTGGTTGTGATGGGCGCCATCTCTTGCAGGAGGAGATGATGGCGGCCCTTTGGGCAAATGGATACACTTTTTTGTCTCAATTGGCCGATCCTGTCCAATATAGGCCATGGATTCAGTCGTGGAGGGAAGTGAACACTTTGGATCTTTTGGAACAACACCATGTGGCGGTGTCTAACTATATTTAGGAACTCAATAGAAAACGGGTTGTGTTGAGGAACAGGGATGATGAATTATTATGGGAAGGAGATCCTAGGGGTAGATATACACCGAAAGGTGGATATATTTATCTTAGTGCACTTGGAAACGTCAGAGAACCTGCTTGGTGGTGGAAGAAACCGTGGAAGCTCAAGTGTCCTCCTAAAACTCGTCTGTTTATGTGGAATGATATGGAAAACAAAGTTCCAACATGGGACAACTTGCAGAAGAAGAACAAGCATGGGTCGGGGTGGTGCATTCTATGCAAAGCTGCGGAAGAAACTGTTCCACACCTCTTAATCCAATGCCCCTACTCGATTGAAGTTTGGGCCGAATGCTCAAGGATTTCGGGCATAAACTGCTTATGGTCAGGAAACACGGTTTTACTTGCTTGGGAAAACTGGAATGTTGGGCCACTCCAACATTATATGAAATCTCTCCCATTACTTGTCTACTGGGGAATTTGGTTGGCCCGCAACAATTATATATATATATTTTTTTTCTGAAAAAAGTTGTACCCCGAAAATTACAACAACCCTTTCTTGTGGTATCCTTACTGCTTACTCTCATCATGTGAGAGTAGCGAAACAAAGGGAGGTCTTAGATGTGGAGATTGACCGAACGGTTCCATAGGGTTTTTTCGACGGGGCAGCTCAAAATGATAACTGTGGGGGCGGGGCATTGCTCTACCTTTCTGCTTCACATTACTTTACTTTGTTCATGGGTCTCGGGGGAGGTGGAAACAATTATGTTGAACTGATGAGCCTAAAACTTCTATTAATATTTTTCACTGAAATTGGATGTCGCAACCTCAACATTTTTTGTGACTCAATGAATGTCATTAACTGGATTAATGGGACTCAATAGTGCAGAGACATTAGATTAACTTATATATTTTTGGACATCAAGGAGTTGCAACACTTTTTTGATAATTTTTATTGTCGACATGTTTATAGGGAAAACAACCAGGCGGTGAACTCGGCCTCAAAGGAGGGCCTGCAACTGGCTTTGGGGCTTTGGAAGGTGAAAGAATACAAATATGGGACTGTTCAGGAATATTACCATCGTCCTTTTATAGAATGATCTCCGAACACATTTTGGCAGTTTTGATAGCTTTGGTTACTACTCTTTTTTCTTTTCCGTTTTACTGGTTTACAACATTTATGCTGGGGTGAAGATTATCTTACGGATCTGTATTGGCCTATTACTCAAGAACTGATGGTGCTTGGGGAGCCGTTTTATTGTCATAGTAGATTTTGTTACTAAATATTTTTGTAATAGCTCTGTAAAAGAACTCTTGAAGAAGACTACGGTTTAGTAAGCAGTTGTGATTTTTCTCCGGAATACACATTGAATGTGCATATACAGAATGTAATTTTGTTCACCTCCGATGAAATGAAATTATGCTTTTTTTCCAAGGGAAAAAAATTTAAATAATAATAAATCATTTAATGACCTCCTTTTGATTGATATGTATAAATAATCTCATTACCTTAAGAGGAGGAAATTAATTAACACGTGGAATTTTGTAAAAAGAAATCGTTAAACACCATTATTGTTAGGATTAAGCTCTTATTTGGGAAATTAACATCCTCTCTTTTGATCTAGTGGAGCAAGCCTAAATCTAATGGTTAAACACTTTTTTTTTGTTATCAGGTTCCATGGTATGAATTCATTATAAGGAAAGATTGTAAATGTTTTAAATTTATATTAAGTTCCTTCTTCCATATGGGGGCATTCTTGCAACTTTTAATTATGTTTTGTAGTTTGGTTTATCAACGTTGAAGTAAGGTTACTTATGTTGTTTATGATATTCATTTCTTGTTAATGTTTTCAATCATGGTACAACTTAAATTATTAAGATGGAATATGGTCTCTTTAATGTGATTTAAATTCATGAGGAGGAGTTGATCAATGAGGTCATTTATGCTCCAGAAAGAATGCATAAAAATAGTGGAGTATCTTTTAATTTATGTAATCTTTGACATACTTATGAGGGCCTATTTTATAATTAAAATGGCCTCAAAGCAAATAATGCTTTAAGTTGTATTTTTATAATAAAAAAATTATGATATCTCATAGAGAAGTAAGAGATGGTTCAGACTCAATCGTCTAGTGTTGGTGCATCTATTTTACCCCATAACAATAAGCAATAGTCACTTGCATGAAGTTAAATCTTGAAACTTATTAGGTTTTATATGTTTGCATCGATTTTACCCCCACACAAATTTGCAATTGAAACAAAAGCCTGAAACATATCAGGATTTATGTTATGGTGTTTACAGGGAGAGCTTCCTTAGCTCTTATAATAGTGTGTAATCTATGATGTTTTAACAAAGCTTGATTATAAATTACAAATATATACTTACTCTCATCTTTAAGAGGATATGCATGTGTCTCAATAGGGATTTTTTTAGCCTGTATATTAACTTGTAATCTATGATATTTGAACAACATTTTGGAAGGATCGAGATGAATGAGCACACTTTTTAGGGTTTTCTCTCCACACAATCTCCATTGTCTTGGTGTTCATCACTTTGGAAACTTGGGCTACATTCTTCAATGGTGGCCGAGCGGGAGGGATCTCACATCGCTACCTCAACGAGCATAACAAATATGGACCAAGCAATAGGGGAAGGGCGTTATTCTTGAAAAAGGGACGAGAGGGATCAAATTCATTGCAAGCTTTTAACCATGGAGGGAACAAACTAGGGTAATGCTTCACGAAATATCTGCAGAGACCATGTTATCATATTACCTTGAGCAATATAAATGAAATGATCCAATACATGAAGGACTATGCAATAATTGGGAAGTTCATTGGTATTTTTCCCACAAAGAAGGATATGATCTAGTGGATTAACAATAAATGGAAACCTAGGGGACATTATGATCTGCAACTTGGATCTAAAGGATTCTTCATGGTCATCTTCACCTACCTGGAAGACAAAGACTAGATATTTGAAAATGGTCCTTATTTCTTCTACTCCGTAGGGTTGTATCTCAAAGACTAGGTTGAGTGTTTCAATCTAATTAAAGAAGACTTATCTCACGCCCTTGTATTGATCCGGTTATATTCATTAGCATAGGAATTGTGGGAGGAAGAAACCCTAGAGGGCATAGGAAATATATTAGGATCCTTTGTTAGAACCTCATAAATCACCAGAATGGGGTGCTATACCTCATATGCAAGAATGTGTGTACATGAACATCTCCAAAGAGATCCTAGAGGCCATAAGCCTCATGCATGAGGACAATGAATGAATCTATCCAATTGACTATGGGCACATTCCTTTCCGTTGTCGTACATTCCATGAGCACAACCACCTCTTCTATGACTTTCCTTTGAATGTGCCAACCGAGAAACCTAAAATAGAGGAGGAAAATGATGCATGAGGACAATGAATGAATCTATCCAATTGACTATGAGCACATTCCTTTTTGCTGTCGTACATTCCATGAGCACGACCACCTATTCTATGACTTTCCTTTGAATGTGCCAACCAAGAAACCTAAAACAAAGGGGGAAAATGATGATGATGGATACAAGAAGGTTACAAAAAAATGAAGGGGACCCAAGAAACACTAGATCCCAGAGCAACAGAAACAAACTTAGACATCGAATAGCTTTGAAATCCTAAATCAAGTCTCAAAAGACAACACCAATTTGGATACGGTTGAGCCTAGTCATAGTGACAAAGATCAAAATGATCCTTAGACAGGGAAGTCAACCAAGGACAATGGAACTGAATAAAAACCCTATCGAGAGCGACCAATGGATGATGACACAAAAATGCAAGAAGAGGAGGGGGAAGACATTAATCTGTGAGATATGGACTTGAATTTCCTAGAGGAGGCCTACTAGTGACATGATTCCCAATCCATTCCTCCTAAACAAATGAAACTTCTAAAGGAAGCTCTTCTCAAAACTAGATCCACTCAACAATTTGGAATCCGATCTAAAAAGAGGAAATAACGTTCTCAAGGACACAAGGAAGGGAATAAACACATAAGGAAAAGTAACAAACAACGAATAGAGGAGGTGGGAACCAATCTCATCGACTTGGGGCAATATGCGTAGCTCACCATGTTCTTCTCTACTGCCCCCTCTCTTTCCAAATGAAGTTGATCTTATGGAACATAAGGGGTGCCAATGGGCCCCAAAAGAAACACATTATGAGAAAGAAAGTACTACAAGATAAACCTTAAATCATGATATTACAAGAAAAAAATGCTCGGCAAACACCATATCAGAGATAAATCCAAGCGTCTATAAAGGAAGAAATTCAATTGGAATAGACGTACAAGGGTCGACAGGTGGCATTTCTATCATATGGAACCTACACGATGTATCTATGTCTCACTTATTTTCCACTGCCTTTTCCATTTCTCCTCATTTTCAGATGCTAGGATCAACAATATCAGGGACAATCACCAATGTATATGGACCAAACACCCCACCAATGTAATAAATATTTCTTGAATCCCTTGGAAAATTGAAAGAGATGGTACAGGAGGAGCACAAGATTCTAGGTGGAGACTTCAACCTAATAATTTTGCTCAGAGAAATGAAGGGAGGAAGAAGAAGGATCGAGCCATAGAATGTAATATTTGGGGAGCTCATTGATTAGATGAACCTCATAGACATGGCTACATGGAATGGAATAAGTACTTGGAAAAATAGGCGTGGATGGATCCACCAAATAACCTCCTGATGGGACATTTTTTTTAATCTCTTTTTTTTTTACTCCCTCCTCAATGTAGGAGGAGATCTCTCCACTTACATCCTTCCTTCTATGTGCTAGGATCACTATCTGATCTATCTCCAATGACAAAGAATAGGTAGTCCGATGAAAATACCCTTTAGATTTGAAACCTTTTGGTTAACCCATCCAAAATTCAAGGAAACAATGCATAGATGGTGAGAAGAAGTAGATCCACCCAGAGGGAATGAAATGTTTCAAATTTAGAAAAAAATAAAAATTCTAAAAGAGAAGTTGAAAAAGTGGAACAAAGATACCTTTGGCAACATCTACCATGAAAAGAAAGCGCTTGAGGAAAGAATGAATTAGGTCCATAAGAGATCATTCACACATGATACATATAGGAAATTATGAAGGAGGAAGAAGATCTGCAATCACAGATTGACGAGAGAGATAAGGAGGAGGAGATATTATGGAAACATAGGTCTCATGTGAAATGGCTATGGGGGGGAAAGAAATACAATTTTTTTTCATAGATTGACCATCAAACATAAACAGAGAAATCAAATCGTGTTGCTAAAGGATGAGCAAAGTCATCACCTAGACAAACATGATGACATTGAAAAGGAATTGGTAACGTATTTCATGGATTTTCTATAAGAGGCCAACCCAAATAGAGTAGAAGCCATCATCAGTGTCAGCTAGTTCGTCCCCTCCCTAGTTTTGCATGCCCAAAACAATAGCCTCATGCGACTTATTGAGACGAGTAACGGTGAACAGGAACTTCATCGTATGGCAAAAGGGAAATCCCCAGGTCCAGATGGTTTTACCACATTCTTTTTGCATCATTGTTGGGATACAATTAAGCAAGAAGAGTAGGAAATTGTTGAAGATTCCAAAATCTCCAAAGGGGTGTTGCTAGCTCTCAATGCAATTTTTTTGGCACTCATACCCAAGGAGAACAATGCTGAAACTCCTAGTAAGTTTCGTCCCATATCCATCTGTAATGTTCTTTATAAAATAATCACCAAAGCACTTGCAAACCATCTGAAGCCCATTCTCCCCCAGCCCATTTCTCTTGATCAGTATGGATATGTCGAAGGTAAGCAAATCCTTGATGGGATCATCAAGGCCCATGAAGTCATCCATTCTCTCAAGGTTACCAGGAAACCAGGTATGCTAATCAAACTTGACATGTCAAAAACCTTTGACAAGCTTAGTTGGGATTTTTTAAGGAAAGTGCTCCTTGCTTTTGGCTTTAGTGAGGAATATACCAACTAGATCATCTCCTAGATATTCTTGGCCTTTTTTTATGTCCCAGTCAATGGTGCCCCTTCAAATAATTTTAGACCGTCCCGAGGCATAAAGCAAGGAGACCCTCTCTCGCCTTTTCTCTTTATTCTAATGGAGGAAGGCCTAGACCGAACCATCAATGTTGTGACTACAAGTCGAGACCTGAAAGGCCTTGCATTTCACCCCAATGAAAATGCTAATGCCCATCAACATTTTGTCATTAAAACTTTACTTATGGGTCATTCCTCAATTAAAGAGGTCAGGGCTTTCAAATATGCCTTTCATCTCTTCATGGATGCTTCAGGAACCACGATAAATAACAGCAATTCCCATTTTTTTTTCAATACTTTGGCTATCATTTAGAGAAATATCTCACGCATTCTAAATTTCCAGGGAATATCCCTTCCATCCAAATACCTTGGGGCTCCTCTCTTGGAATCTGTCCTAAGGTGTTCTAACTGGGAATACCTCTTAGCCAAGATCTTAAGCAAACTTACTTGTTGGACTATGCAACCTCTCAATCTTTCTAGCCGCTCTATCCTTGTTAAATCTAGCCTTCAAGCCATGCCGTTATACCTCTTCTCTGTCATGGACACCCCCAAATATATTCTTAAAAATATCTTTAATCTCCAAAGAACCTTCCTTTGGGGAAGCATCAAAACCCATAAAAATGGGCTCTTATCAAGTGGGAAACTATATGTAAGCCAAATATGGATGTGGTATTGGCGCTGAGAGACCCAAAAGTTATGAGCAAGGTGCTTGGCGCCAAAATATGGTGGAGATGGAGCATAGAAACCCATCGAAAATGGGCTCTTGTCAAGTAGGAAACTCTATGTAAGCCAAATATGCCTTGCATTTTGGGGATGAGAGACCCGAAAGTTATGAACAAGGTGCTTGGTGCCAAAATATGGCGGAGATGGTGTTAGAGGAGTAGTGGGCAATGTTGTAGCACATAAAGTATGATCCTTAGATGGAGAAATAGAATCTCATTCACTTCTCGGACGATGTTCCATGTTCATTAATTTATAGATTTCCCTCTCAAAACAAATCCCTTATCCAACAACACAGTTTTTGGGAAATCAGATATGGGAAGTTTGCTTCCTTTTAGAATGATTCTTGGCAACAACTTCCCAACCTCTCACAATTAGAACATCTTCCTCTCACTCATCAACAACTCCATCAAAATGGTATGGTTCATGTCCACCACTATTGGATCAATAATGGGAATGATGATAATCGATGTTAGACACCCCCACAATATTGGTTGATCAGAGGAAATTAGGAGGAGACCTCAAGTTTGTGGGACATCTTCAAGATAGACTAATCAAAACACAAGTGTTAACGCCTAAAAGTCGCACACATGTGACATTTTGGCGATTCATCCAGTAAAGCGTCATCAACATAAATAATGCATCTCACCACATGCATCCTCAACAGATCCAAAACACAACATGAGTCCATAAGTGCCAAGAAACAGTCAAAACAAAGGGGTAGTGTGGGTATTACACAGTTGACCCACGCTATTTCGTAGGTTACCTGAATAATGCCTGCACTACACCCGCACGGATTTTTCTTCGATAGTCGCGCTACTGTCAAAATGGTGGGACCACTCACTCCCAACGACGCCTTAAAGACTCAATCATCCCCAAGGATCAGAATTTGGCTCCTCACACACTTGGGGGCATTAATAATCCCCCATCGTGTACCTTGGAACTAGTTCATGAAGGAGGAGAGTTCACATTTGGATCTAGTTGTTTGATGGCCACCTCTTGGCCTATAAAAGGAAGCCATTGGCATGCATTTTGGAGAGAGAAATTTGAGTAAGATTATGCTGCTGGATTTTTGTTGGAGCTTTCTCATAGCCCACCATTTCCTACAATTGTGAGCATTCCCAAGCTTGCTTGCCACCGACCATCAAGGGGCAAGTGTTTCTCTCCATTGTTCTTCCATCTACTTAGCATTTAGTTTGGACAAGAAAGGCCCCCCTAAGGGAGATTGTGGATTCCCTTGAAACCTTCACCTCCTAGGTGTTGTACAACTATTCCATTGGGCAATACAAGAGTGGTTTAGCATATCTTTGGTTGTTGTTGGAGTTTGCATCTTTCCCCCATCTATTTCATTTTATGTTCATCAATATTTTCATGTTTGGATGTGAACTACACTAACAATCTCTTGTCGGATCACTTGGAGGAATACCAACCACCAAAAAAGGGGCTCCAAGGACTGAGGACTTGTAGCAACCTACAAGGTTTAGCTCCTCGTCAAGTGGAAGGGTGCACTTGTGCAATTTTTTTCCACAACAGTTCTAATGACGACCATACTTATTTTTGTTCATTTCTTTTTAAACTAGGTTGTTTTATGCTAAGTATCTAATTTTGGGTGTTTGTCACTTGCAGGAGAGCAGGTATTCGACCTCTTACTTCCAGAATTTGGCCCCATCACGACCATAGGTTATTTTTTTACGCAGTCGCGCAGTATATTCCAATAAAGGGTGGTTTAAAGCCCCAATTATAAAATCCAATAATTATTTTGATTTTGGATAAAAAGGGGTATATTCCAATATAGATTGAACATAATTGCCTCTAATGGGATGGAGTGTCTCAATTCTTAGAAAATTTAGTTCTATCCTATTTATTATAGTTATAATTTGTATTTATATTTTAACATAAATAAATAAACTAAATCAAACATAACTTACCAATTTTGATACTTTAAATTTTTTAAGAGTTTAATTTTTTTTATAAATTTTTTTATAATTAAAATAAATATTCACCCAAAATCTATAAAATACAGTATTTTATTAAAAAACATAAAATTATAAATCATAAATCAATTTGATGAATTTTATAAAAGTATAATCAAACGTTTATAAATAAAATTAACATTGAACTCATATCACATCACATACCTAAATCATAAAAATAAGTTATATAAAGAAAAAAATAATTTAAATCTACATTTATATAATATATACAACTTTTAAGCATTAGCATAACCCCTAGCAAAGTGAAAGTGTGCATTTATTTAACTTTGATAGAATTCCATTTACTCTACGCTTACAGTCCAAAACTGCCGAGATAGATACACCATGGCATTATCCATTTCAATTATAATTGCCAACAGTAAGTGAAGTAATATCCATTCTAATATATTAAAATTACAAATACATAACCTAGGGTGGAGCACACACTTAAAACTCCATATAACAAACAATTAACAACCATTGCAGTAAAATTGAGCGCACAAATGGACTATATCCAGAAAACATTTTGCTTTGCAGAGTGAGATCTCCCACTAGGCTAATTCTGCCCATTACCAAATTGTGTTTAACCCATAAATTCAAATTTAGAGACAGAGTTGCGTATTTTAAGGGAAAATAAATGTTTGCAGGCGAGCATAGAGGTTAGGCATTCTAGGAACCCTTACCCATTAAGTTTTGCTACTCACAGATGCTTGAGAAGCCATAATTTATGCTACCAAAGGTTCTTCAACAACATACAATAGATTGGACTATTATTGCACACATTGGTAAGCATTGTAAGGGTTGGATTTCCTGAGGTAACTATGGATTAGTGAAGGGGAATGCCTTCCTTGTGTTGTGTGGGGAAGTTGGAAGGAGTGCCATGGTTGTGATTGTTAGTGAGATCTCTGTAGAGCTATTTATGAGCATTTGGCTAAGCATAGATAGCAGAACGGGTTGTGGGATAAGAGAGATAATCTTGTAGGTGTTTCCTTCACCCTGGTGGCCTCATAACCAACTTGGGGGTGGCCTCTTAGAAAAAATATTATATTTTGGGCAGAGTTCCAACAATTGGGTTGAAAATCGCTCTTACACATCTAGTTGCTTGGGTCTTCCTTGTTAACGATAAGTATTTTTTTGTATCTGATGGGCAATGATTTTACTATTATGTCTGTGATAATTATGCCTGTAAATGCATATGTTGTGTGTGTGTGGAGTTTATTTCCGCTGCGTGTTTTTATTATGCATCTGCACACGTATTTTAAATGTTATGAATTCATAATTATCCATTGGGCGAAATTTAGAAGCTAGAATTTAGTTTACATTCCCTTCTGTTGGTTGGATCGAGGGATGGGGACATTACATTTTCTATCAAGGACAACCTAACCATATTGTCATATACACTTAATCTTTGGCCATTTGTATATGGATTCTATATTACAAATATTGTACTTAGGATGGTTTAACAAATTGAGAATCCAATTCTATGGCCTCTCAACCCTCTCCATTTCAAGATCTATTTTTTTGTACTAGGGGAATCGACAATTGGAGTTGGGATGGTACTTGAGTGACACAGGGTCTAGCGATCTAATATCGTTACCACTATACCCCTAGGTGCATCCACATGGCCTGAACCATGGCACATGGGTAAGATTGGGGGGATTCGAACGTGACCTTCCATTTACAACTTCTCATATTTTACCACTTGACATGACCCCCACAGGTTTTCAAGATCTCTTATTCACTTCCATTTATTTTGTGCATTTCCTATTGTGTTAGGCTTGTTCCTTCTTTTTCCTAGAATTTGGAGTGTTTTGATGGAAAGGCTTAGGTTTATGCAATATGACATCACCTTTGAATCATTAGGATAATTACTTTGGTGATGAGTGTTTTCTTCAAGCATTATAATGTGTTAATGGAAAGATGGTAGGTTTAAGTGAGAGGGAATGATTCATATGTTTAGGGGTACGATAATGATTAGAGTTATGTAGTCACCTTTAGATTGTTAAAGTTACAACATCATGTGTCATTCTCCAAGTCAATCTTGTGTGTCATGATTGAGCCTCGTGTGTTGAGGTAGTGCCTTATAGGAGCTCGAGTTGGACTCAGGAAACTTGGAGAAGAATCTTGAGTTGGACTCAAGAATCAATAAGCCTCATGTGTTGAGGTAAGTGTTTTGTATGCCAAAGTGATGATGTTGTACAATCTTGCTTGTCAAGGCTAAGGTCTTGTGTGTCAAGAGAAATCCTCATGTGTTGAGGTGGTGCCTCATGTGTTAAGGTAATGCTTTGCATGTCGAAGCATGAATGGTGTGTGATGTACTAGTAACCATGGTTGAGCTATTAAGTCTCCTCTAGAGGCTGGCCACCTCTAGAGTGAATTACTTTAGCATATGACCACTTGGAACGATAGTAGAACAAGATGATCACATCATTGGAAAAAATCTCCTTAGTAGATTTGATATGATAATGAATTAAGTTGGCACATGTGGACCATGCAGATAAGACGGGAGATAAAGATAAGATGTGATAAGATAAGAGAGAATTCGATTTTCCCACTTCAGTAATGATAAATACTTCAGTTAAATAAGAGAGAGAACTCAAATGGTTAAACTTCAGTGATGTTAACAAAGAAGACTCCAGTCAGTTAAAGGAGAACTCGAATTGTTCACTTCAGTAATGTTAACAAGAAAGACTTGAGTTAAAATATTTAACTAAGTGATAACAAAGAAGATATAGTTAACAAAGTGTTTGCATGACGACACTTGATTTGTGACACTTGAGTTACGACACTTGAGTTAAACTAAAAGACGTCACTTGAGTTACAACACTTGCATGACGACACTGAAGTTAGCCACCTAACTAAGTGATCTAGCATCTAGTTAAAGGGCGAGTTCATCGTGAAGTTAGTACTCAGAGTTAAAGCTTTTGCATGAGAAGTATGGCGCACTTTTCCATGCAGGATTGATATATCCAATGTTGGAGTGAATTCTCTTCAAGGAAATTTGTGCATGTGATAAAGATTAGCGAATTGGTTGAGTGGTGATATTCGGCTTCTGAGTTTTCTTCTCTGTCTATCTCTCTTGCTCTGGAATTGCACCAAGGTTGCTTGATGTAATCAACTCATTGTGAAGCAAATCATTTTTTGTTATCTATCAATATACTAAGGAATATTTTGCTGGGGTCTTCTCCCTCAAGTTATAGAGGGTTTCCCTAGGGTAAATTTGTGTGTCAAATGTGAATGCTTATGCTTATGATTGTTCATTGATTTCAAGTATTATTGTAATTCCGAATTAAAGATAAAAAATTAACATATATAAGAGTTGATATGAAGTGAATTTGTCGTTATACTATATTAGGTTTATAGCCCAAGGGTTGGTTCAGCCAGTTGTCACCAATGTTGCTAGGCATTTGGTTAGTTTGTGCCAAAAAATTCCTTATTTGAATTCCCTCTAGGTGAGACACATTAGTCTACATTGTTGGGTTTATTAAGGATACCATTCGTAAATATGGAAAAACATCCCTTAGATTTCCTATGAAATTTTATTTAAAAAAGAACATGTTAGACTTATATCTCTAATGATGAGCAATTATGTTAACATTAGAGTGCATTGGTTGAACGAGGGCATGCCTACATGATCCTTTTAACCATCTCTAAACATTCTTCTACTCAAATGTGATTTCATTAGGAGCCAGAAAAGAAAGATAAATCAAAAGGATAAAAAATGAAACAAGGAAATGAGAGAAAAATGGGACACGATTTCAATAGGCATTTAATGAGCACCCCAAAACAATGCATTTATTACTATTGTTGCGGAGATATCAATATTGGATTTGATCCAATGATCCATATCACTGCAACAACATTGAGAAATACATTGCTGCCGAGTGCTTATTGAACACCATTTCAATATGCATTTGGCACATTATTGGCAAGGAGTTTGCACATGGTTCAATTGAATATCTTGCATAGTTCATGGCCTATACACATACATATGCGCACATACCACATAAATTATGAGGCTAATTAGAATTTGCAATAAATAACTTAAACAATGGCATAGCTATTGGATTTTTACACTTCCTCTTTCTTGTTTTAGGTTTGAGATTTTTTGTTTTCTTAAGTTTCCATTTTAACTATATCATAGTTCTCATTTTACATAAAATTATTGATATTTTTTATTAATAAAATAATAGTAAATTATTAAACAGGAAAAAAATCACATCCATCCTACAGATACAATACCTTTACCTTTAGGCAAATATTGCAAAGGAAAAAAATAACATGAATGGTACAAATACACTTTCAACCATCTCCTATCCATCACGTTTTCATCATTTAAATTTAATGAAAGGTAAAAATACTTTTTTCCACCTTATTTTTCTACCATCTCCTCTCCATCACATTCATGTTTGTAGTTTTCTACCATCTCCTCTCCATCACATTCATGTTTGTACTTGTCTACCTTCTCCTCTCCATCACATTTTTGTCATTTAATTTTTAATGCAAGTAAAAATACACTTTTCTCACATATACTTTCAAAGTAATACAAATACATTTTTCTACCATCTCCTCTCCATCACATTTTTATCAATTGAATTAGCATTGCATTTGCATGACGCCACCATTTATTTGACATGATATTCCATATGTTAATTATCTTTACTAAGGTGCAAATATAACATATGTATTTAGACTTAGATTTATTTCAAACATCATTATTCTATGTTAAAGAAACATGGTATATTTTTCATTTACAAATAATGTTTTCAAAAATCAATTTATTAAATTGATTTAAAGAAAAATCAATTTTATTTTAATTTACTTATTCTTTTTTTAAAAGGAGTTGGTTAAATGTTATATGTTTTGGATTTGTTCGATTATTTTTATTGGAATTCAATTATAAAATATTTGGTGAAATTGTCATTTTTCATTGTTCAAATTGCACTTTTGATTGTAAAAATGGATTCAACGCCCTAAAATACCTCTTGGTAACTGGATTATGCAATCCCAATAACATGTATAAGTAATTCCAACAATTTCAACCAAATTTTAGTTGGAAAATTTGCCAAAGAGATGGTCCAAAACTTAAAGCATCTAGCCTACTATTTTTTTAAACATAGAAAAGAAAATTAAAAACAATTTAATATGGAATTTTCTAAAAGTGTCATGGCAAGCTTCACATGCCATTGTTGACTTTTGTTTACTGAAAGACAAAAAAAACTTCTTGTCATTTTTCATGTGAAGTTTTGATTTTTATGCTACCAATTCTATATAATTTGATGTGACAAATTCTACATTTTTTTTATATGTTCTTCTCAATTTCTACATTCAACTTAGAGCTTATTTACTTTCTCAATTTCCACATTCAACTTAGAGCTTATTTACTTTCTCAATTTCTACATTCAACTTAGAGCTTATTTACTTTCCCATTTCTATATTTGGCAAAAACTAGCCACTTTGTGGCATATTCACGTTTTAATCAACATGATCATATATCCACTAAACAACTACTATCATATTTATTTTAAGTCCACCATATGACTCCTTGTGCATTACCTAAGTTGAGTCCCTTGCATTAGTTGGCACAAGTTTTGAGATCCTTAGAGCTAATTAATTAGGAAACTCAATCCATATTTTTTCTCATACGCATGCCTAGCCATGCCTCTCTTCTAATTATGCTTCAATATCAAGGATTTTTTTTAATAATTTGGCTTCGTTAACATTCAAGTCATCTTAGGGGCGGCAGGAGCGGGAGGGAATATCTTCAACCCCGAGGGACAAAGGATGATAGCTTATGCTTGGGATATGGACAAGGTTTCAAACAACATGGATGAAGATCTGGCACTTCTTCAAGGCTTACAACTTATGCGACAAAGGGGAATAACAGAAGTGCTTGTGTTTGGTGATTCTGCGATCATGATTCAAATTCTCAGAAACTGATCTAAGCCTAAATATATTTCTCTTCGCCAACTAATAACTAGAATACATGCTCTTATAGAATCAATGCATGAAGCTTAGTTCTTTCATATCCTTAGACCACTGAACACCTAGGCCAATGCTCAAGCAAATAAGGATGTGGTCTTAATGGAAGGGGCCTTATGCATAAACGAGATAGGGGAATTTTGAGGTCTAAAATGAGCCTCCTAAGAGATATAATAAAATATTATGAGTTAGGCATTTTGTGGGGAAGGTATATTTACAACTCACCTTTTACACTACAACCAATGTAACTATGGTTAAGTTAAATTGAAAAGATATTTAAAAATAAATCAGTAAAAAACATTATTTGATGTGACTAAAAGTAAGAGTACTTTTAAATACATAAATTGCTTTTGAATACAATATGATGAATGTACTTTAAAGTAAAATAATGTAATCATAAAATAAAATAAAGTATATTAATTTTGAATATTTGAATATAATTTATTTTATATGTGTTTATAAAACTATCTATTTATAATTTTGAATTTTAAATATAAATTAAATTTATATGAAGAGATTACCATTTCTCTTAAAATATATATTTATTATATAAACTTACTTTATATTTATTAAAAATAAAAATTAATTATATATTGAACTTATATTTCAATATTTATAAAATAGAATTAAACCCAATCATCTATATATATATAAATATTTATATTATTAAGATATACTAATTAATTATTTATAAAAACATTTACATTTAAATAATTATTTAAATAATTTATATATATTTGTAAAATAAATTATTTATATAAATATAATATATTTAGAAATAATTCAAATTTAAAATTTAAACTTATTAAAAATCTATTTAAATTAATGTAAAAAAACACCACCATATACATCCATATTACTATCTATCATCATAATACCTAGTTTTGAAACCATATTATTATATTTAACTATTTCCAATTATCATAACACCTCTCCCATTACACATATTGTTTTGAAGCTAATATATATTATTACACCATATATGCCATACCACAAATGTGATTTTAATGTAATACATATTATTATACCACATATACCATACTACAAATGTGATTTTTGTGTTATTAGGAAACTAATATCTATTATTATAACACATATCGCATAGCATGAATGTGATTTTAATTTGATTTGTTTTGTACAGGTGAATAATACGTACCACATAAGGATTTATACATAAAAATTTAAAAATATATATTATATTGAAAAATATTAATATGATTTTGAGATTTTAGTTTATTTAATTTTGTAGATTTAAATAGGTATATTATGGATGAACAAGAATATACAAGTTTATATAAAGATTTAATATATATATTTTTCCAGCGAAAAAAACACTACTATTAATATTCAAAAATGAATCAAATAGGACAATGAAGTTTATGATTCAACAGACGAATCAAGTACATTAAGGGCTGCACAGCAAAAAGATCAAGATCTCTTCATCGATCTCAAGGCACCTTTATGGCCCGAAAAGCAACTATCATCACTACATATAAGTACTACATATAAGCAAATTACATAAACATGAACCCAACAGATCAGAAAAGTCTCAGAGATATACACAGATAGAATCAGTCAAAAAAATAGGTGGAACCACAGTCCTGGAGACAATTATCAAACCATTCCTCCCAAATCAGCTGCCCTTCTAATCCAGACAATGCTTGCTTTGAAAGCTTGTCAGCAAGAGAGTTATGTTCTCTAAAGATATGCTCAAATATGATATTCTGTTGCTTTGAAATTTCAAAGTGAGTCCGGAGGGCCCAATGTCTCAAATTCAAAACATTAAGCTTGAATTCACCCGCTGCCCATTTAATGGTAACCCTGGAATCACCATAAACCTTGATATTAACCAAACCAAAGATATTAGCAACTTTAAGAACGCACCAGAGAGCCATTAACTCCGCTTTCATGTTTGATCCTGATCCACAATTGAGTCTGAAAGAAAAATAATGAGACTCGTTCAGATATATGACACCCCAACAACACATAAACCAAATTGTGAGGCTCCATCGAAGAAGAGAATAGGTTGATCCACTTTAAGTTTAAATAAGCTAATTCTGTCAGTCTTTAATTTGTGCTCATCTTCCTTACATGAAGCAAACATATTTAAAGCAGACATGCTACATTGCAAAGTATCAGGAGCTTTGTTCTGAAAGATGGCGCAGTTTCTGGAATACCAAATTGCCCAGGGGATGCAGATAGAAATATAGAAATGTTGCTTTTAGTGTCTGAACCAATTTAACAAGCACTTGTTAAAATCACCAACATCCCAGCACTGTGAAATGTTCAAACTAGTCGAAACCACATCCCAGATCTTAATAGTGAAGTTACAATGGACAAAGAGATGTTGTTTAGTTTCAGCTTCTTTCTTACAAAGTATACATAAACTAGGTCCACTCCAACCCCGTTTACACAGATTTTCCCAAGTCTTCAATTTATCTTGCATTAATAGCCAACAGAAACATTTAAGTTTTAAAGGAATAGACCAGCGCCAAAGCCTCTTATACCACCAATCCTGTGGATAATTGTACTTGTCTTGAACAATTCTAGAATAAGCAGTTCGTGCTGTAACAAAACCAATAGCAGGATTTCCACCCCAAACAAGATGGTCTGAATCTTGGTTCAATCTGACACTTGCGGAATTTAAATTCATGATGTAAGCATCCCAAGAACGAGCAAAATATTGAAAAGTGTTTATATGATTTTAATTTTGAATAAAGTTTTAAAGTTTTTTAATATTTGATAATTTATTATTTAAAAATATATTTTATATATTGAAAAACAATTATATAATTTTGATTTTGAGGAAAGCATTAACTTTTTTGGTATTTGTAATTTATTTTATATTGAAATATAATAAGAAATTTTTTAAAAAGTACTTTAAGAGTATTTGAGTACATTTATATTATATTTAAGAGTAATCTATAAGTACTCTTTTCATTATGAGTACTTTCTTACAACATTTTTATTCACAAAATGGGTAAAAAGACTGCATCACTATTGGCATCCCTCTCCTATGAGTTTTTATTCATCCTTTAACATTTGACAAATAAACATTTTTAACTTAACTAATGCCACCTCAACCATTATGGATGATGCCATCCCCTAGAATGTGATTGGTTCTTTTAAAGTTTATTTTGATAGTACATTTTTTGTTTTGAGGCCCTTTTTTGACCTCAAAATTCCCCCAATTGAGGCTCATCAACTTGTTCCAATCCCCTAATGTTTTCAATGAACTTCAATCCATGCATTGTGAAGGACAGTAATCCCGCTTCCACGTGTTGCATGTGGCCCTGCAGAGTGTCACCTCTTCATCATTATGGGTATATGTGGAGCATTAAATCAAGTAATAAGTAGCCGACGGAGGGGATGGGTCATTATCCACCTTTTCCATGTGTCCCGTGTCCTCACGTCCTCTCAACTTAGGAGAATATGAAGGAAGTTAATCAATTTCATGAAAGGAGATCCCCCATAGACTGTGCAAAATCATACTAGGGTGATGTTGCCATGATGGGGAATTAAATCTTAGGGAATTTAATCCAAGAATTGATAGGGTTGTTTCTCTTACAGAACAATAGAAGCATTAATATTGGTACTCTTGACAAGCAGTGATTGTTCGATCGTTTGGTGCGGCATGATAGTTGGGAAGAAACTGAGCATCAAGGTCGAGTATCTGCAATGGAGGATAGTGGTAGTAGTTCAGACAGTTGCCCCACGCATGATTTGTAGAGGGTATCGTTGGAGGTTCACATTTTGTAGCAAAATATCACAACCATGAAGCACTAGTTGAGGACCTCGGTTAGGGAATCAAAGCAGCTTCAATAGCTTGAAAGGGATGTGGTGAAGGAGAGAATGGAGCACCAGGCCAGTGAGCAAGAACTAGCTAGCAAGATTGATGCCTAGAATTGGAAAATACAGGAGCTGGATTTGCAAGTGAGTCTTCTTGAGTTCAAGTTGGACCACTCAATTGTTGAGCCCTAGCCAATCAAGCAAGAGGTTGGAATCCCTGGCATGAATTTGGGGGAAGGTCCTTCTCAAAATTTCCTTAAGCACTTGTATGTACTTCAAGTTTGTTCTATTGTTAGGAGTCTTTTTTAGGTCATATAGTAGTTTGCTCTGCACTGGATATGCCAAAACAATTTAGAAAGGAGATAATTTTGTAGTCTGTTAGTGCAATCTCCCACTTGGTATTTTGAGTCATATAGACCCGTTGTTGCTTATTCTCATATGTAATCTCCGTTTTGTGGCTTCACCATGCTTTTAATATAAAACTTAGAACCGTTTGTGTGAAAAAAACATTCAAGTCTCTCAAATGCATAGATCCCACAACGGTATTTAAATGCACTTTATATATATATAATAAAAACGATTACTTTTGTATTACAAAGGGGATGTGGTTGAATCGTTCAATAAATTAATACGAAGTTTGTAGAACCAAACTATCTTAAAAGTTTCAAAATTCTTCAAAATGTTAGCGAAATTGCTCCTTGTTTGCACTATTCTAAAAGTTCTAGAGCTAGCATTGTTAGTGAAGTGTACCTCAAATAGTCTTCTACATCAGTGAATTGGGCACCTGATTAACAACACCATATAAGCTAGAGAGGTTGCATCAAAGTTATCCAAAAGGAGGTATATCACTCTTGCTTTATTGAAGAACAAGGTGGATACATGCACTTGCCAACTAGCCTTAGATAAGGCATGTACCACCACCATCTAATTTTAGAGGCATGCATGCACTTACTAGTTAAATATTTAATTTAGTTATACTTTTTAGTAAATCTATTTCTAAGTTTGAATTGGAATAAAGAAAATTCTATTTCTTATTTTGAGTCACATGCAAATTGATTTTTATGTCAACCCAAGTACAACATTATGAGATCTATAAGAGAGAGGATAGAGGTACAAATTCATTCATTCAATCTTAACAAGTCTAGCAACTAGCAATGTAGGGGGAATTTTGCTATAACATATATTTTCATGTTCATAATTAATAAAAGCAATGGTAGGTGTTGATAGTGACCTGATTGAGTTACTATTATATTCTATAACTGTATGTGTTCATAGATTTGAACGTAATTTATGATAGTTATTTTGAGTAGTGTTTATTTTAGGCTATTTTAGTTTCTTGTAGAAATAATTTACAAAGTGCATAACTTGTGTACCATGTATTAGAAAATTTGACAGTATATCAGAGCAGTTTCATGAAGCCTTCTAGGAATCCTTGAATGGATAGTATGGTTGTTTCTTATGAGGGAGTTGTCACGAGGTTTCAGGGGTGATATGCACATGATCCGTGCTTCAAAAAAGCACAATGGACCTATGATAAGGTTCCTTGTTTTTTTTGTTAGGTTTCTGATTTGTTTCTTTTATTAGAGTATTTTAGAACAACAACATGACTACATTTAGTCTCAGATATGAAGACGAAATGGAAGGCCCCTTTAACTTTGTTCTGTGGAAGTGTCGGGTAAAGATGTTGTTGGAGGAATAAGATCTGTGGGACTTTGTTGAGATAGTAGTTGTAGAGCCCATTGATCCAACATTGTTGGAATATCATAAAAAGAAGATGGTCAAGGTCAAGTGAGTCATCCTTGACTCTATGAAGGATCATTTGATCCCTCACATTGCAAAGAATACCATGGGAAATGATAGGTTTGATGATATAGTCACTCTATATTAGAGTGGAACATCGATCGAGAGATGTCAAAGAATAAGCTTAGAGCCATGAAGATGAGAAACATAGATACCAAAGCTACTTACTTGATGAAGGTTATTGAACTCCATGATCAACTTGCATCATTTGGAGAGTAGATCAAGGGTGAAGCGCTAATACCCATCAAATTAAATGGGTTTGCATCTTTGTGGTAGACCACGAGGTCTATGCTTAGAAAAAGCTTCCCACTTTTGAGATGCTATGGGATGAATTCATTTAGGAGCAGACAAGACTAGAGACTATTGTGTTTAAGAATGTAACTCGGGCATGAACTTCCGCATATGGTCAATGTGAACGTGTTGGAAGTAGTTAAAATTAATTCTATTTTGTAATTCACTTTAGGAATAAAGTTGAAGTCTTATATTTAGCCAATTGAGTCTAATAAAGTGTATTTATACATTAGGGATTTAGATTGATCTCAAACGTACATCTCAATGTGAGATTATGGTTTCAACTCATGTATAAAGGTAGGTCAATATAGAGTGTTTGGACATAGTTTTTTCAGATAGGGACAACAACCAAAGAAAGAACATAACACCTTAGTGAGGAGGAAAACAACAACATAAGTAATTCATACAACCAAGTCGTACAATATAGTTCACAAAAGAGAGATGCATAGAACCATAGATCCATACAACATGCGATATAGTAGATTCATACAAAGGTAGGTTAAGATAAAGTGTTTGGACATAACTTTTCCAAGTAGGGACAACAATCGAAGAAATAACATAACACATCATTATGGAGGCAAACAACAACATAAGCAATTCATGCAACCAAGTTGTACAATATAGTTTGCACAAGAGATTCGTACATAAGTACATATCCATATAGTATATTTGTACAACTGTACGGATCAATACAATAGTACGAATGATCAATACAACAATATGTGTATAATACCATTGTTCCTTGATTTTTGTGCATGTATAAATTTTTTTGGAGGTTGTACATCTCAGGCTTGAGGTGAATTTGTTTATTGTGTAGTTGTTGGTTTTTAACAGCTGTGGAGGTTTCCTTGTAAGCTTTGATTAAGTTGATAATAAGCCGATTTGAAGTAGAAATTCCCCGTGTGTGTAATTGTTTATTATGCTTACACTATTTACTTTCTAGAAATTGTGTTATTGGTGTTGTGTGAATAATTATATTTATGCAATTACATAACAAGCTTGTTTGATTAAGAACA
Source organism: Larix kaempferi (assembly GCA_027924585.1). NCBI lineage: Eukaryota > Viridiplantae > Streptophyta > Pinopsida > Pinales > Pinaceae > Larix > Larix kaempferi. Next base: position 7,505,881 of record BSBM01000370.1, read on the forward strand.
TATGAACAATATTAACCTAGGGTTTGGAAATTTCACATGGTATCAAAGATTCTTTGATTGAGAGGATATGAAGAGTTTACAGTGACCGATCAGTTACTAGAACAAACTGTTGGGAACCAAGACCAAGAGTTATAGGGTTTCCGAGGCAGTGTTTATAAGATTTGGGAGTTTGTGTGTTAGGGATTAGAGATGGCATCAACTAGCTTTAGGTTTGAGGATAGATTGGAAGGTGCCTTGAACCCTTTTGGCTAGAGGGTTCTCCCAAAAAGAGGGAGTTTCCTACGCAAATACTTTTTCTCATATTGTCAGGTATACATCTATCAAATTCATTATGTCTTTAGCAACAATATTTGATTGGAGTTTATGTCAAATGGATGTAAAGACAACACGATTTGATACTAAGCGCACAATGCATTATGGATTCGAGGTATGTTAGTGATCGAAAGGTGTTGGTGCAAGGTTTTTTAGATTTTGATTGGGTAGGTAGTGATAGTGATAGGATGGGCACTTTAGGGTGTTTCTTTAGTTTAGGTTTAGGTATGGTTTCCTAGTTCAACATAAAACAAACTTTTGTAGCACTTAGTTCAACAGAGGTAGATATATGGAAGCCAGTTCTGCTAGTTGTAAAGCCATTTTTCTTTGCAAGTTACTAGTAAAACTGAAATCACACTTTGGATGCTACCATGATTTACTGTGACAATTAGAGTTGTATCAAACTCTATGAAAATCTAGTATTTCATGATCAATCTAAGCATATTTGGATTAGGTACCACTTCATTAGATATAGGGTTCAGAAGGTAGTTGTGGTTCTTCAATACATTCTAATGTATCAACAAGTCACTACTATCTTGGCTAAGAAACTAGCGAAAGGGAAATCTGAGATGTTTAGACAAAATCTTGGTGAGGTGGATAACACTTTCTTTGGTAAGAGGGAGTGTTAGTGAAGTGTAACCCAAACAACATTCTATAGAAACATATTTAGGTCGCTCTTCAACAACATTGTAGAAGCTAGAGAGGCTGCATCATAGTTCTCAAGTAGGAGGCACATCGCTCTTGCTTTATAGATGGATGGGCTAGTCTTAGAGGCATGTATGCATGCATCACCACCAACTAGTCTTAGAGGCATGCATGCATGCACCACCAGCTAGTCTTATAGGAATGCATGCATGGATGCGCCACTACCAAGTAGTCTTAGATCATGCATGCATGCGCTTGCTAGTTAAAATTCAATTTTATTTTATTTTTTAGAAAATTCTATTTATAATTTGACTTAGGATAAAACAAATCTATTTATGAGTTTTATTCATATGCAAATTCGTTTTGTAAACCCCAGTACACCCTTCTCAGATCTATAAGAGGAGGGAAAAAGTATAGATTCATTCTGAGTATAACCACTGGTAGTTTAGAGGTATTTCCTTGTAGCTGATTGTTTCATGTTCATAATTGATAAAAGCAATGCAAGGTGTTGACAATGGCCTAATTCAACTATCATTATATTCTTTAAATATGTGTTCATAGATTCTAGCATAATTTATAGATCTTTGTTTTGATTAGTGTTTATTTCATATTATTTTAGTTTCCTATAGAAATAGTGTACAACGTACACAATCAATGTACCATGTGTTGGAAAATTTGAAAAAAGGCAATTACTTGGCTTGTCGAAAGTTGCACAAAATGACCTACTAGGAAAACTTCTTGCAATACATAACAAAAACCAAAGGTTAATGGATCCATAATCACCGTGGTAATCCTTCTTGCTATCAACCTTTGACAACAAATTGACTAGAAGTTGATTCCTTACTTGCACAATCGTTTGTTGGACTGCGTCATCTTCCATGTCAACCATTTGATCCATTTCAAGGGAACCGATAGAGAACAAGGGAGACTGAATTCCTTAATTCCTCGTACCCAAGCCTTTGTTTTCTTTTCTAGCTTCAAGATCCTAACTTGGAACATTCTTATTTTCTCCTTAGCTTCCTCAAGCCTTTGATTGTTGCTTTTTACGCTAATTGCAATTGCTTTCCTTTGAACTTGTCTAACCATTTCTTTGTAACTATTAATTTTCTTCTGCATTACCTACATATCCATTGCATTTTATGTTCCCACTCCTTCCTCCAACCCTCCCATTTCCTCACATACAATGAGAGGCATTCTTGTGCTTCATCACCATTCCTTTCACAATGATGTATTCCCATATGTATCTCTGCAATTTCACAAATAACATACCTATCTAGATGCCCATGGTTGTTGGTCATCATCACAACCTCACACCATGATGAACTTCCAACCTCGAACATGTTGCTTTGCTTCCAAACCTACACAATTTAACAGACTTTGTTGCCCTTATGAAATCTTTGCAATCGATGAGAAGAGACAATGATAAATACTAGTGAGAATGTTCTCCAAATTGTTTGGGGTGTCATATGACATTCATAAGATAATCCCATCTTGGTAGAATTGAGATGAACTACCACCCACACCAATTGATACGAGCTTGCGAAAATAATTAGGGCCATTAATATGGCGTCAAAACTACCCCGCAATCCTTGCCACTTGCTCTTTGTTAATGTTTATGTCATTCTATATCTTTGAATTGAGGTGTAAGTCATATTATGCTTGTTTCATGGGAGATGACATTGGAGAAGGTCCCCCCCTTTTTCTCTAATTGTTCATGGTAGCAAGATATAGGCCTCGTTTCCCATCCTATCCACCAAGGAGTTTAACACTCACAAAACATGGAAGAAGGCTATGGATTCGAAGCTCTCTGCTATTTGTTGAGCTCTATAAATTATCATGCTCAGTTGAATTTCCTAAGGCAACAATTGAAGGACAGTGTGATAAATAACTGCAAATGAGCCTTATATCACTAAATCACATTTTCATCATAATCGACGTCTCTTACAAAAGAGCTAGAAATTAACCTTGGTGATTGGTGGTCTCACCTAATCCCCATGCAAAGGTTGCTTCTTGATTTCCTTCAAAGTCAATCATGACCCCCTCACCTGTCACCCCTCACTTAGATGCATTCCTCATGCAATATGCATGATCCACATTAGTAAAAAAAACCATAACATTTTTTTTAATGATGAATCGTTCATTTTTTTATATCAAAATGATGAAAAAAGCCATAACATTGTTAAATCCATATACCTCTAGATTGAAGCAAAATATACTTTCAAGATCAAAGAATTCACACATAAATTGATGCACATGTTTTGACATGTGCATAATGAAGAAGAGTCTCTTATACAGAGAGGGTCATTGATAGTAGTATTCTTAGACATTAACAATTTCAATGTTTCACTATTGCTTGGCTTTTTAGGTCCTATTTTGGTTGTTTATCTACATTTTAAAGAGAGAACGAAAACATGGACCTTGCCACGTGGAAATCTATATATTCTTATAGTGGATACAGATTGTGGAATAGGGATCAAAAGTTCATATTACCATTTCAACAAAGGAAATACGAGGTACTCATTTAGGCACAATCATTCAAAGGAATTTAATATCTTATTCTCTTTTCATAATAGTGGGTTATTTTGTGGTTTTTGAATTAGCAATATAAAAAGAATCAATTCTTGGTTCCTAGGCTATAAGTTCCATTTTAGAATGTCATTTAATAATGTAATGATCTATCCTTTTATGATGTGACACTTTTGAATGAATCACCATAATTAACCATGTTTCATAAGGAGGATATACACTTTATTTTAAATATCTTTCATGCTTTGTTTAAAAATTGGGTTCTAAGAACACAATTAAAAGGAAAAATGAGGTTAGAAAATATATTCCATAGAGGGTTTATAAATTAGGTTTTATAATCATAATTATAAGGAAAAATGAGGCTAGAAAATTATGATAAACTATAATAACATATGGAGAATCCAACACTATGATGACAAGAGGATTTGGCTCAATGGTTGATCCCAATTATTGAGATTAGAAAATACTTGGTTTAAAAATTAAGTTTTGTAAACATAATTATAAGGAAAAATTAGTCAAGCAAATTATGATAAGTTATATAATGACATATGAAGAATCCAACAATATAATGGCAAGATGATTTGCATTAGGGTTGATCCCAACTATTGAAATTGGAAAATACTTGGTTTAGAAATTATGGTTTATAATCATAATTATAAGGAAAATGAGGCTAAAAATTTATGAAATTAAAAAAAAATAGAAACACTTACTTTTTCTATATACTTTGGTAAAAAAAAATTCTTTAATTTTAAACTTTCATATGTTCTTTAATTTTAAACTTTCATATGTACTCGACCATTTTCTGTCCGAAAGCAAAAAGCGCGCACTTCAATATGTTCTTTAATTTTAAACTTTCATATGTACTCGACCATTTTCTGTCCGAAAGCAAAAAGCGCGCACTTCCATTTTCTCTTTTTCAGTGCACTTGATGTTCTTTTTACTTTTATGGAACGGTTGATTTTACTAAGATGGCGATGGATGGATGAGAACATTAACCTACCAAATAAGATAAAATAAAAATAAAACAAAACAAAATAATGCTGGTCAATCCGTGCACGTGCCAAGGAAGCATATTTCCGTATGTTGTCTTCATGCAATTCCATATCTGCAGCAAATAGTAACGATGATGTTCATGATGATGCTGGCTTTTCCATCTAGTTTGGCTTTCTATTGGCCACCTGGCATAGCCCCATTCGTTCCTCATGCCGACAATTGGGTAAAGAAAGGGTCATTAACGAATGACATTTTACAATCTGTGGGTCATTAACAAACAACAATAATTCATTTTCCTATTTGTAAGGTCATTCTAAAACCTATCCTTAATAATTCATTTTCCTATTTGTAAGGTCATTCTAGAACCTATCCTTGTAACTCAACCAGCCCAGAAACTATCCTTGCAAAAACATTAATGGCCCACAACCCACACCTGTAGTTCCTGTAAAGTTAAATTGGCAGGGTGTAGGGTTGTTCATTGGCTCATTGTGACAAGGCTCGAAGGATAGGCGACCCCTAGGTTAGAGGCTCACCCCGGTGGGTTTCGGGACATCTCGACCCCTGCTGAGTCACAAATTACTGGTATATCTGGCTTGTGGACTGTTAAAAATACCATTGAGGACTGTTAAAAATACCATTGAGAAGTTGCTGTTCCCATGCTTTAAAAAAAAAAAGTTATCAAACCTGCATTCGTGTTACATTACAGTCACAACTCCATTGAATCTATAACCTATCTTTGCAGAATTTATATATATATTATAATGATTTTTTTCTGATGGAAAAAAACAGAAGCTTCAGTGCATCCTGCGCATGTTCAGATGCTTCAAAGTCTCACTAATCCTTCTCTTTTGATAATTCACAATCTATTGGGCAAAAAGTCAAATCCAGTGACAATTCTTCAAGTTTGATGTTAGTTCCTATAAATATCTTTGATATCTCCAGAAAATTTTACCATATTTTTCCTTAATGGCCAGCCATTTTACATTATTTCTTGGATCACAACCTTTGAAAATGATCAATATATATCATTATATCCACCAATGTCAAATTATGTTGGCTGTTCCCTTACAATCAATCAAACGCTGTTTCCATTTTTGCTCAACCAAGGATTTGGGAATCATAATCCTACTGGCTGCATTTATTTATCCAATAAAACAAATTGTTGCACAATAAGCAGAGCCTTGTTTCCTCCAGGAGCGATAATGGAATCTGAAGAGACATGTGACTGCTGAAGTAACCATGATGTGGAAACTCAAATGATTAAAATAGCTAAAAGATATGGAAGAGTGTCTTCCTCACGGATCTATCATTCACTGGAATAATAGCATGATTTCTACGAATGAAAACTTATACGGATAGCCTTTCAAGATGCCATCCAATTTATTAACACAAGGCAAAGGCAGTACACAATACAAACGACACCGGAACCTATACGCTTGGCAGCTTTATAGATAGGCATATCTCAAAGCCTTCAACTCAATTTCAAACACTGTGAAATCACCGTACCCTATCATGTATGTCCAAGCCAAAACCCATAATTCATTTTTAGAAAAAATGAAACAACAAGTATATAGAACTATCATACAGGGAAATGTATCGAGTATCGAGATAGAGAGTCTCTACAATGGAGGGCTGACAGCAACAGAAGACGAAAATGAATTGACAGCCTTCTTGGCTACCATGACCTTGCTCACCAACACCTTCCATTTTACCTCATCCTTCTTGCTTTGCTGTTGCACCTTTTCTTTGAAATGCCTGCACAGACCAAAAAAGATAATAATGACAAGGTCAGATCATCAAACTCTCTCGTGAGCTATGGTCTTGTGATGGGGCATCATCATGCAAACAGCCCAGGTACAAACCCCAGCAAACATTGAGCCCTAGAACAATATTTGTTGGCCAAATTTGATGGTTTCCCACATTGAGGTGGTCTCATGGTTCATAGATCCCCATTAATAAATAATAAGAATCTTCTCTAAGGAATAAAATGCCAATATGACAAGCACTTAAACATGTATGTTTGATTATACCTGCAAAGAGGAACCTTGCAGATGTCTGGTTCAGAACACATTCTTGAATGTAGTTCAAGCAGTTGCCACATTCTTTTGCAATGTACACATCCACCGGGGACTCTAGTTTTACAGGCAGCAAAATGTCGGACTAAGGATTCAAGCCCTTTGCAGGCTGGGAAATTGCAAGGCCCTTGATTTTCATCTAAATCCTTGTCATGAGGCCCTATTGTTCGACAGCCATCTCTGCATATGTGAACAAGTGCTTCCATGGCATCGTATAGTTGTAGGTATATCTTCTTCTCCTCTATCTTCCGAAGCCTCTCTTGCTTTCTCTGTTAATGTAAAAATGGAAACCCAAATTATTAATCGGAATTATAAGTTTAAGACTTCTCTAATTATCTATTTCAATCCACTTTTATTTGTGGGTTCAGCTACTCACAGAATCAGCCTCAACAATAGATTCCAGAAGCTCTTGCTCCAGCTTAGGATTGGACTGTCTCATCACTTTCCATCCCTCTGACTTGGCAACAGTTTTGAAGCTCTTCACAATAAGGCGCATGCATAACAGATTCAAGCGCAGTGCATCACATAATCTTGCCAGTTGTAATACATCAATAACATTATCTGTTGTGAGCAATCCATGCTCCAAATTTTGTGTGCACACCAGTTTCAATGATGGTACTGAAAACACATGCGAAAGTACTAATAGATGGAGGACATATTTCTTCATATCTTCTTGTTCATACCTGAATCATAACAATCAATATGTTAAAGTTTAATGCACTTCCTAAGATAGATAGCATCAATGGCAGAGCAAGAGCAACGTTTCCCTCATTTCCAGTGATAGAGAGCCCTGACTAAGTTTATGAATCCCACTGAGTGACAGGGCTACTATGAAACACCACTGCAATGCTCCTAAAATCTGTTTAAAAGATCTCTAGACCCTATGAACATCAATTATGGTTTTTCAGCCTTGCATGAATCAGATAAGGATATGTATGGTAGGAAGGAGGAGACTGTTAATGCAGAACAAAGCCCCATTATAGGGATATGCCACTATAGTAGGGCAAAAACAGTTTAGACATAATTTTCTATAGTCACATTTGCAATCCCGAGTAAACTTGGAATCCATCCAACACCAGTAATTATTATCCTCATTCTGTGTTCAAGAGAAAATATTTCTGTTAAATACAAAGTCATTTCAATTGATTTGCTCACAAAGATTTCCTGGCCATTAACTCCATCTTGGTGCTGCTTTTGTTTAATGTTTGATGTTCCTAGGAGCATAATCTGTCTGCATTTGAAGGTGAAATTAAGGCTTAGGATGATTTGCTGAAGTAAAGGGGGAATATGAAAATTTGGATTTGGGTTATGAGTGTTGGAGGTCGCAATTCACACCTTTAGATCAAACTGTTAAATGTGCTCATCATAACAGGGGTATGTAGCTCAGTGGCAGACTAGTCCATCAGCTGAGGTAAGGTCCTGTGCTCAATTCCTAGCCTGGTATCAGAGCAGGTAGGCTCTAGGAGACCTGACCTAAGGTGTGGCTTGAGGGAGGTGTTGGAGTAATAATTCACACCTTTGGAGGGTGCCTGTCGTGAAAGGAGCACGCAGCTTAGTAGTAGAGCAACCTGTCAGCCAAGGGGTAGGATCTCTGTTCAATTAATAGCCCGGTATCAAAGCAGGGAGGTTTGAGGTGGCTGAGGGGGAATGTTGAGAGGTAGCAATCCACAGATTCCACACCGTTAGATTGAATTGTTAAGGCTACCTGTCATCAAAGGGGCATGTATCTCAGTGGCAGGGCAGGACGTTGGCCAAGGCCAAATTTTGGGAGACTCAAGGTAGCTGGGAGACTGGACCCAAAAAGTGGTTTGAAAAAGGGGTGTTGCAGGTAGCAATCCACGTCATTGAATCATTACGGGTGAATTCAATAAAAGGGGCATGTAACTCAGTAGTAGAGCAACTCGTCAGTCTGATGCCTTACCTGTGTAGCTTTCAATAAAAGGAACTTCTTGGATAAGAGATAGATTGCTCTCAGAGTTTGGCATGCCGCATAACCTATGCCAACAACCTGCTATTTGGCATAGACAGGATAACTACCTTGAACTGATTTTGCATAACAACTGGGACCCAAAACTGCTCGAAGTTTCTGCCTCCCACAACATTTTTTTAAAGTTAACAAAAGGGTTTGGTGGCAGCCTCCACAATGGCCTCGAAACCATAAAACGAAAATGAGAGGGTAAATAAGGACAAAATGAGAGTTGACGGGATATCATTTTTCGCTTCAGCTGGCCATATTCATTTTGACTAACAACACTTTCTAAACAGCAGCAACAAATTTTTGACTGTAGGGGGGAAATTTAGCCTGGGATTTCTTCTAGAGGGCAGTTTTCTTAGGGTGGAAGGATCCTAAGTTATCTTTGCATTTTTTTAAGCAGCAGCAACAGTTATAACTTCTTCGAGGGTTTTATTTTTCTTGAGGGGTTTGAAATTTCCTAGGTTTCTTGTTGCTTCCTATTGTTTCCTATTGAGGTTGCCCTCACTGTCTCCTATATTTCGGGCCCAAATCCATTTCCTAACATTTCTCGTTTCCAGAAAATTGTATAACATAGCCTGAAAACGATCTACTTAATTCATCTGTTTAGGGCTATTCTCTTAATTCTTAAAACAACATCATAGAAGGGAATGGATAACACAAGTACAAATCTCGCCAGATGTAGGAGGGAATTCACGCTAAAGCAAATGGTTTTTGGTGTTTTGTATTTTATTTTTAATAAAATTGTATACTCTTTCATATTGATGTAATACAAACAGAACATAACTTCAGAACGTGAACTAAAGTTAGGGATTTTCAATTCTAGTATGTAAAGATTACCTGGATGAATAAAGGAAGCGTATGAAAGCCCGAGCTGCATCGTAAGGAACCCCTGTAATCGTAAAGCTACGGAGGCGAGATTTCACAGATTTCAACGTTTGTTGCCTCAAAAGGTTTCTCAGCACTGGAGAAGCAATGCCCTATGTAAAGCCAGGCAGTATGAAAGAACAAAAGGTTTTGTTATATCAGAAATCTTTATCAGATTACAGGAATCCTGATCCAAGAAACCAGGAGAAAAGAAATGGCAATTAAAATACAGAAGTGCAAAATAACTTTACACTGCTTATCCAGTGTACATGAGGCAATACATCAATATATAAAAAATGCTATATTTAAATTCCGATTTTACAAAATCTATGGCCCAGATAAAGGTAATGATCTGAAACCCTCAAAACAATCATTCCATAAATAATCCATGGATTTGTTGATTTAGCGATAGAGAGCACATCATTTCACATAATTTTCAGAAGTTTCAGATTGCATTTCACGAACAAAGGCTTTAAAGATTGCAAGATTCGAAATCAATTCACACGAAAATAAAAACACAGGCAAATAAAGACTTACGAGAACATTGCTGTGAGCCGGTATAACGCCACCATCATATGTGAAAATTTGCACATCAGCTTTGTATCCTTCTTGAAAAAGATTATTCCATGTGTCCACCGTCTCTTTCGGCACGCAGTTGTAACCAGGATACCTATTGCAGGAATGAGTTACAGACAATAAATTCTGTAAATGGCAGAGGTTATAAGCCGGACCTGGCGGAGGAGGAGGTTTGGGGAAGTCTTTACGGGAGACCGAACGGCTGAGAGATCGATTAAGCGAAACTTCGACATTGGTTGAACAGCCAACAGGTGCGCAGTTTTCATGGAGAAGTTGCATAGATTGCTCGTACGAGGGAGGAGATGCAGGCACCCAAGAAGAATCGAATTCGGTAGAACATTGAGCCATAATCTCTACCTGAAAAATACAAACATAATAAACCTGCATATGCATTAAAAGCTAAATAACAAGGGCGAAAATTCCAACAGAAGACATGAAAAGGCCAATCAAACGGTTCAATGCTTATTTCCACGAAATTTCCTTAAAGATGGGAGAAATTTCCAATAAAAACATTGCATGTTTTCAACGTTTCGTCGTGACTTTACCTATACGCAGTTGAGAAACCGAGAGCGCGCCAGAAAAGTCTAAAAATATCGTACAATAAGAGCTTTCAGACGAGTTACAAGAGCCTTGAGCGATTTCGAACGCTAACCAGGCTATTCTGTTTCCTTAGAATTCGCGCTAACAACCTGTAAAATGAAAGAATTTCAGATCCAGGTCCGAGAATTCGGGATTACAAATTCTCCACCCGCCAGTCAATCAAAACTGCAAAAGCTCTCCGATAACATCATTGTTTCGTTAAAAGATTGAAGCGTTCCTGCAAAGGCTCTAAAATAACATCATATCTTTCTTAAAGATCAAAGCGTTTCATCGGTATTCGACAAAGGACCTTCTCCCGAGTCTGACAACTTGTTTGGGGATCTCACTGCATGGTTGACAAGTTCATGACTCAAATCTTTAAAGAACAAAAACGGAAAACATTAAATAACAAGCACGAGCTTCTTCCACGACACACATACCAATAAAATGTAAAGATAATCTGAAACGCATTATTTAACACTTATGCCTGGCATAAACTCCTTCCGCAAGCAAAATACATTTAAAGAAATCTAAAACTTATTATTAATTCCCGAGGTAAACTCCTGACGCGAAGATTCCAAGCATTTTGTCCAATAACACAAGTTAACCAGCCGTTATGCCACGGCTTCGCGTTAAAGAAGGATTAAGACACCTGGAGTTCAGATTTTTCAGGTGGCTAAAGATCGAAGGGAACTCATCTGAACTACATAGAAATTAAAGCCCGTCTAAATTTTCAAGGCATCCATTCAGGGAAATATTATTGACAGTACCTGAATCGCGATAGCCGTTATCGGAATATTTGTGACAGTAAAACGCTCTTTCATTATTGAAAAACCTGCTGCTTTGGTTTCTTGAACTAAATTCTCAAATCCACTGAGATCAGACACCGCCCATGCAATCAGAGATCACAATTTCTCAAATCAAAGGAATTATTCTTCCCACTTATAATTCTCCACGGAACCATCCACCATTAACGTACAAAATCCAAAACGGACACAATAATTTAGAGCACCGAAAGATCCACAGCCTTAAATAAAAAAGGACGGCCCGATTGAAAACCGTCTGACACATAGATTCTCCCTGAACTACTCAGATCCCGAAAGGTTACGGGTTCGAGTCCGGTGCAAAACAAATCGAGCGCGCCCGTCGTTAAAAGGAAAAATTTAAACATTGAAAATGAAAAAGAAAGGGTCACTGCCACGTGTCAGTGGCCGTCGAAAAAGAAAAAGCATGGGCGGCGGAATAGAACTCTTTCCAACCACGAAACGTGGTGTACCGGTTATTCTTAGCCCCACAGTTCTTGGCTCAAGTACACCCAAGAAAATAAAATCAAAGCTTTTGGTATTTATTTTCATTGAGAAGTATGGCCCTAGTGGCTTCAATCAAAGCTTTGGTTTTATTCCAAATCTGACTTGTTGCCTTGGGAATGTGAACTTTACAAAAATTACAAATTCAACTTTATCTTTACCATTCCAGAGAAGAAGAGGACTATTAATTGCAAGTTGCAACTAAATCTCAAAACATGTCTATGTCTAGGTTTCAAGATTCCATGGAAACATATATTTAACATCACATAAATTGAAAAAAATGAGTATGAATGTGGAATTAAATTTAAAATATCTAAGATGTCATTGTAACTAGATATTGTGTAATATTATATTGATTAAAAATATTGTGTAATATTATATTGATTAAAAATATAAGTTAATTGAGAAATGAGATTTTCATTTAAGTTAATTTCCAAATTGTGAAAATATTTAGCGTAAATAATGATGATGTTAATACATACAATTTAGAAGACGAGTATTAATGTGGAATACAATCTCAACATATGGTTATGTCGCCATAGTAAGATACCCTCTAACATCATATAGATAAAACTAAAAGCTAAATTTGACTCACAAGGCAAGACACTACAATCAATTGTGACATTTGTACTAGAGTGAGGGATGATGCTCTCACATCAATCTAGGGACTTGCACCCCAAAACCAACTTTTGCATTTAAATCCTTTTGTTGTGGATAATGCCATATAACCCATCTCTGTCTCATAATTGTTATGTAGGTGGGATTATTTGCAACACACACACACCCAATGGTAATTTTAATACACACACAATTTAAAAGAGAAGTATTGACATGGAGCAAAATCCCAACATAGGAACATGTCATTTTAACAAGATACCATATATTATCACATAAAAAAACAATCACAAGCCAAAAATGGCCCACAAGGCATGATGTTGAAAACAACGTGCAATTTTAAAATTAGAGTGCTAAAGGATGCTATCACATCAACCTAAGGACTTTCTAATCCATTTTCTAATGGACCTTCTGGTTACCACATATTATCTCCTGGTACGGCCGAGCCTTGCCAATAATCTTTTCATCAATTTGCGGGCACCCACTCATTCTAGGAATACAAGACCAACCTTTAAGGTAACGCCTGCTGCTATCCACCTGCATAGAAGTTAGAATTTCCCAACGTATGTATACTATGAATTTCACTAACTCAAAACAAATGGCTTGTCTTTCTTTGTAAATAATTCTGGTTTGAATATCTTATACCCTTATTTAATAAAAAACAAAAAAACACAACATTTATTGCACAAAACACAGCCAATAGTTTCACTAAAGAAACCTCATGGGGAATAAATTTCGTAATCATCTTCAAATGAGCATGTTGACCAACAAATGATTACAATTGCAAATCTACACTTCCTTTGCAACTTCCCATGCATAGGGTTGTATTCACAATCCTCATCACTTATGGAACATATAATTCGATTCTTTTTTCCACAAGGCAACATTCTTTTCCTTCTCGACAACTCCCTTGGCTATGATCTCTCATTCGACTATACAATGATTAGCCAATTTCCCAATCCTTCAATTGTCTAACCTAACTTAGTTTTTCATCCACGGTTAAGCAGGTCTTATTCCAAATTAATTACCACAATGGTTGTGCAAGCCTCTTCAATAACAAAAAGGTCCAATTTCGTGTTGATCAAAACATCACCAACATCCAGTCAACAAACTCTAATCAACATTAACACATTGATAACCATCCCGATGACCCATGTCTCCAATTGGCATGTCTTTTATGACAAGGCTTCCCACCATCCACTCAGGTGGAATTGACGCAATCAATGTTATACCCCTGAAATATAATACACTAAACCATATGTTATTTGAAAATAATGTGGTTTATGTGATGAGATACAAGCCAAGTGGGTTGAGTTAAATGAACCTTTGCGTAAATAAAGTGAAATTCAATTTAAATATTCCTAATGCAGAGCTCAAGGTCAAAGCCCAACTAGTGAATGCATATGATTTCAAGTGGTGGGCTAGGATTGTGGCGTGGTTGTTATGCTTTCCATGGTGTGCTTATGTTATGGAAAATCATGCTTAAAAGGAAATGCATTAATATAATATCCATTAGAAAGGTTGTTTGAGGAAGTAACAAATGGACCATGATACAAGAAGCTAAGGAAAGGGGCTATATAAGTGATTTGACCTTGATACTTTCCCTTTTAGGTGCTACCTTGATTCCCTTTCTTATTCAATGTACCCTTGAGTTGAGTTGTCCTTTTGACATTTTTCCATACTTCTTAGGAATAGAGTACTCCCCATGAAAGGAAAGTATGTCTTAGTGCAATTTCATGGAGAAAATAATTCATTCACTATTGTTATGGACCAGTCTTAATTTCATTCTCCCATTAACATTTTCCTTCTTCTGTTTTAGGAAGGAACCTGTGTGAATCCCATGGTTATTATGTCTATAAATTCAAAGTGAATTCCATGGACTTGTGGTTGGTAAGAGTATGTGGAAGTTAGGGAACTTGCTACTGAGAATATGAGAGGGAATGGGGTGGTTTTGAGTGAAAAGAAAACATGGTTGGAATGTCCACAACGACTAAAGAAAACAACACTAAACCCTGTTGAAATACTGGGGGGGGGGGTGAATCAATATTTGTACAATTACCACTTTTGACCACAATATATAATCATTCACTTTATTAGCAGCATATCACTTCATTCAATATATCATGAGCAGTATAAATCAACAGTGTACAAAGAACAACCACATATACACAGTACACCAGAATTTACGTGGAAATCTGAATGGGAGAAAACCACATAATGCATTCTTATATATATCAAGAATGCATTCTTATATATATCAAGATTACATTCAATTTATTTACTGGCATCAACTAGAAGGAAGCACCAACTCTCTGATTTTATAGCACCAATCGTAAGGAGGCTCCAACCCTGTCATGTTCCTTCCTTAGTGGCCACTTGGTCAAGTATGGGACCCTCCAATCCCTAAGAGTCTAGGAAGAAAAAATAAGTTGGAGATAATTAATTATTTGGGATAATTTTTGGTACAAGGCCTATAGTAGTTCAAACTTAATAATTTTAATATTTGAAGTATTTTGTAATAAATTTAATTATCATTATTAATTAATTTTTGGCAAATTGGTGATGTTCACATGGCTAGGAGGGCACATGGGGATAAGGTGGACCTCACCCACTCATTTGAAAAAGATAGAAACAACAAGAAGGCAACTAAAAGCAACGTGATAGCAGAAAACGAAGGAAACTGGAAAAAAACAATGAAAAGAAGGAAAAAGCATAAAGCATGAAAGTGCAGAAAAGCATCAAGTTTGAAAAGCAGGAAACATCCAGAAAGCTAAAGAGGGTGAATTTGCTAAAAGCAGAATAAATCACAAAGCAAGAGATGTTGCTAATTCTCCTAAGGAAGGCACACTCATCCTCACACGTGCCAATTGCTTGCTCATGAAGCTAAATCAACGTATAAAATAAGGCCAGTGCGCTCCTCTCACATTTTTGGCAATTTGTTTAGTGTTTGAGAGCTTGCTTCTCAAGGTTGAGTGATGTGCCTCAACCAAGCTTGGGAGATGTGCCCTAATGCAATATGTGTTCCAGTTGTTCATGATATGATCCAGATCCATTGAAGTCTGATATACATGCTAGTATCAGCCCACCATTGAAGAATCCAATCCATCCAACAGAGATCCATATTGTTAGTTCAACTAGAGAGAGTTCTCGAGGAGATTTATCTAGAAGAGGAGAAGTAGTCCAGTGAATGCACCCCATGAGCAACCTCTAACGATTGGTGCGCCTTCCATGAGAATCCATATGATCTTTTTTTATCCTTGTTTCATATCCAATGGATAACTCTTCTCTTCTTCTCTTCTTAGAAGTCTTCTACACTCACTATTGTAAGAATTCTATGTATTTAAGAGACTCACTGAGAAGTCTGAGATTAAAATACTCTCAACTGTTGTTCTCTATTCTTAAATTTTGCTTGATGTTGTTCTTATACTCAAGTATGAGATATAGTGTACTTTAGAAGAGAAATTTGAAAGCCTTATAGGCTGATTGTATTCCATTTGATCAAGATTAGCTCATTAAACCTTGTTTTGTGACTAGTTTTGCAGTAATTGTTATTAAAAGTTGTCTTAGTGTTAATTTTATGTTCTTTCAGAAATATGAGATTCTTAAGACCTTTATTAAGACACTCCAATCATTTTCCTAAGAATTCGTAGCCCTATTATCCTGTTTGGGAGAGCCTGGAAGTCAACTAGTTGAGTTCTCCAACCTAGCGCACTTCCTCCTTTTGCCTCCAAACTCATCCAAATCCTCCCTAATCCTCATAAAATATTGTCCAACATTAGATTAAGGGGTTAAGGTCTGATATCCACACTCTGGTCGAGTTCAAGTGTAAGTGACTGAGTTTAGTTTGCATATGCTGGTGTGCCCAAGCAACCTTGTGGAGACTTCAGTGATAGTTGTTGTCGAAGTATAAATGACCCCAGTACATTGTACAGAGGAATATGAAGCTTTCCTTGAATTTGATATCCTTGTTGCTGCACATTCAATTTCATATTTTGCAGACCCTAAATACTTCAAGTACCAAACCCAAGGGGGATCTACCAGTGTCCAAGACTAGTTTTCCTACAACTAGTTTTGTTAACTAGTCTTTGTATGAGTTAAATTTTGTTTTGATTATTTGATCTCAATAGAGTATCCTTGTAATCAGTACATACGATATTACAAACCCACTTATTTACAATCACCAAATTGAAGGAATCTCCAACTCCCTGATTTACTAGCACCAACTGGAAGGAGGATCCAACCCTTTGAGATTGCAGGATCTAACCTGTCCTTTCCCTGTCCTTCCACCCTAATATGAATAAGAGTATCAATCTATCACTGTTATTGTCTCTGTCAATTAGTTTGTTCCAAGATTAGCTATGGCTTAGCTTTGTACATCACTGAACTCTATTTCGACTTTCTTTACCTTCGACTTATCCAACTGCGACGTGTGACTTGATTCTATGCTTACTTCAAATTGAGTTGCGGTCTTTCACTTCTTTCGAATTGTCAAATACTTCAACTTATCCAATTGCGATGTGCGACTTGTTTTTGTGCTCTTCAAATTCAACTTCGATTTTCCTTTCACCTTCTAGGCTTAGTATACTTTTTCCTTGAATTCATGCATTGTATAAAATCTTACTTTTGAACTCAAGGATATTCATATAACATTCCAAAGATTAGCATGAGATGCAACAATCTTCTGCTGCCTTTGTACTATTGTCGCATGTCTTGACAATACATACCATTGGAATTTTTCTTATCCACTTTTCAGAGTATGCAAACTTGTCTGAATGTGTCTTTTGATGTTGCACAGTATCACTTTTCATCCACAAATTATTAGTTTTCTTTCCAACAGAATGAGATATGGTATTTGATGAATCTCCCATTGACCTTCGATAGTTTTATGCTTTGTGTAGAAACCCATCGCATACATAACATCTTATGGTATGGCAATATTTTGCAGCGTTTCCATAATAGTTGCATATTAGACACTTAACTATATTGTTGAACTATTTTCTACCATAATTCATATTATCCAATGCTCTATGTCCATATTCATAACAAGAGAAGCAATATCCTCTAAAGAAATTCCCATACCTGGATTGAACCTGCTTTGATGACCTATTCTTTCTAGGTTGTTTTGATACGACATGCTTTCCTGTTGTACTTCCTTTTGACTTTTTTCTTCATAGCCTTCCTTGTTGACTAAATTCTTAGCATGTTCCAGTTCTATGCCTTCGATTGCTCATTTTGTCCATCTCAACATGCTCTTATCATCCCTAGTCTTTTCAATTGTCTTGTCATATCCAAGATCGATTTTTTCATTTGGTGACCATTGGTTGTTTAATATTTCTTCGAGGATTGATGGGATATTCTTATGGTTTCCACTTGTTTCCTCAATTCTTCTTTTGAATTCTTCCACTTTTAACTCGATGTTGTGACATGTACCTTCTTCCTTCATTATCTGAATTCTCAGAACTTCCTCTCTTCCCTTGACTTCCTCAAGTTGGGATTCTAACCCACTAACATATTTTCTTGAATTTTCCAAGGCTTTTGAATTTTTGTCATTTGACTTCTGCCTATTTTCCTTTGTTAGACGAGCAATTTCTGCTTTCAAGTTTATGATTTCATCTTCTTTGGTCCTTAAGACTTGCGCACCTTGACTCTTCAAGTCAATCATTGCTTTAGTAACTCCTTCACACTCTTCTTGTTTCTTTCTTTTAGATTCTTGCTATAACAACTCATCTTTCTTCTGAGATTTTTCAATTTCTTTTCCACAGCACATAATTTTACTCTTAGAATGTCCAATTCATCCCAAGACACCTCGACATATGACTCATATTCTAACCCTTTAACCTCTTCTAATGATGATAAAACATCTATCTTAAGCTTTGCTATACCTTGTTCTTCATCTATAACATAGCAATTATCCTCACTTCTTGAATTTATGCAATTTGAATTTGGTATTTGATAGTCTGATTTTAGTTCTTGTAATTCCTTTCTTAACATAGCACTTTCAATTTCTAAATTTTCACTCATTTTCTTCTTGCTTTCCAAATGACTTGGCAGTGCTTCTTCTACTCTTTTTGCTTCTTCAAGTTGAGTTTTCAGTTATGTGACGATATTCTCATCTTCATTTGTTTTTACGATTTCTTCTTTGAGCTTGACTATTTGCTCTTCTAGTTGCTTGTTTTTTTTTCTAGCAACATTCAAGTCATTTAGTGCACAGATAAGTTCACCCTTAAGATCAACTTCTGCTAATTCGTTATTATTTTATTCCTCACGTCTTTCTTCACTATCAGTGATTGTTTGATCTTCATTTGGATTTACTATTGCCCGATAAATAACATTTTGATTGAGTCATTTTCATTGTCATATTCTTCATCAGATGAGAAACTATCTTCTTTTGAGTAAAAACACTTCTTTTGTCTATCAGACTGTTTGGTTCTAAGACTTCCTTTCTTATATTTCTTTTTCTTTCTTTGATGATAAGACTTATCTTCATCATCACTATTGTCCATTTTTTGGTGTGGACATTTTGAAGCATAATGAATGAATTTTTCACAATTGAAACACTTGAAGGGTAGCTTACCTTTGAATTTTCCTGATCTTCTTTTGATTTTTCTAACAAAATTAGTTTCTTCCACATCTGACTCAATTCCAGACTCTCTACTTGATTTGCATCCTTTGGTTTTTGTCTTCTTGGTGGCCTTGAATGCTGCTTCATGTGGCGAAGTTCCTTTTCCTTTGTCTATCCTCATCTCATATGATGTAAGGATTCCTTGTAATTCTTCCATTGTTAGTGTGTCTAGGTCTCGAGCTTCTTCAATGGCTGATATCTTTGAGTCAAATTTCATTAGAAGAGATCTAACTAATTTTTTTACAACGACCTTTTCTTTCAACTCTTCTCCTAGTTATTTGATGGAGATTACTACTTCGTCAACGTGAAGACAATATGTTGTGATGTTTTCACCTTCATTCATCTGAAGTTTTTCGAACTGTCCCCTATGTACTTGAAAGTTTGATTTCTTGACTCCATCATCTTCTTGATATGTGTTCTTGAGCTTATCCCACATTTCTTTCGCGCAGGTGATATGCATGACCTTTACTAGCTTTGTTTCCGACAAAACACTAAAGATAGCATTAATGGCTCTTGCATTATTATGATACAACTTCTTTCTGTCAACATCTGTAGGGGGGTCTTCTGGAAATTTGTAGCCATTTACAATAGCGAGCCAAACTTTCAGTCCTAGAGACATTAGGTATGTGCGCATTCTTACGCTCTAGAATTCGTAATTGCTTCCATCAAAAAGTGGAATTCTACTTGATGAAATCCCTTCATGTATTTCCATGGATCATCCTTCCAGTGATTAAAATGTAACTTGAAGGAACCCGCTCTGATACCAATTATTGAAATACTGAGAAGGGGGGGTGAATCAGTATTTGTACAATTACCACTTTTTAACACAATATATAATCATTCACTTTATTAGCAGTATATCACTTCATTCAATATATCATTATCAATATAAATCAACAGTGCACAATGAAAACCACAAAGACACAACACACAATAATTTACGTGGAAACCCTAATGTGAGAAAACCACATGATGATTTCTTATATATATCAAGATTACATTCAATTTATTTACTAGCACCAACTGGAAGGAAGCACCAACTCCCTGATTTTCTAGCACCAACTAGAAGGAGGCTCCAACCCCTTGATTTACAAGCACCAACCTGAAGGAAGCTCCAACTCCTTGATTTACCAACACTGATTGGAAGAAGGCTCCAACCTGTATTTGCCCCATCCTTCCACCCTGATATGAAGAAGGGTATCAATCTATCACTGTCACTATCTCTCTTAATTAGTTTGTTCCAATATCAGTTTTGGCTTAGCTTTGTACTTCACCGAACTCTATTGCTAATTTCTTTACCTTCGACTTATCCAACTATGAGGTGCAACGTTATTATGTGCTTACGTCAAATTCAGCTGCGGTCTTTCACTTCTTCCGAACTATAAAATACTTCAACTTATCTAATTGCGACGTGCGACTTGTTTCTGTACTTACTTCAAATTTAGTTGCGGTCTTTCACTTATTTCGAATTGTCAAATACTTCAACTTATTCAATTGTGACATGCGACTTTTTTCTATGCTTACTTCAAATTTAGATGCGACCTTTCACTTCTTCCGAACTGTAAAATACTTCAACTTATCCAATTGCGATGTGCAACTTGTTTCTGTGCTTACTTCAAATTCAGTTGCGGTCTTTCACTTCTTTCGAACTGTAAAATACTTCAACTTATCTAATTGTGATGTGCGACTTGTTTTTGGGCTCTTCAAATTCAACCGCAATCTTTCACTTCTTCCAAACTGTAAAAATACTTCAACTTATTCAATTGCGACGTGCAACTTGATTATGTGCTTCCCTCAATATCTTATGTGGTCTTCCAACAACGACATGTGGCTTTTGTATGTTCTTACTTCACTTTTTGCTTCTTCTTTGAATCAAATAGCCATTGATTCCCCTTCCAAAAACCCCAAAATTAAAATTTCAAGCCATCCATGGTTGCACTCGCACTCCACACTCACACCTCTCCTCACCAAGTGCATTAGTCCTTGTCTACTTATAGATTTTCTTATGTCCACATGAGGGCCGACATGTTTTCTTTATTACCTTATTTTAATCAATTGACCACAACGAATCTCTGAAAAATAAGGCTTTGTACCACCATGAGGGGCTTATACCCCATCCTTCTTCAATAGATGACCAACTTGTCAATTATGTCGCACCCTTCGACCGACGTATTACTTGCTTGCTATCTTCGACTTATGAACACTTCAACACACAACTTGATTCGACATATCAACTATGTGCATGCTCTAACTATCTGCATCTGTGTTGACATATGTACCATTGCACACTTCTGTTGGTAACTATTGCTCTGACTATTAGCATCTGCTTCGACATATGTACAACTGTGTTGACATTGTACAACAATGTTATATATACTTCTTCAAACTAGCTTCAATAATTATCATAAACCACCTAAACATTCAGTCCAACAATCTCCCATTTGTCATCCTTGACAACATTAAGTCCAATAATCTCTTGTTTGACATCAATGACAACATTCAATCCAACAAACCCTACAACCTTGATATTATTGCACATGGATAATTCTAGCCAAGTGTTTCTCCTCCACGTTGTTCCTAGAACGCAACCAACAATTTGGACTCCTTATATCCACATAGATGAACATTGGAAGGGAAGAACATCCCCCAGGACTATTGACCATAGAAATAGATTATATTCCCTATATTGTGTAGGACAATGGAAGGGAGTTCCATGGATGCTTGATGTCTAAATGAGGGCTTGGAGAACTATGTAGTGAGTAAATTGGCTATGTCATGAGAGTAATTGGTTGGGTCGAGTGAGAACCAAGCACTTAGGAGCTTCCCTCTTTTTGGTGGTATCATGGTCATGCTCTAGGGTGACATCATTAGCTTATTCCTATGGTTGGATGGTGAGTTGGTCCTCAACAATACGTTTTGGGGACATCACTTGATTGCAAATAAGTATTTATATGTGTCTTTTTGTGGAATGATTTATGCTTGTAATTGTTGTGTGATGGATAATGAATAAATTAAAAAAATGCAATGTTAGTTCCATTGCTCTTTTAATTGCATATGAATTATGGATTGTATTATTGTTAGATTTTGAATTGAACCTAATAGTGGGTTATAGAAGATAAGTTTTTTGAATTGAGTGCTTTGGTTTCCAAGGGAAGTATCTGGGTTCGTGATAATCAACTATCCCACTACTCATCCTTCACTTCTATTAACAACATGTGCACATTAGTTGATGACATACTAGTCGATTCTCTCCTTGGTTGATTTTTTATTGTCAGTTCTTCTTTAATGTCCTTCAATCAACTCTACCTAGTTGATCTTGCTTTTCCAACTCTACATATTCAATCCTTACTCCAATCATAATTTTGGATTAGACCTCCCCTTTCGGGGGTTTTTGGTCCCTTAAAAGATTATCAATTTTAAAGAAGACGAGCAAACTCATCATCCACATCTTCTAATTGATACCACTTAATATTTGCATGAGATTGGAAATTATATCAATTCTCAACAACTCTTGTTTACCTCTATAAGTTTTCCAAAAATTCCTATATAATAGTGTCATGTTGTAGCCCAAGTTGCACATATGTTAGTAAGTAATCTATCTCCAGCAACACCAGTAACTCTCCCTCTCCCTCATCAAGCATGGAAGGATATAAAACATTCAAATTCTCTGGATTGATAACAAAATGGATGCCCATATATGACAATAATTCTAGTCGAAAATCATTCTCTCCCACCTGCTAAACAATCGTAAATGAACCATACCTAATGGATTTCAACTTCTTCCCTAGTGATTGTAACTACATCTTACTTAGGTATAACTAAACCATATCTTCCACCATGAATTGATGAGATACTTTGTGTTGATCATGCATCTCCTTACACCTATGTTGTGATCCCTATAATTGCTCTTCCACTTGTATGTGCATTTATTGAATCTTCTCGATGAATCTGATGACCTTGTCTTATTCATCACCAGGTTCCATTCACTTGTCTTATTTTTTTTGGAAAATAAACAATCTATTTAACATATGAGAGATTCCCCATAGAATTGCATGTATAATGATCATATACCCTTACAATGACATTATTTTTCTATAAAGGATTAGGTTTACCCAGTGAAGACATTTTCCCAAACTATATAGTAGATATGGTATTAATATATTAAAACCCATGTCTACTACAACATATTTAATATTTTTACTGATAGATGTAGCAAAAAATCTTCATTTTCCCATTCCTAAACTATATAGTAGATATGATATTAATATTAAGACCCATGTCTTCTACAACATCTTTACTATTTTTACTTATAATTGTAGCAAAAAATCTAGAAAATGCACATATCTTTCTCACCTTTAGTGTATAGTCCTCTGGAAAAGAAGCGTTGTCTATTCTAAAAGATATCACAATAAATCACCGATCTTCTTGGCATAATGCTGATCCTTAACTAGATTTTTTAGCTCCATGGACATTTCCCTTATGCCATGCTTGCATGTGCAATTGGTATTTCTCTACAAGGCTAATCAATTTTGAGCCTTTTATTTGTGCATCCACGCCTCTCCTTTGTAGCTTCTAATGTTATCTCTAGGACTTCTTTCTATTTTCTACAACCTATCTAAGACCTCTAAGATCTCATCATCATCACTATATGACTCTTTTTTCTTAGGTTCCTTGTGATCTCTCTTGGTTACACCATATTTCTTTTGTGAGTGATCCTTCTTGAACATAATAACCAAACATTCATTTCCACATATATCTTTTAGCTTGGGACATTTATATGTCTCATGTTCTCCTTGTCCATATTGCATGTTGATTAACAAATGGACTATAATGAATACAATTTTGTTCGTGTGTCTACACGTCCTTTAAAGATAACATTTACATGCTTACTTGCTTCCAAGGAGTGACACACTGGTATTTGCACTACTACAATATGGGGTTGTAGCGTCTCTATACTCCATTCTCCTTTATACAAGTTTTTTCCCCCTTTTTATAATGCACGTTAGATTTTTACAAGAGTAATTTGTTGTGCCTTTGCATTGTTACCATGATGCACAAAACATTCAAAAAAATTGTTGTTTTCCCTTTGTTTAATGTTTGCATCTTCTTGCATTAAGATGACATCGTTGTTGCATCATAGTTGCATCTCTATAATATGTAGTGTGTCATATGCATTGTAGTTGTGTTGTTTGCATCAAGGTAGAATATTATTGATAAATATGTAGCTTCATGTTAGAGTCAATTTGACGTCGCGTTGTTGTATTCGTTAATTTTTTTATGTGTTATGAAAACTTTGTTGCAGTTCCACACAATTGTTGTTTTGTCAAAGAGCATCACACCCAACATACCAAGTATATTACAATAGGGGATATCATGCATTTATGTGAATAAGAGGAGTATTAACTGCAAATTGCAAGTTGCCACTAAACCCCAACATCAATATTTGTCTATGTATCAAGATTCCATGGAGGCATATTTTTAACATCACATACATTATAATTACAAGTTGAAAAAAATATGAGTGTTAATACATAACTAAATATAAAATATAGAAACATGTCACCATAGTACGATATTGCATAATATTATATCAATTATAAATATAAGTTAGATGCAAGATATATAGGACAAAGTGAGAAATGAGATTTACGTTTAACTCACGGATTTGTTCTTAAAGCTAATTTCTATATTGTGAAGTTTTTGGTGTAATTAATGTTGAATACCTATTTTTATCTCACAAATGTTATACATGGAGGGGGTCTTTCATCCCACATACAAAGATGACTCATACATTAATTTGGTGTCTAGCTAGGTTGTGACTTAATAGCTTATTGTTATTTTCAACACAAACCCTTGACAATGGTGTTAATACACATGTGCAAAAAAAAGAATGACCCAAAAGGCATGTCATTGACCTCACTTACAATGTTAGTATCATAGTCATGAATGATCCTATCACATCAACTCAAGGATAGCTTGCACTAAAAAAACAACTTATGGATTGGCAAAGTTTTGGAGTAGGTAATGCTTTATCAACTATCTTCACCTCACAATTGTTATGTTTGTGGGATTATTCATAACCCACACAACCAACAACAACAATGTTAACACATGCACAATTTAGAAATGAGTATTAATATGGAACACCATCTCAACAAAGGGATATACCATTGTATCAAGATAAAAACCACAAGCTAAATATGACCGATAAGGCAATACACTAAAATCACTTGTGACATTAGTATTAAAGTGAGGGATGATGCTCTTACATCAACCTAGGGACTTGCACCCAAAACCAATTTTTGCATTGGGAAATATTTTGGTGTGGGTAATTCCATATAACCCATCTTTGTCTCACAATTTTTATGCACATGGGATTATTTGCGGCACACAAACCCAATGATGATTTTAATACACACACAATTTAGAAGAGAAGTATTAATGTGTAACAAAATCCCAACATAGGGATATGTCCCTATAACAAGATACCATATAACATCACATTAAAAACAGTCACAATCCAAAAATGACCCACTAGACATGATGTTCAAACAACATGCAATTTTAGAACTAGAGTGAGAGATGATTCTATCACATCAACCCGAGGACTTACTAATCCATTTTATGATGGGAAAGTCAAAATTCCCCAAAATATAAATAATATGAATTCCACTAATTCAAAAAAAATGGTTTGTCTGTGTTTCTGAATAATAGTGGTTGAATATCTTTCCCTTATTTAAGAAAAACAAAAACACACAACATTTATCGCACAAAACACAACCATTATTTTTACTAGGGAACCTCATGGAGAAGAAATTCCATAATCATGTTCAAATAAGCATGCCAACAAACAAATGATTACAATTGCAAATATACACTTCCTTTGTGACTTCCCATGCACATAATTGTATTCATAATGCTCAACACTTTTGGCACAAAGTTTGAATCCTCTCTTCCCACAAGGGCACCATTCTTTTGCTTCTTGACAACTCCCTTGACTATGATCTCTCATTTGACTATCTAATGTTTAGCCAACTGCCCGATCCTTCAAATGTCTAATGCAACTTAGTTTTTCACCCACATTTAAGTGGGTATTATCACAAATTAGTTACCAAAAAGGTTAGAATCCTACCTCTTCAATGACAAATCAGTCCAACTTCTTGGTAATAGTCACTAACATCTAGTCAACAAGAACCCAACCAATAATGACACATCTATAATCAACTCACTGACCATGCCTCCAATGGGTATGTCTTTGTTGACAAGGCTTGCCACCATCATCTCAATTGACATCAACTCAATCAATTTAATACCCCTACTTTAACCCTTCAAATATAACATGCTAAACTATATATTATTTGAAAATAATTTGGTTTATGTGATGATTTGAGTCAAGCTAAGTGGGATAAGTCTAATGGCCCTATGTGTAAATAAATGAAATATAATGCAAACATTCCTAATGTGGATATCAGGGTCAAGGCCCAAATAATGAATGCATATGAGTCCCAGTGGTGGGCTAGGATTGTGGTGCGATTGTTATGTTTTCCATGGTGTCCTTATGTTATGAAAAATCATGTATAAAATGAAGTGCATTATTATAATATTCACCCAAAAGGTTGTTTGAGGAAGCAACAAATCGACCACGATACAACAAGAGGGAAATAAGCAAGGGGTATTGATTATTTGATCTTGACACTTATCCTTTGTAGGTGCTACCTCGATGCCCTGTCATATTCAATACTCCATTGAGTTGAGTTGTCCTTTTGACATTTTCCCATGCTTCTTGGGAAGGGTGTACTCCCCATGAAAGGAAAGTATGTCTTGTACATATTCTTGGGGAAAAGCATTCATTCACCATTGTCATGGATCCCCCTTCCATTCTTCCTTTAATTTTTTTCCTTTTTTTATTTTAGGAAGGAACCTATGTGAATCCCATGGTTGTTATCAAGGGTTTTTGTAGTGGCTTTTTTTTCCTATTGGCTATTTTTTAGTATTTTTTTCCAAATAACATTTTGTGGTTTAAAAATTCACCTATTTTTATATAAAACATACTTAGATTAATAGCATTTACCAAAATTTTATAAGGACAAACAATAAATTGCATGGTCTTTTACTGAATATTTGCCTACGTTATCTACATGTATGGTTTTACAAAACCTAAATATTATCCTAGAATACTATACTTACATGTACTATTATATACTTTAAACTTTTCCTTCGTTATTAGGGTTGTTTTGCTTGCAAATATAAATATAATCCCATTTACTTGTGGTTGGTAAGATCTGTGGAAGCTGGGGAACTTGCTACTGAGAATATGAGTGGGAATGGGGTGGTTTTGAGGGAAGAAAAGATGGATGGAAAGTCCGCAAAATCTGAAGCAAACATCATTTAGACCTACAACCTTGATATTGCTACTCATGTATAGTTCGAGCAAAGTGTTTATCCTCTAGGTTTTTTCTAGAAGGAAAGTAGAATTTTGGACTCCTTTTGGAACCTACACTACAGATAAATTAAAGGGAAGAATTGTGTAAGGAAATGGAAATGAATGTCGTGGATGATTGATGGTGAAATGAGGGTTCAGAGCATTCCATAATGAGCAAATTGACTATGTCATAAGATTATTTGGTTGGGTTGAGTGAGATACAAGCATATATGAGATTCCTTTTCCCTAGTGGTATCATGGTCATGCTTCAAGGTGGAACCCTTAGCCGATTCATACAATTGCTAGTTGAGTTGCTCCTCAACAACTAGTTTGGCAGACTTTACTTTATTGCATATAAGTATTCATACATGTCTTTTTGTGAAATTATTTATGTTTGTAATTGTTGTGTGATTCTATGTGTTCAATGGCCAATGAATAATTTCAATACATGCAAATTTAATTTTGCTAATTTTAATTGCATATCAATTCAATTTTGAGCATTTTCTTTGTGCATCCACACCTCTCCTTTGTAGCTTTCAATGCTATTTCCAAGTATTCTTTGTATTTTGCACAACTTATCTGAGATCACATCATCACCACTCTATGGCTCTTTGTTCTTGGATTCCTTATCACCATGCCCTCATGGGTGATCCCTTGGTCTCACCATATTCTTTTGTGAGGGCTCACAATTGACACTAATAATCATATACACTCCTTTCCAAATATCTATTTTAGATTCGGACACTTATGCATTTAAGGAGTCTTCCGAATATACCTCATCCATTTTATTTTTGATATTTTAGACTAAACTAGTGTAGTCCATCACAAAACAATTCTTTCCTGATGATGGGCCACACTGGTGTGATATATCTAGAATACTCCTTAAATAGTTATACTACTTGCAAAAGTCTTAAATTTGAAACACTTATGTGTCTCATGGTCTAGTTATCCATATTGTATGTTGATTGATCAACCTACAATAGAGTACATATAATTTTATTTTTGTTTCCCCATATCCCACAAAGATAACATTTGTGTGCTTACTTATGTCCAAGCATTGATGCACTACTACAATACGGGCCCATAGTATTGTTGATTTGCATCATTGTAGCACATTCTCCTCTATACATTTTTTTCTCTAGTGTGCAATGGGTTTTTGCGATGGTTATTTGCGTTGTTTTTGCATTGTGACAAAACATTCAAATTTTTTGTTTTTTTTTTCCTTTACATCTCGTTTGCATGTTCTTGGATTGAGGTGGCATCATTGTTGCATCATAGTTGCATCTATAATATGCAGTGTGCCATATGCACCATAGTTGCATTATTTGCATCAAGGAAACATATTATTGATAAATATATAGTGTCGCATTAGAGTTAATTTAGTATCATGATATTGTATTAGATAAAAAAAAATTATGTGTTATGAAATTTTTATCATATTTGCACACAATTGTCATTTTGTTAAAATGAATCACACTCAATGTACCAAGTATATCACAACAAAGGATAATACATGCATTTCTATTGAAATATTAGTGCAATCCTATTTTTGGTTGTTCTTTAGTCTTGAACAACTCTAAATTTTCTAAAAGGTATCTTATTGAACGCTCATTTTTAGCTAAGTGGTCATTTGAATCAAAGTAATAAGTTCCCATAGTGGTGAAAATTACATATGTTGCATTGAACTCATGTATTGTCATTATACAAAAGAAAATATTGATTTCTTATGTGTGGATGAAGCATTTTCTATTTTACCACTTTCTTATGAAGGGATGTTTCATGATTGTGTCAAGCCATATATATGATATTTGAATGTTGTTCATTAGAGCCCCAAGTAAAAACTTGAGCCTTAGTGTCATCCTTGCAAATAAATATATTACTCAATTTAGCTGCAAGATTTAGCATAATTGAGCATAAATTTGAAAGTGGGCGTATAGAGATGGTGAAGGATTCTACATGAATTGTTGTTTATGACTTCGAAGGTATTATCGTATCGCAACATCATTGAGAAACATATGTAAGACTAGTTTGAGTCAACTATATTACTAGCTATTAAAAATGCATGTAGGTACTATATTTTGAAAGAGTTGAATGCTACCATTGAGAGTATTAGATCTAAATTGGAGGAAAATGGTATTAATATAGCTTGTTCCACCTTATTGTGGCTAGTGGACGCTATTAAATGCAGTGATAGAAAATTGTTTGAAACAATGCTCAAAGTATTTCACAAAGATACAAATATTTGTAATTCAAGTACTGTTCATATAATAAACATTTCCAAAGTCATTCAATAAATTGTTTTTGCATATGCACAAACTAATTCAAGTACTGTTCATATAATAAACATTTCCAAAGTCATTCAATAAATTGTTTTTGCATATGCACAAACTTTCGACATCATTCTTCCAGAAAGTTCCGAGCAATCATTGACAAGAGTGTAGTTTACAAAATCTTGTGTGAAGAATCATAAGGTCACTAAGAAGAAAAACAAACACCATTCAAGCTATTGCTAAGTACCTAATGTTGTAATAAAACACCTAAACTAGATTCATATTAAAGAATTATTCTGATAAGAGTGTAGTTTGTAGAGGTTGATGAGAGGAATCATGAGGTCAATGTGAAGGAAACAATAGAACTTGATGTGAAGAATCATAAGGTAATTGTGAAATGGGTGAAGAGGAGAGAACAATAAATAAATCGAGGAGGGGAAGATTCTCAAGTGTTGAAAAAATATCAATTTTTTGAAAGGAAGCTTTCTAAACACTTATTTTTAGATAAGTGATTATTCAAAATCAAAGTAATAAGTTATCATAGTGGTGAAAATTACATCAAATGCATTCAACTCATGCATACTTATTATATAGAAGAAAGTATTTATTTCTTAGGTGTGGATGAAGCATTGCTTATTTTACCAATTGCTTTCAAAGTGAGGCTTCATGATTGTATCGAGTCATCTATGTGATATTCAAATGTTGTTTGTCAAAGTCTTGAACATAAAGTTGAACTTCAATCTCTATTATCTTTGTAGATAAATATATTGTCTAATTTAACTGTGAGACTTGGCATGGGTGAACAGAAGTTTGATTGTGGACATATAACAATTAAAGAATTCTCTACTTGAATTGTTACCCATGAAATTGAATGGATCAAATTATCACAACATAATTGACATGAAACATATGTTAGGCTACTTTGAGTCAAAATGTATCAATAGCTTGCAAAGATGCATGCATGTATAATATTTTGAAAGAGTTTAACACTAACATATTTAAGGGTATTAAATCTAAATCAAATGAATAGGGTATTAGTTTGGCTCATTCTACCTTGTTGTGGTTAATGGATGTTATTGAATGTCATGATAGAAAATAATTTGAAACAATGTTCAAAGTGTTTTGTGAAGATACAAATCTTCATCATTAAAAAATTATTAATGTAGTAAAAATGACTATTTTGAACATGAGATACTTAATATATTGATAAATTTGTCTTTGTAAGGTGCCAACAAGTCCTCTATGAGAAGAATGAATTGGGTATCAAGGTAATTGAATGAATTTGGATAAGGATTACCCACCTTGTTGAGAGGAAAGTAATTATTGTCACCTGCATTTTTAGATAATGAAAGTTCATTGATATTGGTTGAAGGGATGATTTAGGTTTCTCTTAATATGTTCTTATGCCCACCTCCTATCACTCTCCCTATCCCCCCCCACTCTTCTTCTCAATATCCTTCCCCCCCTCTTCCTTTTCCTCTTTATCTAATACCTCATCCCCCTCACCCCTCGTCCTGTTTTTTCTTCTCTACTCCCTTTTCCTCTTTTTCTCCCCCTCTCAATCCTCTTCTTTTTCTTCTCCCTCTCCCTCCTCCTCCTCCACCTTTTCCTTTTCTCTTCCTCTCTTTCTCTCCCTCTCCTAAAATTTTGTCCAAGGAGCAATGTTGTATATAATAGAATGATGTTTTATTGTAAACATTGGATTTACCTAAATTTTCTTTGTATAAATTTCTTTTGTTACAACTCCATAACCCAATGGAAAAGATATTAGCTTGAGATTGAGTTACATTGGTATAGTGAAGGGTTTACCATCATTAATGAAGGTTTTGTAATGGAAAGTGTACCATATTAGTCTTAAAAGAAACCCCGCACATGGATCATTGAACTCCAAGTTAGTATTATGCTATTGATGGTTGTTGGTATTACGATTGAACCTTGGTAAACCCCCTTGCCAAATACACATTAGAGTAAATTTGGGGTCTAAAATGCACCTACTAAGGAAAATATCAAAATAGTAGAATAATATGCCTTGTCACACTAAATTAGAGGTGGTAACTAATGAAGGTTAATCCATACTATCTCGTTAATGATAGTTTCCAAGTGAGTTGAGTTAGTTTAGAGTTAAGAAGTGACGACTAAAAATAATAATGAAAGGTTTAAATTCATGTGCATGCACAATAAATGATGTATTGCCAAACCATTTAAATTTATATCATGTTTTACCCATATGGGGTGCTAGGGAGGAGGGGAAAGCCCAATCTTAGGTCATAGACAAATCAAGATGTGGAAGATACACCTCAATGCATGCAAACCGAGGGCATAGGTGGTGGCAATAGGTAGGTTAATATCATGTAGAAGGACATGTCAAAAGGCTAAGAGTTGAGATAGGGCACTTAATGATCATGGAGAACACATATGGCATTTTCAATCTTTAAAAGGAAGGCTCTTAAAGACACTTTTGCAATATGACGCATCCGAGGAACACACATTATATGGAGGCCCCGACTGTAAAAGGTGTGGCTGCATCATTATGCATAGTGGTTATCTACCTCAATTGTTATTGCAAGATGAATGGCATTTAGAGGCTAAAATTTCTAAACTTGAGAATATTAGAAGTAAGCTCCATTATGATACCAGCCTCGACACTCCTTTCTACCAGTCCTCTATTGATTTTCCATCCCCTTCTATGTTGTGTTTCACTTTTTGGGTGGAGTTAGAGCCATCTATAGCAATATGGGTCAACCTCTTCATTAAGGAGCTTCTTAGGAAGACTATCAAGTGGAGCGATGATCTCACAACCGACCACCCTCACATTTGCATATGTCGTAATCTTCAAGGAGGAAGCTCCTCTTCGATTTTTATTCCAATGGAAAGTAAAGGGCATGGTCGTCATGGAAAAAAATGAAGGGGGTAGAGCATTCAACCCAAGGTCATGCAGGAGGAAGTGATATCCGCGACAACTTACTGGAAACAAATCATAACCGACATTCAATAAGAAATATCTCAAGTTGAGGATTGGGTGAAAACATAACAAGTTTTTATTTGGAATGAGGATATTAAGCACGATATAAGTCCCTAGGTCCTTGTCATAGGTACCTTCCACACCATAGACACTGAGTATTTCAAGACTATTGCTTTGCACTGGAAAATCAAATCACTGTTGGGAAAGGTCCTATGGATAGCAAGGAAGGATGCAATAAGTTGTTGCTTAATATGGATGGAATTCAGGCCTAGATACGAAAATGATCACTAAGCTCAATGTTATTGCTAAGGTCACCAATGGACTCAAATTCACATTAATAGCTCATGCTCCAAACCATGGTCAATAGGTTCCCATGATTTCAATTTCTGCTTACGACCAAGTTACTTAGCTTCTTCTTTGTTGATTCCTCTGTTTTGATTCTATGCTTGACCAAATTTTATCTAGACATCCCCAATTATAACTGGTTTACTATTAGCTTAGGAAACAATGGTAGCGAGGATAGTAGAACTCTTTTGGTTAAAAGTGACAATCTTTTGTTTTGTAGTTGGTCTGGTTTCCCCTCTAGCAGACCAAAGGATTGATTCTTTGTATATTATTTTCTAGTTTAATATAAACATAGTCTAACTTTTACAAAAAAAATATATCATGTTTTATTTAGAATAATTTATAGTTGATTAAATATACCACTACTTTTTTTATATATTTAATGATAAACTTAAAACTCACAAAATAACTAAAATTATAATCAAATAATATATTATAATAATGTTAAAGTAGTAGTAGTAGTAGTAGTAGTAATTATTATTATTATTCATAATTGTGTGTGTGTTGTCAATTAGGTCTAGCTACGATGGTTGGGAGGAATGTTTGTTACCTTCCCCACCTATGATCTATACTCGCAAGTGACATGTTAAGCTCTTAATGAGTATATTGTTGTATTGGCCTTGAGCCTTGAAGAATCTGGTTTACCTTGGGTACCATCCCTGAAATGAGGGTAAGTACTTGGTGGGTTTCTCCAAGATACACATTTCATGGAAATATGTGTGTGTGTGTGTGTGTCTGCGGTTGTTAGATTTTTTTTGTATGTGTTAATAGTATACAATAAATCCTTATTATGCCCGTCTTCTAGGAAAAAAAAAGACATCCTATATGTTATGTCCTCTTATCCTTCAATTCCTATCTCTGACCCACAAATGACATTATCAATTTCTCATTTTTGTGAGTTATTCCAAATTGTGATTGAGTTCGTCCAAACTATTGAAAATTTCTTAATGTTAGGTCCCTTTCTCTTCAATGACTTAAGTGGTCTGGTAGAAGCACACAAGTCCTGATCACCTACTTTCCTCCCTAAATCACTCTATTCATACTTATACCCAATAGAGTAAGGAGTTGAACATGATTGAACCTCCACTAACATTAAGGATAATACGCGACCCTTTGTTGTAGCCTTGCATTGTAGGATAAATTCCTCCCATGAAGATATGGGTTGGAGATCTCGCAAATGATAGATTGGCATTGCAAATTAATTTTTTCCTTGTAAATAATGAATGCAATGAGATTTATAATAGTCCACTATGAACTATTTATGAGGAGACTAAATGCAACTTGTTCTCTCAACCCTCTCAACCCCTCTTTGAACACATTTTGATGTGACTATAATATTCTTCAATGATAATTTTGCTAGAATATACGCCACAAAATATTATATGTAGGACTTTTGATGAACATCTTTTTGCCTTTTTTCGTGTGCATTCTTTTCAATCATTAGTGGGATAAGAACCTATTAATCAGTACAAAAAAATATCATAGATTGGTGGTCAAATATGAATATATTACAGGATCTTAATAAATTCCATCATAAGCAGGATAATCCAAAGTTAGAAATCTATCATGACCACTAATCTAATAGTAGCTCACTTTGATTATTATTTTCAATGCAATATTTATTAATGTGGAATGAATTCTCACATATGGATATGCCATTATAATAAGTGTGTAATAACTCACATAGGTAAAAATTGCAGGTAGGAGTGGGCAAACAAGACATGATATTGAAACCATTATTAGGTTAAAGGGTGGTGGAATCACATCAAATTGAATCTTTTTTGGTGTACATTCTTTTCATTGATTAGTTGGATAAGAACCTCTTAATGAATACAAAAAAATCTCACAGACTAGTGGTCAAATATGAATATATTACATGATCTTAATAAATTCCACCATAAGCATGATAATCCAAAGGTAGCAAGCTATCATGACCACTAATCTAATAGTAGCTCACTTCGATTATTATTTTCAATGCAATATTTATTAATGTGGAATGAATTTCGACATATGGATATGCCACTATAATACGTGTGTAATACTCACATAAGTAAAAATTGCAGGTAGGAGTGAGCAGGCAAGACATGATACCGAAACCATTATCAGGTTAAAGGGTGGTGGAATCACATCAAATTGAATCTTTACACCAAATCCAGGTTGATTTTGATTGAGTTTGGTTGAATTTGGTAACTTCCATTACCTTGCATTTGCATAAAGCATCTCTACATATATATGTTGATGCTATGTGTGTGTATTTTCAATATTCATATAAAATTATGCATATATTGTATTCCATGGATTTTATATACTTGCTTCATTAGCCTATTGTTATAATATATTTACAATCATATGGCTTCTAGTGGAGAGGGACTATCAAATGACTATCTTAGGCACAAAGAAATAAATGAAGGTCACAGAAGAAAATGAAAAGATATAGTAAACAATGATAGCAACAACAAAATAATCAAAGTGGGTTGTAATTACATACTTTAAGATTGTTATATGAAAAAAATGTAATATTAATTTTATGAAGAGTTTCTTTTACAATTGTATTTGTACCTGCTATATTATCTTTTATATTATAGACAAACTTAATAAAAAGGTGAAAGCATTCTTAAAGAATATGATAGAAAAAGAAAGTGATCCAAACTCACCCACACATGGTAAATATGAGCATAGTAGCCATGGTGGGTTTTATCATGCACTTTCTCGTGAATTTTAGAGTGTAATTGAATCTAATATATTACATTTTTCAGGATACTTATTTGGTCGATGCCATGCAAATTAATGTTTGAGCACAAGGCACATAAATGACGATAAACATATATTCCTAGAGTGATTCGAGGGTATTGACAATATTTTAACCTATATGTTTTTATTACATCTTTAGTAATCAATATTTTTATTTATTTATTCAACCCATGTTCTTTAATTATGATTTTATAAAGTGGCTTAGAAGATGAAGAGGGCATTGACAATAGTTCAATCAACTCTGTTTAATAAAATTTTGATGTTAAATTCATACATGTATATAAATTTATTCTTGTTATGTGTATAAAAGTTGTCATTTATTTCGGGTGGTAGTGTACCACTTTTTTACATGTAATTCAGTCAATTTGTAATACTTTCAAATCCATTTCAATTCCTCTTGTGTATACAAATTTTCATGTTTTTTTTTAAAGTAAGTACCCACGGAGATTTGAACTTGTTACCTTTCATTTATAACTTATCATTTCAATTACCCATTACCAATTTATCTACCCCCGTGGGCTATACATTTTTTCATGTTGTGTTGAATACAATGTTGACATTTCCCTTAGGTGTCAATGTACCACTTATTTACAAGCAAAAAAGATTACATTGTTATTTAAAGATTTAATTTTAAAATTTCATCATTACATTTATATATACATGGTTTTTTGCTTCCATCGTTTGAAATTGATTAAATAGTAGTGTGGTTTAATATTATAATTACATTTATGGATACATGGTTTTTGCTCTCATGACTAGTATATTGTAAAACATACTTTTTCCCTCTTTTCTCGGTAAAATACATATCACAAGGAAACTCACTAGATACTTCCCCTCATTTCAAAGATGATACCTAGAGTAAACCGGATTCTTCAGGGCTCAAGGCCAATACAACAATATACTCATTAAGAGCTCAACATATCACTTCCGAGGATTGATTTTGGGTGGGAAGACTAAACTCTATATCTCATCTTTATAGACTTGACCCAATTGACAAAAAAAACTTATAGTGATCATCAATCTCATTGATATTTAAATATTATAAAAATAATCATTAAAAATTAATTAATATTAATATTAATAATTCAATTAATAAATAATAATAATATATATTAACCATGAAAAAATTAATAAATTAATAATCATAATAAAATTAATTAATTAAAAATAATTATAACTACATTGCAAATTTGATGTTAACACATCTTTGACATTTTTTGATGCAATAAGTATTTATTATGATGTTAAAAAATGTTTCCAAGAAGATGCAATATGATGCAAAAGTTTCATATTTCAACGTAGTGTTAACTCATCTTAAATCGATGCTACATCAACACAAAAATGATGCTTTACTAATAATATTGATCCTTTACCCTTGGAAATCACAACGTTTCATCCTTCCAACTTTACCCTTGGAAATCACAAAGTTTCTCCTTCCATCTTTACCCTTGGAAATCACAAAGTTCTTCCTTACATCTCTTTATTATTACATTTACTGCATTTTATATATCTACAACCTTGTGGTTTATATATTTTCTCAAGTATTATAATTTAACCCTAATATAAAATAATTGATATTTTCATCTTCTCATACACAATAGATTAGCTAAATCAACAACCTTGGTTTTCACATGGTACTTCATCACTATCTCGCTCAATGTTTTTAGCCAATTTACAATAGAAATATATGAATTTGAATAATGTTGAATATCATTAAAACTTTTCATTATTTTGCTTAGTGTATTTAGCCAATTGAAAGTAAAAAAATAGACATTTGAATAATGCAACTGAATATCCTTAAAACTTTTGTTGACCCAACTCTGAGAAGGGGTATTGTGCATCTATGTTTCTACAAAGCAATTCCATACACAGATTCTTTAAACTAATCTCACTTGTTAATTGGCTTATCTCTCCAAATTAAACAAGTGATCATCCCCTTAGTAATTACATCATAAGTAGGGATATAAGTAAAATATCTAGCCTTTGACTTTCCATAATATAATTAGGGATATAAGTAAAATATCTAGCCTTTGACTTTCCATAATGGTGAGCATATCTATCTCTATCTAAAAAGTACTCATAATGACTATAGATGTATATTTACCAGAACATGTAAATGAATATATAGAATTTACAAAAGGAATCCCAAGACTATTTGAGTGGATATTTTTGTAAGCTTTTTCTTCTTTTTCATTCATTGTCTCTCTCTTTGTTATATTTGTTTTTTTGATATTTTATTATTATCTAATTTTAGTTTTTTTTTTTCTTTTTTTTTTCATTTTTCTTATCTATTTCTCTTTGTTTCTTATGTTCTCTCCTTAACTACTTTTCCAATTCTTCAAGATTCCTCATCCATTTATCCATTTCTTTTTGTTTCTTATATTTTCTTCTTAACTATTTTTCCAATTTTTCAAGATTCCTGTTATTTTTTTAAATGTTTCTTTTTCCAACTTTTTTTTTATACTACATTATTTCCAATTTTTCTAGTTTTCTCGATCTTTAACTCTCTTTCCATTTCCTTCAAAAACTCACAAAATTGATAATTTATACCAACTCATTTCCTTGTTGTATGTTTCCTAATCCATTGCTTAATCCAATACCTTGTTTAGATGTTTTCCCATATTTTGGATTACTCATATCCCATAAGTAAAGATATGAGTAAACTATCTAACCTTTGACTTCCTACAATAGTGAGCATATCTATCTTTATCTAAAAAGTACCCATAGTGACATG
Source organism: Larix kaempferi (assembly GCA_027924585.1). Lineage (NCBI taxonomy): Eukaryota > Viridiplantae > Streptophyta > Pinopsida > Pinales > Pinaceae > Larix > Larix kaempferi. The sequence goes on from BSBM01000370.1 coordinate 7,544,454, forward strand.
TATATTGATCAGAACATGTAATGCATATAATGCATATGTAGAATGTACACAGGAATCATATTTTAGTGGTTATTTTTGTGAGCTTTTTCCTTTTTTTTTCATTCATTTTCTCACTCTTTATTTTCTTTGTCCTTTCTCTATTATTTAGATTTTTTTTAATATTTCATTTATTTTTGTCATCTAAATTTTCTATTCTTTGTGCTCCCTTTCTCTTTCTTTTAGTCATCTTCCTCATCTATTTATCCATTTCTCCTTGTTTCTTATGTTTTTTCCTTAACTACTTTTTCAATTATTTAAGGTTCCTCATATTTTATAGCTATTTTAATTTTCTTAATGATTCTTTTTCCAACTTTTTCATATACTACATTGTCTCCAACTCGTCTAGTTTTCTTTATTTTTAGCTCTCTTTCCATTGTCTTCAAGTTCACAAAATTGATAGTTTGTACCAACTCATTTCCTTGTTCTATGTTTCTTAGTCCATTACTTAATCTAGTACCTTATTTAGATGTTTGCCCACATTTCATCAAGGATAGTTGTGATCTAATTTCCATGTTTTTGGATCTACCTTCATCATTTTCATCTTCATTTTACGTATAATTTCTAGTCTTCTATGGAGCAACCATTGTATTCCCATCCTAGAAAACACCCTAGGAAAACTCTTCCCTTGAAAGTAGAAAGTAAATTGAACACACATCCTCTACAAAAGTATCATCTCATTATGATTCAACTCTTATCTACCCAGTAAAACTTGTCCTTTATTGATAGGACACATCATCCACTACTTGAGACTATATCTATTCCTTTGAATTTCCTTGTCCTCTAGATGGCTATCATCATATGTTACATCCCTTGTTCAATTTGAAAGCAAAGGGGTCAATGTCCTTAAGAAGAATCCACTTTCAATGTCATTATCTTCTCTACACACCTATGTCCCTCTATAGCTTCACAATGTATAACATTTGATCCAAACCCATTCAACAATAGTCCAACCCATCCAACAAGGTTTCTTGTGATGTCGCTTCCAAGGAACTCCCTTGGATTCACCTTGTTTTGAATCTAGGGTTTTGTTTACAACTGGTTCCAAACACCTCCAAATGATTTCAAATTTGGGGAGGAAGGTATTGATGGGGAATAGGACATATTAACACACATATCAGACATCCAAACAACTGATATACCCATCCATGGTCTGCAAATTTCATGGGAAGAAGTTTCAGAACAAGACTAGTTAATTTGAGAAGTGGAGATCCACCCTAGGTCTGCCATTAGATGCTCTTCCAAACACTATACAGCCTTCACTAATTCTTGGTTTGATACTTGGCTCTGTTATAGGACATCAGGAACAATATATGGGCAGCATTAGATTTGGTTTTAGGGTCGAATTGGAATCCTAATGAACATCAGCTTCTAGAGTCTAGTTTTTGAGGTGAAATTGGTGGGCAAGGAGTCTCGAATTTCTTCATAAACCATAGTAACACTTCAGAGGTATGCACATATCATTTGGGACATCAAATTAAATTCATATGCATCTCTTAACATGATAAATAACTCAGCAAAATATGATATATAACAAGTATAATACCATTCCAAAATCACTAAGCAAATGCTATGGGGAAAATGGCTCGAATCTCTTCATTTAATGTAAATATCACTTGAAATACATAGTGTTTCGAGATGTGGCTCTCATGACATGATTATTACAGATATATATATATATATATATATATATATATATATATATATATATATATATATATATATATATATATATATATATATATCAACTAAAATTTCAATGAAGTCGAAATAACATTCCTTCACTAACCATATGCAACAACAAGTGCGCTATGCAAAAGTTATGGGGAAAATGGCACCATTCTTACATAGTTTGGCATTTACACATAGTTTCACTTGGATATTCTATTTTAGGTTCATATGAGCATGAAATACATAGTGTAGACATAAAATTACAAATAAATGGGGCCCCTTGGACTTCCCCAAAGAGATCAGCATCTCACCATGTGCGCCCTTCCTCCGAGAGCAAGAATATGAAGAGAAAAGTGAGAGAGATGTAGGAACAAGTTGAAGAAGAAATGGTCACGAGCAACCCTGTAGCTTCAACTTGTAACAAATGACTTCATTGCAGCTCCAAATGAAAGGTCTGAATGTCCTCTCCAATTTCCAATTAGGATGGGAATATTGCACCCTCAAAATTGGTACTAAGGCAAGAAGAATAAACATTAAACTTGCATGGACAAGCTATGCTCTCCAATTTGCAAAATGAGAAATGATCAAAATATGGTCTCCTCATTTCTTCTTGTATTTTATTAACCTCCCAAGGCCTCCTTATCTCGAATTCCATCCAAGATATTCATCCTAACTTGAATTGTTCTAATATGCCTCTTCCTCTTCCATGGGAGTTACTCTTCCACTCCAATTCGACCTTACGTGATTCATGCCATGAATAATACCTCTTAAACTCCCCCAAGTATGTTACCCTTCATCTTGAACTCAAATTGGTGAGAGAATCATGCCAAGTGTAGTGGAGAATCTTGCCACATGTGGGTTCCACAACCTCTTATGTGCCCTCATGATCCAATGCCACCTTATTTTCTTTCTATTATTATTTAATTGACCCCTTTAATGTGAATTTGTAAGTCTAAGGTCATTTTGGGTCTTTTAGCTCCTTTATTCCAACTTTTAATGCTTCCACCCCCAACCTAGGGAACTAATAATCTTCCTCCATGATAGTTCATTTGGATGGGAATATTACAAACTTTGAATTGGGAATTTTCTCTTAATGTGGCCCACCTTGTCCATTTGGATCTAATTTTACATTATTACTAACTTGGACATCATGCTTGGTAATTATTTGACCCTTAGTATCAATTTGACAAACTATCATGAATATGGCCAAGGGGCTTAGGCCATTGTGACCTAATGAAAATTTTGGGGACATGAAAAATCCTCCCTTCTCAATATTGCTTGTTTTTAAGCAATTTCAAACATGGATGTTTAAGAACCTGCTTTCTTTCCAAAACTTTGCTTCCCAAAACTTCCCTTTTAAAACTCTGAGTAGTGGCACTCATGCACTTCAATTGTGTGTTTCCAAAAGAAAGGAGATGTGGGTTTTCTTTTTCATATTGATATCCCCTATGACATCACCACTGAACATCGAAATATTAATTAAATCCATCAAAACAAATTTTGCACAATTATTCTTTACCTCTTTCATATTTTGGAAACCCTTTCTGATACCACTGCATAATTATTTTAAGTTGCCACTAAGTTTCCCAACTTTGAGTCTTCGAGATTCCATGAATATTTTAGAGAGGAACCACCATTCTTGCTGCTGCACTACTTTGGTTACAATCACCTTATTAAGTGGGGATCCAATCTCCCATACTACTTGTTTCCCAAAAAAATTGAGACCAATGAGACTAAAATTTATCCCAGGGTCCCATTGCTTGTATTGCACTCCAACAATTAGGAGTGCTCTCCAACCCATACCATCAGGCAAGAGAATTCTCGGATCTCATTTCCTTCTATGAATTCTTCCAAACATCATAAGTACAAAATATAGATCATCAAAGTACATAACAATATAATAAAAATGTACATCAAGGAGGTGCCTCATCAAAGAATCATGAAAGTGATTATACCTCCAAGTAAGTAGACCACCATTTGCCAAGTGCATACAAGCATCAAGTGACCAATCAAATCTTCTCCAATGACATAGGTGAGGATCCCATGCCCTATAATGCTGCTCCAAAAGGATGTAAGATGCATCAAAATAATCATCCCTGTGTTCTTTCATCCAAGAAGTGAATGAATAATCTCCATTAAAATATGAACCAAGTAGGAAACAAAGAAAACAATGAGCCTTCAAGGGGCTCACATAAGTACCATTTGTGCATCCATGAATATGTGTATCATCAAGATTAACAAAGGATGTTTCTTCCAATAATAATTTGCTCCAATTATATATCTCTTCACCCAAGTATTGGATGGAGTTCCTCCAACATCAATTGAACTAAGCAAGGAGCAAGGAAAATCACAAGTCTTCAAGTGACTCAAGTGAACATCATAAGTGCATCCATGTATATGTGCATTATCAAGAAATAACAAAGGATGTTGTTGCCAATAAGAATTTTCTCCAATCATATATCTCTTCACCCAAGTATTGGATGAAGTTCCTCCAACATAAATTAAGCTAAGCAAGGAGCAAGGAAAATCATGAGTCTTCATGTGACTCAAGTGAACATCATAAGTGCATCCATGTAGATATGTATCATCATAAGGTAACAAAGGATTCTGCTGCAAATGTAAATAATTAGAAAGTGCTCTAATCATATCATCATCTAAAAGAGACATAGGAGTTTCATACTCCTCATGTGTCACCATCAAAAATAAACTTTTCACCCATACTTCATTAGGATGAATGCTGCAAAATATGGGAGTGTAGGATCATCCCCTTAGTAATTCCATCATAAGTAGGGATATAAGTAAAATATTTAGCCTTTGAATTTCCATAATAGTGAGCATACCTATCTTTATCTAAAAATTACTCATAGTGACTATATATGTATATTTATCAAAACATGTAATGCATATGTAGAATTTACAAAGGAATCCCAAGACTATTTTAGTGTATATTTTTTTGAGCTTCTTCTTCTTTTTCATTCATTGTCTCACTCTTTGTTATATTTGTTTCGTGTATTCTTTAGATATTTTTTTTCATCTATTTTTTTTTCCCTTTTTTTTTTTTCATTTTTCTTATCCATTTCTCTTTGTTTCTTATGTTCTCTCCTTAACTACTTTTCCAATTCTTCAAGATTCCTCATTTTTTTTTCGTCATTTTCTTCATCCATTTATCCATTTCTCTTTGTTTCTTATGTTCTCTCCTTAACTACTTTCCCAATTCTTCAAGATTCCTCATATTTTATAGCTATTTTTTTTAATGTTTATTTTTCCAACATTTTTTTTATACTACATTGTTTCCATTTTCTCTAGTTTTCTCTATCTTTAGCTCTCTTTCCATTTCCTTCAAGCTCACAAAATTGATAATTTATACCAACTCATTTCCTTGGTATATGTTTCCTAGACCTTTGCTTAATCCAATACCTTGTTTAGATGTTTACCCATATTTTGGATTACTCATATCCCATAAGTAGAGATATGAGTAAACTATATAGCCTTTAACTTTCTACAATAGTGAGCATATCTATCTTTATCTAAAAAACACCCATAGTGACTATACATGTATATTGATCAGAACATATAATGCATATGTAGAATGTATAGAGGAATCCTATTTTAGTGGTTGTTTTTGTGAGCTCTTTCCTTTTTTGATCCCATGATTATTTTAGTGGAATTTTTTTGTGAGTTTTTTCCTTTTTTTTCATTCATTTTTCTCACTCTTTATCTTCTTTGTCCTTTTTTTTATTATTTAGATATTTTTTTTAATATTTCATTTATTTTTGTCATCTAAATTTTCTATTCTTTGTGCTCCCTTTATCTTTCTTTTAGTCATCTTCCTCATCTATTTATCCATTTCTCCTTGTTTCTTATGTTTTTTCCTTAACTACTTTTCCAATTATTTAAGGTTCCTCATATTTTATAACTATTTTAATTTTTTTAATGATTCTTTTTCCAACTCTTTCATATACTACATTGTCTCCAACTCGTCTAATTTTCTTTACCTTTAGCTCTCTTTTCATTACTGTCAAGTTCACAAAATTGATAGTTTGTACCAACTCATTTCCTCGTTGTATGTTTCTTAGTCCATTACTTAATCGGGTACTTTGTTCAAATGTTTGCCCACATTTCATCAAGGATGGTTGTGATCTAATTTCCATGTTTTGGGATCTACCTTCATCATTTTCATATTAATTTTATTTATAATTTCTAGTCTTCTATGGAGCCACCATTGTATTCCCATCCTAGAAACACCCTAGGAGAACTCTTCCCCTTGAAAGTAGGAAGTAAATTGAACACACATCCTCTACAAAAATATCATCTCATTATGATTCAACTCTTATCTACCTAGTAAAACATGTCCTTTCTTGATAGGACACATCATCCACTACTCGAGACTATATATATTCCTTTAATTTCCTTGTCCTCTAGATGGCTATAATCATATGTTATATCCCTTGTTCAATTTGAAAGCAAAGGGGTCAATGTCCTTAAGAAGAATCCACTTTCAATGTCAGTATCTTCTCTACACACCTATGTCCCTCTATATATTCACAATGTATAATGTTTTATCCAAACCCATTCAACAATAGTTCAACCCATCCAACAAGGTTTCCTGTGATGTCCCTTCCAAGGAAATCCCTTGGATTCACCTTGTTTTGACTATAGGGTTTTGTTTACAACTGGTTCCAAACACCTCCAAATGATTTCGAATTTTGGGAGGAAGGTATTGGTGGGGAATAGGACATATTAACACACCTATAATAAATCCAAACAAATGATATACCCAGCCATGGTATTCAAATTGCATGGGAAGAAGTTTTGGAACAAGACTAGTTAATTTGAGAAGTGGAGATCCCCCCTAGGTCTGCCATTAGATGCTCTTCCTAACACTATACGACCTTCTTTAATTCTTGGTCTGATACTTGGCTCTATTATAGGACATTAGGAACAATATATGGGCAGAATTATATTTGGTTTTAGGGTCGAATTTGAATCCTAATGAACATCAGCTTCTAGAGTCTAGTTTTTGAGGTGAAATTGGTGGGCAAGGAGTCTCGAATTTCTTCATAAACCATAGTAAAACTTCATACGTATGCACACATCATTTGGGACATCAAAGTAAATTCATATTCATTTCATAACATGATAAATAACTCAGAAAAATCTGATATAAAACAGGTACAATACCATTCCAAAATCACTAAGCAAATGCTATGGGGAAAATGGCTCGAATCTCTTCCTTGAATGTAAATATCACTTGAAATACATAGTGTTTCAAGCTGTGTCTCTCATGAAATGATTATTACAGAGATATATATCAGCTAACATGTCGATTAAGTCGAAATAACATTCCTTCACTAACCATATGCAACAACGAGTGCGCTATGCAAAAGCTATGGGGAAAATGGCACCATTCTTGCATAGTTTGGCATTTACACATAGTTTCACTTGGATATTCGACCTGAGGTTCATATGAGCATCAAATAAAGAGTTTATACATAACATTAGGAATAAATGGACCCCCTTGTACTTCCCCAAAGAGATCAACATCTCACCATGTGCGCCCTTCCTCCAAGAGCAAGAATATGAAGAGAAAAGTGAGAGAGATGTAGGAACAAGTTGAAGAATAAATGGTCACGAGCAGCCCTGTAGCTTCAACCTGTAACAAATGAATTAATTTCAGCTCCAAATCAAAGGTCTTAATGGCCTCTCCAATTTCCAATTAGGATGGGAATCTTGCAATCTCAAAATTGGTACTAAGGCAAGCAGAATAAACATTCAACTTGCATGGACAAGCTATGCTCTCCAATTTGCAAAATGAGAAATGATAAAAAGATGGTATCCTTCTTTATTCTCATATTTTATTAACCTCCCAAGGCCTCCTTAGCTCGAATTCCATCCAAGAGACTCATCCAAACTTGAATTAGGGAGAGATTCCCATGAATGCCACTTGTCCAATGTTTCCTATCTCTCCTCTTCCATCAATTCCAATGGGGGAACCTTGGCTGCCATAACTCCCCTTGTGCGCCCTCTTGGAGGCTATTTTTATCCCTGACATGTCATATATGTTAGATGTTAGCAATCAGGTCTAAACTTTGTCATAAGTGTCATAGAATCTTCATCATTGTTGTCATAGGAGTTAGGAATCTAGCTCCAAGTGTCACAATTCTTCTAAGATGCCTCTTCCTCTTCCATGGGAGTTACTGTTCCACTCCAATTCGACCTTACATGATTCATGCCATGAATAATACCTCTTAAAATCCCCCAAGTATGTTACCCTTCATCTTGAACTCGAATTGGTGAGAGAATCATGCCAAGTGTTGTGGGGAATTTTGCCACATGTGGGTCCCACAACCTCTTACGTGACCTCATGATCCAATGCCACTTTATTTTCTTTCTATTATTATTTAATTGACCCCTTTAATGTGAATTTGTAAGTGTAAGGTCATTTTGGGTCTTGTAGCTCATTTATTCCAACTTTTAATGCTTCCACCCCCAACCTAGGGAACTAGTAATTTTCCTCCATGATAGTTCATTTGGATGGGAATATTACAAACTTTGAATTGAGAATTTTCTCTTAATGTGGCCCACCTTGTCCATTTGGATCTAATTTTACTTTATTACTAACTTGGACATCGTGCTTGGTAATTATTTGACCTTTAGTATCAATTTGACAAACTATCATGAATATGGCCAAGGGGCTTAGGCCATTGTGACCTAATGAAAATTTTGGGGACATGACATTTCTTGCCCATGGATCTTGCTATCTACATTTCCCACATTGATTGGTTCTCTTGAACTCAAGATTTTCCCCCTTCTATGCACATACTTAGTCCAACCCTAAGACAACTCACATTCTTAGTCCTAAAGCACACACAACTAAGTTCATAAGAATGCCTCCAAATATATCAAACACTAAATGTTGAGGACACTTAGTTTTAACATTTGAAAAAGAAAGGGATGTTTGAATAATAGTTTAACAAAAACTAAATTCCATCTCAATGATAATAAACTTATTAGTGTTATCCTAATCACTCACAAATCCATCTCAATAATTTGTTTAGTACACACTACATAAGATAATCCACTATCAAATTCATAATGTTGATTACACCATAAAATTGTATTCACACTCATTACATTATGAAACCATACGACCAACATATATACTTAGTTGCATATTTATGCTTAAGTTTGTTATTGCTTTGTCCATTGTCTTACAAAATTGTATTCACACTCATTACATTATAAAACCATATAACCAACATATATACTTAGTTGCACATTTATACTTAAGTTTGTCATTTCTTTGTCCATTTTCTTACATTGAATTCGAAAACCCAATATCTTCATCATAATGAACCCAACCCAAACAAACACTAGCATACCATAATTGAATAATCTACCTAGCTAACCAATGAGTATTCAAATCTAAAATTCGAACATTTCTCTACCTTATGTCTTTAAATAAAGTTATGGAAAAACTACAAATTTTTGAGAAGATTGTGGACATATAAGAGAAAATATATTTTTCACGATTAGAAATTGATGTGTATAATTCAAATATCCCAAAAATTTTGAGAGAGATTAAAGGATAATTATATATATCACCCCATAAAACATATATGTTACAAGAATGAATATATTATTAAAAAAATTATAATTATGGAAATGTGAATGTCAAATATATGTTATATTAATTATAGTTAGTATTGTTGTTATTAATCAGCATAGATTATGTGAAAATTAGTGTGAAAATTTAAATAATATTTAATATAAAAATTTGATATTTTTTATTATTTATAAAATTGTTTGATATTTTTTTATTATTTATAAAATTGTGTGATATTTTTTATTATTTATAAAATTGTTTGATATTTTTAGTCAAGGATACGGTGGTTTGTTGGTGGGGTTAGATGGATTTCATTCCATCCACCCAGGTTCAATTTCGTTGAGACATTTTTTGGCTTGGATTATCAGCTGACGGTTTGCTCGACCTAACATCCACGATATGTGAGGAAGTTTGTTGAACTTTCCCGTGCGTTGTTAGCTTTCCTTGATTCCTTCGGAAGAGCAGGAAGGTGATTTTTCCACTGAAAAAAATTGTTTGATATTTTTTATTATTTAGTAAAAGTATTTGATATTTATTATAGTTAATCATAGTTTTTAAAGCTTTTTCCTAAATAAAAATGAAAAAAAATAAAAAATGAAAAGAAAAAAAAATGGAATATAATGATGTGCTTTAAAAAAAAAAATGCAACTATGTTTTTTTAAACAAAATTCGATTAATACATTGCAAAATTTCTCTGAATAAGGTGTCAGGGAGGTGGGGAAGGGTCGCTCAGGGGTCGACGCAAAATGGTAAGTTGCAGATGCCACCTCCGAGCATCGTACTTGAGGTCACAGGGGGTGAATGACACACAACTGTAGATGCCATCCACTTGGAAATTAATTCACAATCCTGGTCTGACATGATTAAGGAAACTGGTATGTATGAGCACAAGAGTGTTTGCACCATGGAATTCCTCGGTGAAGTGATGGTTTTGATGACCTTTTGGATAGGGATGATAATGGGCACGGGGAGAATAATTTTTTTAGGATGTCGTAGGATGGATCACTGCAATAAAGATGCTAGGAGGAGACTGCAATTCAATGCCCCTCTTACGGACTTTGAAAGTTGGAAGCTCGAGTTTGATTTGTCCAATCCTGAGTCCAATGGTAATTGCTTGTTTATTAATCCTTTTTTATTTCATTCCTTTTGCCGGAGCTAGGGCCTTCTATAGTGAATTTGTGTTGTTGCTTGTTAGTGGAGACACCATTGGTGATTTCCAGGTGAGGCTTTGATTTTTCTCCTAGCCTTCTACAACATTGGTTGGAAACTCATTTCCTGAGTGATAGATTCTATTTGGTTCCCAATGGCATGGTAGGGAAAGGGCGTGGGTGAAGAGGGAACAAAAGCTTAGGACAGAGCCATTGGCCTTGAGTTATGCAAGGGGTTGCAGCCTTAACTATGACCTATAAACAAAGAATCCCAACCCATATTTAGTAGGAGATCTCTCAATAAGAGGATTGAGTGAATATGGAAGAAGGTTTGGTAGATGATGAGGAGATGGAATAGGAAATGCACCATGGATCCCTAACATAGGAACTTCTCATACCTATGACACTATTACAAAATTATACTCCTCTACCGTCAAATGAAATCGTTGTTGGGGAAAGCCCTCATGGATAGAAAAGAAGAGCACACTGAGATGTTGTTGTAGATGGATGAACTTCAAGATCAAGTTAAGAATATGGATGCCAAAATCAACCTCTTTTTCAAAGCCATCATTGGTTTTGAATTGCAGCAAAGGGGGCATCCACCAACCCAAGTTCAAGAAGTTCCTATGATATCTATTTCTAATTATGATCATGTTACCTAGTTTTTCTTATATTGTTGTTTCTATTTGATCTCAATATATCTTAGGTTTTATCTCATCTCATTTAGATATCATTTGTATACTCTCAGAGTAAGAAATAATAGAGTTATTAAGACAATGCTAATACAAAATGATAATCGTATATTTTGTAGTTAGTTTAGTTTCCCTTATGATAAACCAACAAACTAAAACTATATATTTTCTTTCACTTAATATAATTTTAATCTAACTAATAATAATAAAATATATTGAAAAATAATAATGTTAAAGTATACCTTATAATAAAAAAATACATTGAAAAATGATTTAGTATTAACACTATTAAAATCGAGTCTTAAAATCTAGTCTTAATACCATTGGAACACCAATATTACAAGGAGGTCAATAAGTCTTAGCATATATGGACGATATGAATAATGAAACTCTATGAACTATCCACGCTAGTTTGAGAAAATGAGGGACAATTCGTATTTAACATAGAGCACTTAGCATTAGAAATTTATGTGGAATTAGAAGAAGTCCAAAACAATTAAAAAATATAACAAGAACTTTGGTAAGTTGGTTAAACAGATAGTTTCGGATTTCCAAGCAAGTTGGTGATGCAACATTGTCATTTTATTTTATTCAAATTTTATTTTATGGTGAAAAATATATCGAGGTATTTAGATTAAGGTATTTTATTGGTATTTAGATGAAGGTATTTTATTATTATTATCATTAAGATGTTTTAAAAACTTCAAAGATATTTTTTGAAAATGTTTTTTTGTTTGTTAGAATTTTTTTGATTTATAGGAGTAACTTTTGGTCTAAGAAATTATGATTCAAGGGTTTTTAAGCCGTTAAAATCACTTGATAATCACATTTGGCCTAGGCCACACCAACCCTTAACTGGTTGGATTTTGGGTGTCTCCTCCCAACTAGCTCACTCCTAAGGGGAATTGAACCCGCGCCACCCTTCCGACAAAACCCAAACCTTAACTAAATGAACTAAAGAGATTTGACTTTTCAAAGTATTAATATCATCAAAAAATTATATTTTATTTTCAATCTCATATATTTAAAACAATTATAAAAATTACAATTTATAGTTTTTTTAGATATCTTCTCCCAAACATGTCATAAAAACCAACCCTACTAACTAGATTTCAATTTATAATTTTACTTCAATGAATAGCATATTATTAATAATAATAAAAAATATTAAAATTAATTTATTTAAAAACATTTATATTCTTGGAAAAATTGTGATTTATAGATTTATTTCAATGAATATTATATATTATTATTTAACGAGAACAATTATGTTTGTATTTATAAATAACTAAATTTTTTTAGCAAAACAATACAAAAATTCCTCAAAATAGTATTAGAGGTTCCTGAACATTATAGAGCTTAGTTACAATCATTCAAGAGAGAATATACTTTAGGAAAAATACATATTTCCCTAAGCTGCTAAACTAAGAACTAGTATCATTGTCCATAACCTAGACATCTTGATTGTCTTCTTCTTCATCCTCTATGTTGTTCTCGGCATCATCTTCTTGACTCACAACATCAACATATTGATTATCTTCCATGGTCTCCTCAACATCCTCATCCCAGGTGTCTCGGATTTCTTCCAATAACTCCTCGCTATCCATAATCTGAATGCTTTGTCTGTCTTCAATGTTTTCGTTTGTCTCCTTAGAGGTGGTGATATTCAATGGATATATATTTTTTCTTTCAATGGAACACATCATGGGAAACCCTCAGGTATTTCCCCTCATTTCGAGGATGGTACCCAAGGTAAACCACCGGCCGTGATTATGGGGCCTAACCCGGTAGGGACATCAAGTGAGGCCTTGCATAGCCACTCGGGGATTTGACCCCGAGACCTTCTGCTTGCGATTACAACACTCAACCACTTGAGCTAACCCACCAGGCTTATATTCAATGGATATTATATTAATAATAAAAAAACATTATTTAAAATTATTTAATTTTTAAATTTCAAAATTAATTAAAATTCTACATATTTTATTTATATATGATTGTAACGTCGCCTTCACCCAATCCAACCAACATAGGGGACATTAACTAAATCGAGGTCTCTAACTTTTGCCCCGTGTCCATGTTACAAATTCATTTTATTGAGAAATGTGTGTGCATATGCATAATAAAAATACACAGTGAAAATAAAATGCATCCACACACAACACATGCAATTTCAAGCATAATTATCATAGGCACATAAATAATCATTTCACATCAGATACAAAAGAATACTTATCTTTAAACAAAAAAGATCCAGGCATACTACGTAAGAGCGATTTTCCACCCAACCGTAGGCACTCTATCCAGCATATACTATTTTTTTTTAGAGGCCGCCAGGGAGAAGGAAACAACTGCATGCTTCTATCTCTCAGCCCACAACCTGTTATGCTCTCTATGCTTAGCCAAATGCTCAAATAGAGCTCTACAAGGATTTCACTCAGCCATCACAGCCTTGGCACTCCTTCTAACTTCCCCACACAACACAAGGAAGGTATTTCCCTTCACTGCTCCACATTTCCCTCAGGAAAAATACCTTTATAGTACTCATCAGTGTGTGTAGTAAGAGTCCAACCTGTTGTATGCTATTGGAGAACCTCCTACAACATTAATGCATGGCTTCTTAGGCATCCAAAAGTAGCATAACTCAATGGGTAAGGGTTTCTAGCTTGCCCAACCTCGATGCTCACCTACAAACAACTATTTTCCCTTCAAATCCGTAGATCTATCTCCAAATTTGATTTTTTGACTAGGAAAACCGTCTAGTAATGGTCATGAACAAAAATAGGAATACTCTACGTAGTGTAAACATCTGCATAATAGAATGATGGAATAAGTGTTGACTCCAAGGGATATGAGATGATGGTGAAAAGACAATTGACATAACTTATGACCATAGAAGAAAGGACTCCTAGCTACAGCTGACATAACTATCACAACCCACATGCCTTAATAACTGTCACACATGCATTCAATGATTGGGTTTAACAGTCAAGAGAAGGTAATTGGCTCATTTAAAGCACATGGCATAATTTGGATGAGTTCTAAGGTTGACACATGACAACAAAGGATTTGGTTTCTCATAAACCTCCTTTTCTCTTCCCCTATGGTGGAATTATAGCCCCTCTAGTGCTCCTTACATAGCCATCTTGGACCATTTTATTATTTTTCCAACATAATATTTACATATATTTCAAATTTGCATGATAAGCCAACCATACGATCCAAATAAAATTATATACATCATACATGCCTAACCATTCACTAGTCAAACCTTGGTCTTGAGCTCCGCACTAGGAATCCATACTAGCATATTTACATAATTTACATAATTTTGATTAATTACATTCCAAGTCAAAACTGAGGATATTACAATTATAATGACAATAATATAATTTTAAGGTCATGGTCATGCATGACACCAACTTGGTGTATGAAAATTCTTTATTTATGAGACAATAATCCTCTACTGAATTGAATCTATAACCTTTTAAGAAGAAATGCATATTCTTAACTATTAAACCCACTTATATAAATATTTTAAAAATTCACTTAAAAACTAATAATAACATATAATTATTTAATATAAATATATAAATTCCAAAAAAACATATAAATATAATCCATCCATAATATTAATATATTAACCTCCACGTAGGGTGGCATACACAGGGAACAAGGTAGGATGGGATAGGAGTCTCAATACCGAGACAAGTGGTAGCAAGTTCTACTAATGTTAATGTTTTCTTATTAACATTGTTACTATGTTTGTTACTGTATTATGTTAGTATTATTTTTTTTACTGGTCTCCTCTCACCTAGAAGTTATAAACATTATGCAGCTCCTTGTTATATTTCATTTTGTTTTGTTTTATTTTAAATTAGAATGTAATCTATAATTCATATGAATGAATTATGACTTTTTTCTATGGAAAAAAAAAAGGATTATTAAATTTAAGATTGTTGATTTTTTTTTAAATAATACACTAAGTTAAAAGATAAAAATCAATAATATATAATCAATTCTCTAACTATATAAAAAAAAATTTAATTCTGATATATAAACTGTATATTCATGATCTCAACTCTAGATTCCTATAAAATAGAGTTACCTAAATACAAATTTTTATAATTTCGTGTATATCAATAAAATTAATTGATCCTCTCTTATTTTATTTTAAAAAAATTAATTATATTAAATTCTTCCATTCATTTACATCTTCACGTATTACAATTTTTTAATTTTAAGAGATCTGATTTAAGTGCAAGTTGTCCAATTATTATAATTTTTTCTTTTTTCTTCATATTATTTTATAATTTTAGTAAATCTGATTTACGTGCAAGTTGTCTAAAGTATTAAGATTTGATTTATGTGCAAGTTGTCCCAAAAGATTATTAACTCATAGATTTAATAATCTTTATATGACTCTTTTGCAATTTTAAAAGCTCACGATATAAAATTATTATCTCGAGGTGAAAGAAATACAATTTTCATAATAAATATTAAAGATCATGATTCATGAATATATATACATACTATAATAAGATAATATTATATAAAAGTATGTTTATAAGTTGAATAATTTAAAATGTGTCATGTTTATACCTAAAAATGATAGGTAGGTTGTTTTCAACAATGTAGATGTTATGGTGATGGTTTCCTCTTAAAATACATGAATTATTAAATTAAACAAAAAAATAATAATTTATAAGTCAAATTTCAACCTTCATGAAAATATATTCTTTTGTTTATAATAATCATCATTCTATTTTCATTCTTTTTTTTCCATTTTGTTTAGTAAGCCATTCTTAAGAATATATATTTGCACATAGAAAAATGGTGGACAAAAGAAAGATAGGGAAAAATGTTCGCTCTTTTCTTTACAATTTTCTAAAGAGAGAAGGTAAGTTTTGGAAGTACCGGGAACATTGCTAAATTTGTATCTTTTAATTGATTTGGTTTGATCATAACTCTTTTAATACAAAATATCTACTCATTTTGGTTAAAAAAAACTTATCATTCTATCTATAACTATTGTATGGAAACCAATGCTTACAAAGAGCTAGGCTGATGTGCTACATTGCCCCCCATCACAACCCTCTTCTTCTAACCTTATTGATTTAGCTAGAACCATATGTTACTAATATACAAGAAAGTTTACAAGCACCACCAGTTATGACTAGTCCTCAGGTGGGACAACCAACCAATTATCCAAAAAATATAGTTTTTTCTTTCCATGTCTCTCCCCCATGAGGAATTATTTGAGGGATGAAAACTAGACAACTAAATAGAGACCCAAATGACATCTCTATGGGTTTGAAACCAAGCCCTAGCGAAAAACTCTGGAATTCTTAAACAAAGGCCTTGACAACCTAGAACATAACTATAGAAAAGATATGGAAAAAACTAAAAAGTGAGATCCAATACTAATTTTTGGGATTCAAAAGCCACATTAATAAGGATTGGAGGAGTAGTCTCTTGCTAAAGAGGCTCGGTGTTATCCATTGAAGTTTTCCACCTTGTTTCCCATTTTTCCTCTTCTTCTTTTGTATCTTTTGTTGTTTCCTTTTGATTGTTGGTTTTCGAACCCCAACTGGTATTTGATAATACTCTCTTACTTTCCATATAATTCATCCAACCTATTAAGAATTTACTTGTTTTGATTTTTCTTCTACTTTGTATCCCAACACACAAACTATTTAATATGCTAGTACAAGTCTAATGTCTCGAAATATTGTGTGTCCTTACTCCTTAAGAACCCAAGTCCAAGCAACCATGGAATGATTTTCTAATCCACCCTAGCATTGGAGATATAGCCTCTTTTTAGTCTTACCCCTTGTCCTATATATTCCACCTCCCACTTGAACCTTTCAAAAAAACCTATTATGATGGGATACAACAAGTGACTTGGTCATGTTCTCCTTATGTTTGTCCTTGGATTACCCTCTTGTAGGTCGCATCAGTTCTTTGCACTGTCATGAGCAAGCCCTCCAAACCCCCTTATTGTTCTCCCAAGTCCTCTCCATAGATTCTACATTTCTAATCTTAACCTCTAACTTGCAGGTACTACCAACTAGACTGGATCGTGTCTCCCTCGAAGTTAAAGACCAAATTATTATCATAGACTTCAAGATGTCATATATCTCTAACTCCCACCAAGAAAATTCCCAAGCTAATTATACTCTGTAGAGGGCTCCAATGGATGTCCAAAAAACATAAATTAACTATCTATGTGGTTTATCTTTTCCACTACATTTTGATGTGAAAATCTAGAGGACGACTATAAGTTCCTTGGTGTTCATCAAACAAATAGACTTGAAGGCACTTGTTCATTCCTCCATATTACGAAAATGCATTAGAGAAAATATCACTTTAGAAGTTAACCTCAAACCCTAAAATCAATTTCCATACTCTTTTAGCGAATCAAAATTATTTAAAATTCAAAAGAGGTGCATATACTTATGAGTCAAAGCATTCTTAGCTAGCAATTTTTTATTATATAATTCTTGTTTAGATGGAAAAGGTTTTAATTATATAGTGTAACAACTAACTAATTTATATATTATATTCTAACTAACTAATATATATTATATATTATGTAGTAACTAAGCACGTCGATTTGACTACTAAACTAGACAAGTAAACAAAGACCCTAAAGACATCTCTGTGGGTTTGAAACCAATTCCTAGCAAAAAACTTGTGCAATTCTAAAACAAAGGCATCGACGACCGAGAACATAACTATAGAAAAGATATGGAAAAAACTAAAAAGTGAGACCAGGTAGTCATTTTTGGGAGTCAAAAGCCACATTAATAAGGATTGGAGGAGTAGTCTCTTGCCTACGAGACTCAAAGTTATTCATTGAAGTTACCCACCTTGTTTCCCATTTTGCCTCTTCTTCTTTTGTATCTTTTGTTGTTTCCTCTTAATTGTTGGTTTTCAAACCCAAAATGGTATTGCTGATGCTCACATAATCGCCATATAGTTCATCCAACATATTAATAATTTACTTATTTTGATTGTTCTTCTGCTTTGTATCCCAACACACAAACTCTTTAATATGCCAGTACAAGTCTAATGTCTCGGAATATGTTGTGTCCTCACTCCTTAAGAACCTAGGGCCAAGAAACAATGGAATGATTTTCTACTCCACCCTGGCATTGGAGATAAATCCTCTTTTTAGTCTTACCCCTTGTCCTATTTCTTCCACCTCCTAGTTGAGTCTTTCAAAAAACCTATTATGATGAGATGCAACAAGGGCCTTGGCCATGGTCTCCTTATGTTTGGCGTTGGATTACCCCCTGCAGGTCGCATAATTTCTTTGAAAAGTCATGAGCAAGACCTCCAAACCCCCTTATTGTTCCTCCAAGTCCCCTCCATAGCTTCTTACTTTCTCATCTTAACCACTAACTTCCAGGTAATACCAACTAAACTGGATTGTGTCTCCCTCCAAGTCAAATCCCAAAGTACTATCAAAGACTTCAAGATGCCATATATCTCTAACTTCCTCCAAGAAAATTTCCAAGCTAACTATAATTTGTATAGGCTTCCAATGGATGTCCTCGTAACATAAATTAACTATTTATGGGGTTTACCTTTAACCCTACATTTTGATACGCAATTCTAGAGGACATAGCAACATGTTCCTTGGTGTTCATCATACAAATAGACTTGAAGTCACTTGTTCATTCTCCACAATGAGGAAAGTCATTAGAGAAAATATCGTTTTAAAAGTTAACCTCAAACCCTAAAGTCAATTTTCATGTCATACTTTCTTAGTGATCAAAATTCTTTAAAATTCAAAACTAGTGCATATACTTATGAGTCAAAGCATTCTTAGCTAAAAAAAATTTATTATATAATTCTTGTTTAGATGGAAATGATTTTAATCATATAGTGTAACAACTAACTACTTTATATATCATGTTATAACTAACTAATATTTTATATTATATAGTAACTAAGCACATCAATTTGACTACTAAGTGAGACAATAAAATAGAGACCCTAATGACATCTCAATGGGTTTGAACCAAGCCCTAGAAAAAAAACTTTGCAATTCTAAAACAAAGGAATCGACAACCTAGAACATAACTATAGCAAAGATAAGTAAAAAACTAATAAGGGAGACCTGGTATTCATTTTTGAGAGTCAAAATCCACATTAATAATGATTAGAGGAGTAGTCTCTTGCCTACGAGACTCAACATTATCCATTGGAGATTCCCACCTTGTTGCCCATTTTGCCTCTTCTTCTTTTGTATCTTTTGTTGTTTCCTCTTGAATGTTGGTTTTTGAACCCAAAATGGTATTGATGATATTCACATATTTTCCATACAATTCATCCAACCTATTAAGAATTTACTTGTTTTGATTGTTCTTATGCTTTATAGCCCAATGCAAAAAATATTTACTATGCTAGTGCAAGTCTAATGTCTCGGAATATTTTGGGTCCTTATTCCTTAAGGACCAAGGGCCAAGCAACCATGGAATGATTTTCTACTCCAACCCGAAATTAGATATATATCCTATTTTTAATCTTACCCCTTTTCCTATTTCTTCCACTATCCACTTAACCCTTTCAAAAAACCTATTATGATGGTGAGATACAACAAGTGTCTTGGCCAAGGTCTCCTTATGTTTGGCCTTGGATTACCCCCCTACAGGTTGCATCATTTCTTTGCAATGTCATGAGAAATCCATCCAAACCCCTTTACTATTCTCCCAAGTACCCTCCATAGCTTCTACCTTTCTCATCTTAACCTCTAACTTGTTGGTACTACCGGATAGACTAGATTGTGTCTCCCTCCAAGTCAAAGCCCAAAGTACTGACACATAATTAAAGATGCCATAGATCTCTAATTACCACCAAGAAACATCCCAAGCTAACTATACTTTGTATAGGATTCCAACTTATGTCCTTATAACATAAATAACTATCTATGTGGTTTACCTTTTCCCCTACATTTTGATATGCAAATCTAGAGGATGGAGCTACAAGTTCCTTAGTGTTCATCAAACAAATAGACTTGAAGTCACTTGTTTATTCCTCCATAATGAGAAAAGTCATTAGAGAAAATATCAGTTTAAAAGTTAACCTCAAACCCTAAAATCAATTTCCATGTCATACTCTCTTACCAAATCAAAATTATTTAAAATTCAAAAGAGGTGCATATACTTGTGAGTCAAAGCATTCTAGCTATTATATAATTTTTGTTTAGATGGAAAACATTTTAATTATCTTGTGTAACAACTAACTACTTTATATATTATATTCTAATTAACTAATATATATTATATATTATATAGTAACTAAGCGCATCGATTTGACTACTAAACTAGACAACTAAACAGAGACCCTAACGACATCTCTATGGGTTTGAAGCCAAGCCCTAACAAAAAACTCTGCAATTTTAAAACAAAGGCCTCGACGACCTAGAAAATAACTATAGCAAAGATATAGAAAAAAACTAAAAAGTGAGACCCGATAGTCATTTTTGGGAAACAAAACCCACATTAATAAGGATTGGAGGAGTAGTCTCTTGCCTATTAGACTTAATGTAACTTATCCATTGAAGTTGCACACCTTGTTGCCTTTTTTTCGTCTTCTTATTTTGCATATTTTGTTGCTTCCTCTTGATTGTTGGTTTTTGAACCCCGAATGTTATTGATGATACTTCGATATTTTCCATATAATTCATCCAACCTATTAAGAATTTACTTGTTTTGATGGTTCTTCTGCTTTGTATCCCAATGCACAAACTCTTTAACATGCTAGTACAAGTCTAATGTCTTGGAATATTTTGTGTCCTTATTCCTTAAGAACCTAGGTCCAAGCAACCATGGAATCATTTTGGCTTCCACCCTAGCATTGGAAATAGAGCCTCCTTTTATTCTTACCCCTTGTCCCATTTCTTCCACCTCCCACTTGGCCCTTTTAAAAAAACTATTATGAGGAGTTGCAACAAGAGCTTTGGCCATGGTATCCTAATGTTTAGCCTTGTTACCCTCCTACAGGTCACATTAGTTCTTTTCAATGTCATGAGCAAGCCCTACAAACCCCCTTATTTTTCTCCCAAGTCCCCTACATAGCTTCTACCTTTCTCATCTTAACCTCTAACTTGTGGGTACTACCAACTAGATTGTATTGTGTCTCCCTCCAAGTCAAATCCCAAAGTACTATCACAGACTTCAAGTTTCCATATATCTCTAACTCCAACCAAGAAAATTCTCAAGGTAATTGTACTCTGTATAGGCTTACAATGGATGTCCTGGGAACATTTTTTTTAATTCATTATGAATTCAACATGTCACTTATGGGAATAAAACCTTGATGGGGAGGATAAAACTCCATCTCATGACCACTTAAAGTAGACCCAATTGACATGTCCTCATAACATAAACTAACTATCTATGTGGGTTACCTTTTCCCCTACATTTTGATATTCAAATCTAGAGGATAGAGCTACACATTCGTTGGTGTTCATCATACAAATAGACTTGAAGTCACATGTTCATTCCTCCATAATGAGAAAATTCATCAGGGAAAATATGGTTTTAAAAGTTAACCTCAAACCCTAAAATCAATTTCCATGTCATACTCTCTTAGCAAATCAAAATTCTTTAAAATTCAAAAGAGTTCCATATACTTATGAGTCAGTACTTACAAAGGTGTAAATACCTTACCCCCCTTCAAATTTGAATCTATGACCTCCTAGGAGGAAATACATGTTCTTAACGATTAGGCCCACTGAAGTCGTACTAACAACCTAATATATATTATATTATATATCTTATGAGTGAAAACAATTTTAACTCGTAATTTTTTGTTATATAATTCTTCTTTGTGTGGAAATAGCTTCAATTATATAGTGTAACAACTAACTAAAGTCATGCATATGTGAGCCTATAAAGTAGACTCTGACTTCTAAATTTATAATATTAATATAACATAACTAACTATTACTAACTAATGGTGTAGTCTAAATATTCTACGTTTTCAACCTTTTTCGAGCATATTGTCCGTTCGTATTCCGGTTGGAAATCTTTAAAAGATCTTAGCATCACATATATTAGCTATGAAAATTGCAAAATTTGGGTGCCATAGGGGTATTTGAGGGTGTTGAATCTATTTATGGATTGAAAATTACAATTTAAACACATAGAAATTTGGATTTTACAAAAAACTTAATTATCGGATTCCAGCCAAAACCCACCATAAAGTCGAAAACGTAGAATAAATAGACTACTCCCTAACTAATGTTATATATTATATATTATATATTAACAAACTAATATATATCATATTATATCATAACTAACTAAATTAATGTATATGTGGATGGATTTTAACTTTCAAAATTATAGTATTCATATAATATAATATTAATATTAATACATCATACTGTTATACGTTGGAATTTCACTTTATTACTCCAACAAATTAGACCACTTATATATTATATAATATATGTATCATAACTAGTCATTATTAGTCCTAAGCTATATGTTTCAATTTACTTTGTTGGTTTGGATAGTAAACCAAAGTATTTTTAAAGTTTGTGAAAAATAATATTAATCTATTTTTATTTATTCAATTTATTTGTATATGTGTTGAATTGTGAATGGCCTATAGACAGTGACAAAACTAATTTTAGCATTGACCAAATTAAATAAAAATAAGAAAAAAATAAAAGTTACATACATTATGAAAACTTTACAAAGTTCATGAAATATTTATGTAAGCATTGTATTGTTGTATTGCTATCACTTTATATATATATATATATATATATATATATGACTAGTCTAAATATTCTACATTTTCAACCTTTTTTTGAGCATATTTTTCGTCTTTATTTTGTTCAAAGTCCCGTGAAAATATTTAAAAAATATTAGAATCACATATATTAGCTATGAAAATTGCATATTTTGGGTGTCATGGGGGTATTCGAGGGTGCTGGATCTATTTATGGGAGTAATATATTTATTCTACGCTTTGGACTTTACGGTGGATTTTGGTCGAAATCTGATAATTTTTTTTGGGTAAAATCCAAATTTGGAAGTGTTTAAATTGTATTTTTGGATTCACAAATAGATTCAACACCCTCAAATACCCCCTTGGCACCGAAATTATGCAATTTCCATAGCTAATATATGTGATTCTAATCATTTTAAAAGATTTCCAACCGGACTGCGAACAAAATAAGACATAAAATATGCTCATAAAAAGTTGAAAAAGTAGAATATTTAGACTACACCTTATTTATGGATTCAAAAACACAAATTTAAACAATTCCAAATTTGGATTTTACCAAAAAAAATTATTGGATTCCGACCAAAATAGTCGTAAAGTCCAAAACTTAGAATAAATAGACTCTCTCTCTCTCTCTCTCTCTCTCTCTCTCTTCCAAAAATTTATACAACTTAAATCCATATGTTTATATTGAAATAATACCATTGACATCTTTAATCTTCTCTTGTGCAATCTTTAAACAAATTTTCAAAAACAAAATATGCAATATTTATATTTTATGCTTTTTCTAACATGTGAACACAAAAATACACTACTTTTCCACTTTTTCTTTTTAGTTTAATATAGTTTAATATTTTTTAAATTAATTTAAAATATATATATTACACGTTAAAGTTTGAATTGTGAAATGGTAAATTATTATATTATTTACTACATTACAATAATAAATTACAAGTTGAGGGGCCTTGTGATTAATAATTGGAAGCAACTGATTCGATAATGGGAAACAAAGGGGAATTGCTCTGCAGTTTTCGGATGACGGTTCATGGATAGCCGAACTGCGGTCAACATGCAGTCACATATCATCAACGGTTTCATAATATGGAGGAAGAGGAGGAATTAATGGAATGTTCCTCGGATCCACTTGATGATGTCGATATCTGGGATGTGCCACTTGGCATATTGGTGAGTGAGGTGAAGGTTGGTGATGTTTTAGGGGCTCTAATATCTGGTGAAAATTCTGTCGAAATTACTTTTTCACTATTCTCCGGAACAACTGCGGCGGTTGCGAGGGTATTGGTAGGGATGGATGACGATTTACAACCTGAACCACATGTCCTATCCCAGTCCACGGATTGATCTGTACCTCCACATCCCTACGAAATGTGGTCTAGTAACATAGTTTCAGTTCCTATGTAGCTGAACCCTGAGATACCTAGTATCCAAGAAACCATAGTTGCAGAGAGTGTTGGTTTTGAAACAATACAACTATTGAATGAACTTCCAGGTTTTGTCCCACTACAATCTATCCCTTGACTGAGCTCCCCTTAGAATCAAATGGCTTCTTGCCATCTCTCATGGTTCTTTGGAGCAGGAGCACGAACTTCTGAAGGCGTCCACTAAGGAGGGGCTTACCATACTATGGAGGTAGCACTAGACAGTGGTCAAGAACCTGTGGGGTTCAAGAGTGGCAGTTCTGCCAAAGAACATGTGGATTCTGATATTAGGTATGGCATCCTTAGGGGCCAAAAGAAGCATACCATTTTGAAGAAAAAATATCGAACACATAAGTTGATAGTAGGGGAATATATTCAACTTCATAGTGTTGTCAAAATGACGGAAACGACTGTTACTAGGCAGGTTCGTGGTTGCAGATTCAAGGTTAAAACACTCATTGATTGGGAAATCTCCTAATGGGGCCAACATCTTAGCTACACTCCAAAGGTGCTTGGATTAACAAAAGTTTGGTTTGGGTTTATTATGTAGAAGGCTGAGGATGCACAGTGGGTACTGGAAAAAAATGGTGTATAGGTACGGATCCGATGGCATTGAAGCTTTCAACTCCTCTTTTTGATGACTGAAGTGAACGATTGGACATTGCCCCGCTATGGGTTCGATTGTCAGGTCTGCCATTGGATTATTCGTCTTTGGACATGTTCCAGAGTATTGGGAACATGTTGGGTGAATTTATTGAAGCTAATATGTTTTTTGAAGAGTCTGGTGAAATGTCGATTGCTAGAATTTTGGTTAAAATTGACACCAAGGAAGGGTTGCAGGAGGATATAGAAATAGAGCGAGGCCTCTTTACCCTCATCCAAAATTTATATTATGAAGGTGTGCCTTTTCGGTGCAGATGGTGCCACCAGTATGGGCACATTGCGGTAGATTGCCACCTTTTCTATAGGACTAGATTGGATAGGGAGGATGACGAACCAAATAAGCATCCAATATCGTTTGTTTTTGCAGGAAGGGGATTGGTTGCTACAAATTCAAGCTCTCAGGGAAGGTGCTCGAATGGTGAAGCACAGTCAGGTTTCAATAGTGGCAAACAGATTCAAGACCTTCTCCCATAAGGTTTAAGGCCTCTTCTGAATGACATGCATAGAGGAGATATTGTAGCTGGAGACACTCGTTTAGGCGACTATGCCTCCACTTCGATGGGAGACTTTGTTCATATTTATTTAGGTATGGTGAGCATTCCTCTTCCGTATTTTTCAATTGTTTCTCAACTTATCATCAGTTCACAGTCTTCCACTCTTTATATTGCACAATCGATGGCTTCTCTCTCCTTGAGCCCGCCCTCCTGCTCGGTTTCTTGTCCTTTTATATGGGTAGATTGTATGTTATCTCAACCTATATTCACTTTTGCCCATGAATTCTCAAAAGAGTGTTAGGGGGTTCCTAATTGATACAAATTTAGGCCTAGGTCTTCACATCTTGCAAATTTCCATCTTAGAGGTGGGTTGGGACAAAACCCAGAGTTTACAAGTGGACGCAAGGGTCAGGGAAGGAAATCAAAATATATCCAAAGAACTGGATAAAGCTAGGATTGACTTAGTTACGGGAAGACGATCCTCTATTGTTGGGGCGCTTAGAGTAGTGGAAACCCTCAAGGGGGTTACTAAATGAATATTATCTCTTTCAATTGCAGGGTTTTGGAGAACCCATCAAAAAATCATCGCTAAGGAGATTAGTTTCAACCAACTCTTCAGATATTTCTCTCCTTCAAGAAACTTTGGGTGAAGGTGAACGAATTGATTCACTCTTAACAAGTATTTTTAAGGATTGGATTTTTATAGCATCATATGTGAGAGGACAGTCAGGTGGGATTACGATTGGGTGGAATCCTTCAAGCATCAAGGTTTTAGAGAATTGGTGTTTTGAAGCAGTTTTGGCCATTGAAGCTCGGGTTGAATCCCTAGGGATGACCGTTAGAGTACTTAATATATATGGGCCTTATAGCAATCGAAAGGTGTTTTGGGATGATATGAAACTAAATCCTTTCTTAGGTATTCCAACCTCATCATTGGTGGAGACTTAAAATTCACCATGGGGGTCTCTGTGGTTTGGGGACCAAAGGCCAATTTGGATCCCCTGGATGGTTACTTCACTCATTGGTTGGAATATATCGATATTTTGGACATCCAACCAATAAATATTAAGCCCATCTGGAAAAATATGAGGGTGGGGGATGATAGAATTTCAAAGCAGCTTGATAGATTCCTTCTAAAGGCACTACTAGTAGAGATCCTAGCAATTGTTCAGCAATGGATTGGAAGTGTGTGGGAATCTGATCACATCCCCATTTTTCTTGGAATTAAAGGGGGGATAGAAAAACTCATGCTCCCTTTAAGTTCAAATCGGGATGGTTAAAGGAGGAAGAGTACGTTGCTCTATTGCATGAGACCTGGAAGCCTCAAGATCCATCTTCTCTAGTCTCTACCTTGGTTCAGTTTGTTAATAAACTTAAATCTTTGAAGCAAGCCATGATTCACTGGGCTCACCAGAAGAAACTTCAAGACGAATAGGAGCTCAGATCGGTTGAAGAAGCTATTCAGAATATGCAGGACGCTGAGGGAGGAGGTTCCCTTAACTTGAATCGAAGGACCTCCTTCTTCAGCTGGATTCAAAGCGCAAAAAACTTCTTGCATATTTGGAAGCGGCTTGGCATCTAAAAATTCATGCTCTCTAGCTAAGCTAGGGGAATAAAAACATGAAATTCTTCCAAGCCTATGAAATATGTCATAGGCTGAGAAACACTATTTGGGGGTGCGAGATCAAGAAGGTAGGGAGATTTCTTCCTTTGAGGGATTTGCGAGTATGGGTAAGTAACATTTTCAGAATATATTTAAGGGGAAGGACATAGCCTCGATAGCAGAAGTAATCTGGATATCTCAATTCTTTCCAAGTTTCGTCAATGAAGATGACAACATGGATCTAATGGTGGAAATTTATAAGGATTAATTAAAATAGGTTCTACATTGCTTCTAAAGGAATAAGAGCCTAGGGCCAGAAGGGTGGCCAGTTGAATTCTTCTTAGACACATGAAATCCTGTGAAGAGATCTGATTCAAGTGGTGGAAGAGACCAAAGTCACATGAAGAATCCTAATTTATTTCAACCCAAAATTTATTCCTCTTATCCGTAAGGTTGATAAACTAGCTTAGTTTGGGGAGTTTAGGCCAATCTCCTTAGCAAACGACATCTACAAAATTGTGGCAAAAATCATTTCCAAGAGGCTTGAGGAAATTTTGTCAAGACACATTTCAAAGGAACAATTTGGCTTCTTGGAATGGAGACAAATCCATGAAGCAATTGGGGTGGCTCAAGAGGTTCTCCACAATTTAAAGTCCAGAAAAGAAAAAGGTGTAGTCATAAAAATTGATCTATCCAAGGCATATGATAGAGTAAATTGGTTGTACATCAGACTCTTGCTTACTCATTTAGGAGTTCAAGTTCCTTTTATAAATTGGATAATGAGTTATGTCACCTCAGTCTCTTTTCTTATGCTTATTAATGGATCAACATCTCCTTTCTTTGGAGTAGAAAGAGGATTACATCAAGGATGTCCTTTGTCTCATTTACTATTTCTATTGGTGATGGAAGGGATGAGTAGAGCTCTGGTGGAGGCAAAAAGAACTGGAAGACTAAAGGGTTTATGGATTTCAAATGTATTGCATATAACTCATTTGTTGTTTGTGGATGATATACTAATTTTCTGTGATGGATCGAGACGGGATGTTGATAATTTGGTCAACATACTTGATTTATTCTGTCAAGCAACGGGGATGGTTATAAGTGTTAGGAAATCCACCCTTTAGTGTGTCAACTTGGAAAAGGATGAGGTAAGATACTACAAGGAAAAATTTATCTTCCCTCCAATTGATCTAGAATCTAGCTTGAAATATCTTGTCTTTATTCTAAAGGAAAACAACTATAAAAAAAGGAATGGATGTGGCTTCTCTCCAAGCTAGAAAGTAGAATACATATTTAGTGCCACAAATGGCTTTCCAAGGAAGGAAGGATGGTATTAGTTAAATATGTACTGGAAGCAATCCTAGTCTACTGGATGTATTTAGCTTGGATCCCTAAAGGAATATTGGAGAAAGATAGGATAATCTGTGCACGGTTTCTCTAGAGTGGACACACGGATCATTATGTGGTGCCCTAGGAGGATGGGGCCTAAAAAATATCTTTTTGTTCTCAAAAGCACTAGCAGCCAAGGGGGTTTGGAGGTTTATCACTACTAATAGCCTATGGACGGAAGTTGTCGAACATAATTATATTTATCCAAACTCAATTATGGATTGGGTGCGATCGCCAAAAAAGAAAGCTAACAATGCCTCCATCATGTGGAAATATATGGAAAACTCCTTTGATGTTATAGGAAATGGGTTCACTTGGAGGATTGGAAAAGGAAACAAAGTGTGTATTGGTATGGACCCGTGGCCTGGAAGTCTGGATAGACACCTCCTTCCTGTACAAATAGTGGAAAGCCTTCAGCAGCTTGGTTTCAATACTTTGGACCAGGTAGTAGATCAGATGTCTACTACCCTTTGGAAACAAGGATGGTTATCTGCTAGAGCTATTGGATTGGAAAATGAGAATCGTGGGACATGGGATGGATATATAAGGTCTCTAGAAGAGGCACACATTCATATCACAAATTCAGAGGATGAGATGATTTGGGATTTTGATCCATCCAGCGTTTATATCCCTAAGCAAAGGTATATTCAATTAAACATAGCCATTCACAACAAGGAGACCTGCTAGTGGTGGAAAAGAATATGGAAACTTAAATGTCCCTCAAACACCCGCCTGCTTATGTGGTGTGATTTGGAAAATAATATGCCTGCATGGGATGATTTACAAAAAATAAAAATGGAGGGGCCTGAATGGTGCACAATATACAAATTGGATGAGGAAATAGTCACTCATCTCTTCTTGAAATGTCCTTTTTCAAGAACGGTGTGGCAGGAGCTCAGCAAAGGTATCAGCGTGCCTTTCACATGGGATGGGGAATCTATTGAATCGGCATTTCATGAACGGATTAACAACATATTTTTTGATAATTTTAAATCTCTACCATTAATTGTTGCATGGGCATCTGGTTGGTACAAAATAACTCAATTTTTTAGGGAAAAACTGCAATACCTTATTTGGTAGCCACCACAAGCATTGCAATACTATCAAATTTCTCGCAAGTAAATGGTCCTTCCACTATCCGTAGAATCATGGAGGTAGAAATAAACAAATCCAACCCATGGGGCTTCAAAAAATCTCAGATGTGCGGGTGGAGCCATCTTATATCCATCTAATTCTCACATGTTCAAAATATCTTTGGGTTTCAAGGAAGGGACAAATATGCAAAATTATTATCCTTGAAAATCCTCTTAGCTTTTGCTGTGGAAAAAGACATGCAAGATATTCAAGTATATGGGGATTCAATGTTAGTCGTCAATTGGGTCAATGGAACACAAAGATGAACACACTCGAATCCAATCCCTATTCTCGCTAATGTAATGGATATAAAATCAAGTTTTAACTACTTTTCTCGTACCCATGTCTACAGGGAGAAGAACAGAACAACAGATGCCCTTTAAAGTGAGCATTCAGTTGGTTGTGGGACAATTTAAATTGATTGAGAAAAAAACAGGACCAAAGCTTTCAGCACTATCATAGGCTTTTCATGGATAGACAGGGTACCATGTCTTCAACTCAAGATATATGACCATTTTTTTGCAGCATGTAAATATCGGCTCTATGCCAGACTTTTTTCATCGGTATACTTTTGCTTTGGGATGAATGTTCAATAACAAAAACAATTCTTATATGATCCTTATCAGCAATAGGACAGAAGATATTTTTTGGATATCTCATTATAGTTTTTGTTTTGGACAATATCTATTTATGGAAGCATCATGTTTATGTAATGACATGAAGCTTTTCTTGATCTATTATGATTCTTTTTTGTTTAGAATATATGCTCGGCATATATATGTTCAATGTAATTTTATACTCTTTGAAAAATAAAATTACGATTTTTTCCACGGAAAATAAAATTACGAGTCAAAGTTTAAATTATGAAATAGTAGATTATTATTATATTATTTATTGCATTACAAATCAATAAAAAAATATTTCATTTTATTTTAAAATAATAATATAAATAATTCAATAATATTAAATAATGATAATGTAAAAACAATTTTCATTTTAATTTCGAATATATATATATATATATATATGAGAGTTGAAACTCTCTTCCTTTTAAAAATATTTTGAGTTTTGGATTATGAATTATTATTTATACAAGAAGATAAGTTGCTTTATTAATATTAGTAATTATGATTTAATTGTTTTTTATTTGTAATTTAAATTTGAATTTAATTTAATGAGAAATGTATTTGTTGTATTTTTGAATATGATATTTTAAAATATAATTCATATATTAATAATAATATTAAATGTTCATGTCAAAACAATACAAACAATTCAACAAACTCACATCTAATTATTTATATTGTAATTTATATTATTTTTTCAAAAATAAATATATTTAATTTATTTAGGTTCACTTACTTTATACTATTATTTTTAAAAGTTTGAAATTTCACAGTTTTTAATATTTAATACGTGATTTCACTTTTTTAAGATTTTTCGATATTAACATTTGATATATATTGATATGGATATAAAGCACTTTATATTGATATAATAATTTGTACTTATTTATATAAAAATTTACTTAGGTTTTATTTTTATTTTTAAATTAATTTTGAATAATTTATTTGTTTTTTTAATTAAAAGGCAGGGACTAAACCGGATGCATATCATGTTATCATATGTTATTATTGCATTTCATTAGTAATGCATTATTAGTTGTGTGATATATGTTATTATTTATATGTGCTCAAGAATCTAAAATTTTTATTATTATCTTTAACTATTATCTTGTAATTCTATAATAATTTAGCTTACATAAAAATGTGATGTGGCGTAAATTGTTGTGATGTGGCAATTCGCTTAAGAGGCCACTTTTTCGACCAAATTGTTTGTAATGTATGCTCAAGACCTACTTGCTATATGTTCTAGTGCTCCCACACATTATCATGAATGTGCTTGAGGTGTTCAATTTTCCTTAGGGGTGACTTAGTTGGGAGGCGACACACTAAAACCCAGTCAAGTTGAGGCCGGTGCGGTCCAGGCCGGGTGCACTCCCCGAGTGATTTTGACAACTTAGATGCCCCTGGGTCGTGGTTTCTCAGACCACAAATCACTCCCACAAATTAGAAAAATTCAAACAAACAAACAAAAAAGAAATGAAAAATAAGAATATTAAAAGCAAAGATAAATTGGTCCGAGAATTTATTAAAGATTGGAATTCCTTAACTTTTAGAAAATTAGACCATCATGATGAACTGAAATGGATATAGGGGATCCCCTCCGGTGATGCCACAATATTATAAATCATACTATTAAAAATAATAATAAATTAAAATAACTTTGTTCTTATT
The DNA here is from genome assembly GCA_027924585.1 of Larix kaempferi. NCBI lineage: Eukaryota > Viridiplantae > Streptophyta > Pinopsida > Pinales > Pinaceae > Larix > Larix kaempferi. Next base: position 7,576,374 of record BSBM01000370.1, read on the forward strand.
AGCCCTTGCCAAGGCAGGGATATACTTTCCGTTGGAAAGTCAAAGGCCTTTGACTTGCATTAGTTTGTAAATTTTTTGCAAATCATAATGTTATGTTCATAATGTTTCAACAAAAAAGTATTAATCTAATTTTTTACAAAATAAAAATTATTATTTTAATTTTTGAAAAATGAAATTCTGATTTTCTGATTGGTGAAGGACGTGTCTGAAAAGACATAAATCCCTGCAGGAGATGGATTTATTTTTGGAATTTAAAATGAATTTAAAATTAACAAATTGCAGAATTTTACACCTGTCGTAGAATTTAAATAGAAATTTTAATAATAATAATTTTATATCAATTATTATTACATAATTTTTTGTTTTGGTTAATTTATTTACAATGTAATAAAAATAAAACTAATAAAAAAAACTTTGGTTAAATCGATTTCCTGTGTTGGTTTTTGGATCGCATACATGTTGGTAGTGCGGGCATTCTCCTCAGACCTGCTCGTGGTGGCCGCGTGTCTGGGCATTATGCTGGGCATTAAGTTTGAAGGCATGTAGTATTGATATTTTTTTCTGTGCCCTAGCTAGGTTATACGTGGGAAGTGTACTGTGTGAGAGTTGTATTGAAGCGATGAGCTCTCATGTTCTAGCCGTGACCTGTAAGATGACTCCCTTCTACTATGCTGGTCGGGAGCTGTAATGAGGGTTTTCCAGCAAATTAAGTTTTCGCGCATTTGGCTAATTATTGAAGCAACAATGGCGTTTAAAGCGAGTTTCTGCTGTGTGTGTTGGAGAGTTTGTGATTTAAAGGGGACTGGTAGTTATCTTGTTGTTCTTCTTTGTTGGTTTCGTTGTCGGTTCCCTGGTGTGAATGGTGGTTTGTGGGGACGAGTTTCTGTAGGAGAAGCTGAAATTTGTTGCGATTTGGGCAAATACGTTGTTCAGCGTTGTTCCAACAGTGGTGAGGCATTGTCCAAGTATGCGCATGTTCAATTGCTTGAGGCTTAAAATTTTTGACCTTTGGCAAATTCGTTTCCTGTATTCACGCCCAGAAACCCTTGCGTCTGTTGCATGTGGCTGAATTTTTGTTGTTGCGGGCTTCGGAAAAGCTCAAACGTACTTAGAATTCGCTTTTATTACTAGGGCATTGCTTAAGCTTGGTGGTAGATGCTGTCAAATCAGCTTAAAAATACGTATCTTCAGCAAATTCGTTTATATTCTGTTCGCACTTCCTGTATTCACGCCCAACAACCTAGGCTTGACTTATATTGTGCCTGGTTTGAGGTGGATTGTTAAAAAATAGACGGCCTATATTTCCACCGGTCACAGAAAGCCTTTCCTCTACCGCATGTGGCTGGATTTTCCCAGAATTGGCTTTTATTACTACTGTGGCTTACTTTTTTTAGAAACTAGTCTTTCGAGCTGAATTTTAGCCATGTTTTTAGTCTGTTATGCGGGAGTGAGAGAGAAGTGACATTTTCTTTCCCATTGCCTTCTTTTTTTTTATCCGCCTCTTTGTTAGATGTAATAAGTCGGTGTCAATACCTATATCTCATTTTGATTGAGGTATATTCTGTCTAAAATGTCATTGCCTGAACCATTTCCTAAGACATATTCTTTTCCCATTGCCTTGTTTGTTTTTATGGGCCTCTTTGTTAGAGTCTGTATGTAGGAGAAGCTTAAATTTGTTGCGATTTGGGCAAATACGTTGTTCAACGTTGTTCCAACAGTGGTGAGGCATTGTCCAGGTATGCGCATGTTCAATTGCTTGAGGCTTAAAATTTCTGACCTTTGGCAAATTCGTTTCTTGTATTCATGCCCAGAAACCCTTGCGTCTATTGCATGTGGCTGAATTTTTGTTGTTGCGGGCTTCGGAAAAGCTCAAACATACTCAGAATTTGCGTTTATTACTAGGGCATTGCTTAATCTTGGTGGTAGATGTTGTCAAATCAGCTTAAAAATATGTATCTTCGGCAAATTCGTTTATATTCTGTTCGCACTTCGTTTATTACTACTGTGGCTTACTTTTTTTAGAAACTGGTCTTTCGAGCTGAGGTTTAGCCATGTTTTTTAGTCTGTTATGCAGGGAGTGAGAGAGAAGTAACATTTTCTTTCCCATTGCCTTCTCTTTTTTTATTTGCCTCTTTGTTAGATTCTGTATGTAGACATACTTTGTTCTCTACATTGTAATAAGTCGGTGTCAATACCTATATCTCATTTTGATCTAGGTATATTCTGTCTAAAATGTCATTGCCTGAACCATTTCCTAAGACATATTCTTTTCCCATTGCCTTGTTTGTTTTTATGGGCCTCTTTGTTAGAGTCTGTATGTAGGCATACTTTGTTTCTGTCATAAGTCGGTGTCAATGCCTATATCTCATTTTGATTTAGGTATATTCTGTCTAAAATGTCATTGCCTGAACCATTTCCTAAGACATGGACCCAAATGCTCTGCAGAATGAAACGATCATTTCTGTCATAAGTCGGTGTCAATACCTATATCTCATGTCAATTTAGGTATATTCTGTCTAAAATGTCATTGCCTGAACTGTTTCCTAAGACATATTCTCATTCTTTTGCCTTAGGATTTATTAGTCATCAACGATTAACAATTATAATTTTTGCTCCATCTAGAATGTGTGTGACTTTATAATATAGTTGCATGGAAGTATTTGAATCCAGAGGGATGGAAGTTTTTGTTTGAGCTTGTCATTGCCTGAATCATTTTTCCCATTTCCTTGTTTGTTTTTATGGGCCTCTTTGTTAGAGTCTGTATGTAGACATACTTTGTTCTCTGCATTGTAATAAATTTGCATGAACCCAAATGATCTGCAGAATGAAACGATTGTTTCTGTCATAAGTCGGTGTCAATACCTATATCTCATGTCAATTTAGGTATATTCTGTCTAAAATGTCATTGCCTGAACTGTTTCCTAAGACATATTCTCATTCTCTTGCCTTAGGATTTATTAGTCATCAACGATCAACAATTATAATTTTTGCTCCATCGAGAATGTGTGTGACTTTATAATATAGTTGCATGGAAGTATTTGAATCCAGAGGGATGGAAGTTTTTGTTTGAGCTTGTTGGATTTGTTTACTAATAGGCTAAGTAGCCGAGCCATGGAATTCAGAAAGTTGAAACTGGCTCTATACACAATACAACACAAAACTCTTTTTATTGGTACATTCGGTTGGTAGGTCATCATTTGTTTGGTATTCTTCTAGAGACAACATATGGTGAGCATGTGAGCATACATGGTTACACCCCAAAAATTTGATAAATTCAGGATATTGATGTGAATAAGTGTCTATGACAGATTTATATTTACAGGAAATGTTGTCTATTGCAAAAAAAACATTGTAGCTGATTTAATGGTGTAGAAATGCTTGTAGTGTTGGATAAGTGAATTAAATCATTTCAATTTTCAATTTAGGTATATTCTGTCTAAAATGTATTTTTTAGTTTATTAAAAATCAAATCAATATTTATATCTTGAACAGTTCAATGCAATATCGTTTCTGGAATTAGATTTCAATGCTCTTTGATTAAAGTCTATTGTTCTTCTCTATGTAATGCATTATTTGCCAATGTTCTATGTTTTTCCATAGGTTCTTGTATTGTATATTCTGCTTTTACTAAAGTTGCAGTGGGTTTTTCCTTCTTTCTATTGATACTTGTTGTTCATATCAAGGAACATGGAAAAAAGATAAATTGACGCTGGAAACATTGGAGCAATTGCTGCTAGTCACGTTGTCCCGTTGACCTTCATACTGTGTTACAAGCAAATGGGTTGTCTCGCCTTGACAACTTTGTTTATGTTGTTGGTGATTTTCTTTTTGACTCTTTCCGTATTCTCTTAAACTATAAGTACACATCACTTGAGTTACGAGAAAGGACAATTGCGTTCTTTTGGGATTGCTTGGTGGCAAAGGATCTAGATGCAATATCATCTTACAAGAATGACTTGAACACATTTTCTTTGATGGAAATGCACAACGTCGATGATCAGATGATTTATCTAGCTCGGATGTCAAGATCCGCATCGTTGTCTTTACCAGGAGAAGAATGAGACCTATGGGGTGACATATTTTGCATAAAATGGCTTTCAAAGTGGCTTGCAATACCAATACGTGTGTGGTCAAAGACACAAAAGATGTGTTATCTGTATTTCAATTCAAGTTTTGACAAAGATACTTTTGACATATTGTTCCACGATGAGAATCCACTCAATGGCCATTTTGAACCTTTGGTACGAAAGCAATATCTTCGTCAATGCTATTCTGAGTCGTCACATTCAAACTTTGGATCACGGCAACAAGTAGAACACTCATTAACTGGATGTCCATTGCCTCCTTCTAAAATCATGGGTGTAGAAGACAAGCCAAGGTCTTTATGCAAATTGAAAAAATCCATTAGATCTAATGTTGTTGTGCACGATGATGCATTGGTAAAAGACTCAAAGCTGTGCAAAAAGAGATTGCGTGAATTGGATCTGGCTTTGTTAAAGAAAACAAGAGCATATTGCTATCAGAGATGGACGTGCCAAACAAGAAATTGCGAAACATGGAGAATGAAAATGCAAAAGAAGTTCATGGTCAACAGTCCACTCTGACAAATATTGCTTCTAGCCAATGTAATGACATAAGAATGGTCGAAAAACGCCTCCCTCTTCGTCAAATCAAGAGATTGCTTAGAGCCAAGGGTTGCATGCAAATTGTGACTAGAAAAACTAGCACATGTTTACGCAAAAAAAGGCTGAATAAAGAAAAATGCGCAATTGAGAAATCTAGCAATTTGTTGAAGGTGCATTTTGAGAAAAGATCTTTGAAGCAATCAAAGAAAAGAAGAAATTGTAAGAAAGAGAAAAATGAATCTACATTTTGTTCTATTGCTGAGAAAGAATACCATCGTCAAATTCAAGACACACCGATTTATGATTGTGCAATATGCAATCGTACTTGGTTTAGAAAAGATGTAGTTCAACAGACTTTGTCTCAAATAAATGAATCTGTGGTTGAGACAAATGAAATCAATAAAGAATTTTGGACTGAAAACACTAGTCATATTGATTGGGTTTGCAAGAGCTGTGAGAGAGCACTTTCTCTCGGCCAGGTTCCAAAATTTGCAGTTCCAGAATGCATTAGGCGAAATAGACAAATACGCAAGGTGCAAAAGTTGCAAGAACTTGAAGAAAGGCTTGTAGCATTGAGAATCCCTTTTTTGCAAATTAGAGAGCTTGGGCATAAGTACAAGAAACCACAGTTAGGATTGACAGGAGGTGTCATCAATGTTCCAACTGACACATTGCGTGGGCAACATGCTTTCCCACGTGACATCAAAGAAACTGACACAATAGCAGTGGCAATAAAGAAACATTTACAATACAAGAGTGCATATGATGTTGGACGAGTGCGTGTCCATGTTGTGATGAAGGTGATGAAGCGTTTGTGCGACACTCCACTTTATAGAATGGAGAAAGCTATAATGACTAATGCCTGGCAAGAGAAGTTCTGCCAAGAGACACTTGCATCGACAAGTGATAGTGATCTTGAAAATACCGGTAATGATGATGAAATTGAAGAGGAGCCTATAACAAAAACACTTTTGCATGGTTTCACTGATTCCTATAGTATTTATGATCTCGATGGTTATCAGATAAACATTGCTCCAGGTGAGGGCTACTTGCCATTGGGCATTTTCAAAGACAAATATTCTGAATAAATGAGCTTCCCTGTGCTTTTCTATGGACAAAAAAGACCTGATGATATCACCCAGAACTTCAGTTATCAAAGTAATTGTCAATGGGAGATTCTATTTAAGGACCATGACTTTTCTTATCATACAACAAATATTTTCTACAAAGGAGTACGCATTATTCTGAACCAGGTTCTCCGTTGCATGTGGATAAGAATACGGAAAGGCCAATTAAAGGGAAGAAAATTGCTAACAAGAAATGTGAAAAAAAAAAACAATTTGGATCGAATACTAAAATCCAACATTGGCTACATGGATTTGCAAACAATTCGAACATCACCAGACTATCATCAACATCTACGGAAAAACTTATATGCAATGATACGTCAGTTGGGCCCACCAACTTTCTTTGTGACATTTAGTAGTGCAGAACATCGTTGGGAACCATTGGTAAAAGCATTGAAACAAATTAGACAGTTGAATACTATGTCTTGTGTTGACAAGATAGATGGTGATGACATTGCATGCTTGGTCAGAAATGACCCAGTAACTTGTGTTTGCTATTACAAAAATAGAATGAACGCTTTGCGCCATCTTATTTGCAATGATCACAAATACTATGGTGAGATTGCAGACCACTTTTTCGTGACAGAATTCCAGAATAGAGGAAGCCAACATGATCACGGCTTGCTATGGATTAAGGATGCACCAATATATGGAAAAAATGGCAATTCTGAAATAGAGAATTTTGTGGACAAGTACATTTCTTCTAATTCGACAATGCTTACAGAAGAATTAAAAAAAATTCATAGACACCATCACACGATGGCTTGCAGGAAACGAAGGAATGCACAATGTCGATTCAACTTCCCAATTCCACCAATGAGAAGAACAACAATCCTTGAACCAATGAAAGCTGAAAATGAAGCTATCAAAGAAGATGCAAAATGCATATTTGACACTTTGCAATCTGTTGTATATGATGACACATTCACATTTGATGCTTTCTTGGATAACTTGCAATTGACAGAAGACTCATACATTCATGCAATTCGGTGTAGTCTCACTAGAACAATGCTTTTGTTGCAAAGGAGACCATGAGACATTTGGACAAATAACTTTGCTAGACATGTTCCAACAGTATGGGAAGCGAATACAGATTGCCAATTTGTTCTTGATGCATATGCTGCAGTAACATTTTGTAGTTCTTACATGACAAAGCTAGATAAAACAATAACTTCTACATTTAAGCATATACAAAATGAACAACAGAGGAGAGATGCAAATGTCTGTGAAACAATTGGCAGGCTTGGAAAAGCTTTGTTGAATTTGCAACAAATGTCTGCACAAAAAGTTGTTTACATTGTGCTTTCCCTGCCATTGAACACTTCATCTAGGAAGTGTGTCTTTATAAACACTTCTCCAAAAGAACATAGAGCTTTAATATTAAAAAGACCGAAACAATTGCAACAAGAAACTGATGACTCGGAAGACATATTTTATGCTTCAATAATTGATCACTATTTGCAACGTCCAGAGTCAATTGAAGACATTTGCTTGGTAGAATTTGCTTCTAGCTATACAAAAAAGGGAAAGAAACGAAGGAAATCTGCCAAAGCATGTGTCATATGAAGTGTACGATACAGTGAGAATAGAGATGCTAAGAAATTCTACAGGGAGCAACTTATGCTATACGTACCTTATCGAACTGATGAAAGTACTTTGATGCAAGAATTTGAAAATTGGAAAGATGCCTACTTAGGAATGCAAGCAACAATACGCCAAAATGGATGAGAGTTCACATACAAAATGAATTTAGCATGGGGGAACCTTGATGATGCCACAAGTAAACTGGAAAATCGTGAAGAACAACTATTTAATGTGCATGTCGTTGAAGAACAAGAAAGGTTGGACAAAACAAATTCACATTCTAAAGACACGTGTTATGAGCAATATGACATAGCTTTTGATGTTTCTCATTTTCAAAATACAAAAAGGATACAAATCTCAATGGATAGACCTTATCAAATTGTTAAGAAACCAAATATTTTGAATAACGTGGAATTCAATAACATGAGAAGACAGTTAAACACAGAACAAGCAAGAATAGTGCGTGATATCTTGACTAAAAAAAAGAACAACCTAGGTGAACCATTGTATCTTTTCCTCACTGGAGGTGCTGGAACTGGAAAAACATTTGTTGCAAGGGCTATCTTCCAATCACTTGTTCGCTTGTACACCAACACTGAAGAATATGACCCTACGGAGCTGAAAGGAATAATTGGCTCTTACACAGGAAAAGCAGCTTTCAATGCAGGTGGTGTGACTTTGCATTCTGCCTTTTCCATGCCATTCAACAAATCAGAGTACATTCCTTTAAGTAGTGAGAAACTTGATACTTTCACAAAGCACTATCATGGATTGCATGTACTTCTCATTGATGAAGCATCTCTTACAGGTGCAACATTCTTATATCAACTTGACAAATGGCTATGACAAATAAAGCATACTCCTGTTTCTTACTTTGGAGGCATTGACATTATTTTTGTGGGTGATATTTATCAAGCACAACCAATCAAAGACTCTTGGATTTTTGAGGAGCCTATCATCAACAAGGAAAGAGTGCCATATAATTTTTGGCAAGAAAAAGTCAAATGCTATGAGTTACACACGACAATGCGTCAAACAGATACAATCTTTGTTGCAATCTTGAACAGAATGAGAACAAATGAACAATCTCATGAAGACATGGAATATATCAAATCTCATTGTTGGAGAGATCCACCAGCAAATCCTTTACTTCCATATATGTTCTACAAGAATACACAGGTTCATTTTCATAATGAAAAAATGCTCGAACTAGTACATGAAGATCTCATAACTCTTGAAGCCATTGATCAACATGAAAACGATCAAATGGGATTTAGACATTATGACAAAACTATTACTTTGCCTATGAAAATATTGATCAAGCGAAATGTGTTAGTTGAGCTCTATGCTGGCAACTATAACATAGAGGATGGGCTTGTAAATGGTGCAGATGGAATACTAAAGGCATATGCACAAAAATCAAAAGAGCTAGATGTAGTTTGGATAGAATTTGCAGATCGGAACATTGGGGGTTTGCAAAGGAGAAAATTCCATGAACTTTATTCTGAAGACATTTCAACAAATTGGACACCAATATTGCGTGTTGCAAAACCACTGCCAAATAGCAAAAGACAATCTAGACTAATTGTCAGAAAGCAATTTCCAATACAAATGGAATGTGCTAGAACAATACATAGAGCTCAGGGTCTTACATTAGATAGACTTGCATTTGACCCAACTGGAATAGCAACACATGCACTAGTATACACAGCACTATCACGTGTGAGAACAATTGATTCACTGTTTCTTGTCAATAGACTAGAGGAAAAGAATTTCCATGTTACAAAGAAAGTGACAAATGAAATGACACATTTATTGGGTAGTGCCACATGGAAACTAGACCATTTTGACTGGTTCCCATCAAGTGCATCTACATTGTCAATTGCAACTTTGAACACATGTAGCTTGCAAGCACATGTTTACGACATCGTGCAAGATAAAGATCTCATGGGAAATATGGTGATTTGCTTTCAAGAAACACGAACAAACACTCCACCAGCAGATAATGGATTTGCTCATTTCCATCTCAACTCTGCATACTTTGTCCATAGTGTCCTATCATGCATACAAAAGGAAATTGATGTCATAAGCACTAAATCATTTGGAAACTAGAAATTGGAAGTTGTCATGTCAGATTTCTATGCTCTTCAACCAGTTTGTCTAATCAATGTATATGTTGCTCCATTTGCATGTGTCTCAAAAGTCATTGAGACGCTTGTATTAGCAAAGAGTCAATCTATACATAAGGAAAGTGTTATTATAATCATCGGTGACTTCAACATTGACATTAATGTGAACAACCATAGAAGCAGATAACTGTTGGAGTACATGCAGTCAGAAGAGCTACACGAGATTACACATTGTAACAGACCAAAGACAAAAACTGTCATTGACCATATTTGGACAAATTTTCCTCCTTTGCATTGTAGCATAAGTACACTTGATGCATATTGGACTGATCATGATGCAGTCTATGCACTTTTACAATTTTGCTAGACCTTTGTTTAATATGCATATATCTATTTTTTGACATCTTATATTATTCGTAGTACTATACAAGAAATAAAATGGCATAATACATTTGAGAATATGATTAGCATTTTCCACATGGAGCTATGCAAATTATTTGATCACTGTTGGCATCCCTCTTCTAAACTGGTGCGTTGTACTGTCAATACTATTGTGCAAATGATGCAGCTGCTTGGAAACATACTTTTGCTATTCTATTGCAAAGGGTAGCCTATATATATTTTTTCCCATGTTTAGTAATCATAGTTACAATGTTCTGCAGATGGACTTGATTTTAGATGACATGCAAGGATCAAAGGCAATTTTTCTTTCGAGTGCTGCTACTAATGCTGACATTGAAATTGAACAAATAGAGTGCTGTGCTTCTGCCCAAAAACGATTAGCTTTAATCATTTTTTTTCTTGAACATTTTTAAGTGTTGTCATTCATATTTCAGAATGCTTTTGCCATTTGTATATATGCTCTCTTAACGAAGTTCTATTTGCTTACAACGAACAGTGCAAATTTTGTTTTTGCTGTTGGTGAAGTTGTTAGCTTCCATCTGGATAGTGAAAACACACCTAAACAAATAAGGTATTGTGCTTTTATGCAACAATGTTACCTTCAATAAATTGTTCAATTTATTTTTTTTAACATTTTTATGCATCTTACAGATTCCTTCTGTCATTCAGCATATAGATATGTTATAGTTAGATTCTTTATTGACTTGAAACCAATAGTGCACAATCTTTTCCAACATCTGCTGGACATGCTGAATTGCATCAATACACTTCAACAAACAGACTGTTATGTTTTTTCACCAAAAAGACTAGCTTCAGCCAATTGTTCTCACAAACTTTTTCAAACATTTTGATTTTCCTATATGCTGTGTCAACAAAATTACTTTTCGCATATGGGAAGAATACTACACATTCTGTTTATGCTGGAAACGTTAAGTTGCATGTTGATAGTTAGACTCTTTCTCGTGGAATTTCTAAAGATTTTGATTTCGCTATTTTGCATGTATATGCTCTCTTAACGAAATTCTCTTTGCTTGCAATGAACAGTGCAAATTCTATTTTTGTTGTTGTTGAAGCTGCTAGCTTCCATCTGGATGGTGAAAGTACACCTAGACAAATAAGGTATTGTGCTTTTATGAAACAATGTTACTTTCAATAAACAGTTCCATTATTTTATTTAAACATTTTGTTGCATATTACAGATTGCTTCTGTCATTCACCATATAGATATGTTAGATTATTTATTGACTTCAAACCAATACTGCACAATCTGTTCCAACTTCTGTTGGACATGCTGAATTGCATTACTTATGTTTTTAATACAATCATATTTCAGATTGCTTTTTCCATTTTCTATATGTCTTGTTTAACCAAATCCTTGTTGCTTTCAACCAACAGTGCAAATTCTGCTTTTGCTAACACTGAAGCTCGTGATTTACATCAAAACAGTGAAAATATAGCTCAACAAATTTGGTAGTGTGCTTTCTCCAGGAAGATTGAGTTGAATCAATTGTTCTATTGACTTTAGTTAAACATTCTAGGAACATTTCACAGTGCTTTTGCCATCCACGATATATAATATATATGTTATATTCAGATTCTTGCTCATGGAATTTTTAAAGATTTTGACTTTCCTATTTCACATGTTAACAAACTTCTTTTTTCCTTAAAATGAACAGTGCATATCCTTCTTCTGCCTATGCTGCAGATACTGAGTTGCATACTGACAGTCAAGATAAGGAGAAGCAGGACTGTTCTTTCTAATATAACTATTTGAAACATGCTTCAAGATCTCAATTATGCAATGCCTACTTTGCATCCCATTTCTTCTAGTTTTCTTATTTCTTTCACAATTGGTCTTCGCAGTCTTAAGCCTACTGCACAACCACGATGTTCAGTAATTGACTTCTCACAACAAAGTTACACAAATTTGTTTGAGGGGGACATCTTGTCTGTGTACGGGCCAGGCTGTAGCAAGGATCCACATTCACCCTGCAAGGCACAGTTGATACACGATGATTTGGTTGACAAAGATGGCCAACTAACCATCATCATGAATATTGGTAACAATCTCATACCAGTGTATCAGCCTCAATTTCAAGTTGGCTCAAGTGTTCGAATAATAGACTTTCTGCTCAAACGAAAAACAACATATGAGAGAGGAGACTCAGAATATTGTTTGCAAATCACTCCAAATACCAATGTTGAGATCATAGCTAAAGTTTGCAAAGAAAGAAGCCTAGCGCCAAATGTCAATATTCAGGGTTTGGTGGAATCAAAAAATGCTTATACTGTCGGCAGTGTTGCTGCAATTGTCACAAGATGTGAAGAAATTAGAAAGCAGTTCCTCTTATACATAAAGGATGGAGAAGCAATAGACAACACTACAATAGTAAGCATTGTCTGTTTTGCCTGTCTGTGTTGTTCTTTCATTATTTTGAAAGAACTCAGTGCATGATACATATCTATTCACCATTCTTACTGCAGCTACAGCTAAATAAAGGATTCAAAAATTGTTTTTGGGAAACACAAGCAAAACTAGCTATTCAATGCATTCCAATGCTATTGTTCAAGAACATTGTTCGACATGGACCTAGGGGATCACGCACTCTACGTTCTGGAATGTCAACTTAAATTGAGGTGCTAAACGATGAATGTGCAAAATAACAGTTATAGCTTCTTGTGCGCCTAAACATCTAGCTATGTATCCATATATTCTAACAATCAATGAACTACTTCTTGAAAACAATATTATGCTCTCACTGGGTTAGTGATAGCCTCACATTACAATAGGAAATTACAATAACATATTTCATGTTGTAGGTTCAAGGTGTTCTGAGAGCAAAGAATACATATGCACCACTTTTTGCACCTTTTTGTAGCAACTGTCACCAGCAGGTGACAAGAACATGCCTTGATCACAATGGTTTGTGCTTTTGTGCAAATTGCCAAGCAAATTCAGCATTCAGATATGAGCATTGTTTGCAGTGTATACTTCAGAAAGACAGCATAGAGATTGACTGTGTTTTGAGAAAACCACTACTTGAGTAGACTTTCCCAGCACTTTCTGGAATTAGTTATCAGGAATACAGAGCAGACATTTCGTTGACTTTATGGTTGCTACGTACATTTGAAAGAAAGGGATATTTCTCAATGACTATGGACAACATACTGACAGAGATTCGACTGCAGGACTAGGATGGACACTGGAGAAATTTAGCAGAATGCACCAAGAAATATGTCCAATTTTTTGCTCTCTAAATAAAAGCCAAATTCGATTGCCGCTGAAGTGTTTTTTGTTTTTTTGTGTGCCTATCAGCTGAACTTATTTGAAAATGCATGTGCACTTAGCTGATGGTAACTGTATCTATTTTTGTGTCTTTGTATATACGAATACCTTGCAGTACATAAAACAAGATGCATAGCAAAGAAGCAGATATTTCCTAGCAATACTTTACAGGATTCTCCAAGAAATCTGGCTGCAGCAGTTGTTTGACTATTCAGAGTTGCATACACAATGCTAGGAAATGCCAAGTGCATTTTGATCTATATGCAATCAGCAAATAGCATCATCATAGTTGATTGACTCTTACAACTCAAAGAAATCTGGTTGCAGCTATTGTTTGGCTATACAGAGTTGCATACACAATGCTAAGAAATGTCAATTGCATTTTGATCTATATGCAATCAGCAAATAGTATCACTGTCAAGCTGTTTTTGGGGTGCAGCTACTGTGCAATTTCTTTTGCAATTAAGTATCATAGTTGATTGACTGTTACAAAATGTGTTAGGTCTTTATGCAAATATGTATATGTATATGGATACAACTTACGATATAAATATATATCCAATTTGCAAATGATATTTCTATTGACTGCCGTGTTTATTTTTTGGAAAAAAAATTGCTTGCACCTTTAACATCAGCTTCCTATTTCTTTCAACATCAAAGATTTACGTTTTTTTACTAATGGACATAGTATCATGTGCACAAACAAACAACCAACCTTACATTGTTTTCACTACAGATATTGTTTTTTGTTCTCGAAGGCTAGATAACTAATTTGAAACAACATTGTTGATGCTTACACTAAATTGCAAAGAAAAAACCTTATAATTTACTTGGCCACTTAGCTTCATGCTTATTCAAGCTTCTTTTGTGATAATATATAATTCAAACTTTCTAGATCTCTATCCTAATAATGAAACGTTGTCTGAGCAAAACACTTTTTAAACTTTTCTTAGACATGCATAAAAGCCAGCATCTCCACATCATAGATTGATAGTACATTGTCCTTATTAGTTAACTTCAAGCTTTCAAAGAAATGTGGCCATTAATTTTGCATGGGTGATGCAGTTTTGTACTTCTTTTTTGCATTTTTAAAGTGATCTGTTTATAGAACTTGCATTGGTTCATTTGGAATTTTGAGAAGTTAATAAATTTACAATTTAGATTTAATTTCGTAGTGTACCTATGCTTAGACTTCACATCCAGCTATAAAGCGATGTGAGATCTATGGACACAATCACAAGCTTGAACATCGTCACATTTTCTATTATGTTGAAAGTAATTATCTATTTCATATGTCCAATGGAACTAGTCCCTTTTCAAATCCAAGAGACTTCCGAATGCAATGTGCCAACAAATGATTCCTTCAATACCAAGTACAACAAGTTCACTCTTTGCAAACCCACAATTTTATTTTCTTCAAATAAACAAATGAGACACAAGAGTTCCAAAGCAATTTCGAAATAATGCAATCCTTGACCAAAATGAAATTTCCCAAATAATGCTTGAAATTTAATTCATTGTATTGTAGAATTGCTTACTGTATTGGTTAGACCAAAATATTTCATGCAAAAATTAGAAGAATCCAATCCAATCTTGTAAACGCTCTTTTCCCATATAATTTTTCTAGTAATCCATTTATACACGGGATGTGGAATCTATTTTTATTAGTTCTCTTGTTGAATTCCTTGCGGTCATCTTGCATAAGAAAAGAACTGTTGGTCATCTTTACAAACAAGACACATGAAACGAAAATGGGATTTTTCTAAGAACTATATGATTTGTATCAATTATTTATTGCATTGTTATTTTTCTCATGTCTTTAAATAACTTTGGATACATGGATAAACATTGACAACAATGGACCTTTGCTCGAATTCAATGATGTGCATTGGTTGCTGGCATCCCATGAAGTAGATCTTGTAAGACATATGAAAACAGAACGTTTTTTAAATGAATTTGTTTGTGGAAATAAACTATTTTTTCACCGAGTTTCGTCCCTCTAATTGTCGTAAATTGTTTCGATAGGTAGGGAATTCAAATGAATGATTAGACATCAATCTCCAATGTTATTTTCACAACATTGATAACCAGTGACAGTCAAAATGATTCATTGATGGGAAATTTAACTACACATATTTGTAACCACAAGGCTCAAATTATGATTGTCAATTGTGCCGAGTCAATAGACCCCAAAAACCTACATCCATCCTTCTTCAAAGATCAAAAAGCATTTGAATTGGGACCCCAGTTCGCATGGAAATGCATTTTTCATTGAAAGACTTGTTGTTCAACTTCACTTTCTTCTCTGTATAAAATCTAATATTGTATCAATATCAATATAAATTTGGATCTTTCCAAACTGAATCTTTAATTCCTAGAAAAATGTACTCAAACTTATGACCATAAGTCCTTTTCAAGGTGTGTGATTTATCAACCTACTCAAGACCTATATTAAATTCAGCTATAAAGCGATGTGAAGTCTATGAGTACAAGTGCAAACTTGAACATTATCAGCTTAGTCATGACAAAGTTTGATGAATATCCGACTTTGGTGGCCATTTAGAGCCTCATTGTTTATGTATTCTATCTCAGAAGTTTAATTTTATGTATATTAAATCTTCAACTTCTATCTTGATGCAATTTCACTTATTTACACTCTTACATGCAATATAAATTAAGGAACTTAAAAATCTGGTCTCTAATTGTTTCCATTTTTGCATCTACATTGATGTGTGTATATATGATATTAAAATTTAATTTTTAATTTTTAATTTTTCTATTTGACCCAGTCTTAGCTTCTGCTCTAATTAGAGTCCAAGTCTGATAACTTTGCATGGCAAGAACTCGGTTTTTATAAAATCTGAGAACATAAACTTCAAACAAAAATAAGGAACATATACTTGACAATTAGCCAAGAAACTTGGAAACAATTTCATTGTTTTTCACATACTTTAAAGCAAATAATTGAAATCAACGTTAAACTTCCGAAAAAGTGAGACCTTTCAGTGAACTAGCGGCGAAAATCTTGAGACTTTTTGTCTGCAATCGCGCAGTAAGTTAGATACCTGTTGCTGAGACTATCGAACGTTTTGACTGAATTTTCCGCAACGGCGGGGAAACATCCGCACATCTGCCGCAAAGACTATTTTGTGCAACTTAAGCTTTTCTTCGGTTTACTTTTTTCCTTACTCATTTTTCTAAGCCGCACCATGAAAGTTCTAAAGCAATCTTTCCAGGATAGCGAAAGAAATGATCAAATCCGTCACTGCAAAACTCGCCTTAAACTTGTGAAAAAGAAAAACCTTGTAGTGAACTAACGGCGGAAATCTTGAGACTTTTTGTTCGCAATCGCGGAGGTAGTAAGATAAGTGCTTCTGAGAATGCGGAACATTTTCAATAAATTTCTCCGCAACAGCGGGGAAACATCCGCAGGTCTGTCGCAAATTCTGCAAACTCTCCCTTGCCCTAAGAGTTAAGAATTTTTCCCCGAAGCATCGGAGAAACTGGCCAAAGTTTTCCGCAATAGCGGAAGAATTTCGCTAATCGTTGCGCAACGACGGATGAACTTAACTCACCACACAACGGAGAAACTTACGAAATTTCCTCCACAAATTTTCTCTGAGTTAATACAATATACCTGCAAGTGCATCTAGAAGTGTAGATTTCCCAGATCCCGAAGGACCCATCAGAGCCATTAGGTTTCCAGGCTCTGCATATCCTGTCAAGCCGTGAAGTACAGTTTGAGTTTCACCATTGCTAATAGAAACAATGACACAAAGCTCTTGCCATGTAAGCCACACCGACACGTTTCCAATGTTATTTGTGTCTGTCGTTTCCTTCCACAACGTTTGGCTGAGTGGACTCAGACCCCCTTTCTTGGGATTTTCGGGTATTCTCACTTCATTCCTACTGAGACTATCCATTAAATTAGCAGCTATACAATTTCCAAATGTGTTCAAATCTGCATGAATCACCACTATAATTAGGCCTAATTTTCTTAATAAAAAGCCAATTAATCAACTTTAGCTACCAAAATTTTGGTGGGCCTTAACGTGACACAAGTCAGAGTAATCGACTATAGTTATCAAAATTATTGTGTCTTCACGTGAAACGAAATAAATAATAATAATAATAAATAAATAACTTACAAGAAAATTGGTCAAATTTAACGTTATTTTTAAAAGTTTTATTCATTGTACACCAACTAAATGTTAAAATAATCAACTAAAATTTCAAAGTAATGCATGGCAATAACTCCGTTTTCATAAAATCTGAGAACATAAACTTAAAAAAAAATAAGGAACATATACTTGACAATCAGTCAACAAACTTGGTAGAAACTTCACTGTTTTTCACATACTTTAATGCAAATAATTGAAATCAACGTTAAACTTCGGAAAAAGCGAGACCTTTCAGTGAACTAGCGGTGAAAATATTGAGACTTGTTGTCCGCAATCAGGCAGAAAGTTAGATAGCTGTTGCCGAGACTATCGAACGTTTTGACTAAAATTTTCCGCAATAGCAGGGAGACATCCGCACATCTGCCGCAAACACTATTTTGTGCAACTTAAGCTTTTCTTCGGTTTATTCTTTGCCTTAATCATTTTTCTAAGCCGCACTGCGGAAGTTCTGAAGCAATCTTTCCGAAACAGCGGAAGAAATGATCAAATCCGTCGCTGCAAAACTCACCTTAAACTTCCAAAAAAGCAAAACCTTATAGTGAACTGACGGCAGAAATCTTCAAACTTTTTGTCCACAATCGCGGAGGAAGTAAGATAAGTGCTTCTGAGAATGCGGAACATTTTAACTAAATTTCTCCGCAATAGTGAGGAAACATCTTCAGGTCTGCCACAAATTGTGCAAACTCTCCCATGCGCAAAGAGTTAAGAATTTTTCCCCGAAGCAATCGAGAAAGTTAGTTACCTGCTGCCGAGACTATCGAACGTTTTGACTGAAATTTTCCGCAACAGCGGGGAAACATCCGCAAATCTGCCGCAAAGACTATTTTGTGCAACTTAAGCTTTTCTTCCGTTTACTTTTTGCCTTGCTCATTTTTCTAAGCCGCACCGCGGAAGTTCTGAAGCAATCTTTTTGAAACAACGGAAGAAATGATCAAATCCATCGCCGCAAAACTCTCCGTAACAGCGGGGAAACATCCGCAGGTCTATCGCAAATTGTGCAAACTCTCCCGTGCTCAAAGAGTTAAGAATTTTTCCTTGAACAATCAGAGAAACTGGCCAAAGTTTTCCACAATAGCGAAAGAATTTCGCTAATGGTTCCACAATGGAGGATGGACTTAACTCACCACATAGTGGAGAAACTTACCAAATTTCGTCCGCAAATGCGAACAGACCTACTTAAATCCTTCCGATACGCATTTCCACGCTTTTCAAATGGATAAACTCAGATAACTTCTCCGAATTACTGGCCCGAACTAACGGAGCATTGTTTGCAATGTATACTTGAGAAAGATAACATAGCGGTTGATTGTGTTTTGAGAAGACCACTTCTTGAGGAGACTTTCCTAGCACTTGACCTTGTTCTCCCATTTTCGACGGTCGCATTTAATACGAAAAGTTTTGATTTGACTTTGTCCGTATGCCTTCATTTGTGTCATTTTAATTTCGTGCCTACCCTATTACTTGTTCGCGCGTGCAAAATCCTTTATATGGGGTATGAACCACGTTAGAGTTTTGACAATTTCTATTCACTAGAAGGCTTGCTCCGTTTCCAACGAGTTTCGACGCACTTGCTCCAACATTACCAACTCCGTTGCAGCAATCGCTAGTTTCGTTCTAATAGGTTAGTACATCATAGAGCCTCGTACGCTCAATCTTTACAAGTTGTATATCTCAAGCCTTTGATGTGTGTGGCTTACAAGTTTCATAGGTTTGCATCTTAATAGGTTTATATGCATTTTTATAGCTACATATGTAATCTTGAATATAAAAACTCTGATACTATTTATAAAAGGATAAAATATCTTAGGAAACTAACAGTTCTACGGTAAAACAAGGTTACATATGTCATGTAATAAGCATACCTCCAAGTCAAAGTTGTGCAACATGGATGTAGTTGAGACAAACGGATACTACCTGGAGCCCTTTGTTGTTCAGGACCTCAACTTATATGCTGGAGAAACTTATTTAGTGCTGATAAAACAAAATCAAAATGCTTCTAGAAATTACTGGGCAAGCTCATCACGCCAAGAGACCAACTAGACGTGCCATCTTAAGATATCTTCCAAATTCTCCGTCCATGCTGTGTCCCTCCATGTCTCTGAAAGGCCCGCTTTAGAATGATACTGCTTCCACCAAAAATCAGGGCAGGCCAGAGCAGGGTACCTAATCCCTCATCCCCTCAGACCAGCGCTTCTGAACATACGACAAAATCAACGCTTACATCAGTTGGGAAATTAAAAATTAGTTGTATTTTGTGAAAAAGATGCACCCACTAGTGGGTTCTATGTGCTTGTCCTCTCGTACAAAAGGCATCGCGAATTTATTTTGGGGAGTGAGTCCTCTAATAAAGGGAAAAAGGGCAATAATACTACATAAATCTAAATGTCTTCATAAAATTATTATGGGCAGAGCATTTGAATCAATTTGTTGTGTGCTCTACTAGAGGGAACGGTCGTCTAACTCGCCATGAAAGGAGGTATATTTTAATTCCATGTTTATTTTAAACTTGTTGTTCTTACCAGCCAAATCCATCATCTCAACAGAACCATCATATTCAATTTTCACTGCGGAGAGCTTCTCAGAAGAATTGTTGTAAATTTGATTTTGGAGCCTCTACGTTCTCGCTGAAACCGAACTATCAAATCTTTCAATGCCCTAACAACTTTAATATCAAAAAAATTGTGTCACACATTTCTCAGAAAAAAGTTATCGAGCAGTGAGTTCCATTGATTTTAAAACTGTGAAGACAAAGTTAAAAAAAAATTGGTCATTTTGGTTTTACAAACTCACCAAAGTTTTCCGCAATAGCGGAAGAATGTGGGCAAGGATTCTGCAACTACGGATAGAATCTAAATTCTTTCTCGATGGCCCACTTCTTTTTTAAATATTGGAACTCACCATACATGGGAAGAACTTACCAAATTCCCTCCGCACCTCCGAACGGACTTGTCTAAATCCTTCCAATACGCGTTTCCACGCTTTTCAAACGGATAAACTCAGATAACTTCTCCAAATTAGCGAGCCATCTCAGTGATCTCTTCTGGAACGACGAAGCACTTCACCTTGTTTTCCCCTTTTCAACCGTCACATTTAATATGAAAAGTTACGCAACAATGCATAGAGATGTAATTACCGTCACCCAGTAAGATCTTATGAAACTGCAATGGATACTTATGTCATAGTTTCTGTCATTTAAATTTTTAGATTTGCCATTGTGGTCGATAATTAACACTTTGTTTGACCTAGGTTTAGTTGGAGTATAATTAACACTTTGTTCAACCATTTGTTTTTGTTGTTTCTACAAGTGATTGAAATCACCCAAAAAGTATTTAAATGTAGGACAAAGCATCAGAGACAGGGTCCTGAATTACTCCAGCAATGCGTATGCTAAAGGTTTTTGATACTCACCTATTATCTGTTAAGCTTTCCTGATAACGTTTAGCAATTCTGCATTGATAGCTAGGAATTTGGCTATTCCCGTCATGAATAATCCTATTCCCATGTCTCTTGTAGTCCTTCTAGATCTACCTATATGTAAATGACATGAATTGGAGAGACGCTAAGATATATTGCCATTCTCTTGCTTTAGAATTTATTAGTCATCAACGATCAACAATTATAACTTTTCCTCCATCTAGAACATGTGGGACTTTATAATATAGTCGCATGAAACTTTATGGTGACCATGTGAGCATACATGAATATTGATGTAAATAGGTGTCTATGACAGACTTATATTGACAGGAAACGTTGTGTATTGCAAAAAAAACATTGTAGCTGGGAGTTGCAGCACTAAAACCTTGATAATCAACACATTTAATAGTGCAGAAATGCTAGGAGTGTTGGATAAGTGAATTAAATCATTGATTCATATTGGTCAATGGTCAAGTGCCGAATGTCTAGGGTTTATGTCCTCATAGGAATACGTTAAGGAAAATTAATGGATTTTTACTATTTCCCTACCTTTCTTTGGGACAATATGTTCGAAAGTGCACTAGTCATTGGCGCTACAATGAGGGCAATTGTCAAACCTTTAAATTTTAAGTCTATGATTATGTTTCACAAATGGGCCTTAAAACTATTTCCCATAATGGGACTTTGATAATCGTTTCTTACTCAGTAAGTTAAGTTTTAAGATAGTGTAAGTGTCGGAGCCTGGAAATAAATGTCAATTGGATAACTTGTTCATCTATTTTCTGCCATTGGCAATATTACTTTTTTTCCTTGGTTTTGCTTTATAACAAGTTGCTATCATGTCAAACTCATGCCATAAACATGACTCTGTTAGTTTCAGGAATCCATTGCTTATTTTGAAAAGCACACGATTTTTAAAAGACATATGAAATGAACGTCTGAAAGATTGTTCATTGAAAAAACCATAACCATTTGAAATTCATAGAAGTTTTCCATTAGCATTTGAATATTACGACCATGAATAACATTCTAGTTTTGATTACTGATATTGTGTCATATGTTCTTATCCATGCACTAACTACTGTATACCGATTACTAAACAGGAGATTCAAAATGCCTAAGGGTGTTAAAAGAAAGGCAAAGACAGCTAATAACAATGCAAGAATGGAAACTAGATTCCAAGATACAACATGCACCACAAGCGTACCTCCAGAAATAAAATGGGGAGACGTTTACTGCATGGTGAGAGATCAAGATTTCCCTGAGGCCCTTATCGAAGAAGAATGCCTATACCAGAACATTAGGAATTCCTGTATATCCAAAGCATCTACACGTCCAGAGCTCTTCCCATGTTCATAAGTAATTGGATGGATTTTGTAGCATGCAAATGTTGAGACTAGAGTTCTAACAGACAGCAAAGGAATAGCATTTGCTTCATTCCACACATCTTATATCTCAACAGCTTACAAGTTGCCCAAGCCTCAGCAACGGCTTGATGATGCATGGCTAGAAGCGGTCAAGATAGACAACCTAGAGATGGCTAGGAGGCTGCTAATCGCAGGCAAACAGATCAGGAAAAAGGATAGTGAAGAGTATGAGGTTCAAAACCTGAGACCCCCTTTCAGACTAATCGCTCTCATGCTAAGCAGAATCTTCGGAAGGCCTGATGGCACAATGTTTATGCTCCAATGGATACCTATCATACACTCTGTGGCATTCAAAGGGACAATCTTCAACTGGGCTGATATCCTCTCAGAAAGCCTGGCATCAGCCATAATTACTACACAAGAAGGATTAGTAGAAAGAAAGGCAGAGTATTATATGGAATCTTACTTGATAGATTGCAATGTGGCAAAATGCCCCTTTCCTAGGTTGGGATGCATATGGAACTCACTTGACAACTCAGTGTTCATCGCCTACAAAACTTTTTGGGCTCAGCATTAAAAAAGGCATTACAAACTCATTTATGAAGAATTCATCATGCCTTTATTTGAGTTAATGTTCAACAAAGAACCCAACTTCCTATCTGAGAATGCTATGCAAGTTTTAGAGAAATATGGTGATTTTTATTTTTCACCAGAAGGTACCTATATCAGAATGTACGGAGGTTCCAAAACCCCGTATATCCTACCTAGGTATGATACAGATTATATAGTCCATAAAGAAATGGTGAGACAAGTATTCATTGATGGAATTGGTAATGCTTTGTACAAGGCAAAGAAGGCCTCCTTCCCGCCTTTACCATTTTATGTTGGTGCTTACATATTTTCAAAAATAACAACAGCAGAAGAATTTGTTGCTGAACTCAAAAGCTTCCATTTTGGGGAAAGAATTTTCCACGGAAATGATCGGCAAGGTAAAGCTGCAGAGCATTGCAAGGAAATTGGTACCCCCTTTGAATATGCTCACTTTTATGATAGAGACGAGGAACCATATAGAGGAATTGGCAATTTGTCTGGGCTCCAAACTTGTCAACTTGGTAAAGGAGGAACTGCCTCGAGCTCTAATGTTATTGCAAAACTAGATCAGCAACAAGAAAAGAGTACCTTGAAAACTGTTGAGTCTCTCTCTAAAGAAGAACAAATGTCCAAAGAGAAAGCTAAAAAAATTCAAGAGGAAGCTTAAAAGAACATCAAAGCAAAAGAAGATAAACTTTTGGAAGAAAAGACCTTAAAAGACCAAGCACATGAAGATGAAGCTATCAATGTTCAAGAAGTAGAAAAAACCAGATTGGCAAGAATCGCCAAGCAGAAAGAAGAGGAGAAACTAAGAAGAGAGCAGGAGGAAGAAGCACTAAGAAAAACAAAAGAAGAAAAAAAGCAAGAAAAGCATACTAGTCCTCAAAGCCCAAATATTCAAGACCTTGATATCAATGTCTCCATTGAGGAGCTTCCATTGGTGGCCTTCACACCATCCAGGGGCAGTACCGTATCTACATGGGATAGATTTGCCTTTAACAGGAAAAGGAAATCTATCATCAAAGAAACAATTACTAGTGTCAAAAGGCCTTTTAAACCTGATATAGTCACCAGGCATGAAACCACCATCATGCAGGGGACTTAGAACGATCCTGAGCTCATGGCATCAATCTCTGTAGCATCTGTTATGGCAACATCAGATAATGTAAATATTTTGGGAGATGAATTGAAACAAGAGAAAGAGAAAACTCAGCAATTACAGGAGGCTTTGGTTAAAGAAAAAAATTACACAAATTTGATAATTGAGAAAAATGATGCTCTCATGACTCAGAAAGAGAGCTTAAATATAGAACTTCAACGACTAGAGGCTGATAGGAGATCCCTAGCAATGCAAGAAAGAGCACTAGAAATAGTGAAAGGAGAACTTGAGGATAAAAAACTTAAAGCTAGAAGAAGGAAGAGAATCGCTGGAACTACAAGTGCAACAAGCTACCAGTAAAGTAGCAAATATGCATCCCTTTCATGAGCAAGCTTGTGAGTTAACAAGAGCAATCTACTGTGTACAACAACTTATAACAGAAGAGATTTGCAAGCTTAAGACAATCAGGGCTAAAATTGTAGAGATTGCCAGAGAAGCCACCAAACGCAAGAGAAAGTACGTGGGAATTATTGATGATATCCAGAAACAGATGCAGTGGAGAGAAGGGAAGTCCAATATATATATATATATATATATTGTGTGTGTGTGGGTGGGTGGGTGTGTGTGTTTTGGGGGCGGGGGAGGGGGAAGGAAATGTGTTTTCTAATATTATCCAATGTTGACCTTTGAGAAATCCATATTTACTTCTTGCATATACTAGAAGGTATATATGCCCACCAATAACCCTCAAGGAGGGATATTGCTAAAGTGGGATTAATGAGGGATATTGTATTCTTACCTACTATTAGCATTTCAATAACTACTTTTTATTTCTTGTGAAAGAATTAGGTTAGGTTTTTCGTATTTAATAAGGGACTTTAAATGTTGTCACTATTCCAGGATAGAATATCCGTGACTTACTCAATTTTGTTTTGTCTTTCTTCATT
The DNA here is from genome assembly GCA_027924585.1 of Larix kaempferi. Lineage (NCBI taxonomy): Eukaryota > Viridiplantae > Streptophyta > Pinopsida > Pinales > Pinaceae > Larix > Larix kaempferi. The sequence continues at coordinate 7,601,126 of BSBM01000370.1, forward strand.
AGCATCAGTTTCAACATAGCTTGGAGACCTAATTCTTTGTTTTTCATGTTTCTCCTCTTGCTTCTTTGTTGAATTTTCAACTTCTTATTTTTTATCTTCAATCTCCCAACTCCATCTCTTTTCCGAGTATAAGTGTGTGATTTCTTGTTGTGTTCCCAATTTGAGAGAAGTATTTTGCAATGCTTGGAATTTCTTGAGGGTTTGCATATTGCAACTTTCTTGAAGATAATTCCTTCCATGGCATTTTATGTATTGTTTGTATTTAGCCATGTGTCTCAAATGGATGATTAATTGACCTTTGTTGGCTCCATCCCTTATGTGTTTGCTTTTTGTTGTGCATTCTCTTCATTTTCACTAAGGTTTCATCTTCTTATTGAACCTCTTCTTCCTCTCGTTCTTGGTCTTGACTTTTGGATGTGTGTTTCCCAACGTTGAAAACTTGGTGTTGTTTGCATTCGGTGTTGGGGGTTATCTAATATAATATTATTGATCTTGTTGTGGTTGTATTATCCTTTTATTTAGGATTGGTTGCATAGTCCTATGTTCCTCTTGGTTCTAAATTTCCTTATTTTTAGTAGGACACTTTTTTCTTTCGAAAAGTAGCCATATTCATGGCACTTATTTTGCTTGAATCACACTTATCATCGCCTAAATTTTGGATTTGATTCCATGCTTCCATGTTTCATTGGATTGACTCCTAAAGACCCTTTTCCAATTCAACCTCTACATAGATCATGGCACACATGTAATTTATTTCCTTTGGTTCCATTCAATCTACATAATTCTCTGGAACATTTTTAATATCTCACAGTGGAATATTATCCCAAAATATTAATGTAAGGTGTGTAATTCTTTCCCATATAAATATTGCAGTGACAATGTCTTCTTCTATAACAAAGTCAAGTTTCCATATGATTAAGTACATTTCCTTGGGATCCATGAAATAAGGTATGCTCCTAAAGATGAGATCGATCTTCATTGAGATTTAAAAAGGGCATAAAATTCCCTTCCACAAATAAATTGTGGCGTTTCCCTTTTGATCATTAACAAGGTCCAATTTATGTACAACCACAATTCCATTGTTTTGGGGGTTGTATAAAGTTGTGGTATTTCTTGTTAGTTGAAATTAATAATTCAAAGAAAATCTATAAAAAGAAAATAAATAGAGCAAGACAAATGGAAATATGGATGTCAAATGCAAATAAACTAAACCATAATTGAGAAATAACAAGAAGAAGAAAACATTTATTGATGTTTAGAACTGCATGTAAAGTTCACTTGCCTCTTCAAGGGGACAACCTTGAACATGAGTAGAGCTCCAAATACAATATATTAATATTCACTCAAGATCCTACTAAATACCGTTTACTACAATATATCGTTTCTAATTGACCAAAACCCTAACCCCCTAGTGGAGCTCCATTAATGAGGTTTCAACCACTACCTAGTGGACCTTCCTTAATGAGGTCACTTGTATTTTGATTGTAGGTCATATAAGACTACTCTTGAAACACATCAATAGGTTATATTCATCCATCCTGGGAAGGGTACTGGGTCATCCTCAATAATACTATCTTCGTTTTTGACATTTATTGATGTTTAGAACTGCATGTAAAGTTCACTTGCCTCTTCAAGGGGACAACCTTGAACATGAGTAGAGCTCCAAATACAATATATTAATATTCACTCAAGATCCTACTAAATACCGTTTACTACAATATATCGTTTCTAATTGACCAAAACCCTAACCCCCTAGTGGAGCTCCATTAATGAGGTTTCAACCACTACCTAGTGGACCTTCCTTAATGAGGTCACTTGCATTTATTGATTTCACACTCTACTACCTCATGGGGACTTATTTAATTTAGATGGCCCTCATTACATTAAGTAACAATATGTCCCACTAGCTAGGGGAGTTAGGGTGGGACCCTAACATGCCCTCCACCTTACAAAGTGGACTTGTCCTCAAGAATGGAGATGAGGAAATTGGTGGAGAATCTTTGTTGGTTCCCATCTATCATCTTAAGCATGTGTATTCTTTCGTTGGATAAAAAATTCTAGGATAGTGCACTAGCAAAAAATATGCTCTGTTTGTCCAAAATGGACTCAAGCTGCTATCAAATGGAACCCTCCTCATCCAATTATGGAATGTTGTTTTGAACACTACAATTGGATCCATGCACTTTCTTCAATCAAGATAAATGGAAAACTAGGTGGAGCTTAGAAGTGTTTGGCATAGCCAATTTGTAAGCCATTGGACCTATGTGTTTGAGTGTAGTGTAGGGGGCCCATAAAATTTCAAAGCTAACTTTTGGTGGCTCTTCCCCTTGAGTGAGGTATGCTTATAAGGTTGGATATAGAAGAACACCTTATTCCTTCATCAAAATGGTGTTTGAAGCAATGTCGATCAATCTATTGGTTCATGCAATTCTAATCCAACACCAATTTATCTTTAATTGTATGAATATTGTCAGCAAAAGAAATCATGGTGTTTTCCACCTCTTGAACCTTAGAGAAGCTTGACAACTATGAGATTATTGACAAGGGTGATTTTCCATAAGCTACCTCAAAGGGGGTCATTTTACTAGCACCATGATAGTTGGTATTGTACCACCTCGCCATTCACCCAAGGGTAACCAATGGATCCATTGGGATTTCCCTTCTAAAGCAAAACAATGTAAATAAGCTTACAAGCATTTGTGACTCATTTGCCTGGCCATGGTTTAGGGGTGATACAGAATGTTGAAATTCAACTGGGTACCTTGAATCTGAAACAACTCCTACCAAAAAATTGTTGGTGAATGTAGGATCATGATTAGTCACAATGGATTTAGTCATGCCATGCAATTCACAAATATTTGGAATTGTGCTATTCTGGAGGCCTTGAATGGGTCCAAATATTTGGAAAGGTAATCAATAACTATCATTATCATTGATTTGTTACTAGATTTTGGTAACCTCACAGTGAAATCCATAGAAATTTCATTCTGCATAGTTGTAGGAATGGGAAGGGGTTGTAAAGATCTTGGAGACTTCATCATTTCACCTTTATGCTTTTGGAGAGTATCGCATTCTATCACAAAGGAGTGGATGTCCTTATTCATGCCTTCCCAAAAGCATGAATGCTTAATCTTATCATATGTTTTTTAAACCCGGAATGACCCATTGTGGGAGAGGAGAGTAATTTAGATAACACTAAGCATTTAAATAAGGAATCCCAAACCAAAAACAATATAGCCTTTGTCATGTCCCAAATTTGGCATTGGGTCACAATGGCCTAATCACGTTAGCCCTATTCATTAGAGTTTGTCAAATTGATGCTAAAGGTCAAATAATTGCCAAGGAGGAAAATTACTAGTTTCCTAGGTTTGGGGTGGAAGCTTGGTATTTGGAATAATGGGGATAATAAATGATGTTTGAACATTAGAATGGAATAAATATTTAATAAAGGAGCTAAATAAATATATACAAGTGAAAATCAAAGTGGCATTTCATGATGAAGACACATGGAGGAAGTGGGACCCACATATGGCTAGATTTCCCCACTACATTTGGCATCATTCTCTCACCAATTCGAATTCAAGGTGAATGGTAACATACTTGGGGGAGTCCAAAAGGTATTATTCATTGCATGACTCATCCAAGGTCGAAATATAGAGGAAGAGTAACTCCCATGGAAGAGGAAGAGGCAATTTGGAGCTAGTGAGACACTTGGGCTAGATTCCCTAGCTCTATGACAACAATGATGAAGATGCTATGACACCTATGACACAAATCAGACCTGAAGGCTGACATATGAAATATATGACATGTCAGGGCTAAAAATAGACTCCAAGAGGGCGCTCAAGGGTGTTAGGGCAGCTAAGATGCTTCCACATGTGATTTGGTGGAAGTGGGAGACTAGGAATTGTTGTACAAGTGGCGTTCTTTGGAATCTCTTCCCAACTTGAGTTGGCATGAGTCTCTTGGAAGGAATTCGACCCATGGAGGACATTAGAAGTTTATAAATGTCAATAACAAAGAAGGAAACCAGCTTTTGATCATTTGTAGAATTTGCAATTGCATTTGTGAAGAGGGAGAGCTAGTGGATGACTAGTTTCTTGCCTTAGCCAATTTCGAGGGTGAAAGATTCCCATCCAAGTTGGTAATTGGAAAGGCCATTCAGACCTTTCATTTGGAGCTTTAATGGAGTCTTTATTTGCAGGTGTAAGCTACAGGGAAGCTCATGGTTTCTTCTATTGCAACTCACTCCTTCAACCATTTCCGGTTTTGATGGCATATTCTTGATCCTTGAGGGAGGGCGTTTTTGGTGAGCTATTGTACTCTTTGGGGAAGCTTTTAATGCCCCATTTCTTTTGTAATATGAAGTAAATACTCTGTTCTTCATCTCCAAAAAGTTTCAGGTCGAAATTCCAAGTAGAAATGTATAAATCTCATTTTTAATGGAAGAACAATGCCATTTCCCCACTACCTTGTTGTGAACCAATGTGTTGATGATGATTTCGAATGAATGGATGATTCTCTGATGAATTTGTGATTAATGGACTGCCATGGATGTATTTTACAAGTTTCATTTACTGTACTTGAGCATTTGAAGTATTTTTACTTAGTTTAATTGCACTGGGAGAAGAAATAGTGCCATTTCCCCAAGGGTCGAATTGGTGATTTTTGCAGTTGAATGGGAGAGGGTTGGAACAGATATAATAATCAATTAATGGTGCACATGAGACCTTAATAACATCCTTAATACATTTCCTACCTCTGTTCATAAATTTGAGTGGCTTTGGAGGCATTTGGGAAGCCATTTTCAATACTTACCCCAGGGGGATTTGAACCCCAAATTACTAGTAAAATTGCATACTTGGTCCAGAATCTTAAGAGAGTTTGCAGAGGTATTTTGGTGGCCATATATCATCCCTGAACATAATATTCAAGTCTTAATATCATTCATACACCTTCCTTGAAGATTTGAATGCATTTGGAGTCAATTCGAGATATAGAGACCAATACTAGTCAAAGGCAAATTACTAGTAAAGTTACCTACATTGACCAGAATTGAAAGAGTATTTGCAGAAGTGTTTTAAAGGTACAAAGGCATCCTTAAAACACATATTTATGTTCTAATATCATTCATATACCTTCTCAGAAGATTTGGGATCATTTGGGGCAAATTTGGGACCTAGAGATCGAAACTAGTCAAAGGTCAAACAAGGGAAAAAAGTGGAAAATTGCAATTTTAATAAAATTCCTAACAAGGGACATTACAGTGGTATCAGAGCATGATCTTGGCACCTGATGTGGTATAATATTCATGAGGACAATAATTCAGGTACCACCATTAGATATTGAAACCAAAAGTGCTTTTGTTGAAGAAAAAAAAAAAAAGGTAGGAGAAGAAGAGCAAATGTTTTGAGGAAACTATGACTAGGGATGAAAAGGGAGCCTCATATGATGGTGAGGAGCATATAAAAATTATGAAAACAATATTTGAAGATATGACCAAGCAACTTAAGGAAGGATTCGAATTGTTTTCTATCGAACTTGTGGAAAAAATTATTGATTTTAAGGAAACCAAGGGGAAAAATGCATCAGCTTGCTTGAAGGAGCAAAAGGAAGAGACATCACAAGATCATGAAGAAGATTCTATTGAAAATATGGAAGATCATTTTGAGACACCTTCTAGCTTAGACATGAACCAAAGAGCATCTACTGATGGATGCTTAAACTATGAAGGAGTACCTACTGATGGGTGCTCACACCTCTATGTTGGTGACATAGAGATCACTTTTGAAAGTGTTGCTGCAAGCCCAAGTTCCATTAAGCATGAGAATGAATACCTTGTAGCAGTTGAAGAAGAACCAAGATCAACTTCCCCATCACCACTTGAGCTTCATGAAGTTGGTCCAAGCAAAATTGAAGAAGATGAGAAGGTTCATTTGCAAGAGCCTCATTTTCTTGAAGGGTCCTTAAAGATGAATGAAAATAAGATCCAAGAGTCCCTCATAATTCTCCATGACACTCAAGCATTGGTGTCAAATTCTTGTTGGAGAGCTACATCATTGGAGGAAACATCTTTCCTTGAAGACATGGAAAAGATTCAAAGAGCAATGTGCCATATCAAAGGTAATTTCATGTCTTTGCTTTTTGATAGAAACCATTTGTTTGAGCTTAATGAATTGTTACATGATGCATATTTGAAGAATAATGAGGATATTCATAAGCTCACAATTCAAAATGAGCAACTTCTTGAAAAGTTGCAAGATACTTGTTTTTCCTCCTATGTTTCAGATTGTCAAATGGTAGATTGTTTGGAGGATTCTCATGACATGGTGGATCATGAGAAATGTGGGAATTTGAATGTGCTTAATGTGTTTGAAGATGAACTTGAAGAGATCCAAACACTTGATGTGGTGGAAGAGGAACTTGAATTGTCTCTTGATGAAGGTTATGCAATTTTTAAAGAAAAGCATGATTCCTCTACATTGGAACCAAACTATGACAAAGAGTTCATACTTTTGAAGGAGCTGCATGATACTACCCATATGGATCCTTCCCATGATGAAACTTCTGTACTTTTTGATCATTTGGGTGATTTGGTTCATTCTCCTACATCCTACAATTCCATGTTTTGCAACATTAGTCTCAATGAAGTATGGGTGAAAGGGTTCTTTTTGATGGTGCCACATGAGGAGTATGGAACTCCTAGATTTACTTTTTATGATGACATGGTTGGAGCACATTCTTCTTCACATTTGAAGCAACATTATTTGTCACTTTATGATGATGCAAATCTACATGGATGCACCTATGATATGCATTTGAGTCACTTGAAGACTCATGGTTTTTCTTACTCAACACTTGATTCATTTGATGTTGGACGAACTTCATCCAACACTTGGAAGAATAGATTTATGATTGGAGAACATTTTTGTTGCAAGACACATACTTTGTTATATCTTTATGACTCTCACATTCAGGGATGTATGGGTGAGACTTCTTTGAGTCATTTGAAGTCTCATTGTTTTTTCTGCTCACTATTTGGTTCAGATTTTAGTGGAGATTCTTCATTCACTTCTTGGATGAAAGAATACATGGTTGAATATTTTGATGCATATCACATCCTTTTGGAGCAGCATTATAGGACATGGGATCCTCACCTATGTCATTGGAGCAGATTTGATTGGTCACTTGAAGCTTGTATGCACTTGGAAAATGGTGGTCTACTTGCTTGGAGGTATAAGCACTTTCATGACTCTTTGATGAAGCATATCCTTGATGTACATTTTCATTATGTTGTTATGTACTTTGATGATATATATTTGGTACTCATGATGTTTGGAAGGATGCATACAAGAAAATGGGATCCAGGAATCCTCTTAACTAATGGTGTGGGTTGGAGAGCACTCTTAATTATTGGGGTGCAATACAAGCAATGGGACCCTGGAATATTTTTTATCTCATTGCTTTCAAATTTTTTTTTGGGAAACAAGCAGTATGGGAGATGGATTTCCCCACTTAATAAAGTTATTTTTATCAGAGTAGTGCAGCAGCAAGCATGGTGGTTCCTCTCTAAAATCTTCATGGAAACTCAAAGACTCAAGGTTGGGAAATTCAATGGCAACTTCAAAGAATTATACAGAAAGCAGGTTCTTCAACACCCATGTTTAAAATTGCTTGAGGACAAGCAATATTGGGAAGGGAGGATTTGTCATGTCCCAAATTTGGCATTGGGTCACAATGGCCTAATCACGTTAGCCCTATTCATTAGAGTTTGTCAAATTGATGCTAAAGGTCAAATAATTGCCAAGGAGGAAAATTACTAGTTTCCTAGGTTTGGGGTGGAAGCTTGGTATTTGGAATAATGGGGATAATAAATGATGTTTGAACATTAGAATGGAATAAATATTTAATAAAGGAGCTAAATAAATATATACAAGTGAAAATCAAAGTGGCATTTCATGATGAAGACACATGGAGGAAGTGGGACCCACATATGGCTAGATTTCCCCACTACATTTGGCATCATTCTCTCACCAATTCGAATTCAAGGTGAATGGTAACATACTTGGGGGAGTCCAAAAGGTATTATTCATTGCATGACTCATCCAAGGTCGAAATATAGAGGAAGAGTAACTCCCATGGAAGAGGAAGAGGCAATTTGGAGCTAGTGAGACACTTGGGCTAGATTCCCTAGCTCTATGACAACAATGATGAAGATGCTATGACACCTATGACACAAATCAGACCTGAAGGCTGACATATGAAATATATGACATGTCAGGGCTAAAAATAGACTCCAAGAGGGCGCTCAAGGGTGTTAGGGCAGCTAAGATGCTTCCACATGTGATTTGGTGGAAGTGGGAGACTAGGAATTGTTGTACAAGTGGCGTTCTTTGGAATCTCTTCCCAACTTGAGTTGGCATGAGTCTCTTGGAAGGAATTCGACCCATGGAGGACATTAGAAGTTTATAAATGTCAATAACAAAGAAGGAAACCAGCTTTTGATCATTTGTAGAATTTGCAATTGCATTTGTGAAGAGGGAGAGCTAGTGGATGACTAGTTTCTTGCCTTAGCCAATTTCGAGGGTGAAAGATTCCCATCCAAGTTGGTAATTGGAAAGGCCATTCAGACCTTTCATTTGGAGCTTTAATGGAGTCTTTATTTGCAGGTGTAAGCTACAGGGAAGCTCATGGTTTCTTCTATTGCAACTCACTCCTTCAACCATTTCCGGTTTTGATGGCATATTCTTGATCCTTGAGGGAGGGCGTTTTTGGTGAGCTATTGTACTCTTTGGGGAAGCTTTTAATGCCCCATTTCTTTTGTAATATGAAGTAAATACTCTGTTCTTCATCTCCAAAAAGTTTCAGGTCGAAATTCCAAGTAGAAATGTATAAATCTCATTTTTAATGGAAGAACAATGCCATTTCCCCACTACCTTGTTGTGAACCAATGTGTTGATGATGATTTCGAATGAATGGATGATTCTCTGATGAATTTGTGATTAATGGACTGCCATGGATGTATTTTACAAGTTTCATTTACTGTACTTGAGCATTTGAAGTATTTTTACTTAGTTTAATTGCACTGGGAGAAGAAATAGTGCCATTTCCCCAAGGGTCGAATTGGTGATTTTTGCAGTTGAATGGGAGAGGGTTGGAACAGATATAATAATCAATTAATGGTGCACATGAGACCTTAATAACATCCTTAATACATTTCCTACCTCTGTTCATAAATTTGAGTGGCTTTGGAGGCATTTGGGAAGCCATTTTCAATACTTACCCCAGGGGGATTTGAACCCCAAATTACTAGTAAAATTGCATACTTGGTCCAGAATCTTAAGAGAGTTTGCAGAGGTATTTTGGTGGCCATATATCATCCCTGAACATAATATTCAAGTCTTAATATCATTCATACACCTTCCTTGAAGATTTGAATGCATTTGGAGTCAATTCGAGATATAGAGACCAATACTAGTCAAAGGCAAATTACTAGTAAAGTTACCTACATTGACCAGAATTGAAAGAGTATTTGCAGAAGTGTTTTAAAGGTACAAAGGCATCCTTAAAACACATATTTATGTTCTAATATCATTCATATACCTTCTCAGAAGATTTGGGATCATTTGGGGCAAATTTGGGACCTAGAGATCGAAACTAGTCAAAGGTCAAACAAGGGAAAAAAGTGGAAAATTGCAATTTTAATAAAATTCCTAACAAGGGACATTACAGCCTTTATGCTCATCATCCTGTCAAGTATAACCTAACTGAGTGTGCATGGGTCTGAATTGGGCCAACATGTAGGTGGTCGACGATGCATATGATCTTGGAATCCACTAACCATTCAGTGGTGGACCATGCACATGATCTTGGCATCCTCTAATAATTCAGTGGTGGACCATGCGCATGATCCTGGCATTCTCTGACCATTCGGTGGTGGACCATGCGCATGATCTTGGTATCCTCTGACCATTATTAATGTACCACATGCATCCAATTAGGAACTGGAAAAGATAAGGAAATTATGGACCCTTTCTCATCATACTTCCTAGAGAGAGCATCAGCCACCACGTTTCCTTTCCCTTCTTGTAGATAATCTCATAGTCATAGCCTAACATTTTGGTGACCCACTTTTTCTATCCTAGGGAAGACAACCTTAGTTCCAGGAAATATTTCAAGTTGCAATTGCCTATTTTAATCTAGAATGACTCCCCATCAAGTAAGGATGCCAATATCAAATGCATGAAGAATAGTTGAAATTTCCTTCTCGTAGGTGGATTTGCATAGGTTTCTATCACATAATATCATACCGGTGAAGTCAATCGAGCATCCCTCTTGCATTAATATAGCCCCAATTCCTTTGCCCGAGGCATCACATTCCAAAGAAAAATTGTTATTCGAGTAGCACAAGGATTGGTGTGGTACACATAACATATTTTAAAGCTTGAAAAATATTTTCAACCTCCTCATTCCAACTGAAGGCATTCTTTTTTAGTAGGGTGGTGATAGGAGCAACAATTTTACAATGGTTTTGGATCAAATTTGGGTAGTAACCTAAGATATGAAAATTTTCAAGGGTCTTGGGTTGAGACCAATCTTTCATTTCCTCAATTTTCTTAGGATCCATAGGCACACTCTTTCCCCTAACAATGTGTCCCAATATTCAAATTTTGAAGCACCAAAAGCACATTTAGAACACTTGAGGAACAATCAATGGTTACAAATGAGTTGTAAGACCTAATCCACATGCGTCGCGCATGCCACCTAAGTTTTGTTGTAGACCAAGTTGTCATCAATGAAGACTAGGACAAAATGGCATACAAGGGGATTAAATATGAGATTCATGAGGATATAAAAGGTGGGACATGCATTGCAAAGAACAAATGGCATCAACAAGAACTCATAATGACCATCGTGAGTGTGAAAAGTAGTTTTCGAAATTTTGGATTCCTTCATGTGAATTTGTTAATAACTAGAGAAAATATCAAGTTTGGTGAAGAATTGTGCTCCATGTAGCTCATATAAGATATCATCAATTATGGGAATGGATAATTCATAAGTAATTGTCAAGTTGTTAAGAACACAAAAATCAAGACATGTGTGCGAAGTGCCTTCTTTTTAAGGACCATGACAACCAAAGAAGAATAGGGTCAAGTATGAGGATAGATGATACCAACACCTAATAACTCTTGTACAATCTTGTCAATTTCATTCTTTTGGGAAAAAGGATGACGATATGCGTGCACATTGAGTGGTAGGAAATCGGGAAGTAGTTCCAAGACTTATTGGTGTTTGTGCAATACAAACTGCAAATCCTAATGAACTTAATGAGAAGCATCATCAAAGGCTTGAATAGCATAGCATTATGCAATACTGCTAGAATGACCCTTTTTAGAAGCTTTTCCATATAGTGGGAGATGTTGGTTTCTGAAGAACCTTCTTTGATACCTTTGATCTTGTAGGAATTGCCAATATCATTTTTAAAACTCATGTATATTTCTAGGAAGTCCATGATGATGGGGCTAGTGTTCTCATCCATTTGACATCCAAAAGTCTATCACATCTACCCATTTCAATGGAAAAAATGCGAGTTTTGAAGGAATACTCACATTTGAAGTTGCACATTTTCACACCAACCACCACATTTCATAGATCCCCCGCTAGCAATCATAATTTGAAAGTTGTTGACAATGTAGATATAGAATAAATACTCGGAATTTCCACAGATCTCATGATTTTCATCAACGTTTCGAATCCACAACAGGACTCATCATCAGGACGGTGTGTCAAAGAAGAGTAGGTGATCTCAAAGATGTATCATTAATATTGAAGTGCAGAGGGATAGTGTTGAAATGTCGGGATGGTGATTAAGTGTCGGCTAGGATTTAGTTAATTAGGTTAAGTGTAATATGATATAATTTTCAAAGTATTAAATTCATGTCTTTAATTAATAAATGGTATTAAGATTGTATTTTTAATAATATTTGTTTTGATTTTAGATAGTATAGGGTTATGTGAAATGTGTTAATAAAATTAAAAATATTCATAAAATTAATAATAATAATAATTTTTTTAATCATAGTAATTTTTCTAATGAGGGAAAACATATTCATTTTGTTAACTGAATAGGTGAGAGGCTCAACCCTTTTTTGAACTTCCTCCATGGCTAAGATTTTATGGGTGTTTGTCATGGGACCGCTAGGTATATCGAAGATATTATCAAAGAGATAGACCAACATTATCAATGCCTTGAGAGGAATCTATGGAGATGGGTCACAAGTAATGGTCTGAGTGGGTCCACACAAAAAAAATGTAGAGTGACACCACGATGATCAACATCATGCAAGGATTATTTTGAGATAGGTCTTCTATAAAGGCAGGCCCCAAAAAAAGAAAAATTAATCTAAGGGGAGTGTTATTGCTTCCTAAGTATTGTTACACCAATGAAATTCACCAATTCTTGACATTGCAAGTTGTGTAGGAATTGCGTTGCATGCATTGTCGAAGCTAGGGTTTGCAAAAATAGGTTATGGTTTTTAGGGTCCGAAGGATAGAGGAGTGTTAACTATTATAGCTCTCTAATATACCAAAGGGTTTCCAACAATAGTATTTGGTTGAATCTTTCACGACACCAAATAAGGAGGATAGATTATACCCTTAGCTATACTATATGATTTCCCAGTACGCAAGTGATCTCCCTAAGTGTTGTTATTATCAATGTACTATTGCAGCAAGACAATAGACGGGATTATGCAATGTCAATTTCATGTGTGCCTAGGGAGCTTTTGATATACCCAAATTTCATATACATGTGTTACTTGATGTAGTACTACTCGAAGAGGTACCAATAGAGGTTATAAGGGTATCCAACCAAGTGACGCATCTTGTGTTTTCTATGTGTATTCTTCCCCAACCACACTTTTACCCATTGAACAATAGAAGTTTGTGTTATTTAAATATGTTGGAACACTTTTGTTATTGAAAGATGTTGGAACATTTCTCTATCCTTTAAAATAATTATAGAATTGGAGCATGCTTTGGCACAAGAAAATGCTCTGACATCACTCGTGGTATTCATTGTTAGCTAAAAAAAAATATTTAGAGAAAAACATACGTAATATAGCTATGGAAACCAAATAAACAAAGTAAGATATATTGAAATATAGATGCAAAAAAGCAAATAAACTGAGCCAAAATTGAGAAATAACAACAATAACCAAACATTCATTGATATTAAGAATTGAATACAACGTTCACTCGCCTCTTCGAGGAGGCAACCTCCAACATGATCAGAGCTCCAAATATAATAATATTCATTTGACAACCTGTTGCATACCTTCTAGTACAATATATAGTTTCTAATTGATTAAAACCTTAACCATCTAGTGGACCTCCATTAATGAGGCCTCAACCTCTAACTAGTGGACCATCTTTAATGGGACTACTTTCATTTATTCGGATTTCACACTCTACTATCTCATGGGGCCTTATTTAATACAAATTCCCCTCAATACATTAAGTAACAATCTATTCCACTAACCAATGGAATTAGGGTGGGACCCTAACAAAAGTTTTATAAACTAGCAACTAGGGCTTTTTCAACAAGGATGAGTGGATTTATTGTTGACATTGGTATTCCTATATTCAAAGGTTGAATTTGATTTAGGTTTGCTTTCATGGCTTACTTTTCCACTTCTTCTTCCATGCTTTGTTTGAATATTTATGTGTTTCCTACTACAAAGAGAATTTTTGGAGAATTTGGGTGGGGAGATGAGAGCACCCCACTCCCACACCTTAGATTGAACCACGGCGGCTATCCTAAAAGGCATAAGTTTCAAATTCTAACTCACATCAGCCACTCTAAAAAAATCATAATTATGATGATTGTGAACATAATTTTACAAGTTCACATGGATAAAAAGGTTACCATAATGACTCTAGGGATGTCAAGGTGGTGGGATTTGATCCACTTATATGTCCAAGGGGAGTGCAATGCAAGCTTAATGTGTTCAACCACTACCTTCAAGTACCCCCATAGAAACCTTGAGAGACCAAAGTAACCTTCACTGGAATCAAACCTTGGTCAATGAAAATAAATGACATGTTACAATAATGGTTATTGTTGTGTTTTAAAAATGAGAAAGGAAGAGATTTGATCATATATACAAAAAGTGTGATGCAAGATCACATGTTCAATCATTGCTTCCAAATATCACATAACAACATCAAAATTTTAAAACTAACATTGAAAAAAATAGACCTTAATCAATAACAAAAATATGATAAAATAGTCGTTAAAATATTGTTAAATTCGAACCAAAAACACTCAAATCTAATTAACATGCATGTGAAGATAGTTTGGTTTCCTAAACCATGTGAACATATGTTTTTAACTTTGTCACTTACCCTAAAGTATTAATATGAATATAATTGATTATTCTTGTTTAATATTAAGTTAATGAGTATACTAATGACTTTGAAATAATAAAGTATAAAATAAAATAAAATCCCCCATAATTGCACATGTTCATCTAAAAACAATTGTAAAAGACATTAATTAAAAATTAAAAGCAGAGGAATCATGCTTTATTTTCGTGTTTAAAATAAATAATAAAAACATGAAGTCTTACTTTTCATCCTCTTATTGATTAAGAGTAAAGTGATATGACAAATCATATAGTGTTGTGTTACAAACTATAAACCTTTGCCACATTGCCACATTAAAGAGAGCTTTATTCTTAAAGTTTGCATTCCATGAACCTACTTTATTTAATGGTGTGTATCGTGGAAACCTAATCTAAAATTATTGCTCTTAAAGGTGGGGGTTATTATTATATATATATCTAAACTAACTAACATGGGGTTTTAGGAAAAATCCTAGATTGGTGGATAGACGTATTAGTAACTAGATGTTCAGGTGGCTATCATTGGGAGGTCGCCTCATTTTGGAAAAATCTGTTCTAGAAAGTATATTTGTCTATTGGTTTTCCTTGGCAATGGTTTGACTTCTATAATCAAGTGCATTAGAAAGTGGATTTTTCATTTTCTATGGGTAAGTGATTTATAGGTTTCAAAATTCTACTTGGCGAGTTGGGAAAGCCTCTCCCTGCCGAAGCATATAGGACGATGGGAACTCAAGCATTTGGGTCGTTTCTGTCAAGCGTTGAGTGTCAAATGTCTCTGGCGGGGGATCTTTGGGTTTGGTTTATGGATCAAGGTGATTTCCACCAAGTATCTAAAGACTTTGTCTGTGGGGCAATGGATTAGGAATCCAAATCTTTTTGTTGGTAATGCTTCCATTATATGGAGTGGTCTCATCAAAGCGTTTCCTATCTTAGGTGGCTGGCTCAGTTGGAAAGTAGGCCAGGGTATTCAGGTATATATTGGAATCGATCCTTTCCTTGGCTCTGGGGATCAATATAGGTTATCGGATCATTTGATTGAGCAGTTACATGGGAGGAATATTTTTGTATTGGCTCAAGTTCGACGACCCACTTCTGTTGAATCTTCCTCCTCATACTGGTTATTTGCGTTGGACCTAGTGCTTCATGTTGAGGTTGTTGTTGAATGGTTTCGTTTTATCTTGCTCCTCCATTGTGAAGGTATTAGATTATCTGTTGAGATGGACTCTTTAGTGTGGGAATGGGGTAATGCCAATGGGGTATTATCTGTCAAATCGACCTATGATGCCCTTGCTTATTTACATGTTCCCATATCTCCAAGGTGGTGGTCAAAATTAATTTCGAAATGGCGTGTCCCAAACAAAATCAAATGTTTTATTTGGCTCTACCTGGAGAATAAGATCCTTTCCTAGGATAATTTTCTCAAGCGTGGATTCTACAATCCTGGAAGATGTATTCTTTTCCAAGTCGATGTTGAATCGGTGACACATCTGTTAATCATTGCAAGTTTTCCAGGTCTGTTTGGGACGACATTGGGAGATTATTGCAACAATGGGATGAATGGTTATTATCAAACTTTCAGGATTGTTTCTACATGTGGTTTCATTCTAAAGTCAAATTCAAATAATTGCCACTTTTTATCATGTGGGAGGTTTGGAAGATGAGAAATCAGGCGATCTTTGATGATATTTCTCCTTTAGGCTTTCTTGTTTGTTCGAAGTTGTTCAGTTTGTTTTCTAAATATTATAAGGTAAAGCCTCCCCATAATATAAGAAATTTAAAGATGCCTCATGTGGACGACTCTATATCAGTTTGGTTTTTTGATGGTGCTGAACAAGAAAGTCTTTGTGGTGTCGGCATGGTACTACAAATTAGGAGAGGCCATAGACTTATGTTAAAAATGGGTGGCGGTAGGGTCACAAACACTAAGGCAGAAGTCTTGGCACTCCGGGGTCTCCCTTGGACTGCAAAGAAACGAGGCATTCAAAATTTGAGGGTCTTTGGGGATTCAAGAGTGGTTATTGATTGGGTTGCTGACATCTCAAGATTGCATTCCATTCATTTAGATCAGTGGGAAGAATAGACTAAAGAATTGATCTATGGCTTTCCTTCCATTTCCTTTGCTCATATTTTCCGGGAGCTTAATAGGCGGGCTTGTGCATTATCTAAAATGGCTCTTGGGGATATGGACGGGTATATTCACTATGTTGATCTTGTTGAAGATTACATAATAGATTCCGATGTAGTAAGTTTGGAGAACTTATCACTTAGTGATAGTCTATCCATCGCAATATTGTCTGACATTCTTGCAACTCTTATGGATCGTTGGATTATCGTTTAGTTTAATGTGTACTATGTAACTTTGATTATAATTAATAACAAGTTACTGCTTTTAATTTATGAGAAAAAAACTAACGTGGGGTTCCCAACTTGATTAATTTGCTTTTACAAAATAATATTTTATATTTTAAATATAACATAAAAATATAAGTAAACATTAGTCATGACTAATAAACAAGCATTTACATTGAAGCACATACGTTATATTGCCATGCCATTTGTTTTATGTTGTTAATATTTCTATTGTATAATTACTACATCAATATAAGAGCTTGAAGTTGATTTGTTTTCGTGAATCTACTTAAATATTTATGCATTGTTTGTTTGAGTTTGCTAAGTTAATTTTTTATGTCATAAATTTTCTATTGTTTAATGAAATAAGGAAAGGATATTGATGGAAGGGAGATTTCTTCTTGCACTAGAGTAGTGAGGGTTTTTTTCTTAGCCATTGTCAGTATTGCTTTGAATCCTTTATCAATTTATCGTTGACATGTATGCATATTATATTGTTTGTAGAACCTGCACATAAGTAGGTTTGTTCACCCACCAACAACTCTCTCTTTACTCTAAAAATGACCCTAAAACATGCCTTCATCTGGCCCACCCTAATCGGTGGTTGCCTTAGATTAGGAAGAAATACAAAAGACCTCCCTCAATGTTAATTTGCCTATGTTAATATGATTTGTGAAGAAGATAGAGTCTCTGACTTTGCTTATCTTGACACTAGAACAACGACAAAAGGCATCCATACTCCTAGAACAAGCTCTGATTGGAAAGTTCACTAGACTATGGTCCAATCTTGTTTTATTAATAAGTGGAATTTAGAGATTTGGTCATCAAACATGAAGGGACGTTTCTCATTCTTTGCTTGTGGGAGAAGATTTTTTGTTTTATTATTCCAATTGAAAGAATATCAACCATCAAAGGAAATTTATCTAGTTTCAGTTTAGGTTCACCTCCCTCATTTATCGTTGTTTTTAGGACAATTCAATCATTTAAGACATTGGAAATAGCTTGGGGAAGTTCTTTGAATCAACAACAAAGGGATACCAATCCACCTATGTTGCATCTACATTGAAGTGGCACTAGACAAAGGTCTTATGAAGACCATCTCTCTACAATTGGGCGACAGGGTTTTCCATCATAAGATGGAACATGACTAATTACCCTTTAAATGTAACTTGTGCCATGTCTATAGGCATTTTGCAATGAACTATTTGCAATCTACTCCTATGGAGTTGAACTCAAAACATGTACACTTCACCCCTAGAGGGAAATTTGAGCATAGCGCTCTATATGGTGAAAACCAATTCAATCATGCTGATGAATAGAAGGAAAAAATAGCTTGCCAAGTCAAGGAAACAAAGAAAATGAAAGGTTGACCCTATAGTACTAATCTATTCCCAAGCTCTTAGATATCTAATAGCCTTCAAAACTATTGGTAAAGGAATGGTCGGATCAAATGTTGATTGAACGCCTAAAGAAACTCAACCTTAAGAAGCATAATTAGAAGACATCCAAGCCAAGATTCCTCATGAAATAAGAGAATAACCCTAGTTTCCTAAACCAGAGCAACAAAGCAACTAGAATTATCCAAAATTTGACACAAGAATGGATAAAGAGCATTGGCAATGATATGAAAAAGGATTAGTCCTACACATTGTACCCTTGGGAACCGGAAAATCCCCTTCACAACTCACCTTTGCTCACTGGATGAAAATCCAATTGAAGTTGTAGTGATGAAGCAAGGAACATAGTTCTATGTATCCAAAGCTCACTCTTTAGCTATAATAAATTGTGGGTGAAAGGCTCCCCATGGAGCCTCCTTCAAAATACAAGACAATATAGAGGTACCCATTCTAAGGATAAAAGCATGATGTGTTTTTGTTGATTATTACTATGTACCCAGTTTGTGAGGATTTCATGTCTTCTTGAGAAGAAAAGAAATTCACCTTGGAAAATAAATTTAATTATAGGGATCAATCCCTCCTTGTAGTAGAAGAGGAATTGATTCACCCAAATGAAATTTATATGCCTAATGTACTTTTCTATGGTATGGATAATGTCGTCGCTTCTTAATTAAAAAACCCCACCTATTACTGTGAAGAAAAAAGATTGTTTATGAAATAAATTAAGTAATGTAATCTTTGTTGGGGTGAATAAAAAAAGATTGTTTACTCGATGAGGGATTAAGTTGGGATCACAACATATTATCCAATGTGACTACAACTGTATTGTACATAGTTTATGGTAAAGACTTTCTTAGAAACATAAGGATATTGAAAGATAATTGCAAATCCAATTTGAAGAGTTCAAGCAAGGAATTGTCGATCTCAATGGAAAAGTGAGAAACTTGGGTAGACAAATGACCCAAATTGCTAAGTTGTTTCAAAAATATAAACAAATTTCTCCTAGCGAAATATAGCAAGCCATGTTGGAAAATCAAGGAATAGATCAAGAAGCTAAACATTCCAAGAAGAGGTGGCATCCAAAGACATTATAACACTTAAGCACAAGACTAATCCAACATACAACAGGAAACACAATAAGCCAACAAACTTCCATGAACCATGATTATAGATTGACCCACAATCCCATCCATATATAGCACCAAAGTGTAACTAACTCCCTTGGAAGTAAAGAGGACAAAATCCACTTTGATAGGCTAGGTCGTGTAATGAGCTCCAATTCTACCTAAACCTATGCACCAATCATTGCCACGGCCAACCAAAGCAACCAGTGGAATACCCTATCAATTGCTTAATCGACTATCCTATCAACTATCAACTATTCATTAACGACATCCAAAAGGTCCAAGGATGTGATGAACCTACTATTCCAACAGCCCCCATCAACACATGCTCTGGAGATTCAAAAGGTGGAATTACTTCTCCACACCCCCTCCCCATAATCGCAACGCCCTGAAGCCCAAGCGTAGCCCAAAGTTTCACAAACTTAGCTTCTATTATTGTCTTTGTAAAAATATCAACGAATTGATCATCTATCCTACAATAAATAAGATCCACAACGTCACCATGTACCAACTACGTCAAATAATGAGCATGAAGCTCCACGTGCTTAATCTAATTGTGAGCAAAAAGATTTTCAACATGTATTGCACTTTGATTGTCACAGTACACGGGATCCAATTTCTCAACTGGAAATCCAAATTTAGCGATGGGATTTCAAATCCATATTGCTTGTATTAGCATTAACTGCACCATGATATTTTGCTTTTGTAGTTGAAAAGAAGGCTACATTATGCTTCTTACAAGACTATACTACAAGTTCAAAAGCAAAATGAAACACATAGCCAAACATGGATTATTTGTCCTCTCCATCTCTAGTGCAATTTGAGTCGATGTAAGCAACCAAGTAGTTCATATTCCCATGGAAATACTGTATGCCAAGTTGATAAATGCCCTTGATATAATGAATAATTCGCTTTGCAACCTTCAAGTGACTTTATCTTGGATCTTGCATTAAACAAGAAGCCAAACTAACAACAAAGGAAATATCAGGTTGAAAGTGAGTTAGATAAGGCTACAAGTTAACAGTTGAGAGTATCATCAATTTTTGAAGAATCGCATTCTAGAGTCCACTTCACTTCCCACTAGTGAGGTGAAACACGTGGTTTATAGTCTTCTCTTTCCAACCTCTATAACAAATTCAACACATACTTAGGTTTGAAAAGAAAAATTCCATCATTTATTTGTAAGACTTGGATGTCCAAAAAGAAATTGAACAGACCAAGGTAGATGATTTCAAAGGTACTGGTTAATTGTTTTTTTAAACCCAAAATTAGATCAACATCATTGTCAGTAATGACTAGATCATCAACATACCATGCAATAATCAATGTTTCACAATTTAAATGTAAAACATAGATGTGATATGATTCACATTATTTAAAACCAAGTCTGAGAAATAAATGATCAATCTTCACATACCTACACCCTAAGGGCTTATTTCAAACCATATAATGATTTCTTCAATCAATAGACAAGGCTACCATCTTTTACAAGGCTTGGGGGTTGTTACATATAAATCTCTTCAATAAAATCACCATGTAGGAAAGCACTTTTGACATCCATTTGATGTACCCCCCATCCAAACAAGTAGCAAGTGAAAGAATCAATCGAACAAAATTCATGTTTATGAAATGGGAAAGGTTTCAGTGTAGTCAATGTCTTCTTGCTTTGAAAACCCTTTGCTACCAAATAGGCCTTGTGCCTTTCATTAAGAAAAGCCTTTGCTACCAAACAGGCCCCGTGCCTTTCATTTGTGCCTTCGAATGTGAATTGTCCTATAGACCCATAGACACTTCACCACGTTATTTCCTTGTAGTCAAGGAACTAGTTCCCATACTGTATTCTTCATCAAGGATTGATACTCATCAACGATGGTATTCTTTCATTCAAATTGACCATCCGCATCTGTATACGTATCAAGATAACATGCCCTAGCATATGTGCAATTAGAATAACACTACCACATTGTTTTTAACTTCTAGTCTTCCACAAGTTATTAACAACCTCCTACATCAGTAGCATCCACTTCCATTGTCTTAGTCTCCCATCTAGGAAGACAAATGCTATTTGTAGGAGCACATGTACCATAATCTTCATGAATGGAATGGCTAGGTGTTCCAAAACTTGTGGTCGTTTCTATTGTAGAAGATGAACTACATGTCAATTTTGGTACATGAGACGATTGTCCAGTGGATGGCCCTATGTACTTTAGATCATTCCTCAACAAGCTAGAAGAGTAATTCAACAATGTAATACTTGAAGTCTCTTCATCAAAGGCAACATCCCTTCTGTAAAATTAGTCATAGCAGATCTAATGAACAAGTAAATCAATCACAATAGATGAAACTCAGAAAAATGGTGTAAAACTGTGCAAATCATGCATCAATGCTCAAAATCCCAATGAGGGTGAATAATTACAATACAATACAGTCAATGAGTGAGAAATTCGAATTGACTAAGAAGGTCATTCGAATTACTGAATGGTGTAGCTTGGCTCCAACTAGGAGTCCTCATCATCAATCAGTGGTGGTCATCAATGCACAAGAACCAGTCATCCAAGTGTCAATCTGACTCTAACTGAGTGTAACAAGTGTAACTGAAGTGTGTAGCACTGATATAGGGAAGGAGGCTCAGTGGAGGGCGCATGGGAGGCTTAACTGAAGTCAGAACAAGTCATTTAGTCAATCTGGAGGTCCAACGAAGTGAAACAGTCAGTCGGGAGTGAAACTAACCTCAAATTAGGGAGAATCGGAGCTGAGTGTAAACTGAGGTGGTAGGTGAAGAAGTGTGTCCTTCTCTGGCAGTAGGTGAGAAGTGGGCGCCCTCATGACTAGGAGGGCTAAAGAACTGATGTAAGAAGCTCCCGGGTGCTAGAATAAGGTGGGTAAGGTGCTGGAGGCATCAACCTGGTGACTGGGATGCATGCAAACCTTAGAGTTTGCATGCAAACCCTAATTGCATGCAAGGTCCTGAAAATGATGATGTGTATATCCGAACACCCCCCCTCAAGCTAGACTATGATGTGCAAAAAATAATGTAAGGCCCTGGTAACTAAGACCAAAGGTCACCCCAATACAATAATCCAAAAAATGTTGAAAATAAGCTAAGTGAGGAAAGAGGAAAAACCCAGTGGGAAGAAAGCCCCCCCTCAAGCTAAGAACATAATAATGGGTCAATCTGTCTCCACCATGATGGAACTCACCCCCAACAGTGAACGGAGGTAAGATAACTTCTTCTCAGTGAAGCCCTTGGTGAAGATGTCTACAATTTGCTCATCGGTAGGGCAATATTGCAGAATGATGGTGCGATCATGCACCAACTGTCGAATGTAGTGCATATGAATCTCAATGTGTTTGGTCCTCTGCCACTGAACTAGATCTGTGGATATCTTGATATCACTTTGATTGTCACAAAAGAGGACAGTCGAAGTAGTGCCACCAAAACCAAACTCGGAAAGAATACCTTGCAACCAAACTGTCTGAATGCAGGCATTGACTACCCCTCAATACTCTGCCTCTGCTGAAGAAAGTGCAATGGCTGCCTACTTTTTGCTTGACCAGCAAATAGGCCCATGTCCAATCATGAAAACATAACCGGAAGTGGACTTCCGATCTATGCTATCACTTGCCCAATCTGAATCAGTAAAACCAATGAAATCAAGCTCAAAATTTGCAGCATAATGTATGCCAAAATGTTTCGTACCTTGCACATACTGCAAGATCCGCTTGGCTGCTCGCCAATGAAGCTCATGGGGCTGCTGCATATACCTTGACACGGCACTCACGGCATATGAAATATCAGGCCTTGAGTGTGTCAAGTAAAGTAGTGAACCAATCAATTGTCGATACATACTGCAATCTACAAGCAGTGTAGAATTTCTCTCCTCAAGACTGATTCCTGAGAGGAATGGGAATGGGGTTGCCTTACATTCAACCATATTAAAATTCAATAACAGGTCGGAAGCATATTTTTGCTGAGATATAGTGATCCCATCAAAATTTTGAGCAATCTCCAAGCCCAAAAAGTGATTTAGCAAGCCCAAATCCCTCATGTCAAAAGCTAGATTTAAAGCAGTTTTTAGCTTGTTTATTGAAGTAAGAGTGCTACCAGTAATGAGAAGATCATCAACATAAAGTACAATAACCAACAAATTACCTTTAATTTGCTGAAGATACACATTCGGATCAGATTTGCATCTTTTGAAATTTTGAGAAAGAAGGAAGGAGTCCATCTTTGCATACCAAGCTCTTGGGGCCTGTTTTAACCCATACAAAGATTTCTTCAATCTGCAAACTAAGGATGGATCTAATGTGTAGCCTTCTGGCTACTACATATATACCTCTTCAGCAAGGTCTCCATGTAGAAAAGCACTCTTCACATCCATGTGGTGCACTTCCTAGTGCTTGGATGCGGAAATTGTCAAAACAAGGCGGATGGAATCCATCTTTGCAACCGGTGCAAAGGTCTCAGTGTAGTCCACTCCTTGGACTTGGGAGAAACCTTTTTCCACCAACCTTGCTTTGTATTTGCTGATAGAGCCATCAGCAGCAACTTTCGTGCAGTAGACCCATTTACATTTGACTAATTTTCTTCTAGGTGGAAGAGAAACTAGCTCCCATGTATTGTTCTTTTGAAGAGAACTGTACTCTTCATCCATGGCACTTTGCCATCTCGTATCTCGGTGGGCATGGTAGTATGTTTGGGGATCTAAACCAGCCATCAAATAACAAATATCAGGAAGTAATGGATCAGAAATAGAAAGAGCCATACTTGCTCTTTGAAAGTCTGCTCTTGTTCGTCTTGGATCAACAGGATTTCCAATGTTCGAACCAGCAGATTGAAGAGTGTTTTGGGACCACTTTGGTAACTGAGGAGGATCATAATGGTTGGATTCCGAACCTGATATGTCATGATCATCATGTGCTACTAAAATATCAGAACTCATACCTTCATTATCGATGCTCGAATCTTCTTCTGATGAAGGCGGTGAAACAACAGTTTGTTCCTCGACTAGTTGCAATTCTTGAAGCGGTTCTTCAAATTGCACATTGCGCTCTATGAATATCTTTTTGGATCTGATATCCATGAGTTTATATGCTTTTGATTCTTCCCCATATCCTATCAGTATGCACTCAATACTTTGTGGATCCAAAGCTCGTCTCTTCTTGGAAGGAATTCTAGCCCATGCAGTAGAGCTAAAAACTCTCAAATTTGACACATCCGGTCTGTGACCAAAGAATGCTTCGAAAGGAGTCATACCTTTCACGGATGAATGTGGAACTCGGTTCTGAATGTATGCAGCAAAATTGATTGCTTCAGCCCAAAGATTTGCAGCCAAACCTTTTAATTCAATCATGCAAGTAGCCATCTCTTTCAGTGACCGATTTTTCCTTTCTGCTACACCATTATGCTGGGGTGTGTAGGGAACTGTATGTTGGATCTAAATTCCGCTTTCGGCACAAAGTTGCAGCAACTCGGCCTTGATATATTCTCCACCATTATCAGATCTAAGAGCTTTGATTTTTCTCTCAGTGGTGGTCTCAACAGAAGCCTTAAAATCCTTGAATTTTCCAAGCACTTCTGACTTGTTTTTAAGAAAAAATACCCATGTAAAGCAGGAAAAATCATCAATAAATGTCAAAACATACCTTGATCCATTTAATGACATATTGGGCAGCGGACCACTGATATCAAAATGTATCAGCCCCAAAACTGTAGAAGCTCTGCTAGCTTTGCCGTGGTCGAACCTGTGCTCGGGGTACTTCCCAATAATGCAACTAGTGCATATTCCCTTCGAGGAACGGAGTTGTGGAAGACCATCTACCATGGATTTGTTTGATAACAGCAGCAAATACTTATAATTAAGATGTCCAAATATTTCATGCCAAAGCCTACTAACCTCATTACCATGTGTGCGAAGAGCAATGGGCTTTGCAAGCGGAATAAAGTGTGAAAACTCATAGCATTTTGCAGTGTGGTTCGCCTTTCCGACTGCAACAAGTTTTCCACTTTTGATATCATAAATTTCAAATGTATTAGGGCTGAATATAACTTGCTTCGATTCACCAGTGTGTGTCATTTGATACATAGAAAGAATATTTGAAGCCAAGGAAGGCACATAGAGAACATTCTGAAAGCTTCCATGATCTACATGGATTGTACCTTTGCCCTTTGAAGAAATTTTTGAGTCATCTCCCAAATGGATGGTGATGGAGCTGTTTGGATCGAATGAAAAAAAGGAATCAATATTTGCAGCGATATGATTCGAGGCACCCGAATCTATCAAAAGAGTAGTGGGCTTCGAAACAATTGCCATGAGTGCTTGTCCTCTTTCATGATCATCATTCCTATCCTTCTTCCTTGCACCATCAGGAAGAGTTATGTTGTTCTTTTCCAAAAGGAGGGCCATTTGATCTATAGTCTTCTTCATGCATGAACTTTTGGGATGAAAGCCACGGTTGCAATAAGTATATTTCGATTTTTCCTTACCCTATTTTCCCTTTTGCTTGAACTTTGAACTGGATGGTGCATCCGTCTGCTTGCCTTTCTCTTTTTGCTTGTGAGGTTCGAATTTGAGCTTCTCTTTCTTTTGCTTTCCTTTACCATTCGAATTCTAGGGTCCTTGAACAAATAGGGATAAATCTTTGGAGTTTATGGACCCCATTTGAATCAACTTATCATGCTTTTTTGTGACGGACTCAATGAAGGCATTCAAGGTAGGCATCTTCCAATTCGGGGTAGTTAGCCGATCGGAATTGAAAGTAGAGACAAATACCGAATAGTCTTTACCAAGCTTGGTGAGAATCGAGAGGATCAATTGCTTATCCTCTTTGATAACTCCATTATTCTTCAACCGCAATGTCAAGTGCTTGAATTTTGTGAAAAACTCATTGATGGTCTCGAAATTCTCAGGACTAAGAGCAATCAATTCATTCTCTAATTGAAAAGCCCTAATCTCGTCTTGCTTTCCAAATAGTGTTTCAAGCTGCTCCCATATTGCTTTTGGAGTCTTCAATCCGCTGAGATGGAAGTGAAGATCTTTGGAGATGGAGAGACAAAGAAGACCATAAGCTTCATCAAGCTTGTTGTAGTGTTTGGTTCTTTCTGACAATGTGCTTGGCTCCAATTCGAGGCCAATAGTGACTCTATAGTATCCTTTTGAACGTAACATGATCTCCATATCTTCTTTCCAATCAAAATAATTGAAAGGGGTGAGGATAGGCTTTGAAGAAGAGAATTCCATTGCTAGGAGCGAGTGCACTTTGATGTAGAAAGACTTGCCAAAGCAAGGTAACGAATGCAATTTATGGAGACAATAACCTGGAAATCACAATAAAACCAAGAACAGTAAGGTCGAACAATCCACCCTTTTAGAGTTGCATCACACCTGGGATTGGAGATCAAGCAATGTTGAATGGGTCCAATGTATCAATTCCAGGATTTATGTGGAAACTTAAGCTTCTGGAGTGGTATTGGAAGTATTTTTAAGCTTTGCATGCACAGGAGCGAATGCTCTTGAGATCTTTCATGCCAAACTTTTTGTAATTTTGAGTAAATTCACTTAAATCTCCTTGTAGAACACCTGTAGAAAAGAGATCTTGTCCCTACAATGGCTTTGATACCATGTAAAATTAGTCACAGCGGATCTAATGAACAAGTAAATCAATCACAATCGATGAAACTCAGAAAAATGGTGTAAAACTGTGCAAAGCATGCATCAGTGCTCAAAATCCCAATGAGGGTGAATAATTACAATAAAATACAGTCAATGAGTGAGCAATTCGAATTGACTAAGAAGGTCATTCGAATTACTAAATGGTGTAGCTTGGCTCCAACTAGGAGTCCTCATCATCAATCAGTGGTGGTCATCAATGCACAAGAACCAGTCATCCAGGTGTCAATCTGAGTCTAACTGAGTGTAACAAGTGTAACTGAAGTGTGTAGCACTGATATAGGGAAGGAGGCTCAGTGTAGGGCGCATGGGAGGCTTAATTGAAGTCAAAACAAGTCATCTAGTCAATCTGGAGGTCCAACGGAGTGAAACAGTCAGTCGGGAGTGAAACTAGCCTCAAATCAGGGAGAATCAGAGCTAACTGAGTGTAAACTGAGGTGGTAGGTGAAGAAGTGCACCCTTCTCTGGCAGTAGGTGAGAAGTGGGCGCCTTCATGACTAGGAGGGCTAAAGAATTGATTTAAGAAGCTCCCAGGTGCTAGAATAAGGTGGGTAAGGTGCTGGAGGCATCAACCTGGTGACTGGGATGCATGCAAAATGCATGCAAACCCTAGAGTTTTCATGCAAACCCTAATTGCATGCAAGGTCCTGAAATGATGATGTGGATATCCGAACACCTTCTGCAAATTATCTCTTGTTTGATTGGGTAAACCACCATGTAGACCTTCGACTCTTTAGAGTAGGCCATCATAATGCAAGCATTACTCTTTGCATCTAGTTTCTTCTTTTTATCATCTAGAATATGAGTCCATGCTATGTATCTAAATGTTTTAAGGTGTTCAACTGAGGGTTTTATCCTAATCCATTTCACAAAAAGGGTCATGTCCCTTGCAACATTGGTTGAAATCAAATTCAAAAGATATTTTGAGCACTAAACAATTTCTACCCACCTACTAGTAAACAATCATTTGGCCTAAATCAGCCTAGATCCAAATCCTAGGCTCTATCAAGCGCCAAGAGGGATCAAATCTCCCGAGGTGCAAACCTCTCCTTGAATAGCTCCTTGAGTGCAATACCTGAACCACCTAATCCTAAGCTCTAAAGTCTCTAGTTTAAGTCTCATATTTACTTTTTACTTTGTATTATTCTTTTTTGTTTATGGCCGACATAATATTTATTACTTTTTACTTTGTAGTATTTTTTTTGTTTACTTTGTATTATTTTGTTAGTGGTCAAACACTCTAAAGTCCCATATTTACTTTTAACTTTGTATTAAAAGTAAAAAGTAAAGTCTCTAGTTTAAGTTCCATATTTACTTTTTACTTTGTATTATTTTTTTTTGTTTATGGCCGACATAATATTTACCACCTAATCCTAAGCTCTAAAGTCTCTAGTTTAAGTCTCATATTTACTTTTTACTTTGTATTATTCTTTTTTGTTTATGGCCGACATAATATTTATTACTTTTTACTTTGTATTATTTTGTTACTCAACTGACAAGATCTCCCTCATACTGGGTTGTAGAGCACCTCTTGACGCAATCAGTCATCATGTCATTTCAACCAAGGTCCAATTCTTCTCTTATGTAATGTCATTTTGATAAGGTGTGTAAGGTACAAATCTCTACCAAGATATACCATGTTGTGACAAGTTAATTTTAAATGTTCTACCAACGTATCATCTTCTATTGTTGGATCTTGAGCGTTTCACATGTCGACCACAATGCTTTTCCCCCTTAACTCTATGCATCTTTATCCATCACTTTTTCACTTTCCTCCTGATGTTTATAGCAACACCACGATCTATTTGACAATACTTTGTACTATCATTTTTTTTAAATGCATCAAAACTCTCTTGAACTGCTTCATTTCAAGCATGCGAACCATGAAACATTTCCTTTGCAATCTTGAATACTTAGGACAAACTATATTTCAACTTATTCAACATTTATAGTTGTATGATACATATAGGATAAAGTTATCCAAAATCACCATTAAAAAATTGAAAAACATTATACAATAAGTGGCATAACAATTAGCTTTGTATATTTTTTTTTTCAACAACGAGAAAATAGCATACAATTAATAGAGTAAACAGTATAGAAAGATACATAATCAAGGCACCATCCAGCCTTCACATAGCAGTGGCAAGTAGCAGGACACAAAGCCACGAACCAAGTCTAACCAATTTAAACAAGCTCACCAAGAGCCAAAACATAAGTCCCAAGATGATATGGCAGTGGGCACAAAGCAACCCGGCCACACTAAGAGAAACAATAAACAGCAGGGAACAGCAATCCCTCACAAACCACACCGATCAAAACATAAGAAAATTGTAATCAGCAAGGAACAGCAGTCCCGCACAAACCATAGTAACGGGAAACAAAATAAGCCCCAGTAGTACATACCATAAAACATATAAATACCAAGGAACTATATAAAGCAAGAAGGAACCAATATAACCCTATCGTAGCGAAACACCTCGCTGAGACGACCATCAAAGGTCAAAAAGACCAACAAGAAGTTGGTCGCCGGAAAGGAAAATCACCTACACAAAGGAAATATAGTCGCCAAAAGTAAAGTAAATATGCCCGAATACAGGAGAAGCAAAAATATGATAGAACCAAAAAACTAAAGTTGAAGATGGTCCGTAGAATCACAAGTCACCAGTCGATCCGAAGACCACTCCTCCCAGAAAAGGATGTCCAAAGGAGAAGAAAGAGCCCGTTTGAATAGAGCATCCGCCTGAAAGTTATGAACCCGGAGTAGATGTTGAAAAGTGATGTACTCAATGTTAAAATTTACAGGTTATGTACGTTTTATCGCATATAAAAACCTTGATACAATATGTAAACAATTGTACTGCTTAATTTAAATTTAAACTGATTTAAAACATAAATAACATAATTTTCATCTCTTTCAACTTAATGCTCCATTTAGTCACTGCAGTAATGTTGGTCCTCGAGAATCTTCAAATGCTAAGTTCAGAAAAATAAAATAAATGAATTACAGTAAAATAAGCATGTACTGCATTAAAGAATTAAAACAACCATTTGGATCCAACTTATACTCAAATAGTTCTGAGTTTGATCTTGTCACTGAAAGGACAAGTCAAACTGGTTAAACCATATACGTACCTTAAGAGAGAGAAGGTTCAGGTAGAATAAAACAGACCTCAAGTTCTTCAATTAATAAGAAAAAGACAATAGTAAGAAAGACACACAGGTGCTGCAGACTACGAAAGTCAAGCACGTAAGCAAACACTCACTCATATGAATTTACACATAGTTCAATTACAGTGATGAGAATTCAACCAGTGAAGGAGCTGGTCGTGAGATAGAGAAACCGTGAGACTGCTAAATGCTACAGCGAGAATAGAGAAACCGTGAGACAGTCAAATGCTACAGCGAGAATAGAGAAACTGTGAGACAGTCAAATGCTACAGCCAAAATAGAGAAACCGTGAGACAGTCAAATGCTACAGCCAGATACACTCGTGAGACAGTTAAATGCTACAGCCAAAATAGAGAAACCGTGAGACAGTCAAATGCTACAGCCAGATACACTCGTGAGACAGTTAAATGCTACAGCCATGAAGAGAGACACCTGTGGAGAGACACCCGTGAAGAGAGACAGCCGTGAAAGAGAGAGTCGTGAAGTTGATCAATCCCAATCAACAAGTGGCAATCAAATGCAGAGCTAAACCGAAAAATTACTCGTGAAATCCAAATAGAAGCAAACCGAGAATAATACCCAAGAAGATGAGCTCACGGTGAGATATGTGAGAGCATAAGCTTTATATAGATTTTAGAGTTAAAACTTAGGATAAAACAAAGGAATACAATAATATAAAAATAAGATAAATAAAATAAATAACAAAAGAATAAGATTAAAAAAAAAAAATGATAAAGTACCAAAGGTCCAAGGGTATAAAGTCTTTATTAATAAGACAAAAAAAAAAATTATTAATAAGTTTACCATAAAGTGAAGGTCCAAAAGGCTAAAGGTCTTGAGCCTTTAAATAAATAAAAAACATAAAGTCTTTATCAATAAAAATTAATAAGACAAAAGAAAAAATAATAATTATTAATAAGTTTACCATAAAGTGAAGGTTCAAAAAGTCCAACAAAAGGTAAAAAGATTAAAATCATAAGTGGGACAAAACATAAGGTAATTAAAATAATACATGGTCTTTAATATACCCTTAGGTAAAAATACTCCAAGGTAGGAGTCATCATAGTCAAATGTGCACACAAGTGAGAGTGCTAGGACCAAGTAAGAATAGGACCATGAGTCAACAACCACAAGATCAAAGTGGACAAGCAATCAAATAGGACCAACAAGACCAAAGACTTTTCTCTCTCTTAAGATACATAGTTTATATATATTTTCATCACCTTTTAAGGGAGAAGATCCAAACGGATGGTACAATCATTTTGTCCTTAATACTGCTCCTAAGAGTTAGATACTAGGGACATCGTCAAGGGGTGGCCAGTCCCTTGAGAAGCAACCTAGCAATAACCGATTAGGAGAGGGAACAACAATATCTTCCATTCTCAATGAATGGCTTTCAGCTCAAGGTTGAGCCTCAGTCCTAGACTGGGACATGTTGATCAACCATCTGGTCCATGACCAGGATCTCCATTCTCCCAGAGAATGGTCCTCAACCTCAAGCTAAGCATTCAGTCCTAGGCTGAATGTTGATCAACCATCTGCAGGACCTAGGAAGTCTCTGTCTCAACCTGCAAGATCTGCTTGATCATCATGACCAAGAAACTGTCTGGTTCTAGACCAGAATACCCTAGAGACAAATAGGGGCCCTAGCCACATGCTAGAGACTTTGCCATGGCATCAACCTGCTTGGTCCTCGACCAAGAACCCCAGGAGACAGCTGGGGGCCCTAGGGTACCTTCTAGGGTCTTACTCATTACTCTGCCTGGTTATCTTGACCAGGAACCCTAGTTAACTGACTAGGGTACCATTCTCTCTGAAAATGGATCTCGCAACTGCACTAAAAATTAACACTCAAAACTATCGATTAAAGCGCAGGTCTCCAAAATCCAATGAGTAAGCTGGAGCACATTGAGACCAGCCAAACCATTTGCCCAAGAGATGACAACCTGTGAATCCCCCCAAACCTGAAGACGAGGAATATCCTTGAACTTAGCGAAACGAAGGAGCAACCATAAAGCAATCAACTCACTTCGAGAGTTTGTTCCAATCCCAGAATTCATTCAACACTTGAAAAAATGAATGCCAGTGATGAAGAGAACCACCCCGTTGTATACTTTAAAATTTAATTCATGAAATATATCCCAACATTGGATAAAAATTGTCCAAAACCACTTTCATAAAATGAAAAACATTAACTACAATAAATTTCTATATATATTGTAATATATTTTTTCAAAGTCCATAATATATATCCCAACATTTAATCGTTTATCAATCTGTTGCTGGCAAAGTAATCATTAACACTTATTTTTGTCAAATAGAACAAAGCCCACAATAGTTCACCTTCTTTCATGTATTTGTTTTGATGGCTTCTTAATCGACCCAAGAGTTTTTTTTGGGATACTCATCGAATGAATGTAGGTAAACCCTCTTTATTTCTACATAATTAATCCTTATACTTTACCCGTCTGCATTGTGCCAAAATTCAGGAACCGTTTCACTTTGTGGGAAACGATTGTTGAGCTGGATCCAGCTGCCCCTGAGTCTCCCTGATTCTCGATGCACATCATATCACCCTTCTGCACAGGCTTGCCTTTTTTATGCAGTATCCTGGAATCTTCTTTATGTGTAGCCGCTGAGTACCTATCTCATGTAAAGAAAATGTAGGAGAGTCGTAGGGTATGTGAAAGCCGTGATTACACTTGGACAGTATTCTCTTCTCGTGGCTAATAAAATGTGAAATGCCATGGCTCCAACTTTCCCATTTGGGCAGAATTTCATTGTTATAATTTCAACCTGCTCATAACTATTACTTCATGGTTCTAGTTATATTTCAGTTTGGCACTGACCGAAAGGTTGTGTTTGATACCCTGTATGTTTCATTGTTTGCTCGTCATGTTTGTGTTTGTGGGCAGTCCTTGTTTGGGAGGTACTGGACGGTGGCCTAAAGAGTAAGATGTTAATACAGTGGTCAGATATTACCGTATCTATTCAGGCAAGCTGTCCAATGAATTCTCCAGGAACCTTAGAGATTCAAGTAACTAGAGCATAATTCAAGTTGCACTATCCATATGCAGAAAGACATGAGACTAGAGTTGATGTTCTAGATTTCAACAAAATTTAAGTAATTTTTCTTTGTATGTGGGCTAGCTCTCCAGGCCTCCATTGTTCTATAGGGAATCTAAACCCCAACTGAGAAAATACACTCTGTGACAGGCTGCTTCAGATTTTACAGGAGGACAAGCATAAGTCAATACAAGAATGTATTTCAATTTTAACGAAGAAAATTCCAGCCTAACAGCTAGCTGAGATAGATTCTGAGCTAGCCCAAGTTGCAGCCTCTTTCACCACATAGGAATCCTCTTGAAAATAAGCCCACTCCAGGAAATAAATGGGAGTTTATGTGAAAAGAGAAGTCTAGAAGCAATAGCATATGCTACAGCCAAACATCTTCAAGCCCTGGTGTAGTATGATTTACATATAGCAAAACCCCCACGTATATACATATAATTCACACATGTATAATTCAGTCTGATGCTAATGAATCCTTGGTTTACTGGGTGCTCCGTTTAAAATCTACAAACTTAACTAATCAGCCATAGCCATCATATGCCACAGAGGAATGGTTAGTAATTAAGTGCCGAGTTTACATACATTATTCAGCTGCCAACGGAAGTGACTCCTTGCAGCAATTCGTCTCAAGCTCTGTGTTGGATATTTTACCTACAGCCAGCGTTATATACATAGCCTACTTGAATGAGCAAGCCTTTGCAATAAGCTTCAGCCATATATAATGCTTGTGTAATGTTTAACTTGCAACCTATTTGTGAATAAGCTTCAGCCATATATAATGCTTGTGTAACGTTTAACTTACAGCCTATTTGTGAATTGCAGAGTTATTCAGCTTATTGAGTGCTGGTTTTGTGAATGAGCAGAATTATAACTGTTATAATGCAATAAACAGAGTGGGAACTTAGTTGGCAAACGGTCTTAAAATACTGGTTTTGAATTGGTGTAAACAGTGTTTTGTATTTTTTAGTAGCATTGCAAGGATATTAGACCATTCCTTGGTTATGCATCCATTCAGTGGATGACACTGCAAAGCCATCAAACCAAGCTTGAAACAAGACACTCTGAACTCAGCACTGACATCATTGTTGATGTGATTGGTACAGGGCCACTGTTTTGGTTCTACCTTAAATTATTCTCATCATCATCATTTTATCTCTTGGATTTTATGACAAATGGATTATACAAAATGAAAAACACTTATACAAAATGTAAAAACCAAAACCTTCATACTTTGGTTTTTACCGCTTAAACAAGAATATAATTTGAACTTGAACACAAAAAGACCTATATTAAACTAACAAAGAGTGAATGCACATTGAATGAGGAAATAAAGGATCACAACACAAATAAAATAAGTGTTATAGCCTCAAGAATTGCCTCATGTACTTTAAAGGGGAAACAGTAGTCTTTTTTGTCTTGTGTAGTATATAACGTAACAAGACATTGGATAAAAAATGTGCACAGATTTGAGTGTGTAGTAGACCAACCACTACCTCTACTTATTGCAGCACATGCTTCAATATGAACAACTTCAAAATTTATATTACAAGAGAATTTTTGTATTTTTAATAACATATTAATTTATTTATATAATTGTTTTTATAATATTTATAATTAATATTTTATGATTTTATATATATATATATACTTTCTTCATTAAAATTTATTTATATAATTGTATTTACATTTAATAGATTTAGGGATTTTATATATATATATATATATGAACTCAATCTTATATCATTGCTTAATTTTTTTTAATATAGTTTCTTTAATGATATTTATTTCTATGATTTAATTAACTTTTATTTATATTAATGGTTTTTGAAATTTTATTTTATTTTTTTATAAATAATATTCATTATTTTTTGTTAAATTTATATTTTAAAAATAATGCAATCTTTTAAAATAATTTAGTCCTCTAAATATATATAATAATAAGCATTCATGGAATAGCGACCGCATACAAATACACTTCAAAATAATAGCGTAAGGAATCCAACCCCGACATAATTAAACAAATGTACTAGATAGAGCTAGGTGACAAATCCAAGAAGCACTCAGAAGGCAGAAATTTCCACACAGGCCTTGCATCCAATAGAAACAAAAGGGTGAATCCCTATGTGAGAGCCTTCACAATACGATCAATTGTCTCATAGCAAAGCACACGGAGAAAGACCATCTTCCTAGATAGTTTTTGTTTATACTTGGAGGCATGTATATTGCGCCAATCAAGCAGTCAAAGGATGACCATGTAATGACAGATCCAATGAATTTTAGTGTAGGCCAGTCCTATGGACTTGTGAACTGGACGTGATCTAGTTTTCTTCTGGATTTGAAATTACAACTGAACTGGTTTATTAAAATTGTATACATCAAGCCTGAATATTTGATGCTACAAGCCTGAATATGATTTGATGCATCAAGCCTCATCAAGAAACTGGATGCTTTATAATTCCCTCTGCCTCATCCACTGTGAAATTAGCCCTTGTAAATTGTCTACTGTTAAAGAATGGTTTCAGATCATAAATGTCATACTCTTGTGCCTGCATACAAGTAATAACGTCTTGTTAAATATGCTGATATGTTTGATCAGTATAGGCCAAACACCATAAGCAAGCAGAGGCAAAGCGAGAAATAATGAACCATTAGAACAAATGCCCACCTTGGTCCTTAAATCTTCTACTTTAATCTCAACTTGATTGAGGCGGGGTCTAGTCCCAGACATCAGTTCTTCAAGACGCAAGATATCCTTGACAAGTCCTCGCAAAAGATGTAGCAGCAGCTCGTTGTAATCCTTCTTGTAAGTGATATATTTTTTGAAACTCTGATAATTCATTCAACACATGTAATCAGATTCAATCAAATTTGCACCGGTGACTTATTTCATTAACAGATATATCTCAAGTCCATCTCCATAAACTTACCTTCTGCAAAGCTTTCTGAACTCCATACTTCTGGGTTGAAATAAATGAATCTAAGAGAACTCTGATAGCCATGTCTACATCCTCCTCAGCAACATAATTCCTAAGATGCATTCTAGCATGTGCTTCAGACATTCTTATCATTGACTCAATATGCCTTACTGCAATAGGAACTCCTTGACCATGCTGCAACCAGGCAAGAATGGAAAGATGAGATTAGTAGGTACAAATTCAAATAACTATGCTTACAGATTGTAACCCATACTGAATCAGTTCTATTTATATACCGATGATTCCCGACGCAGATCTGCATATACATGTGTCAACTTTTCCAAATCCACATCATGTAATTTTGGGAATACATTAAGCTTGGCATAAGTAATGTACTTCCTAAGTGTATCTTGAGATAAGACCTGAAAATGAAATGTTGAGAACAATATAAGCACAGATATGAGATAAACTTGGGCACTCATACAATTTTATAGACTTTTTCTAAAGAATAAACATAATGAAGATAGGTGTTTTGAACCTCTGGATCAGAAGAATGGCTCAAATTGGGGGATTCATCCTGAGAAAGGCCTACAGGCGTTTCCTCCATGTTGGAACCTTTAGGTTGGGACTTGGCATGACTGTCAACAACAAAGCTTGCAAGCATTTCATCTTTAACTGGATCAACAACATCCTGCAAGTTAACAGCAAAATTGGTGTTAACAAATGATAGTCAAATCAACAGATTAATTCGAACTCACAGACAATAGTATAAAATAGTCCAAAAAAGCAAAAGATCAGACAAACAAAACAACTTTCAAATGGATAACTCGTTGAATTTACCTTCACAACACACAGTACATCGAAACGTGAGAGAATAGGATCAGTGAGCTCCACGTTTTGAGCAAATGTTTTTGATGAGTCATACCTGAATGTGAAGAAAATATAAGACTAAACTGACTAGCAAAATAACCACCTCTCAAGTTGAAAATAGATCAATAGTAAGTCATGAAGTTGCACCTTCCCCCTATGGGGTTGGCTGCTGCAATCACAGAACACCGTGCTTGTAATGATGTCACAATTCCAGCCTTGGATATACTGATGCTCTGCTGCTCCATAGCTTCATGGATACTCACCCTGTACAATAAAATTAAATTTTTAATTACAGTTTGTAACATCGCAGCTTCCCTTTGTGTGAATCCACCGCCTAAAATTCATGTTTTAGAATGTGTGAATCCACCGCCTGAAATTCATGTTCTAGAAAGCTAACAGAAAACAACAGCTAACAGAGGGCTCAAGAATATGTGAGGAATTAGGAAGGCACCTGTCCTGGTCATTCATTTTGTCGAACTCATCAATCAAACAAATACCCCTGTCAGCAAGGACCAATGCACCACCTTCTAGAGTCCATTCCCGTGTCACAGGATCTTTATGGACTGCTGCAGTGAGCCCAACTGCTGAGGCACCCTTCCCTGTTGTATATACAGCCCTTTGAGCAGTTTTTTCAACATACCTGTATCAGAAATACAAACAGAGAGATTAGACATTTCCTATTAAATATAGAACATATACAAAGATCAGTCTCCTTGCAGTTTTAGGAAAGCTCAACCCTAATTCAAATTTCCAAAAATTAAAAGAAAAATGTCTGTACTTACTTCAGAAATTGAGATTTTGCTGTTCCTGGATCACCAAGGAGGAGGACATTTATGTCTCCTCTTAGACGATGTTTCCCTTTGACATTCTTTTCTTGGCCTCCAAACATTGCAAGAGCTATTCCAGTCTTGATGTCTTCATGACCATAAATAGATGGAGCTATAGATTTTATAATCTGCACATACATAGTGAAGAATTAATGATATATGCAGAACTTTGAAATTTGACCAATTCTGCACAAAAAAAATAAGTAGAACATTTTGCTTGGAAATATTCCAGCAATTTAAAGCCATGAAATGACTACAAATAAATCTCATAGTTTCATCTAAAAACCATCTATGGATGCTTGAGACAAGAAATTCCATCACTTGCATCCAATATTAACTCAGTAATCACTAACCCGTTCTCCAATTCGGGGATCCTTGGAAAGCTTTTCAATCTCTGCTTTATCCTCATCAGTCAGTTTATAGGCAGAAAACAAGTCTTGTTTCTTTGTAACATAGTTAGCTTCAACAACTGTTGCAAAGACTGGAAAGCCATTCTTAGTGTTTAGAGACATATCAAAATTATTTGTGTATGTGCCAGTCACCTCCTGCGATATGATGAGCACATTTTAGATTTGTGTTTTTCTGTCACGTCTTCATTTGAAATATGAATGCTTTTATAAACAAAATGTGAACTTACAATTTCTTCTCCAGGGCGTGCACAATCAATGAGATCATTCAAGAGAATGACTTCTTTGTACCTTGGGAGTCGACCAGCTGGCACAATGCCTGGACTTTCTTGAAGTGATAATTTCTGATAGTTCCTATATATTGTCTGTAAAAGCACACAAACAAGCTCAAAAATGAATATACCAAAAAGGCAAGTCAAGCAAACCAGAAGCAGAAGCAAGATTCAATAGCTTGTGATTTTCTTGATGATGTTCAGACAATGACAAAATATCCTGTTAGCAAACATTCCAGGATCTTCTCAAAAGATGTAAGTAATAATAGAGAGATAGACATGTAATATAAATGAACATACACCAGAAACAACCCACCGTACAACTGAGCAACACTAGTCTCGTACAAACTAAATCAATTTGATATTAGATTAAAGAGAGCATCCAAGGGAACTGGTACTTCACAACAGCTAACCTGTTCAATGTTAACTGTAAATGGCCCCTTTGATTGGCATTCGGGACAAGAACCCACTTTCACTTCAGAATACGAGTTTTGAAAGAAAGGTCCTAGAACAGTGCCACATTTATTACAATCATATTTAACTTGCTGCAATTGAGGGAAAACTCCAGACCTCCTAGTTACCACCCCTCCAATTCGAATCATAGTATTCAAATGCACCTGCCTGAGAGAGGATGGTAGATGAATAAGCCTCAGAAAAACCAACTAGTATTCTATACAAGGAATCTGATATGCAATCATATAGAATTCCAGTGTTAGAAAAGAGAGAAAAGATACCTTATATTGCGTATCTGATCATAAACTGGCAGGTTTGTAATTCGAACATAGATTTTATCATGAATGTTTCTATAGTTTGGATGTAGATTCAACACAACATTTAGTGCC
Source organism: Larix kaempferi (assembly GCA_027924585.1). NCBI lineage: Eukaryota > Viridiplantae > Streptophyta > Pinopsida > Pinales > Pinaceae > Larix > Larix kaempferi. The sequence continues at coordinate 7,640,447 of BSBM01000370.1, forward strand.
ACTTCTTCCATCACTTCAAGCACAGACTGAGGAGCATCAGCTAACCAGATGGCAATATTTGGATGCGTAAATATGAACTGCTTATAGTCAATCTCCAAGCTACACTTGTTTGCTGAAGGGAAGACCAAGACAAAAGATATTAGGTTTTATATGGAGAAGTAAGAGAATATGGGTCATTTTGCACTGTTAAATAAGTCAGGATAAAATTCTGTAATAGATATTCCTTATTTCGCACTGAGTTGTGTCACTGTTTTTATCAAGGTAAAGTCAATTTAAGTTTTGCCTAAACCTTGCATATTTTGATGTAACGTTCAAGTACCTAGCAAGATAGTTTTAGTCTAGATATCTGCCTCTGCAAAAATGGGCTAAATCATCAAAACATAATTGATTAAATTAGTACAACAAGTTTCAAAGCTAGAATGGAAAAGTGTATACCCACCAGCAACCATCTCATTGATCAGTCGAATATATTCACGTTCACCATTTCCACTTCTTTGGTTCACATAGCTGAGTACAAATTGTCTGAACTTTTTGGCTATGAAACGCCGGACTTCATCTCGAGTGACCCATTCTCTTAATGTTCCTTGAACATTGTACATTTCATACTCACCCTCGTCATCTTCTTCCTCCTGCAGAGATGATAACCAAAAAGATCTTTACAAATTTTGTGACAAAAAAATTGTACTCACTCCACAAGGTGTAGGATAACTGCCTAGAAACAAACTATAAATTTGGATATCAGTGGAAATGGAGGCATAAAAAGAATGCATTGATACGCAAATGTCAGAAACACTGAAAAGGATCATTATGAGCCAAATAGACTATGTCTCAAGGAAGACACTGAAGACTACAAGATTTTAAACATGTGAAATAACACAAATTGTGACAATATAGTCAATCTTTAAAGGATGCTATGGATACTAAAAGAAAATCTCCCAATCACAGAGGCTTAATAGATAAAAGAATTCCAAGGATTAAAATAATTACTTCCACAACGTTAGAAGCTTGCTTCTTGTTAATCAATCTACATAATTGTATTTACGTTTTATGTCTCTTATGATCTCTCAATCACTATCACCAACAATACAAGTCATATAAATAAGAATGTTCTTTTGAATGAGGGCTCTATAGTTTTCGCATTCTCTGATTCTGTACTATGCCCTTCTGTTATAAAAATTCATTCAGATAGTACAAATTTTGGAAAGAGAAGATACTCTGATTGGGCTCTATAGTTTTTGCATTCTCTGATTCTACTATGCCTTTCTTTTATAAGAATTAATTCAGATAGTACAAATTTTAGGAAGAGAAGATACTCTGATTGTTACAATAGTATTGCATTAGACTTTTTAAAACAAGTATACCATATTTTCTTTTTCCCTTTCTTGAGAAGACCTGATACTTGTATTATTGAAAGGGATGCTATTGCCATCCCTTAAAATAGACATGCTAGGCCATCATTATAACAAAATAGCAGTCTCCCTACCTACCAATGCAAGTGGGGAAAGAGCACGAGTCTGTCTAGCTCCAACATTTAGCTTTTCAAGATCGTTTCTTTAGGAAATCAAGGAAGCTGAACAATGAATGGTCATGGACTCCAAAATCAAGAATGTATCAATTATACAGTATACATGACAACCATATTATTGTGAGACTTGGACCAAGAGAGTCATAAAAGAGAAAAGGAAATGCTCTCAAATCACCATAGATGCTAACCTCGTAAGGCTCCTCTTCAGTTTGGTCAGTCATTGGGGGCTCAACCCGGGCCCTTCGTCGTGGCCTGAACTCTATTTCATCATCCGTGTCTAAACAAAACCAATACAAAATGCAGAAATTATTTTAACACAATTTAATTTGAGCAAACGATGCATATTTTCAAACTAGTTAGTAGAAGGACAAGTTACCTTGATCACGGAGAATCCTAGGAAGCTTTCTGTTAACACTAACACCATGCATTGCATCAAGCTCAGCCTCTGCTGCACGACGATCTGCCATGATCTCATCATATCCTCTTTCATCCTGGTATTCATCATCCAAGTCTGCAGACTCATATCGATCTTGGGCTTCTAAACGCTGGTAATCTCTGCAAATAGAAACTAGAATGTTATAACCATTTTTCTTGTTTTGCATTACTAGTCAAAGTAAACATTCTAATCCCTCTGTAACTGAGCATGAATGAAGGCTTGCATTTCAAATAAAGATGCTCACTGTGAGAAAAAGCTGATACCCTGAATTGAAAAAATTAAAAGCAAATTCACCACCCACCACAGGCAAAAAAAAACAAAACCTACAAGACAAGTCAGCATATTTACATTGAACTTTATTGTGAATGGTATGATTCAAATACATTTTGAGCTAGTAATATCCCCAATGTGCAATCCAACTGAAATTGTCTGGCTGACTAAGGTCATGACTCACGGGACCTCCAAGGTTTTTTGGGGCAGCTGTTTAAGAACCTGACTAATGCAGGAGCATCTGCTCACATTAGAAATTTGTAAAGTTTTATTAGGCCTTAGGGTCTTGAACCAGCCCAAGCACAGGTCTTTGGTAAAATTATTGTAAAATATGTTGAATTCTTTAGTTTGAGAGATGAAGTTCTAGAAGTCTTAGCTAATGTAGTGAGTCATAGGTTTAATGATGAGTCATGTAACCAAATCCATGTTTGGTGGCAACACTGGGAGGAGTTTGAGAGATCTTGCTAGTGAGACATTAAAGAGGATAAGATTGAATTTCTATCTTTAGGGATTTGTTGTAGAAATTGAAGGAATTTGTTTCTTGAGCTGGAAGCATTTCATGGTTTCATACATATTGTAAGCCTACGGACATTAAAAGACAGAAAGCTTGTGTGGTAGGACAAGACAAGAGGCCCGGGCTGCATGCCCATACTGTGTAATCTGGCATGGAACTTCGTGTACCTGAATTTGATAAATAAATAGCATATATATATGCTTCTTGATTGTAACCATCTCTGTATATTGTTGATGTTATAATATTTGTCTCTGCAGAAGTACAATAATGAACTCACTGAGTATTTAATTATGGGACTTGTATTTGACTATGAATACAGGGATATTGAAGATGGCATAATTCCCAGCAGTGAGTTCAGGAATACATGATTCCTGAGAGAATCAGATTGTGTATTCGATTTAAGAAAAAAAAGGATGCATTGCTAGCTTTAATACTAACCCAATTCCTTGCATTATGTTTTCTACTAAAGGGTGTGATATTTAAGAAGGACAACACCAATGCGTATGCCAGCAATAGATCCTGACCAAAGTGTGGTCAAATCGTAAATGAGAAATCATCATTTGTGTGCAAATTGACCAAAGCTCCGTTGATCCGATGATCGAAGATCAGTGTGAAGATCTGGAGAAATCTGTACTTGAAGGTAAGTGGGTCTGAGTTCTATTTCATTATTTGCAGAAGATTAATTCTGGGCATGGATATGTGGAAGAGTTAAAAGCGTTGTAAAGAGGATCTGATTTCTTTTGGAGTGAAATTCATTGTGAGGCTAAGCTGTTATGTGTTGAGAAAAATCGCTCTCTGATAGCAGAGTATTTGTTTTCTATGATTTACAAACAAATGTTTGATTAGTCATCCAGCCTAAGTATTTTGAAGTTAGTCTATTCCTTGAAGAATGGTGCGTACTTGGCATTATTAGCAAATCATACACTAAAACCGGAGATCAGTATGAGGATATCCCCTAAATACCGATTCCTGTAGCGTGCATTTAATTCTGGCACTACTATTCAAACCTGGTATTGTTTCTTTGGATCCTGTGGAGTGATATTGAATCCATGTTCCAATGACTGAATGCTTCACTATTGTATGTTGGTAAACCAAATCCAATTGCAAAGTACAATTGCCAGAAGAGTGAAGGCTAGGTAATTGTTGAATTAGTTGGGTCATGATTAAAAATTTCTAGTCCAGGAATGAAGACCATTAGAGACAGATCCCTGTATGTGTAGGCCTATGTATTCAGACCTGCATCACTGACCCTTTACTAAGGTTATGTAAATAAGAAACATAGCCTACATGTTTCAACCTTAACCAACAACCTCTTGGCAATTAGAAAGATTACAAATGCAGGATTGATTGTGCTCTCCTAAATGACAAAGGGAGTGTTGTGGTGAAAGGAAGGAGGAATAGTGGTTTGTACAAGTTTTGTACGGAGGTGTTGGTGTTATGGAGTGGAGTGGAAGAAGCTGTCACTTGGCATCACAACTTTGTACAAGAGGGCACACAGTCCATGGAAACCTCATGGAAGACCTGGGATTACATTTGCTAGCCAGGATGGGCATCTGCAAAGGGTGCAACTTGGGAAAATGGCACAAATATCCTTTCTTGAGGATCTACACATCAAGAACTAGAGAACAAATAGAGTTAGTGCACTTAGACACTAGAGGTCCAATGCAGACATTATCACATACCAGAGCAAGGTACTTTATCACTTTTATAGATGACTTTTCTAGGAAGACTTCTGTATATCTTCTGAAGAATAAGTCAGAGGCAATGGAAATGTTGAAGACATTTAATGTCTTCGCTAAGAAACAATCTCAAAAGACATCACAAAGAAATAGATGTGATCAGGGAGATAATTACACTTCGAAGGCTTCCCAAAATATTTTCACATCAAAAGGGATTAAGATGGTGAATGTTGTGCTGTAATCTCTGCAGTAGAACAGTCTGGCAGAGAAGAAGAACAATACTATGCTCGAAAGTACAAGATGTATGACCGAGAGTAGAATTCCTAAAACCCATTTTGGGTTGAGGCGCTTGCAATTGGGTATATGTCCAGAATAGACTTTCCACAATGAGATTGCAAAAGAACTCCTTTGAAACATCATGTGGGAGGAAGCCAAATGTCAAACATCTTAAGGTACTTGTTTACCAAGTGAGGAGAAAGAAATTGGATGATAAGAATCTAAAGTGCATAACCATTGGTTACTATTCAAATTAAAAGTTTTATCAGCTTTATGACCCTGCTAAGCCTTAAGTGATGATCAGTCAGGATATCATTTTTTTAAAGAATTATGTACACATAGGGAACTTGGTATCAGAGCTCAGAAAGAACCTGATCCAACAAATATTGTGAAACTCTGATTTTCTAACACTCGATGGATATAGACCTCTTCAAAAGATTGAGATTCCACGAGTTTTGCCTACTGTGTCAATGCAACTTCTAGTTTTCAGAAGCATGTTCCTCGATGGATCTTTCTCTTTGAAGCTTCTATGACAGCCATGGAGTTTTCTTTGACAATCAAGGATCAAAACGCCAATCCATAAGCTGCTATAATTCTTCTGAGACTGGTGTGGTTACTGTGATTGGTGGTTGTTCCAAAGTTTATATAGGGTTTTGGGGGGCATGGGCATGTGGACAAATGACTAGGCCTGAAAATCCCTAGACGCAGGCTTCAAGTTCCATCATTGCTAGGCACAGCAACACTCTTGTGGTAGCCATTAACTGGGCTACTCTTGCAGTAGCCATGAGCTGGATTGCACATAGTTCCATTCTACCAGTATCAAACTAATCAATGACTGCTTATGAGAAGAAAAAGTTCGAACTGCATTTCAAAACACTTCTAAGCATTTAAAACCAGAAACAATAATTGATTAATATATCAAACCATAAAAGACTAGTTTGACAAACTAGTTACCATCGAATATACTATTACGGTCATATTGAGTAATAGCTACTTACTACTGTTGCAATCACATCCACTGGTACCTAGTATCACATAAAACGAAAAAAACGAAAAAATAACAGTAGGCCAGGTCCCAAAAGCTCTGAAAATCAATAAACTAAAAACCGAAGGGTTTCTTACTGTTGAATGAAGTTATCATTGTAAAGATCCTCCCCCTCTCCTTCGTCCTCCTCATCGCCTGGATCTTCTCCCAATATGTCTGGATCAACTTCTGCTTCATCTGATATTGACTGTGTCGAGCTTCTATGGCGTGAGCTGCTTGTTGGAGGAAGCCGATCGGTACTAAACCCTCCTCCAGATGTTGGAGACCCAGGTGTTGAAGGATCAGAATCCTGCATCATATTTTCAACATCAGCTCTACTATCACATTAAACAACACAAATAAAAGCAGATGCATTGCCATTGAAATTTTTTGAATTGTAACCCTGAAGAATGGCCACTCTTCTTCATCAATGAAAAGCCCTGGGGTTTCAACCAAAAACAATAGCAGCACTTCTACCTAATATATGTTAACACTAAAGTACAAAACCCCTGCAGCTGCACTCTCCCATTCTAATAGCTTTGTAATAAAGAACGACTAATGCTCTTCAGAAACTAGAGGCAGACCCCCTCCACGGGACATGAACCGGGACTTCTGAGATAATACATCACAGTGCCATGCAAGCAGATAAATATGAAAAAAGAAAGATATGAGAACATAACTGCCTGAAGGACATTCTGAGAAAAATACAGAGCAAACCCTAATGCATTGAAGGGTACTCACCATGACTTCGAACTCTGAGAAGCCGGGCAGAGGTCTTCTGAGAAAATAGTAAAAGATCGATCTCCGATAGTCAGCCAATGCATCTGAGCGACCCGGCGGGGGGTTGAGGAGGTTTTGTTAGGCAAGAATGAAGATGATGGATCATTTTCGCGGGAAATCTTTGGCGGGAAAGCTGACTCGGACGAGGAGCACCACCACAGCTAGACATTAATCAGACTTTGCTATTTTAACTTTGACTTTAACTCTAGTCAGTCTTAACCCTTGTCAAAAGTTTGATGTGGAAATGATTTGCATATGAAACATTTCCCAATCACAACTTGTGTCAAATGTCAAAAGAGATAATGCTACATGCCACTCAAAAGTTTGATGTATTTTTTTTCTTCTAATTTATAAATTAAAAAAAATGTTTAATGTTTAAAATATGGAAGTTAAGATGAATTTATGTTAATATCATGTAATTATTTTCTTCTTTGTTATTTTTTAATGTTTAAAATATCAAAATTAAGATGAATCAATGTTAATACCATGTAATTATTATTTTCTTTGTTATTTTTGTTATCCACTTTTTTATTGCTTTTATTAATATGATTTATTCACTTTTATATTATTAACCTCAACTTTTATTTTATCTTAATTTATTAGTGTTACATTATGTTATACACCTCAATCATATTTTGTTGTATATACACTTCATTTCTCTTAATTCAACCAAGAATTCTTGTCATCATGGTAATGTTTTATAGAAAGTCAATGTCCAAAACAAGATTAGCCCAAAATTACTAGGGTTCTACCCTTTTTATAATCAACCCTATTTATGTCTATTCTCTAATAAGTTGTCAGACAATGGTCTTTGAATCTTTAGCATAACAACTTAGTAGAATGGAGGTTCTTTTTCTTATTTGGAGAAAAAGGGAATAGAACCTTAATTAATCAAGTTTGACATGGTAACTCATAGAATGGAGGTTCTTTTTCTTATTTGGAGAAAAAGGGAATAGAACCTTAATCAATCAAGTTTGACATGGTAACTCAATCTGACAACTCTATGATATGTGCAAACATTCACTTCCATATTATTAAATGTGGACATGGTACATATGTGTCAATGGTTGGAATTCTAGAAGTGACATCTTGTGATATGGGTAGGTAACCACTTGTCTAACTCCCCTACATCTTGACAAATTGTTGCCAATTGTAGTGATCTAAGAGGACTTCATAGCACCATGTTAGTCGGTATTCTTTATCTAGATGTGTCATAGTTGAGTTTCCATGTCCTTCTACATGGGAAAACAAGTCATTGTAGTTTCCCTTTGTCATTAATAAGGTGGAGAAGCCTCCCAGGCCTAAGCAAGAAAATGATGGGTGAGATCTCATCACTACAAACTTGGAACATGAGATAGATGGATGATGGGGGGCACCCTCGAGCACAAAGGAAACCCACCATTCAATGCAAATATTATACCCCCAACTCAATCTAGTTTATAATTTATCATTTATACGCTTATAATTTATCCCTGCCATTCAATGCAATCAAACACCAAAGCTGTTACGTTTTCATTTAATTGTGGATGTGGGGGTGTTCTTATATTGTAACGTTCAAGCATGGAAGCAAGGTCCCTTCGTTAACCATTTTTAGCATCAATTATATTTAGAGTTTTTAAAAATAAAACCCATGTACATAAAATTTGTTTAGTTGTTTCATTCTAGGATATTTTGAAGAAGACATTGCCTATGGATTTTTTTAATGGTGAAATCTTAATATTATGTTGTTTATTAATGGTTTCTCGTTTCCTCTTTCTATTTTGGGAGTGGATGTGTTTATTCCTTAGGAAGAAGGTTGGACATTCCACACTCTTTAACTTATGTTTTCAAGTTAATGGAATCCAGTGAGATAGTCTTTACCAAATTTTCAATTTTGGATGGATGAAGTTGCTTTTAATGCATAAATGGATTCAGTGCCCTCTTACATGATAGGGGGGCTCTTTCATCTTCACCAAATCATTGATAGGAATAGGACAGATTTATGGCATGAAGGTTGATTGTTAGTGGAGGCAATTGGGTTTACAAGTAACCAGGTTATGATTTGCTCTTGTTTTGTGGAATCTTTAAGTAGAGGACATGTTCGCATTAAGGAGGGTGAGGATGAATCGAGATAGTCGTTTAAAAAAACAAGAGGCTATTATAGTGCTTTAAAAAAACAAGAGGCTATTATAGTGAAAAATTGGGATACCACGTCATTGATACTATTGAGAATCAAGATCTAAATCATCAGTGGTGGTCCAAGCTATGGAAAGTTCATGCTCTTAAAAATCTATTTTGCATATGTGGTTGGATTTGTGTGATTGAATTTTAACCTGGGATCAATTGCAAAAAAGGTAGATCTACGAACCCAACTTATGTTATTTATGCAAGTCCACAAAAGAAATAAATGCACATCTTTCTATTCATTGTTCATATACACTTCAAGTATGGTCTGGTATCGCTCAGTCTTTTAACTTATTGGGATCAATGATTTTGTCCAACGTAACTCTAGAGCAATGTTTCCTCGTGTGATTCTAGCAACAAGAATTAAAATCTTGCAAATCAATTCATGTATTAGCATTCTAAGGTGTTTGGCTAACATGAAATACGATGATATTTGAGCAATCTCATCAATCTCTTTCCCAAGTATCAACTCAAGTATCAGCTCTGTTTCTTTCTCTAAATAAGGTTGAATATGGTAAACCCGTTAGGCAAGTGTCTCCTTTAAAAGTTGATAAGTCTACTCCTTGGTATTCTTTCGATGAAGCCTACCTGCAAGGCTAGGATTCCAAATGTGGTATCAAGGGTTTGATGTATTGTAATTATTTTCACTTCTACAAGTTCAAAGCCCGCGTTGGATCGAGCACTAACAATTTTTCAAGTTGATGGCTCTCCAAGCCTCAATGGTGTTGGACTTATCTAAAGGGATTACTAGGTTACAATTTTACGAGGATTCGTCTTTGGTGATTAACTAGATGACAAATCATCATCAAGTTTATAACACTCATTTCCAGGATTTGGCTACATAGTTAAAGGAAAATTTGACTTCCTTTGAGCACATCTCATTTTCCACATTTATAGAGAGCTAAATAAACAAGTCGATTCTTTGTCCAAACAAGGTCTGCTTTTGGATCTTGGTGATATCCACTTGCAGAAGTCCATGGTTGGCACCCTCATTGTGTCCTGGATGTTGCTTTAACTTATTAAACCATATTAATGTTTTGTTCTTTTGTACTTAGGTTTCGACTCAGACCTCAAAAAGCTAGAAACTAGTTGTATTTTTGGGGACTCTGACTTGTTATGCTATGGAGCAATGGGGGGGACTTTCTAGAAAATTCGACAACATTGTTGTTTGGGATATTTTGTCCCTAATTACAATGAGTTTCTCATCACCATGCAAATGATGTAAAATGTGCATATGTACTTTAAGAAAGTGTTTCAAATTCTCCGAACGAATATCAAATGTGATTTTTTTCTTGAAAAAATATAGATTCAATGCCTTCAAATGCGCCTAATACAACTAAGTTGTGCAATGTTAACATTTAATATTTACAATTTCATCAATTCAAAATTATTGTTTCCAATTTACTTTAAATATCTATAATTTCATCAATTCAAAATTATTTTTCCAATTTTCAAAACAATAATACTAACTTTTTTTTACTATTTTAAATAATAATACAAATCAATTTAAAACATTTAAATTATAATTTTTCTTATTCTACAAAGTTACTACATAAATTTATTGAAAAATGGATAAATTGAAACAAACACAAAATCAAATCATGTTTGCTCCATTACTCAATGATTGCTTCCATTTCCAAGGTAGTTTTGTGTTCTTAATTAAATATATTACTTTGGTTAACTATATTGCCTTGTTCGCTACAATTCCCAATGTAGTTTTGTGTTCTTAATTAAATAAATTACTTTTGTTAACTATATGGCCTTGTTGTGTCCCTGACATATATGAATCGAGAGGATGGATTAATCTTAGCTATAAATTTTGATTTCTGTATTTGGGTAAAGTTATACTATAGTTTAAATAATATATATTTATTTATAATTTTTTTTATAACAAAAACAGTTATTTTTTATTTTTTATTGGGAATAACACGATTGGGCCGCAGCCTAAACAACCCTACTTACACTTTGCCATTTGTAAAAGAATACCTTATCCAATCTATTACAAAAAAGAAAAGTACCTTCCTTTTACGGAATAGGAGACCACATAGAACTCTCATCATTCTTGATCATCTCGGATTGAGCTAAAAGACAGCCCTTATTTGCCAAAGCATCAGCTTCCTTATTAAGAGACCGGAGAATATGATAAAAGGAGATTGAGCTGAAATTTTGCAGTAGAAAACGGACCCTCTGCAAGATCTTATTGAGCTCTGAATTTTTAAAGTTATCTTCCATGATTAAGATTTTAATTAAGATTTCCGAGTCCCCGAAGATTTACAATATAATATACATTCTCTAATAAATCTAGGTACTTCGGCTTGCATCTTGGGGAAATAAACATACCTTTGCAATTTAGCCATAGCCTTCTCAACACCAAATGACCAACAACCTTGGAGGTGTGATCCTTCCTTATTAGTTGTGCTCTAGCTCTTCAACACACAAAGATTTCCCATCTTGTTGTGGAACCCATCTTGGAGATGGTAATCGACATCTTTTAGTTCTTGTTGTCCTTGTAAATATTGATACACCCCATTGAAGTCCTCATCTTCCACATACTCTTCTCTACATGATGGTGAATGGCTCCAATAGATGTGGTTTTGAATGTTGGTGATCTGGATAATAAATAAACCAACATGTTGGTAGTTCCCTTCTTATATTAAACATTATATGAAATTGATGTAGAATTCCCATCCATTTATAATGTCTTGCTTGTTGGAGCTTACTTTGACATTGCAAGTATTGTATAGGTCTGCAATTGATATGGTTGACGGTCTCCTTATCCAATAGATAGTGCTTCCAATTCTTCATTGTTTGAATCAAAGCATGGAGTTCCTTATCATATGTGGGATAGTTCAACACTTCTTCATGGAACAACTATGAATGATGGCATACCAATCACCCCCTTGCATTAATACTACTTTCATAACATACAACCAATATCACTAATTTCTACAAAATATTTGTCCAAGTTACATAATATTAGGACCAATGTCACGTGTCCATCCCCCTATGTAGCCTTGCTGAGAAAGAGGAGCATTTATTTTATCTTTTTCATTATCAATAATCCTTCTAAGGTTTTATTAATTTCATTTCCCCCTTCAAACTCAACATAGTTGCATAGGTCAAAGACCACACACAACACCCCTTTTTATCTCCATTGGGTTAGGTCAAATGATATCCATCGAGCCATCAACCTAATTCAAATGATCCACCTGATGCAAAATACAGTGGGTCTTTTTGAATAATCTACCAATCACAAAGCCATTAGTTACATTCAAAAGAAGCGTCCATTCTTTGAAAGTCAAGGCCATCAAACCTCTTTCGAATGATCAGATTTCAAAAGGCTCTAATTGACCATTGGGCCTCCTCGAAAGAACATCTTTTGAGGGGATTCAATAGACCATAAAACCTCTTTGAAAGAGCATATTTCAAAAGGCCCTAATAGACTATGAAGCCTCTTCAAAATCTCAATCCCCAACCTTCAAAGAAACAAATTAATCAAAGGCTATTGGGCCAAAATAAAATATGGCACATCAACCACGTTTTTTACAACAACCTTTGAATTCCTTCAATGAACCATCAAGCCAAGTTCAAAGGAAGAAACATTTGACTACCCTAATAGGCTATCTGCCCAATTAGAAATATCTTCTTTCGAACATGCCTAACTGGCCATCTGTTCATTTTAAAATATCTTCTTTCAAAGATGTCAATAGGCCATTAGGTTGTTTCAAAATATATTTTGAACACGCTCAATAGACCATGAGTTGTTTCGAAATATATTTCAAACAACCCAACAAGTCATCAAACCAAATTCGAACAAGGTCTTGAATTTGAAGTCAAAGGACCTAGGCATATTCAAGGTACTTTCTAACTAAAAAAAATGGATTTTATCCCAAATAGAAGGAACACTTCAATCTTTAACAAAGGCCAACCAACCACCTTTGAATTTACCACTTCAAAGCACAAAGGTGTCTGAACTCAAACCAAGACCCTCAAACTTTGAATGGCATTCAAAATTTAGAATGTTTCAAATATCCATTTACATGAACCCACCTCATATTGGTTATGCTAATATCTTAAAACAATTTGAACTAAATTTGGCCCACACCATCTTGTGATGAATGTCACACAATGCCCCAGGGAATAACATAAATTCAAACATAATTGCTCTCGAAGTTCAAATCGTAAAGGCATGCAACATATTAATGCAAACAAGTTCATACATATAACTCTAATGTAGAAGGTAGTTCCAGCCAAATAAACTCTAAGGCATATTTGAGTTCACCAAGCGAACAATTAATCCATGTAGCAATTATGAATGCAACATCACTTAACCAAGAAGTCCATTTCCAAAATTCACAAATAAGTAAAACATAAGCTAAATAATATAATTATATATAATTTCAAAATAGAGATGGGATACTTATGTTTGAACAAGTTGGTCTAATAAAACTAGATCATGGAAAGCAATTTTCCACCCAATCATAGGCAATCCTCTATGGATGCCACCTCCAAGCTAATAGTTTGAGGTATCCAAGGCAAAAGAAATTGGTTCAGGACACTCAGGTCACTTACCCAACCTAGTTGCTCTCAGGATTGACCAAATTGTTCACCACATAACACTCCAAGTAGCCATCTAGCTAGTCAAACCATGGAAATCCCTTCTACTTCCCTACACAACACAATGAATATATTTCCATTCTCTACTCGAGAATGCCTCTTGAATATTCTCCCCTCCAATGCTCGTTATTGTGTACAAAAAGAGTGTAATATGCTATCTAACTATAGGAAAAAACAATTGAGTTTAATCTCGGATCCTGAGCACTTAGTGAGAAACAACCTATAGGGAATGGGAATGGTTTCTTATCAACCCAACCTCTGTGCTCCTTTGTAGCCTTCCATCTCTCTCTCTCCCAAGTTCACATATTTCTCTTCCACAGCTCTACCTAGTCACTTATAGACTCAAATTACAATCTCAATTAAGCATGGAAACACACACACAAATTGATTCTTATAGTATCGAATGGGTGAAGGGAATGGACAACTCTAGAATAGAGTCGAATGTATAACATCTAATAGAATAGAATGATCCAATGGGATAGTCAATTCAAATTGCATAAAGACACTCCATGGGAAAAAAAATGGTTACAATATCCATTAGTTTGAATACCTATGGAGATGGAGTCTTTTACTCTACTCTAGACTTGTACTCAACCCCCATTCTCTCGTAACTAAGGAAGGTCGAATTCCCCACCAACCATCATCTGCATTCAACGATTAGTGGTTGGGGTCTTTAATAAGGCACATGGAAAAGGTAAAGGTTAAGAAACTTCGACAACTCGGGAAATTTAGTATTATTTACCAACCTCTTGGAACCCCTTTCCTCTTCCCTTTTAGTCGACTCATGGACCCTCTCTTCCTCTTTTGCATCCATCCTTGAACTTGATATTAATTTTCAAAATAATGTTTACATTTCTTTGAGAATACAATAGCAAGTCTACATCATGGTACATAGAAAGCATATTAATTGAAAATGCATGCCTAGACATTCACTGGTTGAGCCAAGGAAGCCATACAAGATATTTATATCTTTTATACATGGGGTCATTTATATGACTTGAATCTCGTCATTACAACACTTATTTATACCTGGCACATACTTGGTCCTATATAATCTTATCAGAATTCTATGGCCTTGATGCCATGCAAGAAATTCCACAACTAAGGATCTAAGCACAATGTAATCTTCACTGAGAATTACAACAGAGATTTAGCAGACAACAGACAAGAAGAGTGAGTAGAAACACATAAGAAAGAAACTCAATTGGATAAAATTCCATCATCTTATTAATGAATAATGAGAGTACATTATATAATACATCCCTGAGGAAAAATTTGAATGCGTTAGAGGCAATTCGAAATGCTCACATGTGACGGGCTTAGAATTAGGGAAAATCTCCATCTATGACAACTTACTAACTCCAACTCATACTAGATTATCACGATTTGCCAAAGTTGACTTAGGTAGGCCATGAGTGATAAAAAATAAGCAGCTGAGTGGATTTTCGGGAGAAAAAGATGGAAGGAGATTAGGCAAAAGCTAGCAAACTTTCCAAGGTTACCAAAGCGCACCTAACTCATCCTTATCATGAGAAAAGTTGTGCAAAAGCTGGCTTTAACTCAGTAAAGCAGGATAAAGCAAAAATAAAGCAGATTAGGATGCCTAGCTCATAAAAGCTGCTTTAAAGCATCATGTGCGACACACTTGTGGATAAACATCACTTGGTGGTCAAGTTATGCGTTAGGAACAACATCTACCATGGTCTAAACACCTAGTAATCAACCAAAAGTTATATACTAAGGTCTCTAAGGTCTAGATGGTGGTTAATTATTCCAATAAATCTAGAGGTCATAACTAAAGATATTTGGATACCCACCTCCTTGGAGTAACATTGTCCTCGATGATCTTTCCTTTCCAACAATACTCCATGTCTTCACTCTTTAGCTACACCTACAAAGCTATCCTCTTCACTACAACTTTGCATAGCTATTGGCTATCTTGCTACCCATTAGATTTATTCAAACATCAACCATCATGATAATAGCCAATGCACAAATACAACAACTCTCACACCAAGATGGACTGTGACATGCATAGCAATGCTATACAATTAGCAAAACATGTGAATGAGACATTTATGCCCGGGGTTAGAACCTCGACTTTGATACCAAGATGTAGAAATCACTCCATGGTGCCCCATTAATAGCAAGAATTTCATAAATATTTTTCTCTTTATATGTAAATGTAATTTTTTTTCTTTATTTTGAGTTAAGTTGTATTTACTTGTTGATTTTTTTTATTGAGCCATTTTGTACACATTATTGAGCAACCAACTCGACAATGCACCTATGAGATTAAAACTTGTGGTGGAAAGGTGGCAAACCCCATTAATAATGAACACTTCCCTAGGTATGTATCTTACATATATGTTAAAGTCGAAAACATATTAATTTCTATCGTCTTCGCAATTTGTCATGCCTTTTTAAAAAATAAAATGCTTCAATTTAACTATTAATAATATATATATGCATGGCATTTTATAAAAAAATAATGAGCATCGAAAATCAACCTTCATAAGCAAAATTTTATGAGTCGAAGGCCTAATATACCAGATCATCTAACTTCCACAAGAGATACATATTCCCATGTAAGGAGCATATTTTCCTTGCAATTGAGGTTGATTGGTCCTACATTTAAATTTTAATGTAAAATCAAAAGTGTCAATGGGTTTAAAATTCAAGTCACAATGTAGAGCTCATTGATTATGGATCCTAGCTCATAATTCTTAGAACATAGTTCATAACACCTAGTCTCTTGAAAGTTCATAGCTCACAACTCCTAGCTTGTAATTTTGAGCTCCTTATAGCTCTTAGGTCATAGTTATTAGATCATAGCTTAGCTCTTGCTTTATAGTTCATAGTTCCTATCTCTCACTCCTATGGCTTACTCACCCTTTGAAGTCTAATGTGAGTTTCATTCTATAGCACCCCATGAGTTACCAATAGTAGTTATATCTACAAAATATGCAACTTAGTAAACAATGCACACTAAGGTGATTTTTATCAAGTGCTTAATAAAAAATCAGTAGCAAGTCTAAGAGGTGTTAACCAAAACACAAGAAAAGAATATATAACCGTATGATAAACAAGCACCTCACCACTTACGAGTTAAAAATAATGTTTGGCTTCGCTTAGATAAAAGAATGGGTTCAATAAGCATAAGCATCTTGAACTAAAATTGATCTAGTATGGCTTTTATACTGTAATGACATAATAAGTGAACAACTTATGAGAAATAAAGTTACGATTTTTTTTCAAGGAAAAAAAACACTACATCTTCCAAGCACAACTTGTAATCATGATGTAGTTAACGTTACCAACCTCGCTCTCTAGGAAAACCCTGATTTGAAAGCTAAAAGGCAGGTTCTTTGGACAATGGACAAATTCTAAATCTTTAAAAAGCACTTATAGAAGACATGCTACTATATATGAAAACTCATGCTACAAGAAGACATGAAATCACCTTGTTTTCCATGAATGGAAAGGCACGATTCCCTCTAAATTTGTGAAATGGTTCCAACAACAATTTCATCATTTACAGCAAAAAGTGAAGCCACTTTTTTCCTCAAATGCGATAATATGATAAGTATGTAAATAAATTAATGACAGTCAATGAACATTCACTAATAAATAACAATCTTTGACATACAAAAAGAATTTGAAGAGATGTAAAAACATGTTTTGGAATATGCTAGTATGAAAAGAACATTCAAATGGGCTAGGAGTTTTGAATGAGTTTTGCTTTTCTTTTTTTCTTGTATTTAACACTGTAAATTCAAGTTAAGACTTAAAACAATTGTTTATGACTATTGACTTGTGATTTTAGAATCTGCTCGCACTTGACAATCTTATAGCTTTTGGTGTTACCCTTCACCTATTTAAGGAGTATGCTAGTATGAAAAGGACATTCAAGTGGGCTAGGAGTTTTGAATGAGTTTTGTTTTTTTGTGTATTTAACACTATAAATTCAAGTTAAGACTTAAAATAATTGTGTATGGCTATTGACTTGTGTGCTTATTTGGCACTTCACTATATTTATTATGCCTTGGGTTAAATTGGAAATTTGTATAGATTAGAATATTCAAAATTAGTTTAAAATCTTTTTGGTAGTAAACTACCATATGAAAGGATGTTGAAAAGGGTATGAGGTTTTCTATTATAAATATTTCCAAGCAATCTCAATGTACATATTCAAATAAACTCCAGTCCTATTTATGAGAAATGGATCGCATAGTCTAGGATATGCAATTTATTTTGTAAACACTAAGCAAGTCATAACACCTTGCGATGTAAAATGAGGATAACTTTTCATGTTGTTTTCATGTTGCGTTCTTCCATAATGATGTGTTTCTGTAATGAATATTGATTATACGAAGATGTGTTTTTTAGATGAAGGTGGCCATTATCAAGATAGATGTACATATAAATAAAAATATATTAAAAACCAAATATTTATCATACAAATTTAGATTGAAAAGATTTTATGTAGCAAAAGTTGTGAGGTAATACTTAAAATGATGAAGTCTTATTTGTCATTGCTTAAAAGGTTTAACATACTAGCATATTGGTCCACTAGAAGCTTCACTCTACTTTCATTATTTCCCTCTTTGATTTGGTAGTATGCTTTGAAGATTACTTATTGATTAGAGTGGGATTTTTTTCTTGCACATCACTAACATTATGGAAAAGTATTTATGATATAGTGGAGCTCTTCCAAACCTTAATCCTCCATTTTGATACATGAAGACAAATGGATGAAAATATATGTGTTACTAAATCACCAACAAGGAGGCATGGTTTATTTGTATTCCAAAACATTTTTTTGCATTTCTTCAAACTCTTTTTGTTTGTCAAAGACTGTTATTTATTAGTGAATGTTAATTAATTGTCATTAATTTCTTTACATACTTATCATATTATCGCATTTGAGGAAAAAAGTGGCATATTATCGCATTTGAGGAAAAAAGTGGCTTCACTTTTTGCTGTAAATGAAGAAATTGTTGTTGGAACCATTTCACACATTTAGAGGGAATGGTGCATTTCCATTCATGGAAAACAAGGTGATTTCATGTCTTCTTATAGCATGAGTTTTCATATATAGTAGAATGTCTTCTATAAGTGCTTTTTAAAGATTTAGAATTTGACCATTGGCCAAAGAACCTGCATTTTAGCTTTCAAATCGGGGTTTTCCTAGAGAGCGAGGTTGGTAACGTTAACTACATCATCATTACAAGTTGTGCTTGGAAGATGTAGTGTTTTTTTTTCCTTGGAAAAAAATCGTAACTTTATTTCTCATAAGTGGTTCACTTATTGTGTCATTAAAGTATAAAAGCCATACTAGATCAATTTTAGTTCAAGATGCTTATGCTTATTGAACCCATTCTTTTATCTAAGTGAAGCCAAACATTATTTTTAACTCGTAAGTGGTAAGGTGCTTGTTTATCATAGGGTTATTTATTCCTTTCTTGTGTTTTGGTTAACACATCTTAGACTTGCTACTGATTTTTTATTAAGCACTTGATAAAATCACCTTAGTGTGCGTTGTTTACTAAGTTGCATATTTTTGTAGATATAACTATTATTGGTAACTCATGGGGTACTATACAATAAAACTCACATTAGACATCAAAGGGTGAGTAACCCATAGAAGTGGGAGCTATGAACTATGAACTATAAAGCAAGAGCTAAGCTATGAGTTGGAAGCTATGATCTAATAACTATGACCTAAGAGTTACAAGGAGCTCAAAGTTACAAGCCAGGAGTTGTGAGCTATGAACTTTCAAGAGACTAGGTGTTATGAACTATGTTCTAAGAATTATGAGCTAGGATCCATAATCAATGAGCTCTATATTGTGACTTGAATTATAAACCCATGGACACTTTTGATTTCACATTAAAATTTAAAGGTAGGACCAATCAACCTCAATTGCAAGGAAAATATGCTCCCTACATGGGAATAACTCCTGTGTACTTTATCGTGGCCAACTAGCCTTGGATATTTTTGGTCTTTTGTTCTTATGTTTTATGGTTATGTAGCATTTAGGACATTATTTTTGTGTATCTCTTGTGGAAGTTAGATGATCTGGTCTATTAGGCCTCCGACTCATAAAATTTTGCTTATGCAGGTTGCTTTTCAACGCTCATTATTTTTTTTATAAAATGCCATATATATATATATATATATATATATATATATATTATTGATAAAATTGAAGCATTTTATTTTTTAAAAAGGCGTGACAAATCACAAAGAAGATAGAAATTAATATGTTTTCGACTTCAACATATATGTAAGATACATACCTAGGGAAGTGTTCATTATTAATGGGATTTGCCACCTTTCCACCACAAGTTTTATTCTCATGGGTGCATTGTCCAGTTGGCTGCTCAATAATGTGTACAAAATGGTTCAATAAAAAAAATCAACAAGTAAATACAACTTAACTCAAAATCAATAAAAAAATTTACATTTACATATAAAGAAAAAAATATTTATGAAATTCTTGCTATTAATGGGGCACCACGGGGTGATTTCTACATCTTGGTATCAAAGCAGAGGTTCAAACCCTGGGCAAAAATGTCTCATTCACATGTTACTTTGTCATTGTTTGATTTGTTTGACATTGTTTTGTCTTAACTAAAACTATGTTTAAAAATAGCTTGATTGCACAAGGTTTTATATGGTGTGACCTTTGTCATATGACATTGTTTGATTGGTAGTCTACCTCTATTACTGTAGTTACTTTAAAAATAATTTTATTTGGTTGAATTTCATTGAATACTTGTATGTGTTATTAGCACAATAGCTTAGTCATGAGCCTAATTAGTTAATTAATTAAAACTTTGATGTTATTTTTTTTAGAGAGATACTTCTTATATTTACAAGGCTATTTTTACAATCATACCCACTCAAGGAGTTGAACTTGGGTCTCTACGTTAATACAAACCCGATCACCTAGCTACTTGTCGATAGGCCACATTCTTGTGGGTAAACTTTGATGTTTTTTTTGTTCATAAAAAAAAAAGAAGTTGTAGTTGCTTTGTATTAATAAAACAACCACCTTTTACAGAAGCCTGTAAAGGCCTTATACATATTGAATCAAAATGTATGCTTTCTCATATTTAAGACAACATGGACCATCATGGACAATATGATTGTTAGTGCAAAATTCAGTCTCTAAAAGAGAATAGATTTATGTCTGGATATACCCTGTGTATAGTAACCCAACTTATAAAAAATCAAAAACATTGTATGTAGAGTAATTGTAGTATTTATGTGTGCCCATAAAGGATGTAGCATTTTATCTTTGTGGTCAGGGGAACTCAATTTTGTTGTGGAGGTTGATAAATTTACATATTCATCCTGGGTGGGGACCTAGGTTATGCTCCACTAGTGAATCTTCCATCTGCTCCCATCTATGCCAAACTCCATCACCAACTTGTAGACCCATTTTGGAGAGGCCATCAACCATCATGTTCCTTTCTCCATATACATGTGTGATTTTTATCTCTCTAAACATGTCTGCAATGTGAACCAATTCCTCGTAGATTGGCTTCAATAGATAATTTTTAGGGGGCCTTCTGAAATGTAGCCAATCAATCACCAGCTTTGAATCTTTGAAGTCCTGCAATCTGTCAACTCCTTTGGATAAAGTAAATAACATGACTAATTTGGAAGCCATCAATTCAACTCTGTTGGTGGTGTTCACGCCTATGCCAACACTGAATTTGATCCAATTATTTTCAGATAAATGCAATATGCCCCCGGAAACTCTAGTGGCTATGGTGCCCTGGGAGGTACCATTAAAATAAGCCCAATTGTAAGCTCTATCTATAAATTCATGAGTGATCCTTATGGCAGGAGAGGGATCCTCTACTTGAGGGAAGGCTTTTATGATGCCAAGTCCATTAGTAGCCACAACAAAAGGAGTAACATTGATGTCCCTAAAGATAACCTTGTTCCTAGCCAACCACACCCCAAATAAAAATGAGGCTGAGCCATGTAGGCTTGATAAGCATCATTTGTAAGCCACTCTTGCAGAGCACCGTCCAAATTTTGTCTAAGACAATCAAAAAAACAAATCACTGAAACCCAACCATATGACAGTTCATCATATGGCAGTGCATCTTCCAAATCACTGAAACCCATCATGGAGGCTCAGGTCTATCCTCTTCTTCCTTGATAACCAAATAAATTTATGGACCAGATAAGCTCGTCCGATCTATCCTGAAGCCTCACATGACTTCTATGTAAAGCAGATATATAGTTGTTCCAAATCTCATGATTATCTACATCTAGACCTAAAGCATCCACAGTCAACCAAGCCTGTCTGACCGGAGTTGAGTTTATTGGATCCCCAATCTGATTCAAAAAGATGATACCCTATTCTCTTAAATCTTCTACTAGGATATTCGGAGGTCTGTCGATCCATGGGTCATTCCAAATGAGCCAATCTCCAGTAACATCAAAGGCATGGATGATGGCCTTCCACATGACTGAAGCATTTCTACAAGACTTAGTGTTGGATCTAATCACTCCTCCACAATAAACGAATCAATGTATTTATGTTCTACAACATGAACCCATAAGCCTTGTCCTTTTATAATCATCCATACTCGTTTTGTTGCAAGTGCCTTCGCAAAATGAGTGGGATGCTTTAATCCCCAATCACCTAGCTCCTTAGGGATGGAGATCTTCTCCCAAGACACACAATGGAAAGATTTGTCCTCCAAATTACCTTTCCAAAGGAAGTTGATGCAAATCCTCATTTTCTCCAAAGCGCCAACCGGTACATGAGCCAAAGATATCCAATAAGCAGTTATAGCCTCGAGGACAGCTTTCGTCATAATAAGTTTGCCACCTATGGACAACCATTTATTACACCATAGTTGTATTTTGCTTTCAATCTTCCCTAGAAGCTAACTCCAATCTTTCTTCAAGTAATCATTTGGTTTAGCAAGAATCCCAAATATTTTAGACCAAGCTGGATAACAACCTCAATAAACTCAACTTGTTCACAAATCCAATCAATTTGCTCTTGAGCTAGAATCATAAAAGAAACAAATGATTTTCTAATATTATAGACCATGCCCTTGGCATCTGCAAAGAGGTTTAATAAAATTCTTAGCTTTAAAATTTCTCTTCTGGATCCATTTGAAAAGATCATGATATTATCAACAAAAAGTAAATGAGTGATGTGACCCCCAATTCTTATCCCCTTGATAGCTCCACTTTGTTTAGCATCGAGAATAATATTACTTAGCCCTCCATTACCAAAATAAAAAGAAGAGGGGCAAGGGGGCAACCTTGCCTTAATCCTCTTTTAAAAGACTTAAAAGACTTAAAAGCAGTGCCATTGCAAATGATTTGAAAAGCAGGTCTGAAAGGTTTGATGATATTAAAAGATTGATACATTAATATGCATCCCATTGAAAATGATTTATTTTAAACATAATGTGAAGTTTAGAATTGGAAAAATATGGTGTAAATAATAACATTATTTAATTCATTATATAAGGTGGAAAAACAAATTTTTATCAATAAATAGGAATCAAACAATTTTTTTAATAATAATCGTCAACATTTAATTTTAAGATCATAATCTAGTTAGACACCAAATTAATTATGACTCAATCATTAGAATGACTCAAATTATTCCTATCGATTAATGTAATTATTATAATAACCTTACTCAATTAGTAAAGTTGAAATGCTTTAAGACTTCTTCAAATTATTATCACAGTAATAATTTCGAAAAAATAGAAATTAAGATTTTGAAATGTATAAATAGTACTCATATAAAGTAAGACCTAAAACTACTTCTAATTGGTTAATAGCTCATCTTCCTTGTGTATAAAGAACAGAAATTAATGACTCAAAATCCAAAGACATTAAACAAGGGTGGAAGTCTACCTCTTACAAATCACCAACTAGTTATTTCAAGTGACATGATTTTTCTTAAATAAAAATGATGAATTAACTTTCATTTAGCAATAATAACTATTTTCACTACCAATATGACAACTGATAAATGACAGTAATCTTCAAAAATGTTTCTTGAATTTACAATCAAATATAAAAAGTACATTGTTCAAATCTTAATTTTTTAGGTAATGCTAAAAAGACGTGGGATGCCCCACTTTTAATAAACTATTTTGAAGTTCGACAAAATATTACAAGGAATAAACCTTCATCAATTAGTTAAGTAAAGATAAGTAAAGATGCTTTGTGACTGGTTAAAATTTCTATTTATCTCAACTAAAAATACTAAAGAAATGCATTTATTTGAAATATATAAATATTAATTATGATGTTTCTTGTGTTTGCACTGATATAAAAAGGTTCGGAACCCTCCACTCAATTTTTTTTCATGTTGGCACAAGGAATAAATATACATAAGATGGATACGATCTGAATGTAATAAACATTTAAAAATTGAGTAAAATGGTAAATCCAATCCCATACAAATTATCCAGGCAAATCTAACATCTAAAATTCCAAATTTTGACAAATCGCCAACAATAAGAGCAGTGTTCTTCACCTAACTTCATCTATATTCCAAGGGTTTGAAAGACAGGCCCATTATGTACATCTATATATATAATTTATGGATGAAAAGGATGTTATTCTAATAAAGTCCTCTTTGTACACGAGCAATGCTAATTCCATTATACATAAATCAAAACATACTAAGAACAATATTACTACATGCCTGAGAACATTAGCATGTTCAACTGCTTAATCAACTAAATATATTTTGAAATGTTGTATGATCATGGCTGGCATGATCATTGACATTAATTTCAGGAAAAGAAAAGTTAACTGAAAATAACTACATATACCTAATAACTTTGAGATCTATTTCATCCCTAATTAATTCTAGGTATTATTTCTCCCTACATGCATCTTATGAACATTACTCTGAGCCTACAAATGAAACAGTTGGAAATCAGAAAGACACATCAAACAGATTCATGGTCACTTATAGCAGAATCGGATACTCATCTCCTTTTTTATTTCCGATGAATTCACAACATTAAATAAAATGGTTTGACTGAACGCTACATCTAACATTGATTAACTTTTCTGTAATCCAACTAGCATAGATCCGTCTTAAATCTGGATCTATCAAGCACCAAGAGGAATCAAATTTCTCGAGGTGTAATTTTTTTCTTGATGAGGTGTAAATCTTTTCTTGATGTGTAAAATACTTAAGATGAAAAAAATTTACACCTCAAGAAACATGATCCTTCTTGATGCTTAATAGATCTAGGTTTAAAATGGATCTCTGCTGGTTTTAATTTATTTTTTGAGTCGACATGAATTTTTTTAATTACTTTTTATTTTTTGATTATGTTACATTACGAAATGTGACATCTCCCCCATACTGAGCTGTAGAGCACCACACTACTCTCAGTGCAATCAGTTTTACAACTGTCACCTAACCAGCATAGATCCATCTTAAACCCCTATCAAGCACCGAGAGGGATACAATTTCTTGAGGTGTAAATTTTTTTTTTTATCTAACTTCTTTACATGTCCATAAAAATTGATCCAACTCTTTTACATGTTCAAAAAAATTTACACGTAAGTTCTAGTTTAAGAAGGATCTATATTGGTTCTAATATTTTTTTATTCTATAATCCGACATGGATTTTTTAATTACTTTTCATTTTATGAGCTGGCATTAATTTTTTTAATTACTTTTTATTTTTTGTAATGTAGCATAACGTTACGTTACGTTATGTTATGTGACATCTCCCCCATACTGGGCTGTAAGCACCTCGCTACTCTCGGTGCAAAAATGGTGTAAAGGAAAATATTATTAATTCAATTTTAACACTTCTACATATTGCATTGATATGTACCTCTTGTATGACCTCTTAGTTTACCGTACATTATTTTATAGCTGTCAATGCTATCCAAATTAATTTATTAACCTGCAATACAACTTATTACCTTCTTAACCTAAGTTAACAGTTAATCTAATTTAGATATCCAACCACTTTTCTAGATGCATAGGGTATTACTTGTGCCATAAATGAAATGCTTATATACATCTCTGCCCATAAAGTACATACAAATGATGAAATCAGTACAGTGAAATTCAGACCCTTGCATAGGTATTCTAATTCCTCACTCATTAATCGTGGGGCCAACTAAGTTCTTCCCATCAACACATACCACCCTTGTACAAGGCCTCAAGGCACCCTTTCAGTTTTTCACTAAACTTCCTGCATTGCATTTAAGTGAACAGGCATTGCCCATAGCAAGCCAAAATAAGATTGGAAAAATAATAATTGACCAACAAAAATATTACTTACCTGTGGCCTCAATTCACCAGCTTGTATCAACACTAGGCATGCAGTAACAACATGCCAGAATGTTTACCAAAATCAATTTAGGACCATCTAGCCAGTATCTAAAATAAGGCTGTGAATTTTCAACTTATCCCAATGCAGAATAGACTCCGTAAGTGGCAGACAAGCACAAGCTGATTTCCATACAGGAGCCTTTTCTGACTCTGCAATTCCTTGAATTTAGAAAGAATATTCAATGGAACAGAAAGAAAGCCAACCCATAAGTTGTCAAGAATCCAAAACTAGTCCAGGACCCCATACCTTCTAAGTATCCTTTTCATATTCTACAAATGCATTTGATGTTATTTCCCATGATGGAGTAACTGTAATTCCAAGACCACATCCAAAGAAGCCTCTGAAACTTTTGGGTTGCCTGAATTTCTAAGGTTAGATACAATGGCCTCAATTCTTGTTATGTCTGAAATCGCAACTGATGGCATTGCAGAATTTAACTGAGCAGAGCGCTGCTCTTTACATGAAACATATAAGACATACAGAAGGCGTCGCTGCAATTGAGAAGTAACCGATGGATTTTGCCGCTGAGAAAGCAACTCTAAAATCTTTCCAAGCAATGAAAGATTTGAGAACAAATTCGTGGCTGCTTCTTTTGATGCTGCATTAGTAAAAAGAACTAGACACTCTGCGGCCAAGTTTGCAATTTGGCATTCATGATATGCACATAGGTCCAAAAATACACTAATGTAACTTCCAAAGTCCGTAATGTCTCTACTGGCACCCTCCTGATCATCCATATTGCCTAGTTTTATAATATCATTGCTAGATATTCCTGGCATATCACCAAGCTTTTCTGTTCCACTGCTGCGAAGTAGGAAAAACCGGCATAAAGATAAAGTTGGCTCCAAAAAATCTTCCATCTCTCTGGCATTTACAAACTCAAGTAAAGCACCAATTCTCTTAACCACTTTCAGCTCAGAAAGAATTCGAGTCTCCACTTCAGGAGAAGATGCCAAAAGAACACAAAGCCTGATATTATTAACATTTGCATTAGACAGGTCTTCATGAAGAAATTCAAAGAACTGTGACACCAGTTTAAGTTGAAGAATGTCTGTGATCCTGAGGCATTTCAAATCCAAAAGCATAACCAGGAGCTTCTGAGCATACATAGGAATTGGATCCTCATCTTCAATAAGTGTAGGATATAGCGGCAAAAAGTATTTTTCAGAAATTGATTTCAGATCTTTAGCTCTTGCATCATTCTGATTTGATGGAGAATCGGATATATTTTCTAGAAACACAACAAGTACATCAAACAGAATTTTCAGACATAAGAAGCGTGCATCTCCATCTGTATTGTTTTTGTATAAGATGGAAAGGCTCGGAAGAACTTGACTGATAAATATCTCAGCAAATTCAAGCAGAATTTTTGACTCTTGCCCGACCAATTCAAGTATGCGCAGAAGAGTTGACATAAAATCATCTCTGCCCTGTATCATTAGAAATGTAAAATAAGAAGGTTAAATGAGACAAACAATAACAATTTAATTGCAAACAAAACTTGCCAGTTTGGAAAAGGACAAACTTTTCTTAAATTCTACCTGGAAGGATGCAGTCTCCAAAAGTTTCATAAATAGGGCAAGTTGCTGCAACACTTGACCACTGACAATCCTCTGCTTGAAGACTGGACTGTTAAAAAGATGGAACACAACAGGAAAAAGATGAATACTGCTTCGGGACTGAGCCCGACCTGTGTGTGGCGTAGCAGGCACTGAGCGTTTGCTACTAGACAGCTGCTGAATATCAGTGCTAATGCTATCCAGTATCCCTGGCACAACACCAACCACTGTCTGCACAAGAGCTTCCATACATTGTTGCACATACATGTCCTTTTCTTTGGTCAATCTTTCCATTGCAGGTAGCACTTTTGCATTGCAAAGTGAAGGTAACCACCTACGATTAGTTTTACAAAGAAGAGCTGCGCATACAAATGCCTTACCACGAAGCACTTCAGCAGCCTGTTCCAACAGCGACACAAGACTGGGAACAAGAGTTTTCTCCTCTAGTAGAGAAAGAAGATGCTTTCCCATATTGCTGATCATATTGCTCCCAAGCAGAGCCATATTAATAAGATTTATCTTGATTTGTTGCTCCTTTTGACTTCCCTTGCTTATGCCGGCAACAAGTTCCCTAAACGTCAACTTTTCCAAAACCATCTGAATAAATGGAGGACTAAACCGTACAAGACGTACCAGACAAGAACCAGCCGTTAAACGTAGACTTTCGTGTTTCCCTGGGGCTTTGAATATGTAACATAGGTTCCCAATCACTTCATTACTAGCAAAGCGTACAGCCCAGTCACCGCCTTGGCTGGCAATATTTTCAATTGCTTTCAAGGCATATAGCTGAGTTGCATCATCCTCACCTTTACGTAAAATAGATGATATCAATCCAATCAATGCACTGGGAACCTGTCACATGTATCAGGCATCTAAATAATGTTTGAAGCTAGTGCATCTGAATTTAAAGACACGTGAACATCATTCAATCTGACCAAAAATTTCCATCAAGCAAAATTGCATCAACAAGTCTATCAGAATATATAAACATCATAAAAGGTCTAGGTATCTAACCTGCCAGATAGATGATGATGCCCGCCCATCTTTTGCCGGACTCTCCTGACCAACAGTGGCTCTTGGAGAATTCTCACTTTGAGTGGAGATGTAGAACAGAAGTTCACCTAGTGCTGCCATGGCAAACCTTCTCACCTTTTCCTGCTTATCTCGAAGACCATCAGTTAGCACTGATATTATTCCAGTACTCGCCACTTCGTCTTCAATAAGAGTTGCATGTCGAATCAACAAACCCATCACACAGACAAGCTGAACACGCAAAGCAGAAAGTTTTGATATCCTCAGCATCTTAACAAGCATGGGCAGTACTGGACCATTGGTTAAAATATTGGCTGCATCAACATTGCTGCTTAGGGTTTCCAAGTATCTCAGGGCATTCTGCTTTTCACCGAGAGATGTGTTTCCATTTACACTGGTAACAATACGACTAATAAATGCATCTAGCTGATCTGATGAGAGTTTCAAGAAGTCAGAAGCAGAGAGGGCATCAAACGGAAGCATGCGTACATCAAAAACATGTTCAGTAGCCTTATCACTTTTCCTGCTGAGCATGATTGGTCGAACAGACAAATCAGATGGGTGCCAAAGAGCCTGTGAAAGATTCACATATACTTTGGAAGGATCTGCACTAGCTGGAGACACAGAGGCCCCTTTACCCATCTCATCAGCAAAATCTGCAGGACGTTGAGCTCTTCTTTGAAGACCAACATGAGGAGGCGTTGCTGCAACTTCCCGTTGATGCAAGCGTGTGCATTCTTCAACTGCTTTTGAACAGTCAGATTCATTGCCATCACTATCCTGTAAGAGGTTGGGTGACACCATATTGGCATGATTTTCTTCTTGATCTTGTCTATCTGGCAATACATTAGCTAATTGAGCTTGCATTGGTGTCTTAACTTCAGAAACGGGGGTCGCAGAAACCGAACTTTCAGACACATCACTCTCTTCATGTGCATCACTTTCGGCATTCTCAGCAAAATCTAGTTCCAGGTCATTATTCTCTATCTTGACATCACTATCATTTCCACAGTTTTTTGTTAAAGGTTTCCTGTAATTATCACCTTCATTCTCCCTCTGTAGGTTAGTTTTAACTATCTTTGACAGCCTAAGCAAATTTACTCCTGCATTTATTTTGGCAGAAGACTCTTTCAGTGGTGGTCCTTTAGTGACCCTGGTTGAGCCTTTTATGTGGTGATTTTGAGTATTTTCCAAATTTGGGGTGCCTTTAGTAGGAGTTGAGAATCCTTTTGTCTGGCACGTTTCATTTTCATTTTGCTTTTGAGCTCCATGTGCACCTTGCTTGGTGTTTTTCACACCTTGATCTCTATCAGAGAGAGTGTTTTCTGCATTTCTTTGACAGGCTTCAGGGGGAACAGACTTTGAATACAACTGGAGTAGATTATTAAAAGCTGGTTGTTGAGGTAATGGTAAGGCTTTGACTGTTGATTTCCAGAAAGCATGCTCTCGTAGCTCAGGCCAGTGCATTCTCTCAGCTGGATCCTTCAGCAATAAACGGTTCACCAAGTCAAGAAACTCTTTGCTTGCATTATTTCTTAGCGGTGGTGTTGAATCAGATATTATAGATTTCACAAGCTGAGTGAACTCATTAGCAACAAATGGTGGTCTTCCAGCATAGCACTCATACAAGACACAACCAAGTGCCCAAAGGTCTGATGCAAAGGAATGTACACCTCCTTCCAGAAACAGTTCAGGGGCCATGTAACAAGGTGTACCTCGTTTTGCTTGTGGCAACTGCACAAACAACGAAATGTTAGAATGAACTTTGAAGAAAAGCATGTATTGTGTAATAAAACATAAAGGATGATAGGAAAGGATGCCTTTTATTTCTATTAAAGTGTTTCTCTGATCTATTTTTTGGAAATTTATGAGGCAATACAATAAGATGAACTATTGAAGCTGACCTGAGAAACAGAACTTTTTGAAATATCACTAAGTCGTCTTGCCAATCCAAAATCGCAAAGCTGAAACATGTAAAGCATGCATTGCAAACCAGATCATGCTAATTAGACCTAAGAATAAAAAAGATACAATTTTGAAATTTTCTATAAACCAAAAATATGAACGAATACAGATGTAGAAACAAAAAGAAAATAATAAGGGAATTGCCTTAAGACGTCCATTTTCATCGAGTAGAATATTGGAGGGCTTCAGGTCACAGTATATCACACCCTTTGAATGCAAAAACCTGAATATCAGTGAAAATCAACATCAGTAATTTCAGTAGGAGTCTGCCAAAAAGGGCTATGCTTGATGTAAGGTTGTTGTAAATTACTGCAAAGCATATACAAGGTCACGTGCAAAGTCGTGTATAGACTCCTCTGGAAGTTGGCTATCCTGCATTGCATAACGTATAAAACCACGTTAGTTTGACTTAAAACCAAACAAAAAATTACTAACATCAACAAGCAAGTCTATTTTTCAAATCTCCTGTGCTCTTGGAAATTTAAATTTAAAAGTAGGCACAATGTAAAAGTAGGCAGAATCATGTCTTTCTGGTTATTTTACAAGAATTTTATCTAGTCCACCATCGAGAGCTTTGTCAGATTTGTTAAGGCTGAGACATTATTCAAGCAAAGAATGTATTCTATCAACAATGGATCGGATCTAAAGGAAAGTCTGGACATTCTATTGCCTTTTCTGAAAACTAAAATGGGAAATCATGTCAGAGCCTTTAACTCTTTCTCAAGTTACTATATTCATTGTCAGAAATAGTAATAGAAAAGAAAAGCCACCTCTGATGACATATCAAGTATACGTTAATACCAAAAACTATACAATAAAGTAGAAGGATACTCTCACAAGTGTAAAGAAAAAGATCATTACAGAACAAAAGATACATCAGTATTGCCAGGGCAGATAAGAGACTATCAAAATTTCAATTTTTATGATGAACAGATTTATGCAATCCATTTTAAAAATTCCATTGAAGGGATCAAAACAGGAAAATTCCATCATGGATGATGGAACTTCCACAAATTGCATCATGACTGATATTCTTGAAGCCAGTGTAACAATTTTGTATAGTGTACTGTATTTGCACTATGCAGCTCACAAAACCAGATTTAAGAACATACACCAGTTGCCTTTTTCCTATAAATAAAAGCTAGCAATAAATAAAAAGGACAGTATGTGTCATAAGTGATAAAAGAGACAAGACAAACCAATATATGCAACTCATTACGGCAAAGAATAAACTTTAAGAGGAAAGAAACCTAATTTGTAGAAGAAATAGTGATATTCACTGATGTAGAAATACAAGAGCCAAATGTTCATTATCATAAGCAAATGCAATAAGAGAATATGAACCGTTGGAAGCAATTGCAGAAACAAGCATCCCCTGGCAGGACATAAACCAGAGTTTTTGAAGGTAGTATCCTCTCATATATGCAGTTATAATTGCTACTAAGCAAAACCATATATGAACAATAACATGGTAACCCTCATATACGAGAAGCAACTTGGATAGGTACTGTCCAAACACTATGGTATATAGTGCAATGTATAAAAGGCAAAGGTAGAGAATTTAAGTGGCCATCATTATGTTTTCATGATCAACCTTTGCCACATGTGGTCAAGATTTAAAGTTAAACATCAAACTTGACGGATTTGTGTCAAAGATACAAATAAAATGCTAACATGGAGAACAATTTGTCAAAGATAAAAATCAAATGCCAAAAAGCCTCAAGAACATTTTCCAAACTATACGAATAAGCACATGTCAACCAGAAGTAAAGCTTGATAAAATAAACATGGAACCTCTTTGCAACTACAGGACCCCTTGCCACCTAGGACTAGGATAACAAGCTAAACAAAATGATTTTACAAATAGCGAGATATTAAGCCACAAGTTACACGTCCTACACATCCCACCCCACCTTGAGAGGACCAAGACGATCACCTCTTATTTTACTGTTGATTCATTAGATCAGAGCACTAAGTGGCATGGAGAGACCCAAAGTACCTCCGACAGTAGAGTGGTGAGACCTTGGGTCTCCCTTCAACCTCCCCCTCTAGGAGACCGATTGATTTTATCGAGACCTATTCAGAGTTACCAAACTGTACATCAATCCATTCATTCTCAAAGTGTCAAAGGGATCAGGTCCAGACAAATCCAGAGTAAGGCGCCTTCCACCCATCAAATTCTCTCACAGCTCCAATGAAGTAGTCAACGATCTATCCAGAGTTTCTTTCCTTCGACCTCGGATGCTAGGAGTATTCCTCACTTCTACATCCCCCTAGGGTCATACAGTCGAACAACCTGACGGCTCTGAAGAGTCTCGATAGCGAGCAAGCACCATGTTCGCCCCCCTCACCCTCAACCATTAGACCCAAGAGATCTTGACATCACTGGATTCATCTTCATCTCTCTCACGCGATCTTCCTCTCTTGACAAGATCTTGAGTTGTTTGAGTTGTCCAATCTTGGACAAACTCACTTTGTATTTTGCATTCCATACCTTTGACACAAATATATACATGTTTAAGAGGTTGTACTATTGCTTGTATCTTTCTTTATTTTATCTTAGTTTTGGCATTTTCTAGGAGTCGGGTTTGCACTCCCACGTCATACTCATACTGGATGTATCCTTTAGTCCCATTCACCTACTTTTGTGGTCATTCATTGGACATTAATAAAATTATCTTATCTTATCTTATCTATCAGAACAAGCCCGAGAGCCCAGTGGGTTAGCTCAAGTGGTTGAGTGATGTGAGCTGCAAGTAGGTCACAAAGTCAAATCCTCAAGTTGGCTATCTATGTGAATGTTGAGGGCCTCACCCTATGTCCCCATCGGGTTAGGTTGCCAAAACTGCAACCTAATGGTTTACCTTGGGCACCATCCTCGAAATGAGGGGAAGTGTCCAAAGGGTTTCCCATGATGTGCAATCCATCGAAGAAAAAAAACAACCCAAGGGGTTAGCTAAACTGGTTGTCACCAATGTTGTTGGGCATTTAGATAGTTGCTTGCTAGAAAATGCCTAGTTCAAATTACCCTTAGTGAGGTGCACAAATCTACGCTTCGCGTCCATAATTGGAGCACCATAATTTCACAGTTTAGTACTCACTAAGATGTCACATTGTGACCCTCTACTGTTCCATGTTTAGGTGTGACCTACCTAGTGATGATGTTAATATCTCTCTACCGTCGTTTTGTGTTAGACCACCTTCCTTGAGTTCCCTTACCTTAGCCTAGATGTATGACCTCTTAGGGATGTCTAGTGCTTAGGTAGGGTTCCTTTGATGCCTTTCCTCTCTTGCCCTTTGGCCCTTGGTCGTTGGTTTGGTTCATTTTGACCCTCTAAAGCACTTGTTTGCGGCACAAACCCTTGATTGGGGCCATATTTGCTTAGGATGCTTCACAAGTCCACAACATCCCAAATCTGTTTGGGTTTCTCATTTATGGAGTCAAATATTCCTTAAAATTTCATGGTCTCAAGATGCGAAGCGAACTACAACTTCCTTGTTGTACCACAAATGTCTCACAGCTTGCAAAACAAAGAGCTTATCTTAGGGAAAAAAACAAAATATGATTTCAAACACTCATAGTAAGCAATCAAACAACACAATTTGAATTTTTCGTACCAAATCCTCTTTAACGACTAGTTTGTTGCTCAATTAAACCTTGACATTGTTCCATTTTCTAGTTATATCATTCAATTCCTCTTTGTAAAGCCTCTTTGATTCCCTCCACCACCTTTCATTAGCTTGTAGGTACACACTCAGACTGGAATCAAATCTCGATCTAGCTTCCTAATTCTCCTACCAAGCTCTCAGGTTGCTTGTACTTGTCTTCTTCAACACCTCATCATCTCTTGTTGTTAAGTTGACTCCGACCTTGCAAGCTTGTTGATTCATCCTAGGGCATCTTCAAAGTCTTAGTCCTCTCATACCTTGAACAATTCAACCCTACAACCTCAAGAGAGATTCCACAACTAGGGTATGGGAGGTATCAAACCCTTCAAAGGGCATTTGGATATCCATTCAATACATATTGTCATATCACTATCAATGTTATCAAGACTGGACCAATCATTGAACCGACAAAGCCCAAAAAACTAGAAAAAACAAGGGAAAAATACTGGACCAAAAAACCGATCAACCCAAAACCACACAAAATATTCAAATTTTGTAAAAAAACATATATATTCATCTACATCCATATGAATCCAAACCATTATACACAAATATGCAAAATTTCTAATGTATATAGCAAGTATAGGTGCATATAGCCAAAATAGCACCAACTGCAATTCATCTCTAAACCAAAATACATCAACAAAGAGGCTCTAAATGGCCCCAGAATTCCAAAAAGAAGCACAGTACTAATCAATAAGTATAGTCTAGTGTCTACAATCTGATCATATGCGACTACTAGTCTAGACTCTCATTGTGCATAGTAGACAACCTAAAATTTTGATGAAGCCTCTTAATCCAAGCATTAAAAAAAGGTAGAAAAAACTTCACATGCCTAATAAGTAATTTTGCTTGAGTGGAGTACATTTTTACTAAGGTCATGACAAAGGAGTTAAACAATCAACACCACCAACATTGAGGTACGTAGAGGGGTTGATGCACTTGGTTAAATGCCAATCCCCTACCCTGCATACATGATAGAATCCAGTGGAAACGTTGCAATCCTGAAACCCTCAATATTGTTTAAGTCTGTTGAATTCTAAATGGGATCTAAAATTCTACTTTTTGCATATGAAGTCTGATGTGGTTGGAACCACTCTCAAACATCTTGAAACAATTAATGGTAATGATATAAATTTAAGTAAAAGGATAGAAAACCCCCCACAGCGGGTGCTAAGTGTGAGCCACGAGAAATGGCGGATAGACACGAGGCTAGACACATGCCCGCCCGAGTCATCCACGCGTCCTCGAAAGTCATCATAAAGCAGGCAAGGAATACCGCCAGCCTGCGAAGTACTGCCAATTAACCACTCCTACGTGCGCTTGGTCTTGTCTTTGCGTTTTGGTCCGGCTCTGAGTAATGGCCATTACTCCCATGAAGAACTCTGAGTGGGGCAGTACACCCGCACACATGATAAGGGATGCCAGAGAAAGGAAGCGGGTCCATACATCCCCGGGAGAAAGGAGAAGCTGCAATCGTTTGGACAAAGCTTGGAACACTGCCCTGCGAATCTCCCTCCTCAGCACTGTCATTGTTCATGGAAGATTGTCATCCGTTCGGCTCGCAGCCGCTGCAAAAATGTCGCCCGCTAAGAGAAGTTATATCAGGCGCAAGTCCAAACCAACAGGCCCTTCTCCTGGCCCGCCAGTGCGGTTCATGCGCGGCATAGTGAGGAAGGCCCGTCGTTACAAGGAAGAAATCCCGAAGCAAGCTCAAGAGAACATTCAGGAAGCTGAAGAGGATGCTGAGGTGTCTCGAGGCTATCTTTTAGATACAAAAATCAGGAATGAATTTGAAGCTCTAATCCCGAACCCGAGGAACACCAGAGGTCGCACCACCCTTTACCAAAGGGCCCTGGATTATCATTGGATGCAGAAGTCGGTTCTGGGCAAAACCCTAGTAGAAAAAGGAGAAGCTCATGCAGAAATTCTTCTGCAACAAGATGAGATGGTTGGTTATCTCCGGCAAATCCTCCACAATCAGCAGCAAATTGCCCACCATCTCGACATCGAACTCGCCAAGGAGCCAGGTTCTCAAGAATGCCCAACCGGTCTAAACATTTAGCTCGGTTTTTGTTTAGCCTATGTCTTTATTTTTGGTTCCGATATGTCATTACAGTCATTGTTGTTATTTTTAGTTTCATGGCAATCTACCTTTGTAGACTGGATAGCAATTCTCAAACTTTCTAGTACAGTCTTGTTTCCTTTCGGGGAAGACTGCTTAAATTTTGATTTCAGGTTTGTTTTCCTAGCCTTGGGAGGGCCCTGCAAAACTCTGTATCTTTTTCTAATGGCAATATAAGGAAATACCCTGACTTACAAAAAAAAAGTAAAAGGATAGAAAATGAAAGATAAGGAGAATACCATGTAATGTTACTAATGATTACTAAGGTTGGGTTTTCTGTTATTAGTGTAGGCCTTTTTTTGTTTAAAAAAAAGAAAGAATTTAGGGCCCAAAGTCATGATTGTATGATACAGTACATAACCAATCAATTCGGTCTAAAACCAAGTGAAAAAAGGTCGGTTCCATAGCAAACTGGTTGGTTCCTGTACGAAACCGACTAGTTCAGTATGGAATCAGCCATTTCCAGTTCGGGGTGGCAATTCGAATCGACTGGGTGCCTAAACAAATCGGACTGACCGATTTTGCCTAAAACCGGACCGGTTCTGATAACACTGATGTGGTCAATCTAGTGTTGATATTACTTTGTATTAGAGATTGGTGCAAATTTGTTTTGCATAATGATTTAGCTAGGTGTGAATGATCATTTAGGAGGTGGAACACTCTTAAATGCCTGCCACAACACTCATTTTTAGCCCAAGAATCTTCAACACCCACGACAACACTCATCCAAGTAAGTTCCTTATGTTTCCTCTGTTAGGATATTCCTATACTCTATCCTAGTCCTAGCAGCATTCTCATCATTTGCATTTTCAGTCTTGCATGCATCCTAGTCATCAGTCCCAACACCTAGCCCCTAGTTAGCTAGCCCCAGGAGCTTCTCACTGATCAGTTTTAGCCCTCCTAGAGCTTAGTGCGCCCTTCTTCCTTGAATTAAGGAAGCCACTCGCCCTCTCTCACCTACCATTCAGTTGTACTTCAGTTAGTTGAGTTATCATCAGTTCTCTCCTTGATTTAAGGCCACACTGACTCCCAACTGACTGTATCACTCCGATGGACCTCCGATGAGACTGGACTGCTCATTCTGACTTCAGTTAACTCCTCATGCACCCTCCACTGAACCTCCTTCATTCAATTAGTGCCTCCATGTGCCAATTACATCTACCACACTCAGTTAGACTCAATTTGACTCCTGGTTGATCATTACTTGTGCATTGATGACTTCACTGATGATGAGGTGGACTCCTAGTTATGCCTTGATGACACTCCACTGATTTTGGATCTATCCATGCAGGCTAATTCGAATCACACCTAGTGTATTCGAATCCTGAGGATTGTATAATCATTGTTTTACTATTATGATTAATGTAACATGTGTAATTATTCTACCTCTATCTGAGTTCCATTGGATCTATGTTCTGCTGCTCTATTCTTCTTATGTTATTCCTAAATTCTTTCATTGTGAGGTTTACATCATCTCTTGGATTTATTGTGAGCATCTTCACATCCTCTCTCTTTATTTCAAGGATAGAATAATTAGCTCACCAAATGAGATTCAAAATTAACCCTAGATTATCTTGTATTTCCTTTATTAATTTGTTGCCACTTACTTGTTGGAAATGCTAATTAAAGTATCCTAATTAGCCTACAGCTCTAGATAACTAATTGATATTCAAACCCTAATTAATCTAGCCTTCCTCTCTCCTTTCTTCTTTTCCTCTCTTTCCTAGGATTTCTTAGTTTTGCCTAAAATTAAGTGGCAACTCCACTCTCCCCTTCCTCTTTGTTGGTGGTATTTGCAATAGGTGTTTCCCAACAACTACTCCTATGCTACAATAACAAATATCAAATATGTAAAATATTTACATTGTATTTTTCAATATGACATAAAAAATAAGCAAACCATCTTTCCTTCAAAGTCAACCCAACAAGTTACGTCCATAATACAGCATAATAAATTTAGAATGCCAAACCTCAAAGTAACCCATAGATAGCATTCAATGCAGTGCAATTGATTTAATGAAGACTACCTATAAGCTTGCCCAAAAGCTAAGCTGCATGGATACAAACAAGGTATCCAGAACGGATGAAACAATTTTTTAGAAAATCATGATACAATACAACTAGCATACAACGAATAATACATGCATATGCAAATAAAAAATGAGACATGGAAATTTCATAGAACAAGTCATGAATCAAATTTGGAAATAAATCGAAAAGGAGTTACACTAAAAGAGGCAAAGTTATAAATTCATGGGTATACTTTTTGTTTTTTAAGCATTCATCTGCCATCATTAACCTTTGAAAACATGTAGTAAAAATATAAAAAGGCATCTAGGTGGTTAAACAAGCTACTGTCTTATTGGCAGAGCCCATATTAGTTACCTAGGTCCTCAAGCCACTTCAATAGCTCACATGGGCTCTGCCTATAACAGTGCATTTTAGCCCACTGAATTATGGAGCCAAAGGTTATCAAAAGTTTGCATGCACATTTGCAGAATTCGCAAACAACAAATCAAAAGAGAGATCAAATTGGACTGATTAATTCACAATCCAAAAAGTTGCAATTGTTTGGAGGCAATAGTCCACTAGCTTTTATGATATATATGGGTATCAATGAAGGGCAGGTGACTGCATTGTTTAAGATAGTCAAGGAGCAATCTCACCATGTGCCCCCTGGAGTTATGTACTTGATCTCACTTATAGTCAATCTAGTGTCCAACCTCACCATGTTTGGAGGCAATAGTCCACTAACTTTTATGCTATATATGGGTATCAATTAAGGGCAGGTGACCGCGCTGGTTAAGATAGTCAAGGAGCAATCTCACCATGTGCCCCCTAGCATTATGCACTTGATCTCACTGATAGTCAATCTAGTGTCCAACCTCTCTAGTTTCAAATAGAAAAATTGGTGCAATTTCTATAGTATAATGGAGGTAACTTAAGGATGGGTTCTTGTGTTTTGGACCTTGGTTAATTGGTTCTTTTAAACTAGTGTTTAGGGGAATTGGGATTGCCCAAACAAATTCCTTTATTTTGTAAGGGTCGGTAATTTTTTAATTACCTCCCATTAATTAACAGTATGACTATGAGAATCTAGGTTTTGTAGATCTTGGTTCTTGCATACCCCCCAAAATCCATACATGACACAATAAAGCTTCAAGACCATAATAGTTAACACTGAATTTACCCTTGGTGAATTCAAGTGGTACCTTCATTATTGTGTATGCACACATTCGAGATCAGGTTAGACTTCTCCTTAGTCCAGCATGATTGTTCAACGTCACTGATCCATGGACAGATTTTCAGTGAGTTGTATGGCCATGATCCTTTACACTGGAGTTGTTAGATTTCAGTTACTTTACAAAGTTTGAGTTTCAAAGATCAGTGTTTACAAAGGGGGATAGTATAGGTTTCTGTTATTTTTAGTGTGTTTCTAGTTCATGCTTCTTGAGGTTGCATTCAATTTTTGATGATATATCCATGTTCCATTTTTTAATTGAGGTCAATTGAGACCATTTTTCATGACATGCGAGATGTTTCAAGAGACTACTATTTTTAGCAAGTGAAGTTAGGGAGCTTAGATGGGAAAATGGTCAGCATAATTCTTGTTCCTTGATGTAATATAAGATAGATGAGATTGTTCATTGTTTTCAGGGACATGCGAGGTGGTGCTATTTTTAGCAATGTCTATTTTTAGATGTGTTATTTATAGTAAGTGTTCCCACAAGCAATATTTTGATATTCCGGGTTCGGTTGGAAAATTTAACATTTAATTTCTATTTTTAATAGGTGCTATGCTAGGCAAGCATGCATATGAGTTGTCAATGGTTTCTTTGTATTTGCTAATGGTGGTAAACTTCAATTTTCCATAGTCCCTAATCTTTGCGGAGGTTGTTGTTTTTTTAAGCATATGGCTTGTGGAAAAAAAGCATGACGACATTTAGCATCTTTTCATGGTTTAGTGGAGTTCTATTTGGTTTGGTGCAATGCAGTTTGCTGGAATCCTGAAAATTGGTAAGACTACTGAGTTTTGTAAGGGATGTGAATTATATTTTCTTCAAATGAGGTTTGATGAGGCTGGAACCCCTATCAAACATCCTGAAATGATTAATGATAATATAAAAATATAAGTAAAATACTAAAAAGGTAGAAAGGGAAATATTCAATTTGACTATTATCTTGTCCTCTTATCCGCATTTAAGGCTCAAGGAGCACCTCAAAAACCATGAGAGCACATTCCCAAGGAGAGGCAATCTGAAAGCTCACTTTTGAGGGCACTTCCAGAACACTTCTCAGAGTGTACTTCGAGAGTGAAGCAGGGTGTGCTCCCATGTAGCTTAGGTTTGTAGTGAAACCATAGTTAAACTATGATTTAGAATAGGGTGTGTTTATTGGTTAGCTTATTTTGTAAGCTAACTATATTTAGGTTAAATGTGTGCATTAATTGCGTCAGCTAACTATTGAATTAAGGGTCATGCAATTCAATAGTCATATAAATACACCCAAAAAGTATGTATAATTCAATATATCTATTGTTTGGAGATCAAGATTTGGAATCTCAGTGAGAAGAGTATCCACCCACAACACATGTATCTTTGATATCCCTGCATTTCTTACATTTTTTTATAGTTCTATTTTATTATGTTATTCATAGTTTTATTTTGCTCTTATAGAAATTACCCAAGGAGTCACTGGAGTGCGCTTTTCTATGATGGCTTATCCTTCTCAAGCACCTTAGCAATTACAACAATAGTGCCAAGCTCATAGCAAGCATTATGGTTTTGATAACTGGTACCCATTTGAAAAAATTTAGAACAAGGGCAACTTACCCCTTTCTAACTTTGTGGAGAAGGACAACCAAAGTTGGGTCCAATAAAACACTTCATTAGCCGATGGC
This sequence comes from Larix kaempferi, assembly GCA_027924585.1. Lineage (NCBI taxonomy): Eukaryota > Viridiplantae > Streptophyta > Pinopsida > Pinales > Pinaceae > Larix > Larix kaempferi. Next base: position 7,681,356 of record BSBM01000370.1, read on the forward strand.
AACATAATCCAAAAGCTGAAAACAAACTTTCAAAATGATAATATGCTTGTAAAATTTAGAGTAATCAAAGAATCTATTTTAGATTATCAAATGATTCTTACACTGGAAATACCTCTCACCTGCATCCTTGAACATGGCACCATCAAATTCAGGGAGGCAAGTGCGAGGGGAATTCTTCTAGACCTTGGTGGAAATGTTGTGGAAACCTTTGCTTGCAAATTAGGACATAAGACAAACGATCAAGCCGAATGGTACGCACTTCTATAGGGAGCAGAGATAATTGTCTCATTAAAGCTATCAAAAGTAATCATTCTAGGAGACTCCTTGATCGTCAATCAACAAGCTCATAAATGCTTAAGGAATCAAGATCCAAAGATTGGGCGACTGTAGTGTAGAGTGACGCGCTTTCTCCAAGTCCCCCACGATCTATCTCTCTTTCATATTCGAAGGCACAACAACAAACTCACAAATCAATTGGAAAATCAAGGCGTCAGCCTAGAGCAAGGCATGATTGTGCAAAAAGGGGACCCACCCCATATGAAATGGATACCATAGTTATGTGAATCATGAAGCCAAACTATTGGAATCAAGGTGGCAAAAGAGGAAGTAAGAAAGGGCATGTAACCCTTGAATACAGTACATCCCTCAACTGGGTGATAAATGCCCCCTTGTGCAAGCCCATAGGATTGCTCAACCCAATCGTATTCACTTGGGCAATTATGGCAACGTTTCTTGAAATGGGGAGGGGGGGTTGTGGGATAATTTCAATGAATGGAGATGTTTTGAATACGCATCTCTCGTTTCCATCTAAACTACTATCAATCTGGAATGAGGAAGGGAGCTTTGATGTCGATTTGAACCAAAGGCAAGTAATCTGGGTTCTACATCGAGTCGATCTCCCTCTACTAGGTCCATTGTGGTTTCCATCTCTCTTGGGAAGCTACTGAGCTCTGCTAGCTCTTGAAACGTGTGTGTCTGAGTCCCAACCTACTTGTGGGAAAGGGCCCTCTTTGGCTAGGTATTCCAAAGGGCAAGGGTGTTGTTATTTCTTGTCCTATTGGGGAAGCTAATTCTCAAGAGGCTACAAAACTGTTAGATTTTGTATAATACTAGCAGTATAATTAATTGCAGATAATAAAACGAGATCACTAAAAGAATAACCAAGCACATAAACAATAGACACGAAATTTTATCCTAGGAAACCCAACAACCTTCATGTAGAGATAATCAGTTCAGAGATCGGAGTACATATACAAGAGAGAGAAAGAGAAATTTCTCCCAAGTGTAGAAACCCCAAAAACACTTCTCCTAGCTGCAATAGCGAACTTCTCTCTCTCCTTGAGCGAACTTGCTTGAGTTGATGAATGACCAAATGAGATGTTCGACCTCTCTATTTATACATATCAAAAAGTGACTTTTTCCTTACTGGGCCGACTTGTCTAACTGTCTGGGCCAACATGTCTTGGGAGAAGATAAAATTACATTTAATATTTATTTCCCTTGGATAATTCTCATCCAAGGTTTACATTGATTCTTTCGAGGTTTTTACATGATCAATTACATTAATATCTTCTCTCGAAGGAGGTACAATAACAATATAATAAAATACAATAAGAATAACTTCTGAAGTTGCATTATTTCCAACATTCCCTCTCAACAAGGAAGGTATTCTTCGAACACAATCATCATCAGCATCACTGGACACGATCATTTGGATCTCAATTGTACATCACATCTATCTCAAACATCTCTATACATACAAAAGGTCCTCAACACAGTCTTAGTCCATATAGAAGTGTCATCATGCATCTACTCCACTCGATCCATTCATGGATCGACTCAACAATTCTCCACAGTCCATCAGAGAGTCCATCATGCATCAGCTCAACCCAGTCCATCGAAGAACATACCCCAACTCAACCAGTCCATCGATGAGTCCATACAAGAGTACTAGTGTGCGCTAATGTGCACCAACCTCACCATCTCATCTCAGGATGTCTAAGAGATCTCCTCACTCTTTTCAAAGTGATCGAGAGAATGCACTAAATATCTCCATGAGAAATCTCCTCACTCCTCTCGAAGTGATCAGGAGTGTGTGTTGGCCTCTCCACCCTTTTTCAGGATGTCTAAGAGATCTCCTCACTCCATCTCGGAGTGATCGAGAGAATGAGGTGGCCTCTCCATCCCATCACAGGATGTCCGAGAGATCTCCTCACTCCATCTCGGAGTGATCGAGAGAATGCAGTGGCCTCTCCATCCCATCTCAAGATTGTCTGAGAGATCTCCTCACTCCTTTCAAAGTGATCGAGAGAATGCAGTGACCTCTCCATCCTATCTCAGGATGTCCAAGAGATCTCCTCACTCTTTTTGGAGTGATCAGGAGAATGCTTTGGTCTCTGTATCATCTTTCCCTCTCAATAAGGGACACGCTCTCAATCACACCAAGCCTTTCACGAAAGTATACAAACTTTATCCTAGGAAGAGGCTTGGTAAGAACGTCTGCAGTCTGGTCATCTGTTGGAACATACTGTAGCTCGACCGCACCTTTCTGCACCATATCACGAATGTAGTGATAACAAATCTTGATATGCTACGACTTGTCATGGAGTACGAGATTCACTGACATCTGCACACAACTTTGTTTATCACAGTGAATCACAATTGGGTCTGGAATCTGGCCAAACAATCCTGCAAGGAGTTTTCAAAGACACATAGCTTCCCGAGCTGCAGTGCTAGCAGCCATGTACTCGACCTCTGCAATACTAACTGCTATTGAGGTTTGCTTCTTGCTGCACCAAGAAATCACGGCAAATCCCAGGTTGAACCAACACCCGGAGGTGCTCTTCCTATCCATAGCACTCCCGACCCAATCGGAATAAGAAAATCCCTGCAATCTCAAGTCACAATCCGAAGCATATCTCAGGCCATATCCCATAGTGCCACGCAAGTATCTCAACACATGTTTTGCAGCAACCCAATGAATTTGTCTCGGCTTGCACATGAACTGGCTGAGGGCAGTCACTGCAAAACATATATCTGGTCTAGTGTTTGTCAAATACATCAAGGATCCAATCAGCTAATGATACATGGTGGGATCAATCAAGTCTAAATCAGAAGCAGAGTCTCTCAGCTTCTTCAGACTTGCATCCATCAATGTAACCATGGACTTACAGTCCAACATTCTGAAACTCTTTAGTATGTCAATGGTGTATTTTCCTTGGCTCAAGAAAATCTCATTGTGCCTCTACCATACTTCTAATCCCAAGAAGTAGTGCATCAATCCAAGATCCTTCATTTCAAATTCAGAGGCAAGCTTCTTCTTACACCATACAATAAGTTTCTCAGTCCCGATGAGAAACAGATCATCAACACAGAGTACCAAAATCAGTGGCTCATCATCCACAACCTTGTAGTAAAGGTTGGGGTCTGCATCACTCTCAGTGAATCCCAAGCTCACCAAGTATCCATCTATCTGATCATACCAAGCACGTAGTGCTTGCTTGAGTCCATATAAGGCCTTTTTCAGCCTGCATACGTGAGACTCCTTTCCATGGATAGCAAAACCCTCTAGTTGTTCAATATATACTTCTTCCTCGATTACACCGTTGAGGAAGGCGGTTTGACATCCATCTGATGCAACTTCCATCCCATAGCTTAAGCAATAGCAATAATCGTCCTGATGGAAGTATATCGAACCACGTGAGCAAATGTCTTATCATAATCAACTCCCCCTTTCTGAGAGAATCCTCTAGCAACAAATCTAGCCTTGTGTTTCTCAACACTACCATCTGCTCCATGCTTGATTTTGTAAAGTCACTTGGAAGTCACTACTGACTTCCCTCAAGTCTCGATAACCTCCCATACATCATCTTTCATGATGATTTGATATTCTCAATCCTTGGTGTCTAGTGGCCTCCTCATAGGTGGAGGGTTTTGAGTCAATGATGTGACTCATCAATGCTACATAACTCGAGAATTGGCATCCTTCCATACTTGGTGTCTGGAGGCCTCCTCATAGGTGGAGGGTTTTGAATCAATGATGTGACTCATCAATGCTACATAACTCGAGAATCTATGAGGTCTCTTACTTTCTCGAAAAGTACCATGGGGAGCTTCATGCCCCTCTGCATCCTGCAATGTCTGTTGTGCCCATCTAGGCCTCTCCCAACCTAATGCAATATCTCTGGGATCATCAACTGAGTCAACTAGATCAATGGGATCAATCGGCTCATCCTTCTCAACTAACTCCATCTGAAATGCTAGAGGGGGTGATGATGTCATCTCCTTTGGATCTATGAGTTCTTCATCATCAATCTCCATATCGGATCCTCTAGCTCTTCTGATAGCCATCTCCTCTTCAAAGGACACATCTCGTTGACCTCAATCTGTCTCAATCCTAGGATGTAGATTCTACAAGCCTTTGAAGACTCATTGTATCCCACAAAAGTTCCCTTCTTGCTTGAAGGTTCTAACTTCGTCCTCTTTTCCTTGGGCACATGAATGTAGATTGGACAACCAAAGATACGAAGATGGCCCACTTCTGGTTTCACCCTTGTGAAATCTTCTTATGGAGTCATGTTCTTCAAGATTTTATGAGAGCATCTATTTTGCACATAGACAATAGTTCTGGAAGCTTCTTCCCATAAGAACATAGGGAAACTCTGGTCATGTATCATGGCTTTGGCTGCCTCAACAATTGTTTTGTTCTTTCTTTCTGAAAACCCCATTTTGTTGAGGGTTGTAGTGAACTGTGTACTCCCTCTTAAACCTGCTTCCTTGCAGAAATCAGTAAAATCTGTAGAGGTGTATTCTCCACCATTGTCTGACCTCAAGACCTTAATCCTCTTTCCTGAAAAGTTCTTGACTTGTGCCTTCAATTCTTTGAATCTGCATAGCACCTCCTCAGATTCCTTGGTCTTGAGAAAGTATATCCAAGTCTTCCAAGAATAATCATCAATAAATGTCACATGGTAGTGATAGCCACCTAATGAGGCAACTGTCATGGGTCCGCACAAGTCACAATGAACTAGATCCAAAATTCCTTTGGATCTACTTTCACTGTTCGAGAAAGAGCCCTTGGCACTCTTGCCAAGTGCACATCCTCTACATATCCCATCACTATCTACACAAAGTATGGTAGACCTGTCACCATATTTCTTAATGTCGAAAGAGCTTTATAGTTAAGATGAGCAAGTCGTCCATGCCATAGCTCACCATACTGGAAGAGTCATGTACTAGTGCTTAAGCTAGTGGTGTGCTCAACCTGTATAAGCTCTCCTCTCGTACACGAATCACTCGTGTTGTATTCATGTTTGAGTTCTTGTGCCAAGCAAGAACCTTCCCATCAAAAAATGCAAATTTATAACCCTGGTCCTCCAAAGCTAACATGGAGACAAGATTCCTTTTCATACCAAGTACATATAACACATCACTTAGTACATATAACACATCACTAGATTCTAACTGAAGGGAGGTAGCCCCAGATCCCTTCACAGTGTATTTAGCATCATCCCCAAGTACAACACGTAGATGGGATTCTTTCTCAACCAATTCTAAACGATTTTCTTTATAACCAACCATATGCCTAGATGCACCACTATCTATTAACCATGTATCACTAGTGGTGGGAACAGTACCTGATAAAGCTGATATGAAGAAGAAATATGTACGATAACCATTCATTGGCTTCTTGTGAGAAGAAGCTTCATCAACATCAGTGATTGTGGCTTCATGCTTCCTTTTGTTTGAACTTTGACAATTTCCGGCATAATGTTGAATATGAGAGAGATCCTTCTTCTTCTTCTTCTAATCTGGAGAAGGGCTTGATCTCCTATCTTGGTTCCTATGGTTATGAAACTTTCTTCCTTTTCCTTTGTCTTTCTTGGCATGAGATGTAAATGCTTGATTCTCTTCGAATTGAGTGCCATGAAGTTTTTTCCATACTGCAATTCTCGTCTCTTCCTGAATGCAATCTGCCTATAATCGATCAAATTTGGGCAATTTAGTTCGTCCACTTATACTTTGGATGAATGATTCCCAAGAGGGAGGGAGACCATTCAAAGTTGTTATAACAAGTTCCTTATCTTCAAGAGATTCTCCGCTAGTGCTTAGCTTTTCCTTTAGTTCAAAGATCCTCATGTAGTAAGAAGCAATTGATTCTGTTGAGGGGGTCGTAAGGCCTTTCCCTATGTCATAATTATTATTAAATAGATGTATTAGTTAAAGATATAGTGCATGAAAAGTTGGAGCGGGTGTAACTACTCCAACTTCTCTCTTCATGTATAAATAATACCATCAAGAATGAATAAAGCGATTGAATGCATTCGACTCATTCTTTTGTCTTGATTAATTCTGTGTATAATGCCTCTGTTTGCTTGAAGACAACATCTAGCGTCGTTGTTGTTCCCATCTGATCTGGGTAGCAGCAGCAGCGGATGGGAGGTGGTTCGAACTTGTTGAAGAAATTAAGAATTTCTACAACCACAAGAAATGATCAGAGATGGAAGATGTTGCTCGTTAGTGGATGTGTTATTGAAGATTCATCTCCGTGCTTTCTTGAAAAGATTGCTTGCTGCAATGGATTAAAAGAAACCTTTTGTTGTTCGAAAGGACACTATGATTGAGAATTTGTCAAAATGTTCGTTGTCCATTGACCAGAAATCAATTGCACACTCTCTGCTCGCCAAATGGAAGCTTGGAAGTTTGAATGTTTAAAGAAAAGGCCATGCAACTCGATTGCAGTGGCTCATCGTTTGGAGAACCTATCAACTTTTCCATTAAGTTGGTAATCTCGACTGAGATTGTTTGCTTTTCCATTGAATGTTATATCATCTTAATGTTGCTCAATGCGTATTCTTATTGAACTGATCAATATGTAATCAAAATTGTCATCGTGAATAAACTAAGAATTTGAAAAGCTTTGTCTGCACTACATTGATTTAATGTTGACAACCTACCACTACAGTCTGCTCGTCGATGTGGAGAGTTTGTTCTTAGACTTTGAATGCCTTTTTGACTGCTTGGCCTCTTGACAAACTAATTAGTTACCGGTCATTCAGTGCAAGTCTAAAAGAATGTGGGGAAGCAAACAGGAAGATAACCAATGGCCTGAAGAAGACATTTTTTATTAAAGTATTTTGTCGACCATATGTTGTTCGACTTGGTCGACTAAGGTTGCTGATGGAAGCAGTTATGAATGGAAAACGAGTGCTAGTCATGGAATCACAACAACGAGCCAACTAGAAGACATTTTATGTCCGACCAATGCACATCATCATCACCAACAGTTCGCTTGTTTTTTTATTTATGGTCAATGTTGCATTGCTCGAGCGCGACTGCTTGCATGTGGATAAAGATTGCGTTGGTTCAAGTATATATGCTCGTGGAATAGATGCCTTATTTATCTGCCCATATCATCTTTTGAATAAGTTTTGATGCAAAAATACCAATCCACCGTGGAAGAAATGTCATGTCGACTAAGTCGACCACGCCAACTGCATTGGTCATCGACTAGAAGACTGGTTCCATTGATGTACCAATTTGGATGTTATCGCTCACGTATACTAAGCATGCCTGTCGACAAGAAGAAATTATACAAACTTGTTGACCAATGCACTTGGTTGCTTGCCAATCATCATAGCATCGCTGACTGCGACTGAGTAGATTGCGTATCGTTATCACCTGTTGATCCCTGACAAGGAGGCCCTATTGATCGTGTTATGCCTCAAATGGCATCGCCCTATCGTGATAATACATTACGCTTGTGTGAGTATGAGACGTTCCAAATTATACATTGTTATAATTATATTGACTCATAATGAAACCGCTAATAACCACTGGGAAATGGCTACCACTTAATAGTTAGGCACATTGCAAGATTTATGTGATGTAATTAACGTGCTTTTCATGAAGGTCGGCCAACACTCTTTCACTGCTTTTTATAAATATGGTTGGGTTGATATTAAAATGTGGTCGAGTCTTAGTATAATCGATGATGTTTGATATTTGGTCGACGAGCTAAGTAACAAGTAGTCGATGTGATCGATGATTGTAAAAATATGGTCGATACCCAATTGGTCGATATTGTGTTTGATGGTCGAAGTATGGTCGAAGTTGTAAACTTGTATGAAGGGTTTTTCAAGTCTATTGAATCATGTATATTCATAAAGTGATTATATTCTAGATACATGAAGTCATGAGGGGGTTAAACATGAGTCTCTTTTTGAGGCAGGCGATCCCCTCCAATCTATATAATTTAGTCGATTTCTAGCCAACTTACCTAGTCGAGTCAAGTCAGTGGAACTACAAGTTGTCAGCCACGGCCAACATCTAGCAGTCGGTTGTTATATATATTAGTTATATTATTATTTAAATAAAGCTAAGTTAGAGTATTATTAAAAATGTAATTAAAAGATGTGACCCTATACGAATGGTCACCATAGAGCCCATAAAAGTTAGGCCAATGCTCATTGTAAAATATCATTCATCTGTTTATCAATAAATAAAATATTCTTTTCAAATATGGACGTCGCCCATTGACCCAACAGTGGTATCAAATTCGTCGAAGCTCCAACCATCAAGCCTGTCACTCTACGCCACCCCGTCATCAACCGTCAAAGTCACCTGCGCCCATCGTTCTTCCGCCGCACCACCAGATTGTCGTTTCTTGAGCCATGTCTGCCTCCCACGTCTATTCCCTACAACCGTCGTCCACATTTGCTCCCACGTTCGCTTGTCCAATCATTCACAGCTTCATCACAACTCCCCGTGCGTCCTATTCGCCTGCTACTCCCTCCCCCTTCATCCTTGCGCCACCCTCACGTCCTCTTCACGGCATCACCCTCCCACGATCGTGATTTCCCTATGCCCTTCAACCCTGTACGTACCTATCCACAGATTCCCTCCCGTGACCATTCCACCTTTTCTACCATAGGCCATAGACCCCCATCCACACAATTCACCATAATCAAACAAATATATATTTTATAATAATAATTATTATTATTGTAAAAAAATGGATTCTACCAGGCAGAGTTATGTATCCCATGAAGAGATGAACGGGGAGATAGTTAACCAAAAGGGAGAATTAAAGAACGTACAAGCTCATTTGAACTAAATAGAGGAAGGACGAGATTTAGTACACATTAAAATGGACGAGTTTGATACCAGATTAGAAAGGATAGAAAATCGATTAGATAATCTTGTAGTCATATGAGAACAAGAGAAAGATGAAAGGAATGCGAAGGAAGCAAAAAATGATATGATGCTCAGCCAGATTATGAAGAAATTGAATGCAATTGTTCCAGAATCAGGGACGGAGCAAGAAGGACCGGAATCTTCCTCCCTTCGAGGTACATATAGCCATAAAGGGCAAGAGAGATTATCACAAAATTAAAAAGGAATTACCAAAATATGATGGGAAAACCTATAGAGGCACCATCATTTGGGTTAATAAAATGGAGGGCATCTTCGAATCAAACCCCCCACTCGGCGAAAGAGAAAAGATAATGACCGCCGCTAATAACTTGGATGAAATAGCATATGATTGGTTCCTATGATGGTCAGGGAAGTGTAATGCTCACTCTTTTCGTTGGACAAATTTTACTCAAGCGTTATTAAAAAGGTTCCACGACGAAGAAGAGGATGATCTGTATACTAAATTCGTCCATCTTCAACAAAGAGGAAATGTGAATTACTACACTCTAAATAGGATTCTCAAATGAAAAGCTACTAAAAATGTACATCGATGGTTTAAAAGATTACATTCGTAACGAGTTAAAACTATGGAGACCCCAAACTATCGAAGATGCCACACAAGTAGCTAAATTGATTGAACAAAAGAACAAGGTCAACAAACCTTCATTTTCAGGACCAAACAGATCAAATAGATATTTTAATGAAAAATCAAATAAGTATGCTATAGAAAAGACAAACAAGGATGTTCCACCTCACTTGAGGGAAGGTGAAAAACAACATCAAGATCCAGATAAGAAATGGGTAAATAAATGCAGATATTGCAAAGATAAATGGGAAAAGGGTCATCAATGCAACAATAAAAATTGTATAATTGTGAAGCTGAAAGAGAATCAGAAGTTTCGTCCAGTAGCGATTCCGATGATGAAGTTAGTAGCGAAGAAAATAATGATATCAACACAGATTCTGCAAAAGCAATGCCCAGGGTATCTCTAGCCACAATAACAGGCATTGCACAACCACAAACCTTGAGATTAAAGGGACATGTGAGGAAAGAGAATGTCACTGTACTTATAGATATAGGTAGCACCCATAATTTTATAGATGTAAATGTCGCAAAGAAACTAAACTTGTTCTATACCCAGCAACAGATATAAGGGTTATGGTAGCAAATGGAAAAAAGATTGATGGTATTGGGAAGTGTCACAAAGTTAAGTTGCAAATAAATGATTATAACTTGGAATCTAGCTTCTATACATTACCCCTCGGAGGAGTAGATGTTGTCTTGGGAATTCAATGGCTACATACATTATGTACTTATTCCATAAATCACCAGAAACAATTTATTAAATTCAAGTGGGAAGGAAGAAAATATAAGTTGTATGGCTTCCAACCACCTCCTACCCAAATTATATCGTCACGACAAATGGAGAAATTAATTCGAAAAGGGCCACCAGCATTGATCGCACATTGTCATCAAAAAGAGATGCTAGCAGCAAAGCTGGCCCACGACCAACGACCAGAAATCCAAGAATTAATCCAGAAGTATGAGAAGGTATTCCTAGATCTATCCATGAAATTACCACCAGAAAGGGGAATAGAGCACATAATCGAGGTTAATCCAGATTCAACACTTGTGAACGTCAAACCTTACAGGTACCCTCACCATCATAAGACAGAAATAGAAAGGCCAATTCAAGACTTATTAAGATGTGGAGTCATCACCAGAAGTAGGAGCCCATATGCCGCTCCAAAAGTATTGGATCGAAAAAAAGATGGATCCTTCAGGCTATGTATAGATTATCGAGGACTGAACAAAATAACATTAAAAAACAAGTTCCCCATTCCATTTATAGATGAGATGTTGGATGAACTCCATGGCGCCAAATATTTTTCCAAGTTGGACTTAAGATCAGGATATTACCAGATTCAGGTAAGATTAGAAGATGTAGCAAAGACAGCTTTTCGAACTCATGAAGGCCACTATGAATTTAACGTGATGCCATTCGGTCTAACAAATGCACCCGCTACCTTTAAAGCAACCATGAATGAGCTTTTTCGACCACAACTAAGAAAGTTCGTATCGATTTTCTTTGACGATATTCTTGTCTATAGTAAGACATGGAAGGAGCATCTTAAGCACTTAGAACTTGTACTCTCACTCCTAGAAGAAAATCAGTTCTATGCAAAAATGTCAAAATGCACTATTGGGAAGGAAGAAGTCGAATACCTCGGTCATATCATATCCAAAGAAGGAGATAGAGTAAACCCAAGCAAAATCAAGGCAATTACAGAATGTCCAAAACCTGATAATATATCAAAATTAAGAGGTTTTTTTAGGCCTAATAGGGTATTATCGAAGGTTCGTCAAAAACTATGCTCATCTAACAACACCACTATCAGATCTACTAAAGAAAAATTCCTTATAGTGGAATAACAAGTCTCAGGAATGTTTCAAAGTCCTAAAGACGATTATAACATCCACACCAGTGTTAGCAACTCTTGATTTTATGAAGCCCTTAGTGGTAGAGTGTGATGCTTCAGGTTGTGGAATAGGTGCAGTCTTGATGCAGGATGACCATCCGATTGCTTTTGAAAGTCAAAAGTTCAACAAGAGGGAAGGGTTGAAGTCCACCTATAATAAAGAGATGTTATCATTCATGCATTAGCAAAATGGCGACAATACTATTATCACACTAACTCTAGCTGCTACTAAAGATATCCCATCCGGGATGGTAGAGGGCAAGCAGCCAGGCAGGTGACACCTGCAAACACCAAGTCCACCGTTCCAGGAACGGTCGTCACAGCGGACAAGGCGTTTATCACTTCAAACGAGGCAAGTAGCCAAGTCAAGGGGGAGACCCCGCTCAACCAATGATGGTTGAGAGACAAAAAGGACACCCAAATCCCAAAAGATAAACAAATACAAAAAAGAGATGAGTGTTGAAAAGACCCTAAGCTTGATTTCAGCCAACAACTGGACACAATTGGTAAAATGAGAGTGATATAAAATGCGACCAACACTTAAATATGATGAAATTAATGAATTAGATCAGTAATTATGTGGTTGGAAATCAATTAAGGATGCAAATTAAACTAGAAGTGAAGATATGAAGCGATTATGCCCAAGGAAGAGGGTTAAACAGTGACTTAGTGGACCTAGGGCAACGACAAATTAACGTTTTAAGACACTTCTAGCAGATGATAGTTTGATTTCTAAAGAAAAAATGACAATTCAAACACAAATCAAAACTACCCACAACCCCAAAATGACCCAACTAGACAGCAAGAGAAAAACGCCCAAGAAGGGCGAAATTGCCAAATGGACCATTGTAGTTCTAAGGGTAAATGGAGTTGAATTAAACTAAAATTTTGGATTTAAGCATTTAACATTATTTCAGAAGCGGGTTTAAAATGAAAAACAAGTTTTAACGGTGAGTTTTTAAGATTTTAATTATCCCTTGGTTTTTTATGCAATTTCAGCTCAACAAACACATCAGAAATCTAAATGGAGAATTAAGCATGAGAGAAGTACCTGAAACAATGATGAAAGGCTGAATATTGCATGAAGACTACTTGCCAAATTCAAGTGATGAGCAACCTTCGCTTTCCCTAAGCGTTTGGGCCAGCCAAAAGACCAAGTGCGCCCTTGCTATCTGCCACACAAATGGAAAATCAAAAATCTAAAGCAAATAGATAGTTTGCACAGCAAAATGAAAGACAAATGATTAAGAAATTGAAAGACAATTAGTAAATTCAACTCCCTTGTTAAATCCTTGAAGAAAAACACAAGTGTAGAGCTCCCACTCCAAAAATTGTGCCCTCCCTCAAGTGGTCTCTCAACCTGCAATTTATTTCAGCTATGTATGATGGGAAATACACTAGATAACTCAGCAATACATCAGCAAATAGCTATCAGTCACAACAATGCTCATCCAAACAAACAATGTCTCAAGAACTCTCCAAGAATCTTCTTTATTTAGTCCAAGTGCTCACAAAAAAAATGCCCAAGAGAACTACAAATGAGAGAGCTCCTCTCTTAAGTAGAGAAGGATCTCAATCTACCCTAACTCCCTCCAAATTCGATGGCTAGGATCAACTCTCCCCAAACCCAATCGAATGGTGGAGAAGCAATCTAGTGAGGGGAGGCGAATTGCCCTCTATCACCCATGTGGAGGATGAGGCCCTTCGTGGGGCCCATAAAACATGTACAATAAGTGGTTGGGGGGTGTCTATGGGATGTTTTAGCCCCCCATACCACTCAGCCATAATCTCAATACATAAAAACCACAAAATATGAGGTTTTGCTAAGTCAAAAACACCCCTCTATGGGCAAATTCGCCCCATGTGTTGGGCTGGGCAAAACTGGGGGCCCCACAACATAAATTCAATGTCCAAACATAGCAAAATTTACCTTAGGAGACCCCCTTACCTTAGCCAACCTTTGTACTTACCATTTCAATAGTTACCTTTGCCATATTTGATTTTCCATATTTAATTTATTGCTGGTTTTATTGTTGAAGATGTAATTTGCACTTTTGACCCACTTATATTGCCCGGATTGACGAACCGTCTGCTGCAATGCAATAGTAGACCCCAAATATAGTAGACATGGTCACTTGAACGACCCTGATCCATCAATTAGGCATTGTTTGCCCAAAATCCAAGATTTTTAATTAAAACAGGTCCATGGTGACCCATAATAATTAAAAATCTCATCAACGCTTCAACCTTTTCGAATTTTGACACTTGGAGGCACATATGGGACCCCAAGACATAATAAATGACCAAAATTGAAATCTTGATCGCAACTTTTTTTCGAGCCTATTTTTGGCTTAGTCAACCTGGTTTGACAAAGTCAAATCTAGTCAAAATGGCAATGGCTGAAAACCTGTATGCAACATGAAGCATCAAGGCTTCCTTATTTATGTTAGTACATTACTCAAAACATATAATGTCGATATGGTGATCAAAACAAATAATATCTCAATAGAAATAGGCCCTGGGTGAGGTGGGGCCACCACCTCCAACAAAGACTCAATACTGCTATGCACAACTTATAGACTTGACCACTTAGCTAACTTTGGGTGAGGTGGATAAACAAGGTGAAGGATAAGGGAAGACGAGGACCAAGACCATGTGACCCTTCGGAGAAATGGAGAAGGCAGGACCCACTGACATAAGCATACCATGATAATACACAGGGAAAGGCGGTGCCTCACAAATGGATATAGTGCAAGGAAACCACCACTGATCATCTAACATGCACCTTGCAACTCACATCCGTGCCTTCAAAAGACTCTATCAGGATCTTTTCTAGAGCCGCCATGATTGGGTGTCCGGCAAACCGTAACTTGAGACTCTAGGGGACAATTCGCATAGCTCTCCCTTACTCCATCTCACCTCCTTGCCTTCCAGGACTAGTGAGGAAATAACCACTACAATGCTCTGATACATATGGCTAACCTGTGTCCGTGTTGTGGCTGACCTGTGCCCGTGTGTGTTCAAAAACACATTACTTGGACTTTACATTTGACTTTCATACTTAGCCTTTTTGGCTTGATTTGCATTTCACATAGCCTTTTTGGCTTCATTTACATTTCACTTCATGGCCCTTTTTGGGCTACATACATATCTAAAAAGATATAACAAGGTGCTCATACTGCAAAGTAATGGGGGCAAGTGTACATGCTTCGATGACCAATGGGGAACACTCGGTGAGTCTACAAAATCCTATATTGCATTGCAACATCGAGGGCAACCGACGGGAGCAAATCCCAAGTTTGAGAATGCATCTCACACACTAAAGAGCCGAGGCACAAAAGACAAGGAATCATGGCATACTCAGAGGTCAATGGGGAAGGGGATCCTCAAGGCCACAAATCAAGGTCCAAGTCCAAAAAGACCAACATGAATGAGTCGGATGGGTGGAAGGAAGTGACAAGTGGATCCAGGATTAGCTGACAAGGAGGACGAAATGACCAAGTCTATACCGATAGTGGGGTAGGGACCAGCGTGCATATACATGAGTCTATTAAAATGGGGTGGACTGACATCACCAAGGGCCATATACATCATAATGAAAAACCAAGATCACCACATCAAACATCATATGACATGATGTCTAAACAAGTCTAAACAACAACATGAGTCTGTGTACTATCATAAATAAACAAGTCTAAACAACAACATGAGCAATAAACCATAAAGTGCTATACTTGCCATACCATATACCTACTACTGAAGTTGACTCTGGAACTGGAGCTTTGTTGAATCCAGGCAATAAGTGGCAAACCAACAATACTCTATAATACTCTCATCACAATATGGCAAAGTAACTCTCTCAATGGGGTCATGCAAAGCTCGGCAAGGAAGGGTGACCCTGCAATCACTACTCTGTAGTAGCTCTGGACCAATACAAAACAATCTATCCCCTCTGATATCTCTGCTCGAGGCAATCTGAATGCAATGAATGACCCCTCTGAAGGCATCTGATCTCTGATCTGGAAAAAAAAAATGTAGAATGGTCCTCGACCACACAATCTGCAACATGGTAGCTCCAGCTAACATGGATGTGATAACAAGTACTTATTGGTTAGTAAATTCTTGATACATACTGATCACAATAGTCTGCAATACTTACTTCGACAAAAAACCCTGTCTATAGAGCAGCAAAATGGATAGAAAATATTTATGCCTTTAACATGGAGATACTACAAAAAAAAGGAAGGGATAACGTGGTTGTCAATGCATTATCACGAAAAGACGAAGAAGTATTATCACATACAATATCAATCATAATTCCTGAACGGGTGGATGAAATATGCATAGAATATGCCAAGGACCCTGAAGCTTGTGCCATCATCAAAAATGTGACGCAACATCCCAAATTTGAATGGAGAAATGACATTTTATGGCATAAAGGGAGGATCTACCTTCCACCTACTTCAAACTTCAAAATAAAAATCTTAAAGGAGTCACATGACTCACCAGCTACAAGCCATGTAGGTACCTTTAAACTTATTATAACACACACCAATCATTTTATTGGAAGGGAATGAGTAAAGATATTCAAAAGTATGTCTCTGAGTATGACACATGTCAAAGAAACAAAAGCGAAAATATTACGATGCCAGGATTACTTTACCCTTTACATGTACCAAATTAGAAGTGGGAAGAGATTCGATGGATTTTATCCAGGGGTTGCCCATGTCTGAGGGGAAGGATAACATTTTCGTAGTGGTTGATCGACTCACGAAGTATGCTCACTTCATGGGGGTAAAGAAAACAGACTGAGCAAAACAAATAGCTGAAGTATTTTGCAAAAATATTTATAAATTACATGGGTTTCCAAAAGTGATTGTCAGTGACAGGGATGCAAGTTTTAAAGGAAACTTTTAGAAGGAATTTTGTAAGCAGATAGGGATATCCCTTAACATGAGTTCAGCCTATCATCCCCAAACTGATGGACAAACCGAAATAGTGAATAAGTGTTTGGGAACATACCTTCGTTGTTTTGTGACAAACAAGGAGAACAAGTGGTTCCAATCGTTACATTTGGCTGAATGGTGGTATAACTCAACTTACCATACTTCAGCCAGAATGACCCCTTTTCAAGCCTTGTACAATTATGAGCCACCTAAATGGAAGGAATATGTGTTATTCAACTCTAAGGTACCCACAATAAGGGATCAATTAGAGGAAGACCAAAAGACCATCCAAATATTAAAGGAAAACTTAACAAATGCTCGCAATAGAATGAAGCAACAAGTAGATTTACGAAGATCAAAACGAGTTTGAAGTAGGCGATTGGGTGTTGGTACGTCTCCAACCATATAAGCAATTATCGCTCAAACAACAAGGCAAGAACAAGTTGGCTCCAAAATTCTATGGGCCATATCAGATTAACAAAAAAATCAGTCTAGTAGCATATGGGTTAAAATTGCCAAATAACTGCCGCATTCATAACATGTTTCGCATGTCAAGCCTCAAGAAAATGCTTGGACAACATCAAGTAGCACAATCCGAGCTGCCTAATTTGGACGAGGAAGGTCGAGTTTTCTTCAACAACATCGTTCTTTACCCTTGCTTTGAGGACAAAGCAATTCTTAAGGGGTGGACAATGTTATATATATATATATATATATATATTAGTTATATTATTATTTAAATAAAGCTAAGTTGCAATATTATTAAAAATGTAACTAAAAGATGTGACCCTTTACGAATGGTCACCATAGAGCCTATAAAAGTTAGGCCAATGCTCATTGTGAAATATCATTCATCTGTTTATCAATAAATAAAATATTCTTTTCAAATATGGATGTCGCCCATTGACCCAACATCGGTATCGACCACACGCAGCGAAACATTTACAAACTTGCAGGAAGCCTCACGACAGATGAAGTCAACGATGACCACATTCAAGCAGAAGCCACCTTACAACACAAAGAAGAAGAGCTTAACACTAGATGATGACATCAGAACATTTGAATTGATTGAAACCCCCGGTGCTGTATTGCAAAGATGTTCCTGGATTGTGACCTTGGAAAGCCAGAAGGAAGAGGAATGGCATAGAAATTCGATGAGCCAAAAGGCCCCGCATCCCTGAGCCGATGGAGATGAGTGCCGAACAAATGAGCCAGGGTGAGGCTTTAAACCAAAAGACCTCGTTGCGAAAGAGGATAGTCAACCATCGTTGTGAGATGGTGAGACTTCGATGCAGATGGAGGCTGAAGAGTAACCAGTCACAATAGAGCCTTGTACACGTGTGTTTTCCTATCAAGTTGGTGGTTGTTGCCACTAAGTCACCTATGCAAACCGGTATGCACGGTTGATGCACACTGAGGACTACTTCACCAGGAGCATAAACCCAGGATGTTGATACATCTTTCTTTGTTTTCTTCGAGACGAAGAAAGGCTTTGTTGGTGGGGGGGTGGTTGAGGGGGTCGTGAGGCCTTTCCCTATGTCATAATTATTATTAAATAAATGTATTAGTTAAAGATATAGTGCATGAGAAGTTGGAGCAGGTGTAACTTCTCCAACTTCTCTCTTCATGTATAAATAATACCGTCAAGAATGAATAAAGCGGTTGAATGCATTCGTCTCATTCTTTTGTCTTGATTAATTTTGTGTATATTGCCTATGTCTGCTTGAATACAACAGATTCTGACTTTGACATCTTGAGATTCGATAATTGATTCCTCAATGCAATAGTACAATTTATGCTACTATGTTCCAATAACTTAGTCAAGGATTTGAACATCTTTTTGGTTGTCTTCTTCTATGAGATTTGAGGAACCAAATGACCTTTTCCTGAATCTACCAAGATTCTTCTAGCTTTGGCATCATTCTTTCTCTATTGAGTCTTGTCATCTTCCGCTTCTGGTTTTGGGACCTTCTCATTGACGAACTTCAAAAGATCATGTTCTTCTAAAATAAGAAGAACCTTAGACTTCCAAGAGTTGAAGTTGGAAACCCCATCAAGTCGATCTTCTACCTTCATTCCAATCATCTTGACTGATGTTATAGACCGAAAACCCTAGCAGGAGCTAGGTCAATATTGAATTTTGGACTTCTGCACAACTGATTCCACAAATAGATCAACCTATTAAGGCTGTGTTATCGGATCCGCCTGCCCTCGACCATGGATCCGCGGATCCCCGGATCAGATACGGATTCGGATTCGAATCCGCGTAGGATCTGCGTCAAAATTCCAAAATTTTAATAGGGTTTTTAATAGCGAAATTTTCAGATGAGTTTCTAATGGTGAACTCGTAGCGAATTTCATGGGGCATGTTCATTAAGTCAAGCCCCTATCGGTTGCGTGCTTCTGTTAGTTCACTCGACTAATGGTAACAATGGCATTCAAAGCTGGGCCTTAACGTGGTTCACCACAGTTACGCAGTTACCAGATTGAAATATTCCCATCCCGTCCACTCTCAACTCGGTGCGGCAAGAATAAAGAAATGGATTGTGGGGTATATGCGTGGTATAAAATCTATTGTGAATGATATGGGTATGAAGTTGTTGGGAGCACTTCGCGGATGGACTGAAGTAATGGTCAGAGGGTCAAGCCCTTAAGGGGATGGACAGAATTAATGGGCAAAAGGTCGAGCTCCTCAAACAGAAATTTAATCTAACGTAAAGCCTTTAAAAATAATTGGTTTAAAATTTTATATATTATACATCAAAATTATAAAGTTATAAGCCTTCAAGTTATATATTTAAGTTAAATTTATTAAGGTATTGATTTTAATTATATATCTTGAGGTTAAAGTTATATTTAAGTGAAGTTATATTCAAGTTATTATATATTTAAGGTAAAGTTGTTAAGGCTTTTACTTTTTATAAACATGGTGTTATAATTTTTAAATGCATATTAAAATTATCAATTATAAATTATTTATATTTATATAATGTTTTTATTATTGAAATCTAATATATGAATTATTATTTTAGTTATTTTATCTTTCCTAAGTCATCATATTTAAAATTTTATATAGTTTTAATATTAAAATTTTAAAAAATTATTATTTATATTATATGTACTTGTCGTTTCCCCGCTGTATCTGGATCCTGGATTTTTAAAAATATAGCGGATCCGGATCCTGGTAACTTAGTATTAAGGTGAGTTAAGAAGAGCTAAGATCGAGCCAAATTTGTGGACAGAAGGTTTAAAAATTTGAAACCCTGATTTCTGTAGAAACTACAATAACTGCGGAATTAGGTCAAAATTTGAAAATTCTCGGAACTGAAATTTCCTTTCACCAAAAGATGTGCCTTCCCTAGGGCGAAATTCCCAATGCTCTTTTCAAGCCAAACTGAAGTGGGAAGGCTCCGAAATCTGAAACCCCAGTTTCCGGCAATGGCTTCTTTTAGCACTGCTCTAATGCCATGTTAGATTTTGTATAATACTAGCAGTATAATTAATTGCAGATAATAAAACAGGATCACTAAAAGAATAACCAAGCACAGAAACAATAGACACAAAATTTTATCCTGGGAAACCCAATAGGGAGAAAACCCAGCAACCTTCGTATAGAGATAATCTGTTCAGAGATCAGAATACAAATACAAGAGAGAGAGAAACTTCTCCAAGTGTAGAAACCCCAAAAACACTTCTCCTAGCTGCAGTAGCGAACTTCTCTCTCTCCTTGAGCGAACTTGCTTGAGTTGAGTGAATGACCAAATGAGAGGTTCGACCTCTCTATTTATACACATCAAAAAGCGACTTTTTCCTGGGCCGACTTGTCTAATTGTCTGGGCCAACTTGTCTTGGGAGAAGATAAAAATACATTTAATATTTATTTCCCTTGGATAATTCTCATCCAAGGTTTGCATTGATTCTTTCAAGGTTTTTACATGATCAATTACATTAATATCTTCTCCCGAAGAAGGTACAATAACAATATAATAAAATACAATAAGAATAACTTCCAAAGTTGCATTATTTCCAACAAGAAATCTATCATTTCTAGGAATCAATGTGTCTACGGTCACGAATTTTTGTGGTGAAGGAACCTCCTCAGACGGGGATCTTCGAGGCCAAGGGGGCTGTTGGTTCCTGGCTTGTTGGGAAGGGGGATTTTTAGTCTGACTGCGAGCAGCCATGCACAATGTTGTCATGGAGGGAAATTTTCAGTGGAGTGCAAAACAACATCAGGGACTTAAAGGACATGTTGAGGATTGTGAATGATCGATTTGAAGGAATGGTAGATGCATTAAGGCAAATTTCCTACCATATTTCCATGTTGGACTCCAGAATTGAAGATATTGAAAGCACCCTTAGGGAGAAGGGTGTCCAAATTGAGGGATTGAGGGCTGACTTAGACAAGCTGCTGAGCATGAACCAAGGCAGCCATAACCAGATAACTCCACCAGCTGAGGTGAGAGCCATGGAGGAAGATTCAGTTCACCAACCTGTTCAAGAGCAGCCAAAGGAGAATTCGGCCAAGCATGGATAGCAAATAATTTCCAGTTCTAGTTTCCTGTAGATGTCTTTTGACTATGGTTTTTCACTGCATTTACCTGTTAGGCCAGTTCATCCGTGTTTCTAGTACTAGCAGTTTTATAAGTCATGTAGCTGCTGAAGAAATTTTCGTTTATGAACTAGATTTTGGAACATTTTGGATATGCAAACTAGAGCTGTTACCTGTTGCGGAAGCACAGGAATTTTGTAACTGAAAGCTGTTTTCTTCAGCACTTTAATACAAAAAAATACTCGTTTCTGTTTTTGTTTTAAACATGGCACCATCAAATTAGCCTCTATTTGACCTATAGAATAGGTTGTGAATCCCTATCCATGTAGTAACTCCCCTGAAACCTCCAGGTATACTAGAAATGTCTACCATCATGCAACCTTCTATAAATATTTATGGCTTTAAATGCAAAAGGTGACAATTCTGGATTGCCACTAAATCTTTTCTTGCATGCATATCTTATGATAATGTCATATGCAGAAATACTACAGATACGAAAAGCTAGTAATCTAAGTCACAGCACATACTATATACACCACCAGACCAGAATCATCAACCAGCTCCTCAATCAGACCTTGACCACACAGGAAACCAACATGCATAAAAAAAGTAGATTCACAGCAAAACCAACCTGACCAACTTAAAGAGCCCAGACTCACAATTATACTATGCTTAAACATATCTCTCTGCTTATTAGGCACCCAAATTATTGTGATGACTTCAGGAGGTCTGCAAATATTAAACAATGCAACTCAAAATCAAGAACAAAATCATGGATCTGAGGATGAAATATGTTATGTGGAATTGGCATGGATTATGTGTATAACTTCCTTACATATTCAGTCAAATTAACAATGCTTTAACTGTATGCTAGAGTTCGAAAAGCAACATGCAATTAGAAATAGATGTTCCAGATATGACAAAAAACCTTCTCTAAACAAATTCTAGCTTCCAGAAGATTTGTTGGCATTGACCAGTAAAATTACTCTGCAGTGCCTGCTTCAAGGAATATGAATTTGAATATAATTTATTTTCATCAAAAACAGTTTACATCAGGCAGTCCTAAAGTTGCTGATCAAGTAAACACAAAATATGTGACATAAGAATATGATGAATCTATAATATAATGTTACTAAATTGAAAGGAGCCTATAATAAGTTCTTGCCTGCCGCAACAATGTCAGAAGATCCCCCCCCACACAATACTCCAGAACGAGCCATAGATGAGCAGAAGTCTCATACCTAAAAAATTGTAACTTAATTAGGCATGAATAAAGCATATTTGTACACTAGAAGCACAATATAAAGTGACTACTAAACATGGACTATTCCTTCTTTTCTTGAAAACTCACGGAAAAAAAAGGAATCAATCCAAAGAATAATGAATCACAAAACTCAGTATCCAGGTAAAACCTCGATATTTCCCCTCACATTAGACATACCGGCTTAATGGAAAAGGGTAATATAGAAAAGAAAAGGCACATAGAAGGTGAAATCTACCAGAAGACAGATAATATTTAACTTACCATGCATAAAACTTGAGGACATTTGGATGATCCAGAGAGTGAAGAGTCCGCACCTGCATGTCAATCAAAGCTTCATGAAATAAAACTTGAAATGGAAGGGATGGATAGCTATACTAATTTACACACTGCAGCTTTGAGTACATGAAATTCAGGAAATGAAAATGTTTATTGACCATATCATTTAGCATTTGGTTCACCTTCATCATCAGATTTTGCCAGGCCATCTGATTTTAGTTTTTGAAAACAAACTACATAATAACAATTTTATCTTTAGTATGAGTAAGTTTATACATTTCTGCACCAAAGTCTGAATTTCTTTCTATTACATCATTGGGGAACAGCTATCTGTATCACTATTTCAAGTGGCAAATATTGGGCTTTTTCTAAAAGAGAATCATTTTTTCTGAGTTTATCTGCTGGTATGATTCCAGCAGAAAACAATGCTGGTCAATTTGATTTGAAGCCTGCATAGCTTTAGGCATGCTAAATTCCTTGTTTACTTTGACCTGGTAATGCTATTACTTGTTTTGACCTACACCGGTACTTAAAATAGTTTGCTACCAGATAATGTTCCACTATAATGTTTTCAGCCTAGAATCCATTTGGTACTCATTAATAGAAAATTATGAAACATTAACATCTGGTAAATCGTTTAGTCAGGTTATGAGACAATATCAAAAAGATTATTAAATTAGTAATGAAACAATATCCAATAAATCTGCCTAGACCCATCTTAACTGCAGATCTATCAAGTGCTGCGAGGGATCAAAGCCCTTGAGGAGCTGGTGCAAGCCCAATGCTAGCTACAGGGATGCAATTCAAATTTCAGATATAACTGGAAGCATACAGAGCACACACTTAAACAAACATGCAATGGAGACAAACACAATTTAACCAGTCTATTAATTAAACCTGAAAGCATTTACATGAAAGCTTCAAGAGCTCTTCTACTGTCACAAAACGTTTAGCTAGAGTATTGAGACCTGCACCAGTTTGGTATAAGCACACAGCACACAAATTTGGAAGCGCACACGCACAGCACATAACCAAACAAACACACAAAATATATTTGGAAGCCAATATACTTCTCAAAATATCAAAATGATATGCCTGCTGGTCTAAGTCTCAGGTAGACTACAGTGGGTTTACCAGGAACAAGAAATTTCTTCTACAATCTAGGTTTCTTCTTTGTTTTGAGTGCTATCAGAACTCCCCTCCATTCTTGTTCTCCCCATCCTTCCATCTCCATGAGCGTGATCTTGTCAAAATGCCAAAGTTTTTTCCCTTTATTTCCCCCAATGACCACACCAACCACCACATTCACAATTAATTGAATTCACCCGCACATTTAATTTCCACCATGCATTAAGCTTCACAACCATTGGACCCCAATTGCATCATGTGTTGCCCAAACCCCCCACAGAATTCACCATACATCATTGATTAGGGAACACTGGACTGGACAGATCTCAAACCATCACAAGATTATTTTATACCTCCTGACCTGCCTTCTCCCAGACACCCTGCAAACAGTGAGAATGAGAGAGGACGGACAATTTAGATTCACGCTTCTCTCTCCTCCCTCCTCTCTCCTGCTTGTGTATCATGCTGCCATGAAATGAGAATAATTCTAGAAGGTTTGAGGGGTCTCACTGAGGTGGAGGATGATCCTTTGCATCAAACTCCCCTGATAAAAATAGAAGGGAGCTCCTACTCACAAGATCAATAGTAGATTCGTGCAATGGTTGTGTGATTCAGTCTAACTCTTCCTATGAGATCCACTTAGCTCCTTCCAAGCCCTTGCCTTCTCAACAAACCAAATACTCCTTTGTATTCTAATTCCTGGTTATACCTACCCCTTTCTCTTCCAAGATCTCTGTGGTCTCCTCTCTTTCCCTCTCTAGAATTTGCTCCTTCCAATCAACAATTTGCTCACCTTCATTCATAACACCCTCATGTCACTCATAAAAGTTTGCCATAATGAAAGTGGGCAAGATATCCAAACCTTCCAACAATTCTAGCACATATGCATTATCTGAAATTATATTTTTTCATCTTTTATTTGTTATATGCACCTCTTGAAAACCTTTCCTTCCTCAAGTGCACTCCCGCATATTTCCCTCACCTTTCCTTGTTATCTATTTGCTTGTATTCTTCATTTCTCTATCATAACTGCCACTGCACTTGCTTGTGCACTTCTTACATCTGCTCCGTAAATGATTCTACATATGCACTTCTCTTTCTTGCTTCAATCAAACTTGCCACATCTATCACACTTTGTGGTGACCTACCATGCACAACCTAGAAAAGACTTTCTCACAGACACATTCACAAAACTGTTGTAGGCAAACTCTACTTGCACCCAATACCAAATGCCACTATACTAGATTTTCTCCTACTAGGCATCTCAACAAATTTCCAAGGCTTCTATTCACTACCTCGATTTGCCCATCAATGTGTCGATGATATGCATAATTGGACTGCAATCTCGTGGCAAGTTCCTTCCATAAGGCCCTCCAAAAATGACCAATAAATTTATTGTCTATGTTCGAGGTCATGCTTCTTGGCAGACCATGCAAACAAACTATTTCTCTAAAAACTAAGACAACTTCGTTTGTTGCATCACTAGTTTTCTTGCAAAGAATGAAATGTACCCTTTTCAAGAATCTATCTACAAATACAAGGATAGAATCATTACCTTTCTGAAATCTTAGCAATCCCAACACCAAGTCCATACTAATATATTCCCATGGCACTTATGGTACTAACAATAACTTGTACAGTTCAATGTTTTGACTCTTTCCTTTTGAATGCTAGCAAAATTGCAAATTTCAACCCATTTCTTCACATCTTTGACAATTCTTGGGCAATAGTAGCAATCTTCAACCAACACTCTAGTCGTATCCATGCCAAAATGCTTGCTCAAGCTGCCAATATGCAACTCTCTTATGAGGTTCTCCCTCACTGATCCTCTTGAAATCCACAATTGTTGATCTCTAAAAAGAAATCTAAGAATGAAGTTTGGTCTTCACTCCATGATTCGTTATTGGCCTCCCACACTTCAACAAGTCTGCATATTTTCATACATGCTCTTGATTTCTTCCAACCCTACCATCTCCACATCCATGGTAGTCAACAATGTTAACCTTCTCCTAAAGGCATCAGCAACTCGATTTGACCCTTCGAACCTATGCTTCAACATAAATGAGTAGTTTTGCAAGAATTCCACCCAATTCATGTGTTGTTGATTCAACTTTGCTTGGTTGTTTATATATCACAGCACTTTATACATTTATTCACACATCTAAACACATTTGCACACGTTTTTCAAAATGTTGTGAATTATTCAAAATAATTTTGGTCTCCCAAGTGACTAACATGTTAGAACATGTGATGACCAAGTGTTAGGCATGCATGTGACATGTTTCTTGGCAAAAGACAAATGTCCCATGCATGTCCAACACTCAAGAATCACTATCCACATGTCTGACACACAAACAAACGAGACATAAGGCTGGGAGGACATGCCCTATTTCCTAGTTGATCATAAACCAAATACTTCTTTGCATCATCCAATTTCTCACTAAAGAATGCACTTGGCTTACCCTCCTAGCTAAGCACTGCTCCAATCGTTGTTTCACTAGCATCACAATCCACTTTGAACACTTTTCCAATGTTCGATAAAGTTAACATCTTCTCAATTACCTTCTTCTTCAACAACTCAAACACTTTGTTACCGGATAAACTAGCAGGGCTAGTTATTGGCAAACATAGGAGAAGTTTGAGACACTGTCACCTTATCTCAACTTCTTCGAGATGATGAAACACCCCAAGGGAAGAGCCCTTATACTGATTACCTGTTGAAAAAATACACAATAACCTCCCACGGCCTTGGTAGCTAGATCAATGCCTTTGGGTGGAGTCAATTAGAGAATGAAGAAGACATAACAAGGCTACTTCCAATTAGGCACTACTCTAAAGATAAGTTTGTGACTGTCAATGATAAAGGTTTATTTGTGGATTTCAGTATGATGTAAAATAAAGCCCATCGGCAGTATCCAAGCACACTTAGAGTTACAACTTTAGTATTGAAAGGTGTGAGGATGTGTCAATCAATTTGCATATATATGGTTTCAAATTCACCTCCAAGGCCAGTTAGCATTTAGGATCAACATTCAACAGTGATTTTATTTGCCTTTACTGTTATGAGAATGTTGTGAAAGATCAAAACACTCCAATATAATACCGATGTAATAGCATTTATCTCTCTATTATATCAACATCAATAATTATATGACAAAGAAGTGAATATGTATGACAGTCGATTAATACTTATGACATTCCAATACATCATTTGGATTATGATAAATGCAAAGTAATCAAACCATTTATGACATAGCAACAGTGACTGTTCATAGATGTAGCAGTATTCTAAGTGTTTTTCAAGGCATTCAACAGTTGTTAGATATACTTTTGTAGTATAAGCATCAATTAATATTGTCAATCCAAAATAATACAAATCAAACCATAAATGTCCTTCCTCTATAGACCCTTCACACAATGACCTTTTGGACTAGTTATGACTGTCAACCAAGTCTGAAAATTACAGTGGGGTCTACAATAGAGCAGTAGGTAAAGGTATAAGCCTTACAGGCTTGCAAAGACACCTCCTAGGCTTCAATGAGACAAGAGCTGACCTCTTGTGATGAGGCCGAGCTCACTTCAAGGGATCACTGTAGCTGAAAAGAGGAGAACAAGCAAGTCGAGCACTTAGGGCAACCATGACAGGGTTTGACCCTCCTCAAGGACTGACGCCCTTTGGGCTATACACTGCTTTGGGGAGGTCGCAGCCCTAATAGGCCTAAAAATACCAAAAAAAAAACACTATTTTTTGGTTTTTTTAAATTTTTTTTAGGGTTTTTAGAAGAAAAATTGCAAACCTAATTTAGCATGAAAAATGCAAATATTTACATATGTAGATGCATGAAATTTTGAATAACAAGGTGACAAGAGAAGGGATATGATTCTTGTCTCAATCCCAGGACAAAAGGAAAAATGATCAAGGTCCCTACAAGAAGAGTTCCTCTAGGCTTGAAAACTTAGGGCATCCACCAATAACCCCTAAGGTCGTTGGGAGAGCCTAACAAATAGCAAAGTAGAGATCCAAGTCCCTTTACAAAGAAGACATCTTTAAGAGAACGTCTTCTAACCATACAAAATTGACAAAATCTTGATAATTGAGCCCTAATCTACAAAAAGATTGCACTAGCATAGCACCATTCAACAAAGATAGAGACATTCTTACCAAGATTCAGCAAAGATGAACAAAGAAAGACCATAGATCACCTTGTGCATGAGTTCCATCCAACCATTCTAGCATCAACATGTATGTGTAAAAGAAAACCCTAGCATTCATCCACATTTCACTTCACAAGCCAAAGAAGAGACTCTCCAAGAGGTACGCATCACATCATAACCCCAAATAACAAGAGAAAATAGAGAATTATCATATTTGATCCCAAGTTTTGTGATTTACAAATGAGTGAGGAGGGCTTATTTATAGCCTCACATCCTCATATTTTACAAATAACCAAGCCGACAAGCCATTAAAATGTCAATGTAAAATATAACATAATATAATCTAAAATAATCTAAAACAAGGGTAACTTGGGGTATTTTCCCCTGAAGTTACCAAAAACTAATGAAAATAGCTAAACTGAACAAATAGCTCCACTTTGAAGGATGGAGTGAGCAAGGGGGAAACATCATGCCCCATCTAACCCCAAATATGTTGAAAAACCCTCAACGTCCCCCCTCAATCAAGCTTGAAAGCGTGGGCAGCAAGGATGACTTCATCAAAGTGCAAGCTCCCAGAGAGAGGGCATTGTGTTGAAAGGAGGCCAAGAGGGGTGCCTGAGTGCCTCTAAGTGACCTACCCCTAGGAGCCCCAGACACCCCTAGGAGCCTCGAACACCCCTAGGAGACCCAGTGACCTACCCCTAAGAGCCCCAGACACCAACCTCAGGGCTACAAGCCATAAAATGAGGCAGATAACAATGCCACTAAGCCATAGTACTCCTAAAGGAAAAATCAAGGGGTTCGGCCATAACCATCCCTCAAAAGGTGCAAATAACACCCCCATCCTGCTTTGCAAAAGAAAAAACGACCCCTCTCCCTGGGAAGATATTTGAAAGTGAGTTGGTACTGGTACAACGTAACACACTCAAGTTAACATCGACTTCTCTATTACCTTCTTCGTCAACAACTTAAAATCTCTTTGAGCTAGCTATTGTTTTCCATTGGAACACTCCCTTCTTCATGGATGTTGATGCAAAAATGCCACTAAAAGTTTGAATGAGTATATGGTAGAAACTTGCCAACCGATGAAAACTTATTCAAACAAAGTTGCTCTTCGATGTAGGTGACTCCATAATGGCTCTTACCTTATTTGAACCCATCTTCAACCTAGCTTGAGATATCACAAATCCCAAGCATGCCAATTAATCCTTCATGAAAGAAAACTTTTGTAGATTTCTCGACAACTTCTACCATTACAACACTTGTTTCAAACAATGTTTTAAAAACCGGAACCGGGAATCAAATCGATCAGGGGTCAACTCGGACCGAAACCAGAACCGGTAATGAACCAAAGCGGTTTGATTTCAATGAACCGGACTATTAAAAAATACAAAAAAAATTACAATTTTAATCATAAAAGTTATATTTAACATTCCAAGCTATATTTGAAACCATTAGACACATAATATGTATATTTGAAACCATTAGACACATATTAGGGACTTTGAATTCAGTACACAGATATTTTTGCAAATTTATCAGTGAACTTTTTAAAATTTCCATTGCCTCTTTCAGGTAGAGACTTCACATTTAGAAGACTACTTTTTGATATTTTGTTAGGGAGTTTGTTATTGTCAAGGAACTACTTTAATAAATTCTTTTATGATAAAAAAAAGAAGCTAAAAAAATAGAACAAATAGAAGTCTAACTTTTTAATTTTATTAAATATCATACCTGATAGAGATGCTACTTTTTACATTGTATACTCAGGCCACAGTATGATTGCCAATCAACCTTTGTTATTCTTTATGATCGCTAAAACCGTAATTTTATGTGTGTTGTACACTTGTTCATGTTTTTGCCTTTTGCCCTTAGTTACATGCTTCTCTCTTTTGTTTTTGTATGATACATTTATGCGATAACTTTTACATGCTTCTCTCTTTTGTTTTGGCCCGGGGACGTGTTTTTTTAGCTGGTCGGTCGGGTTCTTCCCGTTAGGGCCGGTTTGGTAATGAACCAGCCGGTTCAGGACCGGTTCATTACCAAACCAGATCCCGGTTCGAGTTGACCGCTGGTTCGATGTTCCATTTCACTTGGTCGATCAAACCGATCGATTCCAGTTCGAACCGGACCAGTTTTCAAAACACTGGTTTCAAATGCATCAAGTATTATTCTTTCATCTGCTGAAAAAGAGATCATCGAGATATACAACCATAAAGTTTCAAATTATCAGCACTTTGTTCATCAACCTCATAAAAGTGTTGAGTGCATTCATAAACCCAAATGGCATGACCAACCATTCATACAATCCTTCTTTCGACTTGAACACTATCTTCCACTCATCACCCTCGCAAATTCAAATTTGGTGATATCCGTTCTTCAAATCAATCATTGTGAAGTACTTTTCTCCATTCAAACAGTTCATCAAATAACCCAATTTGTGGTAATAAGAACTTCTATTTGATGGTGATCTTATCAATGGCCTTTGAATCAATGCGCATCCTCCACTCTCCTCATTTCTTCGACGCTAGTACAACAAGAAATATAGAAGAGCTCAAACTTTCTCTTATCAATCCTTGGTCCAAGAACTCTTGGACTTGTAAATTATTCTCTTCACTTTTAACTGCAATCAACCCATGGGGTGCCTTATTTGGTAAACTCAAACCTAGGATCAAATCTAACTGATGGGAAATACTCCTCACATGCAGTGATCCCTTTCAAAAATTCATCAAGAATGGCTTCCTTGAATTCTATCAACACTTCTTTAGCCTCAATTGGAAACTCTCTTCTCCATTCTAATTTGGCATTCTTTGGCCAAATTGCAAAACAACATTTTTGCATCTTCTCCTCTCTTTCAAAAACTCTTTAGTTGTACACAACATCACTATGGTGTCACTATTGTAGCTATTGTTGTTTTTCCCTTTTACCTCTTTCATATGAAAAAACCTAAATCTATTTTTTCCCTTCTAAGCAAGAGTGTTCTTCACCTCATCATGAACAACTTTTCAATCAAATAACCATGGGCTTCCTAACAAATAGTGGCAAGCATCCATAAGCACAACATCAATAGAACTTGGCCATGGTAATTCCCAAGGTGGAAATTTACCTTGAGTGTGGGGTGCATTTCAAATTCAACTTCTAAATCACCTCGATACACATGAGGTTTTCAATGCCATCCCCATCAACAATGAGGTGGTCAACACTTACCTCTAATCTTGCATTTGATTTTGAAAATTGATTTAAACTAATTTGGCATTCTTTGGCCAAATTGCAAAACAACATTGTCACCTCCTCCTTCAAAAACTCTTTAGTTGTACACAACATCACTATGGTGTCGCTATTGTAGCTATTGTTGTTTTTCCCCTTTTACCTCTTTCATAAGCAACAACCTAAATCCATTTTCACCCTTCTAAGAAAGAAGGTGCTCTTAAACTCATCATGAAAAACTTTTCAATCAAATAGCCATGGCCTTCCTAACAAATAATGGCAAGCATCCATAAGCACAACATCAATAAAACTTGGTCATGGTAAATCCCAACGTGGAAATTTACCAAACACTACTAGAATAAAATAACATGGTGTCCCTTCTACAACCAAGAGACTATATGTATTTGAGTGTGGGGTGCATTTCAAATTCAACTTCTAAAGCACCTCAATGAACATGAGGGTTTCAATGCTATCCCCATCAACAATGGGAGGGACAACATTTAACTTTAATCTTGCATTTGATTTTGAAAATTGATTTCCACTACTTCAACTCTTTCTCCTCAAGTTGTTGCTTCAACTTAAACAACACTTTCTTAAACATAAAGATTTCTCTATGTTCTTGTTGCACTACATCAATGTTGTCTACAACAACAAATCTAATGGTTGAACTCTCTTCCCTCTTGCCTTTTGTTGGCATTCAAATTCTTTAAACACTTGTAATCCCAATGCCTTTGCACTCCACATTTGAACCATGCTCTATTGAATCTTCCTTGTCTTTCTCTAGGAGTTCCTCGACTCTAGGACTTCATAATTCCCTTGAACTATTGGCTATCAACACTTGTGTTGGCTTGTTCTATTTTCTCCCATTGGTTTATCCTCTTCCAAACATGTTTCTAGCTCTACCTCTTATTATTTTGCCTCTCAAGAACTTTGTTATTTACTTGATGGCATCTCTTCGACCTACAAGGCAAGCTAGTATGCCTCTACAATAGACCAATTACTCAACACATTTAAAGAGTATTCCATCAACAAAAATTTACCCTTTAGCTTTGCAACCATCTTGTCCCAAACCCTAATTTTTCTCCTTATCCTTTCTTTGCCTATCCCATTGGAAATTTTCCCACCACAAAAATGCATTGCCTTTTGACTTGGTGGTTGCAAGCTTCACTCTTTCAGGGCCTTTGTTTTGCTAGAATTCAAATAATTTCTCCATTTCCCTAATCCAATCAATAAGTTCTTCCAGGTTCAAGCTGTTGATTTTTCCTGAGCAACATCAAGTGCCATTCTCTGGGAGAATGGAGGCACCTGGTCAGTTACCAGGATATTGACCCAGTCTAGGACTGGGAACTCAGCCTGGGGCTGAGAGCCATTCTCTGGGAGAATGGAGGCACCTGGTCAGTTACCAGGATATTGACCCAGTCTGGGACTGGGAACTCAGCCTGGGGCTGAGAGCCATTCTCTGGGAGAATGGAGGCACCTGGACAGTTACCAGGATATTGATCCAGTCTGGGACTGGAAGCTCAACCTGGGGCTGAGACCCATTCTCTGGGAGAATGGAGGTACCTGGTCAGTTACCAGGATTTCACTGTAAGCCCTAGACTGGGTCTGGGCAAGTGATGTACTCCTCCACTTGGTCTTGGTGGCAACAGAGGGTGAAGTAAAGCAATTAATTTATCTCCTTATGATGATGCGCTTGGAGTGGACATGAAGACCTTGAAGAACACCTGGATGATTTATTGAAGAACCATAGAACCCAAGCACCACTTGGCTTGGTCCATGAACCCACCAGTTAGACGAAGAAAAAAAAATGTATTTATTTATTTATTTTGGATCAACTCATTATTGGAGGAAAGACAAAATAAAATGATGAATGATGTGAAGAAAATAAATATATATGTTATTGAAGGGTTGACCTCAATTAATTCACTAAATGGAAATAAACATCCATAAATAATGCAAGTCGGCCTCAATGATTAAATTAAATTTAATGGCTAAATAATGCAAGTCGGCCTCAATGATTAATGCCTGAAATAATGCAAGTCGGCCTCATTATTTTTTGTGTGGAATTATTCCACTATAAATATGGAAAGAAAACTCATCATTCAAAATCAATTTGTGTTTTTTTGAGGACAGCTCTGAGAACAGTTCGGTGGTGTCAAGAAGACAGTTCGGTGGTGTCATGCTGGGTTATATACTACTGGTTCTTATTGCTGTGCATACTCGAGCCCTGCTAGGGCATTCTTCCTGTGCATTCAAGGGTGATCTTCTTACTACTGGGTTCTCTCCATAATAATTCTTATTGTTGGGTTCTCTCCACACTACTGGTTACTGCTGGGTTCTCTTCACACTGTTGGTTACTATTGCTGGTTCATGTTTCAGTACAGCTGAGTTTTATTCAGGGTTTGTCCCTAAGTTTTTGGTAGCCATTACAATACATCTACAAGTCACTACAGCCCCTGAAAAAGGCTACAACAGACACCAGTGAACAATGACATGTACAGGATTGGTTGTACAAGTTTGAGACTGCTTCAGCTACAGCAGAACAGGGTTCTTCTTGGTCAATGAAACAATTCTAATTGTTGGAGAGGCTTGTTATTAGCCTGTTGTTGTAAAAACTCAGACATCTCATTTTGAGATAAATTATTATTATATTGCTTTGGGGTTTTTGTCCTTGAAAGGTTTCCCCGTGAAAAATGTTGTGTTCTATTTTTTTGAGTATTTACAATTAGCTATCACTGCACTTTTGATATTTACAATCTACTACTGCTATCATTTTTTAATTGTTAACAAGCTTCATGAGCAACTAGGGGTTTCCATTTTTGGTCTACCTCTCAAATTTGCCAATGCCCTTATAAGCCTCTCATTTGGAGCATGGGCATCTTCAACTTCTTCTTACGGAAATTCTAGTTCCTACTCATCATCATTCACATCATAGAGCTCAATTACAACTCTTGGTTGCTTACATGGCATCCATCCTAGCAAACATGGCCCTCAACATCTCAATAATCTAATTTGCAACACCTCTTTGTTTTCCTCAACCCTCAACGATTATTCCTTTAAGTGCCATCTTATTGTTTGCTTGTGCAATTTTTCCATTCTCACAATTCTACCCAACAATTCTTTGTTGGAACTGTGTCTTCCTTCCCTCAACAATTCGACACCCAATTGATTCTCCTTACTAAAATTGGTATCACCCCCATGAAAGTATCAAACCTACTCTAGTACCAAATTAATGCAAGCCTAAAGCTAGCTACAAGGATGCATTTCAATTCTTAGAACACACAACATAGAATTGGAAGCACACACAGCATATAATTAAAATAACACACAATGGGGGCAAACACAATGTAACCAATCTATTAATTGAACTTCAAAGCATTTACATGCAAGCATAAAAAGTTGCTTGCTATCACAAAATATGCACCAATGACCTTCAAAAAATATTAAAATGATATGCATGATAGCATAAGTCTCAGGTAAGCTACAATGGGTTACCAAGAACATGAAATTCCTTCTCCAATCTAGGTTTCTTCTTTGTTTTGGTTGTTATTAAAATTCTCCTTCATTTTTTTCTTCCCCTCCTTTTCTCTATGATTGTGATCCTATCAAACTGCCAAAGTACTTTTCCTTTATTACCCCAAGCACACCAACCACCACATTCATAATCAATTGAATTCCCTTGTGCATTTAAATCCTCACCATGCGTCAAGCTCCACAAACATTAGGCCCCAACTCCTTCAATCACTACTCAAACCCCTTGTAGAATTCACCGTACATTGTTAATTAGGGACAAAAGACTCGCAAGCCATCACAAGGTTCTTCTATACCATATACCTCTTGACCTACCTCCTCCCAAAAACCTCGCAAACAATTAGGATGAGAAAGGACAGGCAATTGCAATCTATCCTTCTCTCTCCTCTCTCTTGCTTCTATACCATGTTGCCATGAAATGAGAACGATCCTAGAAGGTTCATGAGGTCTCATCAAGGTGGGAGGTCAATGCACTTGCATCAAGTACAGATATTTTTTACTATTCAAAAACTTGTGTAAAGGTTTCCACCTAAAGGGATTTGATTCCTCTCAACACTTGATAGATATGGGGTTAAGATATATCTAGGTTGATTATTGCTAAATTATATTATTTTTTTAAATGTGAAAGCCAACATCACATCAACATTGCACCCACTTGCTCACTCGTGATCGTAGTTATCAAAACCATCCAATCCAAACCAATTCACCCTTTACTATGTCTAAAACAAATTGACAAGCCAATTCGATTTAGACCCATCGCTTTGAGATAGAATCAATTGGCTCAAGCCAATTTTGATTTGAATGAAGCCTCATCCAACTAGGTCGACCCGTGGACCATGTAGGCAAAAAAGAGGCATCATGTTGTATTCAACTGATATTTCAACCCATTTTTTCAACTAATTTCAATCTAATCTCAATCTAACCCTCAATCGATTCTAGTTCCAATTTTGACAACTTTCCTTATGACACGTCTCTCCACACTTAACTACATAATATACCTTTCAAATCAATCATTCTTTTATGAAATCAAACTATGCAATTGGATACAACAATCTCCCCTTGATTAACAAGAAGAGCAAATGTAGTGCAAGTGCATGCCCAACTTTCAAAATAGTTATTCCACCTCAAATTTGTTCATTCTATAAGTAGCCTTAATTTGAAGACACATCAATTCCAAAATCATTTCCTATCTCATGTCACATGTGAATATTGTCTAGTTCTCAAAACATATAACCAGTGTTCCACGGGGACGCGTCCCGAAGAGTCGAGAATGCGTTTCAGCGTTTCTTGCGTCCAGGGGACTCCAAAACTCCATGCGAAACGTTTCGGGACGTCTCGCTTTAGGCGAAACTTGATGAAACACACAGCAAAACGTTTCGGTGGGCGGCGAAACTCGACGAAACTTGGGGGAACTTCCTAGCATCCCGCCCGAAACTCCAAAACTCCAGCAAGACTTGTGGGCGTCCCGCCCGAAACTCTGAAACTTCGGCGAGACTCAAAACTGAAATATCAAATATCAAATATGAAATGACAACAACTCAGAAGTGACAAACATGAAATATGATGTTCATGTTAATCATATATTCATATATTAATATAATCATGATGAATTGTACAATGATGAATGTAGTGTTTAGTAATTCACTAATTTGCATGGGATGGTTTGTTATTGTTGGGATTTATATTTTGCATATTTTTAATATTTTTAAAATTTTCATGACTCTCGCGTCCCATCGTCCCCCCCCCCCCCCGAATTTCTCTAAAATTTGCGGGTGGTCTCCACACGTCCCAAATGTGCGTCTCCCCGCACCCGTGTCCCGCCGTCTCAAAACCTTGGGGGAACATTGCATATAACCTAACATTACACTACTAAATAATATTTATCAACACTATAAACCTAGCATCCATTTCAAATTAATTCGTTGTCCAATTCAAATCATCCAATAAGAAATGCTTTTCAAACTCAAACAAAGCAATTGGTTGGAACCATCTATCCTCGATTAACATGAAAAGACGATATATGAGATAATGCAAGTGCATACACAACGATTCCTTATGGTTTACTCACAATCTCCATTCTCTAAACACATTATACACTTAATTCTCGAAGCTTGTCCTCCCTCTTCTCACCTACCTACAATAACTTGTCAAAGTCAACTATAGTCTCAAAACATAGTGTAATTGAGTCATGCTATGCACTATGCATTCAAACTCTCATCTTGTATCATATGTACTTCCTCTATATCACATACATGCTCTTGTTCAATTGCTTCAATATTTAAAAGCTCAAGTCAATGCCAACATTCATCATTTTGTCAATGATTATAAGGTTTGGCCATTGATTGTTCGTCTATGTTACCAGATCTATCATCCTAGTGTGTAGGATCCACAGATCCAATGTAGATCTGGATCTGCCAAGATTCGCCTAGGATCCGTCATGGAAACGAATCCCATGAGAAGGAAACAAATCTTGAGCCCATGGAATGATTCTTGTGGAAAATCAAACAAATCTTGAAATTTCAAAATGAATCATGAGACTTCTAATCAATGTCACATGACTCGGTGAAGACTCGCAGGTAGTCGTGAGTCTACCCAAGTCAAACTCAAAAACAAATAATCAGTCCATACTCATGGGCAGACTCACCAACTCGACAGCTAGGGAGACTCGCCAAGACTTGGCACTTACTCGATCAAACTCGCCACGAGTTCTTCTATTGCACCCCGATCCCTGTTGTCGTGAGTCCTCTTGCCTCACCCCAAGCCCTGCCATTGCGATTCCTCCTATCATGCCCCAAGCCCTGTTGTCGAGAGTCCTGTCGCCACAATTTCTAGTGGTGCTATCTCTACGATGCCATGAGCCTTGTTGTCACAAGATTAGTAAATAAAAAATTAAATTTAACCCTATCATCAAGAGTCTTGCCGCTGCAAGTCTTGGCGATGCTATCTCCATAATGCAAGGAGCCTTGGCCTCACGAGATTGGAAAATAAACATTTAAATTTAATTACTTATTGGCTCTAGTTTAGAATATTTGTATGCAGTTAAGTTGTGGGCGCAATAGGTTTTTCTCTTATTTGTTGAGCCTTGTCGAGCCTGTCTCGAGTTCTTCCTGAGTCGACGAGTCACTTGCCAACCGAGTCTTTGTCGAGTCCGAGTCGTGCAACATTGCTTCTAATGCTTTTGTGACCCACCAAACCCAAAAACAAAACAAAAAAAACAATTTGTTAATGAAAAAAAGATCCAAAACCCTAAACATCTAAAGGCTAAAACCATAAACCCCATTCCTAATCAAGGTCTGGTCTATTCTTATGTCGAGATCTTCTCTAGAACTCTGATCTATCAAGGCCGCTCTGGAACCCTTATCTATCAAGGTCTGCTCTCAAGGTTTTTGTTTAATCTATCTTTATGGTCAAGGCACTACCAACGCCTAATCTATCGTTATGTGCTATGTTGTTACTCACTTTACCCACGCTATTATTTAGTCCTACCATAGCCTTCAAGAAAAACCACTTTATTCACTACTTATATGGCATGTGAATGTGGCCCACAAAAAAATTGTTATTTCTCGCTTCATGGTCATGTTGAAATGGTCTTCAAAATTATCAATTATCAATCATTGTTTTAACTTACCAAATTATCAGTTATGATACATGAATAGTTAATAGTAATATGCATGAAAACTCTCTTTTTTTCTATAACTTATAGTTCTACTCATGTGTTTCTTGAATAATGTTGATTCTTCACTCTACTTTCTTTATTTAGCATAAAAATAACTTTTGACTTTTCATTTCCCCACCATATCCAAATACTGGTCTTTCAAAAATATGGCGAATCCGGATCCGTATCCATATTCTGGGCAACTTAGCTGTTCGCCGCATCTTCATATCCCTGGTAACTTAGTTGTTCGCGCATCTTCATATCCCTGGTGACTTAGCTGTTCGTGCATCTTCATAAACAAGCATTTTAGTTTCCCCTTTCACTTGCTATGTGTGCCTATCTACATGATCATTGTCTCTTCATCTGACTCCTATCTTGAGCTCAAAGTTTGATTGCATTCTGTTAGGTGAGCAAATTTGCATAATCTTTGAAGAGTGCATTAGCCTGGAACATGTATTCAATCTGTTCTCCTGCTTTATCTCCCCTGCACTACATAGATTTCCTGTTTTTGCCAGCAAAACTCACCATCTTGACTCAGTTTTACATGCTCTTGTTTGCCTTGGGTCAAACTCAGATTTACTCGATGAAAACTTTGCCATGATATGGCAACTTATTGGTTATACTCACCAAAACTAGTGAGTTCTGTCCAACTCACTGCATGACTTGGCTGTGCAATAGATCATTGAAAGAAATTGACTTGTCACTCGACCTTCACATTTTTTTCTACTTCCTTTTCGAAAGGCAGCACATTGTTGGCCCAGCCCAAATGGTTTTATTTCCAATATTTCCATGCTATGTAATATGCAATTTGTAAGTTTGTGATTCATGTAATGTCAATGAAAACTATTTAGAATCAGTTTAGAATGTTGCTGCTTAATGTCACCCGGAAACAATTACAACTCTTCGTGTACTTAAATTTATCATCTCATCGAGTCTATCAACCTTCGGCTAGGATTGGCCCAGTGATTTTAATTTCAATATTTCCATGCTATGCAATATTCAATTTGTATTTTAAGTTTGTGATTCATGTAATGTCAATGAAAACTATCTAGAATCAGTTAACAATGCTGCTGTTTAATGTCATCTGGAAATAATTACAACTCTCCATGTAAAAAAATCTACCATCTCATCGATAGTATCAACCTTCAGCAAGGATTGGCAACATTTGATTTCGTTCTGAGAGTTATCGCACAATTGTACTGATTGTACCATGAAAAAAGCACTTCTTTGTGATTCACAAATCACACTGTTCACAGTCTTGCCAATGGGGCCATGGTTTAATGGTGAAGAGAGTAGTCGGTTAGGCTACTCATTAATTTTAATTTTGCTGGATTGGCCCAGTGATTTTAATTTCAATATTTCCATGCTATGCAATATTCAATTTGTATTTTAAGTTTGTGATTCATGTAATGTCAATGAAAACTATCTAGAATCAGTTTACAATGCTGCTGTTTAATGTCATCTGGAAATAATTACAACTCTCCATGTAAAAAAATCTACAATCTCATCGATAGTATCGACCTTCAGCAAGGATTGGCAACATTTGATTTCGTTCTGAGAGTTTTCGCACAATTGTACTGGTTGTACCATGAAAAAAACACTTCTTTGTGATTCACAAATCAGACTGTTCGCAGTCGTGCCAATGGGGCCATGGTTTAATGGTGAAGAGAGTAGTCGGTTAGGCTACTCATTAATTTTAATTTTGCTGGAGACAGGAATAAGTAATTGAGACCAGGTGTAAGTCCTGGGTAATTTTGATGAAAAAGTATACTCTGCCATGGAAGCTTAATGAATGAAAATGCTTGCTAATAATGATTTGCCCTTTGCTTAATGAATGAAAATGCTTGTCAATAATGGTTTGCCCTTTGGAGGTCATCTTTCTCATGTAATGCTTCTTGAGTTTAAAGAAAGCACCTTTAAAAAGAAAAACTAAAGATAGAGATAGATAGATACTGCTCCCAATTTTGACACTGTACAATGTGTAATTCCCGTTCACTTCCGAACTGCTGTGTGTGCCGATGTTATAGAAATCCCCAAGGAATGGCCATGTGCACATTAAAATATTAGACCCCAGTACCAAAAGACAGTAATAGACACGGCAAAACTAAAATCTAAATAACCCAGTTGACACAAAACCGATCCCTATCCAAACGAGGTCACTAGCTCAAAACCCACTAACTAGCCAACTTACCCAATTTAAACACTAAGGAAGGATCCAGGGCCCTGATTCACACTGAATCTGGGTCAACAATCTAAAGCACCCTGATTATATTGCACATGCCATGTTCAAGGCCGCCATTGCTCTGAAATAATTATGAATTTAGTACAAGGGACAAGAATGTGAGCAAATCCGAAACACTTACTTCCTGGAGCACCTTGTTCTTCTGGGCCTTGTCCACGCTCTTGATGGCATAATACTCGATTGTTTTCTTCTTTCTCCCTTTGTAAACCGTCTGAAGCAAATCAGATCATGGAAAATTAATACCCCCAAATACAGAGGTTAGCCATGGCTCTGAGATCCAAGAGAAATAAACTTGAAAAATCTGAAAAACTTTAAAAAACAGAAAATGGATGGAAATGGACTGAAATACATACCGAGTACTTGCCCCGTCCGATGGCCTCGTAGATATGGTACTGATTCATATCAAATGCTTGAAATTTGCCTCCCAAAAAATTGTGCAATGCTACCAGCTAATGGTAACGACCGAGGAAATGATGAAGGTGAGGGAAATGGCGAGGGTTTGTAGCATCCACAGGCACCCACAACGTTCGAGGATTTTGACAGATAAATGAATGGGCTCTACTGTGGATTCATTTAACTTTGAACGGTGGGAGGGGCGGGAAAATCAATATCAATATAAAAAGATAAGTATATAATTATATTATATATATATATAGGGCTGAGTATATGGTGTGTATGTCCTTTTGCTTATTTCAAATTTTATCATTTTTCATTCTTGACTTTAGAAGGCATAGGGACCACCATTGTCATCTATCTCCCGCCATTGGTTTTAAGAGAATAATTATATGAGTGGATGAGATATATCTCGCTTGATTGCTTTGTGGAATAAATTAATTTCATTAAGTTGTGTATTGTTGGTCAATATTTTGTGGAATATATTAATTTCATAAAGTTGTGTATTGATGGTCAATATCTAGTGTTAGTATTTTAATGATTTAAGTTCACATTTTAATGGACATGGGATTATGGATTATAAGTTCATTTAGATTATTGGTTCATATGAAATATTAATTCAATAACAAAATAATAAGGTGATATGGTGTAAAAAGATTTAATTTTACTTAAATATATTAGGTTTTAAGAATGACCAAAAGAAATTGAGGCACAATTTTTTTAGTACTTAAAAACTAAGTTAAGATAGAGTTTGGGTATTCTCTTTTATTATTACTATGGTTTAGCTTTTAATTGTTCTATATTAATATGATTGGTTTGTTATGTTCTTTTCTATTACATTGTAGGTGTTTTTATTGTGCAAGAATTGAGTAGACAACGCTCAAATTCATCGTCGTCGTCCACTTAGGAGATGATCTTAATCATTAATTTGTTGAATTAAAATTTTATGTTAATATCCACCTATTGTGCATGCAACAATTGTCGATACGTGTTATTGCATTCAACAATTGTTGTCTTGTGATTAACATATAGTCATTGCATGCATCCATCTTTGTCATTCTCTCTTTTTCGGCCATTATAAAATAATTATCGCGACAACCCTCATCTAGAACTTGGATTTCGTGGAAATGTGGAGGTTATTCTTCGAACTCTACTCACTCATCGTTGTGACGAATGGGAGTCCATGTAAGACCATCATTGTGCCCAAAGGCTTTTACTACAAGCTATATATTAGAAACAACATCAATAACATCCACAGGCCCAAGGACTCTTCCATCCCATTCAAGGAAAATGATTGCCATTGCTTCGTTTACATGGTCTCCAAGAAGAAGTATATCTATAGAATTTATGATGGTTGCTTTGTGAGTCTCAAGGTATCCATCCCTTTACTCTAAGGTTGAAGCTTTCATGGGGTCAGGATTTATTGCAAGCTCTTACATGTTTAGGCCTAGACGTAGTTTTGTTGGATGTGATGTTGGGTATTGGTAAATTTTATTGTTTGAATAATGGGTATTATTTTATTATGATTTGCGATGGGCAAGTTACCAAGCATAGCCGTAAGAAGAACATTAGTAATTTGATGTGGTCTTCAATACCATGTATTATCCATATAGATAATTGGCCTTCAATATCAATCTCATTCAATACCCTATATTATCCATATAGACATTGCACAAAGTTTGGTGCCCTATATGATCCATGGAACACTGAATGCGTTTCTCATTGCCTCTAGATGAATACTCATGACTATGATGCCCCTACTCAACTTGTCAAGTTGTTGTAACACAACAATAGGTAATTTGTTGCCTTGTGTTATTTTTAATTTCTTCAAGTTGAGTCTAGAATCACTTCACTTTTTAAGTAAAAATTTAAATCAGTTCCCAACTAACCTCTCTATGTTTTTGAACTATATTTTATCCTCATGATTGAAAGAGATATCAATGTCAAAGTCCCAAAAACCTCTTTAGATTTCTCAATATTTGTAGTAATTGATTAATTCATCAAAGTCCTCAAAAACCTCTTTACATTTCTTAGTATTTGTAGTAATTGATTTATTCACATGCTCATTGATGATGACATACTCCTTGGCTATTTGTAATGTTTTCATACAACAAACAATGCACAATGTCCTTGAAGTAAAAGAGGATTATGATGTGTGCGTAACATCTTGCCAATGGTGTCTCACATTGATGGCAATATAACAATGGTATTGAGAATGACATGCAGTAATTTCTATATATGAAGATTACTATCACACAGTCTACCTGAGCATAAATTTGGGAATTAGGATTTTGAGAATTGTTGAGCTTGCTGCCGGTCATCCTTATCCTTTTACTATGCCTTCCAACTCACTCTTAACATCTCCCAAAAATGGACTCTTTGAAGGACCATGCCACTCCTCCTACCTCGTTTGGCCATGTCATTAAAATATATGTTTTGTTTATGTTGCCCAAGTTTTGTTAGCTACAACATTCATTCCTATATCTATTAGTGACTGATAGATTGATATATTCTTGAATTGAGAAACAAGCATTGTACATATTTTGGTAATGAGTGACTGTGTTGTGCCATGAAGCTAATAATCCTCTTTCCTCGGGCCATTTGACTACAAAAACCAAGATAAAATCATATTTTTCCAATTATATTGCTTTACACAAAATCCTTAGAAATGGAAAATGAGCATTGATGGCTTTAAACTTGCACCTTTCCGCCACTTTGTCACTTCAAATTATTTGTATTATGATGCTTTAATTGATGTTGGTAAATGTTTTTTTTTGTAAGTCTGCAATTATCTATTGAACTGGAAAACAAAATATACATGGCAATCCTCAGCCTACAACGGCCTGAGTAGATGGAGCCACCACCCTAGGCGCTAAAAAATACTGAGATATTTGTTCTTAGTACAAAAAGACACTTGCCTTGTGTAGGGAAACCAAGCCAATCAGAAATTCACTTCATGTTCAGAGCACATGATACGTAGATATTGTCTTTTTGACAAAATGCCAAACAAAATATAGCAAAAGAGTTGGAAATTATACAGCAAACATGTGGCCTGCATGGCCAGCTTAGTTGTCTGCCTCTGCATGGCCAGCTTAGTTGTCTGCCTCTGCATGAGGTAGGTCCGGCACTTCCTCCATAATTGGGCATCCTCCAAAAAAAGCATCCACCGAGTCCGAGGTAGGGAGCTTCACCGACAGTGGTTCGGATTTGTGCTTAGGATAAATCTCTCCTCCGTCTTCCGCGCGAGTTCTTTTGTTGAGCAATGAGTCGATGGTCGAAGGCAGCGGGAAATTTCCCTGCTCCGAACTTGTGTGGGGCTGAGACTCTGGCACCGCCACAGAGGTCTCTCCAGCCGCTCCGCTCCCTCCAGCACCGTGCCCACTCCCACTTACTCCTCTCGAGCGGCCCCCGAGAGCATAGTTTTTCTAGTCGAAGCTAGCCTCAAGGCCTCCTAGCCTCTCGTCCAACTATATCAAATTGGCTCTAGCATCCAACACAGTGTCCTTGGTAGAGTTACAGTTTGTTGTCATGTCATCCATCAAGGCTCCCATCATGTTCTTAACAATCCAGTAGTAGTTTATCCTACCACCATCCCTACTAGAGGCCAAATGCTCAGAGACCAAGTGAGCTTCCCAGTCATCAATCAAC
The DNA here is from genome assembly GCA_027924585.1 of Larix kaempferi. NCBI lineage: Eukaryota > Viridiplantae > Streptophyta > Pinopsida > Pinales > Pinaceae > Larix > Larix kaempferi. The sequence goes on from BSBM01000370.1 coordinate 7,726,029, forward strand.
ACCCAAACAGAAAAGGAGATGCAAGCAATGTAGCCGTTTGTTTCATCCTAGACCTGGATCCTCTTAGATGCGCCATAACCTCCACTCCCACGGTGGGGAGTGCCTCTCTGCCTCGTCATGGGAATGCACCAGAGAGTTAGCTTTCCCGCAGAGAGAGTCACCAACCCAGGAGAGTGTTGCAATAAGGGCCAAGGATTTCAAATGAAGTTACCACGTCCATCCATAATTAACCATCTATGCATATCTATACAGAGGGCCACGTGCAGGAGCTCCTCGACATTAAAACCTTCTTTAAGTCGACTGGTACCTTGCATCGCGTCCGAGCTCGGAAGACAAGACGACTTCCTCCCTTTGCGTTAATGCACTAGGGTCCAAGGGGCTCGGTATATTTACACAAGGAGCGTCCTGTGTGCCATAGATCGGGCACCCTTGCCTACATCGTGCATGCCCTCCACGTGCTCCTCCTAAGCTGTCACCCGCATCCATGTATGTTGGTAAATGTTATAGAAGCAATATTGAAATAATATTTTTAGTAAATGTTCAATTCTATTATTGAAGCTTCCATCTATTCTTTGAATTGACTATGCAAGCAAGAACACTTGACTATGAAATCACTACACATGCTTTCCACGACACAATTGGATTACGAGACCATAGAAACGACCTTCCATGTGTTCTTTAACTTAACCATTCAAGCTTCTCATGCTTTCCATACTATTTTTCTAGAGATCCTTTTTCAAATGTTATTTAGGTGATCATGGATCAATGTTCATAATATTTTGCTTTCCATACTATTACAAGTGTTCTCTATGCAACCTCTCATGCCCTCCATACTATTTTCTCAACTGACATAGACTTCAAATGCTCTTGGGGTAATCAAGGGTCAATGCTCACAATATGTTTTGACATCGACTTCAAATGCTCTTAAGGTAATCAAAGATTCAATGTTCACAATATGTTTCAAAATCAACTTCAAGAACATCAAGGATCAATGTTCACAGTATGTTTCGACATCAACTTCAAATGCTTTTGAGGTAAACAAGGATCAATTCAAAATAATAAGTTATCTTTAAAAATATAGTATTTTATTTACGTTCTACATTCACGATTTACTTATCACTTTCATCTTATAATGCCCATTTTATTTACGTTCACAATCTACCGAACGCTTACTTGAAAATGTAATATTTCAGCTTTGTAATATGAATGAAAATATTAACTTTTCATTTCTATAGTATGGAATATTAATTTTCATAGAAAATTTGCATTGCGCTGAGAGGCGCTTTTTACAACCTAAGTCGGTGAGATGTGTCACGTCTGTAAAGCTGACTCAATTGTTGCTTTACAAAAAAATATGATTTTAAATATTTTTACCAAGATGTGTCACGTTGATATGGCACATGTTAGTAAAAAATTTAAAATTATCAAAAATTATAAAACAACAATTGAGTTGGCTCCGAAATTTGAATCCATAAAAAAACACATTTATATAAATATATAATATCACATTTCAATTCCAAAATTCAATTAAAAGTTGAGCAATTTCAAAATATCACATTTTAATTTCAATTTCAATTCAAAGTTGAGCAATTTCAAATCTGGGTGAGTGAGCAGTTTCATGCTCCACATCTTTCAAAGACTAAGCGAGCAATTCCGATTTGAAAAGCTTGTCGATTTCAAAGGTTAGTATTTTATTTCTTTTAGAAAGGTGACATGAAAAGCTTCAAATGGATGTTTTCATGGCATTTGATAAAATATTTTCACATCACATTAAACATCTATCCAATTCAGATCATGTTAAACATCTATGAAATTATAACATGCATAGATGTTGCACAATAACTCACAAGAGAAACTTGAAACCCAGATTAATAATTTAATGTATAGTCTATTTAACTACTCGTAAAAGAGTGATTAAATAGCCCGTCGGGTTTTCCCAACAAGATAAAGACAAATCTAATATAGTTCAACATTTTACTAAGGTCCCATTGTTGGCTTTCAAAAGAATCAAGATTACTCAAATCTATATCATATGAAACCCTAAATTATTCCAGGATTCAAAGGTGGCTAGGGTTTATTGCACTCTTTTTTTATGTTGTGATTTATGAAGTAGATTATGTCGATGGTTCAAAGACGGATTTGTTCTAATGGCATATCTATTTTATCAAATAGAAGGATATTACAATGAAGATGATCTCGTGATTTCAAAATTGTTTGAATCAAATCCGATCTATTAATTTGATTGCCATTACGTTGATCAAGTTTCTTGTGGAGTAATATCAACAAATTAGCAAGGCATTGAGTGGATCTATCATCCATTGAGCTAGGTACCTCCACCTCGTGGTTTGTAGAGTTGTTGGGCTTCTCATTCTCTGTAATAAGTCCATTGCATAATGAATCTATCGAAGTGGAACTATATATTGTGACATGATATCGAATAAATCTATCATAATAGAAGAGAGCATGTCCAACTCGAATTTCAAGAGTTGATGGACTTCTCAAGGCTCCTTTGCCTAGGGGCACATTTCCTTTCTATCTTTCTTTTCCTTTCAAGTTTTTTTTCTTTTTGTGTTTTTAGGTTTTTATCGAGATGGATAGTGCATACAACAAAATGGGACTAGAACTAAAGGGAAAATCCTCCAGAATAACCTTGGAAAGTCTTTGTAATCATCTAGATTCAAGCATTGACACAGTCATAGATACACACAAAGTGATGAAAAAAAAGGATAATAAGTTTCAAAAGGATGAGACGAGCTTAATATCTATTATCCAGATTTGCATGGACACTGTAGAAGCAAAACTTCAAATAAAACTAACAAGTAAAAGGAAAATTAAACCAACAAAGGAAAAAGAAAAAAGAAAAAAATCAAAATAGGGTGTTAAAACTAAAGCAAGATTTGGAAGAAGTCAAGAAACAATCGTCTAACTATGGTGATACCACCATTGTTGACCTCAAAATTAAGGGCTTGAGGAGTTGATTTGTTCGTCACCAATCTTGAAGCTAAACATTGACCTCCAAAATCAAGGAGGAGATGAACAATACTCTCGATCTTGAGCACAAATACAATGGACAAACTCTAAACCCTATCTATGTAAGACAATAAGATGTTCTAACCATGTAAATATTCTATAAATCAAAATTAGAAACTAGAACCCTAGGATTTTTATAGCAGAGAGAACTAATAAAAACATCGAGGGAGAGAAGTATCTAATTCAAATAAAGGTAGAATCAGCAAAAATCAAACCAAACAATATAAATAAAGTTTCCAAATCAAAAGAATCAGGTATATGCATAAACAAAGACCTTATCCCACAAGACGAAGACAAATTTAAAAAGGAAATCCAAAAAGCCAAATATTATTCGGAAATCTCGCAAATATACAATATAATCAATAGATGAGCAATAATAAAGCATAACTTCCAAAGTAATGAGTAGGGATTAAGAAGGATTCCCTTGGTGGAAGGATCCCAAGTTCAATTGGATACCAATCTCAATTGATGTTATATCGTTGAAACATAGGAACATGAAAAATCTTGAATCATTAATTTAGATGGATATATCTTTTTTTTTCTTTATAATCTGGAACAAAAATTCGATGTTGAATGGAAACATTATTGTTACTTGTGGAATGCACCGAAATAACAATGCCAACGAGGACCTTAGAATAAACCCATCTTGTCACACATACTAAGCACCTTCAATTTGTCTATAGATAAGGTCAAGGAGGTAGTTGAGTATGAAAACCATGAAGAGGAAAATAAAATGCATCATAATCGGTAGTAGAAGAAGGAAACGAGGGTGAAAACATAAGGATTATAGCAAGTTATACTTTTTTTGGTTGTCCAAGAGGGGAACAATGGGATCCAAAAGCCAATCAAGGTTTTATTTTGCTTGCAATTTGTATATTGCAAAGCATAAATAAAGTTGGGTACAATTATGGAGGATTTGCTTCATATGTGGGTTGCAATGCTCAACTAGTTCACTCCCATTGTGTTATTTGTGATGTTGAATGTGGTGATTGAAACCATTGTTGTTACTTATAAACAAGGACAAATTTAAGAACCATCCCTAAGTATATATCTATAATAAATGGGCAAATCCCAATGATACATAGGAAAAATTGAAGCCTATTTTATCAATAATGTAATATGTATGTATTTTTTTGTAAATTCATTAATTGAATTATAAAATCTTGTATATTATTGGAAAATCTCTAACTGGACTACACAAGATTATAAAGTCTCAGGGAATTATTCACTGAATCTCACTGCCACAACATCATAATCTGCTATAACAAAGGTCTAAATGTCATTCCACAATATCATGAGTGTCAACTTAGCAAAATACGTAGATTTGCAAATAATGTAATTTACATTGAAATGTTTTAACAATGGAGATTATAACGTATGCCACACGCGCGCACACATACACACACGTTCATTCAATGTAACCTTATGATTACAAAATTGCTTTCCTCTACATGGATTGTTTGTTAAACATTGCGCAAAATAAACATATGAAAATATGATGCAAAATTAAATGTCAACCATGATTAATATACTAAAAAAACATTTTCCAATCAACGTTTTGTATAGTATTTGATAGTGCAATATTTATTAAGATTCTAAACTTGTAAACATTGTAGATAATTTCCACCCTTGGTGAATAGAACATTGGCAATATGAAAATTATGTTACAAGTAAAAAAAGTAATAAAGGCATTTAATCAATGTACAATATAATACTACATTTAAAAAAAAATAGTAAACACTAAATATAAGCATTGGAAAATGCATTTATCTACAAGGGATACCCTTTGGAAGTATCATATTAATAAATCCGATAGCTTGGAATAACCATTATGCTTTAGCTCTTTGTTAACGAGTATTGTTTTTTTGTAAGTAAGTCACATTATATTAACAATTTATACAAAAATTATAGCATCCATCAGTCATAGTTTCCTCTATGACTGGTTGAACCATCCTTCTAACCAAATTTGGCATCAAAACATAATAACCGTTAGGGCCCCTCCCCGAAGGAGAAAACAAGGCTAACATTCCAAAATAAGTTCATCATTAAACATCCCCAAAACAAAATAGAGATTCTTCAAGACAAAGACCCTACAACCTATAAAATTAATACCACTGAGAACCTCCTAGCAGCCTAAGGCCAAATTAACCACGCAGCAGGACTTGATAATGTTAAATTTTTATCTTTAATACGTAGCTGCAATAATACTTGAAATCAAATAACAATCATACACATAAGCAATCACATTCAACACATGAATTTACCTTGGGGAAACCCTCTATGACTCGAGGGAGAAAACGCCAACAAAACCTTCTTTAGTATATTGATAGATAGCAGAGAATGTCTTTTACATCAAGCACCATCGATGCAATTACAGATAAAGATAAAGATAAAGTAGAGAGAGACTTAGAATAATATACTGCACAAATAAAAGTGCATTGCCTTCAAGGGAGAAGAAAATTCGTTTCACATTGAATTCATCAATCCTGTATAACATTTTATATATTCTTCTCATGCATTGACTTCTATTTTTATATTCTAACTTCAGGAGGAACTCTTCCTCCATCTGGGTGCATCAATGTTGCATGAAGATGTGCGCCCCACTTCTCATGCAATGCATTAACTCATTGAATTGTCTCTTAAGATGAACTCGACCCTTAATTGAAAGCTTGCCCACTTAGTTAGGTGGCTAACTTGAGTCGTCATGCAAGTGTCGCAACTCAAGTGTCGTCATTTAATTTAACATAAGTGTCATCATCCATTAACACTTAGTTAACTATATCTTCTTTCTTATGACTTAGTTAACTCTCTTAACTGATTATTTCTTGTTAACATCATTGTAGTGATCATTTCAAGTTCTCCGTTTATTTACTGAACTCTTCACCGAAGTTTAACAATTCAAATTCTCTCTTAATTAATTCTTATGTGCAATTCAAATTCTCTCATATCTGATCACATCTTATCTTTATCTCTTGTCTTATTTGCATGGTCCATATGTGCCAGCTTAATTATCATATCAAGTATACTAAGGAGATTTTCCCAATGATGTGTTCATATTGTTCTACTATTGTTCCAAGTGGTTATATGCTATAGTAATTCACTCTAGAGGTGGCGAGTCTCTATAGGAGACTTAATAGCTCAATCATGGTTAGTAGTACATCACACACCACACATGATTCGACATGCAAAGCATCACCTCAACACATGAGGCACCACCTCAACACATGAGGATCTGTCTTGACACACAAGACCTTCCTTGATTAGCAAGATTGTACAACGCCATCACTTTTACATGAAAAGCACTTGCCTCAACACATGAAGCTTATCCATCCTTGAGTCCAACTCAATATTCTTCTCCAAGTTTCATGAGTCCAACTCAGGCTCCTAAAAGGCACTACCTCGACACACGAGGCTCAATCTTGACACACAAGATTGATCTAGAGAATGACTCGTGATACGGTAACTTTAACAGATAACATACAACAAAATGAAACACAATCAAGATCATCCAAAACAGAATCCCAAGCAAGAGCATCAAGGCACCTGGTAGTTCATAGAAGGAGGATCTGACCCTATATGACTAGGATCCCCAACTATTTCCTTTCTCCCCACCAAATTGTCCACCTTCGCAGGACCAACCACCCCCATCCACGGAAGAAATGGAATTCCCAATTATTTTCTAACATTGTCTATCTTCATATGCAGGATCCTGGTGTCTACATATAATTCCTTCCAAACTACCACTGGAACGTCATCCGCACATTGTTTCTCCTCCCGTTCCAATAATACACGTCCAAGGAGCCATTTATAACACAATACAACGCGAAGGTATTTTATTATAACCCCTGTTGCTCACACAAGGAACCCAGATCCTAGATCCATTGTTCCAGCACTGCGACCTCCACAGATGGAGCATTCTCCACAACCCCACACCAAACTCCCTACTGCATCATCTCAAGGTCCACCTTGATTGAAGGAGGGATGGACGACTGATACTGCCAAGTTGCTTGAGCAACCCTCATATGCTCTCGGCTTTCCCTTCTCTTCCCTCTCACATCACATCCCTCCTTCACCCCCTCTAAATCCATACCACTATCAGTTATCATACATACCTCACGTTGACAGCCAGGGACGCAACACATAATTGCTCCACCACCTTTCACCATACCAGAACACAAATCCCCATGACGATTAAAAACAATGTAGATGGGACCAAAGGATACGGAAAATCCCCAACAGGAAATTCCCACAATGGAGGACATGACATTCCTCCAAGGGCCCGAAAAACCATAGCCCGTCGCACTAGTTTCCATTATGAACTCTATCAACTCCCACTTGCAGCTCGTACCTCCAACCATCTCCTCTACTAAATCCCGTCCTATGCCTGTACACTTGCCACATGAAAGGGCCTCCCACTCACCCTCTCTCCCATTTCTCCTTAACTCACCACCTGCCTTCATAAATGCAATCAACCAGCACGCGTTGGGCCAGGATGTCCATGCGTCCCTCCTGCAACGTCACACTGCCCGCTTTCCTCATCTGCATCCAGAGTCGACCGATCTTGGGAAGCCAGGTGGAGACATTGCATTTTAAGATCCAACTCATCCACCATTCCACCATTCCCTCCCATAACTTGTTCTTCCTCCTAACCCCTGTGTTTTCCAAGAGATCCGCAATTTTATTCCTAGATATTTTCATATGGCTAAAGGAGAACGCATGGCCCCAAGTCAGCTTGAAGGCTAGCTTCTCCAATCTAAAATATAACCTCCAATGATCCAAAACCTTTGACACCTGCTTACCATTCTGAACGTTCTCTGCCATTTTAAGAATCACGGCAGAGTCCCCTTCTAGGATTATAGGAAAGCATCCCATATTAGTGACACTAGTTAGGCCTTGAGGCAATCCTTCTAGCTCCGCCACATTGTTTGTATATGAGCCTATGTATCCCTAGTATAACCAAACTATATCCCCTAAATGGTTATGGACTACATCCCTGAAACTATCCTGTCCTAGGTTACCTTTTGAAGCCCCATCAAAGTTTAATTTGTAAATCCATGTCTGGGGTGGATACCATGTCTCGGGACTCTAGGACCGCACACGACTAGTAGGGGGAGATCCAATGAACGCTGGTAAGGATCGCACTCCCCAGGCCCAAAGGATACACATTTCTCTTCCATTTGCTTGCATGTCATTAATGGACCAAGCATAGAACTTTAACATTTCCTAAACGTGGGCAGGGATTAAGAACCAAACCTCCTCCATTGAATGCTATTTGTTTATGAAAATACATTGATTCCTTTCTTTCCATATTTCCCACATGATGAACCTAGGGAATAGTTGCCATATTATGTTGAATATGATGTTCTGAAAGGGATTGACAGTCCATTTTTTAATAGAGAGATCCGGTCTTCCCCTGACTCTGGTCATTTGGCGGAATATCTCTTCTCCTTTGTCCCAAATTGACGATGTAAAGGGACATAGGTCCAAGACGTGATTAATTGATTCTTCTTCTGCCCAACACAAACAACTCCATGTTGGGCCATGACATCTATGCCACTTGAGGTTTTCCCTAGTCAGAATCCTTCACTTAGAAACCATCCACAGGATCATTGCCACATTTGGCCAAATGTTGGCCTGCCATATCTTCTTCCATTCTGTGAGATCTCAAAGATCCTGCCACCCTGCTGCTATATTGTCAGCCCCATTTACCAAGAAAGTCCCCTTCGCCTTATACCTACATCGTAACTTATCCTAGTCTTCATTTTTCCTTGTACTTCTCTCATATAGCTCCTCCCACTACTCTTGGATGTTCTCTTTCCTGTTCAATGCCATCCAGTCCTCTTCGCTTCGCTATAGCCTAAAGTCATCATTTACTTGAGATTCATCCCAGTAATCCTTCACTTTTATTCCCCAGGTGAGCGTAGGAATTGTGGATAAAACATGGAGGGTTGCTACCGAGAGAGAGGAGGAAGTTGCTACCACGAATCCTTCCATAAACCCGCCAATTCCCTACTCCTAATTTACCAGAAGCTATGATTTTGGACTAGATCTTTACTTGTTTTATATTAATTCCAAATATGAGAACCAAACCAAAGATCATTGAAACTGATTAGATCTCGTTTATCCCGTCCTCAAGTGTACTTGCAATGCCACAGCTAAGCCGACAGCTCCTTGTCATGGGAAACCCATCTCCATCAAATTTTTGCTCCCATGACAACACTACTTATTTTCGGATCTCTGAGTCCAATCCCTCCTTGGGCTTTAGGTTGACATAGAGAATCCCACCCTACCAGAGCCCATTTTTGTTTGTCCTCAGTGCCTCCCTAGAGGAAGTTTCTCTGCAATTGATGGATTTTCCTAAGGAGCGCTTTGAGAGCAGCCATGATCAACAGTAGGACGTATGTAGGCATGGACAAAAGCACAAACTTAACCAAGATTAATCTGTTGGGGAAATTAAAGGGGCGTAAAACACAACTTGACAATCGTTGCTTCATTCTATAAATAAGATATTGCTAGGATGCTTGTCGGACTACTAAGTCCGACAGTGGGGCCCTGAGGTATTTGGATGGAAGGGATCTCCTCTGAAACCTAAGGATTCAAAGAATGTTCTGTTGGGGTAATTCTCAGAGTAATTAAAAAGAATACATGAGATTTCTCCTCATTGACTGCGAGGCCCGAGGCGTTGAAGAATAGCTTAAGATCGTGTTTGAAAGATTTGGTCTCTTGAACCGAAGCATGACCCATCAACATAGTATCATCCACGAACTATTGATGAGTTTGAACAAGGGCATTAGGATGAAGAAAAAGACCATTAAGAGATATCTCCTGCAGCAGGGATTTAATAGTACGACCGATCCCCTTCGCCATCAGAATAAATAAGAAAGGATAAAGAGGATCCCACCGACGAATACCTCTCGAAGGGTGGAAAGCGTTCAAGGGAATATCATTAACCAAAATAGAGAAGAAGGCGAGCAAGACTGATTTGTAGATCCAACAGACCCACTCACTGCTAAAACCAAACGCCAACATCAGTTCACGCATGAACTGCGAGCTACCCTTGTCATACACTTTAGCCAAATCAATTTTTAACATCATGCCAGGTTTCCTAGTGGTTTTCAAGGAGTGACAGACCTCATGGACCAGAATTATACCATCAAGGCTTTGTCTCTCTTCCACAAACCCAGATTACTCTGGGGAAATTAGATTAGGGAGGAGAGGCTTCAACATGCTGGCAATAACCTTGGAAATGATTTTATAAATAGCATTGCATAGAGAGATGGGTCTAAACTTACCCAGAGTATCAACACTGTCACTTTTTGGGATGAGGGAGAGAAAATTTGCGTTGAAAGCAACTAACACCCCTCCTAGTGTTTGGGAGTCTTCCACTATCTGCACCACCTCGTGCTTGATCAGGTCCCATAAGTAGTGGAAGACATTCACTATTAAACCATCATGCCTTGGTGCTTTCCCATCCTTCATTTGATTGACTACTTCCTCCACCTCACTTAAGGAAATGAGTTTCATAAGCAGATCGTTCTAATCCTAAGAAACCAAATGAGGAATGTGTTGGGTAATTTGCGCAATGCCCCAAGCACGATCTTGGATTCAATGATTGACTTATAGTACCAAACCAATTCCCCCTCTATCTCCCTTCTCTCTTCCAAGCGAGTCTCATTCTCAGCCATCGAGAACGATATTTTATTCCTCTATCGATTTTGAATTGTAGATCGATGAAAAAAGGCAGTGTTTCTCTCTCCTTCTTTTAGCCATCGGTACCTTGATTTTTGATTCCATAAAATTTCCTCTGGCGCCTCTCTAGTTGCTACTTGCTCCATTACCTTCCTTTCCTTGGTCCTCGGGGTCTCATCAAATCTTTCCCTCATCCCTTTGACTTGGATATCCTTTAGCCGGAGTTCGAGGCGGCGTTTATCCTAAAAAATATTCCCAAAGATCTCCTTGTTCCAAATTCTTAATTTCGCCTTAATAATTTTAAGCTTCTGCTGAAAATGGTACATATAGGATCCCCTGATCCTTTCCTCTTCCTCCCACCAATTCTTGATTGTAGATTTAAAATCCGGGTGGGAAAACCATAATGATTCGAACCAAAAGGGACGCCTCCAAGCATCACCCTCTTGAACCCAAGATAAGCTAATCAACCAGTGGCCCGAGCCCGCAGCTGGGAGAACCCATGCTTGGGCCTCCCCTCCATTGATGAGAATGGAATCCGAAACTAGAAATCGGTTGAGGCAAGAGGCAATATGCCTCCCCCTGCCTATTATTCCACGTGAAAATGTGATTACTGGTCTCCATATCCACTACCTTCATGTCCTAAATTAGATTTTTAAAATCTTGGTTGATGGGCTCCAAGAATCTCCCTCCTCCTTTATTTTCCTCCAAAGAGGTGATCATATTGAAATCCCCTCCTATGATCCAACATTTCCCACTCACCCAATTATTTAGTTCCACTGGGGATTTAAGGAACTGAACTTTTTGAGAATGAGCCTAAGGATCGTACACATTGGTCACTACCCCTTTCGTAGCTGACCCCACCACTTTGGATTCAACCAAAATGAAGCTCTAGGTATCCACAGAATTAAACAGACTTATTACCCCCAGATCCCATAAGGTGGCAAGACCTCCCACGATAACCCCTGCAACTACTGCCATCGCTTCACTACCTCTCCATACCTTCCGAGATATACCCACCATTGCTTCAACCAAACATTTAGTTTCTTGCAGGAATACCACTACTGGTTTTTCCTTTCTTACCTTATTCCTTAACATCCTAATATTTTGGGGGCTACCAATGCCCCATATGTTCCAAGATAACATCTTCATTGAGATAACTTCTTGATGGCTTCCTTAATCATCGGGTATTGGCCCGAATCAACAAGCATTGTGCCAACCTCTGCTGTTCTCTATTGATTACTTCTCCTAACCATTTTTCCGATCCCTCTTTGAATTTTCTCTTGTTCTCCTTAATTTTATACCCCATTATTCCTAGGGTTTTGGATTTAGAAGTATTAAGAATGGATTCCTGAATAAGTTGGACCTGTCGAGCAGAAACATACCATTCCTTTCTGTTCGAGCAGGTATGTTCTATTTCATCTAGGTTCAAATGCCCTAATTCCACATCCTCCTCATCTTCTATCATTTCGACATCCCTTGACTCTTTATCATGGGGCTCCTATGGATTGACCTCCCCTATCTGTCCCTCCTCAAAAGATTCAGATGGATCCTCCCATTTCCCTATTTGAAGGCATTCCTCAAGGATTTCCCCATTCTCTAGAAGTTGATTCTACATATTGAAGCTATGGGAGATCAAGTGTTTTGGGGGGGGGGGGGTACTTCCTCCACCCCCCTTCCACCCCTGTCTAAATTTCTAAGGAACCTTGGTATAACCCTCGCTATCCACTTCTTCTTTATGTTTTCCTGATGAAGTTCCTACATTCTTGGGTCATTCTCTGAATAATTGCCCATGCTCGTGACAAATCCTGTAGTAGAAAGGAATGTGTTCATAATCCAGAGGCTGAACCCAATCCTCATCGTCCCATGTAATATTTATGGCTTCCTGCAACTCTTTTGATATATCCATGTAAACACAAATCCTAGAATAGGAAGTGTATCAGGAACACTTGGTCTGTTATGATATCTTGATGAACTCTCCCACGACTTTGCCAATGTCTTCCAAGATCTCTTGCTCCCAATATTCACTGGGAAGGGAGTATAGAGGAATCAAAATGGGAGCTCTCTTTAGATCCTCACGATCCAGATTGAATTGTTTTTTCCAAGGCTTCAAGAACAGTCTAGTTGAGTTGAAAAAATATGGCCCTCATTCAAATATCTTGTCTCAACCTTCCACATTGAAAAACACACCAATGAAGAAACCCTTCGACCCAAGCAGAAGGACATAATGGCCCTTTGGTTTCCACATTTTCCTGTATCCATTTGAACAAATCTTTCTCTACTGGACATACTCTAAGGAACTTCCCAATCACGGCGTGTTCCTTCATATGTTCAATCTTTCCCTTAATCTTTTCTGATTTTATCAACAAGGATGAGATCTGGTTGGTTTTTGGAATGCACCTCCCCTGATCGACAATCCCTCAATCTTACCAGTCCCTAACGTTTCGGCCTCCTGGGTCGATCCTCCTCCTTCCATCCCCTTGTAAGAAATGCTTTGCTTACTAGGATTGTTAGCAACCACCTCCGAACTTGGGGAGAAGACATTGCCCTCTTTGAAGAACCCATCCTACTGCCCTACAGGCCCCCTGTTTGATCCTGCGCTCCACCAAAACCTAGAGTCGAGTGACTCTAAAAACCCTATCCCAAAACCCTCGAAAACTCATTGCTTCTCAACATTTATCCTCCAATATTTTTCAAAACATAGTATTGTCAACGAGTATTGTTGGATGCTTGGACATGCTAAATTGAAATAGAATTTATGCTAAAACATATTGGTATGGAAATTTTTGTGGGCTAAATTTTGCTACATGGCAATCCTTTTTATTTTATTTTAATGATTCACTAATTTCCATTTTCTTCCAAAAACAATTTGCCCAAATTTTATAGGATAAAATGTTTTTATTTGAATTTTTTTTTTTTTTTTACTAAAACTATATAAAATCCTTAATTTTTTTATATTTTTAAAAAATATCGCCAAACATTTTATAGTTAGCATTTTAAAAATTAGTAAGATTTGCCAAGGCTTGCACACTTTAAGATAAGTATGTATGCTTAAAAATTTCCCTAGATATTTCCATCTCTGATGCTCCATGAGAGGGAGTAAAACACTCATGCTCAAGTGCTCTATATACATCTATCCTTTATCAAGGACTCTCTCACACACACATGCATATTGAGAAGGTTGAGAGAGATAGTGGATTGATCTCAAGAAATTGAACCTTTTCTTATTTTTCCCACACCAATCCTCTATTGAGACAAGCTACATACAACTTCTGCAATCGGTGCCCAAACCTTCATGCTAAGTTCATTGAAAATCCATACGAATTTATTTTGTAAAATATGATTATTAAAAGTGATGAAGAAAAATACTAGCAAAGCATGTTTTCAAGTCTACTTAGTAAGTCCTCTAATTATTACTAGACTACAAATGCATACCAGAGATAAATAACTCTCCTAATCATGAAGCTTAGTCCTATCCTATACTTTTCCTCGCCACACAATTTCACAATTTTTTTGATAGTTGTACAATCTAACAAGACAAAATATCTGTCAAAACAAAAAAAATTAGAATTTAGAACTATGTAAACAATTGCACTGTTTTTGGAGTTTCCTTGATTATAAACTAATGTTTCAAAAAAAGTTAAAAACTAATACACACTAGTTAATATTGGTTCCTAAGAATGAATCCTTTGCAACCATGAAATAAAGTAACAGTAACACCAACTAACTATATTTCAACTTTACAACCTTGACGTAAAGATCTCAATAACACCTATAGGCAAAGGAACTGAAGTTCAACCATAAAGTACAACACACTCTTAGAATATGAACATAAATCTTTGCAAAAAATGAATTGAAATCCTATGCATACGTTTGGAGCATGATAACCTTTGGTTCCTACTCTTGGTCCATCTCTATTAAACTTTTGATCTGAAAACAAGTACCATGCCAATACAAAATTTAAGCACTTTCATCAATTGAAGCACTTAGAAAATAACCATCATAATCGAGGCTTCATTTTTAGATTATCTGGAAATATGAATCTAAAACATTGGGAAAACATCATTCAACATTAGAGATAGCATATAAGCACACAAAAATTGTAAAGAGATAATGTTGTCACTATCTCTCTATGCTCTCTCCTTGGACACAACAAATTGTTTTCATCAAGGAGGAAGAATTAATGGTACTTATTGGTGTGGACTTTATTGTGCTTCGTCTAACAATTAGTTGAGAAACTCATTTATGCCTTGGTTGGGCAAGGGCTCCCTTCTATTACCCCCCAAAAGTGTCTGTGCACTTATTGTGTCTTTTGAGTGGGACTACATTAGCAATTATAGTATCCTTAAAACTAAGATATCAGCTATATATATTTTAATATGCATATATATAATTGAACCATTCTTATAACCCAGTGGGTTAGCATGACTGGTTAAGTGTTGTAAGTTGCAAGTGAGAGTTCATGGGGTTAAGTCCCTAAGTTGGTTGCCTCTATGAATATTATGGGCCTCATTCGATGTCCTTGTTGGTCTAGGTTGTGAAAATTGTAAATCAGTGGTTTACCTTGGGTACCATCCTCTAATAAATGAAAAAAAAAATCTCATCCTTAACAAGTGCATGCTCGCTATTTTTCCACTTGCTTGCTCCCCTACCTTGATTTTATGGCTTATATCAATTAAATACGGAGGAGGATTATTATGTTCTTTGTTATTGTTGGTGGAATCATGTGGCCCTACCTAAGTTGTCTACTCTCCTTTTTTTAGTTCACTACTGTACTTAATGGTTTCATATAAGCATACCTTGTTTTTTGTGAGATATTGGTTGCGTTTGTAGCTCCAAGTAGGGCTTTCAATATATAAGTGTTTGGGATCTCTCTCTTGCTAAAGATGGGTGGATTTAAAAAAACAAAGGTTGTGATAAAAATTTATTACTACAAGAAGGAAATGTGGGATTTGTTGCATTAAAACCACATATGCATGCAAGCATTTATGTTTCTTTGTAATCTAGCTCGTGAATACCTATTTTTTCACCCCGATTACATATCAAATTCAGAATAGATTTCAATAGAGACTGATTATATTCTTGCAGCAATGAAACGGTATCTTACATCTTTTCTATAACTTTACACAACCAAACTGAGAGGAACTCGAAGAGTTATATGACTCTCACACTCATGGATAAGAGTTGAGAAATTTGACCTTCTTTGGCTTGTTTCAGGATCCCAAACTTTTGGCCTTTGTGGAGGCCATCCTCGATTTATTTTTGAGTCATGAAACCCTCCCATATAAGAAAAGTACATGTCTAGGTTGATCAAGTTAGATTTCATCATTTGTGAACATAATTTGCAAAACGTCCAACATTGACCCTTCCACTAGTCATTGGGTGGGCTCCACATGAGTTAGGTCTTGCATGGAATACACAAAGACTTATGTTGTCTTTTAAAATAAATCCAATAAATTTAATGTATAGTGCTTGGGATAGGCTTTCCAATGATCCCTCCTTTGCCAAATTTTGAGTTCATACGCCTAATATACGAAGTGCACAAATTGCACATATCTTAGGGAAGCAAATTTCATAGTCATGACTTCACTAACCAAATTATATCATGATTAGAACTAGAGAGAATTGAGCTAAATGGCGATGTAGGGCTATTCAATAACTCTCTAATGACATATCATATATCTAGTTTTGACCCCTAGTCATCGAGAATGGAATTTCACAAAAATAGTACAAGTTTCAAGGAAATGATTTGGTGGCAGAGGTTCACAGTTTAAAAAGTGTTATTATTAGGCACCAAAATATAATTTTAGAGTTTCTAGGTTGTATTTTACTTCTATACCTTTCCAATGACATATGAGTTTCCCCATTTTGAGATGTGATGATTCACTTAGAGTTGTCACAAGTCTTTAAATCAATTTTGAGGGTGTGATTTGGACAACCTATATAGCAAGGTTTGTGCACATATGAATCAGTAGGGCGCAACATCAAATTAGATTTCTGACTTAACTCTTTTGAATTACTCTTCAATACCTTTACGATGGTACTTTGTTTGCCAGGTGGTCTTTGGTAGGATATTTAGACACTTAGGAATTAGCTAAGATCAACTAATTGGTTTAATGTGTCTTTAGGTGAAGTGTATTTCTTTAGTGTGCAAATTATATAATCCAATGGTTACAATTATGTTATAACCATAAAGTGATCCAACGGTTCATCTTATTCTTGATACTAATGACTATATTGATTTGTGGCTTAGCACCCAATTGGTCCATGATCTCTATTTAAAGAGCATGGAGAGTCATTTACTAATGATCAATTGTGAGAAACTCATATGTAAAATATTTTCCTTTTACATTAATATATTGCCTCGAGTGGCCACATTGGTTGGGGTTGTGAACTATTTCCTTTTTTTAGGGTTTTAACCATGTAATACATTGGTGTATTGATCTTTGATCTGTAATACGTGAACTTGATTATTTAGAGAATGAAATGAAGACAAAAATACAAATTAGAAACACACACACAAAGATATTGCAAAGAAAACATTAATATAGTAAAACCCAAATTCTATTAATGAATAAAATGGGAAAAGACTGTAAACTGAAAAACAATACAAACTAGCTGGCATGGTGGTAGCTTATCTCTAAAGAGAGATGTGTTGGCTATGCTCATTCACAATAAGCCATTACAAGAGGCTAAAAGTGTATTTTAACATAAAGTGTGATGCCATGGGATGCAAAAACCTAAAATATAAAAAAACCTAAACCTAGGAAATTATGTGGCAAGAAGAATGTGGCCCCGAGGAGACTAGTTGATACATCAACTTCTCGAGGGTGCAAATTTTTTTATACAAGCTTTGTATGGGGCAGTTATTGGACCGTTACAATGCTTAACTCATGATTTATGAGTTTGTTAGGACATGCAATCAAATATTTTGTGGCCTACATCAACTGCAAAAAAATGCAAGGGAAATGCCCGAAAAATGGGTCGAATGTTCGGGACCTGAAAAACTGAAGTAAAACTACCAAGATGTGGAACCATTCTAAATCAATGGGATAGGTTGGTGGCCATTAGTATCCAATTGGATCAAATATTCACACCTTTTTTGGTACACTTAGACTCCACTACCAACTTCTTAGGTGGTAAGTTGTCCTAAGGCAATTTTCAATGAGAAGAAGGACAAATATGGCCATCATATCCATTGCCCTTAAATGCCCAATAATATGTCCAAAGTCTTCCTGGTGGGATAAGCCAACCAAAGAATTCCATACATCTTGCTTAAGTGCTCTAAGATATGCATGTATGCACCATTACTTTGGTCACCTTCACCAACTGGGTCTCATGATAGTCATCCTCAAATCTACCCAAGGAGTGCTCTGCCTTACTAAGGATCGCTCAACCCCTTGGGTTTGCATGTTGTGCACATAATGCATCCCTATACACAAAGGTGGGAAAATATCTTCCAATTTGACTTGGTCTACTTTCCAATCTAAGCCATCTAGTTCGAATGCATATTTTTCTTAGTCGACTTCTTTACTAACTTCATCTATCCACTGAACACGCCTTCCATGCAAACATCCATTGCTTTTGTATTGTCATCATTATTGTGCAAGGAAATATGTTCACCTCTTCCTTGAGTCTATTAAGTTACTTTCTGCAACTTAATAAGTTCTTCAAGGCACTCATGCACTAGTGCCCCCTTGCCCATTGCCCTGCTCCTTGGACAATAGTGACTGAACCAACATCAATGTGGAGAATAGGATGGCCTCCTATCATCACACATTTCATCCTTTTGACAAAATGACTCTTCCTTTGTCCAACCCTTCACTAAATTGGGAACCCTTGTTGTCACCCTAGACTCCACTGCCTACTTATAGGAAGTTAGCCATCTATGACTTTTAATAGTAAAATGAGGATGGGAGGTTCCTGACAAGGCCACCCCCATCAATTGCAACAATAATCTACCCATAATCCACTAACATAGAAAACTGATGTTCCTAACCTTATGCCATGAACTTGCCCAGACTTGTTGTTAAGGTGCCCATAACCTCCAACGTTGCCTTTGAAATCAACTCTTGGATTAATCTTAATAATTTTGGCTCGACCTCGAATGTTAGTTGCATTTGGACTTCTTCCAAGTCTTCCAACTCTTCCTTCAAGGAACAAATTAATAATGGAAAATTGTCTTAGCCGCATAGAAAACAAACAATGCTCTTACCTCTAGACTTAGGCAATTATGGTTGCTTCCCTACTGTGAAGTTGGCCTCCTTTCTTCTGAACAAATCTTATCACGGTGCCCATGTCTCCACTCAGTGTGTTAAAGTACGCAACTTCTATGTCCAAGCTTCATCCCATGTGTAAGTATTCTATAGTGTCATCACATGTGCCTGGTATATCTGGTAGATCTCTTGATCCCAAACGTTCCATGCTCATAATTACAAATTTTGTCTTGGTCTTCCATGACTCTTTCCTTACACTTTCCATGTCGCAACACATAATTCGTTTGACCCTTCTTGGCACCTCTTAAAATTTTGTTGAAGCCTCAAAGACTTGGTTCACCTCATTGCTTCAAGCCTGCTATTGTCCACCTATTCAATCTGTCACTAAAGCCCTCTTCTTCTTTCCAAGTTGTGGTGAAGAATCATTGAAGTCTTCAAGTTTCATGCAAACAAAATGCCTTGGGTGCCTACTGCATCCAAGCACATGGTCTATGATGCCAACCTTCAAGTCACCTTTTACAACTACCTATTAACTCATCCAAACGTCCATGCCTTACTTCAAGTTCACCTGCGACATGAAGAAGAGTGCCCAATTGGATATGCAACACAATGTCATTGAAGGGACAACGATGAAGAGCACCACGAGTAAGCTTTGATACCATCTACCATGAAAGGGACAACAATGAAGAGCATTGCAACAAACCCACGTTTCTACACCAATACCACACGTTCAACCTACAAGTTCATTCAATAGTTAGGCTTGAATCCAACCGCAACCTTTAAAACATCCCAACAATACCTAGCAATGTTTAACACTTAGCCAATACTTCACTTAGATAATAAGTAAACAATTAACCAACACAAAGCATTGTAAGAAATGTAACAACATTCACCGAAGTAAGTATACATTATGCACATGTACAAGAGGCACCCAAGGTGGATTGCCTTAAAATTTATTTAGATGAAGTATATTACAATGTACAACAAAGGACACAAGGCAATTTCCTATAGCTCTTTTTATAGACTACAATTGCAAAAGGAACAACAACCTTTACGAAATATCAATCTAATTCTTGAAGCAACCACATGCCTCCCTCTTGCAGGTCATGTTCACTTCTTTTTTTCACCTAGGGAATGCAATTCATCCTATTGTGCCAAACCCATACTTAGCACAAATCATAGGGCACTTTACACTTCTCTTGCTCGATGCTTCTTCTTAATGCCTTAGCAACTTGACATGTCCTCCTTTTTATATGATTCATACAATGCACTTGCAAGCCCCTTTACTTCTAAGGTTAACCCAAGTACCCACATCCAACTTTGCTTCCTTTAGTGTCTTCCATCTGTCATCTAACCACATATTCAAATGTGCCCACAAGTGCACCCATCATTGATGTGTCCATAAGTGCGCCCAGCGTGAGTGTGCCAACAAGTATGATATCCATAAGTGCACCTAAATGTGTCATTGCAAGTTCACCTAATAGGTGCCCTTGAATACACTAGTAGCAAGTGTGATCAATAGGTGCAGCTGAATGTGCCCATCACAGATGTTCCCATCGCAAGTACATCCGAATGCGCCCATTGCAGGTGCTCCCGAATGCACCTAATCAAGTCCATCAAAGGTAACGCATTCCATTGAATACGAGATTGTTCAACCCTTTGGGTCTACATGTTTGAATTGTACACCCAAGGTATTCCCAAGTCATATAAAGACGACATGAATGGTTCACCCTTCCATTCGTTGGTTTAGTAGGCTACATTTGGTATTATGACCTTATGTGGCAATCCTTTGTGCTTGCTTGGGTAGTGCGACCATAGATGTCCATAGCCAAAGGCCTTACATCCTCACCCACCAAATGTTGTTGTCATTCTTAGTGACATCCTCAAGAACCTGTTGTCCTCCAAGTCTACTACCTAGGCTTGTGCATCCATTAATTGTTGGCTTCTCCAACCACTCCACGTTGTTTCAACAATAATTACTTGTGCAACTACTCATTTTCCAATACTTTCTTTAAATGAAGCAAATTTTGCTTAACACTATCAATAATGTTTCTTGAATGCCACTGGAATTGTTGCGATAGTGACCTAAGTGTTTATTGTTTCTACAACTTCCTTTTACTGCTACAACATGTCAACCCCTACTAAGAAGGTTGTCAAAACATCCAAGTGTTTCC
The DNA here is from genome assembly GCA_027924585.1 of Larix kaempferi. Classification (NCBI taxonomy): domain Eukaryota; kingdom Viridiplantae; phylum Streptophyta; class Pinopsida; order Pinales; family Pinaceae; genus Larix; species Larix kaempferi. The sequence goes on from BSBM01000370.1 coordinate 7,747,135, forward strand.
CCTACCCAAACCTACCATTGCCTTAGTACTTTAAGAAATTTCCCATACAGTTGTACAATGGATCCATTAAAGTCTTGAACTAGTTGGGTAGCTAGTCCAACCATCGTGCTCAGTATAAGAGAAAGCACATCCTCATGCCCAAACAATCTCATCTCCAAAGAATATTTTCCTTCTGCACTTCAATCATATTGCACAACTGTGATGAATAATGGAAAAGTCCTCCAACACTTCCTCAAATTTTCATGGCACCTTCTGCAACTTAAATTTTTAAGCCACCCTTTGAAAGGTGCACTAGGCTCCACTACATGATCCTAGGTAGTGAGTTGCCTTGCAGTTTATTAATGGAGAGAATATGGCAAGTTTTTCTAGTATGTCCAAAGTCATCCAAATCATCAGGACCAATTAAAAGATGTCCATACTTCTCACTTGAATACATGAGAGAGGCACATTCGAGTTGTTTCTACCCTTGATTTCTTCCAACAACCCTTCAATTTATGGGTCATCTTTCCAAACTTCTTGTCTAGGAGTGCATGCATAAGGTTCAACTACTTCTTTGGTCCTTATATACCAGGGTCGCTGCTCCTCAACTTCGCCATATTGGTTTACTTCCCAGCCCACCCCATCCACGCTAAATGCTTCATTGGTTTCCTTGGTCGAATCTTCCATCTTCCCACTCATGTTTGGAACGTCTTCCTTGTCAAGGAAAGCATCCACAACTTTGGAAATTATGATTATTGTGGTGTCCACTATGGCCTCCAACCTATCAAGTCTCTCTTCCAAGTCCTTCATTAAATGATATCCACCAAAGGTTGCATGAAACTCTCTTATGAAGTTCCATTCATAGTGCATCCATCTGATCCAACATGTTAAAGTATTTATTTGCAAGGTTGCCCAATGTCTTTATTATCTACATAGGCCATACTCAAGGCAATCATCTTGATGGTGACTCCAGGATGCTTCCTTACGATAGGGATAACACATTATTCCTAGATTGAAAAGATGACTAAACAATCCATGTGGGGTATAGGTGTTTCCTTCACCTTCCTCGTACACTCCCACCCTATAAATACCTCAAAGCCATCCACAGGAACAATGGTGAAACTTATTGTTCTACTCCACTTGCCAAGTCTCGAGGTGACTACATTGGCTATGCTAATCACTTTCTCACCTATGAGTTTACTGTTTCCAATGAAATATGTGTGGGCTCAAGCTATAATCTAAGCTCCCTTTCCACATATTACTTCGTGAAATTGTGGGTCACACCATTGTCCACCATGGCATGCATTGATCCACCATTCAGTTACGTCGACACATAACAAAGCCTTGTGAAATCTTGATCTTGGCTTGCCACAGTCTTGTCTTCTGTAACATCGCCCAAGACCTGGAATACCCCAACAATAGGTTGTGCACTAGCTCCACAGTGGACAACTTCTGTTGTTTCAATGGACAATTCTCTACATAATGTTAATTCACACAAATGCAACAATAAATGCACTTACATTCTTCCTTTAGTAAATTAGGTTGCTTGACCCAATCTTCACCAATCATGTTGGATGGCTTTGCCTTCACTTTGCCCCCCTTCTTGTTTGTTAGCTTGTTTCTCTCCTTGAGCATCCTCATCCATCATTAAATTTCCCTTTTCTTCTTTCTTGTAGTGCAACAATTTGTCTGCTATGGTGATGGATGCCGCAAGGGTATGCACATTATGGTGTCGCAGGTCACTCTGCACCCAAGGTTGCAATCCTTTCATGAAATGGAACAACTTGTTTGCTTCAATCATGTCTTTGATCTTCAACATAAGCCCTAAGAACTCCTTGATGTTTGCTTGGATCCTTCCTATATGCTTAAGATTCAATGACTAATTCCATGTGATATAGAACTAGTTCCCTAGCCCAAGTTGAGCCTTCAAGTCTATCTTCATCTTTGCTTAGTTTCAATCTCCTTTATATTACACCAAACTCCCAACTAGCAATTCATTATGCTTGATTTCTCCACCAAAGGTTCATGGTACTTGTTAAGAACATCGCAACAACATTCACATTCAACTTAGCTTTGTACGAGCTTCCACTCATTTGCTCCAAGTACTACTCAACATCCCAATAGAAGTTTCCAGGTAAATTAATGTTGTGGGTACCATTGTACGATTATGATTCCTTGATCTTTATCCTTTTAAGAGATATTGAACTATTGCCATTGGTAATAACCCATTTTAATAGATTAATGGTGTCTTCCTAGTCTTTCATTTGCCCAACAACTGACTTTAACAAGTCTTCTACAACTTGTCGTCTTTCATTCACATCGATCCTCACAATGGTAAATTTTGGATAGAAAGTCTATAGTGTTATTACACTTTGACACAATGTTTTCGTAGCTTTGGTGGATGCGGTCCATCCTTTCTTCCGAGGCTTCGACCTTCTTTCCATTCTAGCAAAGAGGAACAATTATGTCTTTGATAGACTTCTCTAAGTTTGCAACTATGGTCTTGCTCCTTGGAGTCTTAGGAGTCTGACCCCTGCCACTATCTTCATCTAAAGTAGCCATGCACAAGCTATCTCAATCATGTGCCCACAAACAACAAAAGAACTCACCTCGCAAAGAACTCACCTCTCAATCATGAAGCAGAGTGTTCGAAAAGCTTCCATTGTTGTGGAACAAGATATTGAAGCACCTCTTCTTTCTTTAATGAAGTGAAGCACCTCTTCTTGCTTTAATGGCAACTCTAGATACTGTAGAGACATGGAGCATATCATGGTTCTGGTGGTGAAGTAATATGCTGGGCTTCTCCAGGCGCAAGTACAGAACACACAAATGGGTGCGGCATGCTAAATAAAAAACATAACTTAACTACTGGCGAAGCTTTGCTCAAAAGCATGGTGTCAAAAAAATCTCTCGTCAAAAGCATGGTGTCTAAAAGAATAGATAGAGAGGCAGGTAAAGTAGAAATAAAAGCAAAGCAATTAGTAGATGCACAGGTAGTTTCAGTCTAGAATTCTATTTATGGGTCAAAAGCATGGTGTCTAAAAGAATAGATAGAGAGGCAGGTAAAGTAGAAATAAAAGCAAATCAATTAGTAGATGCACAGGTAGTTTCAGTCTAGAATTCTATTTATGGCTCTGAGCACATCCTGGTGTCTAAAAGAATAGATAGAGAGGCAGGTAAAGTAGAAATAAAAGCAAAGCAATTAGTAGATGCACAGGTAGTTTCAGTCTAGAATTCTATTTATGGCTCTGAGCACATTCTAGTAGCTAATGTTCTGAGTCTATGTTTTGAGTTTTCTCACTTATAGCAGTTGTTTTGGACGGCCTAACTATTACATTATCCAGACAAATTATTGTCATTCTGTAACTTATCAGCATATAACCTTGAAGAGAAAGTGGCTTACCATAGATGAAAGTGCCACAGAAATCAGGAGATTCACCAGCATAATCCTCGTCTCAAAAATCTTCTCTCTCCATTCGGCATAATTTTTTGGGCAGAGATTAGTTGCATTGGACAAAGGAAATGAAGAGAGCAAATGAGGACGGAGCAAGTCTATCAGCGCCATTGCCACCTCCAAGTGCAGAGATGGGAAACCAACGTTCAGAAAGTCTATCAGCGCCATTGCCACCACCAAGTGCAGAGATGGGAAACCAACGTTCAGAGTAGCCAGAAAGAAAGAATATACAAGCATTTCAACTGCTCATTCTCCTGCAGCAATCTCTACGATGTCTCCTCTGTACATTTTTCCATATTTGGCGATAAAAATGACACCTTGGGTGTCCAATCCGATCTCTAAGATTCGAATAGTCCTCTTCCGAGCCATAGTTTTGACAAACACCAATTCTGCGGAAATCTTGAACATCTTGACAAATTGCAGGCCACCCATGAACATCTTCACAAATTGCAGGTCACCCATTACCCGGGTAGCATTATTTCAAATCTGGACCATCTGAGTTTGTTCTCTCATATTAAAGCATTTTCTTCATCAAACAAATTTACGTGCAGCAGACCAGCTCCCAGGTCTGCTCGGCTCTTAGTTTCAGCCTAAAAACAATATAAATTGCCTCCATCCGCAAACTGTGGCAAAAGGAATTTGAATTTTTGTTTAAAGGTCTCACAAGCAGTAATTAAAGGCTTCGATCTCTTTGTTTGTCGAGTTTGGAGAGTGAATTCAGCGATCCATGATCGAGTCTTGTAGGCTCTCTGAGAATTGCAACGACCTGTAACTCAGGCACTGAATTATTACCATTAATCAACTTGCTTTAGTATACATAGAACTATCCGCCATTGTCGATTGCTTCCAGGTGCATAGTGCATGTCTTGCATGTGCAAAGTATGTTCTGCAACGTTACTGCCAGATCCTTCACACCTGATAGTTGTTTCCACGCGTTTTTTAAATTGTAGTCACTCATAGTGGCCGACCAAGCCTATTTTTGCAGAGTATATATACCATTTAAACAGGTGGCATGTCAAGGCAATGTTTATTAACTTCAATATCTGGAAACTGTATTTCACGTTAATTATAAGGTGTGAAATCTATATTTTAGATGATTTTTATTTGAAAAATTGTTCAACTTTGAATAACTTTAACCCTTGCACAATTACAACATGCATAATAGCCACATCTGCAAACATGCGTCCAAAAAACAAACGACTTTAATATTTTACATTGATATGTAGCATTCAAATGCTGTAGCAAAACCTCGTGTAATTCCTTGACTACATTCGCATGGAGGTTTGAATTTATTGTACCATCTATTTTTATCTATTTACATTGTGAAAAAGGCATCCATCCATCAGGTTTAATAGCTTAGTTATAGTTGGCTGCATATTTGATCACGTGATAGCATGGAGAGCTAATATCTTCAATTGATTACACATACCTTCAACTGTAGGATGAGTTAATGAGAGTTAATATCTTCAATTCATTACACATACCTTCAACTGTAGGATGAGTTAATGTACTTGATATAACAAATCACCAATGTGTATAGGTTAAATGTTTGATATGTTTGTTTGTGTGAAGTAGGAATATGTATTTTTTAGTTTAAGATATATATCAAATTCAAATTTGTAGAAATTCATGTTATTACTTATATATGTATGTTTGTTTATTTATTTATTTTATAGTCTAGTTTGAGAAGTTGAACGTAGTGAATTATATGAAAATTATATGAAAGATGTTATATATATATATACCTAATTGTTACATACTCTGACATGATATTGTTCATGTTGATATTCAGTATGGTGCTTTATTGTATATTATGTTGTTAATTTATGGTAGTTTTTTTTATGACATATTGATTTCATGATGGTATCATGGGTTGTTATTTTATGATGGTATTGCATAGCATACGGTATTCAATAATTTGCTCAATTAAAACTTAGTTATGAAGCATATTATTCCATGATGATGGCTTATGATGCATTCTATTGCAAAATGTTAACTTGTGACGAGGAATTATTCGTGATCACATATGATTTCATGATGGCGAATACATGTTTAATTATTCACAATATCTTATTATATTGAGGAAATGACTACAAATCATTGTTCACTTGTGGTGAGTGGAAGTTTGTTTCAAGTCATCCAATCAAAAAGCCCATAAAGGATAATCATTCTAGGATTTTGTGGGAGCCCATAACCACGATGAGAATGGCTACTACAAACACCTTATGGGTTAGGGGACAACTCAATAATTAAATCTACGCCAACAATTATTAACTCTTCTACAGGAAGTCCACGACTGGAGGTATCCTTGCTAGGGGGAGGCATATGGTGAAGGACTGTCGATGCCTGGGAGTAGTACACCTTAAGGGTGCATATAGATGGAGTATATGCCAACCTTTGAGATGCATGGGGTATGATGATCCTGATATTAGGGTCGAGGTACCAACAACCATATGTTGTTTAATATTGATGAGGCTTAGATTCTAGTTAATCACAACGAGGCCACACATTTACTAGAAGTTGGGGGGGGGTGGCTATGCTTCGGAAAGTTCCCAGGGAAATTCCAATGCCTACCGTATGATCCGAGGACATGTTACAATAGAGGGCCTAAGCCACGGTGATTGAGATCATCTAGAGTATTGGAAGGGAGGATTATAGAGGAGATAGATGGTATGATCCTCAAGGAGAGGGTGAGTAAAGAAGGAGGAAGTTTCACGAATGTGTACTTTTATCTTTTCTTTATCGACTTGATTGATGCTAGAGTGTGTAATGAGAATGATGCATAATTGTATGAATGATTGCATATTAGACACCTAGGGAGTTAATCTAGAGCATGTCATAACTTAGGGCACCATGGTTGTATTGGTGCATGTGAGAGATTTCTACATGATGACCACACACATAAATCTCTCATATTCAAAGTAGTACTAGTTATCTATATTACCTATTATCTACATAACTGATTGAGTAAGTCTTTGTATATATTGCTATGGGGTTATAACATTGGGATGAAGTTTCATGAAGGGGGGGAGTATGTAACACCCCAACCTTGGACATTATATAAGTATAGTGGCATATGGTAATAGTAAATTTAATGTCATGTAATATATACAACTTAAAAAGGAAAATGTGCATTGTAACTTAATTTAGGTGCATGGGTGACAAGTGTGTCATCCATGCAAAAAGTAAGAAATTGAATAAAATATGAAAATTAAGTAATAAAAAGGGGGCAAGATCAAGAGGTAGGGGGCTCTAGTATTGTTGCTTGTTTTGGGGGTTTGTTTCACATTGTGTTGGTTTTTTGTTGTTTGTGCACCTATAGGAAAGGAGGCTAAGGAGGTAGAGGTTATTGTACAAAGGTTGATAGAGAAAAGAGTTGAGATCTTACGTAGTATGGCATAGGGTTAATTTTCAAGGGCTCGAGGGCCTCAAATTCTGCTACGGGTTGGTTGGGTGAATATTTGTCCCCCCAACTGTTGTTGCAGATAGAGGAGTTGGTGACCAAAGGAGGACAAGGCCTACATGCAAATTTGTTAAGTTGGTCACCAATCAAGTAAGTAGGGATGAAATTCTTTGGATTGTAGTTTTAATATCTGCTAGTTACCAGCTAAGATTATTTTATCAATGAATAGACACTTGGTGGTTTAGTTGTTTTCCTAAAATTTATCTTAAGAAATCTGTCATTTAATTAGGTTTAAAGTTTGCCAAAGAAAAAGGGGTTGTTAAATTCTTTGGATTTTCTTCACATAAAAATTCATCAACCCCATCTCTTAGTGCAATTCCAACTTGGATGAGGGAGTTTTTGTAGACTTTCCATTGACAACCCTTAATCCCATGGGCCCATGGAGCATGATATCCTGTGTTGATACCCAAATTTGAGTGTTGTTGTGTTGACGCAGAGTCTATCGACAGGGGTTCCTTCCGCATTGTCGCCAACAAACTATCAACCTAACTCCCTTATACACTGGCCCGGAAAGGTGTAACCCTTCCCAGCAACACTTGCGGAGCAAGTGCAGTCTCACCCGAGGTCAATAAGAGGGCTGCTGGAACCAAGTTTCCACAGTTGTGTAGAGGATATGCATGCTTTACTTTCGCATTAACCAGAGATTATAACATTCACAACATACCATTAACTTATCATTCGCAATTTCTAACACATACATTCATAACATACTCAACAACATATGCACATTAATAAACATAAAACATTCGCAAAACCCATTATTCATCATGGCATCATTGCACAACAACAAAATTCATATCATAACTGAACATCCTCATTCATTCACCAAAACCTGCGGAATAAACCTCACAGGAACTGTCAAGTCATCATATCGTGGATACAGAATGAACCCAAAAGATAGGATTAATATCCAAAACTTCGATGCCCTTAGGCTTACAATCCTACTCTATTTATATTCTTCTATTCTATTACAAAATGGCCCACATGGCCTACTTGATTAATCTAACAAATCTTATGCTTCCGCAAAAATGACAAAAGGTCCTTTTTCCGCGGAATGACCATTTCGCATCTGTCGGCTTTTGCACTTCCTGCGGATCTATCCCGTGCCAATAGGCCCCCAACACAATCTTGTGGCTCGTCCCGAGCCACCTTAGCTGGACACTGCTGGTGTGTTCCCATCCGTTGCGGTGCGCTGTTTCTGAAACTGTTCTTGCTGTCTGGAACTCACTGTTGTGTACTTCTCGTCTTTGTCTGTCGATTTCTGGTTCGCTATCATGTACTTCTTGCACTCATCCTCTAGTCTCTGGAAACCTTGATCATCTACCTCTTCAGAGTCTGTTGGTTTGCTCCGTGTGCGTTCTAGACTGGGGAGAAAGTCATCGACGTCGCCAAGACGGAAAACATGCCGACTGCTCTGGCACATCTGTTTCACACCTTGGATTGCTTCCTACTAGGGTTATGGGGTTTCTATCCCTGTTCTTATGGTGGTCATTGGGACCATGAAACTTCGAACTACTACCACATACTTAGACATCTCAGATAAAACCTCGTCGCTATGACACCCAAGTGCCCAGGATTCTTCCTGCTCAAGGCGCGCATGCACACTCGTCTTTCGGGCCCGCAGCGCCCCTGGTGTGCTACCGCACGAAATGAAATGGATCATTTCCACAACCTCCTTAGAATTCCTAACCTCTACAATTACCTGACCTAGTCGTAGTAGGTATTTCTTGCCTCTGGTAAATACCTCGTTGTTCCGCTTTAGCCTCTGGTGCCTGTATTTATGCATCTCCATCGTCCGGGACACCTACTTCGAAAAACCTCCGCGGATCCATTTACCTAATGCGCTAATTTTGTCATCATTTCTCCTGCGTGTGCTGACCAGGGTTCCTACGTGTGTGATGGGTAACCATACTGGTTTCAGCTGCCCCTCGTGTCTTCCCGGTGCGAACTATTATCCGTGGTGCCCCCGACCATGCTGCCCCGGTGTGTTGCCGTGTGCCAAACGTGCCTGGCATCGGTGCTGATCCAGGCCACTACTCATCATACTTGTCAAAAGATCTATCATCTGCAAAAGTCCCATAGAATGATTGTTGATTTGATAGGGTCGCAATCCTGCCACTGTCGTTATCTAAACTCCAGACTGCGATACAACCCCTCTTTGTGCACCTTTTCATCCAGTTGGTGCGCCATTTGCCATCTCGTATCTTCAACATATATTATTATTATTATTATTTTATTTTTATTTTTTATTTTTTATTTTTGTTGTTGGTCCTTATCCGCTCTGCGTCGGATCATGGTGATAGGGATTCAACCTACTCCCATTGACTAATTTCGGCAACAGTTGTTAGGATATTTAGACACTTAGGAGTTAGTTAAGATTAACTTGTGTAATATATCCGTTAGGGATAGTGTGTTTCTTTAGTATGCATTAGTATGCATTTGCAAATACTTAATCCGACGGTCACGATATGTTCCCGACATAGAGTGATTCGACGGGTCAACTTCTCTTAGATCAAACCTAACCTTGATCCGTGGCTTAACACCTGATTGGTCCATGATCTCTATTTAAAGAGCATGGAGGGTTATTGTTTAGTTGATCGATTATGAGAAGCTCATTTGTAACTTTCTTTCTTTGCATAATAAATTGTCATGTACAAGCTATTTGGCCGGGGTCGTGGAGTGTTTCCCTCAAGAGGGTTTAAACCACGTCAAAACATCGATGTGTTGATCTGTGATCTGTTTATGTGAAGTGATTGCTCTTGGTGTTCTGTCCTTTGGTAGTACCCTGTGCACCCGAACATGGTATCAGAACTTTTATGAAGAGCCGCTTCCGGTTATGATCTAGATCTTGGACTGTCGTTGCCGAAACTCGAAAGGGTTTCTGGTTTTGGTATTTCTATGCATTTTTGGGCTGTGGGAGGTGTTCCATTGTGTCCGGAACGTCGTTTCCATTGGGAAATAGTTTTCGTTTGATCGAAAACGGTTCCCGGTTGCTCTAGAAACGCGTATTTGATCAGATCTGAAGGTACAATGTTACAGTGACGCATTTTTTTATTTTCTGTTTTTAAAAGAAAAAAATCTTTTTTTTTTTTTTTACTGTTAGATTTTTTTTGGGTTCGGATTGTTGCTTTCCTATCTGCGTATGCTCTTTGCTGTGCACCTTGAGCGATCTCGGCAAATTAGAAACAGAAAGGGAAAGGGTTTTTCTCGGCTGCGTATGCTCTTTGCCGTGCACCTTGCGCGATTTCGGCAAATCAGAAACAAAGAGAAAACGTAGACTTTCCGGGAAAGCTAACGAGATCTAACTCCACAAGTGTGGAATTTTCTTTTTTGTTTCGATTTGTGGTGTGTTTTGCAGGAAAAAGGGCAAGGACGCAAACCGAGCAAGAAGAGTAAAAAAAAAAAAAAAACCCTTCCTCATTCCCATATTTTACATACCTTTTAATCTAGCTCACTTGATTCAAAGTTGCTTTATTCCTTAATAGGTCTTGAGTTCAAGTCTTAGGAAGTTACTTTTAAAAGAAAAAGTGAATGCAATTTCTATTTTCAAGTTACTTTATTGTAAAAGTGCATCTTACTTAAATAATAAAAAAATAAAAATGCAAGTGAGTCACTTAAGTTTTTTTTATTGTTGCACTATTTAAAAGTAATATCATTGTAAAAGAGAAATTACTTATTTTACAAAAGTGGTTCACTTAAAGCAACTTTCTTGTAAAGTGATTGTCAAAAGGTTCATCTTGGGAAGAGGGGAGTTCTTTTTTTTGCTGGACATTCTCTAGCTGCCACGTCACTATTGGAGACATCTTCAACAGTTTCTTTGTTCGAGCATAACTTTATCATATAGAGTTAGTTTTCAGTACCGTTTTTTTTGAAACCGCTTTTTTTTCGAGCTCTTCACTTCCAGACTATTGATTTCTGCTTTTACAACCATTAATTTACAAATATGGCCGCCCCTTGTGATATTCTACTTAACAGTTCCAACTATTTCTCATGGAAATCTCGTATGGAGGATGTTCTACGAAATATGAGACTTTTCAGAATTACCTCAGGGAAAGAAACTGAACCCACTCATGATGATAAGAAAATAAAATGGACAAATAGATGTGACAAAGCTCATGGATTGATTGGGATGTCAATCTCTACTGATTTGCGATTCCACATATCTGGAATTGATGAACCTGATGCTGCTTGGGACAAGTTGGAATCCGTGTTTGGTAAACATAATAAAATTCGAGGTCACCAACTCGAAAATGAATTGATTTCTTTAAATCCAAGTGACTTTTCATGCATTCAAGATTATTTATCTAAGTACAAAACTCTTAAACTCTTATGTGTAGAATGTAAGATTAAGCGGGAAGACAAACAATGCATTTATCATATTCTTTCCAAACTTGGACCTGCATATTCTGTTTTTGTATCTACATTTTACTCCATGAAAGAATCCTTGAATGCATCTAGCGATCAAGAGCCTAGTCTTGAATCCTTTTGTGATTCCTTGATTAGAGAGCAAGATAAACTCATTTATCTTGGAATAATCAACAATGCAGATACATCTGGGAAAACCTTATTGTCCCAACAGAAAGAAAAGTCCAAGCCTCCCAAGAAACAAAATTTTCGCAATAATAAGTCAAACAAGGGTCCAAAACCCTCTCAGTCAGCTCATTCTTTAAAAAATGACAAAGGATCCAAGCCAAAAGGAAAGAAGACTGAGCGTCATTGTAACTATTGCGGGAAAGATAATCATGATGAATCGAAGTGTTTCAAGAAGATGGCAGCCTTGGAAGCAACAATGAAGAAGCACCACATCAGCCTAGATTCGCCTTCAAAATCTGCCTCTCATGGACATGCACTTTGTGCTTCTGGTTATTCTTATAATGCATATTGTTGGCCCGGTTTTGCAACCAGGCTTAGTGCTATGGACACCTGCTAACTAGTAGCAGCAGTTTCAATAGAATTAAACAAGAAACTAATCTAAAGAAAACTAATCATGGATCTATGCAAGAATATAAGCAAATAATGGAAATATTTTAAAAACAAGAACAAGAAAATATAAAAAAATAATTTTTGTATTGACAATGGGGCAAGCAAATGCTTGCAATAAAAATACCTCCAAGTGATGAAGGTTGTTGAATGGCTCCAATGGTGAGCAGCTCCAATCTCCAATGGGTCCTTTCTCCAAGGTTGCTACAATGGCCAAATACTCAAGGGAGATTTTGGCAGCATGAGGATGAGATAATGGATCGATGTGAAATGAGGAGCCCCTACCACCTTTTTATAGGTTTTGGTGGTGAGGAATACCATTTGTGGTTTTGTGGAAACCAAATGGTATTGACCAACATGGTTTAGGTACTTTTCCCTCATTTTTTCTTTTTTGAATAAAATTAATATTTTTATTCCCTTTTTAATATTTTTGGGAATTTGGACCATTTTTGAGGGTTTTTTTATGCTTTTTTAGGAAAAATAATCTTTTTTAGTGGGAAAAGGGGTGTACTCAGGTCTTTTGGTGACCTTTTGTTGGTTTCAGAGGCTCAGATGGTGAAAAAGTGGACAAATGGGTCATGTGAATAGGGAAATGAGCTAGTGAGCACTTTTTGGGTGTTAACAGATTGCCCCCTGATGTGTGAGGGCAGGAGCTCATCGTATGGCCGATAGACATCATAGTTCTTTTGTCTTTTTCTGGGGTTTTAGGGGAGAGAAGAGACCGGTTGGAGACTGGAGCCACGGCCCTTGGAAGCTGCAAAAAACAAAACGTATTACATGGCCTCAATATGAATGAGGTATAATCTCTGATAATGGACGAGGCGGGCATTCCCATGCTCGTATCAAGACATATACATAACAATTAATCCCAAGAAGGGGGATCTAATACATAAAGAATCTACTGGTACATCATAATGGTCCAGGGGGGGACATTATTTTGGGATATACTCCTGATCATAACTGATCTCAATAACTGATACACTGGAATAACTGATGAACTGCTGAAACTGAAGGTGTCCAACATCTGTAGGGTCTCAAAGACTATGAGTCACCTCTGAGAATTAATGTAACTATATACTCAAGGGAGTATGAAACTGGGGTACATCTGAATACTGTCGTCATGCGCAACCCGGATATCTATAGAAAAAGTGTAACTGGTTTTATCCATAGGAAGATTCTCAAATGTGGAGGAGTCAGGAGGTATCCGGGGTCTTCGACTAATAACTGAAAGGATGAATGTCCTGTGCGAATCTCAACGATGCGATCAAGGTGTTAAAGTCGAGCATGTGAGAGACAACCATTTGGAAAGGCACTGAGGATTCCTCTCGAAATGATTCGTAGGCACTCATCATAAATGGTAATGAGTCCAAGACATAGGGACCTCTAGGTCTATCCTCTGGAATAAATGTGGTTGTCGTCGACAGAGGGAGACCAACAACTAACAAGGCAATGATTTTTCCTTGATAGGAGCACGAGGTGTAGAACTGAAGTGTTGTAGTACTGATGGTAGGACTAACATACTTGTGGGGATGGTAAATAACTGGGTCAAAAAGTGGGTAGACTCAAACTTCCTTTGTTCAGAGCATGATGACATGGTTGACCTGGCAGCGTAGGGAACTGACTTGTAGGTGTGGGGATCATTGCTTTGATTGACTGAATGGTATATATTGACTCTGGGGGGGGGGAGGACGAGCTGATAGGTGTTGTCGAGGGATTTTCAAGGTGACATACTGCAGAATACTCTGAACAAAGGTGACCAATAATGGGGAAGCTGTCATATGAGTAGATGTGATCTGTCGTGGCGCCAAGAGGCACCATTGATTCCTTCTTCGTAGTTTTAATGAGCTCCAAGAAGGGATAAAAGTGTGCTCTGAAATCGTACGGGCCTATGGATTTTGTGAGCCTAGGACGGCTCATGCTCATGGTTGCTTTCATGTTTAGAGAGTCTGAAAACGGTAAGTGGACTCTATTGGTGTTTCTTTTTCGTAAGTTCAGTCTCCAAGGCCCGAAAAAGCATAAAATGATGCAGATGGAGAACTCTTCTAGCCGATGTGACTAGAGTATACCTTTTTCGTAATTAGTCTACGAGGTCCGGAAAAGGAGTAAACTTATACCAGGTAGACGCCCTTTCAGATACGTTTAGCGAGCACGAAAGGAAGCAAGATTGCTCGGCGATCTTTTCATTGTTTTAGGAGTCAGAAAAGAGCTTAACAGAAACTCCCTAAGTGCCTTTTTCGTAAAAGGGATTGCTCGGCCTGAAAAAGGGATAAAATTATACCGAACAAAAATGGATAGATGGGAGCGAGAAAAGATCTCAAGCGTCATCATGTGTGTGGGATACTGGATCCGGTGACATAAAGATTGTCACAAAGGGGGCTGCGGCCGTTGTGGCACGCAAACTGAGGATATGAGAAGGCATTTTGAAAAAATGGTCGAAAAAGATGGGCGTGAGAGCGAGAAATGATCTCAAGCATCATCACGAGCGCGGAAAACTGAATCCGGCGATATAAGACTTGTCCAAAACGGAGAACGGTCGATGTGGCACGCAAACCGAGGTGACGTGGGGGGCATGAAAAAATGCCTTGAAAATCGGGACGTGACAGCGAGAAATGATCTCAAGCTTCATCACGAGCGTGGAAAACTGAATCCGGCGATATAAGATATGTCGAAAACGGAGAACGGTCGATGTGGCACGCAAACCGAGGTGACGTAGGGGGCATGAAAAAAATGCCCAAAAAATCTAAAGGTGAGAGCGAGAAATGATCTCAAGCATCATCACGAGCACGGAAAACTGAATCCGGCGATATAAGGCATGCCAAAAATGGACAACGGTCGATGTGGCACGTAAATCGAGGCGACGAGGTCGCTCAAAAAATGGTCCAAAAATGGAGCTGGTGAAAACTGGAAAAGGAAAGAACTGTCATGAAGTTCTCGCTGCGCTGATTCCAATGGTACCAACGGTTTGAGAAACGGACGTCGTATGAAACCAGAATGGCGGTTGGAAAAATGGTGGAATTTCTATAAATAGGGCGTGGGGCCCATATGACGTGTCATTGTTACGTGCGAGTTTGGCAGAGCAGTCAGAGCTATTTCTCGATTTCCGGGAGATTTCACCGTTGGTTTTCGATTCTGCGAGTTTCAGGTAACTCTATTTGCCTTAGCCTTTTCAATTATGTCTTTTTTGTTTGGCGGTGGGCCCCCGAAGGCCGCGAAATTCCATGTTGACCCTCCAACGTGGAATATCGTGGGTTTTGGGTCTTTTCCCGCGATGAACCGCGCGGGTTTCAGGTTGACAGTCGCGATGTTCATCGCGACTGTGAGGTTGGAACTCGCGATGTTCATCGCGAGTTCATGGGGGATAGTCGCGATGTTCATCGCGTCTGTCCGGCCAAAACCCGCGATGTTCATCGCGGTTTTTAGGATGGAGGCCGCGATGATCATCGCCGATTTTGGGATGGAGGCCGTGATGGTCATCGCGGCTTTTGGTGAAAATGCCGCGCTGGTCATCGCGGCTTTTGGTGGAAAAGCCGCGATGGAATTTTTTCAAAATTTTTTGTGCTGGGGCTAAAAATTTCTTTTGTTTGCTGGCAGGATGTTGAGGAGACCATTGTCCTCGTGGCGGGAGCGGGAGATCGATGATGATCTTATGGAGAGGATTCAGACTGATCCGGGGGTGCGACAGACTCTGGCTGTGAGCGGACTTTTGAAGTTCGCTCAGATCCCACCTATTCGTTTAATGAGACGGCTCCTGAACAAGCTGGTGAGTTGGTGAGTGCCGACGGAGGGTGCATTTATTATTGGGGGTGAGAGGTTGGAGATCACCCTCACAGATGTCTATTTTTTGACTGGGTTGCCTCGTTTGGGTGAGGTGGGCGATCTCTTGCCGAGGATCCCGCCGGGTGTAGATATGGAGGACTTGTTACAGACCTTCTGTGTTGGTGATGCCGTTTTGCAGAACAGCTCTATTAGTCTGCGCTCTCTACGTGAGTGGGATATGCGAGCTGTTGGGGCATGTGTTCTGAGGATATTGGGTGCTGCTGCGCCACATCGTTTGTTTGGGGGACAAACGATGTTGGTGGAATCTGTTATTCGGGGGACTTATTACGCCTGGGGGCAGATGTATCTGGCTGGTGTCCGGAGAGATCTGGACAAGGCCAGTCGAGAGGGAGGAGAGTTTTGTTATGCCTCCTTTTTATGCTGTTTTTTCTTCGAGCGGTTGCCGACCTTACGACCGCGGGTACCCATTCGTGCTGGTCTGGTGAGTGAGCCTCACATGATGCGGTGGGGGCAGATGATGCCTCGTGGCGGCGGTGGTGTCCGCGATTTTTTCACGGAGAATTTTTATGAGCAGTGGGAGCAGATGCCCCTACTGATTGAGGACTACCCTTATGCTGGCATGGACTATCGAGGCGACCCAGAGATGCCTCGTGCCCGAGGACAGGCCTGGAGTTTAGACGGTATGTTTTGTGTTTATTTTATACTATATCATGTGTTGTTTGATTTATCAGTCTATGATTATAGTTTCATATGATGGTTTATTTGCATTGTGTAGATGTTGGGCCTGTACCACCGGCCGACTACGTGGCTCGTCAGGGGCGGGCGATGGTGGTCGCTCATCCACCTGCAGCGGTACCACCTCCACGTGGTGGAGGATTTGCGGCTCGTGGGAGAGGGGTTGGCCCTCGAGATGATGCCATAGAGGGTGTCAGACAGACCTTCGACCGGATCCTAGCTGGACTCCCCGAGGATGGTTGGAGAGACCTGGATCGGGATATTTTGGAGGGTTGCTTCGGTGCGCCGCCTGAGTGGCGGTCGCTCTTGTTGAGGACATCGGTGTTTGTGGCAGAGCACAGGGGTGGTGCTCAGGATGTCCCGGCAGAGCCGGCTCAGATGAGGATCCGTCTACGGGATGACCCAGCGGGGCCAGCGGAGGAGGCGCCAGAGGAGCGCAGAGTTCGGGCTCGCCATGACCCGGCGGGGCCAGCGGAGGAGGAGCCGGAGGAGCCTAGGGATCCTGATGAGTAGATGATATTATATCTGCCCCCAAATGCTGATGAGCATATGGGGAAGCATTTTTTGTACGATTGATGTATTTTTTGTATATCGGATGCTGAGGGCACCTATGACATGTTCTGACTATACGATATATATATATATATATGTATATATTCGATGCTGGTATATAGTCGTGTATGCACGTGGATGCACTTGTTGTCTTTTATGTTTGCCCGTGGAGGCATGTTTGAGTTTCTGTATGCCCGTGGAGGCACATGTTATGCACGTGGATGCACATTTGGTTTTTTGTATATGCCCGTGGAGGCACATGTTATGCATGTGGATGCACCTTTTGTTTTGGTATATGCCCGTGGAGGCACATGTTATGCACGTGGATGCATTTTGTTTATGGATATGCCCGTGGAGGCACATGTTATGCACGTGGATGCACATTTTGGTTATGACATGATGTGATTGGTGTGCCAGTCGAGGACATTGTTGGCCATATGGTCTGCTACACTATTGAAGTGTCTTGGGACATGTGTGAACGAAATGGATTCAAACTGTCTAACCATTTGTTTAGTGCGCAGGAATTTTCTGAAAAGACAGGGATCGCGTACCTGGTAATCATTGTTGAGCTGGGAAACTAGGAGCTGTGAGTCCAAGAAAACGTTGAGGTGACGGATGCTCATTTGGAGAGCTGCGGCCAGGAGACCGGTCACGGCATCGTATTCAGCTTGGTTATTGGTGGCGGCACCTAAACATACTCCGTTAATGTGAATTAACTCATGTGAAGGGGAGTATATTACCCAAGCTGCGGAGGCGAGATTGGGAGACCAACAGCTTGCACCATCAGCGAAACCGACATAACAGAGTGGAAGAGGATCCATCTGTGGTCATGCAGAGAAAAACGAATATTTAGGTTTTTGAATTTTTTGTGAGAAAAGAAAGTAAGCCTATACTAGAATGGACGGTGGTGTCCATCAGATTTTCTATGGGTAAAATCGTTTAAGGTACAACCCGTTGCGTGGGTTGCGTAGGGGATTGCCTTCTGAATCGGTCAGAATGTATGCCCCCTGCCCGAGGCAAGTGTGTACGATGTAAGGGCCTTGCCACATAGATACAAACTTTCCCTTTCCGGTTTTATCATGAGCTTGATCGTAAGCGAGGACAAGGTCTCCCTCAGAAAAGGTTCTTGGGTGGACGTGTTTGTCGTAACTTAGTTTTGATCGTTGTTTGGCTGCTTCCATGTTTTGAATGGCTATGCGCCGATCTTCATCAGCCTGCTCTAGGAGTAGTAATCGTTGCTCAATCGGGGAAGTGTCCGGTAGGAGTTCAACGGCGATATGTAAGGTTGGAATCTGGCACTCAATAGGGAGGACGGATTCGACACCGTGAACTAAATGGAAAGGGGTAAAACCGGTGGCGGTTTTGGTTGAGGTGCGGTAAGCCCATAGTGCCGGGAAAAGCATGTGGTGCCAATTGGATTTGTGTTTGTCTACCGTACGTTGGAGGATGGTCTTCAAAATTTTATTGATCGCTTCGACTTGGCCGTTTCCTTGGGGATAGTAGGCGGAAGAGAAATGGTGTTCAAATTTCAACATGGTTGATAATTCTTTCCAGACGGCATCTTCGAAGTGAGAGCCGTGGTCAGAGACTAGTTGCTTCGGCACTCCGAAACGAGTGATAACATGGTTGAAGAAAAACCGTGCTGCAGTGTCGGCCTTGCAATTGTAAGTCGGCATGGCTTCTGCCCACTTGGTGAAATAATCTACGACCACAACGATGTGTTTGTGACCGTCAGCTGACGTGGGGTTGCAGTCGAGGAAGTCGATGGCCCATTTGCAGAATGGTCCAACAGTGATGACTGGATGAAGGGGGGCGGGGGGGGGGTTCTTGCTTTGGGGGCAAAGAGTTGGCAGTTCTTGCAATGCTTGACTGCGGTGATGCAATCAGTAAACAATGATGGCCAAAAGTAACCTGCCCGAATGATCTTCTGGGCGGTGGCCATGCCGGAGAAATGGCCTCCGCAAGCACCGCTATGACAATCATTGAGGACTTGTTCTGCCTCACTATGGGATAGGCATCGACGTAGGATGGTATCAATGCCGCGTCGATAAAGTACATCCCCTATCAAGAGGTATCGGGGGGCATGGTGTCGTATCCGACGGCGTCCGTCACGATCGATGTGTGGTCGAAATTTTTGCTTGCGGAGGTAAATCAAAATGTCTCCGTACCATGGGTCATCAGACGAAATGATGAAGATTTGTTCGTCAATCAGATCTGTTTGGATAGCGGGTGATGACGAAGAGGATGGGAGGTCGGTGATGAGGTGAGCAAGTGCGAGGGCTTTGGTGCTTTTAGGAGTTCTGAAAGTAAGGTCATATTCCTGGAGGATAATGACCCATTTAGCAACACGACCTTGTAGGAGCCGCCGGGTTAGGAGATAGACCATAGGGTTGGAGTCGGCCACAACCGTGGTATGATTGAGTAGAATGTAGTGTCGCAATTTCTGTACGGAAAAAACTACAGCTAGGGCTAATCTTTCCTCGTATGGGTAACGTAGGGGTGGGACAGACAAGGTCTGGCTGACGTAATAAATTACATGCTCTTGGTGAGAGGCATCTTCTTGGACCAAAACTCCGGACACAGCATATTCAGATGCCGAGACATAAAGGGTGAAGTCTTGAGAGAAATCCGGTGGGGATATCAAGGGGGCTTGTGTGAGAGCTTTCTTGAGGGCTTCGAATGCCGTGTCTGCTTGCTCATCCCAAACAAAGGGTATGTGGGTACGAAGTAAGCGTAAGAATCCGTGGACTTTGGTGGCGTAATCAGGAACGAAGCGCCTAAGGAAATTGGACCGCCCTTGTAGACTCTGGAGCTGCCGAAGCATGCGAGGAGGGGGGAGTTCTAAGATGGCTTTGAATTTCAAGGGATCAACAGTAATTCCATCTTGGGAAACAATGAAACCCAACAACCGGCCTGCCGGAACGCAAAACACACACTTGTGTGGGTTCAAGCGGATTTTATATTTGCGACAACGCAGGAAAACTTTTCGGAGGTCGTTAATGTGGTCTGATCGTTTTCGGGAACGGGCTGTAAGGTCGTCAAGATAGACTCGCAGGATATGGACCAAGTCGTGAAAGCAATAGGTCATGGCTCGCTGGAAAGTGGCACCAGCATTTTTAAGGCCGAATGGCATGACGCGATAGGCAAAGGTGTTCCATGGGGTGGTGAAGGCAGTCTTGTACTGATCCTCCTTACGGATGTGAATCTGGTTGTATCCGGAAAACCCGTCCATGAAAGATAGGACTTCATGGCCCGCACACTCATCAATGAGTTGGTCAATGAATGGCGTGGGGAAATTGTCTTTTGGACAAGCGTGGTTTAAATCACGGAAGTCAGTGCATACTCTAAGGGTGCCTTGCTTTTTGTTGACGGGAACGGGGTTCGACACCCAGGTGGTGTACGGAATAGGATAAATGAATCCTGCTTTGCGAAGTTTCTCGACCTCAGCTTTAACAGCGGGGAGTTTGGAAGGATGAATGGGTCGCTGTTTCTGACGAACAGGGGGTACCTCAGGCCATGTATCAATGTGGTGCTCTATAATGGTGGGGTCAAGACCAGGCATTTCGGTATAGGACTAGGCGAAAACATCCCGGAATTCTTGAAAAAGCTTTTTATACGCCTGAGTTTCTGCTTGAGTGCAAGATGCGCCCAGCGAGATGAGCTCAGGTTTCCCTGGTGTTGTGGAAATATCGATTTGTATAATGGGGGAAATGTTGGACATGTTCCCTTCTTCAAAGGCATCCGGCGCTGGGATGGGGTCTTTTAACCAATCGACCTTAGTGGGTATGAAATCCTTCGATTCGACCAATAGCTGGTTGGATACGGTGGATGTAGATGTTTCCGGGAGGAAATACGAGCGATGATGCATATCATCCCAAGGGTAGTCGGGTGCAGTGAGTGTCTCCAAAATTTGCTCATCAGTATTGAAGTAGTCAGACCATAAATCAAGGGGTTCTGGTTTGAAAGTTGTGGAAATCATATAGATTGTATTGACTTCTTCCGACGAGGATGATGGCGGGGGGTAGATCTCCTCGATGAGGGGAGGAGATATCTCTAAATCGACGTTGTTTAACTCGTACAATGCTGCTCTATAGTCAGGGAGATCAGGACAATGGTGAGAGTAGTGACCGTAAACACTGCATATGGCACAAGGATGGTTGGTGCGCAGTGATCTGTCGCGAGGCTGAGGAGGTGGCTCTAGTCTAACTATTGGGATGCTGGTGTCATCGTCCAACATATTCATATGTTCCTGAAGTGCCGGTAATTGTGGGCATTGATGAGTGGGATGGCCTATCTCATCGCACAATGAGCATTTAGGAGGAGCTCGAAATACGGGAGGGGGTTTAACTGCCTTAGGAGGTGGTATAGCAGTGTATGGTTGTGGACCTTTGCCTCCAGTGGGATTGATAAGAGGAGGAGGATTCGTTGACGACGAAGGGATATTGAGACCAGGAGGAGGTTTCGTTGACGACAAAGGGATTGTGACACCAGGAGGAGGTTGAGTAGTGGTAACAATAGGTTGTACCGGTTGGAGGATGACATTTGGTGTTGGCGGTGGAACGGGAAGCGAAATATACCACACGGGTAAACCCAATGTTAACCCGGGTAGACTAAGGGTAGCCATAACCGGGGCGCTTACTACACCCGAAGGAGGAAATAGAAAGGGGATGGTGTGGATGGGTGTAACACCGATGTGACTAGGGACCAATGGTGGTTGACTACTGGGTGCTTGTGTATTCTGTGAAAGAGTACAGAGGTTTGCGACGTGGGTCTCTGGTGACGGTGGTGGAATGGCCTGGAATGTAGAGGTCATTGGTGTATCTGAGTAAAGTTCGGGTCCCACAGAAGAAACAAAGGAGGTAGTTGCACTAGAAGCGGGTTGTTCAACCATGGGGAGAACATTTTCGGGTGCTGCAGGGGCATTGGGATCATAGTAGGTGAGTTGGTCGATTTTGACCACGCGTCCCTCGTGGGGGAACATCATGGTACGAAAAACGGATGAGGCAACCGCTTTCATGGCGTACATGTAACTGCGGCCAAGTAAAAGGTTATAATTGAGTTGGGCATTAATGACCTCTATGTCGATGAGCACAGTCTTCCCACCCAATTGGATGAGGACATTGGGTAGTAGACCTTGAGGTTGAGCTGACCGACCGTCGTAGGCCCGCAATGCAGTGGTGGATTGCTGGAGAGTAGGGGATCCCAACTTCTGCCAAACGAATGTGGACATGACGCATGTAGAGGCACCCTCGTCGATGATACATCGATGGATGACAAGATTCCGAATAGAAACAGAAACTTGGACTGCTATGGTGGAAGGTAGACGTGGTTCGGACTGGTCCAAATCAAAGGTCATCAATTTCAAATCATTTGGGTCAATCGCCCCAATGGCGGAAAGTAAAGTCTTGCGCTGCGTAGGACAGTTTTTCAAGACTTCTAACGCAGACATGGCTGCGGGAGATTGAGCTAAGTCATCTACGATGTTGTAATTTGACGCAGCCCGTGCATTGGGGTTGTTGTTGATACGGCGGAGTGGGAAACGAGGTGCTTTAGAGGCGCCATCGAGTGGAAGCGGTGGTATACGTAACGTCTGATCAGTGGGATGAGCGTCAGTATCCTTATCGGCGGGGGGGGCTTCGGAGGTAGGGCCATACTGGTTCCGACGTGTCTGGATGTTGACATCGGCAGTGGACATCATCAATAAGTGGTGAGTGCTTGAATCAAACATTGGTTGATCAGGAGCGGTGTAAGTGATTTGTTGTGGTGGCACGTTGCCCTGTGGGGGAGCTAACGGCTGAGTGTTCACCACCCCTAGTGTTGGAAAAGGGTTTTGTAGCACCAAAGGTTGTTGTTGAGGTGGTGGAGGGTTGGGTGGTGGCTGAGGAGCCACCTGCCCTTGACGATGGGCGTCATCTGTCCATAGTTGCCGAGCTCGCTCCAGATGTGGGCAAGCGTGGGTATAGTGGCCATAGACCCCGCAAATAGAACAAGGATGGTTTGTTCGTAAATTAGCATTTTTGGCTTGCTTAGGTGGCCGATCAGGATTCTGATGAGCAGGCGCCGCATTATTATTTTGCGGAGGATGGGGAGGTTGTGGACCTTGGTTATTGTGTTGATTGTTACCACGGTTACGTCCTCTTCCACGGTTTGATTTCCCACCCTGGTTGCGTTGGTTATTTTGGTATTGGGGCTGTTGTTGTTGTGCGTACACATTCCCTTGAGCATTGGGGGGATTGTGGGGAGCCGCAAGTGCGGGAGCAGGTTGCGGTGGGTAATATGCAGGTGGAGCTGGCGGTGGTCCAGTTGCCTGTTGGGGTTGTTGGTACCCCTGAGCTATTGGATGTGTTGGATTAGCTGGTGCAGCTTGCTGTGGGTACTGCATCGGTTGTGGCGGGAACTGAATGGAGTTCTGTGTAGCAGGTTGGTTATAATATGTAGGAGGTACATATGCTGATGGCGCTTGCCCATAGCAATGTTGTGGACAAGAGGGTCCATGAATGTGATGTGTCTGGTTTGTTGGAGCGTAAGAAGTTGTCGCTCCAGAACTGGATGTAGCCCTAGAGAGGTCTGGGGCAGGCATGGTGCTCACCATGCTGAAAGGTTTAGCTTGCGGTGTGATTTGGCCAATAATGCCATCAGCGGCATGTGATGCCCCCGGTGTGTCACCGCGTGAAGAGTCGCTGCGTGGGGCGTCTGGTATGATTGTGTATAGATAACCCGACTGGGCGTAAATAAGATCAAACTGTTGGGCTTTGAGGATGGCCTCTTCCTCAGACTGGGGTCTTTCGGATGCCACGTCCTTCGCAATGAGAGGGAGAAGGGATTTTAGAAACCAATCTAGGAAGATACGGTCGTCTAATTTGATTTTGCAGAGGCTTCGGCGTCGACGCCACTCATGAATGTGGTCAGTGATGTGGGTGGCCGTGTTCTGTCTACAAGACAGTAGGATCTCGACGCCCTCATCATAGCGGACAGGTAACTGAAAGAACTGCAGGAAGGTCGAGGCAAGGGAGGTAAAGGTGGCATGCGTCCCATGGGGCTGCTCGATATACCACTTGGTTGCAGAGCCAGTGAAGGTGCGCTGTAACAGACGGAGGCGGACAGAATCGTCCACTATGGAGTTGGAGGAACACCATAAATGGAAGGACATGATATGGTTCTGGGGGTCCTCACCTGCCTTACCCTCAAACTTAGGGATGTCAGAGGGGAGTTTGGTGGGCATGTGAGGCCATGCAGGATCGTGTCTGATAGGGTCATTGGTGAGTCTGGCTAAGTCTGGTAGGTTCAGACTCGCCATGTATGGTAAGCTAGCAGATGTAGTGACTGGGACTGGGACATGCCTAGTCATGGTGGTATGGTGTAGGGGTCCAGTAGCGCCTAAAGGTATGCTAGGTATGGAGGGTATGTGCCCTCCAATAGGTGTGGTCTGGTATGGGCCAACGCCTCCAAGTGCAACATGGGTTACACTTGGGTTAGGAATAGCAGTAGGGATTCCTGGGATAGGGTTTGTGGAAACTAGAGGGGGTGTGACCCCTATGTTGGGCATACCCATAACAGGTGGTGGCCCTGTGTTGGGAATTCCTATAACAGGAGGTGGTCCTGTGTTGGGCATTCCTAAATGTGGAGTGTTGCCCATATTGGGCATACCCAGGGTGGTGGTTGTTGCCATGGATGGCACCGCAGTAGAAGGGTCTATGGAGGTCTCACCTATGGTGCTGGTAAATAGTGGGTCAAATGGTGTTCCAGCCATAATGGTGGTTGGTGGTAATACAACGTAGTTTTCGGATTCTGCCTTAGAATCAGATGTGAATTGAGGCGTGTCAGAATCGGATGACCGTCTGGTTGACCGACGATGTGTCGAATCAAGGGATAAGGCTCTGCGTCGGTGACGTGGAGAGCCAAGTAGACTAAACTCTGGGAGTTCACCCTGGAGACGACGAGAGCGTCTAAAATTCTCAATGGTGAGAAATAAGTTTTGTGTAAAAAATCTGTTTAAGTATCAGGTGGTGATATATATAAAAAACTCAAAACCCTAATGAAACCAAGGGTGCAAGAAGGGGAGTGAAAATGAAGGCTCTCAGGCCAAAAAATCAACCTCAAAAAAGGCACTTATTCTAGCAGCTGTGCTACAATAAGTGGAGGGATGCAACAAATGGTCAGAATACCAACATGCAAACAGTTCCTAGAAGAAATAGGTGTAACTAGACCAAAGGTGGGTTGAATCATGCAAACACCTAACTAAAAGTATTGTGAATCAACAAACGATATCCTCTGCAAGGTGATGAAATCCAAGTCAGACAATATGAGTGTTGAGACAACGGCTAGATATCCCCCTACCGGGAGGGACACCGGGTAATCAATCCTAAAGAAAGGCTACTAGGATACTCCGTTCATGACGCGTCGAGAAAAGGTAAATCTGCCGTTTGGTCCTTTGATCGCAATATCCCAATACAGGGATATCCCAAGAACTGCGAATGGTAGCCCTTCGGTTACTGAATGGATTTCGGTATTCCACTCAGGCTTCCGGAACCATCCTCGCGACTTCAACCCTCCTAGGGGAGAGGCCTTCCCACAAACCGGTTGTGACCGCGCCAATAAATACTAAGAGGTTTTAGCTCCCTAAAGGACAACAACTATGTCTCAGATGTAATAACTGAGGGGTGTTATTGGAACACCTATCCCCTCAATACTACCTAGCTACAAAGTTCTTTTAGTGTTCCCCAAGTGGAGTTAAAAGTGAGTTGAAATTAGGGTAAGTTTTAAGGCTCAATTTAAAATTAGTGTTCGATTGGGTGCACGTGTGGTATTTTAAATTGAAAATTGAAAAAAGTAAATGCTAAGTATTCAAAAAACAAAGGATCTTTCGAAAACAAAAACAAATTTGATGACTTTTTCAATAAATGGAAATTAAATGCTTTTCAACTATTCGAAAAACAGAAGATTTTTCAAACAAGAAAGCAAATAATATAACTTTGTTTCGAAATAAATGGATTTTGTTTTCAATAATTGCTATGGGCAAAATTTTTAAAGAAGCAAATTGTAAATCTAGATAAAATGCAAAAATATATATTTCTTTCAATTGATGAAATTTTTTAAAAAGACTTCTTTCACATGTGCATTCTAAATAGTAAAATTTTTTTGATGGCTGTAAAATAAGCAGAATTTCTAATACTGAAAAATGTGCTATGTGGGCAAAAAGTACAGCAAGGAATTAATTTTTTAAGCAATTCGGCTGAATGAAAAAATTAGCATCGCGGGTTCTGACAGAAAAGCCGCGATGGACCGCGCGGGATTTCGGCGTACTGTCGCGAAGGACCACGCGGAAAATGTCCGCGAAGCCGCGCTGTGCAGCGCGCAAATAAGCCGCGAAGCCGCAGGGAACCGCGCGGAAAAGGGCCGCGCAGTCGCGATGTGTAGCGCGGTAAATGACCGCGAAGCCGCGATGTGCAGCGCGGAAACAGGCCGCGAAGCCGTGGTGAACTGCGCGGAAAAAAGCTGAAAAGTCGCAATGGACCGCGCGACTGTCAGGATAAAAACTGCGAGGCAAAAGCCGTGCACGGAAGCCGAAAAACGAACCCGAAAATTGAGAATTCCGGGCTGTTAATGGCAATAGATGGGGCCAAAAACTAGTTCAGCAATGGATCTGCTGTCTAGGATGGCATATCTATGGATCTAAAGGCTAAAAACTAATAAAAAACTAAAATTAAAAGCAAAATTTGAGATCTATTGTTCAAAGCCAGCGGAGTCGCCAAAAACTGTTGGCCCGGTTTTGCAACCAGGCTTAGTGCTATGGGCACCTGCTAACTAGTAGCAGCAGTTTCAATAGAATTAAACAAGAAACTAATCTAAAGAAAACTAATCATGGATCTATGCAAGAATATAAGCAAATAATGGAAATATTTTAAAAACAAGAACAAGAAAATATAAAAAAAAATAATTTTTGTATTGACAATGGGGCAAGCAAATGCTTGCAATAACAATACCTCCAAGTGATGAAGGTTGTTGAATGGCTCCAATGGTGAGCAGCTCCAATCTCCAATGGGTCCTTTCTCCAAGGTTGCTACAATGGCCAAATAATCAAGGGAGATTTTGGCAGCATGAGGATGAGATAATGGATCGATGTGAAATGAGGAGCCCCTACCACCTTTTTATAGGTTTTGGTGGTGAGGAATACCATTTGTGGTTTTGTGGAAACCAAATGGTATTGACCAACATGGTTTAGGTACTTTTCCCTCATTTTTCCTTTTTTGAATAAAATTAATATTTTTATTCCCTTTTTAATATTTTTGGGAATTTGGACCATTTTTGAGGGTTTTTTTTTTTATGTTTTTTTAGGAAAAATAATCTTTTTTAGTGGGAAAAGGGGTGTACTCAGGTCTTTTGGTGACCTTTTGTTGGTTTCAGAGGCTCAGATGGTGAAAAAGTGGACAAATGGGTCATGTGAATAGGGAAATGAGCTAGTGAGCACTTTTTGGGTGTTAACACATATTCTTCTTCTACTTCAAATGAATGACTCATTGATTCTGGAGCATATTATCATATGGCTAAGGATCAAGCCATTTTTTCTACTATGCATGAATGTAACACTAAACAAATATTTGTTGGTGATGATAGATCTCTAAGTGTTGTAGGAGCTGGAATAGTTCCAGTAGATAATGGTCATTTTAGTGGTGTACTATGTGTTCCAAGAATTTCCTGCAATTTGTTATTAGTCTATCAGATCACTCATTCTGGTGAAGGTAAAACTGTGATCTTTACACCTCACCAAGTTGTAATCAAGGATTTTAAAGATCCTCAACAGGTCATAGCTACCAGAATTGTTGATGATATTACCAGGTTGTACAAGTTTAACAACTTTGGGTCATCACCTTTCCCTTCAGTTTTTGTTGCTCATAGTGATAACTTGAACAAACTTTGGCATGAGCGATTTGGTCACTTAAATTATCGCTCATTGCAACAACTATGTAAAGACAATATGGTGACAGATCTTCCGATGGTATCTTGCAGGGATGGTGTTTGTTCTGGTTGTGTACTCGAAAAACATCATCGGGACAGTTTTGACAAACGTGCCTCTTGGCACGCCTCGGTTCCCTTGGAGCTTGTGCATAGTGACTTGTGTGGTCTTCTTCCATTTTCTTCTTTTTCTGGTTTCAAATATTTCTTAACTTTCATTGATGATTACACCAGACGCACTTGGGTTTATTTCCTAAAACTTAAGAGCGAAGTATTTAAAATGTTCTTAGCCTACAAGGCCCTTGTTGAAAAACAATTTGGTCATCAAATTATTAAGTTAAGATATGACAATGGAGGATAATATGTTAACAAAAAGTTCACTACTTTCTGCACTGAACAAGGCATCCAACAACAGCACACTGTTCCATATACACCACTACAAAATGGTGTAGCTGAGCGGAAGAACCGCACCTTAAAAGAAATGGCTAATTGTATGATCCAATCTAAGGGACTAAGTCTTCAATTTTGGGTTGAAGCCATAAATTGTGCAAATTACATAGTTAATCGCACCCCCACTAAAGCATTGCAAGGTGTAACACTGGAAGAAGCATGGAGTAAAACTAAACCTGATGTAAGTCACTTCCGTGTGTTTGGTAGTGAAGCATGGGCTCACATTCTGGATGAAAAACGGAAAGCATTGCAGCCTAAAAGTGAAAAGTGCATATTTGTTGGATATTCTGAAGATGTAAAAGGTTATAGACTTCTTCAACCACATTCTCATAATATAATCATTAGAAGAGATGTTAAATTTGATGAAATCTCTTGGCCTGCGAGCCTAACTCGGCGATTGTGCCATCTTTGGCCTGCGAGCCTGATTCGGCGTTTGTGCCTTCTTCTTCTTCTTCCAACTTCCTTGACAGGTTTCCAACTCCAGTTTCTGATGATGACAGTGAGGATGAAAATCCACCTCTGCCTGCTCATGTTCCTCCAGTTGCACCAGCACAAGTGCTTCCTCGATGGGTCCGTTCAACATGTGAAGCAGCTGGTGATCTTGCCGGTGATCCTAGAGATCAATGTCGAACACGTTCTCAGTTTCAGCGAGCCTCTTCTCTTTTGGCTCAAGTTTCTGAGAATCATGATCCAGAAACTTTTGCAGAAGCTTTAGGGAATCCAGATTGGGATGCAGCCATGGATGAAGAATATCGTTCCTTAATGGCGAACGATACTTGGGATCTTGTACCTCTTCCAAAAGGAAGAAAACTTGTCAGATGTAAATGGGTCTACAGAACTAAGTATGCATCAGATGGAAGTGTTGAAAGACTTAAGGCAAGGTTAGTTGCCAAAGGTTTTTCCCAAGTTGAAGGGATGGACTACAATGAAACCTTTGCTCCCGTCGCAAAAATGAACTCCATCCACCTTGTTCTTTCCCTCGCAGCCTTACACAACTGGGAAGTCCATCAAATGTATGTCAAGTCTGCCTTCTTACATGGTGATTTACAGGAAGAAATTTACATGGAACAACCTCCTGGCTATGTTCAGAATAACTCTAGCCTTGTCTGCCGCCTTAAGAAATCCTTATATGGCCTTAAGCAAGCTCCTAGAGCCTAGTATGCCAAAATGGATAACTTTCTCCTTGACACTGGTTATTCTAGATGCCATTTTGACCCCAATGTCTAAACCAAGAAAGTAGGAAACCATCTCATCATACTTGTTCTATATGTTGATGACCTTATTCTTACTGGTAGTGAACCTAAGCTTATAACCCATGTGAAATCCAGTCTTAAACAAAATTTTGAAATGTAAGACTTAGGACATTTGCATTATTTTCTTGGTCTCCAAGTCCTGCAAACCAAAGAAGGAATCTTTCTTTCTCAGTCTAAGTATGCTTGTGACCTTCTTCGTCGCTTTCACAAGGAAGATTGTACACCAGCCCCTTCTCCCTTCCAGTCTGGAGTCAAACTTTCTGCCACTTGTACTTCACCTGAAGTCGATGCCACCTTATATCGTCAGCTTGTTGCTAGTCTCTTATACTTGACTCATTCCCATCCTGACCTTTCCTTTGCAGTTGGTCGTGTTGCCCGTTATATGAAGACACCTCATGAAAGTCACTGGAAAGCAGCTAAAAGAATACTTCGATATATTCGAGGTACAATTCAGTTTGGGATTCATTATAGTACAGGGGGGAAACCTTTGTTGGTTGGTTTCACTGATTCAGATTGGGCCGGCGATCCTGATAATCGAAAGTCTACTGCAGGTTATGTTTTCAGTTTGGGATCTGGACCTATTACTTGGGCTTGTAAGAAACAACAAGCTCTTGCTCTTTCTTCAACAGAGGAAAAATATCGAGCAGCAATTAATGCTAGTTAGGAAGCTTTATGGCTTCGACAGATCCTTTCAGAGTTTGTATTCGAGCAGCAGCAGCCTACTCTACTTTGGTGCGATAATCAAAGTGCCATCAAGCTTGCCAAAGATCCAGTTCTACATCAACGCAGCAAACACATTGAGCTACATATGCACTTCATTAGAAATCTTGTTCATGATCGTGTTCTTGAAGTGCTCTTTTGCCCTACAGATGATCAAGTTGCAGACATCTTCACTAAGTCTCTTATAGAAGTGAAGTTTTCTAAACTTCGATCTATTTTAGGAGTTCAGGAACTTGTCATTAAGGGGTGATAGGCTCTAATTCCTCCTTCCTTCTCCTAATAGTGTCACTTTTGTAAATCCTTCAATCCTATCCCAAGTTGTTCTTAAGGGGGGATGTTAGGATATTTAGACACTTAGGAGTTAGTTAATATCAACTTGTGTAATATATCCGTTAGGGATAGTGTGTTTCTTTAGTATGCATTAGTATGCATTTGTAAATACTTAATCCGACGGTCATGATATGTTCCCGACATAGAGTGATCCGATGGCTCAACTTCTCTTAGATCAAACCTAACCTTGATCCGTGGCTTAACACCCGATTGGTCCATGATCTCTATTTAAAGAGCATGGAGGGTCATTGTTTAGTTGATTGATTATGAGAAGCTCATTTGTAACTTTCTTTCTTTGCATAATAAATTGTCCTGTAGAAGCTATTTGGCCGGGGCCGTGGAGTGTTTCCCTCAAGAGGGTTTAAACCACGTCAAAACATCGGTGTGTTGATCTGTGATCTGTTTATGTGAAGTGGTTGCTCTTGGTGTTCGATCCTTTGGTAGTACCCTATGTACCCAAACAACAATACCCCATCCAAGCTCTGTAACTGCACTGTGCCTCCGTTGGTGATAAAAGTGATAACATATGGTCCCAACCAGTGCATTTGCAACTTACTAGGGTGTTTCGCAAATTTGCTATCATACAACAAAATTGTATCCCCCTTCTAGAGTTGTTTCGTCTTGACATGGCGGTCGTGCCATGCCTTCTGGCAGTCCTTTTATACCTTCTGGTGAAACCCTGCGATGAATCGATCTTCGTCAAGCTGTATTAGTTGTGTCAAGCGTTCCTCCAGCACGCCATCGTCGCTCATCCCTATTGTTGCGGCGATGCGCAAGCTCAGTATTATGTATTCCATTGGCATCATTGCTTCCTGGTTGCAAACAAGTTTAAACAGAGTTTGGCCAGTCAATCGCTTGCATGTGGTGCAATATGCCCAAAGGACCGCTGGGATTTTTAGGTCCCAGTCGTTGCGGTTCACATTGCACACCTTGGTGAGAGCATGCTCCAATATCTTGTTGAACGCCTCAACTATCCCATTTGCCTGAGGGTGGTAAGGCATACTCTTCTAGTGTTGGATCTGAAACTCTTTTGTCATCGCGACAAT
Source organism: Larix kaempferi (assembly GCA_027924585.1). NCBI lineage: Eukaryota > Viridiplantae > Streptophyta > Pinopsida > Pinales > Pinaceae > Larix > Larix kaempferi. The sequence continues at coordinate 7,778,827 of BSBM01000370.1, forward strand.
TGTTTGGTTGACAAAGTGCGTCCCTTGGTCACTTAGCAAGACTTTTGGGCACCCAAACCTAGTGACCACATTGTCAAATAGGAATCGTGCTGCGGTTGCAGCAGAACACTCTTTTACTAGTGCAGCTTCCGCCCAGAGCGTTAGGTAATTTGTCATAGTGATGATGTAACGCGACCCTGTTCTCTTCCCAGGTGGGTTGATGGGTCCCACGAAATCAATGGCCCATTTATCGAAGGCCTGTAGCGTTACTTGTGGTGCCAGTGGCATTTCGTCGCGACGTGATGGCTTCCCAGTGTGTTGGCATACATCGCACCTCTTGGCATAATCTGCAGCATCTCCATGCAAAGTTGGCCACCATAGCCCTGTTCGAAGGATTTTCCTCGCAGTTACTCGTCCACCGTAATGCCCCCCGGCAATTCCATCATGAGCTTCCGACAGAATCTGTTCCTGTTCATGCGGAAGGACACATTGTCGCATAATCTCATCTGGGCCCATTTTATATAACTCTCCTACAATTAGCTGGAAGTCTGCGGCTCAGACAACTAGTTGCTTCTTTTAGCTGGTAGTGAGCTCGGCCAGTGCCTCCCCTATCGCCAAGAATTGAATGATTTATTCATAATGGTTATCGACCATGCCAATCCTAAAAAATTGAGCGTCCCACAATCCTTCATTTATGCTCCTTGGTTCCTCTCTTGATTCTATCCGTGAGAGGTGATCGGGTCCTGCGTTCAATTGTCCCCGTTTTACGATAATCTCGAAATCAAACTCTTGAAACAGTAATAGCCAGCGGCATATCCTCCCCCCAACATAGGATTGTTCACCAAGTATTTCAGTGCGGAGTGATCCGTAAACATCTTGAAGTGGCCCCTTAAGAGGTAATTCCGAAATTTCTACAAAGCATAGACCATTGCCAACCCTTCCCGCTCGATAGTCGTATAATTCCTCTCCGCAGTAGATAATTTTCTACTTGCGAATGCTATCGGGTGGTCAATGTCGCCGGTTCTTGATTGGGCCAATATAACACCAAGTGAGATTGACGACGCATCGACATGTGCGTGAAATTCCTTCATCTAATCCGGGAATGTAAGGATCGGTGCTGCGACCATCTTCTCCTTCAATATGTCCAAGCTTTTCTGACATTCCTCGGTCCATTCAAACTTTGCATCCTTCTTTAGTAACTTCTCCATTGGCGCTGTAATGGCTGCATAACCTCGATTGAATTTTCTGTAGTAACCTGTGTGTCCCAATGTCGCTCGTAGTTGTTTGGCCGTCGTTGGTGGTGGGAGGTCAACAATGATGGAAATATTCGTCGGATCTACCAACATTCCTTCGCGGCAGACAATGTGTCCCAACAGTATGCCGAACGGAGCACAAAAGATACATTTCTTGAGGTTTAGAGAAATTTGGTGCTGTCGACAGCGTTCTAGCGTAAGTCTTAAGTTCGCGACATGTTCTTTAAATAGCCCATATATCGTCCAATCATCCATGTAGACAGTGAGGAACTTATGAATATAATCCTTGAATGTCGCTACCACTATTCTGGAAAAGATTGCGGGAGCATTCTTTAATCCAAACGACATCACTGTGTACTGGAAGCAACCCCACTCTGTAACAAATGTAGTCTTGTGTCGATCTTCTTTGGCAATCTTGATTGGGTGATAGCTTGAAAATCCATCTGTAAAGGAATATATCTCCTGATCACCTACTCCTTCAAGCACTTCATCTGTGAATGGGTTTGGAAACGGGTCATGTAGGCAGGCATCATTCAGTTTTCTTAGGTCGACGCATATTTGTACCTCTCCGGTTTTCTTGTCCTGAACAACCATTGGACTGATCCATTATGATTCCTCGACTGGTTCAATAATGCCTGCCTCCAACATTCTTTCAAATTTGGCTTGCACTCGTTCCTTGTATCTTGGGTTCAATCGATATGGCCGCTGCTTAACCAGTTTCGCACCAGGTTTCAGTGGAATCCTCATTTCCCCTAAATATCTAGAAATTCCCTTCATCTTTGAGAATTTCGTTGGAAACAAATCCTGAAACTCATGTAGTAGGTCGGTCATTTTCGCAATGGTCGACTCGTCCCAATAGTCACCAATGCTTGTGAACTTGGGGTTTTCCTTCGACCCAATATTCACCTTCTTGATCTTCAATGGCTGATGAAATTTGTCCGATGGTATGTCTGGTGCCACAACACTGCGATTACCCTCTGATTTCGATACATGCATGGCCTGGGGGTCATCATTATCTTCGGGTTCTCCAGTGACATTATAACACTCCATCAACATTTTTGGTGTCGCAGTCCATTGGAGTGCCATTGGTTGTCCGGTTGGTACCGCTTCAAATATCTTTCCGCGGATCGCCTGTAGCGCGGTGTGGATTAAGGGATCTATATTTGCGAATGAGAACGTTTGGCTGAAGCCAATCGTAAGCTGCTCCCAAGATGTTGTCCCACGTCGCAGTTATGCTGCGACATACCATCTCTGTGGTACCTCATCCAATGTGTGTACGAATGCATGTACCCATTCTTGTCGTGCTCTCGATCCCCATCCATGTTGACATGCATTTAGATGTGCCTTTAGGTCTCCTTGTCTGTCATATTGCATCTGGTCGTCCTTCGCAGCTGCGCCGAACCGAACCTCCATGAGGCGTCGAGTGGCCAAGATGTGATGTTTGATTTATGCGCTGCCCACCATCGTGCAGGAGTAGCCTTCAGGGCTTTCTCCAGGGCCAGAATATGTTGTGGCTTTGCCGCCTTCTCCTCAAATTCAGTGAGAAACGTGTCCAAGTTGGGAAGTCCTTCATAGATAGGTAACGCATATTCCTCTGATGCTACCATCCGTAGGGACTAGGTTATCCGTGCGCATCTGCGAAAGGACACTTCATGCATCCGGTTCTGCTAGTTCTCAAGGGCCTCATCTGAATCAGAGGATGCCGAGCTGTCACTGCGCCATCCTAGCTCTCCATTCATGGTAGGGTTAACATAATCCTCAGAAATGTTGTACAAATTATCCCATCCTTCTGTAAACTCGTCCCTGGATGGCTCTGTATAGCGCAGCCCTTCCGCAGGATCCAGTGGTGCGAGAACTCTCATTTCCTGATTCTCGAATGACATTATCCTTTTCTTAAAGTTGATGATTGCTTGATTTTCCATGGCCCAGTCTATCCCCAACAGTACCGGATAGGGACTCATGTTATCCACAATCTCAATAACATCGAAATCTGCATACGTTCTGAGGCCTTCGATTTCAACCGGAAGTTGACATACCCGATTGAGCGGGGTGACCTTGCTCTGGCTCACCAGTCGCAGCTGTACTGGTGACCAAGTCATCTGCGGTTTTCCCATTGTCTCCCATGTCTATTTAGTCAGGATATTCACGTCCAAACCCAAATCCAAAGTGATGGAGTCGACATCAAATTCTCTGACTTGTGCCGACATCCGCTTCTCCCTGCCTATCTTCCTTTTATGTATGCGATTAACTCTCTGTTCCAGTCGTGCAACTCCTCAGTAGACTCGCTATTTCTTCCAAGACATCCGGGTCTTTTGCTAAATCTAGGCAACTGCCCAAGAAGGATTTTAGGGTGTTTGTCTTCCTTTGCGACTTCGTTGGGTCAAACATTGATGGCATGTCATAGATTTCTTCCTCAAGAGGTGCCTGTCTCCTATTTCTCATTGCACCCTGTACCTTTGAAATAGTGTCCTTTTCGATTTATGCGCCACCGTTGGCCTGCTTCCGTCATGTTTGCATTGGCCTGATATTGGTATGTGGCTTCTCGTCCCCAGTCACCACTCCTCCTTGTGTCACTATTCCAACCGTCGCGTGGTTGCCTCTAGCTTCTGTCGAAATCATCTGTACGGTAGGCAACACATTTGAATTGTTTGAGTTCTAGTTCTGCTTCGTTTTCCATTTTGCGATAAGCTGAGGGCAGTCTTCGATACTATGATCTACCCCACTGCAGTGTATACATTGCAGCGCAGGGTTCGGGCAATCTCTCTGGTAATGCCCCTGTTGTCCACAATTGTAACAGATGATTGAACCGCTTCCCCATCCCGCAGCTCCTCTGCGTCCCATACCTCGGCCTCCGCGAAATCCTCCCCTAAAACCTCCACGTGGTGGTCCATATTGTTGGTACTATGGTTGCCCGTACTGTGGCTGGCCATACGATGGTGGTGGATACTGCAGCTTCTCGTATTTCCCTTGGTCGTATTGCTGCGGTTGGCTATACTGCGATTGCTGCTGCACCACTGGCGGCTCCTCTCCCTTCATAAAATACGTGTCAGCTGTTCAATCTTGCAGTAGGTCATAGTCCCTGCAGTCCTTCTCATCATGGCCAATCGATCAACAAAACTTGCAGTATAGGTTCACTGGCTTTGATACCATCTTTTGCAGATATACGCACTCCTCCGGTCGATGCCCTCTGGTCTGACAGACAGTACACCATGGCATGCCCCCTTGACGAAGGGGGTTTGGCGCCCCTGCCTACAAATACTCACTGAATTCTGGGCAGTTATCCTTATGGTGCCCCTCCCTTCTGCATCTGGTACACCATATGTCTCCACGGGTCTCCTTGCCCTTCTTGATATCCTCCAATTGCAATGTTAGATTGGTCAACTGTGCTTGAACTCTGTCCATTCCCATTCTTGCGTTGCCAATTGGTGAAGCCTCTAGCTTCATCGCGATTTCTAATACTTTTGCCCATGTTGTGACTTTTTGTTGCATCAATGGCCCTCGGATATGCGATACTAGTCCTGCGATGAACCATTCTTTATGTTGCAACTCATTTATCGGGAAGCTCACCTTCGCTATCAGTGTCTTGTATCGCTGATCAAATTCCCACACTGACTCATTCGGGAATTGCTTAATCTCCTTAAGCTCAGTGACATATTGCGACTCAGATTTTGGTTTTTTGAATTCGTCAATCATTGCCGTTCTAACCTGCGCTAGTGTTTTGGCTGCTGTTCCCATTGGAACCCTCACAAACTTCATGTACCAGTCTAATGCCCGACCCCTAAGGGTCGTCGCTAGCTATCCCACCTTTATCGCATCATCCTGAACCTGCTTCAAGGTCCAGACTGCTTCGCATATAAACCAATACTGATCGGGATCCTCGGTCCCGTTCCCTTGAAATGTAGGCATCTTTGCCTCGTCTTCCATCCTAACGTTGCTAGTATTGTTGTTCACTGAAGCACTACTCTTGCCGCTGCACGTAGGGCTACTCCGCGAATAGTTTTGATTTCTTCTTATGAAATTCGGAGTAGTGTATGGGGTCGAAGGTACATGGTAACTTACGATCTGACCTCCTTCCGCCTTTGGGGTAGCCTAGTCGACGTCTTCTCCGCAATGAGGTATTTTCCTCCCCTGTGGTCCTATCCCGCGGTTCTCTGTTCTGGTCCTCTCAGGAGACTCTATCTCAGTCCTCCTCTTCTTCTTAGGACGCCGAAATATTGCTTCACTTCTTAAGAGATCACACTCTTCGTCAGCTTCCCTTTCAAATTCGTCGCCGCTCATGTCCATCTACCACATCTTTCTGTCAGACTCACATTTACGCGATACCTTCACCCTCGCACACTGGTTCTTCTACTCATCAGACGACATCCTCAATATTCCTTTTTCGCAGACAAGCATTTTAATCCACAATTTTAACGATGACAAAAATCTTCCTCTTGCCCCCCTGAAGAAATTTCTTTCAGCGTCGCTGTATGGCTTGATAGTATCTACTACGAACTCAGTTATGTACCCTTCAAGGATACTGTATACCTAAAAATCAATAGCTCGTGATACCTTGTTATTGACCTGCTTCAGCTATCGCACCAACTCCAGGGTCCAACACTCAGGTTCAATCTTCTAGCAGTGGTTCTTGCGGAACGTCAACTGTGCTAGCCACTCATGCAATAACACCGGGAATTCGCAGAAAAAGATTTCGTGAATATCTGAATAAACGTATATTTCTAACCAATCAGTTGCTGTCTGCTTAGGATCTCGCTTCTCACTTCCTGCGAATTCTTCCGCCTTCTTATCGAACCACTCCTGGATGTCTGGTTTTGTCAGGTGCCACAACATATCCTCTTTTCTTCTTCCTTAGGGTCTCGACAACGAAACCATTTGTTGACGCAGAGTCTATCGACAAGGGTTCCTTCCGCACTGTTGCTAACAAACTATCAACCTAACTCCCTTATACACCGGCCTGGAAAGGTGTAACCCTTCCTAGCAACACTTACGGAGCAAGTGCAGTCTCACCCGAGGTGAATAAGAGGGCTGATGGAACCAAGTTTCCGCAGTTGTGTAGAGGATATGCACGCTTTACTTTCGCATTAATCAGAGATTATAACATTCACAACATACCATTATCTTGTCATTCACATCTTAAATCATTCGCAATTTCTAACACATACATTCATAACATACTCAACAACATATGCGCATTAATAAACAGAAAACATTCACAAAACCCATTATTCATCATCGCATCATTGCACAACAACATAATTCATATCATAACCGAACATACTCATTCATTCACCAAAACCTGCGGAATAAACATCGCAGGAACTGTCAAGTCATTATATCGCGTATACAGAACGAACGCAAAAGATAGGATTAATCTCCAAAACTTCGATGCCCTTAGGTTTACAATCCTACTCTATTTATCTTCTTCTATTCTATTACAAAATGGCCCACATGGCCGACTTGACTAATCTAACAAATCTTATGCTTCCCCAAAAATGACGAAAGGTCCTTTTTCCGTGGAATGACCCTTTCGCATCTGTCGGCTTCTGCACTTCCCGCGGATCTATCCCGTGCCAACATGTTGACATTGCCTGAGGTAGCTTGATGGAGGTAAAACAAATTATGATTTCTTAGGGCACCTACAAGTTGAATCGGAATTATGTAGTATGTAATTTCTCTAGCCCAATTATATGTTCCTAGTACTATGCTTGAACCACCCCCCACCTTCCAACGTAAATGATCTATTATAATCTAAGTTGAGAGTACTATGACCTTCCAAAAATTTGATTTCTTGAATGTTTTTTGTTTGGGTTTCTAAGCCATTTCTCTCAAGATGTAGGGGAGATATTTTTGGATCAAGATTTCCTACCATATACCTCTCCTATTGATTAGTTTCCAAAATCCCTTTACCATTAATGCCTTGCTAAACAAACTCGATTGTTTTATTCCCTGGCCTCCTGTATCTTTTGGGAAATCCAATTTGTCCCAAGTGACCAATGCCATACCCCTTGTTTCATTTGTTCCCTTACATAAATACCTAAGGAAGGTTTTCCTAATTTGAGAGAGAGTGTGGGTGGGGATGGGAATTTTTGAGGAGGGAGCGAGTTCAAAATGTGCGGGGAAGAGAGGCTTACTTGAAAGTTGCTCCTCCTCTTCCATCTCCTCCAATCTTTTTCTAGCTACCACTTTGGGATCCTAGGTGTATTGAAGGTGTCCCATCTTTATGTAGTTGAGGCATCGAAATGGTATATTGATGAAATCTAATCTTTGCTAGTGAGTGATATTCCCATATCTAAGCCTAATGATTTTCAAAATACCTTCATTTAGGTCCATTTCCGCACATATCTCTGTTACCGATAAGTTTTCCATCTCTAATCTATGTTTATTAGATTCTAGGTGCTTCCCATTCTTGTTGCCAATTTGGTTTAGAATCCCCAAAGTCTAAATTTCAAAGGGGGGTTTGAAAGTTTAGTCCATATAGGGATTTTTGTGATCCTTTGCTTCACTTGATCGAAACTCAACACCCAGTCTATAATGTAAAGGCAAGTTGCATTATGGAAATGGGGCTCTCAACTATGATTCTATCCTTGCCTTGCTTATTCTTGAAAAGAAAAGGTGACAAAACCCCTTGACTTGAAATACGGTTTAGGAGCATAGCCAATTGATTTGGCCTAGTTTGCTCCTACCCAGACTTTGAGGGATTGTTTAGACATTTCCACTACTCCACTGAATTTCCCTATGAAATCCCAACTATAGTATTGCAGAATGATAGTGTTTTTACTTTAGATTCAGGCACATTCAAATGCATGTAATCAATTCTTTGTTTGATACACTTTACCTTCTTTCGCATTATAGCCAAGGGAGAGACATATTTGTCTCCACCTACGATCGACTGTGAGGAGGAGGGTCCCCTGTAGTGAGGGCTTTAACCAGGTCCATAAGTAGAAAATCAAAGAATGATTTCGCCAGAGGGTGATATGCCTTAGAGTTGATATTGGGTGAAGAGTCTATCGATGTTTTTCCCTATATCTTCTTTTGGGCATCAATATTTCCCTATTATGATGATCATACTCATAACGAGGGTGAAATATTTGAGAAAGATTGTTATGGTAGTCTGGGTGATGATAGAGGATTGGTGGTAAGCTAGGCTCTACCATATCTGCATTGTTAGGAGATAGGTTGAGACCTCCACGAAGGTACAAAGATGTTAACTCCATTTCAAGCCAAATGGCTTTCCTCGAGAAGTTTGCCATAAGCCTTTTGCACATGCTAATGTTACAAATGCACCTGCCATGATGATCTCCAAGACCATCTCTATCCTTCACAAGAAAATGACATTATCCCATGAATCTCAAATAAAATTGTTAAAAATGCCACGTCATGCATCGAGGGACAGTGAGGGCAGTTACAAGAAGAAAAATAACGAACATTCAGATTTAATGGCTGTCTTGAAGAGGAGTGCTGGATTTACAGAAATCAAAGTCGGTGGAAGTGCATACATCCAGAGACAGGAAAATGGCAGGCTTGTCTTATCATCGCCACCCCACCGTGCAGATCCGAGAATTGGAGGCGGAGTCCATGAAGTTCGATCTGAAGGGCACCGATGTGAGTATGGCCAACGCGCTCCGCAGGGTGATGATCGCCGAGGTGCCCACAGTGGCCATCGAGCTTGTCGACATCGTCGCCAACTCGAGCGTGCTCCCGGACGAATTCCTAGCCCACAGGCTGGGGCTCGTCCCTCTCGTCAGCAACGCCGCCTTCAACATGGTGTACGCCAGGGACTGCGATCTCTGCGATGGTGACGGCAGATGCGAGCGTTGCTCCTTCGAGTTCAGCCTGGACGTCAAGTGCACAGGTGATGAAAACATCGATGTCACTGCCGCCGATCTCTTGTCCACGTCGATGAGCGAGTCCGGCGTGGAGCCCGTGAGCACCTCCAAAGGGACCAGGTGGGCAATCAAGATCTTGATTTAAATTTTAAGTTTTTATTTTATAAACCATCGATTTCTCTAAATGCAAACATTTCAGATGAATATTTGAAACTATGAGATATATTATAAATAATGAAGTAGCCAATTTCCAAAAAGCCTACTAAAATCAGAGAACTGTTTCTGCCTTTTTTGTTTGTTTTCATAGAGTAAAGAAACACTGTATAGAACAAGAACTGCAACTGTATTACAAGAATTGCATACAATAAACAAGAACAAGAACTGCATTACAAGAATTGTTGCATACAGTAAACAAGAACAAGAATTGCATTACAAGAATTACATAGAGTAAACATAAAACATCACAATATGTATCTATTTAAGAATTACATAGAGTAAACATAAAACATCATAATATGTATCTATTTTTTAGAACCAGAATTGCATTACAATAATTACAAGAACAGAACAAGAATTATATAGAGTAAATATAAAACATTTGTTAGGGTTAATCTTGACTCGGGAATGAATAAGGATGTAAGTGGTTTCTTGCTAGTTGTATTTGCATGTAAATAATCTTATTTATAGGGTTGCATTCCTTCATTGTAAGATGGCAATTTGAACAGGAGAGATGCTCTTGGCGACCTTAGCCTAGTTTAACCAAGAATCAATAATAGATCTATTATTGGTCTAGTTTGACCAAGAATCAATAATAAATCTATTATTGATAGCTAATTTGGTGTTGCTATTATATTTGTTTATCTTTATATTTATTTCTCTCTCACATTTATTGCCTAACAATATCACACTATGTATTTTTCTTTTTAACGATGAGATGGGGAAATCTCATGGCTGCCCCTATAATCCTTTTTTAAAGTATAACCAGCAAGCACTCGTCCCAGGCTAATCCAAGAAACGAATCCAAGTTGGCGGCGGCATAAACATTGGGAGTCCTAAGTCTAACCACTCTGTCTATGCACCGGGAGTCCCAATCACTCGATCTACACACTGGGAGTGCCAACCACTCGGTCTACCCTGTGCGGACAACTGCATTACACTAATTACAAGAACAAGAATTACAATAGAGTAAACAAGAACAAGAACTGCATGTAGATTTGAATTGCTGCTATTAAATTTTAGAATGAGTAATTACATTTTTTATATGTAATACAAAAGATTGAGTAAAACCATTTTGATTTACATAGAATGAATTGTTGAGATTGCATATTGTAACTGTTCGGGCAGTAATACCTCGTCGAAAGATTAGACATTGGCCAAGTACCCTTCTACAGTAAATTTGCTTACTGTCTTTGTCCTTTCTGTTCTTCTGTAAAGTCTGCGCTTACAAATCAAAGATTCCTGTAGAAGACTCAATTTAAAACCAAGTTTCATAATTAATAGTTAAAGAGATAAATGACTTGATGATCTTGACTTTCTTTCTAAACTTCAATCTTTGAAGCCATTGAGTTCATTCAGTTTGTCTCTGTATCTCTGTTTATCGTTGTGGATGCGATCCTTGGTTCAATCTTTGAAGCCATTGAGTTCATTCAGTTTGTCTCTGTATCTCTGTTTATCGTTGTGGATGCGATCCTTGGTTCTTGACATAACTTAATAAGGTGAATTCATAGATATGTTTTGCAATTAGTATGCAATGTAATAATCTTTTTATTATCATGAATGTCATCCCTGAAAAAGAAGGTGAGCATTATCCATCTTTTAGAAACCCATACTTGCAGTTTATGGATTACTAAACAGTTAAATGGTTCCAACTCTATTCTGCATATTGTTAAACCATCACGAAAAGTAGACCATACTAGCCAAAGCATCATGAAAAGTGGATCATTCTTACCCAAAAATGAATTGCCTTTTTATCCTGATTTCTATCTCTCACCAAGTTTATACATTTTAAAGTTTGGATTTTCTATCTCTTACCAAGATAAAACATTTTTCAAGTCTGTTTATGAAGGATACATTGTCTATGTTACTGAGCATAATCGGTTGAGAAATATGCCTCCAGCAATGCTTCAAAGAGAGCATAAATCGAAGTGGAGATCCTCCATTATCAATAGAAAGTTAGAAACACAACATGGCAATTTTCTTGACAGATAATTTAAAGCCAGAGCGGACAGTGCTGTGTTTATAGCAATGAGTGGAGGTTTCTTGATAGGATCATCGATGCATATGAATATGTTCATAGGGGTTTACCGATCTCAAACTTGCCCATTTACACACACTGTCAATACTCATTTAACATATCTCTGAAAACTTGGCATATAGTCTTTATTCAATTGTGTTGTGGTAAATAATTTATAGGTAGTTGCATATAGTCTTTATTCAATTGTGTGGTTGTGGTAAATAATTTATGGGTAGTGGTTGAGAGGTGCATTCTATAGCTTATTAAGAGGTAGATTGTTATGAGTGAGTGTTTGCGCAATGTCGACATGATTGGTTTTTAATATATTAGCTTAGATTTATCTTAAATCCAATCTATCAAGCATTAAGCATTGAGTGGATCAAATAACTTGTGTAAACTTTTTTTGAGATTTTACCCTTTCAAAAAACCCTGCACCTCCACAAAGTTGATATTTTTCAAGCTTTGATAAATCCAGAGTTGAAGTCAAATTTAAGTAAAGCCTAGTTGTATTCCAATTACCATAATCCATGGCCCATAACCTTGATTTCACACATATAAACAATGCAATAATATATGAAGCCAACTGTTGCAGCGAAATAGCTATAAATATAAAGTCTAATAAAGTCAAATGAAATAACTATCCCTTTCAATACTTGAAAAATCCAGAGTTAAAATAAAACCTAATCGTATTCCATAATCCATAACCCATAACCTTGATTTTGCACATAAACAATGCAATAATACCCATAACCTTGATTTTGCACATATAAACAATGCGATAATATATGAAACCCACTGTTGCAGCAAATTAGGTACAAATATAAAGTCTAGTAACGTCAAGTGAAATGCTTGCTTTTGTGAGTATAAAATCTCCTCACTGTGCATATTGTTTGTAAAAAGCTTCTTAACTAAAAGTGATAAACTTGCTTCAATTATTCCAGAGTCGCAATTATTGAAGAAGAAGTTCACTCTTCTCTGCAATTAACCCAAGACGCTAAAGAAAAAGTTTTTAAAAGACTAAAGAACTATCCATTCTCTCTGTTGTGCATATTGTTTTTAAAAGGCTTCCTAACTGAAAGTGAGAAACTCGCTTTTGATCTTCTACAGCTCCAATTATAAAGAAGCTCACTCCTCTCTGTAATTAACCCAAGAGGCTAACGAACTCTCTATTATCATCCCAGAATTTTTTTAAAAGGCTAAAGAACTCTCGATTTTCTCTGTTATTTGTAAAAGCCTTCCTAACTGTAAGTGATCAGCTTGTTTCAATTATTCCAGAGTGTAAATTAGTGAAGAAGAAGCTCAGTCCTCTCTGTAATTAACCCAAGAGGTTAAAGAACTCCCCCTTCTCATTTTTCATCGAAGCTTTTAAAATATCTGCCAGGAATGTTGGTTGCATTTAACAACCTGAAAGAATTCAAAGACTTGTTAGTTGGCACAGTTGCCAGATTATATATGGCTCTTAACATTAACATTTTCATGACAAGAGGATAATACATTGTATCTATGCAGTCTCAAGATTCTAAGGCCCATGCCTGTATCATCAATGCCAGCAACAGGATTGTCACTCACCCATCAAATGCCAATTCATGTTACAATTTATTCCAGATATTTTCTCTTTCATTTTAATATAAATTTGATATAGGACCCCCCCTTCTTTGTTATTTTCAGATTAAGGATATGACCATAATAAATTGAACTCGTAGAAAAATGGTGAAAGTTTATTGCCATATGATTCGAATTCAGAAGCCTTACAGAGAGATCACAAAATGTTTGATGGCATCAACAAAATTTATAATGATTTGAAAACGAATTTGTGCAGGGCAGTCACCATTGCCAAATTGACCAGAGGCCAAGAAATGAAGATGCGTTGCTTAGCGAGAAAAGGGATCGGGAAGGACCATGCAAAGTTTTCACCAGCTTCAACGGTCTGCTTTTTTGCAGTGCCCGATATTCATATTAATCATGAGCTTGCAAATAAATTGACACTAGAGCAAAAGCAAGAATTTGTGGATAGCTCTCCTACTCCAGTTTTTCAGATTAACCCTGACACTGAACAGGTGAGTGAACTTTCATTTCACCTTTTATTGTTCCTTTTCTGAAAGTTCTTCCTGTTGTTGTTAATTGATCAGATTAAAAAAAATTCTTGTTCTCTAATTTTTAATAGTTAGAGGTGGAGAATGCTGAAGCTTACATCTATGACGAAGAGGTTTTAAAGAAAGCAGAAGCTTTAGGTGTGCCGGGGCTTGTGACCATTAATGCTCGGGAAGATCATTTTGTTTTCAGTGTTGAAACAACAGGCGTTCTTACAGCCACTCAGTTGCTTTTGAATGCTTTCACAGTTTTGAAGCTGAAGCTTGATAACGCCCGACCCCCAATAGAGGATGATGACGAATTTGGTGAACTCACTGCTCATATGACTGGACGTTATTGAATTGAATTTACTTAGTTGTTTTTAATGTATAATATTAGCGAGTGGAAAGTTGTGGCAAAGCTGCTTTGTAACTCTCGCCTGGTTGTCTTGATTTTTATGGGTTGAGACATAAATTATTGCAATCAAAGATATTTTGGTTTCTAATTAAAAAATATACTGGTGTAGAATTGTAGTATTACTACTTTGTTTTTGATGTTTATAATTGTTTTATTTTTATTGTCTTGGTGATTGTATCAAGATATATATTTTGGTTTTTGGCCAGTAAGTATAATAACTAATAACTATTGTAGAGCAGCACTGTTTTTTTGGCCAGTAATTATAATAACTATGGTAGGGCAGCACTGTTTTAGTCTTTTGGATTGGAACTTTGAATGTGGATTGTCATTGATTGTTGAGTTATATCAGTTCTAATAGTATTTATGATGTATAAGTTGATGTAAAGTTTTTGTTTTCTTTGATCTAATGAATATTAATGAATATCAAGAAAATGAGTTTTTTGTTGTTGTTGTTGATATATTTACTTTCAAAGTTGTATAGATTGTGTATTCAAGATATATTTATTCTCAAAGTTGTATAGAGACATGAATTTAGTAAGATTTATTGATTTGTATTCCAGACATGTTTTCTTTTAAAGTGGGAGGAGGACATGAATTGATAAAAGTTATGGTTAAGTATTTGAAAGCTATGCAATAAAATATGATAGATAAATTCTTAAAAGAAAATATATGAGAACTAAGATAGAGAAAGATGTCATGGAAGAATGTAGTGAAAAGCTAAAGTATTTATGAAACATTTGTAACATGTTGCCTATACTTTTTGAGCCCCATGATCCCATGCAAGTTTAAGGGCAAGCTTCAAAGCCATCAATTCGACATAGTTATTTGTTCCATGGCCGATCCCAGCTTTAAATTTAAACCAGTGCCCATTTGAGAGGTGAATTGAACCCCAAATAAAGATGGGGATTCTTGGGTAGCTCCATCAAAATACAAACACTCCCTAGACTTGTCAATCAATTCTTTGACATGGTTTTTTTAATTCCTTATCATAGAAACTTGCTCAAAACCATTAAGTGTACTCAAAGATTTTAGTGCACATTTCAAGGGATCAGTTGATCCACAAAGACATTATGGTTATTGGACAACCATACACCCTAGGCTACAATTATTGGTAGTGCTTGGATTGTTTTCACATTTATGTTCTTATCCCAATATTTAAGGCTCTTCACAACTGAATCCCCAAACCAAAAGTTATTTTTGATCTAGTCATCTAGTATATGAGCAAGTGATGAGGAGTTTATTAATGTTCATCATGCAGCGACCTAGCTCATTCTTATTGCACTTTTGAGGGTTATCCCATGTAACAACCTTGTTATTGAGAAACAACCACACAAAAATGTAGTTTCTTAATGGACATTTAAATTTCCAAATCTTCCTCCACCACTATATAGTCTCCTTCGTAAGACCTTGTATCCCACCTTTGTACTATAGATACCTTTGTTTGGATTCTTTGTCCATAACATCTCATCCTTAGATTCTCTAATTATGACATGACCGAATTTTAGAAGAGTTGTGTATTCTTCCCACTGTAATGTCTCCTCATTGGACAACCCCAAGTCAACAACATTAGATTCCATTCTTGATAAAATGGAGGATCCCATATCAACTATTTGACACAAAGTGAAAGATCCTTTGAGCTTATATCAAATTCCTTGACAACCTAAAGGATTCACCACATCCTACCCAAGGATCCTCAATGTTTTTGACTTGGCACCACCTTCCATGCTACCCAGTCACTAATGAGAGGAAATTCCTTAACAATAGCCTTCCATATAATGTAATCGTTATGGAAGAATTTTATAACAGATCTCATCCACTCTTCTACCGTAAGAGGGGAAATATATTTTTTGAACTATCATCTAGAACCATAGACCCTTCCCCATAATCAATCTCCAAACATTTTTTGCCAAGAGAATTGTAGAAAAATGGAAAATGTTCTTAATCTCCGAATCCCCATACTCCTTCGAGCTTGCTAATTTTTTCCACTAACAAGAGGAATGCCTCTTTTGTCCTTAATGCATATGCCTAAAAACCTGAAGCATATCCTTCTCATTTTTTCCAAGATACCTTTCGAGATAAAAGCAAGGGACATCCGATATATTGGAATGACTCCAATGACCAATTTTACCAATATTAACCGGCCACCTCATGTCAACCATTGGTTACAACATATCGATACTGTCTCTCAACTTTAGAAATAATCTAGTCCTAGTCCTTCCCATAATCATTGGGATTTATGATAAAACCTAAATAGTTTAGACTATGTTGAATGCTTGCATGATTCGATGAGAAAATTTCTAAAATATATCTCTCCCCTTCCTCCAGCCTTGCACTAGAGATGGCATATTTTCTTACATTCGCTAGCATCACTATAGCCAAAACATAGAGATCAAGCAATTCTTCAAGTTTAGTGGCATATTGTCTTGATATCAATACTATCTTCTCAACTTTAGAAATAAGCCTCCCAGTCCTCCCCATAATCATTGGGATTTATGATAAAACCTAAATACTTTAGACCATGTTGAATGTGTGCATGATTCTATGGAAAAATTTCAGAAATATATCTCTCCTCTTCCTCCAACCTTGCACTAGAGATGGGGGAATTCCTTACATTCACTAGCATCCTTGTAGCCAAAACATATAGATCAATTATTTCTTTGAGTTTAGTGGATCCTGTCTCGATCCATCACAAAACAATAATATGTCATCAACAAATAACAAATGGGTTAGATTAATAATTCCAATCCCAACTCCTTTGATAGCTCTTGATATCTTAGCACTCATCAGTGTCTTACTTAAACCCTTTGTCGTAATAAGAAAAGTAGGGTCAATAGCGAGCATCTTTGTTGCAACCCTCTGTTGGACCTCAAAAACCTTGTGGTCAAACCATTAATCAATAACGAGAAAGAGACAAAGGACACACAATTCATAACCCAAGATACAAATTGAACACATAATAAGCCCATATGCAATAGCGTACACCTCAAATAGTTCCAATTAACCCTATCGTAAGATTTTGAGAGATCTATTTTTAGAACCATAGTTGTAATCTTATTGGTCTTAATCGAATGTAAGCCCTCTTAAGCAACACCATTTGCCTCGTTAATTAGATGACCTATGAGAAACCCAAACTACTAGCCAAAAATAGACAATGAGAGGATGTCTTTGACCCTTAAAGCAATAACCTCGGCAATGATATTAAATATACACTTACATAATGAGATCGACCTATTTTATTCGAAGGACTAGGGATTTTCCAATTTAGGAATTCGGGTAATGAAGGTAGTGTTGAAGGTGTCCAATATTCTATCTCTCATCATTGATTCCTCTATGACTCGAATAGATCATTGCAAATGATTTCGAAGAAACTTAAAAATAATTGGATTGATCACCCATCTGGCCCATTGCTTCTATCTTTTTAAAATATGTTTAGTACTTTCTCCAGCTCAGCCTTTAAACACCTCCATCAACTTATAATTATCCTCCCTTGACACAAAAATTGGAGAAAAGGATGTTATATTAACAATATCCACAATGTTCACTTTGTTTTCATCTTTGTAAACCCCTTTGAAGTGCTCCAACCTAATCTTGGATAAATCTTGAAAACTTGTAGCTTTCTCTCCATTACCATCCCTCATCTTCCAAATATAGTTGACATTTTTTCGATGATTTGCAAATTGGTGAAAAAACTTCGTATTGTCATCCCTTTTGGAGCCAAATGAGTTTTCTTTTTATTCGCAAAGCGACCTCCCTATTTGCTAACAATTTCCACTTCCTCTCCTCAAGATCATTTATTTCCTTTTTTTTCCTTCTTCGATGTAAAACCAACCAAGTCCATGGAATACATCTCCTCTAGTTGAGACTCCATTTATTGAAAATCCTTGATATCCTTTAGCTTCTTTTCATGTGCCCTTTTGATAGAAACTTGTTTAGTCTTATTAATGTTTTCCACAAATTGAAGAGAGGTTGATTCAACTCTAGTATCATTAAAAGGGGTCCAATGTTCCTTAATCAAAGGGAAAAAATATACATTTTCAACCCACGAGGGGTTAAATTTGTAGGGGGTAGGAGGCTTATTTCCCACCATGGCCATCTCCAAGTAAATAGGAAAGTGATCTAAATCACCACCAACAACGTGACTACATGATCTGGATTATTTGGATAATGAAATGAAAGCAACAATATAAAATGGAAACACGCACATATTTTGCAGAAAGCATAGTAGTACAGTAAAACCCAAATTCTATTAATGAATGGAATGGAAAAACATTGTAAACTACAGAGCAATACAAACTATCTTAGATGGTGGTAGCTTATATCTAAAGAGAGATGTGTTAGCTATGCTCATTCGCAAGAGTTGATTACAAAGAGACCAAAAAGTGCCTTTTATCATAAGCATAAAGAGCCAAAAACCATAACATCCAAAAACCTAACTGTAGGAGATGAAGTGCCAAAAGGATTTATGGGTCTCGAGGTGGCTAGTTTATATGTTAACTTCCAAGGGGAACAAATTTTGCATATGATATTTGTTTGGGGTGCTTTATAGCTTGTTGGAAAAAAATGAAAATTACAACCTTTGACTAGGGCCAAGGAATTCCATTGCAACCCGATTGGCCAAAAATATGTCAGTTAGGGCCTCAAAATGACCGCAGAAGTTTGGGACCCAAAAAACCATAGAAAATTGCCAAGAAGAAGGAGAATCATTGTAACTCGGTGGAACACGTGGGTGGCCACAAGTATCCACCTGGATCAATCCTCCTCCCTTAGGGAGAAATGGTCCCCATTGTGTCAAGTTCCTCCATTAGATGAGGAAACTTTTGTTGAATTTCACTCCTGGTATGCTCGACTTTGATGGCTTGATATAGTTGGATGTTTTGTTGGCGAGTGCCATTCATCTTAGTGTCCATGATCCAATCAATTGTAGCCTTCTCAATGCAGTTAGGATTGAGTTATGTAGGGACCACGTGCTCGACTACCTCTGAGGTGTCCAAGAGAGGCGGAAAATATGGTCAAAGTAGCTCTACATTAAATACAAGGTGCAATATGAGGAAAGGGGTAATACTTAACTCAAAAGCATTCTTACCCACATCCTTGGTGATGGTGTAAAGCCAATATTGAAGTGGGAAAATATTTCGATGGGGACTTGTGAGGCACTCTTTCTGTAAATATAACCATACCTTATCACCAACCTGAAACTTATGTGGAACCCGATGCTGGTCATGTCATTGCTTGTACTTGGAATTGTTTTTTTGCTAGATATCCTGAACTTGGTGTTGGATGTGTTGGATCCGGTCAACAAATTTGGATGCTCGATCAGACTCAATTTGAGCATAGGAGGACTCTTCCTGTGTATATGCAATGGGCATTGCTACGTCAATTGGGGCCAATAGTTGGAACCCCAAGCATACTTGAAAAGGGTTGTGGCTAATAAAGCTATGAAGGGATCTGTTGTAGCGAAGTTGAATATAAGGAAGGCTCTCATCCCAAGTGTGGGTATGTTTGGATTTGTATATTCTTAGGATATGCACAATCATCATGTTGACCACCTCTGTTTTCCCATCAATTTGGGGGTGGAAGGTAGTCGATTTGGCCAACTTGGTGTCCATCTTCGAACATAGGATAGACCAGAAGGTACTTAGGAACCTTTTGTCTCGATTTGAAATAATGGTCTGTGGAAGGCCAAAGTGAATCCAAACACGCTCAAAGAAAAGCTTAGTAGTGGTCTTTGAGGTGATGCTCTTCTTACATGGAGTTAACATTACCATCTTAGAGAACCGATCAACAACCACAAATACACAATCATTGTCGTGCTTGGTTGAAGTCAAGCCGGACATGTAGTCCATGGCGACAGACTCTCAGGGCTTGTCTAGGATAGGAAATAGGGTGTGCAATCCTTGCTTCTTGATGGTAGGTTTGGAAATGGCATAGGCAATGCACGATTGGATGTACCTACAAACGTAAGTACTACATAGTTGTCTTCTTTCAATCCCTCTGGAATAGGTGTTCATTTAAGCCTTGGTGTTGAATCCTTACCTAAGATTCTCCTTTTGAATTCCTTCATTCCAATGAGTTAGAAGATACGTGAGTTTTTTTTGTTCTCCCAAATGCAACAATTGGAACTACTTTATTTTTTCCTTTAAGAAACCTACCTTTATCATCCCTATCCCTATTCATATAGTACCAACATATTCTATATTCAACAAAATAACATACTCACTAAAGTGAATGTGCAGGTTCTTACCTCTCTTCTTATCATCATTGTCTTGCCATATGCAATATGAGGGCACCAAAAACCATTCAATTGCGAAAATAAAAACAAATCTTTAAGAATTTAGAAAGAGGATAAATTAAGCCCTAATTCCTTTAACACTTCCTTGACAACAACGCCAAAATGTTGATCAATTTGATTGGTCAAATTGGTAACATAAATGTTCAATCCAGGACTCATAGGGTTACGAAGTGTATGCAAAATATGTTCAAAATTAGGAGACACCTAACTAAGAATTTATCAAACTATCTATTAAACACAAAAGATAGATTATTAAGTGAACCAATTACAAAGAATCTAGATGAACCCCATACAGATGTGTAAACTATTCTGATACAGTCTTTTATCCTTTTGTGAAGAATATTCTTGTAGCACTTTTGATGAGTTCCTCAGTTGACTCAATAGATTCTTGTAGACTCACAAAACTTAAAACCATGATTTAATTAACTTTAACACACACTAGTCTTGATCAGTCATTCGCAGAAATCAATAAACATGTATGAGAGTCTAACTTTGTTTATACAATCAACTACAAGATTTGAAACCCTAAAACATAGATTTCTTGCAGTTCATTCATAGATAGCTTTGCTCAATGTCTTGCTTAAATTCTCATAAATTTAATCAAGCACAATCATTCTACTCAAATCAAGAAAGACTCTAAATTATATCCTAGAGACTCTAGGCTATCATTCCAAGTCTTGTGACCTTTCAGTCTTACTTAGAGTTCTTGTAATGACAACTTTGTAAGTAACTCCAGTACAAAATCCAAACACACTTCTAAGTAATCAAATAAATCTTACTTCAAATTCCGAATATACAGAGTAAATGCTAAAAGCATGAAAGCAAACAAAGTAAATGTTGGAAGCATAATAAAAACATAGTAGAGCTTAAAAGAATGATATTCAGGGAAAACAATTAATCTCTTTAATGAAAGCTGATCTAAAAGATACATATTATATTCATAAATACTAACACAATAATCTAATTGATTATGAGAATGCATACACAAACATAAAAACAAATAGTAAATCTCTAAACTAAGTCTGTAGCTGCAAACTAAGTCCACGGGCCCTCCTGGATGAGTTGCATTGTAGGAAATACACACAATTAACTCAGAACTTTAGCAATGATCCCTTTTCTATTAATTTGATGCTCATCATTACAGAGTATGAATAGGATTACACAATATAATCTCTGGACTAACTCTCACAGAATGATGTACAATTGCTTTTATAATGAGAAAATATATATTCGAAACCATAGATCCTGTTTCTCGAGGGTAACCACGTTGATCGATTTCCAAACAAACTCCATATTCCTGTTTTTGTCCTGGAGAGGCAACACTAATCTAACCAACGAACCCGCTACTGGATGTCACCTACATGATTTTTGGTAGTCACATGGTTCTGCAATTCTGGTAGTCACATAGCCTGCAACTCTGGTAGTCACATAGATTGCAATTCTAGTAGTCATTGGCTTACTGTCAAATTCCCTGTAGCTGCATGGAAAACTAGGAAATCCTTGTAATAATCAATCACAGTAAATCCCTACTCCAAATGTGCATCAAAACATAGAGGATTATGCTAAAAACTCAATTAGTTACCTTGTATAACCTTTAAGCAGATATTACATGGGAATTGCAATTTGGATGAAAGAAAGGATAAGAAACAATGGCAAGAAAGGAAAAGATTCAAGTCAAAATGGGTCATCTGGTAATTGCAAAATAAGACAAAACTAAGACTCAATAAGTCTGTTTGATTTTTTGTTCAAAACTGGGGTTTCTTAACTTTGCTTTGAAACTTGAGGTTATATGCCATTGTCTTGCCTTCACTGTAGGGGCTTGGCCATCTTGATCGTATTACAACTGAACTATGCCTTTCACCTAAGGTCTACCCAAAATTCACATTAAACCATAATATGGTGAATGCAACTAAGTCCTTCCAACCAATTTCATTCAACAAAAGGAACATATCCAACCACAACCTTTAAAATATCCCAAAAATACTTTATACTTAGCCAATTGTTAACCAACCTAAAGCATTGTAAAAAATTAACAACATTCATCCTAATATCTAACAACATGAATTTAAATATAGCAATATTAATATCTAATATATTTAATTCCATTAATGCAAAATAATTCTGGGGTGATTCCAGATAAAAAAACTTTGAATAACTCATAACAAACCAAACATAAAACATTGTAAGAAACGTAACAACATTTATCCTAATATCTAACCACATGAATTTAAAATATAGCAATTTTAATATCTAATATATTTAATTCCATTAATTCAAAATAATTTTGGGTGATTCCAAGAAAAAAAACCTTTGAATAACTCATAACAAACCAAACTAATTGGTAACATATTTAGTTTACAACTATTACTATTGGATTAAGTTGGAATCTCTGCATTCCTTTATTGACCTCCTTGTTTTCCCTATGTTGGTATTTGAATAAACTCCTTTGTACATATTTGGGTTGATTGGGTCTTTGGCCGAGTCTAGTATACTTCTAATGATGTTTATGGGGGAAAACGCCACATTGATGTCTCATTCCTTTAATATTCTTGCCATTTTTTCCGATGTTCCCTTATATCAAGGAAGAGATTTTCATACTGAATTTCAGTCCTCCTTTTAGCATTGGTTCTTTTAGCCTTCATCACAATCTTGTTGAAAAAGTTGATCTTATATCCATTCTTCTTAGAGGTATAAGCTAGATGACTCAATTCCAAGAACAAATTCATAAGTAAATGCAAAATTATGAAATTTCCCAATTTTAAGTAGAAATGATGATTCCACATATAATATTCAAATAAAAAAATGTCTTGTGAATTTTCAAATAACTTAATATATCTCTACCAAATGTACTAGACATATTATTATTATTATTAATAATAATACTAATAATCCAATTTTAAGGTAACTTCTAAAGTCTTTAGAGGTGACATATCTTACTCCCTTTAGAAAGATGTGTCTTAACTGTTAAACCAAGTCTTAACTATTAAACCACTCAAAGTGTATCTAAATCAGCATAGATCCATCTTAAACTAGAGATGTGCTTAACTTTAAACCCGGATCTATTAAACACCAAGAAGAAGCCAATTTCTCCATTTTTTTGAGATTTGGAAACATTACGTTATGTAACATGACAACATCTCCCCATACTGAACTGTATAACACTACGCTACTCTATATGCAAAATGAAAAGAGAGTTTCTAAAAGAGAGCTTATTTCATGTATAAGGTGACCGGGGAGAGCTTATTTCATTACACCGAGAGTAGCTTGGTGCTTACAACCCAACATGGGGGAGATGTTGTCACATTTGTCACGTTAAGTAATGTAACATTTCCTGTTGACTCATAACTTATCAATAATAAAAAAGTAATTAAAAATTATATGATAAAAAAAATTACACCTCAAGAAATTGGATCCCTCTCCATACTTAATATCTAGATTTAAGATGATAGGATGAGGAGGAGGAGATGACTATCTCAAATAAAAAAAATACCATCGATGAGCAGCTACGACAGTTGCACCATTGAGTTCAGCCTCGACGCCAAGTGCACCGACGACGAAAGCATCCAAGTCACTGACACCGATCTCTTGCCCATGTCCATGTCCAACGTGGATCCCGTGAGCAACCTCAAAGAAAGCAGGTGGGTAATGAAGATGAGCTTATAGTCCTCTTTTAATCTTCTTTATATGTCTTTATAAAGTAAAGAAGAACTGTATGCAGTTTAGTATCTGGATTTTAATTGCAGTTATTACAAGCTTTTAAGATGAATCTTTGACACTAAAATCAACGAACTCTTTTTGCTTTTCTTTGTTTGTTTTCATACAGTAAACAAGAAATGTATACAATTTAGTCCGTGTCTTTCAATTGCAGTTATGGAGTTTTGGAATTAGCATTTAGAATTGCAATATGTATTACAAACAATGGAATAAATAACTAGGCACATTTAGAGTAAACAAGAACAAGAACTGCACAGAGCTTTTGAATTGCTGGTATTAATTTTAGAGTGAGTATTTACAACTTTCATTTGTAATACAAAAGATTCAGTAAACCATTTACACAAAATGAATTAGATAGAATCCTAGGTAAAATACTAAAATCAACAACTAACTGTTTTTGTGGGTATTGGGTGTCATGGTTTTTAGCTTCTAATTGTTAGTTTTTCAAAATTTACTTCTATCTGATCTAGGATCTTAACTGAGAGAACAACATGTACAACATATGTACAACATATCAATCATGGACATAATAATGCAAGCACACAAGAGACAATAAACACACAGAGTTTCACTGGGGAAAACCATAAAGGTGAAAAACCCCACAACTTCCTCAGAGATAGATAGAGCAATGATACAACCCAAGCATAAGAGATAGTCTTCTCCTAGCAGCAGCTTCTCCTCCTCCACAAGTGCGCCACTCTCCAATGAGAGTATGAGTGAGAAAGTGAATGACGAAATATAGTGCCTCCCGCACTCTATTTATACTTGACTTGACTTGCCTAATAACCTTTACTAGGTCGGCCTTAACTTAACCACATAACATAATGCTGACAGGGCCAACCCCCAATAAGGTGGTCTAATAAACCTTTAACCCACATGACTTATATAGGGCCGACCCCAACAAGGTGGTCTAATAACCCATCAAGTATAAGTTATGGCACTTACAATATAAATGATGACACTTCCTTATAGATGAATAATAACATTTCTATAGGAATACAAACACTTTCATATAGAGGAATAATAACATCTCTATAGGAATACAATATACATATATGAAATACATTCCGAAGTTACAAATACATCAACACTCCCTCTTAAATAGGAAGGTATTTCTCGACACAGATCTTCTAGCACAAGTCTTCTTCTCTGGATCATCGTCACTGAATCATCGACATCGAATCATCGTCATCATCACCGCTGCTGCTATCTCAATCAATCTATGAACTACTCGTCATAGGAATTTCTACAGAGCCAGTCCTTTTTCATACTGGATGTAGGCCCACCACCTGCAGGTCTTCATCACTGGCCATACTGTGGAATCCTTAGGACTTATTACGTGCGTCACAATGTCTCGAAAGAGTATCCTAGGACCATTTATGTGCCGAATCACGACCGACAAGATCTCCCAGGTCCACTTACATGTGACTGTCACAAAACCTTAAAAGAGTGTCTAGCATAGCAAGAACTCTAAAGAGCATCTGAGGCCTTTTACGTGACTAGCACAACCTGTCCGGATCTCTAGGACGTATTACATGTGACCCCCACCACAAAACCTTAAAAGAGTGTCAATCAAGAACTCTAAAGAGCATCTGAGGTCTTTTACTTGACTAGCACAACATGTCCAGATCTCCAGGACTTATTACATGTGGTCATGGCAATGCCTCGAAAGAGAATCCCAGGACTTATTACGGGCACACAGCCCAACCTATCGGATTTCCCAAGTCTACTTATATGCCATAGGACAATGCCTCGAAAGAGAATCCCAGGCTGTTACGAGCACACAGCTCTATCTGTCAGATCTCCCAGGTCTACTTATATGTCCTCCCAGAGAAATGCCTCGAAAGAGAATCCCAGGGCTTATTACGGGCACGCAGCCCAACCTATCGGATCTCCCAAGTCCACTTATATGCCCATCTGCACAACCTGTCCACGGCCACAGAGTATCAACCTGATACTCACCATACATAATCCTGATGTACATCATCACATGATCATCCTAATCATCATCACAACATCATCCTGATACATATCATTTGGAGCAACATCCTGAAACTCATCATCCATGATCATCCTGATCATACAATGCATCCACCTGATGCATACCAAGTATCTACCTGATGCATATCATCATACATGATCTACCTGATCATACAATGTATCCACCTGATACATATCATCATACATGATCTACCTGATCATACAATGTATCCACCCGATACATATACAAATCCATGATCCAACTGATCATATCAAACATCCAACATGATGCATATACATATACATGATCCAACTGATCATAACAAGCATCCAACATGATGCATATATAGAGCAATAACTGGAGCATCGTCCTGATGCTCATCATCCAATGCTTACATCCACAGCCATGGGAAGGATCCTCCTCTCACCATGCTTGGAATGGCTCCAGCAAATGTGTCCATCACTTCTTCCTTGAAGTGTCGTCAATCTGAAGAACACCAAGCCTCTCTCTGAAGTACTCAAACTTCACTCTGGCTAGTGGTTTCGTCAACACATCTGCAACCTGCTCGTCTGTCGCAACATACAAGAGCTTCACTGCTCCCCACTGCACCATATCCGTGATATAGTGATATTTGATCTCAATGTGCTTCGACCTGTCGTGGAACACCGGGTTCTCAGATAGCTTCACACAACTCTGGTTATCATAGAAGATACCAGTAGCATCCAACGGGAGATCAAATAAATCAGACAGTAGCTTCCAGAGCCATACTGCCTCAGTGCTACAGTGGACTTCTTCCTGCTAAACCAAGAGATCACACCTGATCCCATACTGAAGCAGCACCCAGAAGTGCTCTTCCTATTTGTAGCACTTCTTGCCCAATCTGAATGAACATAACCTTGCAGGTTAAACTTTTGATTCGCATCATACTTGAGCCCATAATCAACTGTACCCTTCAAGTACCTCAGAATATGCTTTACAGCAACTAGGTGAACACCTATGGGAACCGTCACGAATTGGCTCAATGTGTTCACCGCAAAGCAAATATCTGGTCTCGTGTTCGCTAGGTATATCAAGGACCCAATCATCTGACGATACACAGTGACATCAACCGGATTAGATGAAGCATCACATAGAAGCTTCAGGTTCAATGCCATAGGTGTGGCCATGGCCTTGCAGTCCATCATCACAAACCTCTTTAGGATCTCTACTGCATACTTCCCTTGTCCAAGGAAGATTCCATTTGCACTCTGCCACACCTCCATGCCTAGAAAGTAGTGCATCATTCCCAAGTCCTTCATCTCGAACTCGGTAGCAAGCTTCCTCTTCGTGTCGGCAATCAATCTATCCTCACCCTTAACAAATAGGTCATCCGCATACAAGAGTAGAATCATAGGATTGCCTTCCTCAACCTTGTAGTAAAGGTTGGAATCCACTTTACTCTTGGTAAAGCCCAAACTGGATAGAAAGCTGTCTATCCTACCATCCCAAGTCCTAGGAACTTGCTTCAAGCCATATAGGGTTTTCTTCAGTCTGCACACATATGACTCTCTGTCATGTGTCTCAAAACTAAGTGGCTGCTCCACATACACTTCCTCCTCGACTACACCATTCAAGAAAGCTGTCTTGACATCCATTTGGTGTATCTTCCATTTCATCACCGCAGCCAGAGAAAGTACTGATCTGATGGAAGTGTACCTGGTTACAGGAGCAAAAGTTTCTTCATAGTCTATCCCCTCTTTCTGGGAGAAGCCACGAGCTACAAATATTGCTTTGTATTTCTCTATGCTACCAACTGCAGCATGCTTGATCTTATAGATCCACTTGGAAGTCACAACAGACTTCCGTTCAGGTCTTGGGATCACATCCCAAGCATCATTCTTCATGATCGACAGATCATGGCATTCTTCCCGAATCCTGGGAACTTCAATATCTTCAATAGATAACTTTGTTGCTGGAACAAATGTTGTGGTCCTTCTTTTGTAGGTGATGGTATATGATCTTTCCTACAAAACAAGTTAAATTGCATGATTAGAAAACATCTCATAGTTTTCAGAACAAATTCTTACACATAAAGAAATATGTCATATAGTCATGCAATTATTTTAGCCAATGCTTCAATACAACATTTATCCATATCCCGTAACTTTCTAGATGCCTTCCAATCTCTACCAGAACATTGTTAAGAGTGTGCACAACTCCCAACATGTCAGCAAAGAGGTTTCATTCTAGATAAGTAGCAATGGAATGTTGTACAGTTCCATAGGCCACTTACCCATTACATGCGTATTAGTAGTATACTGTTCATTATTGCAATTATTCAAATATGCATAATACACAACCTAAGTCTAGGAACATAAGTATATACATTATTGAACAGTATTATTTAAACAATCAAATATACAAGAAAGGACAATTCAAATACTTATCTTTGTTTGTTTGTTGGGTGGACTCCCTCCCAATCTTTGTTTCCTTGCAGGAACTACTGGAGTGTGATCCCTCTTGATCTTTGCTTCATGGATTACCTGTCCTTGAACTTATATCCATCCTCGATCACTATGCGTACTTACTAGTATTATCATTGTGTTATCCTCGAGGTCTCATACATACATTCATTAGTATAATCTTAATACTATAAAAAAAATTATGATTCTAAGTAATCTTAAACATGTATGGTCAAGATCATTTCATACACAGATAATTTATCACAATTCTTTTACTCATGCATATTCCTATTTGACCATATGACTTTTCTGGTTAGTCATATCATCAATCAAAGTAAGAAGCATAATATGCCTAAACCCATTATTACTCAAACCTATAACTTCATGAATAATCATTATCAATCATACCAAGTATACTTATATAAGAGATCCTATCACAAGGTAGGATTCTAACTTGATATAAGAAAAACATACCTGGATATCATATTTGCTAGTTATGTCTAGCAATGTCTTCTTGTTCTCTTCAATGACTTGTGCTAGTAACCTGCATATCTCATAGGTTAACCATTATAGAACCAAGTTATACATACCTCGTAAGTAGATCTTCTATGTGATTCACGACAATGGATGAATCTTTGTCTTCATGTCACCATGGTCATATGTTCTTGAACTAGAACATGATTTGTCTTTCTTGATGCACCTTTCATGTTAGCGGACAACATCAACCTCATACAACACCACAATGCATTAGTAAAATCATAAGTGTCAAAACCCTAATCAATGAATATCTGCATTCATAATTTTATTAAGGTGATACGACAAGTCTAAAGTTAATCAGGATTGTACTAACCTTAATGAAGACAAACATACCATAAACTTAATCATGAACAAATCTCGAAACATACCTGTAAGTCATACCTGTCGAGATTGCTTGTAATCTTTTTATGTAAGGCCTTAGCCTCATCTCCCTCTGAAATTGGAACTTCTTCAGTTATGCAGGTGACCAATCCATTCTCTTCTAGGATTAACCCAATCCACTTGATTTGCAGAAACTGGATATGGAGCTGGATTAGGGTTTGTCAGGGAAACCCTAAAAATTAAAATTTTGAATTTCAAACTTCTGAAAGGATAGAAAGATGCGCCTTGATGAGTTGATCAACCTGGTATACTCAGAATTTGAAAACTGCAAAGTTTCAGCCCTCAAATTTGCTTTTCAATCTTCCGGATTCACTAGGGAGGACCTTAAATTAGGGTTTGAGTTTCCCAAAGCTGCACCCAACCAAATAGTTTGATCCAAAGCTCTAAAATTCGATTTTTCCAAGGAGCTTCCATCTATGGTCACATATTTTAAAAATTCCCATTTTTGCAGAAGCCCTAATTTTTCACTTTTCCCATCAAAGTCCCGAACTAGGGTTTGATCAAGCCTGACCTTCTACCCAACCAAAAAATTTGATCTTGGTCTCTAAATTTCTATTTTGATGAGGAGTATCTAGACGTGGTCTCCGATACAAAAAATTCCAACATTTTTTGAAACCCTAAATTCCCGGAGCCATGAATGAAGGTGCTCAAAATCCAATTATGTTTTGACAGAAATATGCACCTGATTGTTTCTAGTGTAACTCCAAAATTTCTGATCTATAGGGTCTGAAAACTCTACCTGTGGTATCCTTGCCTGTTAAATTTCCAACCCCACAGGTCTGACCTCAAATGGATTCTTTGAGAGAGAGTTATGCCAAGTGTCGCAATGTGACCTGTTTATGGGATAAAACATGAGAGTGAACTTGTACAGAGTGCCACGTGTCACTGGTTCACTTTCAGCCTTTGAACCTTCGGCCCGTGAAAGTAAAGTCCGTGCTCTCCCTGCCACTTTTTACGAAATTTCATTTGGAGCTTCCTATCCCAAGTTGTGACCTTTTTTCCTAGGTCACCTGTTTATGACTGAGATCTGGAAGAGGCAAAAACCCTAGATTGTACAGATCATAAAACACAAAGTACAATGAATTAGAAGTTGTGCTTCAGACACAAGGTACATTGGGATCTTATCTTCAACCTGTAAAAGTTTTAGATCCTGAAACTTTGCCAAAATGGATTTATAGAGAAAGTTCTACGATGACTGGTTTTTGCTATATCAAGCCCTAGCTTTGCAAGTGCAACAAGTGTCATAAATGCCATAACATGCCTTCTTTCAGGCTAGCTCTGATACCATGTTATTTTTTCAGAATTTAATTCAATCTGATCTAGGATTTTAACTGAGAGAACAACATGTACAACATATCTACAACATATCAATCATGGACATAATAATGCAAGCACACAAGAGACAATAGACACACAGAGTTTCACTGGGGAAAACCATAAAGGTGAAAAACCCCACAACTTCCTCAGAGATAGATAGAGCAATGATACAACCCAAGCATAAGAGATAGTCTTCTCCTAGCAGCAGCTTCTCCTCCTCCACAAGTGCACCACTCTCCAATGAGAGTATGAGTGAGAAAGTGAATGACGAAATAGAGTGCCTCCCGCACTCTATTTATGCTTGACTTGACTTGCCTAATAACCTTTACTAGGTCGGCCTTAACTTAACCACATAACATAATGCTGACAGGGCCAACCCCCAATAGGGTGGTGTAATAACCCTTTAACCCACATGACTTATATAGGGCCGACCCCAACAAGGTGGTCTAATAACCCATCAAGTATAAGTTACGACACTTACAATATAAATGATGACACTTCCGTATAGAGGAATAATAAAATCTCTATAGGAATACAAACACTTCCGTATAGAGGAATAATAACATCTCTATAGGAATACAATATACATATATGAAATACATTCCGAAGTTACAAATACATCAACACTAATTTCTTAATGTTGGATTTATTTTGAGAATTCAGTGTGTCATAAATATGATTTTGAATTATTGGATCTTGAAATTGTTTGTTGAGATGAATGTCCGGGGTTTTCAGCTTCCAATTCCATTAATTTCCGATACCTCGTTGAAAAGAAAAGTTAAGACACGGGCTGATTATCCTTCCATATTATAATTGGCTTACTGTCTTTTTTCTCTTTGTTCCTGTTGTTGCAGCAACATCAACCCCCCAAATTTTTTACATATTGGGGCCCCTCCTTTATTTTTCTAGAAAGACTGCTGTAAGAGGTCAATTCTCCCTTTATTTTCAACTGAAAATCCTGCTTTGAGAATTCCAAGTTTTTCTTCTTCTAAGGATAAAATTTGTGAAATCTTCCTGAAGTCGCGGAAGCATTTGAGAAAGCCCCACAGTTGCGGAGGTATTCAAGTTATCCTCCCGAAACCGCGGGAACCGTTCGGGATTCCCTCTCGAAACGTCGGGAGCCATTTGCATAAGCTTCTCGAAAATGACTTAGAAATTTTCTCTCGAAGTTGCGGAAATTATTTGGGAAAGTCTCCCGAAGCAGCGGAACCTTTTGAGTTATCCTCTCGAAATTGCGGGATCATTTGATTTATCTTTCCGCAGTTGCGGAACCTTTCGGGCTATCCTCCCGCAGTTGCGGAACCTTTCAGCTTATCCTCCCGAAACTGCGGGAGTCATTCGCATATCTTTTTCGGGACCGCTGAAGGACTTCTCTTTAAAAATATTAAGTCTTTCCTCTCGACTTGCGGAAGCTATTCGCGAGAGCCTTCCGAAACCGCGGAAGCCATTTGCGAAAGCCTTCTGCAATTGCGGAAGCCTTCACGTTATCTTTCCGAAACCCCGTGGAGACTTAGAAATTTTTCGAGTTGCGGAAGCCTTCACATTATCTTCCCGAAATGGCGGGAACCTTCACGATATCATTCCGCAATTGCGGAAGCGAGTGACTTATCTCTCCATTAAAATTATGGAAAGAAAGCGTATATTTCCCCGAAACTGCGGGACGATTCCGCAAAGGTTGCGTTTCGGAAGGATATGCCAACCTCTTCCGAAAACGTCGAAGCCATTCACCGTAACGTTTCGAAACTGCGGGTGAAGCTCGAAAATCCGCCCTGCAAATGACGGTCACGCACAACTACCGAGGCGGCTTGAAAAGACCGCGACGTACAAAATATTAAAAATGTTTTAATAGAGCCACCCACCGGACTTAATACCACACGTGCCTAACCCGTTTAAATGGAGGGTTGGGTTTTGGGTCGACCGTAACGTTATTTTTCGATCAAACGAACACCGTTGGGATGCCGCGCCAGACAGCTCTAGCTCAGCTCGTCTACGTCCGAATCCACCTCATTCAGCCACCTCGTCGTTGCTAGGTAGGTTTCTAACCGCTATTTTTGTCTCATCTACACGTCAGATTACCTTTGAGTTTTCTTTTTCGTCTAAAACGTGGCCGATAGACACTAGTTGCATATATCGTTATTTTGTCTTTAAAACCACTGAGGCCCCATGGGTTTCTCGTTCCACCAGCCAAAAGCCAAAACTATGACCGCGCGAGCTTTTTCACCAGCCATATTCCAGGCTTCGTCACACTAGTTCAAATTCCAAGTCAACCATAGAGCGTCTCGTCAAGTACTATAAATAACCATGGCGGTCGGCTGAATCCCTCGCCTGTTCATAAATGTGGAAAGCGGCCCCTTATTTCGTCATAAGGTTGTTTCACCCCAGACTCACCCGCCACTAACCATTAGAAGCACAATGATGAAGGATACCCTCTCTCCTAGGAATAGATGGGAAGCAGGTTGTTTCCTCATCGCATGCTTATGTCCTAAACTTTGTCCCCTTAAGATAACCAAATCTCAGAACTATGTTTCTTGCTTGGAATGGTTTATTTTGCTTCCCCAACATGCAACTTCCTAATTTGTTTATATATCTTTTTAGCATGTTGAATTGGTCCTTCTCTTTGTTAAAATCTCATAGCAGGTTGCACATTTTTATAATGACTTGTATTTGGTTGCTAGCAGGGATAAGCCAAGATGCCAAAAGGTGGTAGGAAGAAGGATAAAATGACGGAACTTGAACCAGTGCCACTTAGGACTGAAACTATGTTTCAAGATACTAAGTGCACCACCGGTATTCCTCCCGAAATTCGCTGGGGCGACATTTACAGGATGATCCGGGACCAAGATATCCCGGATATGTTACTAGAAGAAGAACAGATCTACCGCAGCATCAGAAATTCAGGCATAGCTAAAGCTGCTACCCGTCTTGAGTTGTTCCCATGTTCTGAAGTGATCGGGTGGATACTCGAGCATACTAATGCGGAGACAAGGGTATTCCATGATAGCGGGAAAATAGCCATCGCCTCATTCCACCCAGCATATCTTGTCGCATCATATAAATTCCCACGTCCCCAGCAAGCCCTGAGTGATGAATGGTTGGGCCAGATGAACAATATTGAAATGGCCAAAAAATTATTGGTCGCAGGCAAGCACTTAAGAAAGAGAGGTAATGACGAATATGATGTCCAGAATCTAAGACCTCCTTTCAGGTTAATCGCCCTGATGTTATGCAGAATCTTCGGCATGCCCGATGGCACAGTATACAAGATATAGTGGGTCCCCATCATCCACTTCGTGGCATTCAAAGGAACTGTGTTTGACTGGGCTACTATCCTGTCAGACAGCTTGGCATCAATGGTAGTTGCTGCAAGAGAAGGTCTGGCCTTAAAAAAGGCAAAATTTTACATGTCCTCATATCTTATTGATTGTATTTTGGCCAAGCTATCTTTTCCCAGCCTAGGTTGCACGTGGGATAGAGCCAACACCCTGGTTTACACTGCTTATAGGATGATGTGGGCTCAAAATTACAAACCCAGCTATAAGCTCATCTGTGAGGGGTTCATCATGCCCCTATATGAGCAGATATTCAAGGAAGAGCCCAACTGTCTGTCCGAAAATGCCATGGAGATCCTAGAAAATTATGGAGATTTTTATTTCTCAGAACAAGGCACCTACATCAGAATGTTCGGAGGGACTAAAGCTCCATATATTTTGCCGAGGTATGCTACCGACTATGTAGTCCTGAAAGAAGCAGTGAAACAAATTTTCTTGGATGGAATTGGAGTCGTGCTTAACAAGCAGCATAAGGCTTCTTTTCCCCCTCTACCTTTCTGCATAAGAGCTTACAAATTCTCAGGAGTTGCATCAACTGAGCAGTTTGTTCAAGAGCTGAAAGCCTTCCACTTTGGTGAAGTTATTTTCCATAGGAATGATAGACGGGGAAAAGTCGCCGAGCATTGCAAAGAAATTTATGCTCATTTTGAGTACGCCCATTATTATGATGCCGAGGAAGAGGCATTCAGAGGCATCAACAACATGACTGAGTTGCAGATTTGTCGCTAAGGCAGTAGAGTAAGCTCTAGCTCTACCAAGGCCCAAAAAACTAACCTGCCGAAAGAAAAAGAAGCAGATGATGCCCGAGCCCAAGAAGAACAAAGGTTAAGAGAGGAAGCAAGGTTACTGCAAGAGACTGAAGTCGCAAGATTACAGCAGGAAGCTGAAGTGGCGAAAGTGCACCAAGAAGCAGAAAGTGAAAGGCTACAGGAAGAAGTTGAGGAAGCCCAGCGGCAGAAAGAAGCAGAAGACGCGAAGCAGATGGAAGAAAATGAAAATCAGCGGCAAGCTGAAGAAGAAGAGAGAAAGCAACAAGCTGAAGTAGGGCAGAAAACGGAAGAAGAACTCAAGACAGTTGAAGATGCCCAGGCAGGTGGCTCCGGTGTCCAGGATATGGAAATAGACGTACCTCAAGCAGGTGTCTCCGGCACTCAAAATGTGGAGGCGGACATAGCACAAGCAGGTGTCTCTAGTACCCAAAATGTGGGAACAGATCCAGCTCAGGTAGACCAGACCCCACCCGCGGAAGCAGAAATAGATATTATAGATCTCCCAATCGTCCCGTACACCCCATTAGAGGAGCATACCGTGTCTAGATGGGATGAATTTTTCTATGATAAGAAGAGGAAGGCAATGGTCCTTAAATCGGAATAGAGGATAAAGAGACTCTTCCAAGAAGATATTGTTACCCACCGGGAGACCACAGTAATGCAAAATACAAATAAGGCTCCCTTAGCTATGGCATCCGTCGCTGTAGAGACAACAAAAGCAACGCTGGACAATGTGGCTGATATAGTTAAAGAAGTTGAGTCCACAAAGAGGAGAGCTCGCATGCTACAACATATTGTGGCTAATGAGCAAGCCTACAGGGATCTCGTAGTGAATAGGTATAATCGCCTATCTGTTGAGCATAAAGAACTGTCAGACAAGTACAACCATTTAGAAGAAGAAAAGGAACAACTGACAATCCAGATGATGATTGTAGAAGTAGAAAAGAACGATGCAGGAGCCAGAGTGTCCCATATAGAAGCAGACAAGCTAGCATTGGCTGACCAATTAGAGCAGGCGGAGAGCAGAGCGATAGACATGTCTCCTTTCCATGAGCTATCCTGTAGCATCCTAAATCAAGTCCATGGCACGTAGGAACTAATTACTGAGGAAGTGTGCAAGCTCAAGGCCATGGTGGTTAGATTAAAAGAAGTTAATGCAGAGGCCTATAGGCTTAAATCTAAATATACTCAGGTTAAGGCAAATATCTTGAGCCAGATAGAATGGAGAGAAGGAAAGGTAGATTTCCCCAAGCATCTCCCATTCAAATCTGAAGATGGTTTTAATGAAGACATAGCCCTTTTGGAATTTTGTAGAAACTGTAGCATTAAGCTAATGGCCAAGATCCGAGGGACAATGGATAAAAGTAGCGGGCTTTATCAAAGAATCCGTGAAGTGCATGACAAATGCAAGTTGAGTTTCCCTCAGTCCCTTGACGATTTCCCGGGCAAAGAACAACGTTTAGCTGACCTGAAGGAAGAGCTGGGCATCCAAACAGAATATGTGAAAAAGATTGATGTCTTAGCCATTGATGATCTCCAGCATTATATTGGGATGTCATCAATACACAGTCATCTGCTTAAGGAACTACACCAAGCAACAGTAACAGAAATTCAAGGTATTGGGGCAGAGCTTGGTAAAGATGTAACTTCTCAGAAAATATTACTCCCTGCCTCAGCAAATGTAGTTATAAGGGACACTGGCATATGGTTTAGTTACATTGTAGAAGAGGAGAAGAAAGCAGCAGCAGTAGCCGAAGCAACAGCCATCTCGAATTCTTCTCTCCCAGTAGTAGCAGCTGTAACAACAAGCCCGATTTCCTCTCTCCCAGCAGCAGTAGCAGCAACAGCTAGTTCGAGTGCCTCTTTTCCAACTAGAGTGCATGCCCAAGAGTGAAAGTGCTGATATTAGAGCATTAATTCCTATATTTTGTATTATGGCTTTCATATGTATAAAACATGGAGCTATGGGACAGCTGTCCTTTTCTTTTTAAATAATTTTCTGTTAAAAAGGGGTCACATTTTTGTCTGTTATAAGGGGAAAAGTCTGTAGGTGACAAGTGTAAAGGGCCAGGTGGCAGCCCAAAGGGCATTTTGTAATATTATAAATAGAAGTTAGGAAGTAATGTAGAGGACTTTTGGCAGGAGAATATTTTCTGAACTTGTACGAGCTATCTTGCACTTGTATCAAGAAAATAAAATCTACCTAATAAGAGCCTGGAGAGGACGCCCTTTTGCATGGAAATGAAGATTGGATGTATATTGGATTCTTCTTGTGACTTCCATACTTTACTGTTCTGAATTATTTCTTGGTAGTGAATGATCTTACTTCTTTCTGTGTAAATGAATTCTCTCTTTCATGAGTAATAGAATGTGTTATATTTAATTAGAAGCTATCATCTGATTTCTCTCACCTTTGCTGTAGCTTTATCTTTAAGATTTAATGGTTGTCTGTTTATTCTTTAGATAACTCCTACAGCTCATTACTCATGCTTTCAATTTGCTCCTTGCAGGGATAGTTTAGATTTATTTTTCAGTTTTAGATATAGTTTCGTTTTCCAGTTCTGCATTTAGATTAAATTTAGACTAGGCACTTGCATATCATTCTAAAACATAAAAAAATCAAAAGAACGGTGGATTGGGCCATAACCGGTATAATTGGAGCAGAATCTCCAAACCCACGGTTGCCGGAACCGCTAACCGGACGGATTCCCCATACCAAACGGTGGACAATCTAATTGGGATAGTTTACCGGGGAGGATCCCTTTTTGATTGATGCTGCGATCTCCGGGGCATCAACAGTTCCTTTGTAAAATCTGCGCTTAGACATGAAAGATTTGCGTTGAAGACTCGATTTAAAACCAAGTTTCATAATTAACATTTGTGTTCATTCCGTTTATCCTCTGTGACTCTTTTTATAATTTGGATGCGATCCTTAATTCAAGACATAAATTAATAAAATGGCTGCACTGTGAGAACAAAGAAGGATGATTAAAACTGGTTACAGCATGAGAAGAGAGAAGGATGGTTAAAACTGGTTATAGCATGAGAAGAGAAGAGAAGAGAGAAGGATGGTTTAAAAATGAGAATTAGAAAGGAGGTTAAAAATTGGTTACATAATGATAAGAGAGAAAGGAGGTTAAAAATGGTGGCAATTAGAGAATAGAAAATAAGTTGCATTTTATATATTCAGAAAATGGAAGCATCACTAGATTATTCAAACTTATGAGAAATTGGATAATCATCATCTTAACATTTTTAGAAGTGAATAATGCAATGAATACCAATTTATTTAAGCTATTGGATTTCTATCTTTTACCAACTTTATGTTGATTTTTTTTATAAGATGTGACATTTTCAAGTATTATGTTTGATCTTCTGATAGTGTTAAAGTTCGTTTAGGGTGGACACTCCACCCATATTTAGGATTCAGCTAAAACATAAAAGATGAATTGCAAAAATAGTTTTGACAGTGTTAAAGTTTACACAATAAATTTATTGCTTTTAGGGTGGACATTCCACCCATCTTTAAGATTCAGCTGAAACTTAAAAGATGAATTGCAAAAATGATAAAAGCTTGAAAATTTAATTTACATAATTTGTAAAGAATAAATTGTCTATTCCTGAACATAACTATGCTCAAGAATAGACAATTTAGAACGTAACTATGTTCAAGATTAAAGAATTTAGAGCATAGATCTAAGTGGAAATTCTCCATCATCAACATAAACATAACATGACAGTTTGCAGTTTTCCTTGAAGGATAATCTAAAGCCAGAACAGTCAATACTGTCTTTATAACAATGAATGGAGGTTTTTGAGTAGGATCAGCGGTGCATATGAATATATGATAGGTGCTAACACCGCTTTCAAAGCTTCCCATTTACACACACTGTCAACACTCATTTAATATATGGCATATAATCAGTAGTAAATTGTGGTTGTGCCAGAGAATTTATAGGCAAGTTTTATTGGAGAAAGACTTTTTAGCTAGAAGGCCCAATTATCTTGAAAGGTGCATTTTACAGTTCTTTTATTTTGAGAGGTGCATTTTACAGTGAGCAATTAGTCTAGAACAAGCAATTCTAATTGCTGAAATTACAAAAATATAAAAATAGCAATTTCCAGTAAGAATTTTGACTGCTTTTTATCCCAAAATTGTCGGAAAAGCTGGGCATTTTGGTTGTCTTTTAAAGAGGGAGTTTGTCAACAGTGAATGAGTGCAATGTTGCAGTTATGCTGGATTTTAATATGATTAATTTAGATTTATCTTAATCACAATTTTAAGGCATCGAGAGGTTCAGATCTCTTAAAATGTAAATTTTTTTCTTTTGTTTTACTTTGCACAAGATTGGGTTGATCCTTTTCAATGCTTGATAATTCTAGAGTTAAAACCAAATGTAAGTAAAGCCTAGTTGTGTGCCAAATATTACAATCCATGGCTTAGTAGCATAATTTGTTCTTCCAGCTTCATACTTAGTTTAAGCTAAACTTAAACACTATAAAATAAATACCATTTAATTTCATACTTAGTTCAAGCATTGATCAATTAATTCAGAGTACATTCTCATGCATTTAGTAAATGTTTCTTACTTCTTATTAAAATAATTATTCATAACTAACCTCTCACTTTCTAACCATAATATTCTATTAAAAATATTTATATGTTTAACTTTCTTATATAAATGTTTGTAAATTTATAGTATATATTTAATTAAAAATATTATATATAAGTAATCTACTTCTATATTTTATTAGTATTGATTTTTTTAATTATTTATTTTTTAATATTGAATCTTAAATGAATTATGCTACTATAAAAAATATAGTAATATATGAAGTTCACTGTTGCAACAAAATAATATATGAAGTAGAAACTCTTAGTCAAGTAAAATAACTTGCTTTTATGTTTATAAAATCTCCTCTCTTTGCATATTGTTTGTAAAACGCTTCCTAACTAAAACTGATCAACTTGCTTAAATTATTCCAAATTCACAAACTATCGACTTGCTTAAATTATTCCAAATTCACAAATTATCGAAGAAGAAGCTCACTCCACTCTTTAATCAACCCAAGAGGCCAAAGAAGTCTCCATTATCATCCCTGAAAGTTTTTAAAAGACACAAGCACTCTTCATTTTCTATGTGCATATTGTTTGTAAAAGTCTTCCTAACTAAATGTGATAAACTTGCTTCTATCCTTCTAGATTTCCAATTATTGA
Organism: Larix kaempferi; assembly: GCA_027924585.1. Classification (NCBI taxonomy): domain Eukaryota; kingdom Viridiplantae; phylum Streptophyta; class Pinopsida; order Pinales; family Pinaceae; genus Larix; species Larix kaempferi. The sequence continues at coordinate 7,818,582 of BSBM01000370.1, forward strand.
AGAAGAAGCTCACTCCTTTATGTAATTAACCCAAGAGGCTAAAGAACTCTCCGTTATCATCCCTGAAAGTTTTTAAAAGGCTAAAGAACTCTCCATTCTCTCTGTGCATATTGTTTGTGAAAGGCTTCCTAACTGTGAAAGTAATCTACTTCCAATGAATGAAGAAGAAGCTCTTTCTTCTCTGTAATTAGCCCAAGAAGCCAAAGAACTCTCCATTCTCATCCCTGAAAGTTTTTAAAACATATGCCAAGAATGTTGGTTGCATTCAACAACCTGAAAAAAGTCAAAGACTTGGCAGTTGGCACAGTTGCCAGATTATATATGGCTCTTAACACTAGCATTTACTTGACATGAGGATAATACACTGTATCCATGCAGTCTCATGATTTTCAGGGCCATGGCTGTATCATCAATGCCAGCAAGAGGATTGTCACTTGAACCCATCAAATGCCAATTCATGGCACAATTTCTTCTAGATAATTTTTTTTCATTTTAGTATAAATTTGATATAGGATCTTTCATTTATTGTTTTTTTGGAATAAGGATATGACTATAATAAATTGTACTAAGGAGAATACTTGCAGCTGCAGCAGGCATGTTAATCTTTAGATGTCAAGCTGTTTGAGATCCAATGACCTGCAGCAGGCTGAATAGTGTTGACTATTCAAATTTATTGCCATATGATCAAAATATAATATATTAGATGGTATCAACAAAATTTATAATGATTTGAAAATAAATTTGTGCAGGCAAAGTTTTCACCAGCTTCAACGGTCTACTTTTTTGCAGTGCCTGATATTCATATCAATCATGAGCTTGCAAATACATTAACACTAGAGCAAAAGCAAGAAATTGTGGATAGCTCTCCTACTCCAGTTTTGCATATTAACCCTGATACTCAACAGGTGAGTGAACTCCCATTATTTTTTGAAAGTTCTTTCTAATCTTCCCATTTTAAATACCCAGAGGATTAACTTGTTAACTGATCAAATTAACTGATCAAATTAAAAAAAAAAAAAAAACTTGTTCTCTAATTTTTAATAGTTAGAGGTGGGGAATGCTGAAGCTTACACCTATGACGAAGAGGTTTTAAGGAGAGCAGAGGACATGGCTGTGCCGGGGCTTGTGACCATTATTGCTAAGGAAGATCATTTTGTTTTCACCGTTGAAACAACAGGCGCACTTACAGCCACTGAATTGCTTTCAGCTGCTATTAGAATTTTGAGGCAAAAGCTTCATAACGTCCGATCTGCATTGAACGATGATGACCTATTTGGTGAACTCAATGCTCATATGGCTGCGGCGTCCCTCCAATCTCATTGAATTTATTTTTGTTTTTAATGGAGAAGTGGAAATATTGATTTGTAACTGTTAAGAAAAGTTTTATTTATGTTTTTAATGGAGAAATGGAAATATTGATTTGCAACTGTTAAGAAAAGTTTGATAAAATCTGATGTGTATTAAAATCTGATATTTTTTTTTGGTGAAGTCATTGTTTATATGCCGGGGCGTTTCTCCAATCTCATTGAATTTATTTATGTTTTTAATAGAGAAGTGGAAATAAGTAGTAAAGTTGATTTGTAACTTTCTCTTAAAAAAAGTTTACATCCTTGAAGGATATTCCACATTGAGTGTAATGACATAACACTAATTTTCAATATTTTTGTGTAAGATGGTCAAGTTAATATAACACATAATATGAGTGTATTTTAAATGGTAACGAAGAAAAGTTGTCATTTACACTAACTAAATTCAAATCACATTTTGTAACATATTTATTTTTAATAAATTGATTTAGTTTATATATCAAAAAATACTATTTTTTAATACAATATATTCTTAATTAAAACTTATATATATATATATATATATATATATATATATATACTTCATTTAAATTTATATTTTTGAATGTAATATATATTCTTTGTACACAACTATATCAATATAGATCTATCTTAATTTTGGCTCTACCAAGAGGGGTCAATTCCTTTGACGAACAAACCTTTTTTACACTGCTAACTTGATCAGTAAAGGTTTCACCTCAAGAGATTTGATCCATCTCTAGGCTTGGTAGAGCCAAATTATATATATATATATCACAGAAATAAGGAAATTCACGAAAGATGAAGGATAAAGAGATGACTGCTTGGAAGCATGGAAAATTTGAACCATATTATTTGTTAAGGAATTATAAACTTGTACCAAGACATTATACACCTCAAGTATGGTTTGTTGTACAAATGATTTCAAGGAGTTTTGTTTTGGACTGAAATAGATTTTTTATTTACTTAAGAGTACACTTCTAGCATATTAAGAGAAATCTCCATTACAAAATCCACCATGTCATTCGATTGGTGCAATCCATATAAGGATGACCACTTTTATTTTAATATTGTATATATATATATATATATATATATATATATATATATATATATATATATATATATATATATATATATATATATCAAGTGGTCAAGTGCTGTAAGTTGTGAGTAGAAGGTTTCGCGGTCAAATCCCACTAGGATTTTTGAACCCAAAATCCAACGGCATAGATGTCCACGGATTTTCGACCACATGCTGTCGACCATTCGACAAGCATCTTATTTTTTAAATATTGGTCGCACTTCGGCGGATATCCGACAGTAAAATGAACGCGTCAGATATCCGACATACTCCAATCGGATATCCGACAACACCTCTTTTAATATTTCCGTCTAATATCTGACAACTCTCACTTTATAGGAGGTTGGATATTCGACAATTCCGGTCGGATATCCGACAACTCCTCTTTTAATATTCTCGTCGAATATTCGACAACCCACACTTTATAGGAGGTCGGATATTCGACAACAGAGGCGTTGGATATCCGGCACGATCGACATCAAAGACTGACGCCTTTAGCCGTCGGTGGTATGGCGACGACGTCGGATGAGGCGTCGGATATCGGACACGATTGAAATCAAAGACCGATGCCTTTAGCCGTTGGTGGTATGGCGACAACGTCGGATTCTTTGTAAGGGTCCATCGGATATCCGACTGTATATTCATTGTAAGAAGTTAGATATCCGACGTTTTTATCCATCAGTGGTATGGCGATGGCGTCGGATATCTTGGAAGTGGCTGTCGGATATCCGACGGATATGTGGATTTAAAAAAAAAATACATATATCCCGTGACATGAAAAAAATCACCTAAGCTACAGAAATTGTTCATTACTTTGGCCCCATGTTGATGTGAGGAAATTGTTCATTAGTTGACAAACAATTATAATACTCCTTGAGGGTTTTAAAGTTAGTTACAGATTTGAATCCTTCTGCTTGAAAAGGGTCATTCAAGATCTTCAGAGTGTTAGACATTGTTTATGGCTTCTACCAGAAATAACACATTCAAGCTACCTAGGGAAATGCCAAAGCAACACTATAGAAAATATCATATCATGCATTTGAGGAAGATAGTATAAAGGAAATTGAGTAGCATGCTAGTATTTTCCTAAAGGTTGTAGTCTTGAGTGGTAGAGAAGGGGATGGTGAGGAATTGACATTATCCATTGCTTTGCTTGATTCCTCAATGTTGCAAATGCATGAACAACTTCATATTTTACATGATACTCCTCTAGGTGGTAATCAAATATCCAACATAGCTATTATTAATGTAATTAAAAAACATCTTAACGAATTTGAAGTACATTTACTAGAAGTTGTAAAATATTAGCAAAAAAAGTGAAACTTCTAGAATAAAGACATTATATTTGGTTACTTTGGAAGAACTAGTATTGTCTATTGTCTACAAAAGATGTGTCAAAACACTTCCAAAAGTGGCATGGAGGAATGTGCAAATAAACCTTTTCCAAGAATGTTGTGGGGGAATGATAAGAAATATCATTTCTCAGAGACAAATGATCTCACTCCGTTTGATATAGTTGAACATCTTAGGAAAGGATTGGGATCATCCCAATCCTCCACAATGATATATGTGCTTAGAATGGTTATTGGGGTCTATTTTTATGATCCATACCAAGTTCAACATTCAACATATTTTTGGGAGAAGTGACACAATCCATCACTACATTATAGAGGATGATCCAACTACACTGGAGCCTTTTAGGGAATCACAATGAGATCCTAGGTAGGTTTGTTTTGGGATGTATGGAATAAAGCTTATTCTTGTAAATTGTTTTTTTTCTTTGTGTGTATTTCTTATTGGAGTTAATTTTCTATAATAGTTGATTTGGTGCTTGGATACCCAAAGTGACTTGGTAAATTTGTTACTAGTGAATTTCGCACTGTGAGTCACAAAACATGCATAACATATCTCTTAGAATGGAAATGATTTTAGCATGTTCATTCTATTTCAATTGTTTCTCATTATTGGATTATTGGTATTATAGTAAGGATGTGCTGCAATGAATTTCCCTCATTCTAGCCTGTTTGATTGGTTAATTTCATGGAAAGATAAGATTCATAGTATGCTATTGAATCGTACCATAAAGATCAAGACTAATGCATGCATTGCATTGGTTGTCAAATGGTGATAATTTAGGTAGATATCAAGACTAATGCATGCAATGAAATGGTTGTCCAATGTTGATAATTTAGGTAATGCATGCAATATAAGCAAATAAGCAAGAATAATAATGAGAGTTGATCATAAGTGAAATTGTCACTTAGATTATTGAGTAAAACTTAGATGCATGTACATTCATGGTACATACACACAAAAGTGGACGGAATAGATGGTAGTATATAAGAACCAACCACGATGGATTACTAGGGATCTCTCACTAAATGCTTAGAAGGGAAGAAAGTCACCGATATTAGGCTTTTTGCAATTGTTGTTTACACAAGTAGCCATGGATACTTGGGAAAACTTTTAAATCATGGTTCTATCTCTCATCAAGGGATTACTACTATACCCCCCCATGCTATTGGCCTTGGCTACTCAACTATGAGAGTTTTGATTCTTTTGGATTGCCTGTTATTTAGTGATTCAAGGCTGGCTACAATAGCAAAGGGTTGTATGCTATTGGAGAAACTTGAATTGTGCAAGTGCCCATGGATTGGAGACAAAGGTTTGGAATCTATTGCTATAAATTATGCAAACTTAATGACCCTTAATCTAGAATAATGTACCCAAATAGGAAACAAATCCTTAAAAGCAATTGGTTGTAATCATGTCTGAATTCAATAGTTGAGTATCAACGATTGTTTCCTTGTGAGTGATGAATGACTACTATGGTTTTGTCAAATACCAAAATGTTGATGAAGTTAAAGCTATAAGCTCTAAGGTTAGTGATATCAATCTTGCTACAGTTAGACATTATGGTAACTCTTTAAATGATATGTGGCTTGGAAGCCTTGTTAGTGTCATAGATGAGGGATTCTTGACCATAGGGAATGTGACGGGTTTACAAAAGTTCAAATGTATTTTAATTATTGCTTGTCAAATCAATGGTTTCTTGGCACTTAAAGTATGCGAAAACCTTCACGCATATATCATATCAAAACCTTCACACGGGTGGATTGACAAAATGTGTTGGGTATCTTGAATTGAACTACTAAGGATACTGAAGAAATACTCTTGCATACAAGTCATTTTTCCATGTTCCTTTGGTTCTTAAACCATTGATGATCTCAAAATGAATTATTTAGGATCTTTAGATAAATAAAGTGAATTGGATTTTGCATATTCCATGAAGCTTTTTTATTATAAGGATTTCTCTCACTCGCCAAAATCCCTGGATGTTTCAGGCACTACGTTTCTATTGGTATAATCTGGACCAAATGCAATAGAATGTTGAGCCATGGTTATTCAAGGACATAAAATATACAAGGACCTTGATCTTCTAAGTTAAGAACCTACACGTGAGGAAAATGGCATTACAAGGTTGGGCATTTCTTTAGAGGTGTTGGAATATTTATCAATGAAAAGTATTGATGACTTAGGCCATCTGCTCATGAATGAAGATAAATTACAACAAGGGGAAGAGAGAACATGAAGATATTAGAGATGACACAGGTTATAAACTTGATAGTCCATTCAAGTGCCAAATTAGTTATTACTTGTAGAAAAATGACACAGAGGAGGTTGAGAAAGCTAAACATGAGGAAAGTCTAATAATAATTTAATGTTGTTTATGTGTTAATCACTATATTTGATAGTTGACCAATATAATATATGAATCAATATAATATATGAATTAGTTTAATATTATTTGTCGTTATTCAAGGTCTGTTTGGATTTTAGAAGTTAGTTATTCATGTATCAAGGTCTGTTTGGATTTTAGAAGTTAGTTATTCATGTATGTGGGAAATGAAGTGTGCTCTTTTACATATTTATTCTTTGAATACCATCAAGTCAAGATGGAAAAATAGGACAACCAAAATACCTCCTTTACCATTGAATGGAGTTTTTTTGCTTACAATGTTATGCTTTTTGGACTCAATAATTCACTAGTTGTCTTCTCTATAATTGTGTACAAAAAATGCCAATAGTTTTGAAAGAACTATGAAAATGGATATTGGCTATACATAAAAATGTTTTAAAGCAACTACAATTTAAAATTATGTCATATTGCATCATTGCTCTTACCCGTGTCCTATAAATACACATTTGTTGCCAATACTTATAATTTCTTGGAACAACTTCCCTTGATTTGTGGAGATTGACAATGTCTACGTTTGCTTTACCTTTCAAAACATCTTTCAACATACTACAAATATTTTCCTATTGCAATAATTTCATGGTAGGACCCCTCAAATAAAGATTTGCTTGTTTATGAAAATGACTAAATTAACCTAAAAAAATACAGTCTCAGTAGTCTCAATGAAGAAAAACAACATTAATAATGAACATTTTACGTTTGATGAACATTTTAATTTAATAATGTAAATTACAATAATATTCAAGTAAAATAATGGGTAATAAGAGTTCACCTGAGGAAACATGGAGAACACCAAATCAAAGTATATAATACCACCGATCACATTAAAACGCCAATTTTTCTTCTGAAATTTCAAAATGTTTCCCAAGGCTATCTGTAACAAGTTCCAAGGGATGAGTGAAATAGCCATAGTAAAATTTCAACACTACAATTATACCCCAAAAGAAATTTTATAAGTCATGGAATACATGCTATGACAATAATGCTTCAAAGAAATAACTATGGGAAATGGATAATTCCTTACCTTGTCAGAGGCTTGGAAAGTAGGATAAGATGCTTTAGTTTCATAACAAGCCCTAAGAAATTGTCAAAATTTAGTTGACACGCGAGTGAGTTGTAGAAAGGAAGCACTGTAGCCATTCATTGAGCTCCTCTCTGTTTTGAGAATAATTTAATATTCTCTACTGAACAGGGCCAACCACGTGAAGGTGGAAGCTCTTATGTCCCCTCCCCCCCCTCACATCACTCTCAATTCCCCATACTCAATGCATGTACTTGAAAAAACAATTACGTGCAAATTCATGCAGATTTCATCATAAACAAACATTTACCATTCATTCAATAAAATCTAACATTCAATAAACGATTCATTCATTCAGTAAATACATTCATTCAATAAAATCTAACATTCATTAAACCATTCATTCATTCAGTCAGTCCACACATTCATTCAATAAAAGCTAACATTCATTAAACCATTCATTCATTCAGTAGGCAAAAAATCATGCAGGACATAATATTATCGAAAATAATTCAGCAATATTTCTTCAGTCACTTTTTTCTAATTTTTCTTCTCTTTACAAAATCAACAAGAAGCTCATCTTCTGGAACTTGTCCTTCAGTTCTTGCTTCTTCATCAAATTGCCGCGATGTCTGCCTCGTAGAGTGCTCGCGACGTGGATTTTGCGGCAAGGGGTTCGGATTTGCTGCAATAATGTGAAAATGTTACATTGATATATTTTGTTATAATTATAATGACAAGTATTTGATTTAAAAAAAACATTACAAAGGTGTTTTTTTACCTGTTGTGGCCACATCATGTTCTTCATATTCTATCCAGTCTCAACCTGTACAGTGTGACCCTCTACATGCTCTGCAGTTGAAATATGGAGAAGTACAATTAATGTTCACCATTTGCAATGCTATATATAAAATTGTAGCATATGAATAAATTCATTACCAAGATTCGAAGCATGATCTTCAATTTGCTGTTGTCCATCCTTGACATTAAGGGGATCATTGCTTTCTTGCTCAAAACAGAGTCAATATTTTATGTCAATTATTTATAACGAATAGATTGCACAAGTAATAAATCTTCATTAAACTATATATATTTTAGATACTTGTTCACCAGATGGAGCACTAGAAGACCGTGTTTTCCCATATAAGCTTTTTTGGTGTTCAACAACAACTTCAAAGTCGTGCTAGAAGCCAACCTTCAAGTCTTCCTCAGTGGGCACTTCTTTGAATCGGTCGGCCTACATATTTGCATAACATCATTAATTTACATTTTGTGGCGCAATAAAACGAAAATAATTTGCAATTTATTATTTGGATGCATTATTGGTTTTTCGATACTTACAATTCGTGCCGCCAAATTTGAATAACCACCAGGCCCAAGCTTGTGCTGACCAATATTTTCTAGTCTTTCCTTTGTGGCCTTTGATGTGTCTAACAACCTATGCAAGCATTGAAATACGTTAGATGTTCCAAATTCGATATAAAAATTAATAATAATAAGGTTTAGAATTACATTGTGGAAAGTATTGCATACCTCCCTGTGCCCGGTGGTAGATTTCCTTCTTTTCTCAAAGCCCTCTCATTTCCATTTCCCACAAGGGATTTCCACTCTCTTGCTGGAATCATCGTAGGGTGCTCATACCTAGGGTTCCTTTCTAGGTGAACCCTATATTGGTCTCGGAAAATCTTCATATGTTGTCCAGCCTTCTTTAGTACAGCGGCTAGATCGAAGGTTTCATTGTTGAACATGCCAACCAACCGATTAGTGAGCTCATCTTTTAAATTTTTCGTTTGTCTATCCCATCTTGTGCGGATGGTGGGCTCGAAGATCTCCAAGGACAAATCATTTAGATGTTTATAAAAAACATAATTTCTTGCAAAACGATCATGCCATCATTAGTTGAAAAAAAATGTTTTATCGGTATATTATAATCAAATTATAAACACTAACTTGAACAATGTATAATTACCTGGGATCTTATCTATCTTTATTGGAACGAGATCTTCGTCCACCAAAAATGTTTCCTGTATTGTACCCATGCTAGTGACACGGGAAGATCCAGAAAATGCTGCTTCAACAATATCAATACTAGCAGGCTCTGCATCGACCCCTTCTTCTGCACTATCTGTTGTGCGTCGGTCACTAGCGGGTGCACTCTATGCTGGCTTCGGGGGAGTCGCGAAACGTGTTGCCGACTATTCAGTCGACAACAATGGTGCATGAGTCGATGTACGTGGATTCGTTTTCCCATGTGACGACAGATCTCCACGAGCATCACTGGGGCCAACACCACCTTGACCACTAGTGTGTGGTCGCAGAAAATCTTGTAAATACAAACCATATTTTATAAGTTCATTATCATATAAAAGCAAAAATTATAAAGTTCTAAAGGAATTTATATTATGATTCAATATTCCGCAACTTACTTGCAAGGCATGAGATCTCTTTACCAACACTTCAACCTTGGCTTTAAACTCGCCTGTCTATGAAATAATGAATAGCAGACCAAGGACATCAACATTAATTTTTTTCAAGGTCTTCTCTATCACCTTAACCGGGCCTAGAGAAGAACCAATGTCAACATCTCCTAACAACTCATGCACATCAAAATCTATTAATTGCTGTGATGCTGTTTCATACACCGAATCATTGGTCTGCAACAAAAATATAAAAAACATTACTGACGTAAAAGCAATAGACTGAGGAAAAAAGTATATTAACAAAAAATATCTATCATGATAGATTCCTAAAATTACAACTAGGTTTACCTGATTCCTGGATGATGGTGTCATCAGATCCACAGCTGGGGACTTGCCCCGATCATCCCCCTGCAAAAAAGAAGTAGAAAACATTATCATAATGAAACCAATATACACACTAAAAATACATATAAAAAAAACATTATGCTACATATTATATTGGTACAATTCCAATGAATTATACCTGCTGCCTGATCGAGGATCATGATCTACTCATCGGATCAATGGTTATTGGTGACCTGCCCCGATCTACTAATAGGGAGGTGCCCCTTACAGAACCCTGATTCAAAAACATAGAAAATATTATCTAAAAAGAACCAAAATACTCACTGAAACAATATAATAACAAAACATTTTGACGTATTTAAATTGTACAATTACAATCAAGTTTACCTGTTTCCCAGAGGATGCTTTCATCTGATCAACAACTGGGTGGCTTCCCCGATCAACACTCTGCATTAAATATAGATAACATTATATAAACCAAACGAATATACTAATGAAAAAACACATAAAAAACTCTTTTTTCATATTATATTTTTACTATTACAAAGATGTATACTTGCTGCCTTGAGGCAAGTCTGGTATGATCTACTGCTAGGGAGGTGACCCTTATAGAACCCTGCATCAAAAACATAGAAAAATTTACCTAAATGAAACCAAAATACTCACTGAAACAATATAATAAGAAAACATTTTGACGTATTTAAATTGTACAACTACAATCAGGTTTACCTGTTGCCCCGAGGCTGTTGTCGTCTGATAAACAGCCTGGTGGCTTCCCCAATCAACGTTATGCATCAAATATAGATAGCATTATATAAACCAAATGAATATACTAATGAAAAAACACAGCAAAATAAAAACTCTTTTTCTTATTATATTTTTACTATTACAAAGATGTATACCTGCTGCCTTGAGGAAGTTGTACTCCTCTAACCATCTACTGGCCGGGATTTTCCCCGATCACTACCCTGTGAATTAAATATAGAAAATTTAAACGAAATAAACTAACAAAAAATCCTTAAGATGTTAAATTCATTAATAAAATGTTGGGTAAATTGTTAGATGTACCACTCCCATAGTAACCGTGTTTGTATCTACTTGATTCAAATTGTAATTAATAAGCAACTCTTCCCCTGCAGCTATTGATTTAATGGCGCATACAAAAGCACGGTTTCCTTCACGCCCCTCAAATTCGCAGTTGGGTTGCTTAATTGTAGACCTTGGTTGTGTACTGTTTATAAACCCCACAATATTCCCCGTGGCCTTTAGCCTTCCGTCAATGTACATCGTTGCTCCTTTATTTTGATTTTTGTCTTTCAACTGTAAATAGTTTGCTGACAATCCATATCTACGCATACTTCATGTATATTGGACCAGCCGCATCCAATCTTTGTAGTTGTAACAGGGTCCAACATACTCCATCAATTATGTACATCTACCATAACCAACCTTTATGCCATCCATGCAAAACAACCCCAAACCATGTAATGACGACGGTGCAATTCGATATATCCTCTCGTTCACACAAAAATATGTGTTCAGTTGAGGAATATCCTTGGGTACCCATTGTTTCACTATATGTCTGTATCTCAAGGACACCTTGATGTCGCCTATTGTCTCATCATCATAGGAACATGACCCCCCTTCAGCGAGAAAAAATTCCACGCGTTTATGGAATTTTATTCTGATCTTTTGACATCTAGTTGATAAAAATGTTGTAGACCTACTGGATGTCTCACTTTCCTCTAGCCTTCCTAAACTCCTCTCGCTCGAGGAAGATAGATTTGAAAAATAACTGTTTGGTTCTACCTGCACCGTGGGAAAAAAGTTCAGATTGGACCTCAAGGCATAGATCCTTTTATAAGGTGACGTGTAGCGCCTAGGTGCAGGTAAACTCCTTTCTTTTATTACATCTAATAAACAAGTACCACTGAAACTAAATAAAACAACAGTAACAAAACATAATTTTCATCTCTTTCGACTTTTCCACATTAACACTACCAGTTGGCTCATTGTGTTAAAGTAATATTCAGTAATGTGTAATTTCTAACAATAGTTAATCAACATTAACATGCCATAAAGAAGATAGGCTTAGGATACTTACACCGTAATGTGGAACCTTCTTGTCGGATACTCATAATTATTACTTTTAGTGAAAACTGTACCTCTCAGAGGTCATCCAACACTAGGAACCCAGTGACCCTGCTAAAGGGTAAGTACAAACCAGAGAGAGAGAGAGAAAGGTTGTATGCAACAATAGTTATAAGACAAAGATAGTTACATTCGTAACAAAAGTTAAATAAAGCACAAAGAATGATTACAACAAAAGTCTTAGTGTGGTACGAACAACTCAAGATGGGAGAAATGACCCTATCAACCACACACCAAGGACAAGGTACCACAAGACCAATAAACAACAGTGTGTAAGGACCAAAAGTAAATCAACCATTGTGGGGAAGGTACAAATAAGGTCAAATATATATTGCAATAGCTCCTTGTAACTACCTCTTGTATGCAATAGCTCCTTGTAACTACCTGTTATTTGACATGCCAAAGAGATAGAAGGTCAAATAATGTCAAATATATGCAATAGCTCCTTGTAAATACCTCTTGTAACTACAATGTATGAGTGCTTTCCAACACTAGGAACCCACTGACCCTACTTAAGGGTAAGTACAAACCAGAGAGAGAGAGAGAAATGTTGTATGCAACAGTAGTTATAAGACAAAGACAGTTACATTCGTAACAGAAGTTAAATAAAGCACAAAAAATGATTACAACAAAAGTCTTAGTGTGGTACGAACAACTCAAGATGGGAGAAATGACCCTATCAACCACACGCCAAGGACAAGGACCACAAAACCAATAAACAACAGGGTGCAAGGACCAAAAGTAAATCAACCATTGTGGGGAAGGTAAAGATAAGGTCAAATATATATTGCAATAGCTCCTTGTAACTACCTCTTGTATGCAATAGCTCCTTCTAACTACCTGTTATTTAACATGCCAAAGAGATAGAAGGTCAAATAATGTCAAATATATGCAATAGCTCCTTGTAACTACCTATTGCAACTACAATGTATGAGTGCTTTCCAACACTAGGAACCCACTGAACCTACTAAAGGGTAAGTACAAACCAGAGAGAGAGAGAGAAAGGTTGTATGCAACAGTAGTTATAAGACAAAGATAATTACATTCGTAACAGAAGTTAAATAAAGCAAAAATAATGATTACAACAAAAGTCTTAGTGTGGTACGAACAACTCAAGATGGGAGAAATGACCCTATCAACCACACGCCAAGGACAAGGTACCACAAGAACAATAAACAACAAGGTGTAAGGACCAAAAGTAAATCAACCATTGTGGGGAAGGTACAAATAAGGTCAAATATATATTGCAATAACTCCTTGTAACTACCTCTTGTATGCAATAGATCCTTGTAACTACTTGTTATTTGACATGCCAAAGAGATAGAAGGTCAAATAATGTCAAATATATGCAATAGATCCTTGTAATTACCTCTTATATGCAATAGCTCCTTGTAACTACCTCTTGTAACTACAATGTATGAGTGATTTCCAATACAAAGTAGTAGAATTAAAATCTTGTATGATAGTGTGTGGGGACTATGCCTTTCACAATATGAAACTTAGCATTAGGTATCTTAGAAAAGGAAGTTTTGATGCAAGTTTTAAGTCACTATTTGACACTAGAGAATACTTGATTTTGACAACCAAGTCTGCAAAAATATTGGCACAAATGGTAAACGATTTCATTTTAAAAGGATGCAATAGGACTTGCAAAATATACAAAGTAAAGTGCAAAGAATGATTACAACAAAAGTCTTAATGCAAGTAAACGCTTAACAGAAAAACACATATCTGATCACCAACAATTTTGTCTGATAGGACAAGTCTTAACTACTAGTTAATACAAAAAATAAAAAATAAAAATAAAATTCAACTTCTCACCTTTAATACTACCAGATGGCCTCCTTGTTAAAGTAATATTCAGGAACATGTAAAATAAACTTGTTTAATTTACAAGAAAATAAATATGTGAAAATACTTACCTGGGTGTAGACGTTTCCTGTAATATACTTAGAAGAGTTACTTTCAGAAATCACTATGCCTCTTAGAGGCCAGTCAACTCTAGGAACCAAGTGACCCTATTAGAGGGTTAATACAAACCTGAGAGAGAGAGATGACTGGGCTATGGTACAATCAATCAAGTAAAGTCAATGACAGTCAAAAGGCTCAGTACAATCACAATAAAGATCATACGTTAATAAGTCTCAGCATCACAAATAAAACTCAACAAATATATATAACCATAGATCAAGAACTACACACAAAATCTGAGCATATAAAACAAAGGTCAGTAAAAAAAAAAAAAAACTTAAAAACTCAGTCCAATCTGCCCATACAAAATTTTGACCCTCATAGATGAGCTTACAACCAGCAGACTGAGGCCAAAGAGACTCATGACCTCCAGATATGAGTACATAGTGTTGAAATATTGTAACTTCAAAGAATATTATATTTGTATTTTATTATTCCGGAGATGGTACATTCCTCCGTGGTGACCCTATTGTATATACATAGATGTTTATTCCTCCAAGAAAGTGTGGTAACAAGGGTTATTAGATCTCCCATGTGAGGTCGGCCCTGAGTTTACTATTTGGGGGTTATTAGAATCTCCTGGGAGAGGTCGGCCCCATTAGGGTAAAAGGTCAGTCGGGAGATGAGTATAAGTAGAGGAGGTATGTTCCTCACTTATCTCATTCATTCACTCACTTGTGATTGGTGCATAGGAGAGGGAGAGGTCTGCATGGGAGGAGAAGGAGCTATATTCTTGGACTACATCTTTGTATTGGTTGATTATCTATATTGAGGAAAGCTTTGCTGGGTTTTCTACCCCATGAGGGTTTCCCAGGGTAAATCTTTGTCTATCTTATGATTGTGTTTCCTTCAGTGATCTTGCTTGTGAAATTAGGCTAAAATTAACATGGTATCAGAGCTAGCCTGAATAGAACATCTTTCACAAGGTGAAAATACCTCTCTCTCCTCCTCCGGTGAAAATTAGGGTTTATGAAAAAGTGGGAATTTTTGGATTTTGATTGCATGGCTGGATAGCCCTCCTCAAAATTGAAGTTTTGAGCCCTAGATCAAACTTTTTGAGTGGGTATAACCCCGAGCTTTGTCAAACCCTAGTTTGACTTTTGGACCAGAAAACTAGAAAAAGTGCGAGCTTGTGCACCAGTGAACCAGAAAAGCTGCGAACCTGTGCACCAGTAAACCAGAAGTGTGAAGACCAGAAAACCAGAAATTCTGTTGCAAATCCAGAAGGTGAAAAGTCAAAGTTTCCAGAAGCAGAACTCACCAGTATTCTCAACTCAATCAAGCTCATCTCCTGGTAAGTACCATTCTATCTCTTGAGAAACTTCAATCTCTGTGACCCCTGGATAAGATGGCTCTAAGCACTAAGCTTGAAGACAAGTTAGAGGGTATAGAGAATTTTTGGGCATGGAAATATAGGATTGGTCTCATTCTTGAAGAGAATGATCTTGCCCAATATATCAAAGATGAGGTTGCAGAACCTGAAGTAGATGAAGCCAAGGAGAAGTATAGGAAGGACTTGATTAGGGAAAAGAGAATCACTGCTGATTCTATCAAAGACCACTTGATTCCCCAAGTGGCATTCAAGAAAACCCCAAAGGAAATGTATGATGCCCTAGGCAGGATGTATGAGGGAAGGAACATCAATAGGAAGATGAACCTAAGAGTTCAATTGAAGAGCACCAAGATGAATACAGGAGAATCTATTCAAGACTATTTCTCAAGGGTTTCCCAGTTCAAGGAACAACTAGATGCTATTGGAGATGCCCTTGATGAAGATGAACTAGTCATGACTGCTCTAAATGGTCTCACTAGGCCTTGGGAGTCATTCATCCAAACTATGTGTGCCAGAAAAGAAAGTATGAAGTTTGATGTGGTATGGGAGGATTGCATTCAAGAAGAAGATAGGGTTTCCAACAGAGAAGCCTTGCTCAAGGAAGTTGACCAAGCCTTGGCCACCCACACCAAGAGAAGAAGGAATCAATCCTACCTCAAGAAGGATAGTCACAAGGAGTCTCAACCTCCACAAAGATTTCAAAAGAAAAGAGGAACTAATCAAAGAAGAGATTATTCGTCATTCCAATGTTTTACTTGTCACAAAATAGGACACATTGCTAAGGATTATCCTCTAAAGAAGAAAAAGGGTTTTCACCACAAAAGACATCAAGCTCATCTAGCAGAAGATGATAGTGAATAAGAAGAAGAGGATAGGCCTCAAAAGAAAAGATCTAAAATAGAAGAAGAAGAAGATGCAGAGGAGTATGTTCTATTCTCTGCACTCTCTGGGGAAGTAACACCTAGAGAAGATACATGGGTCATTGATAGTGGTGCTTCAAAGCACATGACAGGCCAAAAGAAGACTCTTTCAAAACTTGAAGAGAAGACCTCTCCATAGAAGGTATCCCTTGGAGAAGACTATCAATATCCCATCAAGGGAGTTGGTGAAGCAAGCTACAAGCTTGATTCTGGAACGCCATTGAAGATGAAGGAGATCTTATATGTACCAGGTTTGAAGAAGAACTTACTCTCTATCTCGACTTTGAGGACGCTGTTATCACACAATCTCTAGTTGCTATAGAGGGATATCCTAATAGGGACGGTAGAGGATGAGCAACCAGGAAGGTGTAACCAACAAAAGCCAGGTCCTCTGTCCAAGGGACAGAAGTCACACCGGACAAGGCTGCAGTCACTTTAGACAAGGCACTTGGCCTAGTCAAGGGGGAGACCCACTCAACCGGTGAAGGTTGAGACTCAACAATCAGACACCCTAAACCCCAAAAAGATAATCAAAGCAGTAAACATGATGGATGACTGAAGGTGAGATTTCTTCCAGCCTAATAGAATTGGGATCTTGAAATAAGAAGATAGTTTGTGAGAGATGAAATCAGATCCGTTATAAGAGTATGATGAGGAATAAATGAAAGATCTCAAGGCTGGAAACTAAATCAGAAAATGAAAGATGACTAGAAGAGTGGCTAAAGATTTTGCCTATGGGGGGATGAAGCACATGATGACTACTCAAGCATGGCAGAATTGAATCAAGTAATTTGAACACTTCTTCTAGTGATTGTAGAGTGATTAAGTGACTGATTTAGTACAGAAAAAATGGACCAGCAAGAAGTGAAATGAACAGCCCTAGGGGAAAGGGTTAAATAGTGAAAAAATGGACCTAGGAAAGTAAAAAAAAGGCGTTTAAACTCACTTCCAGTTGCTGATACTTTCTATCCTAGGATAAAAAGATGTTTTAAAATAGATTAGCAAGTACCCATAACCCCAAAATTGACCCAAAGACCTGATTGACAGTTTTGCCCAGGTAGGGCAAAATCAATGATGGATTAGTGCCTGGTTCTATGGGCATATGGAGTCGGATTGCAATGAAATTTGAGATGCGGCTATTTAATTAGATTTCATTAGTGGGTTTTAAAGAACTAAGGGTTTTAACGGTTGGAAATTGAAATATTAATTTTTGGGGTTTTTTATGGCGTTTTCTCTTGGCAAACACACCAGAAATCTAACTAGAGAGTTGAGCATGAGAGGAATACCCGAAACAAAGATGAATGGCTGAATATTTGTGTGAATACCACTTACCGAATCCAAATGATGAGCAACCAACGCTTTTCCTAGGCGTTTGAGTCAGCCAGAGAGCAAGTGCGCCCTAGCTACTTGCCACAAGAGATGAAAGTTAGAAATTTGCAGCAAATAAGTAGTTAACACAGCAAATTGAAAGACAAATGATTTAGAAATTGAATGATAAACAGTAAATTCAACTCCCTCTTTGAAATCCTTGAGGAAAAACCTAAGTGTGGAGTCCTCACTCCAAGAAGTGCACCCCTCCTCAAGTGGACTTCCAACCTGCAAATCGATTTAGCTGTAGAAGATGGATAAATACACTAAAATGCTCATCAATACATCAACAAATGGCATCAATCATCACAACATTCATCTAAGCAAAATGTCTCAAGAGCTCTCAAGAATCTCTTCTCTATTTCAGTCTAAGTGTTTACAAAAAATGCCAAGAGACCATACAATAGAGTGAGTGTCTTCTCTTATAGAGAATGGCCACTCCCAAAATAGGTTTCCCCCCAAAATGGAGGGTGGAGATCACTCCCCAACCATAAAAAACGAATGGAGGAGATCAACTCAAGAAGGGGGTGCGAATTGCCCATCTATAGCGCACATGTGGAGTGAGGGGCCCATTGTGGGGCCATACAACCAATAAAACAAGTGTTAGGGGGTGTCTATATGATGTTTTATCCCCCTAACACATACACCCAAGGTCCCACATCAAATACAATGCAAATCATGAATTTCACTAAGTGGAAAAAACGCCCCCATGGAAAAATTCGCCCCTCATGGTGAGCTGGGCAAGAGAGGGCCCCACAATACATAAACACCATGTCAAACATTACCATTTTACCTTAGAAATTACCTTACCTTTGCCAACCATTGATTTTGCCATTTGCTTATAGTTGCCTTAGTCAAATTATGATTTTCCATGTAGTTTTTGCTGGTTTATATGGCTGAAGATGAAATTTGGGCTTTTGACCCACTTTTATTGCCCGGATTGCCGAACCTTTTGCTGCAATGCGATCGTGGACCCCAAAAGTATTAGGGATGACCACTCGAATGACCCCGATCCATCACTTAGGCATTATTTGCCCAAAATCCATAATTTTTAATTGAAATAGGTCAAAATTGACCAATAATAATTAAAAATTTCTCAAATGCTTCGGCCTTTTGCAATTCTGCCACCTGCATGCTCATATGGGATTCCTGTAGATAATAATTGACCGAAATCGAAATTCTGATCGCAACATTTTTTCGGGCCCATTTTTGGCCTAGTCAACTCAGTTTGACCAAGTCAAATCTGGTCAACAATAGTGCTAGCTGAATACCTGTATACAATCATGGAGTGACACGGCTCAATTATACAAGTTAGTACATTACTAAGCAATACAATGATAACATGGTGATAAAAAATACATTAAATCCCGAGATAATACAAGGCCCTGGTGAGGTGGGCCCCCACCTCAAGAAGACCAAAATGCTATGCCCATCTTATAGAATTGACCACTTTGCGGACTTTAGGTGATGTGGACAACAAGGCAAAGGACACGGGAAGACAATGATGAAGATCATGTGACCCTTTGGACAACTCGGGAAAGTGGGGTCCACTGAGGTAAGTATGCCATGACAGAACACGGGGAAGGGCAGTGCCTCACAAATGGGTATAGTGTAGGGAAACCACCACTAATCATCTAAAAAGTATCTCACAACTCACATCTGTATCCGAAGACTCCGTGAGGTTCTTTTCTAGAGCCGCCAAACTGGGTGTCCGACAAACCGTAACTTGAGACTCTAGGGGGAAATCTTGAGCTTGTCCCTTGCTCCTTCTCACCTCCTTGTCCCGTAGGACTAGGTGAGGAATAACCACTGCAAATGCTGACATGTATGGCCAACCAGAATCCATGTGTGTTCATAAACACATTGCATGGATTTTACAATGAGTTTCATACTTAGCCCTTTTTTGGCTAGATTTTACAATTTACAATACAATGACCTTTTTAGCCTGATTTACATTTCATTTCTTCATTTCTTCATTTGCATAGGCCCTCTTGGGCTACATACATATCTCAAAAGATATAAACATGGTGCTCATACTGCAAAGGTAATGGGGGTGAGCAATACATGCTTTGATGACCAATGGGGAACACCCGGTGAGGCTACACAATCCTAACTGCATTGCAACATCGGGGGCAACTGACAGGAGCAAATCCCAGGTCTAACTGTGTATCTCACACACTAAAGAGCCGAGGCACAATAAACAGGGAGTCGTGGAAAACTTAGAGATCAGTGGGGAAAGGGGTCCTTGGGATCACAAATCAGAATCCAAGTCGGGGAAGAAGTGTCATGGATGAGTCAGATGAGTGGGGAAGTGATAATGGAGCTAAAGTCAGCTATCGAGAGGGGCTAAATGATCAAGTCTATGCCAAGTACATAGGACATGAATTAGCGTGCATATACATAAGTCTAACCGGAGGGGTGGACTGACATCACCAAGGGCCCAAACACATCATATCATAGCTAGATCACCAAATATATCATCTCATACAAAGTTAGTGTACTAACAAGTATAAATAAGTCTAATCTACAACATGAGCAATAACCATCAAATGCAATACCTGTTGCACCATATACCTGCTGCTACTGAACTTGTCTCTGAGCTAGATCTCTGCTGAATCCGGGCATATAATAAACCAGCAATGTACTGTGATAGCCTCGATTAGAACGAGACTAGGCAACTATCTCAAATGGGCTTGTGTCAAAGCCTGGCAAGGAAAGGTAACCCTGTGGTAGATGGTAAGTGACAATGTGTGTGACACTGTCCAACTGTCTGTCCCCTCTGATATGTCTACTAGGGGCAATCTGAAAAAAAATGCCTCATATGAAGGCAACTGATCTCCGATCTGGAAAAAAAAGTACTGTGCAGTCCTCGGCCGCACAGTTTGCAGTATGGTAGCTCCAGCTAACATAAAATGTGATAACAGATGCAATTGTTATTGGTGAAGAGGAAGGAGGTCGATACAAACTCAAGGGCCATCCAGAAGTTTCCCTTGTACATGAATCCACTAGCCCAAATGAGCTATGAGGCTTGCTCGTATTAACTACAAAGCACTACCTCATGTGAGAAAGGTAGTTATAGGACTTCCAGACTTAAAGATTGATCATGATGGCACATGCAAAGGATGTGCAAAAGGGAAAAATATCAAGAACCCATTTCCAAAGAGTGAAACAAAGACTAAGAGTACCTTGGAAATAATTCATTCAGATGTATGTGGACCAATGCCCTCCACATCCTTGAGTGGATATGAATACTATCTTACATTTATTGATGACTATTCAAGAAAGACTTGGATATACTTTCTAAAAGGAAAGAATGAAGTCTTTGTAAAGTTCAAGGAGTTCAAAGCCTTAATAGAAAATCATTCAGAAAAGAAGATCAAAATACTTAGGACAGATAATGGCGGAGAATATACTTCAAAGGATTTTGAAGACTTTTGTAAAGAAGCTGGAATCAAGAGGGAACTAACCACTCCCTACAATCCCCAACAAAATGGTGTTGCGGAAAGAAAGAATAGAACTATTATGGAAGCAATAAAGACAATGATACATGATCAAGACCTACCTATGTACCTATGGGCTGAAGAAGCTAGGACATCAGTCTATGTGCAGAATAGACTATCTCATAGTGCTCTTGATTTCAAAACCCTAGAAGAAGTGTTCACAGGAAAGAGACCTGAGGTAAGTCACTTCAAGATATTTGGATGCCCAGTATACATTCACATTCCAAAGGAAAAGAGGACCAAGTTGGATCCTTCTGGGAAGAAGGGAATATTTGTTGGATATTGTGAAGCATCCAAAGCATTCAGAATTTACATTCTAGGTTTCCATCATATGGAAATAAGTAGGGATGTGACATTTGATGAAGAAGTATATGAAGAAGATGCACCTTCTAGAACTGCAGAGGCTGTAGCCAACCCTGAAGATGTAACACTTGAAGACCATGACATGTTAGAACCACAAGAACCCCCTATCACAAACATATAAAGAAAAAGAAAGCCAGCATGGGCAAGATATATTATTCTAGGAGAAAAAAAGTATGGAGCTCCTGAAGGCTCCACCAGAGTGAGCAAGAAACCAAAGAAATTTTCCAATTATATGGCTTTGATGTGTGATCTGGTAGATCAAGAACCCACTAGTTATGAAGAGGCATCTCATAAGAAAGAGTGGGTAGAGGCAATGACTAAGGAGTACCAGTCAATAATGAAGAATGATGTTTGGGATGTAGTTCCCAAGCCTAAAGACAAAAGTGTGGTATCCTCCAAATGGATATACAAAGTAAAACATGTTGCAGATGGTAGTATTGAAAAATATAAGGCAAGGTTTGTGGCTAGAGGATTCTCTCAGAAAGAGGGAATTGACTATGAAGAAACATTTGCACCAGTTGCAAGGTACACTTCTATTAGAACCATCATGGCACTTGCATCCATGATGAAGTGGAAATTACACCAGATGGATGTAAAGACATCCTTCCTGAATGGTGTGGTTGAGGAAGAAGTGTACATAGAACAACCACAAGGATTTGAGGTGGAAGATGGAAGAACCCATGTGTGCAAATTGAAAAAGGCTTTGTATGGGTTGAAGCAAGCTCCCAGAGCTCGGTATGGAAGAATTGACAGTTTCTTGACAAGCTTGGGCTTTACCAAAAGTAAAGCTGATCCCAATCTTTATCTCAAGGTTATGGATGATGAACCTGTCATATTGTTGCTATATGTGGATGATCTATTTCTGACTGGAAACGAGAAACATATTATCGAGTGCAAGAAGAAGCTCTCTTTAGAATTTGAGATGAAAGATCTCAGATTGATGCACTACTTACTAGGTCTGGAAGTATGGCAAGGCTTAGAAGGAAGCTTTCTCAACCAGGGTAAGTATGCTGTGGAAATCTTCAAAAGATTCGATATGTTGAAATGCAAAGCCATGGCCACTCCCATGGATTCCAACTTGAAGTTGCTAGCTGATGACTCTTCGGAGTTAGTGGATGTAACTCTGTACAGACAAATTATTGGGTCATTAATGTATCTGACGAATACTAGGCCATATATATGCTTTGCGGTGAATACCTTGAGTCAGTATCTAGTGGAACCTAGACGAGTTCACCTGATAGCTGCAAAGCATGTGATGAGGTACCTAAAGGGTACGATAGATTTTTGTCTATGTTATCGTGGAGATCATGACTTTAGATTGTATGTCTACACAAATGCTGATTGGGCAGGAAGTGTATCAGACAGGAAGAGTACATCAGGTGGATGTTATTGTCTGGGATCTGCCATGATCTCGTGGTTTAGCAAGAAGCAATCTAGTGTGGCTCTCAGTACCGCTGAAGAGGAATATATAGCTGCTTGCTCTGCTAGTTGTGAAGCAGTATGGCTTCGAAAGTTGTTATCAGGACTGTTTGACTTAGAGATGGACCCTACTGTGATCCTGTGTGACAAATAGAGTTGTATCAAGATGACAGAGAATCCAGTATTCCATGATAAGTCAAAGCACATAGAGATCTGGTATTTCTATATACGGGATATGGTGCAGAAAGGAGCTATCAAGCTCGAGTATGTGGGCACCGACGAACAAGTTGCTAATATATTGACCAAATCACTGTTTCGAGTAAAGTTTGAGTATTTTCGAGACAAGCTTGGTGTTGTTCAGAAGGACCCTCCTCAAAAGGGGGAGTGATATGGTCGATGATGATATTTGGATACTGGTATCGATGTGGATACCTGTATCAATGATGAGATTGCCTATATTGACGATAAGGTCAATAATGAGGATACCTGTATTGATGAGGGTACTGTATCGATGATGTGGAGATTTGTATTAATGATGAGGATACATGTGTTGATGAGGTTACCTATTCCAACGATGAGGTTGATGATGAGGTTACCTGTTCTGACGATGAGGTCGATGTAGTGGTACTTAGACTTTGTCTAAGAGGACTATTGGGATTGCATCGTCCCTGGACTCATGTCCTAAAGTGACAGGGATTGATCATCCCGCAAGTGGATCAGGATTGCATCATCCTTGGACTCATGTCCTAAAGTGATAGGGATTGATCATCCCGTAAGTGGATCAGGATTGCATCGTCCTTGGACTCATGTCCTAAAGTGATAGTGATTGATCATCCCGTAAGTGTATCAGGATTGCATCATCCCGTAAGTGTATCAGGATTGCATCATCCTTGGACTCATGTCTTAAAGTGATAAGGACTAATCATCCTATAAGTTGATTCAGGATTGCATCGTCCCTAGACATGGTGAGATGTCTTAAAGTGATAAGGATTAATCATCTTGTAAGTTGATTCGGGATCGCATCGTCCCTAGACATGGTGAGGTGTCTTAAAAGGATAAGGATTGATCATCCTGTAAGTTGATCTGGATTGCATCGTCCATAGACATGAGAGATGTCTTATATTGAGAGGGATTGATCATCCTGTAAGTGGATCAGGATTGTATCATTGTTGGCACACGGTTTGGTAGAGTGCTATCACAGCATCTCCGATGCTGCAACAAGGCAAAAGATGGCGCGAATGGAGAGAAGATGATGCGAATGGCGAGGAGCGGAAGATTAGTTATGTATTTTGGTTCAATTGTACCGCGGAATGCGGGCTTGGGGTCATTTGGACCACATATTATGTAATGTTGAGTCAGTTATACCGCAGAATGCGGGTTTTTGGTCAGTTTTATACCAAGTTAGTTATATATTGGGTCACTTGTCCAAATGTCGGTTAGGAAATTGTTAGTAAGTGGACAAGCATTGTAATGGCGGAAGCCTATATATAGATAAGAGTCGTAGGTAAAGAGAAAGAAGAAAAGGAGAGAGATAGGAGTGGAGTCAAGATGAAGATAAGCGCATGTTTTTGGTTGTTTCAGTGCATCTGTGATATATTGCCGAGACCTGATCTTGAGGAGATATTGTATCTAAGGTTTTGCAGTGATAATATGGTATGATGAAACTGTTCTGGTGCAATTCGTGGGTTCTTTCTGTTTATTTATGGTAATGCAATGTCGCACATCATGGATAATGCTATGTTTCCTTGATGCAATATTACTTTATTGTTATTACTGCGATGATAATGAATGCTGCGGTTGAATAATGCATTATGAATACATGTCAAATGTTTGATACCCCAATTTTGCAATAGAGTTAGTTCATACAGCCGCAACTCTCCTCCTTCCTCGGCGGAAACATGGTTCCGTCTGCTCTTCCTGGATGCCTCGGGTGAGACCTCATATGCTTTGCAGGTGTTGCTGGGCGGGATAAAACCTGCACGGGATGGTGCCCAGGGAGACTGCGACATGTGTCGACAGTGAAGTGGAACCCCTGTCGACTGGAGTCGCGTTGGTCAACAAATGGTTTCGTTGCCGGGACTGTGTGAAGAGTGAAAGGAGGACATGTTGTGGCACCCGACGAAGCCAGAGATACAGAGCTGGTTTGATTAGAATTTGCGGGAGTTTGCTGAAGAAGAAAGCCGGAACACGCGACTGATGGTAGATCACTGGGTGGGAAGGTATATTCACGACGGTTCGCACGAATGGTTTTTCTGTGAATTCCCAGTCATTTTGTATGAGTGGTTATCAAAGCTGAACTTCCAGAAGAGGAATTTCCAGGGTGGTGAGCCGATGGCTTGGACCCCGGAATTGATTCAGGAGTTGCAGGAAGTTGATAACAAGGCATCGCGGGCTGTCAAAGTTTGGCTCGATAGCATCTTGGAGGGATATATCACTGAATTTGCAGTGGACATGCAGAAATCCTATAGTGAAGCTGAAAGATATTTCTTCCGCGGACCAAGTGGAAGGTTTCTGCTGTCGCTCCAACTGTCGATTAAGATGCTAATCTGCGAGAAGGGTATATTGAAGATGCATCTTTATCAGTAGACAACCTAGTGGGCGGAGGCCGTGGGTACCGCGACTGTTGGGGAACGGTACATGGAACGGTAAGGGGTAGATAGGTGCAGACCGTGAGGATACTGTGAGCGAAGCCGAGGAAGAAAGTGGTCTTACAAGAGGAGGAGCGAGGTTTCGATAGGAGAAGAGGCAGAGGATAGGAGAAGGTCCTGCTGCGATCGAACCACAAAACCACGAAGGAAGACCACACAGGATGAAGCGACCTCATAGTCCTGACAGGGATGGCCAGGATACACCCAGGATAGAGGCAGGACCAAACCCCGGCACCAACGTACCCACACCTACGCTCACTATCTCACAAACAACAAGAAATAACACTTCGACACCGCCAAGTTCATCAATCCCACAGAAGTTAATTGGTAGTAGCACAACGAAAGGAGGAAGGAATCCCATAATGGCGGGCGATGATGCTAAGTTACCTTTGTTCCACGAAAGTGCAATAGACAACCCATAACAGTATTGGTTTTTGTGTGAAGCGGTCTGGACCGTGAAACAGATCACTGATGCTGATGCTAAGAAAGGACAGTTAGCCACGACTCTGCGAGGTCGTGCATTATATTGGTTCATGAAGTTTGTTCTAGTCCCTATGGGAGCCCCAGAGAAGTCACTAGATGAGATTCGGGATGGGCTGATTGCTGAATTTAGACGACCCAAGTCTAAATCTCAATACATCACAGAATTGAAGGAAATTAAGCAGTATCCCAATGAGACAGTATGGGATTTCGACCAGCGATTCAAGACGCTGATGGAAAAGGTTAGTTTCGATATGAGCACTGTCCAACATAAAGAGTGGTTCATTGCGGCATTGCTCTCGCACATTCGGCTGCCGCTGATGCAGCAAAACATTTCGACGCCCAGTGAAGCTCTAGAGATTGCAATGTGATTAGAGGCGTCACCAATTGGAGATAATGCAGCCGGAATGTCGCAGATACAGACACAGCTTTCTAACTTGACTATACAGTTGCAAGATTTGAAGAAGAGCAAGGAACAACGCGATGAAGTATGGTGTACGCAATGCCGAGGAGAAGGGCATACGAAGGACAATTGCTCGGATTTCCGCAATTATTTGGTGTCAGGTGCGCCAAACCCGTTGAATGGCGGCAAGATGCCATGGTGTCGCGTTTTCCAAGTGTATGGGAACAGTCACGACAATTTCCCTTATATGCAAAAAAGGGTCACAACCCCAAGAAATCTTTATTGCACATTTTGTAAGTTGGTGGGTCACGATGACAAAGATTGCTGTGCATATGGGTTGCTGCAAGAAAGAATGCGTGATGCATTCTATGTCAAGGATGATCAGCATGCCGTACAACAACCCCAACTGCAACCACAGGTAGTCCAGCCACTACCTCAACTGCAGACGCAGTTTGTACTGCAGCAACAACCACAACAGTTCGTGCCGCAATACACTCCAATGCAAATGGCTCCGCAACAGCCACAGTACGTTTAGCAACCACAGTATGCACGGCAGGGACAAGGCATGCAACAAAATCCTATGCAGTCGCAATACCAACAGCAGGGTGGATTTCGAGGTGGATACCGGGGCGAACGAGGTGGAGGATTTGGTCGTGGAGGAGGACGAGGTGGTCGTGGACCTGTCTAATGCTATCACTGTGTGGTGTGGGGGAATTATCAGCGAGACTGTCCACTACTACAGAATCAGTGTATGTTCTGTTTTGTTAACGATCACATAGTTGAGAATTGTCCATAGTTGATTGCACGATGGTAGGCTGGGAACGTTCTGCAGATATAGAATCAGACCCAGCCGCAGCAAACAACCTAGAACCAAGTACAACAACCTGTCCAAAACCAAGTACAACAACCAGTATAGAACCAACCCCCGCGAACGAATCAGAATGCAAATCCAAATGGGAACCCGCAGGGGAATCTGCAGCAGACTCATATGCAGGGTGCAAATATTGTGACAATTTCTGCAGAACCGTGACCGCAAGATTGTTCGGTGGCTGTTGTAACTCGTGGAGGCAAAAAAACTGGGGAAGATAGCTCACGACCGATGATTCGGTTGGCAAGCCAGAAGATGGTATCATTCGACATTGATGCTGAATGGGAGGCATTCCTTCAGGCGCGTCGCGCCTTGGAGAAAGACCGCGGTAAGGCTGTTGTTTGCGATATACCATTTGTCTTTAACACTACATCGGAGGGTGGTCCGTCGACACCATAAGGAACATTGCAAAGGTTTCTGGAGAGTTGTCTATTTTTAGCCCGGGATCCGGCCGCCCTTGTTGAGATTGAGGGATGGTTGCAGTGATTTTCGAAAGGACGACAGGAGTCAACAGTAAAATATCTACAGCGACCGAAGACTGGCAAAGAGATGAGAATGAACATCTAGATTGGTGACTATGATGTCGATTCAGTTATTGTTGATCTTGGTTCAGATGTTAACATCTTAACCAAGCAGGCGTGGAAGAACATGGGGAGTCCCCCATTGAGATGGTCTCCTGTTGGCTAACCATGCGAAAGTAACACCCATTGGGCGAGTTCCGTGGCTAACAGTCGATATTGAGTGTATGAAGACTTATGCCAACTTCGACGTCATTGAAGTAGTTGAGGGAGGAAGCTCTTATCTTGCGCTATTGGGGATTAGATGGGCTAACGATAGTGGAGCTGTAATCAACTTCAAGAGGCGCATGATGAACTTTGAGAATCGCGATCTCAGAGTCATAGCCCCGTTGGATCCGGCTGAAGGATGCCGATACGTTTAGCATGTAAAAGATGACGATCCCACTGGATGGGACCATGCATTCAATATTTCTGAAGACTATATTCATCCCACTGCCAATGGTGAGCTGGGATGGCGCAGCGAGATCTCTGCATCTTCCGACTCTGATGATGCATTAGAACATTGGCAGAACCGCTTGCACGAAGTGTCGTTTCGGAAATGTGGCTTAATTACGCAATCTTTATGTCGTGTTGCGACAGAAACAATCACACTGCCAGTTTATGAGGGGTTTCCTGGCTTAACCAACTTTTTGACGAAATTTGAAGAACGGGTCTCAGAACCACAGCGGTTGCTGGCATTGGAGGAAGCACTAAAGGCTGCTCCAGCACGCTTGTGGGCGACACACAAGCAATCTATTGATGGTTTGTCATAGTGTTCAAGGTTGATGCTGGTCCGGTTCGACGATACTGAGGTTTATCACACTGGCAAGTATGATGGCCGGAAGAATCCCAGTGATCATGTGATGGAATGCCAACGATTATGGGTAGCGCGACCCAGAGATGAGTGGGTCCATGCTTTTATCCATACTTCAGATTAGATGCTGCGCTCATGGTATACTGCAGCCGAGTTGCGCCGAGAAATTACAACATGGGGGGAGTTGACGGTCTGTTTCACTCATACGTTCACTTTCACGGATGCCAACCCTGACGTCAATAATTCCTTACAGCTCATCCGCGATGTGGTACTTCAGGTTGTCCCGGCGGCCTACCCTATCGATCTGCACACATACTGTCAAATACAGTCTCTTATGGAGTGCTTCAACATAACCAGTGGGCCAGAGGATGAGGACGATCCCTGAAATGTCAACATTCCCGAATCTAAAGGAAGTCACGATGTGGTACCACCTGCTGCGCCAAGTAATCCGTTCAATCAACCATTGAAGCTTCGTAAGCTTAATATCGGCATAGAGGCCACTCCCAAGTTTGCAAATGTTGGGGACTATTGGGATGAGGAGATGATGAGTAAGGTCACTGATTTACTCCATGAGTTTTAAGACTTGTTGCCTACGAAGTTTTCCGATATGAAGGGGATCCTCGGTGATTTAGGGGAGATGAGGATTCCTTTAAAACCAGATGCTAAGCTAGTCCAACATCGACCTTATCGGCTGAATCCGTGACATAAGGAGAAGGTCAAGGTGGAACTTGATCGCATGTTGGATGCTGGTATTATTGAACCAATGGAAGAGTCTGAATGGATCAGTCCTATGGTGGTGTAGGACAAGAAAACCGGTGAGGTGCGCATTTGTGTTGACTTGAGGAAGTTAAATGATGCCTGCTTGCACGACCCTTTTCCGACCCTGTTTACTGACGAAGTACTTGAAGGGGTGGGCGGCTAGGAGATGTACTCATTCATCGATGGGTTCTCTGGCTACCATCAGATTCGCATTTCCAAAGAAGATCGCCATAAGACAACTTTCGTTTCTGAATGGGGCTGCTTTCAGTACACCGTAATGCCGTTTGGTTTGAAGAATGCACTTGCGATATTCTCCCGGGTCGTTGTTGCTGCATTTAAAGAATTTATTCAGAAGTTTTTGCAAGTCTACATGGATGATTGGACAGTTTATGGGTTGATCCGCGATCATCTGGCCAATCTGCGGTTAATGCTTGAACGCTGCCGACAGCACCAGATATCACTGAACTTGAAGAAATGTATTTTTTGTGCACCATTTGGGATATTATTGGGTCATATTGTGTGTAAGCAAGGGTTGTTGGTCGATTCGGCTAAGATTGCGCTCATTTTGAGTTTGCAACCACTGACCACTGTTAAGCAGTTACGAGCGACTTTGGGGCATACGGGGTATTATCGCAAGTTCATCAAGGGATATGCAGCGATCACCGCCCCTATGGAGAAGTTGTTGAAGAAAGATGCGCTATTTCAATGGACTTTGGAATGTCAGGATAGTTTCGACACACTGAAGACGAAGATGGCTTCGGCACCAATACTGGTACTTCTGGATTGGAGTAAGGAGCTCCATGTACATGTGGATGCCTCATCAATCGCATTGGGAGTAGTATTGGCTCAGCCCGGTGAAGGAGATCTTGATCACCCCATTGCTTTCGCTAGTCGGAAGTTGTCGTCTGCTGAATGCAACTACACCACCACTGAGCGGGAAGGTTTGGCGATGGTTTACGCACTGCAGAAGTTCAGGCACTATTTGTTGGGTGGGCACTTTAAAATGTTCACTGACCATTCCGCATTAAAATACCTAGTCAATAAGCCTGTGTTGGGGGGGAAGATATGCTGCTGGCTACTTCTTGTTCAGGAGTTCGATTTTGAAGTCATTGTGAAGCCAGGCCGATTGAATGCCGGTCCTGATCATCTATCGCGGATTGATACAGGGCAGGAATCAACCAATATTGAAGATGGGTTGCTGGATGCACAACTATTTAAGGTTGACGTTGCTGATGACTATTTTGATGACATCCTCCAGTTTTTGACAATGGGTACTGTACCAGATGAGTTCACCACCAGTCAGAAGAAGTAATTGGTAGTCAAGGCTGCAGACTCCCAGCTAATCGCAGGAGAATTGTATAAAATGGGCGCTGATGAGATATTGCGCAGATGTGTCTTGCCGCATGAGCAAGCGCTGATAATCGCTGAAGCACATGGAGGAGTAGCAGGAGGACACTATGGCGGTCGGGCGACGGCTAGGAAGGTGTTTGTCAGCGGACTGGCAAATCGTTCCACCGTGATGAGATGCCGTTGATACCTCAAATAACATTGCAACCATTCGACAAATGGGTCGTGGATTTTGTAGGATCGATCAATTCACCAAGGAAACGTATGGGTGCGCGGTATATCATCACAACGACAGAATATTTGACCCGATGGGCCGAGGCGACACCTGTAGCTGATTGTTCCGAGGCTACGGCGGCGCGATTTTTGTTTGATAGCATAATCAATCGCTTCGGCTTCCCTAAGATATTGCTGAGTGATCAGGGTAGCCACTTTCTTAATCGCACCATAAACGCATTGATGGAGGAGTTGCAGATCCAGCATAAGAAGAGTTCACCCTATCATCCACAGGCGAATGGCATGGTGGAGGATTTTAACAAAGTATTGGAGCATGCGTTGACAAAGGTGTGCAATGCTAACCGCGACGACTGGGATCTCAGAATCCCAGCAGTGTTGTGGGCCTATCGCACCACATGTAAGCGGTTGACAGGACATACACCATTTAAGTTGGTATATGGACAAGAAGCGGTTATGCCAATGGAGTATATTGTTCCGAGTCTACGAATTGCGGCTGTCATGGGCATGGATGATGTTGCAGCATTAGATGAATGTATGGCGCAATTGGTGTAGCTGGAAGAAGATCGTTTCATTGCTGGGTTCCACCAGGGGGTAGAAAAGGATCGACAGAAGGCATGGCATGATCGCCACATAAAAAATAAACAGTTTCAACAGGGCGACTCGGTGCTGTTGTACGACAACAAGTTTATGAAACATCCAGGAAAGTTGCAGATGCATTGGCTTGGTCCCTATCGCATCAGTAGTATTTATTCCGGAGGAGCGGTTTAGTTGCAGCAGTTGGACAGGGCGATGCTCCCCAAGCTAGTAAATGGTCATAGGTTGAAGCCCTGTCGCACGGGCTTAGAACACCGCGATGCTTGAATCGCATCGGGAATTTTTTTTTTTTTGAGTTGCAGGATGATTGGTGGCACCACCATGGATGGAATGCGGAAGTAGGGAGGCTTCTGCCGCAAGTTGGGAACAGTTGGAGACACATGGCAGCGTAGCGACCGGGTCAAATCTGTAATAAATGCCAAAAGTTTAGACAGTTAATTAACGGTGATGTTCGAATGATGGACATTAATGGCGGATCCGGCCGATCGACGGACTGGATCAACGGTGAATTTGTGTCATTAATACAGGATTTTGGTTGAATTAATGCCTAATTTTGTGATGATTACAACGGATTTGGTTGGATGCTATAAAAATGGATTGGAGCGGGTCGGAAGGCACCGAGACTTCAGTTGTTTTCGTAAGATTGTGGCAGGCTGCAGAGTATTGTTGCTGGTTCATGAGTGTTGATAGAAGTTCTTGGCATTGTAGAGTGTTGTTGTTGAGTATCGTGAGGTATGCCAGGTGAGATGGAGACTGTTAAGATCAGTAGTGAAGTTGATTCCCCCTTCATCCCGACTATTGTTGAAGAAGAACCTGCGCCAGCCGTCAACCTCGAGGCTGAGGTAGCAACTATGCCAGTGGGAGAATCTGTAATTGCTAAGAAGCGACGGGGAGGTCAGCACTCAGAGTCCCCGTAGAGTAAGAGGGTGCTCCGGTCCTCTACTGGGACGGCGGGTGAAGCTCTGAAACAGGTGGGGCAGTCCAGCCACCCCATTCGTGAGTCTTCCCCATGGGTGGGACTCTCCGCCGGTGACATCCTTGGGCATATCCCTCCAGTTCGACCGGATGCCACCCCACGCAAGATAAACCCAAAACAGAAGTATGGTGTGAAGATGCCAGTGCTCCCGGTTGGAATGGAGTGCTCTGTGGATATCAAACCGACATTGATGCGTCTGCGCTATGATGATCATGATATGGTGGCCTACCCCGATATTGCATCTGCCCCTTATGTGCAGGAGACGCGCCTTTCCCCCACACCGACTGTACATGACTGGGAACGAGGATTGAAGCAGGCCAGCTTGTTAGGGCTCATTAATATGCCACATTTCAGGTGGCTGGCAGAAGTGAATGCCTGTGTAAAGCAGCTCCCGACGTGTTTTCATGGTGGGTCATTGTGGCTGGATAAAGAAGTCCCGGTCACCGTCGACTTAATTTCATTCATAACCGGCTTGCCTAAGAATGGAGTTGATCCAGCGCAGTTCATCCAGGGGAAGGCCAATGACAAGAAGCGGGCGCTGCAGTTGGCACATAAATATGGCCTAGAAACGGATGGCCATGGGTATCGCACCAGTAGCTGCAATGATTAGGCGGTGCTCACAGACATTAATATTCTGTCCTGTAAGGTGGTTAGGGGTGGTTGACCTAACCAATGCAACTCGGGCATTGTTACATGCGCTGAGCAATGTGCGGAAGGGGTCCAAATGAATTGGTCCCTGTACCTCTTGAATCAATTAATGGAGGACGCGATGATGGTCCAATCAGGGAAGGGTGCCTTTACATACAGTTGGCTGTTGCTATTGATTGCTTTCGTTGCATGGAAAGAGCTCGGCATGTACTAGGGCATGGACTGTCCGTCTGCAACAGAATGAAAGGGGGCGCGATATCAAAATCTATGGTATGTACGGGAGCCTGAGAGACTCCGGGATTGCATTTTGCATTTTTGGCGGTATTGGGAGATGCTTTGTGTCACAGCAACACAGGTCTCGTGAATATCTGAAGAAACTGTCGCGCACTTCAAATCTGTTATGGCGTTTGCAATTCGGCCGCATACCATACATATCCAAGCCCACCGCGATCCTAATCGACAATGGTTGCAGACCTCGTATAAGGTGACATCCACAGATTTGGAGAGTGCTGTGAATGAGTGGCTAGAGGAATGGCGACAACCCATGAGTTTGCTAGAGATAGAATCTGGTGGCCCGCCGTTGGGCCTAGATGATTGGGTATCGGCTCAGGACGAGCAGATTCACCATGAATCAGGGCACCAATCGACCAAAATGATATTAGATGATAGCAATCAGGAGCTTGAAGAGACCCACTCGACAAGGTATCAGGAGCGAGCAACAATCAGTGGATTGTCTTTTCCCGCCGAGGCACACTTGGGCCACCTGACCACAACGCTCAATACTGCATCCTCTGCAGCAGCAGACAAGATGGCAAAGAAAGCGGATAAAGGATTCCATGCGATCATTGCTCAGTTAGAATCCTTGTACAACTTGGTTTCTGGCAGGGTACCAAAGGAAGCAGCAACATCAACCTTTGACACAATCTGCACTGAGCCGCGGGTCAGGAATGTGGAGATTCCCCCGACTACGCTTGTGACCGAAGATGCGGCACTAACCACGTTGCTGCAGTAGCTGCACACAGTGACCATTAATGTGAATGCATTGCCTGCGAAAGGATTGACTACTATGCAGGCTGCTACCAGTGAGGAAACGATAAACCGACTGTGGCAGATCAGCGGTATGCGTGCCCGCCTGCAGGCAAGCGAGGCTGATGCACAGCGCACCATTGAAGAATTGACTGCCAGGGTTGCTTCCGCATAGAAGGCAGTGGATGACCTTGAGGTACACATTAAGGACGAACGAGCGGAGAAGGCCCGTGAAATTGAAGGCCTGAAAAAGGAACAAGATTTCCTTATTGTGAAAAAGGCTCGCATGTGGGACGATAGTGTCCGATGTTGGTTGTGGAGCCAGATCTTGTAGTCTCATAGATGATATTGTATCAGCCGTGTTTGTACCCCAGTTTTATATGATATGTAGGTGGACTGTACAATCACCCCAGCGGGGGGGGTGTGGGGGGGCATCGGTTCCAGGTGGGACCATCCCCCCTGGCTGGGGGGTCCAGGGGCAGCGCCCCCGAAGAAAATTTTTGGGGCTGTTTTCGCTAGCTATTTTGCGGGCCCATGGTTTTGGGTATCCCGTGGTATTTTCCCATTGTATTTCCCTTATAAAATAAAGACATTGTAATACGGCTAAGAAAGATGATGTATTAGGTTTTATGCATTGTAAAGATCTTTGAGATCAGGAGAGAGACTGTGAAACAGAGAAGAGGAAGTGCAGCGGTTGTATCCCTTCACCTTGCTGGACGGTAATAATAATAAGGACTGGAAAATTCAGTGTGGACGTAGCCCAAGTTGGGTGAACCATGATATATCTGTGTCTCTCTTGTAATGTGTATGTGTGATTATATTTGCATTTTTGTTTATTGTTATTGCTCTGCGATCCTGTTTTTCTAACATCAGGGTTGACCGGGTGATCACAAAGGCTTATCAACATGTCCCATAGCCCACTGAAGAGGTAGACGTGCTCTACCGAGTACAGCGGCTGGGGGCTGCTATTTTTCAGTTGCGACAGGAAAACCACGAGTTGAAGGCCTAGCTGAAACCGGGTACGCCTCAAGCCGAAGTGGATGACCGAAGACAGGCACTTGAGGAAGTTTCCACACAGATGGAGGACTTGGAACCTCAGGAAACCAGGCTCACGGCTGAAACGGTACAGTTCTGGGGCCGCATTGTTCAGGATGAGCAGGTTGAGCAACTGACGAAGTACGGGCAGGAAGCAGAGGGACAGTTCGCCACATTGAAAACCACAATGCGTACAATGCCACCACTGGAGCAAGTTGCTAAGTCTCAAGAGCTGAAAGACTTACAACACCGCGTCACCAAGGCTGACGAGCGACAGAAGATACGCACGACCCAATTAGAAGAGTTCCAGGACATGGGTGGTAAATTTATGATATAGGCTAGTGAAGCTCTGGAGGCAGTACAGAAATGTCGACAGTAGGTCATGGAAAAGCTTACGGACCACCCATCTGTAGACACCATGGTCGATAGTCAGGTAGTGGCTACGGAAGCCAAGGAGCTGGTGCAGATAGTTGAACAGTAGTATGAGGACTTCAAAGTGAAAACGACGGCGAGTACTATGTCCAACAGTTGACGTGGCTTGAGGGAGAGCCATAAGATTGTGTTGGGGGCCTGTTGGTAGGCGGTTTGGTAGAGTGCTATCGCAGCATCTCCGATGCTGCAACAAGGCAAAAGATGGCATGAATGGCTAGAAGATGATGTGAATGGCGAGAAGTGGAAGATTAGTTATGTATTTTGGGTTAATTATACCGTGAAATGCGGGCTTGGGGTCATTTGGACCACATATTATGTAATGTTGAGTCAGTTATACCGCAAAATGCGGGTTTTTGGTCAGTTTTATACCAAGGTAGTTAGATATTGGGTCACTTGTCCAAATGTCGGTTAGGAAATTGTTAGTAAGTGGACAAGAATTGTAATGGTGGAAGCCTATATATAGATAAGAGTCGTAGGTCAAGAGAAAGAAGAAAAGGAGAGAGATAGGAGTCAAGTCAAGATGAAGAGAAGCGCATGTTTTTGGTTGTTTCAACGCATTTGTGATATATTGCCGAGACCTAATCTTGAGGAGATATTGTATCTAAGGTTTTGCAGTGATAATATGGTATGATGAAATTATTCTGGTGCAATTCGTGGGTTCTTTCTGTTTATTTATGGTAATGCAATGTTGCACTTCATGAATAATGCTATGTTTCCTTGATGCAATATTGCTTTATTGTTATTATTGCGATGATAATGAATACTACGATTGAATAATGCACTATGAATACATGTTAAATGTTTGAGACTCCGGTTTTGCAATAGAGTTAGTTCATACAACCGCAACTCTCCTCCTTCCTCGGCGGAAACATGGTTCCGTTTTCTCTTCCTGGATGCCTAGGGTGAGACCTCATCTGCTCTGCAGGTGTTGCTGGGCGGGATAAAACCTGCCCGGGATGGTGCCCAGGGAGACTGCGACATGTATCGACAGTGAAGTGGAACCCCTGTCGACTGGAGTCACGTTGGTCAACAATCATCCTTGGACCTATGTCCTAAAATGAGAGGGATTGATCATCCCGTAATAGGATCTTGTGCATTGCAGAGTATGCTGCTATGTTGATGCTGTTGATCGAGAGGATCCAGATGATCTAGATGACGATGCTGTTGATCGTGATGATCTAGATGACGATGCTATTGATCATGATGATCTAGATGATGATGCTGTTGATCGTGATGATCTAGATGACGATGATGTTGATCGTGATTATCTAGATGGCGATGCTATTGATCATGGTGGTCTAGATGATGATGTTGCTGATCGTGATGATCTAGATGACGATGCTGCTAATCGTGATGGTCTATATGACGATGTTGTTGATCATGATGTTCTAGATGACGATGCCGCTGATCGTGATGTTCTAAATGATGATGCTATTGATCAAGAGATCCAGATGATGATGTTGATCAGTAGATCCAGACGATGAGGCTGTTGATCGGGTGATCCAGATGATGATGATGCTGTAGCTGATCTAGTGTTGCAGAAGATGAAGACTCAATACTGACGATGCTGATGTTCCAGTATTGATTATATTCCAACAACTGAATGAGGTACTGATGATGATGTATAATGAAAGCTTCCAATGATTTATAAATGTATCATGTATCATGTAGTCGATGACTCCTTGCTCCTATAGATGTCGTTATAATATCCTTCTCGTTAAGGGGGAGTGTTGAAATATTGTAACTTCAAAGAATATTATATTTGTATTTTATTATTCAGGAGATGGTACATTCCTCCGTGGTGACCCTATTATATATCCGGAGATGTTTATTCCTCCGAGAAAGTGTGGTAACTAGGGTTATTAGATCTCCCATGTGAGGTCAGCCCTGAGTTTACTATTTGGGGGTTATTAAACTCTCTTGGGATAGGTCGGCCCCATTAGGGTAAAAGTTCAGTTGGGAGATGAGTATAAGTAGAGGAGGTATGTTCCTCACTTATCTCAGTCATTCACTCACTTGTGATTGGTGCATAGGAGAGAGAGAGGTTTGCATAGGAGGAAAAGGAGCTCTAGTCTTGGACTACATCTTTGTATTGGTTGATTATCTATATTGAGGAAAGCTTTGCTGGGTTTTCTACCCCATGAGGGTTTCCCAGGGTAAATCTTTGTCTATCTTGTGATTGTGTTTCTTTTCAGTGATCTTGCTTGTGAAATTAGGCTAAACTTAACACATAGAAGGGTAAAGCAAACCCTTAAGACCTCACGGCCCTTACTAAAACAACCAACAGTGAAAAACTAGGGCTCATGGCTGAGTCTGAGTGTCACAACCTCCCCAACAGGAAGAAGGAGATCAAATCTAAAAACACAGTAGGAAGAAAGGTTACCAATCAAATCTCAATAACCTTCAAACTTCAAAAACAGATCTGAAAAATAAAAGATAAAAATAAAATAAAAATAAATAAAATAAAAAAGTAAAGTAGAATGTCTTAGGTGGGTACCGGGGTTACACAATTAAATAGGTGAGGGTACTAATACCAACCAGTAAGGTATGAGTAAAAAATACAAGAGTGGGTATAAAGACTCATAACCCTTAGGACTAAAGGGGTGTACCTCAAATGTGGACAAACTACCATAGTACCCATAAGACCAAAAACATAAATGTGGTACAAATCAAAAGATAACTCAAGATGAGTAAAAGACTCAAAAGGTAAAAGGAAAGGTACCACAAAAAAATTATCAACAAAATGAACTGACCAAAATTCAATCAACCAAGGTGGGGTACAACCAATCATCTCTCTCTCAAATGTACCAGTGTTCCATATAACCTGCAAGTTCATCATCATTGTAAAAGGAAAATTCCACATGGATGATGTTATCATGTGGTCCTCTAGACTGCTCCTAAGGTCAAGCATTAGTGGCTCCATCAAGGGGTGGCCAGTCCCTTGAGAAGAACATCTAACTCAACCATCTCGAAGACTTAGGAGAAGAGGACATCACACATCATCATATTGGTAACTGACCGTGTAAGAACTCAAAAACCCTAAAGCAACTGAGCGTGCATAAGGGGAGACAGAAAAAGAAGAGGTGCGCAAGCCAAAATCAAGCTCTAAAACTATACCAAGACCGATGTCACTACAAGCGAGCTACAAAAACAGGCCATAATGCCAACAAGCAACACTATAAAATAAAAGACCATCTAAAAGGTATGATAGCAAGCAATATTTCTAACTAAGGTCCGGAGACCTCAACAGATCGTATCCTCCGTAAGGTGATGAAATCTAAGTCGAACAATACGAAGTGAGAGACCAAAGTGGAAGGATATCCCTATACCGAAAGGGATCCTGGGTAAAAGAGCCCTAGAAGAAAAGCCACTAAGCTACCTCATTCATGACACGTCCGGGGAGGTTAATCGGAGCTTCTGCCTTTGAGCCCTTGTATAAACAATATGGAAAATACAAGGAAGACAACGGATAGGTGTCCTTAGGCACTAAGTGGAGTGCGACATTCCACAAAGTCCATCAGGAACTAATCCTCGCTGATTACTCCCGTGGAACGGGGGGCTCTCTCAACAAACTGGTCGATGATCGTGTCAACAAATACAAGAGGATTTTAGTACCCTAAAGGATAACAACTATGTTTCAGATGTAAAGCATCAAGGGGGAATTATTTTGATTCCTATGCCCGATGTCCTACCTAACTAACAAATTATTTTGTATCCTCAACTGAGGTTAAAATGTGTTGAGCTAGGGAGATAAATTTTAATGGTTTGTTGTCTTACTCAATCGGGTAGTGGAAGTGCAACTCAATGGTGTTATGAATCGACTCAAACAATGCATAAGTGAATGAATCAATGCACTTTTCGTTTCGATGAAAAACTAGCTACAAGAAGGAGAGAGTTCTTCGATCCAAAAAGCAAAATAAACACAAGCACAAACTTTTCAAAGAGAAAAACTACACATTTTTGTATTGTTTCCTTTTATTCCAAACTAGAACTACTCTTTCAAAGTAAATGAATCCAACAATAAATTTATTCTACTTCTAATGAGTAAAATGCATGACAAGTAAATGGAAATATGGCTTCTATTTGCAATGAAACTTGTGATTTTTAAACGAAGGAGAGGATAGGGTTTGAAATTTTTTTCTAAGCCAATTGTATGAATTGAAATGCAAAGAAAATTTTCCAATTAATACAAATTTCCAATACTTCTTTCAAGGATTCAAAATGGATGTAACAGATCTGCCTTGAATTTTCAGTAAAAATCACTCTTGCAATATGAGATCTAGAAGGAAAATAACCTAAGTGTCTTGTCACCTTAACTCACAAAACCAAACCAATGAGAAATCAATCAAACAAACCGAATTAAGCTTCAAAAACATTGCTTGTAAATATCATAGTGGATATGCAAATCGCCATGCGGAAGTGAAAGAAGTTCATGAGGTTGTACTGAATGGCTAAAACAATGCCCTAAATTCGGAATGCACTTAAACTTCTACAAAATCACTCAAGAAGCTTCTTCAAGGTTGCAATTTCCTCTGATGTGTCTATGCCTTAAATACAACTACATAGAAGCTTGAACAAGCAATTAATCTATGACTGAATGCGCATTGAGGCATGAGAAAATTTTCTAAGTCTAATCTGATTCATCTCTTCAACAAGACCGTTATAACAAATGGTTGGAACAACTGGGCATTGACTACTGTAAAATACTTGAAGACTCTCGCAGGAAAAAAGGTCACAAACCACTTGATTTTTGAACTAGCTATCCCCTTCTTTGATTGGAAGATGCTACAGGGGTGTAACCATTTCCCCAAGGCTGCAAGTGTTTCCAAGAAATTTCTATAGGGATATTGTTTTAAGACCATTTGATACATAGCTGCAATCTTTATGGCTGTTTGAAACCATTCTTCAAATATTGTTGTACATGTTTTCCCTTCAAAACCTTAGGAAATAGGGCTTTTGCTAGTGTTTTGGTGACATGAGTTTGTTGATGTAAATAGGGAAACCTCATTGTCAATTTGACCATTGCTCATTACTTTATACAATCATATTCATTCCCAAAACTGTTCATGATTGCAACTTCACTGCCCAGGATGACTGCATTATGCTTAGAAGTGCTTTACTTATAGGTATGTAGGTGATATTTTAGTGCCCAATAAT
The DNA here is from genome assembly GCA_027924585.1 of Larix kaempferi. NCBI lineage: Eukaryota > Viridiplantae > Streptophyta > Pinopsida > Pinales > Pinaceae > Larix > Larix kaempferi. The sequence goes on from BSBM01000370.1 coordinate 7,859,537, forward strand.
GTGGATGTGTGCCTAGGTTGCTTGGAAATCCACCCAGATTTGAGATCTTAGCCAATTGTTCATTCCCAGGGTTCCTTTATACGCCCAAAAGTGCCTAGAAATGCCTTTTACCATGCCCAACTTCTGCATAGGACACACCCATATGAAATGGGGGTAACATAGTAGAAAAGCATTGAGGGTTATTTTGCAAATTATTAAGGAAGGAAAAATAGAAAGGAGCATAATTTTGTTGGTCAAACATCCAAGGATAGGTAAGACTGCTATAGCCATGGGAATGACTAAATCCCTAGGTGAAGAAACCCCCTTTGCAATGATAGCATGCAATGAAAGTTTTTGATTATACATTGGAACCATGGAAATTGACATTGAAGATGACAAAGATTGAGACTGTGTATGATTTGGGAAACAAGATGATCTAAGGGGTTGATAAAGGAGAAGGTATAGAGTGGGTATGCGATTGTGATCGATAAAGGTTTTGGGAAGGTTACGAAGTTGAGGATGTCTTTTGTGAGGTCCAAGGATTATGAAAATATTGGGCCATAGACCAAGTTCATTCAATGTCTAGACAAAGAGCTGTAGAAAAGAAAGAAGGTGGTGCATTGTGCTATGTTGCATGAGATTGATGTCATCAATATCAGGTTAGTTTTATGAGTTATGATATTGATAGTTTCCTCAATAAGGAGGAAATTGATATTAAAATGTTTAAGATTCAATTGTATAATACTAAAGAAAGCATAAACTACCAAGATGCTTCTTTGTTTTGATGGGATATATGTTCCTTTGATTTGATGAGTGTTATATTTTATGGGAATTCTGTTTTATAGAATGAAAAATAAATAAAAAATGAATCTTGGAAAATATTATCAACACCAATTTAACCAAGTAGATATACCACGACGAATGTTATAAACAATGTATTTACCACTATGAATGGTGTAAACAATATATTTGCAAAAGCATTATATTGTTTCATGGTTGTTGTAAATTTATTGGGAGCGGGGGGGGGATGTGGACTTGGAGTGGTTGTGAGAGAAGGCTAATGACCGATCTCAAGTGGATAGAGGATGATCTCCTTACAGGTATTAGCGGAGCTCCTCTAGAGAACAATCATTATGTTGTGGGACACTATTATCTTTAGGTACATATGTTGGCACATTGGCCACTTACCTGTTTAATTCATCAATAACATTCGATCTCAAGTGGCTAGAAGATAATCTCCTTACATGTATTAGCGAAGCACCTCGAGAGGGAAAAATTACGTTGCAAGAAACTATTACCTTTAGGTACATATGTTGTCAATTTGGCCACTTATCTATTTAATTAATCAATAATGGCTCAAGCTTTCATATTTAGAAAATTGAATTGATATTTTATGCCTATGTATGAGGCCAAAATATTATATGCTTGTCCAGAATGCTAGGAAACAAACTCGAATGGGTTGCTACTACAAGGGTTTATGCTTCTTGCTTCCTAGAACTGATATTTGATGCACTTTACCTTTGTCACGACTTCAAAAACCAGCCCAAAATTGATTTTGATTACTGGTTATTGTTGTTGTAGTGCCCATAATTTCCTTTTAGAGTAAAAAATTAACCAAACATTGGCCAGAAGTGGAGATTAGGGAGTCTTTATGTAGAATGGATGTTGATTTAGGTATAAAATAGTCCATAAACCACCTAGAATTGGTTCAATAATGCCCAAACTTGCTAAACAATCTTACTTACTACTAGTTTTTGGATTAGGAAATTCCAAATAATGATGGTTATTGTTGTGGTGGAACGCAATATTCTTATTTGTAATTATACCCAAATAAGAATAATGTTAAAATATAATAGATATGCCTCCCAACCTGTACAACATACCCATCTAGTGGGTCATCCTAGGATGATGAGGCTCAATAGGAGGGATACAAATATGGGGGCACATAGATGGGAGTCTCTCTAAAAAGAATGAGACAAGTATACTCCCATAACTGAAGTTCTTTTGTTTCATTTTCTTGCAGTCTGTTAATTGAGCCTTCATGTTTACTAGATGACTAGTGCACTAATCAAACACATTTGGCCTTAAGAACTCCAACCAGTGAAAGGTAAAATTTTGGCCTTAAACATTCCAACCCATAACTAAAGTTATTGTGTTTCCTTGTCTTGCAATTTGTCAACTGAGCCTTCATGTTTACTAGAAGACTAGTGCACTAATAAAACATGTTTGGCCTTAAGCACTCCAACACGTGAGAGAGATGATAGATAGAGCATAGATGAAGTACCTACGACTCAAAATATGGTAGAAAGAATTACCTTTAAATTCAAACTTTCAATGTTGTTAATTGGAACTTGGGAGCCCATCTCTTTGGTGGACCTCACAGAGCAATAGGTGTTTATGTACTCTTGCACGATCAATATACCTTCACCTCATCCCATCCCCTTTAGGTTGATTTCCACACCTCACCAGGATACACCCGTTAGGAATTATATATCATTGACAATGAGTTTAGAACCCCACCATGAATCACAAAGGCAGTTTGGTTAGGTTCCCAATACTCTACAAGCAATTGGGGGAGTTTCATTTGTGACCTCATGTATGACACTCCAGTAAAATTTTAGAAGGCCACAAGATTGAAGAACATATATGGTGTCATCATCCTCAAGAGATTCCCTATACAAGGCATCATGATCTCTCTCCCTCTAAAGAACAACCATATCTACAAGAAAACATGAACATTTTTCAAAGTTCCACATTTTTTAACCAAAAATGAGGGCCCAACCACCCCACAATGGCAAAAGGTTAGGTGCATGGCCACGTTCCCTAGGCCTCTGTAGGGTTCCTGGACACCCCTCCCCATGCACCCCATGAGAGAGAGAATCACATGGCGAGTTGAAATTTTTGGTAGGGGTCCCCAAACCCAAAAAAATGGAAAAATTGAGAAACTAAACCATGAAAATGAAAGAGTTTGGCATGATGAACAACCTTTTGATGGTAGATTTGTGGATGGTTGACCAAACGATCCACAATCTTCACTTGAAATTGTAGGGAAAAACTTGAGCTCCAAAGGTAAAAGATGTAAATAACAAATTAATTGGTAATTCCATTTGGTAAAAGTAATTTATTTCGAATTTTACCCACTTATCTATAGTTTGAGTTGCCTATTTATTTTTTTCATGATATATTCATCATCATTAATGTGCTCTACAAGATTTTTTGTGACATTGCAAGCTCATAGGAGTTCTTAAGAATTTGGTAGCATTTATTTGTTGAACATTGATTTGTAAAGGGTCTATTTAACATGTATAGAATTCAAAACTGGAGTTGCATAATAACCGGTTTGTCAATGCCAGCAACAGGAAATCACACCCACTTCATCTCATTATGAATGCATATCTGTGATAGAGTTCACACCAAAGGGCATGTCTTCATTCTAAATTTTAGGTCTAGGCCTCCAATTCTACATAATAACAATCCTCATGTTCTACTGTCCTCTATGCCAACATTCTCTCTAAAGTGAAAATAAGCATTCTTAATTTTAGGGGAAATATGCATTCGAATTTTAGGTTTAGTTCTACATAGTGCCATTCATTTGCTCTCTGATCAAGTAGTAGTGGATATAAACTGGCCTTCAGATTTCAAATTCAATATTCATAAACCCAAAAAGGCAGACAATTGCTACGAGGAAATTGCTCCACATTCAAGGGGATAACAAGACTTACAATAATCCACAGAGATACCCTAAAACGTGCATCTGGGAAGAAGAACTATAATCGAACACATACACGGTCTCATACAAGCGTCTCAGAACTATAATTGAACACATACACGGTCTCATACATTCACCAAGTTTTTTGTTTATTAAAGTTATACATAGCTATATTTTACACCAGTCGAGGTCCGCTCTTTGATAAAGTCTCCCAGAGCAGGAACTTTTTCCTTCTTCTCCCTCAATTACACCTACAGAGTCTCCCTCTGTCTCTTGCCTAATTTGAATTACAATCTCCAGAAACAACTAAGTACTTTCCTTTCCACAAAATTAGAAAACAAAATTGAGGAATCAAAACCCTATGAGCAGAGGATTTCGCCACATACCGAAGACATTGCTACTTCAAATCGAAACCCTTGCTCTCCTGCTCCTGCTTGTAAAATGGAAGCCCTGTGGTGCCCTTGCTCTCCTGCTCGTGTAAATGCAATGGAATCCCCACGTATCTGCTACAAAACTACTACAGCCGCCGGGAAGGGAAGGGACGTGGACAGAAAAAATAAAATGGGAAACAATAAAATGGCGCAGTGTGGCGCACAACCCTGAAGCAATTGATATGGATGCACTCAGTGAAATGAATTATCCAGGGATAACAGGTCTTGCGTCAGCCCTGAGCGATATGTACTTAGTTCACGATTAATGTAGTGGGTAATGAAGGTATAGTGGAGGGTTTAGGGTAATTGATAATCAAACTTTGAATATAGATTAAAAGAAATGTGTAGAATAATATATATATATATATATATATATTAAATTTAATGATTGTATATATATATAATCATTAAATTTAATATATATCATGCATGGAATTCCTTGAGTTGGATTGCATTAACCCTAGTTAAATACACTTATACAAAAATAAATGGCCCCTTTAGCACTACTTCGTAGTTTAAACATTGACACCTAGTTGTGAAGTCTAGATATGACACTTCCCCCCACACAAGTTCGCCAAGTATTATTCCATGAAGAAATCGAATGGGTAAACGAAGCAACACCATAACTTGATGTTACTCCACCACCCACTGCTACAAAAAAAAAATCATTATATACATTTTTCTTTGAATAATTGGAAAGCATACAAACTCATAATGGAAGGCAAGGAAATGGAAAGGCTTGGCAACTTTCAAAGGATAGTAATAGTCAATGTAAATGTTGAAGTGAATCATGGGTGGACACACTGGATGAGACACACACCAATTTGTGTTATCTCTATTGCAAAGTCATGAATGAGGTATGATGAAGGATAAAGTTAGTAGCAACTTCCCAGCTTCAAAGGAATTCTTCCTTCAAACATGTTGGAATACTAAGAATCAGAGTCTGCAATTCTTGAGATTACTTAGCTTGAGAGAAATTGATCAGGTTACTCATAGAAAACTTAACTACATCATTATTATATTTGATTTCCTTGCTATACTTATGTTCATATTTATCTAGGAAGGTGTACGAGACACACAAAACATCTACGTCAAAATAAATCAGAGGAAAACATTGTCTTACATCTACTACTAAAACATATTCATGAATTTGATGTTGTTATGAAACATTATCAAGTAAAACAGTTATTAGAAATGAACTATCATTAAAGCTCTATTAAATGAGGGAATATATTACCATAATTATAAATTTTTAAATTTCAAAACTAAAAAAAAATCAATGAATGCTCATTGCTAAGAGTTTGGCCTACAAAAACTCATGAGTCAAATCTGCGCCATGTGATTA